>CM050166.1:219522014-220952014 GCA_027410445.1 Discoglossus pictus | reverse complement strand
GCATTGAGGGAACCTCTGAAGAGATTGGAACAAGATTCTGTCCACTTGTATGATAGACTTTTTTAATAGAGGAATTACTGTAACCTCTATTTTTTAGTTGGTCCCTCAACTCATTAGCTTTTACTTTAAACAGATCTATGTTTGAGCAGTTTGGTCTCACACAAAGAAATTCCCCAACAGGTATAGCACGTAAAGTTGGAGGAAAGTGCGAGATTGAGTGGTGTAGGGTACTATTGGTGGAAGTTGGTTTGCGATAGAGGTCAGTAACGATCCTACCTTCCTCATCCTTGCTGATTGTGATATCCAAAAAATCCACTTCCTTTAAATCACAAGTGTGGGTAAGTTTAAGATTAAGATCATTATTGTTTACTTTATTGATGAATCCATCCAAACATTCTATATATCTCAGCCAGATGGTAACATGGTCAGTGAATACGGAGCTGTCATCAGTGAACACCCGTTCTCTTTCCCACCATCCTAAATAAATGTTGGCGTAAGTCGGTGTATATGATGACCCCATAGCTGTTCCTCTTTTTTGTAGATAGAATACATCATTAAACACAAAGTAATTGTGAGAAGAGGTATATTTCAGAAGTTTCAACACAAAATAGTTTCTATTATAGTCGGTGGTTGTAGCCATGTTAAGGAAGTATTCATAACCCACCTCACTTTAATATAGCTTAAGCCTCACAGTGACTGCAAAGTGCTTCCATAAGACTGCTATAATAACTTTCCTCATAGGAGAGATAGCTACATGTTCTGCATTAGTTGTTATAGAGCTGTATGTAAACTAGAAACATAAAAGCATTTTAACATAAAATCTTATATATAGATAACTCCCACTCCTCCCAGGTTTCGAATCCTTTCAGGAACAGAGACAAAATGTCCATCATCATTAAAGCAAACCTACCACGATAGTTAAACATTAAAGGCTGTAGTTATTTATTTTAAACCTGGCAAATGGGGTTACCTGGTGGTTCAGTGGTTGGATTTGGTGCTTTCACCACTTTGACCTGAGTTTGATTCTAGCCATGGACTCAACAGGCCATATCACCCTAAAGCCATGGGCCTGGCCAGTACGTGGATGGGAGATCACCTAGGAATACCAGGAGCTGTATGCTGTGTGCCACTGGAGAAGGAACTAGCAACCTACTCTAGTATCTCTGCCATGAATACCAAGTGGATCAGCATGGTGTGTTGCTGTCCATGAGGTCACAGAGAGTCAGACACAACTTAATTATGCAAACACAGCACAAAAAAAGTTATACACATTATCAAAGTAAGTTCTTCAAATGAGCCTTCAATAAATATGATACTTTTAAGTGATAAAAATGTTTAGGCTTAAAAGTAAAATGATTAATAAGATCAATGGAATGATTAGTATTAGTTTCTGTTAGTTGTATAATGGTATAGTTATAATTTGTGTAATAGTAGCACTGCGTATTCTAATTCTACATACATTATCCTCAAAAGCAATTAGCCAATTAGCCAGTCAAAGAAGAAATGTGGCTCCAATCACGGATAGTTGCAGCTCCCTCTTTGATTGCAAAGAGACGGGGTCTGGCCGCAGATTTAGTTTACTAGTTAGAAAAAGCCTGTTTTTTAGGGACTGCATAATTTATTAACTAACATCTCAAGAAGGAAAGAAGGTGTAGGGGGGCTAAGACTATCATTTTCTTAAAAAAGGGTGGCATTTGCCAATATATTAATTTTTGTTTCAATTATCTCCTGTCAATAAATAGAATTTTTTTATAAACTCTCTTCAGCTTCCATTTATTAATTGAGTTCCAGTGGTTTTATATGTATATAAAGGTGGAGTGGAATAATGTGGGTTTTAGCATTGAGTGTTTTAGATTTTTATATGGTGGAACCCCTTTTACTGAGTTAATTGAGGTAAAATGTTAGAGAGCTCTTGAGAACCTCCCTATTACTATGTATTCCTGTACGACATACTTATAATCCTAGGGAGTGAATTCCCTTGTAGTGTTTTCCACTAAATTAAATAGACTTATGAACAGGGTATATTTACAATTTGGCCAACAAGTTTATTAAATTCATAATTAAATAATGACAACGACGAAAAATAAAAAAGGAAGATTAAAAACACTCTAAAAACAATGGAAAAAGAGACATATCCTCTGAGAGATAGTGATAAATTTAACTTTAGACAAATATATAGAGACTAGAACTTTCTCTAGAATATTTGAGGAGAAATATAGTGTTCCACTACAGGTAACTCTGTACCAACATATCACACAGTCTATTTTATATAGTTTACCCAGAAGGGCATTTAGTACAGACTTGCTTTAGTGAAAAAATATTGGAGGTAGTATGGTAGATGGAAGCAAGTACTGCTTTTGATGGAAATAAGAAGCCAGGTAATCGTGATATCTCTATATGAGAGCTATAGGAGACTTGTTCTTTGGTATGTGTCCTATATATGATTCTTGGGATTGAAACATGCCAATCCTAATTTGTTATAACTACTTACACCCACATAATGGTCTGTGACAAGTATTTGGCAATATTGATATCTTCATTAGAGGGATAGACTCTTGTTGTGGGCTGATATAACATTTTTAGTTCCCCATTATAGGATGAATGTATCTCATAGTATCTAATATTGACTTCTTTAGCATCAAGTGGCCTATGCATTTGTCCTAGATACTTCTAAGTGCACCATACTAAATTATAAACGAGTTACCTAACTAGTGCCATGTTTCTTAATAGAGACGCTAATGCTGCATGGCTTCACTTCCTAGTATAGCGTGGACAGCGTCGTGCGTAATGACGCACGTATGCGTGTAAACACCTATGCCTGACGCGTTTCAACGTGCTGTGACGTCTTTTTCAAAGGGGGAGGCGATAGTGTCGTCGCTGATCTTATATAGTAGCTTGGTTGCCTTGGAAACCAATACTGGAATCGTGGTTATGTAGAGGCCATGTTTTAATAGAGAGACAGGCCTCCTATAAATATGTGTATGATATACATCGAATTTATATGAACCAAGTGATATAAACGGTTCAATCTGAGTCAATAATTGAATAGTACAAGGATTTGGGAATACAATGTCATATGATATTTAAAAGAGGAGACATAGTGATAATAATTCTGATCATACATATTATATAGTATAAAGGGAAAACCTTATGTTATGAGTTATTTGAAGTAGAGGGTCAGAGTGCTAGAAGGAATAGCATGGTATTCTCTCTGTGACTCTATTAGTATCCCATAAATTTCTATACAAAATGAGATAAGTTGGTTGGATCTGAAGTCCAATATATTAGAGATATATCTATTAAAATAGTGTGCAACTTGTAAAATATATAAGTGGGTAAATATATAAATTAACCTGCTGTGGTTGGCAGGTAATAGTGAATAGAATTAATCACATATATAGTTGTGAGCGTACGGGTCGTTGCTCACGCTTGCGAAGCGAGGGCCCGCATTTGCGGTGATGGAGCATCCCAACGTCCCCGCAAATGCGGATCCTCGCGAAGCGAGGGTCCGCATTTGCGGAGGTGGAGGCTCAATGTGTTAACACACACATACACACACACAACTTTTTAACAGAATAAACTCAACCGCCCAGCCAACAAAAACCCAACAACGTCCCCTCAAATGCGGATCCTCGCGAAGCGAGGGTCCGCATTTGCGGTGGTGGGAGCATCCCAACATCGGCTGTGTTAACACACACATACACACACACACAACTTCATAACAAAAAAAAAACTTAAAGTCGCCTCACACCCGCTTACACCCAGACACACAGACGCAAGACTTAACAAAAAAACAGTAAAAAAGGCCCCTCACACGCTCTTAACACACATACGCACGACTTAGAAACAAATACACTGCGTCGTACACGTAAAAGCTAACTGCGTATATCGCAAAAAAATACGGCAACATCGCAACAAAATACGGCCGCATCGGAAAAAAATACGGCCGCGAAAGACCCATTCCAACCGCCGCGCATCAAAACATCACAAACACAAGAAATAAACACAACGAACACATAAAAAGCTTACTTACAGCACGGGGGGGGCATCCGACACCTCCAAAAGTTCATTTACACGTCCATTTAAGTCCAAAACAAAGAGTTTAAACGGCCAAAAATCGGCTAAGTGAGAGAAAAAATGGCCGCCGAACAAAACGAAAACGAGGCTCCAGACGTAACTACACTACACTTACTCGCAATAATGAAACACATACTATGCGGAACGGATCACAATCCCATTAAACACCATTTTAACCACTACTACGCACAAAATGGCGGATGGAACGCAAATTGTAAGCTGGAACGCAAATAGCGCATGCGTATTGCGTTCTAACGGTCTAACTTTCCAGAATGTTCTACAAGTTTATAAATACTGCCTATTTGACAGAGAAAAATACATTTCTCCTCAGGTGATGAACAGAGTGACTTCAGACAGAACTGCTGCTAAAACTTACAATTCTTTCCTAATTTAATACTTTACATTGTGCAAATTACAACTGAGAGGTAAGCTATAATATATTACATTTTATTATCAAGACAGGACATCAAAAAAAAAAAAAAAATAAGAAAAAGAGGTTTATGTATACTGACATGTGACACGCACATTTATGTGTATAATGTATACTGACATGTCACACGCACATTTATGTGTATTGCCCCTGCAACAAAATTATCTTAAAACAAACTAATTAAACAACTACATTTAAATTACATTAGAAACAAATAAGTTGGGACTATTAAAATATGAGTCATGTATACTGATATGTGACACGCACATATATGTATCATCTATAGTCACATTTCACACACACATTTATGTATGTTGGCCAAAAATAAAAATAAGGTTAATTTAACAATTAAAATATGATTCATGTATAGTGATATGTCACACGCACACAAAAAAATTACTTTCAACTATGGAAATGTGCTACATGTATGTGACATATGTGTGTAGCCCCCACCAAAAAATAATGTTAATTGAAAATAATTACAGAAGTATAGTACATGACATTAATTTACTGCAATTCAATAGATCACCTAAAGCTTAATCTTTCTACTTTTTTTAATATTCAAACAGACTCTGCATCAACAGCGTCACTCAACAATTTGCACCGTGCATTGTGAAGCACAATCGCTTTTAAAGAACACCAACAAAGAAGAAGAGGTAAGATACAAAAATACATTAAATGCTGAAAAGGCCATGCTTTGCTAAATAAATAAAAAAATATATAATTCACTATTTCACTTTATTTTTCAAACAGACACTACAAGAAGACCGGCGGATTAAGATTGGCAGGAGGGGACCCTCTGTCATTCCACTCTTCAATCAAGGTAAAGTATTAAGTATAAAAAAGAACCGAACCATGAGCCTCATTCAATTGTGAGTTGGCCAATTGAATAGGGCTCTATATAAGCACAAACAGATTTTTTAGACAGACATTTTTAGTTACTGAACTTCGATACTAAATCAAGGTCTTCACTAACTCAAAACTTCTGTCAAAAAATATGTTATGTGCTTATATAGAGCCCTATTCAGTTGGTCAAAACGCAATTGATTTAGGACCTAATTATGTTTAATGGCCGAGGGCCTCATTCAAATGTGATTTGCCCATTTCAATAGGGCTCTATATAAGCACAGAGCATATTTTTTGACAGAAGTTTTGAGTTAGTGAAGACCTTGCTTTTGGATACAAGTTCACTAACTAAAAACTTCTGTAAAAAAAGATGCTCTGTGCTCATATTGAGCCCAATTCCATTGCCAAAAACGAAATTCAATGAGGCCCTCACAATATAACAAATCCAGCAACCAAAGGCCCTCATTCAATTGATATTTTGGACAATTCAATAGGGCTCGAAATAAGCACATTTAGAACCCTATTGAATTGGCCAAACTGCAATTGAATGAGGGCCAAAGTATGCAACATATGGTACACACAAACTGGTACACACAAAACAGGATTGTAACAAACACATAGCAAACTAAATTCATATTCTTTTTCAATGTTTAACAACCTATAACCATTAGAAAAAAACTACATAAGTATAACAAAAGTGGTGCCCATCAAAAGGATTGTACGAAAACTCACACAAACACATAGCAAACTACATTTAAATTCTTATTTAATGTTTAACAACCTATAAGCCTTAGAAAGAAGCCTAAATAAGCATACCAACATTGGTGCGCACCAAACAGGATTGTACGAAAACTCACACAAACACATAGCAAACTACATTTATATTCTTATTTTATGTTTAACAACCTATAAGCATTACAAAACAACATTAATAAGCATACCAACAGTGGTGCGCACCAAAGAGGATTGTATGAAAACTCACACAAACACATAGCAAACTACATTTAGATTCTTATTTAATGTTTAACAACCTATAAGCCTTAGAAAGAAGCCTAAATAAGCATACCAACAGTGGTGCGCACCAAACAGAATTGTATGAAAAGTCACACAAACACATAGCAAACTACATTTAGATTCTTATTTAATGTTTAACAACCTATAAGCCTTAGAAAGAAGCCTAAATAAGCATACCAACAGTGGTGTGCACCAAACAGGATTGTATGAAAACTCACACAAACACATAGCAAACTACATTTAGATTCTTATTTAATGTTTAACAACCTATAAGCCTTAGAAAGAAGCCTAAATAAGCATACCAACATTGGTGCGCACCAAACAGGATTGTATGAAAACTCACACAAACACATAGCAAACTACATTTATATTCTTATTTAATGTTTAACAACATATAAGCATTAAAAAAAAACATAAATAAGCATACCAACAGTGGTGTGCACCAAACAGGATTGTATGAAAACTCACACAAACACATAGCAAACTACATTTACATTCTTATTTAATGTTTAACAACATATAAGCATTAAAAAAAAACATAAATAAGCATACCAACAGTGGTGTGCACCAAACAGGATTGTATGAAAACTCACACAAACACATAGCAAACTACATTTACATTCTTATTTAATGTTTAACAACCTATAAGCCTTACAAAAAAGCCTAAATAAGCATAACTAAATTGGTGCGCACCAAACAGGATTGTACGAAAACTCACATAAACACATAGCAAACTAAATTAATATTCTTTTGCAATGTTTAACAACCTATAAGACGTACAAAAAAGCCTACATAAGCATACCAACAGTGGTGCGCACCAAACAGGATTGTACGAAAACTCACACAAACACATACCAAACTACATTTATATTCTTATTTAATGTTTAACAATCTATAAGCCTTAGAAAAAGGCCTAAATAAGCATACCAAAAGTGGTGGGCACCAAACAGGATTGTAGAAAAACACTGAAATAATGTCATTTTTTAGTTAATACAAATACATTCAAATAAAATTACATTTTCATTTTTATTTATAGATACTGCGTCAAGAACATCGGACCAGGAGTTTCAACTGAGGACCAGACCAGCGGACGAGGACTTTCAACAGAGGACCAGACCATTGGACGAGGACTTTCAACAGAGGACTACACCATCGGACGAGGACTTTCAACAGAGGACCAGACGATTGGACGAGGACTTTCAACACAGGACCAGACCATAAGACGAAGGCTTTCAACACAGGACCAACAAAGATTCTGCTTCAAATCAAACTTCAACCAAGGTACAGTATAACAAGTAAAAAAAGAGAAAAATTAATTAATATTCTTCTTTAATGTTTAACCACCTATAAGCGTTAGAAAAAAGCCTAAAGAAGCATACCAAAATTGCGGCGCACCAAAAAGGATTGTAGAAAAACACAGAAATAATGGCATTTTTTCATTAATACAAAGACATTCAAATAACATAACATTTTCATTTTTATTTTATAACAGATACTGCGTCAAGAACATCGGAACAGGAGTTTGAACTGAGGACCAGACCAGCGGACGAGGACTTTCAACAGAGGACTACACCATCGGACGAGGACTTTCAACACAAGACCAGACCATCGGACAAAGGCTTTCAACACAGGACCAACAAAGAATTTTGCTTGAAATAAAACTTCAACCAAGGTACAGTATAACAAGTAAAAAAAGAGAAAATAAAATAAAGATCTTAACTTTGCATCGATGTCAACAGAAAATAAAATTTAAAATAAACCACCGGTAACTATAACTGTTGAAAAAATATAACTAACACATTTTTCATCTATCTCTTATTTGTCTTTTAGGGCCAATAATCTTTAACAGTAAATACAAACTTCAATGTAAAATTAAAAAAAAAAACTGCATAGTCCAAAAAAGTCTAAAAACACAGAATCTATACAATTTGTCATTGTAACATTCCAGTCCTAAACCCTAATTTAATTGCCATTTGACAAATTGAATAGTGCTGTAAATAAGGACATAACATCTTTTTGAAAATACCTTTTTAGTTATTGAAACACTTGCTTTTGGATACATGTTTAATAAATAAAAACTTCTTTAAATAATTATCTGATGGCCTTATTTAGACTTCTATTCAATTGACCGCATTGAAATTGATTAAGTATAAAATGTAAACACACTGTTGATAACAATTTGTCATGAAAAACAACTTAACATCTCAAAATAAACTAATGATACATTATTTTATTTTTACAGATTAACATGGCTGATAACGAGAGAAAACAAGAAAAGAAAAGACGCCAAGCTAGAGAACGACGACAGAGAGCAGACAGCCAGCAGACACCGGAGAAGAAGGAAATTCGACGAGAAAAAGAATGCAAAAAAATTTGCAAGCAAAAGACTGTCACCTGCAGAAATTAAAGATATGTCAAAAAAAGCAACAAAGAAAATAAAGCATTTACAACCTGTTGCTCAAACATCAGATGACATTTTACCAGAAAAAATACAACAGATACCAAAAAAAGCAACAAAAAAAACAAAGCATTTAGAACCGTTTCCTGAAACATTACATGACATTTTACCTCAAACAATACAACATATACCAAGAAAAGCCATGAAAAAAACAAAGCATTTAGAACCTGTTGTTGAAACATTATTATAGAGCTAAATAACATTATGGACAACAATCCCTACAGTAAAGCTTATAAAAAATTGGCAGAAGTAGAAAATGAACAACTACTTCATGCACAAACACATCAATTACCAATGCCGAAGGTTAATATGGTGCTTAAAAGAGACAGACATACTGATAAACGTCGTTATAACTTGCCAACATCAAATGAGGTTGCAATGGTGTTTCAGAATGATGAAGGAGAACCACCATTTCAAAGAGACATTCGAATATATCCCAGAAATGAGGAGCAACCGTTTATTAATATCAGTATCTTAAGTCCAAATTTAGATCCAATGACATATCCCATCTTTTTCCCACACGGAGAAGCAGGTTGGCAACCAAAATTAACTCTTCCCAGTTACCCAAATGCTAAAGCCAGAATCCGAAATAATGTTTCTATGCTTGAATTTAAAGTAGCTCAAATTGCCATTCGCAATGTATTTAATCCAATTTTATGTGGTGGGAAACTAACACAACAATGGATTATTGATTCATATTTGCAAGTTGAGGCAAATAATTTAAACTTTATCAAATATCAACAAGATAAACTCCGTGTAGAACAATATTCTGGATTAATGGACTATGTTGCTGACGTGGCTACAAGCAGAGACATGACAGCTGGCAAAGCCATCATTTTACCATCTTCCTTTCAAGGATCTCCTCGGAATATGAGAGAAAGATACAATGATGCTATGGCTATTGTCACTAAATTTGGCAAACCCGATTTATTTGTGACATTTACATGTAATCCACAATGGCCAGAAATTACACTAAATCTACTTCTTGGACAAACTGCTTCAGATCGACCAGATTTAGTAGCCAGAGTTTTTAAGATTAAATTAAATGAATTAATACGTGACTTCACTATAAATCAGTTATTTGGCAAATGTCTTGCTTATGTATATACCATTGAATTTCAAAAAAGAGGCCTTCCACATGCACATCTTCTAATAATACTTCAAGAAAAAGATAAATTAGATACTTCGGACAAAGTGGATGCAGTCATTGTTGCTGAACTACCAGATCCAGAACTATATGGTAGACTATATGAGATTGTTACTCATCGCATGATTCATGGACCCTGTGGTGACCTTAATCCACAATCACCATGTATGGAAAATAATAAATGTTCCAAAGAATTTCCAAAAGATTATAGAGACAAAACCTATGCCAATTGTGATGGATATCCACTTTATAAAAGAAGAGAAGGAGATAGTGCCATTATTCGTGGAAAAAAAGTGGACAATAGATATGTAGTACCCTACAATCCACATTTACTCATGAAGTACAACGCCCACATCAACGTAAAAGCCTGCACTTCCATCAAATCCATTAAATATGTCTACAAATATATTTACAAAGGTTACGATGCAGCTACTGTAGTCGTCAAAAGTGCAGACAACCCTGAAAGTAGTGAATTAGTACATGATGAACTTGCATCTCATGTAGATGCTCGCTATGTCAGTGCGCCAGAAGCTATGTGGCGGCTTTTAAAATTTGAAATGCATGATAGATCACATGCAGTATATAGGTTAGCAGTACATTTGCCACAACGACATTTAGTCTATTTCCATGCTGGAAATGAAATGAATGCATTGGCCCAAAGTGAAGATCGTCACACTACACTAACTGCATGGTTTGCATTAAATTCCACTGATGCTGAAGCAACACAATACTTATATATAGAAATTCCATATCACTATGTTTTTGTGAATGGATTATGGAGACCAAGAAAAACCAGAGGCAATAAAATTATTCCAAGAATTTACACAGTCAGTCCAAGAGATGTTGAACGTTTTTGCTTACGGATATTACTTTTAAATGTTCCAGGAGCACAAAGTTTTGAACAATTAAGAACTGTTAATGACATTGTATATGAATCCTTCCATTTAGCTGCAAGACATAGAAACTTACTCGCTGATGATACAGAGTGGGAAAGATGTTTAGAAGAAGCAGCACAATGTCAAATGCCACGACAGATGAGAGAACAATTTGCTTTTATTTGTATCTTCTCAAATGCTCCAAATGCATTAGCTTTGTGGGAGACTTTTAAAAGTAATATGGCTGAAGACTTTATGCGACGATACAATGAACCCATTGCACACTTAAAAGCGTTAATGGAAATCCAAGAAGTATTTTTAACTCATGGATTAAGTTGTGCAAGTTTTAATTTGCCTGATCCAGGTCTTATAGATGACATTAACTTTGAAGACTATGACATTCAACTACAAGCAGAAAGAACAGAAGAAAGACTTGCAACTTTAAATACACTACAATTGCAAGCATTTCATGCCATTAAAAATGCTATAGATGATGACATGGTGACAGAGCGTTATTTCTATCTTGATGGACCTGGCGGATCAGGAAAAACATATTTGTACAATTTATTAATGAGTTCAGTACGAGCACAAGGAAAAATAGCAATGGCGTTTGCCACTACTGGAATTGCTGCACTTTTATTAGAAGGTGGAAGAACTGTTCATAGTGGATTTAAACTGCCAGTGCCTATTTTAGAAAATTCTGTGTCAGATATTCGCATGACATCCTTACAAGCAAAGAAATTGAAGAAATGTAAATTAATTATAATAGATGAGGCCACAATGATGTCATGCTATGCCCTCCAATGTATTGACCGTTTGCTTCGTGAAGTCATGGATAATATTTTGCCATTTGGTGGAAAGGTAATGTTGTTGGGTGGCGATTTTAGACAAACATTACCTGTCGTGGTACATGGAAATCGAACTGACATTATCGAAACATGTATAAAGTCAAGTATAGTATGGAAACATTTTACCCGTCTTCAACTGCAACAAAATAAGAGATCAGAAGGCCAAACTGATTTCAATGATTGGCTTATTAAAATTGGAGAAGGCAGAACAGAAAAAATACTACATTTACCTGCTGACACTGTAGAGATCCCACCTCATATTATTTGTCAACAAGATATTATATCGGCTATATTTGAAGGGAGCATAAATAACGAAGAATATTCCGAACTTGCCAACCAAGTTATACTGACGTGTAAAAATAAAGATGCATTAATACTCAATAATGAAATCTTAAAAAAAATTAATGCACCACAAAGAAATTATCACAGTGCTGATTCTGTACTTGCTGATGACAATGAAAGTCAGGCAAACTTTTCAACTGAATTCATAAACTCTTTAACTCCTTCTGGAATGCCACCACATATTTTGCAGCTAAAGAAAGGTGCAATTATCATGTTACTGCGAAATATCAAACCCAAAAAAGGCCTATGCAATGGGACAAGATTAATTGTTCAACAATTAAAGGACCATTTTATAGATGCTGAAATTTTAACTGGGACCCATAAAGGAGAGAGAGTTTTCATACCAAGAATAGATTTAGCACCAAGTGAAAGTAGTCTCCCTTTTATACTTCAAAGAAAACAATTTCCCATTATTATGGCATTTGCCATGACCATTAATAAATCACAAGGTCAAACTTTCAAATCTGTGGGTATTTTCTTGGAAGAACCAGTTTTTGCACATGGTCAATTGTACGTTGCGTTGTCACGGTGCAAAAATCCACAGGCTATTAAAGTTTACATTGAAAACAATGAAAGTCAAGGTGATTTATTAGAAGATGGACGTATTTTTACTAAAAACATTGTCTACTATGAAGTACTATAAATTTGCAGGATACAAATTAAAGATGCCAACATTTTTTAAAAGCATTCCAAAATACATAACAATTGGTTGTTTAATTCAGTCATAATTAATGGAAGTACTTGTTATGAATGATTCGCCTCACAAAATACTTGCCTTGCATTGTTAGTAAAAATTATGTTAAAATGTTAAGTCACTATGTTAATGTTTCTAATGTTACAAGTTTAAAAAATATATTTTTAAGTTATTTCATTCAACAGATTACAAAGTGGATGTTAAGAGGTCAAGCACATTTTAAGTCACAATGTAAATATTGTCTGTTATCTTAAGATTACTACCTACATTAATGATTATCGCCAGTTTATGTGCTCAGTAATGAATTACTTTAATTACGTATGTTTTAAGGAGAGTTTTATTGTATGCCTTCCTCTACATTCAATGTATATTCAAGTTAAGAATTATTGTGATAGAAATTGCATTTTAATACTGATTAATTTAAAGGTCAATTGTTTTTACATTCAAATGTTAATACTTTTAATAAAAAATTAGGTTACAAAATGTATTCACTATGTTCCTGTTTATAATGTTCAAAATTATACCAATGTTTTGTCAACTTCTAAACTTACATAAAAAATAAAGTTCAAGTTTAAAAATATATACTTTGAAGGTTATTGCTTACATATATTTTAAACTTCCTGTTAAAATTCACGACGTTTCAAGAAGGCTTTTTACTTTTTGCTTTCCTATTCATTCAATGTATATTAAAGCGAACAATTCTTCAGATACAAATTACATTTTAAAAAACCATTACATCAACATTTTACAAAAATACACGTTCATATTAAAATACTTACAAGTGACAAAAATATATGTTAATAACTAAACAACTTGACAAACATATACATCACATTGCCGTCATTTTTTGACGGGCAAGTCGCTAGTATATATTATTGTTGACCCACAATCGTGGAACTGACTCACTACATTATTGTAGTTGCTGAATGACTGATAGTGAAAAAAAAAAAAAAATAACAAGTGATGGTAGGGTGTACTACAAATACAAAAGGGATATATTTGTAATAAGAATATACAAATATTGGTGAGGAAATAAGTAATTTACCGACTGAGCTAGTCGGGCTATGACATACAACTCTAGATTTACCAACTCTAAGTTATTCAACCTTTAGTTCATATATCCCAAAGGCAATTTGTTTTTAATTATATGTGGACATTTTTCTATTTAAAAAATGCATAATTAGATCATTGTAGTCATATAGTTGAAATCAATATAATTTCTTTGTTAAATCTACAACTTCACATTTATTATTACCGAAATCTTAAAACCGCACACAGTACACATTGAAACTAGAGCACAATGACCTTGCAATGGTTTGAAAATAACGACATGTTGTTTCTTGAATTGTAACATTTAATTATCCTGTAAGCTTTGAAAGCCTTTTGCTTTTGAAGTCCATAATACTTCACATCTAGCAGGCACATTGCTAACCAGACTTATTTTGTTCTGCTTTGTGAAGACTGTGAACAAGTAAGTAGTAAAGCCTTTTAAAATAAAATATGAAAGTATAATAAATATGTAAGTATGCATATAATTATATTTCAAATAACAAAGCTGCCAGTATAGTAATAGAAAAGTGATTTTGTCCAAAGCTTTTATAGAAAACCCTCCACTCCCTCACAACCTAAGAGCGTGGGCAGGGTTTCCAAAAATTTTAATGATGCAAAATATAGCAAAAAATAGTATCTGGAAAATACAATGTTATTGTGAAAACATAAAAAAAAATATTCCAAATTTCTTAGCATTCTGCCGAGAGCAAGAGTCAGCCATCTATGGCACGAGTGCCAGAAGCAGAAACCAAAAAGATTTTGGTTAGCACTGTGGTGAGAGACCAGAGCAGTTAAGTGAGTATGTGATAATGGAGTTATTTTAACTAAATGGAATTGTAATATAGGTTATGTGATAAGTTGGTCTGATGTAATTTGGGTTAGGAGTGAAGTGATTAGCATGCCGTTATCAACAAGGGACATAAAATGGTAGACGTGATGAAATTGATGAAATGGTGTTGATGATAAAACTGACGAGATGGCAATTAAGGTTAATGCATTTTAGGCATTTGATAATGTAGAGTAATCATATATGTGATACGTTTAATTTGGTGATGTCTGGGTTAAACAAAAAGTGTTATGTGAAAATGTGACAAAAGGAGAGTGCGATATTGGTTATTCATTGAGATGAGATTCAGATGGGGGCATCTCAGCAATCTGTGTGCATTTTAAAGTATCAAACATGGCTATACATGGGAAACCTCAGTAGGGGAAATCAAGTTCAAGAACTACACAAAATGGAATATCTACTTTTGATTTTCAGCTTACTTTAGGTTTTTAGGCATCTAGGAAATTATTGTCTAATTATTAAATTGTTTTATTGACTTTAAATAAAAATGTGGCACACTCCTTCTAAATGGAGCCCCCCCCCCCCCCCCCCCCCCCCGGCCCAGAGAAAGCTTAGAAGATGTTAATAAATTGACCCAGCAGAATTGAGCTAGTAGCACAAATTAAGGTACCTTGCTACAAAGTTCTGGTATTGTAATATAAGAATATATTTGTTTTGGGGAGGGTAGAGTGGTAACACTTTGTACAGAACAAGGCCGGCGAAACATTGCACTGGTAAAGGCACAGCAGTGCCAAAGGGAGTAGAATGTATATAAATATGATTTTCTCAGTATAAACCATAAGTCATTTTTTAACTGTCCCAACCTTTTCTTTCATGGGTCTTGAATCAGCTTAGCTGTACTGATCCTACCCCTAGGTCCATGTAGGTTCCAAAATGCTCCCACTGAGGATCAGCACAGCCAGCATAGAAGACGTAGCAGCATGCACCTTTTACCCCTCATGAGAGTTTATTTCTTGGACACCATGTTTTATACATCTCAGAACAATACGTTGTAAGTTAAGCATTTACAGCAATTGACCAAGCTTCACTACCTGATTCACTGATTGGTCATAACTTAAAAAAAAGGGGGGTAGATGGGAGCCAGTAGGTCTGCTCCTAATAATGTGTAGTCTATATGACTCTATTATCTATTCAAATAAAAGTGTGTGACTAAACTGGGTGGGCTAAGACTGAAAATACCTTAAGGGGTTAACTTTATATGATATTAGTCCTCAGGGAATGTCTCCATCCACAGTGGTCTGCTGACCTTTATTCAGAGCTTGGACATTCTTTCGCTGGGGTTAGTGACTCTTTCCCTTGGAACATAATAGCTTTTAACTGATAAAATCTTTGTAGCTATAAGCCTTTTGCTCTTGAAGTCCATAATATTTTACATCTAGCAGATACATTGCTAACCAGACTAATTTTGCTCTGTTTTGTGAAGACTGTAAACAAGTAAGTAGTAAAACATTTTAAAATATGAAAGTGTAATAGATATGTAATATTTAAGACTGCACATAATTATATTTAAAATAACATAGTGTGCTAGTATAGTAATAAAAAAGTAATTTTCATTTCTTAGCACAGTAATAGGTGGGCAGCCCTTGAAGGAGGTGCAGGTGCTTCCGATCTGTGGTAGACCCATGGATCCTCACAGCCACTCCTCCCTTTCAGTCCCAGTAGGGAGGGGATGATCCTTATGGATGATCCTTGCCAGGCTGTAGTTATCTATCCTCCTGGTGTGACAGTCCATCTGCATTTTAATGTCCAGTGGCAGGGTTTTATGGGAAACTTAAAGGTTTGTAAATCTAGTTTGTACTAGGAAGTGTTTGTTTGTACTAAAAAGAGTCAGCTGTAGGCTGGGGTGACTAATGCTGGTGAGTAGGTTAGGGCAGATTGCAGCACCAAAACGGCAGTTTCACACCCAGTAGTCCAGGTAAGGATCCAAGGGATTCTTCTTCCTTGTGTGGTCGGTGGGAGGCTTGGCGATACAGCTGAAAAGATGGACAATTTAACACTAATATCTTTCAGTACACAAGAAAGCAGGGAACTATCCCTCTAACTTGGCTGCCTCATGTCTAATCTTCCTGCTCTCCACCCAATGCACCAAATTCTGAAGTTCAGCCCTAGCCCACATATCTGGCCTGAAGCTGGCCTGAATCTTAGCCAAAATACACTTAACATGACTGATGCTTTTCCTGGAATGCACTATAAATGGTGATATCATCCAGATATGTCTGTGTGAGGGAATGACAATCCTAAGGAATTCTGGCCACCAATTTTGAAATGCAGAGGGCCATTTTTTCATTCCAAAGGGCATCACAGTGAACCGGTATAACCCAAAAGGAGTAATGAAGGCAGTTTTTTTTTCTGGCAGACTCTGCTAATGGCATCTGCCAGTACCATTTATACAGATCTAGTGTAGTCAAGTATTTAGCCATTTATAGGTGATCTATTAAATTATCCATTCTGGGGATGGGGTAGGAATCAGCCTTGGTTTTTTCATTCAGTTTGCAGTAGTCAAAAGTGAGTGGACTTGTCCTTTTTAAGGACTAAGATGACTGGAGAGGCCCATTGGCTATTAGACTGCTTGATCACTATCACACCCGCTATTTCAATTGAATCCTTTGTTTAGTCCCAAACGATTTAAATTCTTAATTTGAAAATCCATTCTGCTTTCCTCTGCAAAAATCTTTTTTTTGAGTCAAAGTGCCTTGTTACCAATGTGTCATATATATATAAGTGTGGCATTCACATACTCTAAGACCCTCCTATAGAGTTGGCGTTTCATCTGACCAACATAGTTTTTGCCATAAACGCAGTAAATATTATAGATCATTGCACAAGTGCAGCATTTAAGAAAGCACCTTATATGAAAATTCCGGTTCCATGTCCATTTTTAACAAAGTTGTATTTTATTTTTTGACAAAATGATTCAACCAAAATATCTCTGAGGTTTGTCTCTCTTTTGAATGTAATTGTATTTGAGGACTTCTGACAGGTCACTGTCCTCTAAAAGCATTGGCCAAAACTTCTGAAATATCACTTTAATACAGGGGGTCTATTTGTTATATCTTCCTATACATCTAAATATATTCTGACTCTGATATTGTGGGGTTCTTGTCAATAATTCCTCTCTTCTTGTCTTCTTCCTATGATCGGCCTTCGTGAGGCAGTTCTTTAAATAGCCCTTTTCTAAGACACAATTTCTTAATTCACTCAAAATCAATCAAAAGAGCTGCTGCACACACAGTCTAGGATACCGGGCAACTGATTTAATGTGTTTATTGGCTGATGGTTTTTGTAGTTTTTGGTTGCCATGTTTTTTTCTAAAGATGTTGGGCCACATTCAATTGGCTGAATTTGAGATCTGGGAGCCCGTAAGTGAGATTGCAATCTATTTTGCTATTCAATTGGTGTCTTTTTGAAGGTTCCGATCGGGTTCCGAGTTACAGGCTTGAAAAAATTGCGTCCGTCAAACTCGTTACTTACAGCCTTCAGAAGCCTTTGATCTGTCACTTTCGCCAGGCTAAAATCGCAAACCGCTATTCAATTGCTCAATTTTCCCAAGCTCGCAAATGTATCCACACTCGTAAACCACAAATGGAGGAGGAAATCCTACATGTGCTAGAGAGGACCCGCAAGGGGGTTAAACACCAATTTGTAGCACTGTAAATGCAAATAAAAGATCAATCCTGCACTGTAAATAACGGGGAAAGCGATGATAGGCCTTAGAATTAATTGCACAACAATCTTAAGCCTGCAAATCAGCAGGAAATACATTTTACATTTATGTGTCAATTCGGGGTTAAAACAATCTTGGGTATCAATGAGTTAATACATATCAGGCCACCCATATGGACTTGCACAGTATTGGAATTCATTTTCAGAATTCTGTATTTTCAATGTTTTGCGAGTCTGATCGCGTATTGGACCACCAAATCTAATTGAATGACAGGTAACCCCTATGTTTCTCTGCCATTATTCGGACAGTCTCATTTCCTATTGGCTGTTTCGAAATGGGAGGTTACGGGCTTGCTTAATTGATCATGTTCCTGCCCTCATTTGCTCTGAATCAGTGCATCGAGCTGGAGCAATTGAATAACCTCGCAAACTGAGGTGAACTGGTGCCCGCAACTCACTGCCATATCATTAATATATTGTCATTAAACCTGATCCAAAATTTTCTCTGTCAACATTAGGTTACTTTCAGCAAACACCATTCTTTCCTCCCACCAACCTATGAACAAATTGGTATATGTTGGTGCTCATGGCGTCCTCATGTCCTCTTTGTTGCAAGAATATCTTGACAGCAAACAAGAAATTATAGTATGTGACTTTTTAGTCTAATAAATTATGTCTTCTTTAGCTGATGTAATTGGACCTCATGTTACTTGTTTTATCCTATGACTTAAATAGCCATCAAGATCCTAATATTTAAATAATTATAAGTACATTGAGAAAACCTACACTTATAATCTCAGTCATCAGGCCAAAATGAAATGGTTAATAAATATGTAGCACAATAGTTTTGGATTTCATAGATGTTATAGTAGTTTGCGTACATTTGTTAGAAATAATATAACATACACTTTTATTTTTACTAGCAAATAGTTTATTTAATTGGGCATGGAAATGTAGACTATAAGCAAAATGTTAATTTAGTAATGAAATCTTTCTCTATCTAGTTTTAATTTTAATATACGTTTATGTCCTTGGTCTGCAGGATTAATGTGTATCTCAGTGCTTTACCTTGTACATCCTATGCTGATGTATTTTAACAAATTAATGAAAAAAAGAGATATCTTTATAATTCAATCTTCCTTATACATCATGTAATATTTTATCAATACATATTATTTTGAACCAACAGCTAAAAGATTCATCCCCAATGATTTAAGGTATTCTTTCTATGCTTAAATTAGTGGGTATATCAATCTCATTCTTCAATATATATTACCGTGACATCCAGGACTCTACTACTCACCAAAAAAGGATCTTAAATCAGTTGTGAAAATAAAGGGTTAATTACACATGATACATAGTTGATAGGTGGTTAAGCGGGTGACACTGATGATGCTAGGCATAATGCCTAGCGGAAACATGTGTAGGGCATCATTTACGACATCAATATCATCTGACATGGAGACACTGCCAAGGATAGCACCACTTGTATAAAGGGTGCAAGTTCTGTTCTAAATCTAATCTAAATCTAACTGCATTCAAATTAATATGAAGACAAAATTATTATTTATTGAATAGGAGTTAAAGGGTATGTACAATGGGGACAGAAATCTTAGCATTCACTGTTTCAAACAGCAAAAGTACAATAGGACTTCATGGCTAAGAGCCTAAGTCTTTTAGACTTCAGATAATAAAGAAAGGGAAATTGATACAAAATAAATTTATTATATGAGGATATTGTATATTGACAGACTTAGAATAGATACAAAAACAACAGTAACTAATTAGTGAAACTTGACTCAGTGTGGCTAATCTGTTTTTTAGATTAGCGACCCTATTTTAACTTTTTCTCTTTTATAATAGATATCAGTAAAAGGTATATTTTCATTTTAATTGTTTCTAGTGGCATACATCTTTTGAAAAAAAATATCCACCCCTGATCAAAAGAACACTTGCGTTATTCTAAGTCTGGTTCATATGCACCCCATATATCCCTCTAGAGGATCCCAGATACTGGCAATCGGATTCCTCCCTGGATCAATAATATGTTAAGCACCTTTTTTTCTTCATAATTTAGTCTGTCTTCATAGCTTAGTCCATCCATTCCCCTTATTATTTTTGTTGCCCTCCTCTGTACTTTTTTCAGCTCTAAAATGTACTTTTTATGAGGTATTGCTCAAAATTGTACTCCATATTCCAAATGAGGGCGTACTAGAGATTTGTATAGTGGCAGAATTATATTTGCTTCCCTTGCTTCTATACCCTTCTTAATGCATGCTAATATTTTAATTGCCTTTGCAGGTGCTGTTTGGCATTGATCATTGTTACATAGGTGATTGTCCACAAGTATTTGTAAATCCCTTTTAATTTTTGATACCCCTTGATTTGCTCCATTAAGATTATGAATGGTGTGTGTGAAGATCCCAGGGAGGGGCACTATTCAGCTTCAGCAATTCTTGCCTTTGTCTACAGGAATTTTTCCCTCTCAGACTATCTTCTTAGAAGGAATGGGCCTCTTGGTGCCGGGCGGTTAGATCAAGATCACCAGCATCGGCTCAGGAGCGCAGGGTCACTGGATCAGCTAACCAGTATCATCTGCTTCTTCAGTGGGCTTAAAAAGGCCATGGAGACCAATCCTACCCAGTGCAACCCGGTATTCAATCCCTTCTCCCAAGAGAGGTGTAGAGATTCAGGGCAGCAAAGTGAATTTAGCTCAGTAGTCTTCCCTCTAAATGAAACACACCATTGTCTATGTGTCCCAAGAAGAGCATATTTATTTCTGGTTATAGGCAGTGTATCTTTTCAATTTTAGCACAAAGGATTTATATGTTTCTCGGCTGAACATATGCAAACTCCCTGCCCAGATTAGAACTAACCAATAACAGATGTGCCTACGAGGTTATGCAGCTTGTTGGGCCATAAAGAGCCAATCAGGAGACAGGGATAACCGTGGTCTTGGCTTGTCTGCTTGGGGCTGGATCTATGGAAGGCAACTACAGAGAGAAAGAGCAGGAACACACAAACAAAGGAAAGATAATACACTTAAATGACCACAAGATGTCACTGCAGGATAACAAATGGAACTGTCCCTAGTTCAGCAGTGAATTGACCACATATTGTGAAAACTGGATGGCTTATTTTATAACTGTTAAAACCTGAAAGTATATTAGTTAAGGGGAAAACAGATCTTTACAGAGTGCTTGTCTTTCTTTCACAAATTAATAAATATACATTTATTTATATTAAATCTCATCTGCCCTTTAGTTGCCCTTTTCTCCGATTTTTGTAAATTCTGGTTTAATTAACTTGCACAACAATACTCCCTAGTCCTATTTCTAAGTAATTAATAAATATGTTAAAAAGCAGAGGACCTAATACTGAACCCTAAGGAACCCCACTTAACTCTCAGTATGTTCCATTTACATGTTCCATTTACAAAAACCATGAGGATACATTTACTGCAATTCCTGTATCCCTTACAATAGTCTTCCATGTGGCACTGTATCAAAAGCTTTTGCTAAATACAAAAATACTATATTCTGAGTTGCCTTCATCCAAGTTTCCTTCACAGAAATTAAATTTGTTTGACATGACTTATTCCTCATAAATATCTTGTTCACATGGATATATTCATATATACTATTCCTTATTAACCATTCTAAAAGATTTCTAACTACAGAAGTGAGGCTTATCGGTCCATAGTTGTATTTATATGCTCTTGCTCTCTTCTTAAATATAGGTATCACATCTGCTTTTCTCCGGTCATCTGGCAGTGACCCTGTGGTGAGTCTTGAAAAAGTAGATATTAGGGTTTGGCTATAACAGAACCCAGTTCTCTCAGTACCCTTGGATGTATTCCATCAGGAGCTGGTGCTTTATTAACATTAATTTTTTCCAACCTCTTTTGGATTTCTTCCTGCGTTAACCAATTATTTGGTGAAGGTAGTGTGGCCCCATTATGTTGCAGTTTCAAACACTGGTACTTCCCTTGTGTATATCACAGAAAATAACTTATTCAGTTAATCTGCCTTTTCTAGCCCCTATTCACCAATCAGCCTGTTTCAAATTTTAATGTTCCTATAGCTTCCTTCCTGGCTTTCTTCCCATTAATCTATGAAAAAAATATTTTAGGGTTAGTCTTACTCTGCTTTGCTCATTTTAATTTTATTTCTACTTGGTATAAGGTGATAACTATGTCAATTTAATAAGGATTTGAATGTTGTAGATTTATTTTCAGTAATGTAAGTTCTTTGTCCCAGTCTAAACATTGTATTGCTGTCCTTAGAACATTACAATTTGCCCTTTTAATATCATGAGATTTTGTTGGTCATTTACCACTTTTAACTCCATCTCAAATGATACTGTGTTATGATCACTGTTTCACAAGGGTTCTCCTATTTCAAAATTTGATACCATATCAATATTATTTGTGATGACTAAATCCTCAGTTCTTGTATAACCTGGGCCAGATAATGATCTCTGAGTGCACTTAAAAAACTGCTCCCCTTAGCTGAACTTTTGCGAGTTTTAAATCTTACATGGTGGTTTGGGGAAGCACTATGGACACTGGATTCTAAGCTCAAAGACGGGGCCCTCTATCCTTTGCAGCTTGTTAATATTATAATGTTCTTTGATCCACATTAAATTCCAAGCCCGTATGTGCAACGTGAGCCCCGTAATGGCTGTGGGCTTAAAATTTTGCAGAGTTACGGAGCTATTAAAATAGAGTAGAGCGCGAGCTACGGGCTTGAGATGGAAACCCGTAAACCATTTGTCTAAAGTTGGATGCGCGACCCTGAACGTGATCAATTAGTCAAACCCGTAGTTACGGGTTTAGACAGAGCCAATGTCAACAGAGATTATCAGAATTATGTCACTGAAAATGGAGGTGAGATTTTAAAGTTTTACGGATTTCAATTACGAGTTACGATCGGACCCACATTCCAGAAATTATGCAATATTGATAAAGCCGTAAATATGATATTCTATTACATGTGAGTTCCATTATATGTATTAACACATTGATTGCCGGGATCGATATAACATGGAAATTAAAAATGAAATAAAGTATTTAGTATTGCAAATTTGCAAGCTTGGGAATGTGGTGCTATTAATTCTAATACCTAACATCACTTTCCCTTTTGTTATAAGTACTGTAGTGTGTGTATATTTGCATTTACAATGCTACGTATAGGACTTATGCCCACTAACGGGTCCTCTCTAGCACAAGTAGGCTTTTTGGCTACATTTGAGGGTTACAGGCTTTAACGCCAGTCATTTTGTTGCAATTTAATAGAGTGATTGGAACTTAACAGTTATGGGCTTGAAAGAACATAGTATATGCGGCCGTGCAATTTGTATTCTCATGTTCCTTAGGGTTTTCTCGCTCCTATCCTGCAAGTCGTCGGCGGGCTGCTTTACAAGGCCAATTTAATAGCTGTAAGTCTTGTGGGCTACGTGACAGGCTATGGTTTTACACGTTAGGGGAATTTAATGTAGCTCTTTGACTGGATCTTAACCCTGCATAGTGCTAAAGAATATGTTGGCGCGTTACGAATAAACAATAATAATAATAATTGCTGGTCTCATTCATCCAGTTTATTCAACGGTAGTTGAAATCCCCCATAATTAGAAATTGACCATGATTAGCTGCATTTCAAATGTGTACAATAATTGCAATTCCTCACATTCAATTATATTTGGGAGTTTATAGCATATCCCTACAAATATTTTAGGATTTACTCATCCACTATTTAAGTAAAACCATAAGAAATCAACATTATTACTAGTTCCCCCATAAATATCCTTCTCTGACTATAGGCTTAAAATCAGGCTTGTCATACAGACAAACCCCTGCTCCTCTTCTGCCGTTACCCATATCTTTCCTAAATAGGATTTAACTGTGTTTGAGTTACTTAACAATACCTCCATATTGATTAAACTAACCCCTCCTTCTCCCCCATGAGTAGTTAAATAATGCCTTACCCCTATACACTATCTACCCCATTACTTCCATCTAGTCCCTCCCCCCACCTACTAGTTTAAAAGCTCCCCCATCCTTTCTATCTTCCAAATTTCCCCTAGCCCACAAGGTGTAAGTGTCAGCCTGTAAATTAATGCTAATTCTAAGGGATTATATGGTTTCCCAATATCCTGGTCTGTGGAAGCAATCTCCTGGGTGTGGTTCCTGTGTTTGGCCCATCTTCTGCTATCAGAGGTGTACAAGGACCTCACGATTCTGCTGGGTAGGTTTGAACCAGGTTCTTACCAAGTCCAATTGAAGAAGCAGATCGTGACAATAGTGTATTGCATTTAATAATACAACTAATAACAAAACAAAGGAAGAAAAGAAAAATACAGCGATACAGAGCTTATTACAAGCAGCACAACAAATATCGCAGCAAACAGCATAAATTAAAACTACTTTGATCTATATTATAAAAGTCATTATATCACTTCAATGACTATAAGCACCTTTTTCAAAACTACAGACACTTTAAGCTTTAACAGCACCTAGCACTTTATTTAACAAAGTCTGTATCTACTAACCTTTTAAAGTTAAGCAATTTTTACAAAAATATAACTCTGGAGCAGCCAATTGAGTTTGATGCATTAAACTATGGCCTCATAAAAGCAATTTCACCTATTTAAACGATATTCCACTAGAGTCAAATCCCTGTGTCTGTTCACATAGTTTTAAGGAATTACGATTTTAACCAAGAATTGAATAAAAGTTACGTTTTAAAATTATTCTCTTTGGAAATTAGAGGTGTGCCCTATAAGGGGATCTTTACTCTAAGCTTTAAAGTGTATCACTACTTATCCCTAGGTGCACCCTCTAATATATCTTTGCTCTATAAACTATATACCTAGAGCCACCATTTCAAATTTTTCAAATTTTATTTATAAACTATTGGAATAATACCTATAAATGTTCCAACCTTTAAAACAATCAGGGAATGTAGTCAATGTTTTCTAGAGGTTATAACATCTCTTTGTTATTTTTAACCCCTTGATCCGTGTTCCGCATCCTGATGACCGCTGAATAGACGTCAGACACTGAGAAGCCCATCCACTCAACAGGAGGATTCCTGTATCCAAGGAAGGAGCTCAGCTGGACCCCCTCCCCTGGGTCGTGACATAGTGGATGTCTTATCCTTAGCTGTGGGCCAAGTTTGTTTAGTGAGACCTCTGTTATAGAAGAATAAACATAATACCAGAAACATGGCAGGATTATCAAAAACTCTGTTTTTTAAATCCTAACACATTTTATTACTGTGATCAAAAGGCTATCAAAATGGATATGAAGCTTGTTTTAAGGACTGTGACATGTCGTTCTTTGTAAAAGATTTAATGGTATAATGTTTACAAGTGTGAATTGATGTAGAAGTGGCAATGATTGTAAGGTTTTATCTTCACTAGTAACTGCAAAATATTATTTTATAAATTGACTAATGTGAATGCATTGTTGTTCTTTTAGAGACATGTATGTGCGATGGAGGAAGAGCCTCCATATTGTCATGTTCAAGCCCTAATTGTACTTAGCAAATCTCTACTCAGATATTATGGTGCCACAAGCCGCTTGTCGCTTCCTAGCAGGGTCAGTCCATGAATTTTTAGATCAGAAGTAGTATACTCAAAAAACAAAGGAAACAAAAAAGTTTAAGAATGGTGGTCATAAGCTAAAAAAGGCAGAGGAGGAGAAAATCTAAAAAAAATCTTTATTTATTTTTTTATTAACATACAACATTTACATACATGAAAATTTCATATAAAAACATTCAAATCAATTATTGTCATATAATAATTTATATAAAGAAATTAATAAAAAAAAGGTTACAGCGTAAATATGTTCATTTCCATCTTTTCTCTTTATTTTTTATTTTTATTCTTCTTTTTATAGTTAGTATTGTGTGTATGTTTAAGTTTATCTTTATTTAATCTTCTGATGTATAATGTTTATCCCTCGATGTCCATGTCTTACTACTTCCTTGTATTACCGTATTGGTCCGAATATAAGCCGCA
This sequence comes from Discoglossus pictus, assembly GCA_027410445.1. Classification (NCBI taxonomy): domain Eukaryota; kingdom Metazoa; phylum Chordata; class Amphibia; order Anura; family Alytidae; genus Discoglossus; species Discoglossus pictus. The sequence goes on along the minus strand of CM050166.1, from coordinate 220,925,698 downwards.
CCCGCATATAAGCCACACCCGTAAAGTTCAAGGGGAAAAAATAGAAAAAAGATAGTACTCAAATATAAGCCGCACCCGTAAAATTGGAGAGAAAAAGACTCTCAAAATGATCAGCCATTGCAAGAAACAGGCTTCCTAATTAGCACTCTAGCTTTTTTTGCAGGTTACAGGCTTTACAGGATGTTAGGATCACTAAAACCGTAAATCGCTATTCAATACCGCAGTCTCAAGCACGAAAATCGGCACCCTTAACTCGCAATCGCACAAATCAGCAGTCATTTTGCGTTCGTGAATAGAAGCCACACATCTAACAAGCAAAGTTTGCAAATCGGCAATGATTTTTTTACGGTCGCAAATGGAAGCCGCACCCGTAACTCGCAAGCTAAAAAATCGGAAAAAAGGTGCGGCTTATATTCGGACCAATACGGTATATTATTAAAGTCAATAAGTTTTTTTTTTTCATTTCTCTGTTTCTCTCAATAAAATGTTTTATTTCTGACAATTTTAGTAGTTATTTTGATTTCCAGTTCCGGACTATTGTCATTTTTATCACCATCAGAATATGAATAATCAGTTTTTTTTGTTTTGTTGTGTTTATCATCTCTTTAGGTTCAAAATGTAAAATAATTACTTCTGGGGTTCTTTCCAATTTAATTTTAGTAATTTCTAAGATTTTAATTATACTAAAAATCTATAATTGTTGGACATTCCCACCAGAGATGGTAGAATGTACCTTTTTGACCACATTCCCTCCAGCAACAATCTGATGTTTGGTTGAAAAGTGCTAATTTTACTGGAGTTTAATACCATCTTTCTATTATTTAAAAAAAATGTCTTGTTGTATATAGAACATTTAATTGCTGATGATGTTAAAGAGAAAGCATTAAAGCATATAGTTTCATTCCAACTTTGTCTAATATCTTTCTCCCATATCTCCATTTTTGTAGTTTTGTTCTGTTCTATTTTTGAAGATATTATTTTATAACATTTAGTAATTAATTTACTTTTTTAATATGTAAAAAAGGATCTGGCCTAGATGTAGGGACAAATGATAACCCCTTTAGTAAAACAGACACATGATTATCCTTAAGGTGGAAATTGGAAAGATTAACTACCAGTTTGTCTTGGTCTAGAGAAAGAGGAGGACTATTTTGTATGGGTCTCTGTTGTTCTCGTTCCTGTATTTCTTCTCTGGGCCCTTCTTGACTGTACTGCCTCTCTCTAAAAAATTCTCATTATTATTGAATCTCCTCCCTGTTCTTGTTTGTGAGTAGGGTCTAGTGTCATCTTTTTTGAGCCAAGTGTTGGAACGTCTACTTCTAAACTTTGATGTAGTGCCATCATCTAGGTCAGAGTTCTCATATTCAGAAGAACTCATATCAGAGTGGCTATATATAGGTGGACCTGTAGGGAATTTCCTAAATATGTTTCCTGATTTGAAGTCATCCTGATCTCTAAGGAACTTTCTTTTTTTCCTCTCTTTTAGATCTTTTTTAAATTTTTCTATGTTATCATTTAGTTTTGTACAGTAACTATCATATTCAGGTGTTTCATTAAATTTGTTGAAATCCTGTTGATATAGCGCCACCTTTGGTTTCAAAGTTTCTAAGTTAGTCTGTTCTGTTTCAACAATCAGTTCAATTAGATCATGTGAACATTTTAACACATTTTTTTTCCATTTCTCCATAAATTTATCATTAGCTAAATTAGTAGCTGGAATCACATTAACTCTTAGTCCTCTAGGGATTATGTGGTTTTTTAGATAATTCTGTAAGCTACCAATTTCCCATATTATTTTGACCTGTTTCTTTGCATTTTTCATCAATTCACTGAAAGCTTTTTTGATATCTTTATTTGTTTCAGGTATAGTCTGTGTCTTAGAAGTGAAACTATCATCTGCTTCTTTTTGATGTACATCAATATTATTTAAAGTAAAGAAAGTCATATTGAATATTATCTTTTTTCACCAGAGTAGTCTTTTCTTGCAAAAATATAGCAATTATTTTAATTCAAAACTCAGAGATTATTTTGAGTCTTAAAAATGAATCCAGATAGTGGATTTAACCACAAGTTAAATAGTTTTAAGAAAAAAATATATTTTCCAAATCCCATGAGTTTTTCACTCTAATGACTATATGTCATAATTCTTATAAGGTAATATTGGGAATAAAGTAAATATATACACAGTATTTCATTTATTAGGTACTTATACCTCACAACGACGATTAAAATATTAAAAACAAGGGAAGGAAGGATATATTAAAAACAAGCCTTCCATTTAATAAGTGTATAGTGGTAGCTTGATACTGTTATAGTAAAGCACTCCAAATGACCATAGCAAATCCAAGAAAAAGAAAAATCACTAATTGTTCTTAGTAAATCCCATCACTTCCATTGGTCTACAATAATAAATATAGGATATTCACTAGCCCATATAATATAGTTCTTGTAAGGTCTCTTATCAGGGCCAGCAAAGTATTCAGCACGTTTAGTTTTTGTTGTTGGCCACTATTAGGGCCATACAAACGAGTATTTTGCACTTTCACTTTAATAAATTATTCACATAAAGATTCCTAAGTGCAGTGCTAAATTGAATACATATAGAGCGAAAAACGCTTTCATTTAGACCAGAATTCATGGATTGGTGTGGGATAGAACTATCTCATAAACAAAAAGAAAATGCTAAAGACAACTTATTCTGGAGGAGCGCGAATAGTACAGGACAACGCTACCAGCGTCTATCTGCGTGCCACTGTGGACTGCATGGACGCATTTCTGGTGTTTATATATAAGTGCTTCAAACATTTTTGCAATAATAATAGTTTGAATTTCCGATTTCGTTTTTTTCCCCTCTGTTTCTATCTAATTTAGTATCAATAACCATATTCATGACATATTATATAGAGACTGTTTTTTATTTTATTAAATGTTTTTAGTTTGTTATTTAGATATTTAATGTATTTATAATTGGGCATATACAAATTTATAAAAGTGTGTATTTTATATTATCAATTAATCCACTCCAAACTATATATCTTCCATCGTCACCTGTCTCACTATATTCCTTGAGAATCTTAAGATTCTTACTGAACAATATAGATCTTCCTTAATTTGGCTAGGATATTCTCTATTGAGAAAGGGAGTTTAAAAATCCCTTTTCCAATGAGCATCCGGCATACAAATGATGTCTGCTTTAACTTTAAGAAAGTATTTTGAGGCTATTTTTCCCTTAGATGGAGAGTTCAGTCCATGTACATAGTGGGAAACAATTTTTAAAGTAATTTTTTTTATGTAAACTCTTTATATAATTTTATTATTGTCTTACTGATCCAAAATATTCCCTTTATGTGTAGTACAGTGGACAAAACTGTAACTGTAACAATAAAACAACTTACCTGAACTTCATCCACAAGCAGTGCAAACTGCTATGTTATGTATTTGTCATGAGAGACGGTGATGGGAAACAGAGCAAGCTGGGCGATGTCCATGCTGATCTAGGTTAGCACATTCGTGTTCTGCACCACCTGGAGCAGCCTGGCTATATAGGACTCCTAGTCTCCCTGTGGAGCATCCTTAGACTATGGCCCAGTGAAGACTGGTGGGAGGAGACATTGGCTTGGATCCCATGTATATCATCTTTACAGGCTTTCATCAGGACCAGCATCTCGCCCATGGTGGCCCCCAAAAGTGGGGTCTCTTTTGGCCAGGTATGGCTGTTGGAGAAGTTGTTGACTAAGTGGTAAGGTGCTGAGGAGTATTTGCATCCATTGGTGGTTTTGTTTGGCCTGGTGGTGGTCGTTCCCACTATGTGGCTGTGGTGGCAGGAGGAGCTGATTAATCCAGTAGCTGGGCCCGGGTTGGAGATTAATCTATGGGAGAAGGGGGTCAGTGGGGTCAAATGCCACTGGTGTAGCTGAAGGTCTAGCCAGTCCCCCCACTGACCACATCATTTGGAGTCCTCCTCTGTATCCCCCAGGCCCCTAAGATTCTCTCCTGGGCTCCACCTTCTGACACAAAGCATTGTGGACCGGGGCACTGCCAGCAGCCTCTTGCTCCGACTGAGCCACGCCACCGCCCCTGTCTCTGTGGTGGACCGAGATCTCCTATCAGCTGTAATGAGAGAAGAATAGTATATGGTTAACAACATTGTATGATATTTTGATTGATGTTTGTTCCTATCTATCTAACATTTAGTTATCTTGCACCTGGATTGTTCACTTATCAGTTAATGTTTGAATCTATCCTTTGCTGGATGTGATCATTTCTTTATACTATGAGCTTGTGGCTTCTGCAGCACATGCATACACATACTCTGCAAAAGTTCCTACGTATTGTGTCATACTAACCAGTCAGTGATCTTCTCTCAGCAATAGTTGTTAACATGCTGCTGAAAGGTGTTCCCTGATGGAGTAGTACACTACACTGCAAAACAATTCCAACAGTGTTCTCAATTGGATGTTGAATAAACTTATATCTATCTGGTATTTGCTGCATCTGTTTGTCACATGTCTGATGCAGCCCACCAATGCAAGTTATATCTGAGGTTCCTGGATTTGATGAGGGCTGCAGGATCCATTTATCCCTAGTGAAATGAAGGGAGGAGAAATGTCACTCTTATTTCCATGTGATTAGAGATTTTTATGTGTGTGTGGTGTACATGTGGATGTACAGTATGTTGGTGTATGGGATATTCACCTGGCAAGGAGACTGGATCCGGTATATCCACCACGACTGGAGCTCTGCTATAGTTCGTGAGGTCATCTTCTCCTTCAGCAACCTCTCCCACTCCTTATAGTGCACAGTCACTCTGGGGCCACCACTTGGAGCTGCACTGCTTTGGCCTCCTCCAACATCCTCCTCACTTTTGCCTGGCTGTCACCATAACAATGCCTTACAGACCTCACATCCCTATGCGCAAAATCAACCTCTGTGACTGTGGCTGCTACCACCTTCCAGGCCTTGTCTGTGGGCTCAGTCTTAACTTCCCTATCCCCTGTAATAACATTGGCGTGTACACAGATGGCATTAAGGAGTACCACCATCTCCTGTGGCCTATAGTTAGGGGCACTGTGTTTGGCTCCAGCCTCTTGTCCTCCTAGCTGTGGACTGGAAGCAATACCTTCTGGATCTGACCTTGAGGCCTATCCCTTCATCCCACTATTCCTATTGAGATAAGGCCCCTCCTCCTCTGGCCCAGAACTACGAGTATGTCAATCTATGGGCTCATCCCACTTTACCTTTACCTGCCACCCAGACCTAACCACTCCAAGCCCTCCCCCTCTACTCCCACCCTGCCTAAGTCTCCTTCCCTCCCCCACTTCCTCCCTCCCTCTCTCTTTCTCTCCCCCACATCCTCCCTCATACTTCCTCTCCCCTACTTCCTTCATCCCTCTCTCTTCCCCCTCCACTTCCTTCCTCCCCCCACTTCCTCCCTCCATTAACTCCACGGGACCGCCTCTCTCCTCACTTTCTTCCTATCTTCCTCCTCTCCTCCCCTCCTCACTCCTCCCTCCATCACTCACTAACAAAAAATATAAAAATATCATCTGGGTATATTTATAATTTGGCCAACAAGTTTATTACAATATTTTCTTTAATAAATGATAACAACGGCGATATTAAAATAAAAGAGATTTAAAAACCATCTAAAATCAATGAAAAGACAAGAATCTCCTCTGAGAGACTGTGATATATTCACTTGTGAGAAGTATATAGAGACATAAACTTTCTCTTAAATATTAGAGGAGGATTATAGTGTTCCACTAAGGTAACTCTATTCCCAAATATCTCAAAGTCTATTATTCAAGTATACAAAATCCTTCCATTTGAAGATTTGGTACAGACTTTCTTTTGTGTGAGTTGTTGGAAATAGTATGGTAAGTAAAAAAGGAGGCACTATTTCAGATGTAGATAAGAAATTAAGCAAGTGTAATTTCTCTGTATGGGAGCCATAGGAGACTTAATCTTTGAAAAATCTCTTATCTATAATCTGTGGAATTGTAACATGCAAAGCTTGGTTTTCTAGGACTATTTTCAAATCCACATTCGGTTCTGTATTTAGTACCTTCAATAATACGATTTTGTATGGTGGAATAGCTCCTATTATAGGGAGATATTTCCTTACTAATTCCCTATTTTAGGGTAAAGGTATCCACTGGATTAGGCTTCGTATGTATAATTACTAATGCTTGCTTTTTTCTGCATCTGGTGGCCTATATATTGATCTTAAATAGTATCGAAGAAACCATACTGAACTGCAGTAGAGTTACCTAACTAGTGCCATGCTTCTTAATAGGAACGCTAATGCTGCATGGCTTCACTTCCTAGTATAACGTGGACAGCGTCGTGCGTAATGACGCACCTATGCGTTTGAACGCCTCTGCCTGACGCGTTTCAACGTGCTATGACGTCTTTCTCAAAGGGGGAGGCAATAGAGCCGTCGTTGGTCTTATATAGTAGCTTGGTTGCCTTAGAAACCAGTACTGGAATCGTGGTTAAATAGAGGACATGTATAGTGAAGATACAAGCCTCATATAAATTTGTATAAAGTATCAGCCGATTAATATAAACAGCTTAATTTAGAGTAGCCATTGGGTGGTACAGAGGTCTAAAAGCTAAATATAGATGGAGGATATGGTTGTAGCTCGGATCATATATTATGGTGCAGTATGTAGTGCATAATCTATATTGTACTCAATTTGGGGTAGTTGATCTGTGTTCTAGAATCAACAATAACTCCCTCTATTTAAATATATAAATGTCCCATAGATCTATAAACAAGACTAGATATATTAACAAGGGACCTAATGGATCTAAGATCCCATATAATATAACAATATACAATCTATAAATGTACAGTGAAGTATCTAGGGTGTTCTCATATTTAGGAAGGTAGTAATAAATAGGAACTTGATGTATAGTCCAGGGATAGTAAAATTCACCCACTACATTAAAAAACATGTTAGGACAGTAGTGCCTTGACTGTACTTAAGGCTAACCTGAATCCAACATATATTGGGTCAGGATGCCTGTTATTATCATAAACTAGATAGTATAGAATGGACTATCAATCTCCACTTAGAAACTATATATGATTGAGTGAATTTGTCCATATTGGTGGCATATGTACTAAGACATAATACCCTCAGTTCCAAGTTGGAACTCAAATATATGGATATAAGATATACAGTAGACTTATCTAACCTTATCTTATAGGGGACTGCACCAAAAAAGGTCTCATGTAAAGTGTAAAACTATACTGGAAATCTCTATGTGGACAAATAAATTCATCTATATTGGTGGCAAATATAATAGGGCATTTAATGCCATAAGTCCCAAAAGGAACTAACCTATATGTTAACAAGTTTAGTGACTAATGTAAACGTATTCCATAGGAGAATGGACAAATAGAATCTCCTAGAAAGGTGCAAATTGCTTTATAACTAGTGATGTGTGAAATAAAAGTGGACTAATAAGAAAATTGCAATAATGTGTTGGAATATATGGGTTTTTCTCCAACAAGTGTGTAATGAACAGATTGACCAAAGAACCAAAGAACGGTTACTAGGAAATATAATCTCTCTAAGGAGGAGTATGAAACGTTACAAGAGCTAAGAGCAAATAAAGATATCCAAAGAAAACCTGCAGATTAAGGGGGCAATGTAGTAATTATGGGGAATAGAGAATACAAATAAATGTGCAATAGGATTCTTCAAGATAGTTCCACCTATGAAGTCATCTCCAAAAATCCAACAATAGAGTATAGAAAGATACTTAAAACCATCTTGGATAAAGCTAAAACCAAGGGAATTTTAGATGAGAGTACCCATAACTTTCTATTGCCAAAATTCCCTGTGATATCTACCTTCTATGCACTACCCAAGGTACATAAGAAAAGTATACCCATTCCAGGTAGACCAATAGACTCAGGCACAGATAACTTGTCACACAACTGTAGCCTATTTCTGGATTACCACCTAAGGGGTCAGTGATAAGTCTTCCCTCATATGTGAGGGACAGTATGGATATTCTTAATCAACTTGAAGACCTTAATGTACCCAAACAGACCTGGTTAGCTTGCATAGATGTTGAAGCCCTATACAGCAGTATCCATCATAGTTATGGAATTAAAGCAGTTGAATATTTTCTACAAATGAGAGATGTAAGATCTACTGAGTTTAACCAGTTACTCCTCACCCTTCTTGAATTTGTACTTAAACATAACTACTTTACATTTAACGATCAATGGATTCATCAATGTAAGGGTACAGCCATGGGCACACCATGTGCTCCAAGTTACGCCAATCTTGTTTTGGGGTGGGGGGAAGAAAAGTGTGTCTTCAATGAAACACAGACTAATTATACCAACAAAATCTTGCTGTGGCGTCGCTATATAGACGACATCCTTGTAGTATGGGAAGGTACAAAAAAAGGAATTTGAAATCTTCATGAAATTTCTAAACGACAATACTCTGGGTTTAAAATTCCCCCATGAGATCAACAAAGAGGAGGTAAATTTTCTTGACCTAAAAGTCTACAAAGACAGTGAAGGCAACATTTCTACCTCTACCCATAGAAAAGATACAGCTACAAATACTTTACTACATTGGGATAGCCAACATTATGAACCCATCAAAAGAGGTATCCCTAAAGGACAGTATCTACGTATTCGCAGAAACTGTAGCACAGAGGATGAGTTTCAAATTGAAGCTGATAAATTAAGATTACGATTTAAAGAAAGAGGCTACCCCAAGAAATGTTTAAAACTGGCCTATAAACATGCCTTAGGTTGCAATAGAGCAGAATTGCTCAATGCCCATACAACGAACATGACTCAAATGACTGATACTACTACAAATACCATTCCCATAGAACCGAAACAGAAACTGTCAAAAGATAGACAATTAGAAAATACACCTAGGTGTATTATGACCTATGGATATGCTTCTGATAATATCAGAAATATTCTACGGAAACATTGGCATCTACTATTGAGTGACGAAGACTTGAAAGACATTCTAACAACTAGAATTCCTATTACCTATCGTAGAGGTACTAATCTCAGAGATATGCTTGTACTTAGCCATTTCAAAGAGAACAACCCACACAAAACATGGCTACAACCACCTAAAGGATGCTTCAGGTGTGGACGATGTAGTTTTTGCAAGTACATAAAACCAATAAAAAGATATGAACATCCAATCACCAAGGAGGTATTTGAGATTGGTAAATTTTACAACTGTCTATCCACTGGAGTTGTATATGTGGCTACATGCCTATGTAACAAAATCTATGTAGGTAAAACTCGAAGACAGCTACGTCGTAGAATAGGAGAACATATTTATGCTATTAATAACTCCTATGATACACCAATTGCACGCCACATCAAATACTATCATAACAACAACAGTAATGTTCTTCGTTTCTGTGTGGTTGATAACGTTGAACCAGGCCCCAGAAAAGGAGATCTGGAAAAGAAACTTCTACAATGCGAAGCTAGATGGATCTACAAATTGAAGGCCCAAGTGCCCAGGGAACTAAATGAGGGTTTCTCATTTACCCCATTCATCTGAACAAATATAGGGAAATAACCAAAGTTTATCCCTGTCTTGATTATTAACATCCATAGGACATAATAGTAGCTAAACTAGTGGAACATAGTGGGAATGTCTCCAAAGTGTACAAACATACTTAGCTAGTGGACTTACATATAATCCATTCACTTATTAATTATTAGAATTTTAATACTAATTCATTGATTCACTTGTTATAGTTTTCTTTGTTCACTTATATATGGATAGTGGTTTGATATACCAAGTATAAGCTATGTCACTTGTGTCCACATGGCTTGTACCAATTACAGCTTAGGTGTACATACTAAATATTGTATACCCATACAATGGACACTACCATAAACAATCACTAAGTCACTATATACCTCATATTCTTATTTCACAATGGCTGTATATGTTTCCAACACATTATTGCAATTTTCTTATTAGTCCACTTTTATTTCACACATCACTAGTTATAAAGCAACTTGCACCTCTCTAGGAGATTCTATTTGTCCATTCTCCTATGGAATAGGTTTACATTAGTCACTAAACTTTTTAACATATAGGTTAGTTCCTTTTGGGATTTATGGCATTAAATGCCCTATTATATTTGCCACCAATATGGATGAATTTATTTGTCCACATAGAGATTTCCAGTATAGTTTTACACTTTACATGAGACCTTTTTTGGTGCAGTCCCCTATAAGATAAGGTTAGATAAGTCTATATCTTATATCCATATATTTGAGTTCCAACTTGGAACTGAGGGTATTATGTCTTAGTACATATGCCACCAATATGGACAAATTCACTCAATCATATATAGTTTCTAAGTGGAGATTGATACTCCATTCTATACTATCTAGTTTATGATAATAACAGGCATCCTGACCCAGTATATGTTGGATTCAGGTTAGCCTTATGTACAGTCAAGGCACTACTGTCCTAACATGTTTTTCAATGTAGTGGGTGGATTTTACTATCCCTGGACTATACATCAAGTTCCTATTTATTACTACCTTCCTAAATGAGAGACCACCCTAGATACTTCACTGTACATTTATAGATTGTATATTGTTATATTATATGGGATCTTAGATCCATTAGGTCCCTTGTTAATATATCTAGTCTTGTTTATAGATCTATGGGACATTTATATATTTAAATAGAGGGAGTTATTGTTGATTCTAGAACACAGATCAACTACCCCAAATTGAGTACAATATAGATTATGCACTACATACTGCACCATAATATATGATCCGAGCTACAACCATATCCTCCATCTATATTTAGCTTTTAGACCTCTGTACCACCCAATGGCTACTCTAAATTAAGCCGTTTATATTAATCGGCTGATACTTTATACAAATTTATAAGAGGCTTGTATCTTCACTATACATGGCCTCTATTCAACCACGATTCCAGTACTGGTTTCTAAGGCAACCAAGCTACTATATAAGATCAACGACGGCTCTATTGCCTCCCCCTTTGAGAAAGCCGTCATAGCACTTAGAAACGCGTCAGGCCGAGGCGTTCACACGCATATGTGCGTCATTACGCACAACGCTATCCACGTTATACTAGGAAGTGAAGCCATGCAGCATTAGCGTTCCTATTAAGAAGCTTGGCACTAGTTAGGGAACTCTACTACAGTTCAGTATGGTTTCTTCTATACTATTTAAGATCAATATATAGGCCACCAGATGCAGAAAAAAGCAAGCATTAGTAATTATACATACAAAGCCTAATCCAGTGGATACCTTTACCCTAAAATAGGGAATTAGTAAGGAAATATCTCCCTATAATAGGAGGAATTCTACCATACAAAATCGTATTATTGAAGGTACTAAATACAGAACTGAATGTGGATTTGAAAATAGTCCTAGAAAACCAAGCTTTGCATGTTACAATTTCACAGATTATAGATAGGAGATTTTTCAAAGATTAAGTCTCCTATGGCTCCCATACAGAGAAATTACACTTGCTTAATTTCTTATCTACATCTGAAATAGTGCCTCCTTCTTTACTTACCATACTATTTCCAACAACTCACACAAAAGAAAGTCTGTACCAAATCTTCAAATGGAAGGATTTTGTATACTTGAATAATAGACTTTGAGATATTTGGGAATAGAGTTACCTTAGTGGAACACTATAATCCTCCTCTAATATTTAAGAGAAAGTTTATGTCTCTATATACTTCTCACAAGTGAATATATCACAGTCTCTCAGAGGAGATTCTTGTCTTTTCATTGATTTTAGATGGTTTTTAAATCTCTTTTATTTTAATATCGCCGTTGTTATCATTTATTAAAGAAAATATTGTAATAAACTTGTTGGCCAAATTGTAAATATACCCAGATGATATTTCTATTCAAATAAGTGGTAAACACTATAAGGGAACTACCTCCCTAGGACTACAAATATTTAACAAAAAATATAAGGCTAAATAAACAAAGTGTTTGTGTATATGTTTTTGAATTTAAAAAACAATGTGTGTTCTATGTGTTTTTTTATCATTTGGGTATAGGGTGGTGGGTGAGTGACTGGTATGTCAATCACTAATCTGTTGTCCATTTTCAATTGGCTGTTATGGCTGTAGTGCAGCAAGAATATCAGTAGAAATTAATTGATTGGTTAATTTTTTCGTGGTTGCTATAATCCAGGCATTTTAATGCTACCTATGTAAGTATAGTATATGTATGTGACCTGACTGCCATAATGCAGGAAAGAAAAAAGTTTAGCATCAACGCGTAACGTAGGGGAAAAAAACTCCAGCAGCCCAAATTCTCCTCTCACTTCAGGAAGTAGGCCACCGGAAACTAAAATGGTTGATTCCTAAGCAGCAAAATAGCATAAAAAGTAATAAACTAGACACTGCATTATTGACTTTTTACAAACTAAAAACATGTTGCCTGTTTTCAAGTGAAAATAGTATAATTTAAATTTCTCCGTTAGTTCTTTAGCAAATTTGCTCGTTTGTGTCCTACACTATATACTGAGGCCCATTAGGTGCACATGCCTTTCATGTAATGGGATAGTTGCTCATAAAACTGTCACTCCACTGTTGAGGAGAGCAAGATTTTTTGGTTGCACTATTTTTATTAGCTTGTATAGTATAAGCAATGTTCTCTATGTTTTCCATAGTCATTGACACTGTAAAATGTATCTCTCAATTATTCAGTGTTTTAAATCTGATTTTAATACTACAAGTCACTGAATGCTTGTTGTTTTAACCCAATTATTTGTCATTTCCATGGCAAACAGGTAGTTAACTGAAGAATAATCTTAAAAGATAAAACCTGCCAAAAGACAACACTTCCTGTCCCACATGTCATTATACTTTGTGTTATTATGTCCTCCAGTTCCGCTAGTTTAAGACAGCTTCGTTGTTTCAAATTATTGTTTATGAATCTATTTATATGTAAAAATTTTGATTTGAACATTTGTATGCACATGATCATTATGGCCTTATTTGAATATAAAAGCACTAAAGCATATTCAGTGCATGGGAATATTTATATATAAATTGTTGCTGAATTATATTATATATTCCTTTATGATCCTGGACTGCTGATAGAATATTTACTGTATATTTGATTCTATGACCATAGCCCGGTTACTTTAATAGCATCTCATCTCTATTTTTCACATTTTATTTTACCATCTGCATGCATGATTTGGTATAGCTGAAGCTGCTAGTTTGGATTCAATGCTGTGAGTGATTGTGCCGCTTAAGAAATATTTCAGAGCAGATAGAAAGCATCACAGCGTGTTTTTAGATGAAGTAACTGCAGACATTTCAGACACTTCATTTATTTCAGTCATCGCTTTTCCATTCTATTTCGTTGCTTTGGTTACAATTTATTCTTATTTAAATAAGACTGAAACCAAGAGCGTATTTAGGTTTTATGCTGCCCAACACTGTATCACTGTATAATAAATTTGTGAACACACTTCTCCATAACCATGTATCATAAATTTGAGGCAGGCTCCTGTCTCCTCAAAATGTGCTGTCCTAGGCCTAGGCCTGATAGGCCTAGGCAGAAACACACCACTGACTGAGACAGCCCAAAGATGTAGTGCAGCAAAATAACACTGAATGAATATGCATTTTTTGTGAAAGGTGACTGAATAAAATGGCCTGTTCCTTACAGCTCTGCATTCTAGTTGAAGTTGTTGTCACTTGTTATTCAATGGATTCCAAATGTTCAAACAAAAAAAGGCCAAATAAATATGAAGACCTACCAGGTTAGTGAGAAGTAATAAAACACAAAATAAAAAATACCATACAACACAAAGAGGAAAGTGCTGTAATGATTAAATCCAAAAATATGAATGAATCAATATTAATGCACAGCACTGTTTATTTAGTGAAAAATTAGCGAGAAAAACAAATGTTTTGAAGAAAATACATATACACATACAGTATAGCCACTTCTCCCACCCCTCTTAGGTGTCCAGGGGGTAGAAGAGAATCTGCCCAGAAGACAGGCCTGTTTTGTTAAAAGGTTTGCTAGCTAGCCTCCATTCAGAATAATTATCTGGGCAGAATCACCCGGATACCTGATGGTGGGGATGGAGAGAAAAGGAGTAGAGAGAACAACTACAGCTGAAATGTAAGTTTTATTAGCTACATTGAACTGTGTTTTTAATACTTATTTTGTTGCTAGTCAGCCATTAAATGCACAAATAAACTCATGTTGTATGAACACTGCTCCTTTAAGACCTACAGTATATAGACTCAACAACAAGGAATCAGAAATTATAGTGGGTATAATTTTCTATGCATTTTCTCACCTGAGATGAGGTGAAAAAAACTGCAGTCTCAGTTTTTCCCCATAGGAAAGAGTATTTAGCAAATCAAGGGATGCACAGGAGATGCGCAATAAATCATAGCATTATTGTTTATACAAACTTCAACTTTTTTGTACTGGATACATTCCTTTGGGTATTTTGATCACATTTCAAAATAAATAACAGACGCATAATATTTATTATTTATAGGCTGATTTATTATTATATTGTGTAATTTATTTCTACAGACTATATATACTTCACTGATTATTATCTTACTGACTTGAAAGTCTACCAGCATAAAACAATGGCTATATGATTTGCTGTTATCACATATAATAGTTGTCGTACTGCAAGTTGTCAGCACGCAATGTTAAAATGTAAGCCCTTGTGAATGCGCAACGAGCGCCGAAGGTGCTCATTGCAGGCTTTGCAATGAGCGCCACAGGCGCTCATCGGGAGGCCCTTCGGAATATACTTAAGGTTCATCAAACAGAATGCAGGCTCGCTCTCAAGACAGGGGCTGCAATGAGCGCCAAAGGTGCTTATCACGAGCCCTGCAAGACTTTAAAACAGCCTACACATGAGCACAAAAGGCGCTTATCTCAATGGCTGCGATCACCGATGAAACATGTAGCACTTTCCCTCTGATAGCGCGGCACACAACAGTTTACGCTTTTAACAGTCAAAAAGGTCTCAACCACGTAACTCAAAAGACTGCCAAAAACAGCCTGATAATTAAAAAAAATAATAACACACTCACACACAGCACAGGGGAGAGCCAGGAAGCCTGTAAGTAAGGTTGCAAGCAAATTTGAGCCATATTTGGCATTTTTCCTTGATCGAAAATCGGCTAAGCAAGGAAAAAAAACGGTGGCCGAAAAAACGTAAAAAGTCTCAAACAGGATTACAATGAGGGGTACTTAGAAAATACATGACGGGGAAGCCAGTAACACTTACACGGACAACGCCAAGCACACTGGACTTTGAAAATAAAATCAACGCAGTCAGCGCGCACCTTGTAAAGATTCAGCAGACACACAGAGGAGAAAGACACAGGGAAGGGACAGGGGGGAGATGGTGGAAAGAGACACATGTCACTCCCAAGCACAAAAGTTGCAGGTTACCGAGGCCTGCAATGAGCAACAAAGCCGTTCATTGATGGGCTTGCGATGAGTGCCTCAGGCCCGTTAAATAGATGGGAGGAGAGGCTTGCAATAGAGATGAGCGCCGAAGGTGCTCAGAGGGGACAGAATCTCGCATTGTGTGGCAAACAGCATTGCCAGTCTTCAAATTGTATTGCCGTCATTTTTGACGAGCAATTCCCTAGTTTTATAATATTAAATGTAAGAGTTCAAACAAAAGCATAATAATTTTTGTGGACTATCATGGAGCTTGAAAGCAGGCACAGCTGATCTCACTGGCCCTGATCCATGACATACTTATCAGCCTACACAGAGATAACAGATTTATTGTAACATGCTTGCAGTTGCCCTATAGCAGGATCAATCATAACCCTACACTAATGACTGAGCATGCTCAGTCTGAAGCAGAGCCCACACTGGTCAGACTTTATTTTTAGTCCTGCACAGAGGAATGGCAGGCCATGCTCCCCGATAGACACAGGTAGGAGGAAATAGTCAGCTCTGCTTGAGATAAAAACTGACAATTTAAAAGCTACTTATTTAAAATGGAATACTGTTTTAGTAGCATTTGTGCAGCAAACAAACATGTGAGCTTTATTTGTGAATGCACTACAATGATCCTTTAAAGTGCTGTGTAAACTATGAGCAAAAATGTTTGAGAATCATTGGGCTAGATCTATAGTTGATATACCCATTCCATCAGGTAATTATATTTCGCACAGTGTCTACTTAAAGATGGGTTAAACATTTAACTCCAGGTTTCTGTGCTATATCACTGGGTTAAGTAATTTGTTTCTCTCTTTTCCATTCAGTTCAACAGAGATGCATATCAGACTGACATGTAACAATGCAAGAAACTACAATGCTTATCATGACACTGGTGCAGATGTACTTTAACTCCCTAAGAGGTAATCCCGAGTGTACCGATTACACACTTACTCCCCCTCCCTCTTACAGTGTAACATGGTCATCCTTCCCCTGCAGCACATCTTCTGGCAGTGTCTGGGAGTCCTGAGTGATGTCACGTCAATAGCAACTCCTGGACACTGCCAGAAGATGTGCTGCAGGGGAAGGATGAGCATATTACACTGTAAGAGGAGGAATGAGGGGGGGGGGGGGGGCAGGGGAGCAGAAGGGAGAGGGGGAAGGGCAGGAGAAGGGAAAGGGGGACCGCTTTAACACTCAGGGGTACTGACAAAGCCAAACCGCTAAGGAGGTTAAAGGTGAAGTGTTGGAGAGGTGTTGTAAAACTTGTCAATTTATATGTTATCCTAATATGGGGCACGTATAGTAAGATTTTATATCTTCAAACACCTTACCCTTTAAAACGTAAGACCATTGATTGCACATAATATACTAAATAAGGAAGCCATACTGTAGATAAACAGTTGATACGAAATGGTTAAAATATTTTTGGCCCAGAACATAACATTTATCCCCAACTGCAAAAAAGTAGAAAAAAAAAAACAAATTCTTCTTACTCTAATGATTTGTAATGCCAAACTAAACCTGTATTCTACTCAACATACAGTATCCTGGGGTCCTACCCTTGATGTCTTGATACCGTTAAGTCAGGCAGATAGTTTCCATGGAGAATCTCATGGTTTTGAATAATGAAACAGCCTTCAATTTATTTAAAGCTTGCATTTCAGTAACAGAAACCACAGCTGCCTTATAAAATACATTCCTTTTTACAAAGAATTATAAATTCACCACTTCATTTTATTATAGTGGATCTTTACCTTACCTTTTCTTTCCATATCTAAATTACTGGTCAAAAAAATGGGTAATTTATTGCAGAAATAAAATCTACACATATAAATAAATATATTGCCACTGGTTATTATAAAAACTTGTAGCCCTATTAAATTGCAGCCTCGTAGATAAGAGGCTTCTACTTAAACCGTACGTGCTGCAACTTTATAAAAGTTACAACGCTATTAAATTAGCCCTGCTGCGAGCAACGTGTGAGCTACGCAGCAGGACGGTTTGTATCAACACAGAGATAATGTACATAAGGAGTGACAGCCTGCGAGATGATCTTGCAGACTCCCACACCTCATCAATTAGTGCAGGGGTCCTAAACGGGACCTCCGCAGCAGTCCCACACATAAGCCCTGCCGTGGGGGGTACTCCAACTACCCCCCCGGCACCTAAACTTAAACCCCCTCTATACAGGGGGTCCCCATCAGGACCCCCGAAGTGTTCCCACATTAAACCCTTGCTGCAGGGGTCCACAGGGATCCCCGCAGCCCACCCACATTAACCCCTTGCAGCGGGGGTCCTTGTTCGGCATAGATCAGACCCCCGCTGCAATTAAAACTTTTAAATTCCCTGCCGCGGCTCCTTAAGGGGCCCGCGGGCACACTATTAGCAATCCCGTCCGTGGCAACTAAAATTAACCCCCTCTATGCTGGGGGTCCCCATCGGGACCCATGAAGTGTACCCACAATAACCACTTGCTGCAGGGGTCCATAGGGACCCCCGCAGCCCCCCACATTAACCCCTTGCAGCGGGGGTCCCCGATCGGCACCGATCGTGACCCTGCTGCACTTAAAATGTTCAATTTCCCGCCCGTAAATGTCCTGAAAGGACTTGCGCTAAAAAATATTAACCCCAGGCAACTAAAATTAACCCTATAACTCATGGGGGTCAATACAGACCCCCATAAGCCTTAATTAACCCTATAACTCATGGAGGTAAGTACAGACCCCCATAAGCCTTAATTAACCTTATAACTCATGGGGGTCAATACAGACCCCCATAAGCCTTAATTAACCCCATAACTCATGGGCGTCAATACAGACCCCCATAAGCCTTTAATTAACCCTGCCACTCATGGGGGTCAATACAGGCCCCCATAAGCCTTAATTAACCCTATAACTCATGGGGTCAATACAGTCCCCCATAAGCCTTAATTAACCCTATAACTCATGGGGGTCAAAACAGACCCCCATAAGCCTTAATTAACCCCATAACTCATGGGGGTCAATACAGGCCCCCATAAGCCTTAATTAACCCTATATCATTCATGGGGTCAATACAGTCCCCCATAAGCCTTAATTAACACTATAACTCATGGGGGTCAAAACAGACCCCGATGAGCCTTTAATTAACCCTGCCACTCATGGGGGTCAATACAGGCCCCCATAAGCCTTAATTAACCCCATAACTCATGGGGGTCAATACAGACCGCAATAAGCCCTTAATTAACCCTGTCACTCATGGGGATCAATACAGACTTGATGATGACTGTCTTCACTGTGTTCCATGGTATATCTAATGCCTTGGAAATTCTCTTGTACCCTTCTCCTGACTGATACCTTTTAACAATGAGATCCCTCTGATGCTTTGGAAGCTCTCTGTGGACCATGGCTTTTGCTGTGGCATGCGACTAAGAAAATTTCAGGAAAGACCATCTAGAGCAGCTGAACTTTATTTGGGGGTAATCAGAAGCACTTTAAATGATGGCAGGTGTATGCTGACTCCTATTTAACACAATTTGGAATGTGATTGCTTAATTCTGAACACAGCTACATCCCCAGTTATAAGAGGGTGTGCAGACTTATGCAACCGCATTATTTTTC
Source organism: Discoglossus pictus (assembly GCA_027410445.1). Lineage (NCBI taxonomy): Eukaryota > Metazoa > Chordata > Amphibia > Anura > Alytidae > Discoglossus > Discoglossus pictus. Next base: position 220,906,612 of record CM050166.1, on the reverse strand, counting down.
TTTATTTTTCTTCCCTCCACCTAAAAGAATTCAGTTTGTTTTTCAATTGAGTTGTAAAGTTTATAGGTCACATTAAAGGTGGAAAAAGTTCTGAAATGATTTATCTTTGTCTCACTTTTTTTACAGCACAGAAACCTGACATTTTAACAGGGGTGTGTAGACTTTTTATATCCACTGTAAGTGCCATGACGGACCTCAATGACCTTCATGACACTAAGTACAAACACTACATTGCACTATACCCCCAATAAACCATTAAATCTAAACTAACCCCCCTTTACACAAGCTTATTAATACCTACACTACCTACCTACACAACCTACCTACCCTCTAATACCCCCCCCACCACTCTAATTACAGAAAATAAAAAAAACCTAAGTCCCAAAAAATAAAAAATCTACATTACAGAAAATAAAAAAAAACTAAGTCACAAAAAATAAAAAAGGAACATTACAGAAAACAAAAAAATACATTACAACCCCCCCACTACAGAAAAAAAATTACACACCTGAAAATGAAATACATACAGAATACATACAATACAATACAAATAAAATAAAATACAATACCCCCTATCTATCTAACATACAATCAATCCTATCTAATATACAATAAATCCTATCTATCTAAAATACACCCCAATCTATCTAATATACAAAAAAGCCTATCTAAAATACATACCCCTATCTAACATACAATAAATACTATCTATCTAAAATATATACCCCTATCTAACATACAATAAATACTATATAATATACAATAAATCCTATCTAAAATACATACCCCTATCTAACATACAATAAATGCTATCTACATACACAAACCCTAATTCTAACCTATATAAAATAATTAAGACCACTTACCTTTGCAGATGTCCTTTCAGATCACCAACCTAGGAAGATAAAAAAAAATAGTACAATACATTTACATACAATAAATAAACATTATAAACATTCTAAATATTCTACTCACCTTTCCAGAATGTCCCTGTCCTTCTTTTGTTCTCCGGCGCGGCCCCTGTAAAAAAAAAACATGACATTAGTACAACATACATATAAACATTAAACAAAATAAAATAAACATAATATACATTGTACTTACCTCCCCGCGATGTCCCCGACCTCCTCCTCTTCTGCCCCGGCTGGGCCCTGGAACAATTCGCGCTCTAAAACAATAAAATAAAAAAAATTTTTTTTTATCTCTTTCAATAAAAAATACATTTAAAAAAAACATTTATAAGTGTTTCATGTAGTGTAAGATTAGGTTACATTTACTATATATATTTCAATATGTAAGATATGTTCTGCTTTTTATATGCATTCATGTATTTTTAGAGAATGGAAAAAGTACATTTTAACAGATAAAGTTCTAACATTATACTAACCATACAGGCGGTCCCCAGTCCCCGGGTTAAGGACTAGATCTGTTCCTAAGAATGTCTTTAAACCGGATTTGTATGTAACTCGGATGCCTGATGAATAATAATAATAACAATACTATAATGGATCATATGTGGACATAACATTACAGTGCAATACTGTAATATTAATAATATATCCCTGTAATGTAATAATAAGTTACAGAAACTATTGAGCTCTTTCTTATGAATTCAAACAAAACATAAAAATAAACTCATACAAAAAGCCTTGGGAGCCCATTCTTAAGTATGGAAAGTCTGTAAGTCGGTTGTCTGTAACCCAAGGACCTCCTGTATTTATTTTGCATCTTACTGAGCAATTAAACAGTCTCATAAGAGATTGAGTGGAACATCACGGCATACAGTGTCTTGTTTGGTTATTGATATTTCTTTTTGTTAGGCTAGAAGCAATGAAATCAGCACATTCCATTAATTCCCTTGTATTGGAAAAGAATAGATAAATAAATATAGTGATGAAAGCAATTACCTGCAAAGTCAATAAAAAAATGGAATAGCTTTGACTAAGGGCATTGGTGAGCATTGGGGACATCCTTTATTCAGAATGTTCTTGTCTCCTAAGCTTGATGTTATCATTTATTGATGACTAGGGAATTGAATTGATGTTGAAGATAACATAACCATGCTACCGAACAGAATTGCTGAGCAGTGAGCAGTAAGCATTTTATACATTTTTCATTTTTAATCAAATTCTAACTTCAAATAGATCTTGCTCATTATTTTTCAGTATAAAATGCAGAATATATATATATATATATATATATATATACGCAAAAATATAAATATATATATATATACATATATATATATATATATATATATATATATATATACATATATATATATATATATATATATATATATATATATATATATATATATATATATATATATATATATATATATATATATACAGTGCCTTGCAAACGTATTCACCCCCCTTGGCATTTGCATCATTTAATTTACAGAACATGCCCAAAACTTTGAGGATGTTTTTTTTTTTTATATTGTAAAGCAAACAACAAATAGGACAAAATAACAGAAAAAGTCAATGCGCATAACTATTCACCCCCCCTAAAATCATTACTTTGTAGAGCCACCTTTTGCGGCAATCACAACTCCAAGTCGCTCTGGATAAGTCTCTATGAGTTTGCCACATCTTACCACTGGGGTTTTTGCCCATTCCTCCTTGCAAAATTGCTCCAGCTCCTTCAAGTTTGATGGTTTGCTCTTGTGAACAGAAATCTTTAAGTCTGACCACAGATTTTCTATTGGATTGAGGTCTGGGCTTTGACTAGGCCATTCCAACACATTTACATGTTTCCCCTTAAACCACTCAAGTGTTGCTATAGCAGTGTGTTTGGTGTCCTTGTCCTGCTGGAAGGTGAACCCACATCCTAGCCTCATGCAGTGGTACAGGATTTACTCAAGAATATCCCTGTATTTAGTACCATCCATCTTTCCCTCAACTCTGACCAGTTTCCCAGTCCCGGCTGCTGAAAAACATCCCCACAGCATGATATTGCCACCACCATGTTTCACTGTGGGGATGGTGTTCTTTGGGTGATCTGATGTATTGGGTTTGTGCCAGACATAGCGTTTTCTTTGATGTCTAAAAAGTTCAATTTTGATCTCATCAGACCAGAGCACCTTCCTCCATACATTTTGGGAGTCAAACGTGCCATTTTGTTTTTTGCTTAAAGTAATGGCTTTCTTCTGGCCACTCTGCCATAAAGCCCAACTCTATGGAGCGTACGGCCTATTGTTGTCCTATGTACAGATACTTCAGTTTCTGCTGTGGATCTCTGGAGCTCCTGATTAATGCCCTCCTTGCCCGGTCCGTGAGTTTTGGTGGATGGCCGTCTCTCTTGGCCGTCTCTCTTGGCAGGTTGCTGTTGTGCCATGTTCTTTCCATTTGGTTATTATAGATTTGATGGTGCTCCTGGGAATCATCAAAGATTTTTATAACCTAACCCTGACTTGTACTTCTCAACAACATTGTCCCTTACTTGTTTGGAGAGTTCATTGGTCTTCATGGCAGAGTTTGGTTAGTGGTGCCTGTTGCTTAGGTGTTGCAGCCTCTGGGGCCTTTCAAAAAAGGTGTGTATATGTAATGACAGATCATGTGACACTTAGATTGCACACAGGTGGACATCATTTCACTAATGATGTGACTTCTGAAGGTAATTGGTTGCACCAGACCTTTTTATGGACTTCATAACAAAGGGGGTGAATATATATGCACATGCCAATTTTCTGTTTTCTAAAAAATATTTTATGTGCATATTTTTCTAATTTCACTTCACCAACTTAGACTATTGTGCTCTGATCCATCACATAAAATTCAGATTAAATAACATTGAACTTAATGTAATGTAACAAAATAGGTAAAAAGTCAAGGGGGTGAATATTTTTGCAAGGCACTGAATATACATTGTATAAAACAGTGTTAAATCACAAAGTGTTAAAAGATACATCTATTTTTAGAATATAATCAGTTGTATGCTACCACAGAGACCCAATACCTGCAATATGCTCTTTTGAAGACCATGTTTTGATAGTGGGCAACATATTTTTATAAAAATAAACATATAAATAAAGGTCTCTATGTTAATCCCACTATATAGCAATTTAAACCCTTTTTAAGGCCAAAGTAAATCCTGCTAGCAATATTAAGTACCTATCCACGAAAATTTGCGAGAGAACTGCTATGAGTAAGCCAATGCCCCCTTGGCATTTAACATTAACCCCTATGCTGAGGGAGTCATCAAGGTATTTAAATATTAACCCCCACCGGGCGATTGGGTCCTTAACTTCTGCCACAGGGTCCTTGCCAATTAACCCCCTGCCAAGGGAAAAATTAACCAACTAGTTAATTAACCCCCTATGTCCCATGGGGTTCTATACAGATCCCCATGGAATACTAATTCACCCCCTATTACTAATGGGGCCCTAATATAATAACACATTAAGTGCCATGATGGTCCATCAGGACCACCATGACACTCCAAGTTAAAACACTACATTATTAAAATGAACCCCCCAGTAAACTAATAAATAAAAATAAATCTAAATTAATAAACATAAAACTCACTAATAAGCTAAAAACACTAATAAATTAAAATAAAAACAACACTAAAGCATTAAAATAATAAAAGATACTAGTTAATTAAAATAATAAAACTAACTAATTAACTAAAATAATAGAACTCACTAATTACAAAAAAATAATAAAACCTACTAATTCACTGGTTCCCAAAACTCTCTTCAGGGCTCCCCAGACAGGTCGTGTGTGAACAGAGGTGAAGAAATTAGAGGCTCCATTGTCTGATGAATACTAATTTCCTCACATGCTCACACACGGTTAATTGAAATCCCGACCTGTCTGGGGAGCCCTAAGGAGAGGTTTGGGAACCACTGAACTAATCACAAAAAAAATTGCTAATTACAAAAAAATAATAAAATCTGCTTCACAAAAAATATAAAAAACTATAATACAAAAAATAACAAATAATTACAGTTAAAATAAAAAAGAATTCCGTTAAAAATAAAAAGACAAATAAAATAATAAAATATATAAAAATAAAAAATAAATACACAACCTGTAAAATAAACATTAATTAATAATACTTACCTACCCCAAATGATCAAACAGTGATGATAAACGCCGCCCTGGTCCTCAGACTTCTCTTGATTGAAGTGGGTTTGGTCCTTTGCTTCTTTCTTGATTAAAGCCCATGTCCTCATCTTCTGGGCCAGGAAAGAGACCTCAAAAAAAAAACCTGCCTCTCTAAAAAACTTTGGGAGTACCTAAACTTCACCTATTAGCATTAATACAGTGGAGTCAAGGAAGAGGTAACACAAGAGTGACTCTAATGCAACTAGCCATGTATTTGACATGGGCTTAGAGTTAGAAAAAGTTAATTGATTAAAAATGACAAAAATAGGAAGGTCCAAGTCCAATGCTTTTGTGGCCAAAGATACAAATATCAGTGCACTCTTTCCTTGGCATATCCATGCTGAAAATGTAATGTGGGAGCAAATAATATGTGGGGCTGCTGTGTACACTGATGTATAAAAAAAGCAACAACACTATATTTATTGTAATACTATAGTTAATAAATGAATATCCAACACCTATAGTGTAACACAGGAAACACTAAACATTCCAGTTGTCACACAATAGCAGAATCAACTTGATGTATATGTCTTTATATACATGAACCTTGCCCTTTATAAATATTTCAAGTTATTGTATAGCCAGACTCTTCTCTATATACAATATTTGAAAGTGCATAGATTTCACAGTGCAGAGTGCCCTATCTCTAGTTTGGTTATACATGACCCAGTGAGACCCATTGGTGCCTTCCCACAAAAATACACACAAAACAACTGTTGGAGGTACAACTGGCCACAGTGCATTTATTGAAATACAAGGTTCAATAATCTTAAATAACCAGGGGGTGGAGGAGCCCGGGCTTTAGCAGCAAACCCCCAAACCCTGAGCCCGTGCCCAGGGGCCCACTTAGGGGTAGTGATGCCCCTTTTTACCACTGGCCCAAGCAACTCCCCCTCTGGCCCCTGTGACATGAATAACAATTAACTAAACCATAGTACTTACTAAGACTCAAATAAATATATCTACGGCTTCTACATTCATTAATACCATGACGTTTTTTTACAAGATACACACTAGTACCAACAATACAAATGCTTTACATTAATCTTCTTGTTTCTATTCTTTTTTTAATAAATATAACAACAGATAATAACTAAAACCACTTATTTTTTTAAATTACAAAAAACCTTAACTTGGGGAAGGGGTGGTGGGTACCTCTTCAGCTTCTGGCCACTGGAGTGCAACTAAAATGGCGCTTGCAATGCTTCCTGTGGCCCCAGCATACTGGTTCTGCTTCTGGGGTCCTCCGTTAGTTAATTTTATTTTATTTACACTTTGAAAACTCTGAATTGCCCAAAGTCCTATATTACAGGATAAACTAGATATTTAAAAAAATATAATGGGAACTGTAATACAGATAAAAATAAAGAAGTTGTCTTTTATACAAATGTCCTTTTATTCACAGCTGCTGACAAAACATTTTAACAGATAAGAATGAAAAATTACCATTTTGGAACAAAAAAGCTCACGGACAGATCAAACTTTACTGATATACTTAATATTTAGCATAATTTAGAGGGGGCATTCAAGGGAGACCAAAACTCCCTGAGGTTGTTGCTGATCGGGTTACCCTGTACTGGTGTTATGAAGCCAAATCATATAACTTTTCTAAAAACATCAATAAAGCTATAATCCTGTAGAAAGCAATGGTTACAGAAAGCCTAAAAGTATTGTAGCTTGTGTTATTATTAATGTTGATCTCGAAAATATGGATCTCCTGTTGTTTTGTTGGACTTCATAACCAAAGAAAAAAGCAGAAATAAGTGATAGATTAATTTAAAAACCACGAAAATGACAACCTGACCTTCAATATGTTGTTTTATCACAACAGATTAAATATGCTTTCATAGTAGTGAAATGCTATTGTTCTTAGTTTTCCTTTGATTAAGGATACTCTATCTTTATTGTAATTTCAAAGTTGACATGCAAGGGAACATGAAAAATAAACATGGATTAAAGTGCCACTGTAATGATCCAGTTTTCATAATTTAATTATTCCACTATAAACAATTTTTCAATTTATTATGATTAAATACTTGCCAGTTATATTACTATGTTTGGGCAGGAGCTCCTCTATTCTCTTTTTTTAAACTTCAACAAAATTTGCTGGGAAAGCTGTGCAGTGCCTAGGCAGTTGTAGGCCGTGCCACAGTTGGGATGATAAGAGAGGAGAAAAGATGGGATGATAAGAGAGGAGTTGCTTGCTTCTTTAAAATAAGAACAATGACAGAGACTAACACATTTACAGCATTGTGTTTATGCTGATTTAACATTATTATAATCCATATTCCGTAGCTCTATATTACCACCACAATAAGTATTTTTCATCTGAATTAAAGTTAGTAGTAGAGAAACTTGATTGATCAGGTAATTTATGCTTAAAAAAAAACCCTAACTTTCAAGCCACTTATCAAACACTTCTATTCAGTTTTTTTTAATAACAGCCAATCCCATATTATATTTCTTAAATGTGAACTTTTCATATCTGCAGTAATTGGAACCTTTGGAAGGTTCTTGGATTTTACTAGGTATATTATATACCTATTAATTTATTAACTTTTATGTATTTTTTTTAATTAAAGGGTGCATATAAGCTCTGCCTAAAATAAACAAATATTACCTGCTTGGGGCTGCCCACTACAGCGCATGAAGACACAAACTCTGTTGTACTTGCTGTGTAGTGTCTCATACTAACCAGTCTCATACTAACCATTCAAGCCTTTGATCTTTCAAGCCCGTAAATGTTACAATTGCAAATCGCTAATCAATTGCTACAATTCCTCAAGCCCACAACTGTTTTCACACCATTAAATGGCAAATGTGGAAGAAAATCCTATGGGTACCAGATAGGGCTTGCAAGGGGGTTAAACACCTATAAATGCAAGTACAAAAATCAATACTCCACTTTAAAAGATGGGGAATGCGATGAAAGACATTAGAATTACCGTATATACTCGAGTATAAGCCGACCCGAGTATAAGCCGAGGCACCTATTTTACCACAGAATACTGGGTGAAATGAGTGACTCGAGTATAAGCCGAGGGTGGGAAACGTGCTGCCCCCTGTGTCCCTCTTGTGCATCCTGTGTCCCCCTCTCTCTCCCATGTCTCTTCTCCCCTCTCCCTTCCCTGTGTCTCTTCCCTCCTCTCCCTTCCCTGTGTCTCTCCCCCCTCTCCCTTCCCTGTGTCTCTTCCCCCTCTCCCTTCCCTGTGTCTCTTCCCCCCCTCTCCCTTCCCTGTGTCTCTTCCCTCCTCTCCCTTCCCTGTGTCTCTCCCCTCTCTCCCTTCCCTGTTTCTCTTCCCCCCTCTCCCTTCCCTGTGTCTCTTCCCCCCTCTCCCTTCCCTGTGTCTCTTCCCCCCCTCTCCCTTCCCTGTGTCTCTTCCCACCCTCCTCATTCTCAACCCCACTCCTCATCTTCAACCTCCCTTCTCATCATCCCTCCTCATGCTCAACCTCCCTCCTCAATCCCCTCCTCAACCCATCCTCATCCTCAACCCCCTCCTCAATCCATCCTCATCCTTAACCCCCCATCCTCAACCCCCTCCTCAACCTTAACCCCCCTCCTCAACCCCCTCCTCAACCTCCCTCCTTAACCTCAACCCCCCTCCTCATCCTCAACCCCCTCCTCAACCTCCCTCCTCATCCTCAACCCCTCCTCATGCTCAATCCCCTCCTCATCCTCAACCTCCCTCCTCAACCTCAACCCCCCCATCCTCAACCCCCTCCTCAACCTCCCTCCTCAACCCTCATCCTCAGGCCCCCTCCTCATCCTCAGGCCCCCTCCTCATCCTCAGCCCCCCTCCTCATCCTCAGCCCCTCTCCTCATCCTAAACCTCCTCCTCATCTTTAGCCCCCTTCTCAACCTCCCTCCTCAACCTCAACCCCCACCTCCTCAACCCCCTCCTCAACCTCCCTCCTCAACCCCCCTCGTCAATCCCCCTCCTTATCCTCAGGCCCCCTCCTCATCCTCAACCCCCCTCCTCATCCTCAGCCCCTCTCCTCATCCTCAACCCCCTCCTCAACCTCCCTCCTCATCCTCAACCCCTCCTTATCCTCAATCCCCTCCTCATCCTCAACCTCCCTCCTCAACCTCAACCCCCCCATCCTCAACCCCCTCCTCAACCTCCCTCCTCAACCCCCCTCCTCAATCCCCCTCCTTATCCTCAGGCCCCCTCCTCATCCTCAGCCCCCCCTCCTCATCCTCAGCCCCTCTCCTCATCCTCAACCCCCTCCTCATCCTCAACCCCCTCCTCAACCTCCCTCCTCAAACTCAACCCCCCCTCCTCAACCTCCCTCCTCAACCTCCCTCCTCAACCCCCCTCCTCATCCTCAGGCCCCCTCCTCATCCTAATCCCCCCTTCTCATCCTCAACCCCCTCCTCAAGCTCCCTCCTCAACCTCAACCCCCCCACCTCCTCAACCTCCATCCTCAACCTCCCTCCTCATCCTCAACCCCCCTCATTCTAAACCCCCCCCTCATTCTAACCCCCCCTCATACTACCCCTCTAAATACCTCTCCCCTCACTTACCTGCTCCGGCCTCCGGTCCTTCCGGGTCTTGACTAGTGCGCATGTGACGTCACGGCATTAGCATATACCGGGTGCCGGCACCTGGTATATGCTAATGCCGTGACGTCACATGCGCGCCACGTCATTAGCATATACCGGGTGCCGGCACCCGGTATATGCTAATGACGTGACGTCACATGTGCGCCACGTCAAGCCCCGAAAGGAGCAGGTAAGTAAAGGCAGGGGGGGGAAGGGGGATATTTAGAGGGGTAGTATGAGGTGGGGTTAGAATGAGGGGGGATTGAGGATGAAGAGGGGGGAGGGAAAGAGACACGGGGTAGAGAGACACGGGGGGTAGAGAGACACGGGGGGTAGAGAGACACAAGGGAGGGTTTGAGAGACACGGAGGAGCCTTACAAAAAGGGCTGAAAAACTCGGCTTATATTCGAGTATATACGGTAATTCCACAACAGTCTAAAGTTCGCAAATCTACAATAAAAACATGAATATATATTTTATTTTCATGTTTTATTAATCACAGGAATCAAGGAATTAATACATATCAGGGGATCCTCATGGACAAGAACATTTCCTTCATTCATTTTTATTATTTTGTACATTGCCGGATTGCAAGTCTGATTGCATATGGGACTTCTAAATGCTAATTGATTGACGTTTATCCTCCATGTTTTAATGACTTCATGATGACGGTCTCCTTTACTATTGGCTGTTTCTAAATTGGTAGTTACGGCCTTGCTTAATTGATCATGATCACGCTCTGAAATGCTACATACGATTGCATGGTTCGATGGCTTGTTCAATTGAATCGCTCTGTAAATGTGGCAAATTTCAAGCCTGCAGACTTACAACCTGTATAATGTAAACTGCAGGCAATTGAATAGGGGCCCTTGAATCTTAAAATCTCACAAACATAGCGCTTCATTCTATTAGGGCTCGTAAACTGATTGCAAATTCCCCATTCCCTATGTTCAGACAACGTGCTCTAGTAGCACTACGTGTACGCTGCTAGTCAATTGGCCTGTAACGCAGTCTTCAAGCCCGTCGGACTTTGGACAGAAATTACAGTATTGGCTATTGGAGATGTTCAAGTTTGAGAATGTAGTGCTTTTAATCCTAATGTCACCCATAATGTTTCCCATCAATTACAGTGCTTTACAGTGCAGCATTAAATTTATATTTGCATTTAAATTCCAGCCGCGGGTCCTTAAAGGGTCTGTACAGACCCCCATAAGAGATGGGGTTGAATAGAACTAGATGGGATTAAATAGGACTAGATGGGGGAATTAACTAGCGATTTCTCAAATTGCAAGGGATCGGAAGGGATCGCAGGTTGCAGCATGTAACCCGATCGCGCCTGCGATCAGAAGTCAATAGAATAGCAACGTACCATGCGATCACATCTTGCGACCACATTTCTCAAAATCGGAGCAATAGAATGAGGCCCATAGGGACCCATTACAATCTTTCATGCAGGCACTTACTGTGCAAGTAACTTGCTAAACTATCTATGAATTAATGAATGCTGCTCTGAACAGAGTAAAATGAGCTGCATTGGCAAGTTGGGGCTAGCTGTCACATTCAAGTTTCCTTCCAAGCCATCCCCAATCCAGTGCAATCCTGCACAATCTGATGCCTCTGAAAATAATTCAGATCTGATGCTATGATCAGTCTAACACCTCAATTGAGTCAAATATGAGGCTTGCTTTCTCATATCCAACACAAGGTGTTAGTAACATGCACCCTAACACACAACAACTGAAACATACTTTGGAGATCTAATGGTACCAGTACCCCTATCCATTATCTTTTAAGGATCCCCATGGTATTCTAACATTAACCCTGAATATCATGCAGGTCTATATAGATCACTATGGAATCTAACATTAACCCATAATACCATGGGGGTCTATATAGACCCCTATGATATTCTAACAGTAACCCATTATTTGCCATGGGGGTCCACAGGGCCCTCAGTTTTCTCAGTCTTTTTTTCTGGATCAAACAGGCTATTCAAGTTGTTGTCCTCTTTTAATTTGATGGAAGACAGAGGTTTCTCATTCTTCTGGACCTTGCAAATGGCCCTCTACCTAAAAACCCACCATTTAAAAAAAATACATTACACTAATTGAGCTCCTCCTATGAGGAGCTCTCCTACTGCAAATAGCTTTTGATGCAGCTTTTGACGCACAATTGTTTTACAGTTTCTGATTTCTTGACGTCACCCTGCTAATTTTTTTTTCAAGGAAGACTTATTTTAACCAGTCAGAATGATCAGATTGATAAGCTCTGTCTATCTGAGCATTCTGATTGGTTAAAGTAATTTTCCCATGCAGAAATGATATAGACCCCCATTGTATTAGGGGTTAATCTTAAAAAAACAAGGTACTAATGAGGTCCTTTAAGGACCACTATGATAGTTAGGATTCATTTTAGAATATCTAGGAATTAATTTCTTAGTACCATGGGGTCCTTTTAGACCCCCATTGTAGTAAGGGTTCATTATTAGGTATCATGGGGGTCCTTTAATTGTTACATGCCATGGTGGTCCTTACAGTTACAGTGTCATGGCAAGAGAGTTTTTTTTCTGCAGCTATGTATCCGATGGTAATGGGGCCCATAGTGCTTTTTCCCAAATCGCAAGATTACAAGATTGAAAATTCACAAACTTACAATCTAAAGGAAGTTGGAGAGGCAGGAACCTGGGCTAGAGTTTTACATAAGAATTTGGATGGGCCAGAAAGGGAGTGAAAGGTGAGAATGATAGAGGATAAAAAAGAAGCAAAAACAAGACAGTTGTAAAATGTATTTGGGAAGAAAATGTGCAAAGTTGGTAAGATGTTTTTCATTTAGTAGGAGAGAGTAGAGGTCTGATAGGTAATGTTAAGAGAATGCCACTAGTATGCAGTTTATTGTCTTCACAAAGTGGTCAGATAGTATAACCTGTAAATGGGAATGTCAGGCAATTGTTTATAAAGATGCATCAATTAGCAGCTGGAGGGTGGGAGGAAAGTTATTACTTTAGTCGTGGAGGTAAATGGAGTTGGGAAATCAGTGGGGTGTGTGCCTAGCTAGAGAAAGATAACTAAATTACCTGGTTCTGAGATGGAGGGTCCGGGAAGGCCTTTAGTATTACTGAGCGTAGAAGTTGTTTATTTTGGAAAGAGCATAAAAAATACAAACAATCACATGATTTATACAGAGCTGGTGCAAATATAAGATAAAATATAAAATAGACTGCATGGCTAAATGATGATAGATTTACCATAATGGAGAATAGGCTTTTGCCTAGAGACACCTGTCTGCGGGACGTGCCATATTTTTACACGTAAAAATATTCTAACACAGACTTAGAACATACATTGTACTTTACACACAGCACCTTTCAGGAAGTGCTATGGCTTTGGGGTGGGAATATCAAAGCTCATATCTTATTGTCTGAGCTGTGCTAAATATGAAGTCACTTCCTCTTAACCTTTCAAAGGATGCCGGGAGGTCTCAACTACACAAAAAAATAACAACAGCCTCTACAATTATTCCTACATGGCTTTTAGGGCAGTGTTCTAGGGAATTCACTGAAATGAGATTTTCCAAGTGAGACAGTGACACCCAGTAAGTTCATTAGAAAATATCTTCCAGTGAGAAAAAGATTTGTTCTTGAAAAGCAGAATTGAAAAGTGGAGTCTGTGAATGTTGAATTTTTCCACTTTTGTGCCAAAATACATATTTATAATCTACCTTTACAATTTTTTAACTTTTGTGTCCTGTTTGGCTTATTATGGAAAACATTAGTAGCTATGAAGCAGTGTGTCTATGTTAAATTTAAATATACATATATATTTATATTTAAATATAAATCAATATCTATCTATCTATCTATCTATCTATCTATCTATCTCTAAATACCAGAATATCAAATATAATATTTTCACTGCACTGTGGGAGTTTTGGGCAGCAACATAATTGTATACACAAACATATGCTATACTTACATATTTCATGCATAACACAGTTTGTCAGCACTCTCGTGGGAAGCTTAACACAAACCTGAGGAGCCTTTGCCTAGGGGCGCCTCAGGTGTAAATGCAGCCCTGGCTAGAAGCCTTTGCTTAGCTGGATGGTGTGAGGCCCTGTGATACTAGTTGTTAACTGTGCAGAAATGGATGATGATGTCCTTTTAAGGTTTGTATTGCAGTCTAATAAATCACAAAGAACTTGGAGCTTCCCTGTAAGCAAACAAGTCTATTCATTGCCAGAATGCTCTATCTCAAGGTTGCTGTATATATAAATATATATTCTCTTTATAGCGAGGCACTGATTTTATTGAAAACATTCTGCTCTTTTCTTTCACTAGTTAGGAAGGCTGAAGGACACATACAGCTGAACACTTAAAGGTTCACAGAAAATCAGCTGTAAACATTTTTTCATCTGAGTTTTCTCTTTTACTTATAAAAGAAATGATAAATGTATTTCTGGCATAGTCATTATGTATATCTTCATTACAAAAACCCAGATTATGATTGTGGGATAAATAATACTATTAAAAATGATGTTTTGGGACAGTGGAAGCAGGCATTTAAAAGAGCAGATCTTAATACGTTTTAATTTCATAACAAAAAGCAATGGACAGATTAACATTAAATGTTAAATACTGTGGACATGCAGTTTTACAAAAATATTCTAATATCAGGAACAGATAACCAGTCTAGAGGGAGGGTTTCGCTATCATTCTTAAATTGCCACAACATTTCTTATAAATATACACACAAAACAGACATGTTTAACATTAACATAATCACTCAGAATTATAATGTGGTAAAGCAATCACTTCTGCAGTACACTGAATATACACAATACAAAACACAATGCCACCAGTAAAGTTATTCCACAAGCCTAGAGGCCCAGTCTAAAGGAAACACTCCTCACATCCCTGATTGATGCAGGGTGTCTCTCCCCTTTTCAAAAAGTCATGCTTGGAGAAAGACAGACAACAGGTCTGCTGACATGTTTATTTGGAAAGTGAGAATGTTTCCTCTAGCTGAAGGGCTCCAGTGATAAAGTCTGGCCCAAGAGTAGTGTATACTTAGCACTGAGGGGTCTAGTTGCTGGGAAGAGTGACAGTGCCCTGCCTAAAAAAGTCAGCTGAAGGTGCAAGTATTGGGCTAAGTTGATCCCCAGTGAGTTGGTACGGCATTGGTAGTCCAGGTAGGGCTCAGTTGCTGGGAAGGGGACCATATGCCCTGCCTTCCCAGGCCAGGAGTCTTTGATATGGCAACTGTACTTGTGGAAGTCCTTTCACTTCCTTTCAGCAGTTTTCCGCACAACAAGAAAGGGTGGGAGGGGTATGGCAGTGACTATGAATAAAGTGTGTTTTTAGAGTTTATTTTAAGGCAAAAAAATTGTTTTGTTGCTATCTGAACATGTATTTTTTAATGTTAATTAATGGTAACTAAATATAAGTTTAACATGAACAGTGCTTACATTGGACAATCAACAAATGAAACAAAACCATGTAGTAGAACTCTCTGAAAGCGACATCCTGGCACATCTGCAAAGATGACTCAGCCATACAAAACAAAACAATCTATAACATCAGAGACTCATATTCATGTACATGTCTAATGTGCTATACTGAATACTATGTAATATATATATATATATATATATAAAACAGGCTGTTACATTGGGAAAACCAGCAAAAGATTCACTTAATCTTTAAATGAAGACATCTATTGTACCCCCATTTGATACCATTTTACCCAAATTATCACTCTATCCAATACCTGTAAATCAAAATACTCAGGGGAAATTTCAACAGCATCCATGAGAGAAAAACATCTGAAGTGAAGGTCATATTCCTCAACATAAAAAATACAGGACTTAATATGGACTTGGGTTTTCTGTTACATTATTACAATTTATTGTGATTCTGTCTCAATCTTTCTCAATATTTTTTGGGGTTTTACTATTACAGGCGTGTCACTGTCAGTGAAGTGCTTGTACAGTAGGAAGTATATTACTATAAATGCATTTTTTGTCATTTATGTATATTGTGACCGTTTGCCCCCTAGAGGATGGTGCCAAGTAAAGTGGAGTAAAGAGTTCTTGACAGGAGTGACGGAGTTAAACTTCTGAAGAACTCCTAATGCAGGTGTGACTTCCCTTTAAAGCCTTAAAAGCAGACATGGAGAGAGGGGTGGGGCTGCTTAGACTCTGGCCAGGTTGGGTGCTGCTGCCAGATCCAGCCACAAAGTGGAGCTTGAAGCTGGTCCGTTGTGGATCTACAGTTTGACCTTTGGGAGGCAAACCAGAAAGATATCACTTTTGGTTTCCTGTGGCTGCGAGTTTTGGACAACAGTAAGAAGAGTGTGCTGTTTGCAGTGATTGAACGAATAGAGCTGAAAGAGACTACAGACTCAGGAGATGAAAGCACAAAGGTACCAAGTAAGTGAAGGGAATATTGAGGATCCCCAGGCAGAGTTGCCTTAAAGGCCTAGGCAAGTGTGGAGCTGACAGAGGCCCTGTATGAAGGTACCAGACTGATTATGCCCCAGGGAAGATGCTGAGTGTTTAACCAGTTCATAGGCAGTAAGTTTATACTGCAAAATCAAAGGGTCCCTGGGGTGAAGCATACGGGAGAGACGGGCGGGCCCTATGCTTCATCCGCGGCTACTTATTTTAGAAACGTGGAAAAGACTTCCGATATACAAGAGAGGATTTGTATCCTGACCACAAGGTGGCAATATAATCATAATCGGAGACTATTTGTATCCTGGCCACAAGGTGGCAATTCCTAATTTATAAGAGAATGTCTTACTCCTGGCGCTGTTTCCATGAAATCACTCCTTTCCGAGTACAACGGAGTTGGAGCTTTGTCCTGAAGACACCATGGTGTGGAGTTTTGTCCCTGTTGCAGATAAGCTGCACAGGTATAGTCAGGGCGTTCCTGTGTCACAGTCAGTGTGTTTATGTATATGTTGATTTTCCTTATTTAAGCAGAGTTACTGCTCCAGTTTGTTTTTCTTAGATCATAATAAACCAATTTGCTGCATTACCAGAAAGTATCCGTTTCTATCTCAAGAAACCACAGCTATACACGGCCATCCTGGTCACAATATGTATACATTATATGTGTCTGTATGTTTCCTATAGTATATTATGTTGATCCTTCCAATATATATTACTCCCATTTTGTTTGATGTTTTGCTTCAGATGCAAAATCTACACTGGGATTTTGGACCTAGATTATTGCCACCTACCCATAACAAGTCTCCCAATTGTCCCATATTTTTCTTCTATATCTGTCTGTGTCCTACACAGCTTTGAGTACCATCTAACGCTCTTTTAAGGTCTTCAAAAGGCTCTAAATACATATTGCTGTGTAAATGCACATTCAAACAATGTATTCTGCTCAAAAACCTTCACTTGCTTTTCCTTCTTGCCTACACCAAAGGTTGCTAATCAGGGAACAGGCACCACTGTATTCAGCAGGGTGAATGTGTGGGTCTCTAAGCAGGATGCAGCACGATGTAAGGCACAGCCAGCGAATCATTTCTGCCTCCTGCAATCAGTTTCTGGGCATTGAACCTCAAGGACAGCGACCAGTTGTGACATCGCCACTAAGCATGCTGCAAGCTCTACTTGACTGAGATGTCGATCAAAGCCAGCTTCAACCCACCTCAGACTCTGGGGAATATGTAAGGACAGCCTCCAACAGTGACACTGCCACTGTTCTAAGCATGCTGGGAGTGTCTAACTGACTGAGTTGTTATTGACAGCTGACTCCATAGACTACAATGCAATATGTGGTGAAAGGCCTGTTGGCTGCAGCAGTTATTACTGCTACAACTCTGCTCATTACTTATACAGAACACAAAAGGTTGGCTCTAAGGAGCATCAGAAGCCCATATACACACAAACCAAAATAAACAAAAATATTTATTAAGAAACTAGAAGTGCATTTTAACTTTATTTTTACTCTTCTACCTGTATCTGATGAGCAGTTTGGAGGACTCTAGTGACCACTGAAGAGCATAATAAGGGAGCAGAATAAGCTTTGGTTGAGGTGATGAGAAAAACCATATTGTATAACTGAAGGGATATGTATACTTGACAATAGATCTCAGTGGCAGAGTAAGGACCCATAGGATAACCCTTCCCGTCAAGCTGCAGATGAACTAGCAGTCTTATATGTAATCCTCAATGACACAAAAGTCATCTAAATATAAGATTTTCTTTAAAAATAATTGTATGTTCCTGTCTTAGCATATCTGCTAATGTTGGTATTTTGTGAAGTTGTATACTATACTACAGTGATCCTTTAATAGTGCTTAGATAATGGTCATTAGAAGCATCACTCACTTGACAGCAGGCAAGAACAAATAATAATGTGCAATTAGCTTTGCCATATAAACCTAAATTAAAGGGTAACTGTAGTCTATTTACAAGTAAAGCTGATATGTTTATTTGTTGGACATAGACTATTAAAAACAGTATACTGTTTTAATTAAAATTACCCAACATCACATTAACATATATTAACATATTTCTGAGGGAGGAGCCCGGCGACGGACAGTGACCTCAAGCCTTGGGCCCATGCCCAGGGCCCACAATGCTTACTCCAAGCACGCCTGTGAGGTAGGGCCACACTCACTTAGGCCAGTGGGTCGGGCAACTCACCTCCTGCCAAAGAGCAGGCGAGGGACCCCTCCTGCATCTGTGATCACCCCCGTCGCTAATCAAAGCCAAGGCACGCTTAACTCCCTCCCTGAACTATAACATGAGAAGTTTTTGTTAGGTGCACCTTACGGGCGCAAAATAAATTGTCCGCCTCCACCGTGTTGAAGTCCTTGTAACGGAACACAATGTACCCCAATTTCCTACAAAGCTTGCCATCTGTTTGTTAATCTTTTGGCGAGCTTTGTCCAGCAACACCGGGTCCCTGGCATTCCTCCAGGAACGCCTCTTTATAATTTCCGACATAATGATAAAGATGTCAGGAAACTTTTTTGCCTAGTGTTCTACGTATCGACTCATGGGAACTACCCCCAGGTCATTGCCTCCAGTATAAATGAGCAGTAAGCTGGGTTGTCTGTAGCGATGGGCGTAGGTATCCAATAGACCACTAGCTTACGACCATCGCAAACCCGAATCCCAAACCACTGCACGTGCAAGTCCGTGACCTGAAAGCCCAGTTGTACGTTATTCTTTGTCACTGCAGCTAACCAGTGGGCCCAGTACACGTACAAATGGCCTACAATCCATAGCTGCTTCTTTCCCCCTGAAGGTAGAAAAGAACCTCTGTTAGACCGCCGCCAATGGCCATATGTAAGACAAAAGTGTTGAGACTTCCATCTCCCAATCCGCTTAACTGCAGCATCTGGCAGACTTAACCTTGCTGCTTCCATTGCAGCCGCAATTCGGAAGGAGTGAGTACCGAACTCCAACTGGTTGAGCCCTAACCGCTCAAAAGCCGTTTTCAAAACCTTCCCAAACTGATACCGAGACAATGCCGTCCATCGGCTTGAATAAGCAGTGAAAACCGTCCAGCGGTCGCTGCTGGAGGTACACCCTTGCACACTTATAGGGGAAATATTCCATACCGACCCTGTGCAGTACCACCTCCTTCCCTTTTCAAACTTGTGTCCGTCTTTGACCTTCGCAACCACAATACCACTGTGTCTTCCCTCAGACAGGTATCCACCCATTGCAGGCCCCCTGAACCGTGTCTATTTTTCGCGACCAACTCCCCTATCCTAAACGCCCGTAAGAACGCCAGGGAAAATGCCGTGCAGAGAAGCAGAGATTCAAAGGGGGTCCTGCAAATCCCTTCCCACACCTGCGAAAAGAACAAGGAAAAAGTGATTGTCCATCTCCCGTCCTGCCTGCAATCACCGTTAGACAGACCACGTATGACCAGACGTACCACAAACTCCTTTGTCAGGTCTTTTTGACAAGCTAGCTTTAACATAAAAGCCAGGGCCCAACCGACACACACACTAGAATCCATTTTGCCAAGTCATTCCATTTTGCCCACACTCTTTTATACGCAGCCCAAGTCATCGGGGCAACAGACTGTCTGATGAGTCTCATGACCTGACCGTTCCAAGTTTCCAAAGCTCTCTCGGAATGATCTCGCCCGAGAAAGGGCATCAATGATGCCTGGCTGAAAACCATAAGTTCAAGCGCAGGCAGCTGTTGACTTCCTTTGTCATGCAATGTTGTCCGTAAAGAATACCACCCGGCAGTCCCTAAAATCTGAACCCTAAATGTGGACCTACACCCACTCGTCTGACCACCTCACAGCACACCACTGACCCCAGATGTAGGCCCCCGAAGCCATTCAACCCGGACGCATCTGTATATAGTTCTAAGTGCAAGCTAGTGGTACTACCCGTGTGTATGAGTGCGGAACCGTTAAAATCCGCAAGAAAAGACAACCAGACAATTGCATCATCCAGCATGGCTCTCAAGACCTTAATAAAATGGTGAGCGCGCGTGATCCCCGCGGTCACCAATCACATTTACCTGCAAAAGAAGATCCTACCCATGGAAATGATTTTGCAGGCGAAGTTCAACTTTTCTAATATAGGCTGTAACCGCCTTAACGATACCCTCCTGGCCCCTTCAAAGTAACTGCCTTAACAAGACCCTCCTGGCCCCTTCAAGTGCCCCCAGTTCGGGTTGAATGTCCGACACGTTGTCCCAGAGGAAAACTGCATTCCATTTTTTAGCAATTGATCTGAATCCCCAGGAAAGTCAACTGTGTCCGAGGGCCAACGGCACTCTACAGTCGTGACACATTCTTTTAAAAACTTCCAGAATGAAAACCCGGTCCCACAAATAGGAAATAGGCCAGGTAGTGAGTGATATTCTGATACCCGGCTTCCGACCACGCAACCCAATGTAGGAAAGTATTTAATGCCTCGAAATAGGGTGCTCCATATCGTGCTCCTATCGGCAGGCATAGATCAACAAAGTAATTGCAGTCGATGAAGCAGCCCAAGAACCGGTGACTTGACGGATGCACCGGAAGCAACCTAAATACCGATTCAATGTCCACCTTCGCCAAGAGAGCTCCTGTTACGTCCGCCAGATTTGGGGGACTACGCTCACCCCAATTCTCTCTCTCTCTATGGGTCACAACTGTTTGTTCAGATCTCGACACCAGCAGACACTTCAGATGACAGCCTCATTTCTGAAGAGACAGGCACCATCAGACCCTTTTCTTAGGATCTAAGAATCACACACCCTGTACCTTTGATTAGTACAAGCAGACTCCGACACTACCTTTGTTTAGTGTGTCCAAAATCAGACTGGCCACTTCTTTATTTTTCAAAACACATTTTCAGATGACACAAAACACCAAAGACCCCCCAGTTTTAGCCCATCCTCCTGGCCAAATAGCTTGCTATCGCCCCTCACCAACATGCTTTCCAGATGTATAAAGTGGTCTGGCTTTCTTCTCATTACACATTTTCTCTCCCATGAAACTAGCTCCCCCCTTCATGAGGTCGGCTGTGCCCCTTTTTCCTGGGACGCTACCGTAGCGTCTTAGCCACGGCAGCATTGCGGGCAGACAAATGGGGGTCCTGCCCCTTGGGAGAGTGCTCACCCACCCTGCCTCCCTCTTTTGGTCTGCTGCATCTAGTGAGGGGCATGCATGCTTGAAGCAACAATTGGGTGCCCACTTGCAGACCCCCTCGTTGTATGCGTAACAAGCCTTAAAGGCCTGCCGATGTGGCCGTGGTGGGAACCTGGTTCCACCAACCGAACTCCAAATGGGCGGCATGACTCCCATGGCAGTCATGATGTTCAGTCAATAGGCCAACGCCTTGTCACTCCAGGCCATTGTTGGCCTGGATGCCAAGTAAGCGTTCCTGATTTTGTCTAGTGAACCAAACACTGTTCGGAGTGTTGTTCTCCTAATACCAGGCCATAATGGAGAAAGCCTGAAGCCACGTATCAAAAGTCTGGGGAAGCCGCTGGAAGGATTTTTGACGATCCTTGCCTTCTCTGGCACCTCTGTCGCTACCCTACAATTACCGTGACATAGGAAGCAAAGAGAACAACTCTATGAACTCCCGCCTTCAGATTTTATCCTTCACCTCTTGGGGCCAATGCGCCCCGTAAGTTTTCCAAGGCACATACGACTATGGGTCTCATGGACCTATCCGATACTCTGGTACCGTCACTAGAAACCGGAATCGAGGGCAAGGTGGTTGTCCCCACTGGCAAAGCCGTAGCCGCTGTTGCGGCCAACCACCCTTGGTTAATCCCCCTTTATGGGATTGCTCGGACCAAGCGCTCCAGCCCGCCTACCCATGCCCCGATGTCGCGGTCGCTAACCGTTATATTGTGTACCGCTAGGAGAGACTTAAGAGACCCCAAAAAGCTAGACTCCCTGTGTATGGGCTCCCTCCTTGCAGCTCCTTCTTACTGTGTTGCTGGTGCAAGCTCAC
Source organism: Discoglossus pictus (assembly GCA_027410445.1). Classification (NCBI taxonomy): domain Eukaryota; kingdom Metazoa; phylum Chordata; class Amphibia; order Anura; family Alytidae; genus Discoglossus; species Discoglossus pictus. The sequence goes on along the minus strand of CM050166.1, from coordinate 220,884,509 downwards.
CTGGAAACCTGGGTGTGGAGGCCACCAACAGAGTATCCCTGCATTCTTCATGAAGCACTGGGGACCCGGACCATCTGGCTCCGGCCTCTCTCGGGTACAGCTGCAATGGCAGGACCTCCTGCTCCTTGATCTGGATCTCTGTCTTGACCTTGGAAGGCAAGATGAACAGTCACTAGCCCTCCGTTGTCTGCACACAGGCGTCCAAACCGCCTTTTCTTCACCAGAGGACCTTTCGGCGTCACCTGCCATTGCGCGGTCAGAGTAAGCTGGTACTGCTGTAACTGCCAAACCCCGCTCTTGGTCACTGTCTGGGACCTTGGGAGGGCTTGGCGGGTTGTCTGCTTGCAAGTCAGTACTAGGCGTCCTACACTGTGGCCTAGCCATCTTGTCACCAGTCTCAGCCCTAGGTTGTCTTGCTGGTGTACAGGAGAAAAGTAATGGACTGTACCTGGTTGCCGTCTTCTGGACCCTAGTGGGGCACGCCTGCCGATGATTAAGACTTGACTATCTTCGCTGGTCGTCTCTCTGATGACTCTGCTCATCATCTCACGAGTAGACTCCATGCCCAGCTCCGCACTGCTGTTGTGTCGTCCCTTCAAAGCACCAGAAGCTCTGTTAGCATATGTAACACGGGGGAACGCAGGATCGTTATAGTGTGGGGCTGTGGAAGCTTTGTTAGAGCTCCTGGCTTTTTTATTACCCCTTCTGCCCCCTGTACGGGGCAGCGGGGAAATCAAGAATACACTGTACATGAGACAAATAAGACATACCAGTAGATAAAATTGTTCAAATGTTTAACTGATCATCGCGGTTTGCTCTTGTCAGCCAGTGAGCAGTAATAGAGATGTATAGATCCCACTTGTCTGCCAATTAAGTCTACAGATGTACACGTGTTTACTGTTAGTTTCAATGAAGTTTACACAGGGTGTACTTAAGGTTGTACATTCGATTGTTTGATTATCGGACATTAGAAAGGCATATTAGTAGGCCTCTTTGAATAAATCAGAGAGTGGGGAGTATATGACAGTACAAGGCAGAATATTCCATGGGCAGCTCTGGAGAACCTTTTTGTAGAATAAAGCTGGAATAGTGGTATAAGTCAAGGGTAGAATGGAGGGGACAGTTAGAAGAGTAATTGGAGACTAGATGTGAGATGCAGGAGTGTGCAGTATTGTTGGTGTATTTGTAAGTGTTAATCAATATTTTCAACTTAATTTGTTAAGGATATGAAGTGAAGAAGTGAAGGGATTAGCACAGTGGAACATAGACATTTAGACATTTAAAGTATCTGAGTGGGAAATGCCAGTTAGGATTTTGTTGCTGTTTTCAAGACTATAATTGTACGGTTTAGAATTAATTACTTTTGTGCTTTTATGAAACACACATACAATTGATGGCAGAAGGTTAGTTAAATGGTTGGAGGCAAATGTATCTATACAGATACAGAGTAATTAATTCCAAACCTTACAACAAATATACCAACATGCAAAAGCCCAGATGTGTCTGCATTTTATTATTTTCTATTAAAAGTCTTTGAATTTTCATTATTTGTTAGTAAGCTGTACTGTGGAAGAGATCATGCCTGCATGGTATGGGATAGTAAAAAAGGGGGTTGGCAGTTAAGAATTTTTGGCTATCAAAAGATAAATGTGTAAAAGCTATGTTTCGTTTTTTAATTTCTAAAAACATTTTGCCTATTTTGAAGTTTAGTTATTCAACATGCCATATACAAAAATTGGTCACAGTAATCCTTTAAAAACACCAAGAAGAGCTATCTATGTAATAGTCTCTTGTCTTTTACATAGGGACGGGTTTGCCATTAGGTGAGACTGATGATGGCTACACCATTGTTGAATTTGCTATGTACTGCTTCACCTATGATCCATGGATCTAAAAACTGCTCTATCTTGAAGACTTATTTGTGATAAATGAGGGTCTGGCATCTAAATCATAAATATTCAAACAACAAAGTCTGATCACTGTGAAGTGTTGCTGCAGCAGCATGGACCTCCTGGTTACATAATGTAAAGCGCCATCAATCAAGTTCTACAAGAGACGTGGAGCATTGGCTATTCAACCAAAGAAGGATGGTGCCTCTCCAGAATTGACAATGAGTACTTGTGTGACATGGCAGCTGAAGAGTGAGAAGGACTTCCAGAAGCAGGACATTATTTTTAAAAGGCCACCTCTTAATTGCATTAAAACATGTTTTTATCTATAATTGCATTTCTAAATATTACTATGATCTTCCCCACTACATACATTTTAATTGCAAAGGTTAGAATTCATTTTGGAAAAGGATAACTGCCCGTCCTCATGCTCTGCCCACTGAAGATTCTGTAGTGGACAAGGTACTGACAGGAAAAAGAAACCAGTGGATGACATTGATCTTAGTCTGAAGTCATAGCAGAGCCTTCCTCAGTTCTTCACAGAAAAAGCAGCAATCTGGGGGTGAGTTGAAAGAAAGGAACAAAAATAGACATAAGAAGAGAGAAACACATTGGTGATGGGGAGAGAGGCAAATGAGAACTAAATGAAGTGGAATATTCTAAGTGGATTATTGAAAGACTATTTCCACAAACAAATCATGTTAAATACCCAAACTATAACTCAAAGCAGACAAGGAATTGAATGGTGCACATTCATGTACTGTTGCAGCTAAGTGTGAAAAAGGTAGAAGCATGTGTATACATGGAGGAACTGTACTGCGCTACAGATTGCCCTTGTCTTCCCCTGAATATATATACTGTTAACTAGCCGTGTGTATGTGTGGTACTATCTGTTTACTCTTGTATACATGCTGCTTGACTTCTGCTGTTTTGTGTGATTACCAGTTTACTTTTTGTTACTGTGCTGGATTGTTTGCTTACATAGTGAGTGCAACATTTGGGGATTTACAGCCTTATTAAATTTGTGATTTGGCCAATTGAATAGGGCTCTATATAAGCACATAGCATATGTTTTTTACAGAAGTTTTTAGTTCGTGAACTTCTATCCAAAAGCAAGGTCTTCACTAACTAAAAACTTCTGTAAAAAAATATGCTCTGTGCTTATAGAGCCGTATTCAATTGGCCAAATCGTAATTTAATAAGGCTGTAAAACTCTGTATTCATTTGGTCGTTTACTTCAGATTGTTTTTTTGCTGTGGGTTGCAGTGTTGATTCATTGTATGACTTTTACCTTGTCACAGTGTTTTGCAGTGTTAAAGCTCATGGATGTTGAGGACAGTATCCTAATGTGTGTTAGCTAGAACTATTGCTGGACTATTATTATTTTATAGTAGATTGTAACAGGAACTGGTAGAACTTCCCACTAAATTGTATTACAGTAATTTTGAGCACCAATATAATTTTGATAATTTTTTTTGTCATCCATGGACTACATTGTATGTTATAATGTCATATAATGTATGTCCTATTTTATACTAAATTACCTAATTAACCATTGATATAATTTGGTCTAGGGAGAAATATCCTGTAGTATATCAGTCTGGTCTCCCTCAATAGAGTGATTCAGCAATGTAAAAAGGAAATTCTACCCTGAACAGGAGAAACAGCAAGCCTCAGAGGTACAATTCTGCCTTTATTAGGCCTTGTAAGAGGTTTAGCAAGACTCTCTAAGAAACAGCGATGTCCACGTCTAGAGCCCCCTATCACTCTTAGAGATACTAAGGGCCATATTCAATTGAGGTTTTTGGCGATCCCGTAGCCTGTAAGTGAGGTCACAAGTTAATATGCTATTCAATTGATGACTTTTTGTAGGCTTCGAATGGCTTCCAAGTTATGGCCTTCAAAACATGGCGATGGTTAAACTCGGAAATTACAGCCAATCTAAGCATTTGATCTTTCAATGATACAAGACTTCCGATCTCTAAAATCACTAATCGCTATTCAATTGAAAAAAATCTAAAAAAAATCCACATAGGTTGTAATGGTCATGCATATGCCAAATAAAAGCCATGCTGCAACATGCTGAAAGCTATTAAATACACACTACCTCATTACATTGCAACACAAATGAACCCTTTCACACTCACAGAGGCTCTAATGTGGACCCTAAAAATACAAAATCATCTTATATACATATCACTCATTACATCTACATTGGGACAAAAATTAGTGGACAAATTACACTGCCACATGGCATGTATCAAGTATCAGGGAAACCTTTCACATATGGTTGTTTAGTCCCTCACTTGTGTCCGACTCTCTGTGACCCTATGGACTGCAGCATACCTATTAATGACTCTGTGTATCCACAAGGTTTGCATGCCAAAGATACTGGAGTGGGTTACCAGTTCCTTCTCTAGTGGACTGGGATTTGTCTGACCTCTCTGGTATCACCTGCCCACCTACATGGTATAGCTCACAGCTTCATTCAGGTACACAAGCCCATTCATCACCACCAATTAGCAATCCACAAGGGGATTAGGGAACATACACCACACTAATAAACCCATCAGGAAGGGATGCAAAAACACATGGAGGCTGTGCAGAGTCATGTGGAGCAACAGCCAACTTACCTCCATCAGGGGTAATCTCCACTATGCCCATCCTGGAAAGTCCCACACCATTGCTGTTGGCCATGTGCGAAGATGTATTCCCATTCCCATTTGGTGACCTCCCATTAAGTTTTGCTATCAATCAATTTACATCATCACCTGTCAAAATGCTATCATGCCTTCAGGGGAATGTTGATACTCCACAGTATCACTAATTGGTATACCCATGTGCTTTAACCCTTTATTATTATTATTAAATCTGATATATGTCATGATATGGTATCTAATGCAATTATTACTCAGGCTCATTAGTTTACATATATAGGAATATGACACAAATGGGATGTATGTGGATGTTGCAAAACCCCAACCATTGACAACACACTGACATGGTGTGAACGGTATAACAAAGCTTTATTTCATACACAGAGCACAATCAGGAATGGACAAGACTGTGCATTAACATCATGGGTGTGGTGTGGGTGGATACCGGAAGGGCAACAGGTTGTGGTTGTGAACAAGGGGGTACCTAAAGGGGGTAATGTCATAGTCTAGAATAATCATGATTCATAGCACCTACCCGGATCACATCTGGTCACTACACCACTGTAACCAAAATCTGGCGAGAAAAAGGATGATCAGAAATCACTCCATTTAATTGAAGAAACCATTAATGCGCATAGCACTTACAACTTGTCTAGATATGCTCAATTAAACAGATGAACATAATCATGGATAATGTCATACAGATATAATCCACACACAGTGAATGATCTGAAATTGATTAGCAGAATATGTGACACAGAAAGAGGAGGTTGAGGAACATGCCTTCGTGATCGTGAGATTGGGCTATTAAGATCTACAGAGGGAAGAAGAAGATATCAATCTGGAGAAAGTACTGGCAATTGAGATGCTGTTGCCCATGGTGTTGGCCCGGTCTGTTGGGGCAGCAACGGCTGCAAAATCAGCAGCTGAAACAACTGCTGGGGCAACAATGGCTGCAATATCTGCTGGGCAATAATGGCTGCAACATCTGCAGGGGCACCAATAGCTGCGTCAACTGCTGGGCAAACTGCTGGGACAACCACTGCTGGAAAACCACTGCTATGGCAACATCTGTTCTTGCCCAGTCAGGAGTGGGAGAGGATTGGGATCTGGAACACGTATTGCCTGGATGTCACCAGGTGGCAGTAGTGGGCCTGTTGAGAGTGGTCCCCATGAGCTCGACATCCCGGCAGGTGGTTTGTGGCTCATTGAACCTCCAGTAACTTGGAAGGGCTGGGAACGTGCCCGTGATGCGTGTGAGGGCCCAGGGGGTGATTCCCACAATGGTCCTGCTGCTGATGGTCCAGCCTACTGTGATGGGCCCGTGCCCTAGGCTTCCTCCACCACCACCTGCGTTGGCCACTGCCGTTGTCTCCGCGGGCGGGATACGCCTCCTGGGAACTAAAATGAGAGGACAATAGACAATCTTGAGCATTGTGGATCATGACTTTTATCAATATATATATATATATATATATATATATATAAAGCTGGTGCGTGTGCCATCTGCAGTTCATTGGGACACATGCTCATCTGAATCTGATGTGCAGTGTGTGAGACTGACCAATCTGTGACCATTGGTCAGCAATGGGTGTTAACATGCTTATGAAACATGGTCCAATACATGTACTCTCTTTTGGATGTAAAATCAGTGTGGATCTACAGCTATACCTCGTTTAATGCTGGGGATAGCTTCCAAGCAGTTGGAGTGTTAAGCGACACAGCTTTAAAATGTGCATTGTAACATGGGGAAGATAGGGATAGAGGAACTTATTACAAATAATATACAAAATATACAATTGCAATTGATATTTATACGGTTTTGTTTTATATTAACTTTGAACAAACAGCAAACATAACACTAACACAAACTGTATTGGCAACTGGTGTTCAGATTCTATTTTAACCACACATATTGGACAGACATTTCATTGATAACAATTAGGATGATAATATGATATTTACATGGTTATTGCTGCCCCATATATCTATAGTCCGAACCAGAAATCTTACAGTGCTATTGCATGTCAGTTATCTATGTGTGTGGGGTTTATGTGTGTGCATATATGGGTTTGATAGTGTGTATGATACTCACTTTGCAGGGTTTCCTGATAGCCAGTGTCCAACTATCTTGGAAGGCCCACTACTGCTGCTGGCTCCAAAGATTTCTTGATAGTCCACTCCCATCCACAGTATGTGATGTTGAGTGGTGGGTGACCACCAGTTCCATGGGCTGCTCTGACCTCCGCTACCATCTTCTTCTTCAACACACCGGCAGTCATCATATCGGTGTTTAACTGACCGCACATCACGGTTTGCAACCCCGAATGAAGCGACAGCTACAGTCACCGCCCTCCAGGCATGTGTCTTTTCGCCAGGTCTCACATGCCATGTATGATGCTACGGCGGGCTTGGACTTCCCTGAGGAGGGTTTCTGTCTCCTTTTCGCTATAATTGTGGACCCTCTGCTTTGGCACAACCAGTTGCCCTGCCAACTGTGCCTGGGGTTACTTGCCTCCCTGTTATCTCCCTGAGATGGCCCCTCATCCTCACTACCCCCCCTCCTCCACATGTACCTCCCCTCCCTGACCTGCTGCCTCCTCTCCCTTTGCTCCATACCTCTATCTCTCCTCCTCTGGTGTTCCCCTCTCTCTCTCCTCACTTTACTCCTCTCCTCACTCTCCTCCTCTCCTCACTCACTATCTATCTATCTCTCCTTCAAGCACTATTTATCTCTCTTTCTAACACTCTCTATTTCTCTCTCTGGCACTCTCACTCTCTCTAACACGCTCTATTTCTCTCTCTGGTACTCTCACTCGCTCTTTCTAACACTCTCTATTTCTCTCTAAGGCACTCTCACTCGCTCTCTCTAGCACTCTCTATCTCTCTCTCAGTCTCTCTCTCTCTCTTTATCTCTCACAAAAACCCACTAACGACTAGACCTGTGTGTTGACTTTCTCAGCTACAGCACAGTCAAAGAATTACGATTTTCACAGTCTTTTAAACCAGTTCACTCAGTGTTGATTGGTGTCCTCCGCTTCCTATTGTTTAATTGACCTGTGCCGGTATCGCAACTTACGGCCTTGACTGATTTTGGCGCAATTCATCGGATCGGTTACCGGTGAATGGTGAAAACAGGCAATATGTAATTGAGGCTTCAGCATGTAACTTGCGCCCTTGCTCAATTGAATAGCATCGCAATTGCAGACGAACGGAAGCCCGCAACACACCCGCAGACATTCGGCCGTCTGTGATCGAGTTGCGGGCTTGGAATTGAATGTGGCTCTAAGGGTCTGCTTGATCAGTAACTGTTGCTAATTATAGAGATTGTAAGAACTGAGATATATTGTGCTATATGGCATCGGGTGCCTTGTCATCTCTATATGCATTTTTTTTAGAATTAATTAAATACTGTGATGATTTATTTTGCATAGGCAGCATGTTACCCTCCTAATCTCTAATGCCTTCAATGTGAGAAGTTGATTTGTTTTTTGTGGGTGCCTGGCAAGCATTGTGATATGTTTAAGCATCTCCATGTAAACATCAAAAAAGGTTAAAACAAATTACAAAGTTAAATATCTCAGTTAAGCAACCCAAGGATCATTTCTTTTGACAAGTAGATTATTTAGTTTTTATTTCCTAAATTACATGCTTTTAACATAAACATTTGAAATATTACATTGCAAGAACTTAATTACGAGTTGACAAAGGGATTCAAGGCAATAGTATGATCTTGCCTTGTAAACAAACAATTTGTACTCTTGTATTGTTCCAATGTTTGAAATGCTAGATTTGTAGATTACATGTTTTACAAGCTTTTCTTAACACTTTGTCTCCAAATTATATATTTTAACTCTTTTCATCGATTAATTTCTAGTTTACTAAAGTAAAAAGACAAAGCTGTTTATTTCTTTAGATGTATGCTGTTTTCAGTATATTTTCTTTTCAAAAGTATAATCTAAAAAAAAAACGACGTGATTTGGTGTTTATACTACAAACACTATTTTCTTCTTCTTTTTTTTTACATCTTGATAATGAAACATTTTCTATTAAGAAAATGTCATGCATCCCTATTCACATCTGTCACACCTGCTTAATGACCACTACACTGTCACATTTATAATATGCTCTTATGAAGAAATTGATAATGCACAGAATTTAGGATACATAAATACAGTCTTTAATTTGTGACTATTGTTCAATTTTGCTTTACTGGTTGCATACATTTGCTTTTCTGTCTCATAGGTTTATGCACCTGGGAGGAACAGGAGGAATCATGGGCCAGAAATTATCTCTTTTCAGTTTTGTTGCCTATAGAAATAAATATAATATAAAGCACAGTAGGAAAACCATTCCCTTCTGGCTACAATATACATGACAGAAACAGCTAAATTTAAGATTTTCTCTAAATATGATTTTATGCTTATAAGGGTGTCAGTGTTATTTGTCACATTCCTCACAAACATGTGACATTTTTCTCAAATTGCAGAGGCCCTTTAACTCTCCTTGAATACTACTCATCCAATAGACAAATCAGTTTTAAAATCCTTTTGGAATATTGTATATTCCAGAAAGGGGTTTCCTCTTTGAATTTGTGAGATGGAGAAGAAAACGATTCACGTAATTAAAAAATGGAGATGCTAAACCTGTATAAAAAATAACCAGCATTTATGTGTCTATCTAAAGCCCATTGATGGTAGTAATAAACATAATAGACTTGACTGAAGATTAAAAAGCCTGTTCAGTGAGTCATGACATAAACATAATGCTGCAGATGAATGATGACATAGTACCCCAAGAATATTTTAAGTAGGACAAAGAAGAAAAAGGTTTCAGCATTTGTTTTGCTTTAACAACTGGTAAAAACTCATTCCTGGTTAAAATATATGGTTAGCATTATGTATGGAAAGTTATTTGCTGACATACAACTATTCTGTTATAAGAGGAATAGGATTTTATTTAATTATTTAGTGATACCTGACGTTAACAAAAACGAACACAGCACACCAGCATTTCTTTCTATCAGAAGGTCACATTTGTCTGCTTGAACTGCCAATGCTGCAGTATTATCAAAAGCAGCAGGGTGATGATTTTAGCTAAAGGTATATAGTACTCTTTAAAGGTTTACATTTAATTCATTATGGTTATTTACCCTGTCAAGTGTCCTTCCGGAAAAGGTTATGTAGGGCAGACATCAACACCTATAAAAATCAGGCTTAATGAACACAAAAGTTCAATTAAGAGCTGACACACTGACACCCCGGGAGACAACACTGTGCTGCAACTCAGCATAATGACAGGAACCAGATGTCAGGCTTTGGAAGAAGTTAAGCACTTTACTGTGATTCAACAAAAATTGCTGCAAAGAAACGATTGTTTAAAGGACCACTATACTTCAAGAAAAAATACATTTATTTATAAAGTATGTAACAAACTAAAACACAAGCCGCTGTGTAAACCATGAGTATAAAACAGTATTGGAAAAGTCAGATTTTTTTAAGATACTGTTTGTGAGTAAAGACATTTATTTTGTATTTTTCACAGCAATTTCTGCATCAGTTAATATAATGGGACATACTTTATCACATCATCTATTTGTATTAATCAGATGCTGTGTTAGAAAAATAAATGTAAACACTGTCGAAGTCTTTTAGAAACACAGACAATGAACTTCAATGGAGTAGATTCTAGTATTTTGTATGCACTTGTGTTCAGTTATGTGTTCTATCATTCTGCACAAGTCCGTTTGAATATATATATATATATATATATATATATATATATATATATATATATTGATGTTTTTGACTTTTACAAAATCTATAGGTCATGGCACTATTGAATAATTTTTGACTCTGTTCTGCTATGTGGCTATGGGTTCTACTGTCTGAAGCAGTGAAACTTTCATATCTGTGGTGTGTTCATCACATATAATAGTTGTGAGCAAGTGGGTTGTTGCTAACGATGCGGTCTTGCAAAGCGAGGGCTGCAGTTTATGGCAAGGAGCGCCAAAGGCGATTCTTGCCAGCAACTGCGGCCTGTAGGCCCGCAAATGCGGACCCACGCGAAACGATCGGCCACATTTGCAGACTTACCATCCACAAATACAAGCCGTGGGACTTAGAAAAAAAAACATTACCAACTTGCAAAAAAACAAACTTAGCGCCGAAACCCGCGCACATGAAAACATTAAAAACACAATAAATACACACAACAAACACATAAAAAGCTTACCCACAACAAGGGGGGGCACCCAGGACCTCTGAAAGTGAAGTTACACCTCAATTTAAGTCGAAATTCAAGAGCTTAGACACCCAAAGATCCCCTAAGTGAGAGAAAAAATGGCCGCCGAAAAAAAACAAATTGAGGCTACAGAACCCTAAACACGCAAAACACCACAAAACACCTACGGATTTTCCAAAAAAGCTGTATGAGGTCCAACAACAAGGACGCAAAATCAGCCACAGTCGCGTACCACATACATTAGGCGCCATTTTACAACACTAACTTACACAATGCGGAAGTACACAGCTACCCTAACGGATTTTCCTTGCGCACGCACGCACACTATTTACACTACACACGGCACACATTGCTGACTTACACAGCAGCTCCACAACAGTGAAAACACACATTGTATGCTGCAGCACCATGAACACAGATTGTCAGCTCTTCAACACAATGCTTCCTGCATATATTACTTCAAAATAGGTAAAGTATATTCATTTATTCATTTATTAATTATTTCATTAGAATACAAAAAAAACACTGCCAACGCTGCTCATAGCACACAAACAACCAACAGCCTCGCAATGAGCGCCAAAGGCGCTCATTGCGAGCCACACGGTGAGCGCCAAAGGCACTCAGCGCAAGGCTCGCAATGAGTGGCCAAGGATCTCGGAACACTAACTAAATTAATGTCGCAACCAAATACCATTACCTTCCTTACAATCTTATTGCCATCATTTTTTGATGGGCAAGTCGCTAGTGTAACTATAATAATAAATAAGACACACTACATACTTATAAATATACTCTAGGGGAGTGTGTGGCCAAACTGCAGTAGCAGATACTTGATTCATGCACTATTGCTTTCAAGTGAGGAAAACAGATAAATATTGTAAATAGCTCACCAATACCTGGCTAATAAACACTTTGACATAAAGTTAGTAGTACCTGAATATCTATGTTGTTAAGACCTACATAGCCTCAGGAGAAATCTATTTTCTACTGTTTTGCTGACAGCATCAGCCTAGAATACTATTGTTACCTACTTTTTCAAAGTCACTATTGCTGACTTCAGAAAAAAAATTGGAAATTGTTCAATAAGAATTAACTGATTTTCTTTTATCATGTAATTCCTATAAAATAAATGGTACAGCCATCTCATTTTATAAAACCAAACTAGATAGATCTATTTAATTGCATTAATAAAAGGAGTGACTCATAAATACAACTTGGGTTCTGCTTACACTTCCAAAGTTATTAGCACTCTATTTCAAAAGGAAGTACTTTACATTCTGAACTTGATTCAACATGGTCAGCTGACCTCAACATGCCATGAACCATCAACCTGACCAATCTCATAAATTGTTTAGTTAACGTTGATCTAAATACCAAATATTGATTATTAGATAGGCATAGGCATATCTAATTCTCCTGGATTATGAGTGCATCTAATAGAGAAGAATCAGTGGTGTATGAAAACTATTTTTGCATGAAAAAATACCAAAATTAACATTTAAACACTTACCATGAAGTTAGCAAAATGTCTTGTAATTTATGACAATTGAAAATCAGGGTTAACACCCACTCCAAACCCAGGCTAAATTAGCATCAATTAAAATAAATGTTTTAACCAATCAGGAGGAAGCAGAGGCTGAAACATTTGCATCACAATCTTGGGTTGCTGTCTCTGATGCAAAGCAGCCTGGGATATGCAGGCAGACTCTTATATGAAAATACAAGGCCGTAAAATGGCCGCAAAGCTGCGATTCCTTAAGAGAGTGCACCTCTTCCTATGGCCGATCACAAGCCATGCAAATGGTGGGCTTGTACCTGATTGCGGTTGTTACCTACCTAACACGACCTATCTACCCCCTATTAAACCCCCCAACCCACTAATTACACAAAATAGAAAACCTATGTCACCAAAAATAAAAAAACCTGTGTCACCAAAAATAAAAAAAACCTATGTTAGCAAAAATATAAAGTACATTACAACCCCCCACTACAAAAAATAAAAAAGGACATTAGAAACCCCACCCCAATACAAAAAATAAAAAAAGGACATTACAAACCCCACCCCAATACAGAAAATAAAAAAAGGACATTACAAATATACATAACATTACAGTAAAAAATACATTATAAATATACCCCTAACTACAATACATTACCCCCTATCTATACATGACACCATCTATACACAACCGCCTATCTAACATTACCCCCAATCTATGCATAATCCCCTCTCTATACATTACCCCCTATCTATACATTACCTCCTCTCTATACATAACCCCCTATCTATACATTACCCCCTATCTATATAATAGCCCCTATATAGACATTACCCCCTATCTATACATTTCCCCAATCTAGAATACATTAAACCCTAAATCTAAGCTAAAATAGAATCATTTAGACCACTTACCTTTGCAGATGTCCCTTCAGGAGAAAAGGAAACCCCTAGGAAAAAAGAAACATCTAATTAGTACAAAACACTACATATAACAAATACATATTGTTAATGCAGTATTAAACTCACCTTTCCAGCATGTCCCCGTCCATCTTCTTCTGTTCCCCGGATCGGCCCCTGGAAAAAAGATACATAACATTAGTATAACACATACACATAAACACAAAACATGATGAACATTACACATAAAATACATTAAACTGACCTGTCCACGATGTCCCCGGCCTTGTCATCGTCTGCTCCAGCTGGGCCCTTCAAAAATCCTGGAGGTGCTCCCAATGCTAATAAGGCTTCATTGCCTAAGTCGTACGCACAGTTTGACAATTACAATATGTTATATAACTAAGGTAGTGGGGGGAAAAGGCAGGTGGAGTGGAATACAAGAGAAGCACAATACCAAAACTCATAATATGCAAATCAAGTCCTGTTAATGTATCTTTTCAGAGGAAATACAACACATTGGGTCTCATTAAATTCCACAAATTGTAGTTACTGAAGCCGGTAAAGGAGCCCGCAAAAGTTACTGCTATTAAATTAACTGCTTTAACCTACCCGCAAAATATTTGCAGGTTACAGGCTGAAAAACAACTGTGGCTGCCAAATCGCAACTCCGACCCATCTAAACCTTTGATCTTTCAAGCCGCAAATGTTACGATCACTAAAATCGCAAATCGCTATTCAATTGTAACAATTCCCCAAAGCCGCAATTGGGTTCAAACCCGTAAACGCCAAATGTAGCCAAAAATATTACGGATTCCAAATAGGCCTTGCAAAGGGTTTACAGATCAAATGTTTGAATGGGCATGCATATGCCAATATGAAAACTGTTGCTGCAAGATGTATTAAGCAATTAAAGACACACTACTTGAATAAATTGCAACACAAAAACATGAAACTGCCTGGAATATATTATCCCATTCTCACTCACAGAGGCTCTCATGTGGACCCTAAAATATAAAGATATCACATATATAGTTGTCAGTGTGGGGAACGCTTACGATGTTGATCACACTTTGCAAGCCGGATTGCGGCCCATAACACTTAATCCAAGGCACTAACATTTAACCCAAGGCAGTAACACTTAACCCAAGACAGTAACACAACCAAAGACAGTAACACTCAAGCACCAGGCCTTTAAACTATACAGGGGTAGAGGCTTGCAATGAGCTCCGACGGTACAGCATTCCCAGCCTTAACATTTTATTCCCTTAATTTTTGATGGGCAAGTAGCTTGTCACATATATGGTTGTCAGTGTGGGGAACGCTTACGATGTTGGCCATACTTTGCTCGCCTCGTAAACCGAGGCAAGCCGTTGACGGACGCACGACTTAGGCTGCAATGAATGCTATAGGCCGTAGGTGCTCGTTGCACTGCTCGCCTCGTGAAGTGAGGTGAGCAGTTGAGGCACGCGGGACTTAGGCGCCAAGCAGTTAAGACACTCGACTGTGAGGGTTGCAACTGCAAGCCAAGCACGTAACTCTAAAAAAACACAAAAACAAACAAAATAATTTAACAAAAATGATACCACACTCACACACAGCACAGGGGGAGAGCCAGGAAGCCTGGGAGTGAGGTTGCAAGCAAATTTGAGCCATATTCAGGGGTTTTAGTCAATCCAAATTCAGCTAAGCGAGGAACAAAATTACGGACGAAAAACGTAAAAAATCTGAAACTGTATGAAAACAAGGCTGAGCAAAGCTAGGCACGCAGGACTTAGAAAATACATGATGGTAAAGACAGTAACACTTATACCAACAATGCCAGGAATGCAGGACTTTGAAAATAATACCAAAGGCAGTCAGCGTGTAACACGCAAACATTCAGCAGACACACCGAGGAGAAAGACACAGGGAAGGGACAGGGGGGAGATGGTGGAAAGACACACATGGCATTCCCAAGCACACAACTTGCAGGTTAATGAAACCTGCAATGAGCGGCCTGTACAGTAGGCGGGAGGAAAGTGTCGCAATGAGCGCCAAAGGTGCTTAGAGGAGCAAAAGCCTCACATTGTGTGACAAACAGCATTGCCAGCCTTACAATCTCGTAATTTTTGATGGGCAATTTTTAGTTTGCATATATATCTCCCTTATCACATCTATATTGGGAAATAAATAGTGGCCAAATAACACTGCCACATGACATATATCAAGAACCAGGGGAACATAAACCACACTAATCTACTCCAACATATCAGGAAGGGCAGAAAACACACATGGAGGCTGTGCAGAGGTGTGTGGAGCAACAGCCAACTCACTTCCATCAAGGACAAAGAGGAGAGAGGGAAATACAGGGAGGGGAGCGATTGAGAGGAGGAAAGGAGAGATTTAGAGAGAGGGATGGAGAAAGAGAAGGATATATATTTAGAAATATTTTCTTAAGTCATTTATAACGGGAAAGCTCCTAGTATTGTTGTATTATTACCATTAATAATATTATATGTATTGATCTATTACTCAGTAACTAGGGCTGATTAGTGATAAATGTATAACAAAGCTTTATTTCATACACAGAGCACACTCAGAAATGTACAAGACTCTGCATTAATATCA
Organism: Discoglossus pictus; assembly: GCA_027410445.1. Taxonomy (NCBI): domain Eukaryota; kingdom Metazoa; phylum Chordata; class Amphibia; order Anura; family Alytidae; genus Discoglossus; species Discoglossus pictus. The sequence goes on along the minus strand of CM050166.1, from coordinate 220,868,712 downwards.
TGGGTGTGGTGTGGGCAGATCCCAGAAGGGCAAGAGACTTTTATTGGGAAAAAGGGGATACCTAAAGGGGGTAGCGTCATGGTCTAGAATAATCATGATTCATAGCATCTACCAGGATCACATGTGGTCACTACACAACTGCAACTGGAATCTGATGAAAAAAAGGATCATCAGAAATCACTCCATTTATTTGAAGAAACCATTAACATGCATAGCACTTACAACTTGTCTATATCTGCTCAATGAAACAGATGCAAAAACCTCTGGACTGTGTAATCCAATCCAGTTTCACACATACAGTGTGTTCTCAAAACTAAAATCTGAAAAAAAGTAATCCAAAAAAAAAAGGCGGGGAGGATAAAAAAACAAAAAAACATGCATATATATTACAGTGCTAAATACTGAAACTGTAACAGTATACCAATTCACCCGATTTCCCTCTGCAAGTATTACTAACCATTAGCTAGTTTTAAGAATATCTCACTGGGCATGACCATTAATAATGATGTGTCATCTCACAATAAATGCTTAGCTGTGACCAGCATCAGTGGTCCAGGTGTACTATCACCTTTGCAAAATGATATTGTTTAGCAACATTGATATCACATACATCGGCTATACAGGATTTAGCACAAAATTTAAAGGATAACCATGATATCAGCAATATGGAACAAATAGCCAAATATACGGAGAAGACACAAAGGTCAGCAGCCTGAATCACTGTTACCTACATCAGACACAAGGATCTGTTCTCATACTGATATTGAGGAGAGGATCACATGCTTCACTAGTGCACGGATTAAAGCTGGCTTTTATTAAAAGGCCATTATGTGATTTTGTCTACATTTAAGTTAACAACAATTATGTCTCAGACATCTGGATACGTGATAGCTTGAAAATTGTGGGAGATACATTCTAAGGGGGGCTGTCGTCATTGAAGGAATGTCTACCTGAGTGGCACTGGGAATATCTTACATATATTACTTAATTTCTTTCACAATGCTTACAGAAGTAGAAGATGCCTTCATAGACATGAATTGTGCCTAAAACAAAAACATAGAATTAAAAAAAAACTGTAAAATAAGGCTTAAAAAAAGATAGGGACTGCAACATCTCTTCTCAACAGCATTCCTCAGTGACCATCAATTGGTGAAATGTTAAACAGAACCCTACATCTCAACAGAGAAGGGGATCATGGACCATGTGATGGGAGGTAGCCATCTGCGTACAAGATATCACCATCACATACGCCAAGATCCAATACTCTGTAGCCAGGCTAGATTAGGTTAACCATAGGACCAATAGACTGTCACTGAGGAGTACTGTTGAGAAGGCACAAAAATATGTGCAGCCCCTACATTCTCCTCTGCCTAGCATCAGCCCCCCCCCCCCCCCCCCTGTGCACGGCCACCATCTCACAGGTGCTGGGGGGCATGCCCCCCAGAAGGCTGCGGCATATGCAGTCAGTGGTGGTGGTGGTGGTGGTGGAGACATGGGGTTAGGAGAGGAGGGGCCAGGCTGCGGGTGTACAGAAGAGGCCTCCGGAGTGGATGGGGACCAGAGCGTGATGCATAGCATCCGTGTTGACATCTATATGTGAGCTCTAGTCTGCCCCCATCCTGAGCAGCTTGGCAAAGTAAAATTCTGTCATGAGGTGGTGTCTCCTCTCCTCCCTATTCTGCCTAGCCAAGCTGCTCATTACATCTGCATGGTTGGAGGAGATGCTGGCCTGGATCCCTTGTAATCACCCTAGGATCTGGTGCAATATGGCGAACATGGCCGTGAGCAGGATGGCTTTGTGGACCCGGGGATGGAGGTCTCTGCTGGGGGGCCAGAGGTGGATGTGGAGGTGGTGGTGATCCAGTGGGGAGGGTACATGGCCTGGTCGGTGCCTGGCTCCATTTGGGTGGGGGTGGTCCTCGTGGTGGGAGCCAGGCTGAAGTCTTGCAGGGGGAGGACAAGATGGGGGGCGTGCCCCTGTCGTCCCTCCAATATGTGTGCTCCGGTGATGGCTGCAGTTGCTGGAGGATGGGGACTGTTGGGTTGAAGGACACCGGGGTGGCAGAATGCCCCGCAAGTGCCCCCACTGCCAAGGTGAAATCCTCCTCCTCCTCACCAGGGCATGGGAATTGTGGTGGTCCCTCCTCCCCCTGTGCCGGATCCTGCTGGCTTGGGCTTGGTACATGTCCTCCTGCTCCAATGGAGCCGACGCCCCTGCCTCTGGCTCACCACTGGACCCAGACCTTCTGGAAGCTGGAAAAGAGAAAAAAGAAACAATAAATAAAGTAAGGATAAATCAAAAAAAGTATGCATGTATATATTTGTGATGTAAAAAAAAAAGTATGTTTTATGTTTAATTACTAACTGTTGGGGTATAGGGTGGTGTGTGTGTGTATCTAGTGACCTGGCTATATGTGTATCTATGTGTGTTATTTTCTCTTTGTGTATTTGTATCATGTGTAATCAGTATATATGTGATATCAAAATGTAAGAGTAAAATACTTATTAGAATAATATAAAAGAATAGAACTATAAGAACCTGCTCTCTAATATCACTTACTCACTCTCTCTCTCTCTCTCTCTCTCTCTCTAAAACCAACCTCCAACTCCGGGACCTGTGTGGTACTTCAGAAGAAACTACAACACAGTCAAAACATGGGCGTGTGGAAAGCAGCATTTTTTTTATCTCTCCCTGTCAATCATCTTCTGGGAACCCGCTTTTTATTGGCTATGAGGCCTGTGTGAATGCATCTTATTCCAGCCTACTGTCAGCTTGCGGCGATGGCAATGGATTACGGATTTTAGGCTTCAGACCTGTATTTACAGGCCTGAACAATTTAATCGCTCTGTAACTACTGAGAATTTAATGAGGCCCATTGACTACCACTGTATTCAACATTATAGCTTATCAAACCATAACTACATTATAAAATACCTTTATCATACTTGTTAATCCAAAACATTTCACTAACCCATGTTTGAATTGAAAAAACTATACATTAAAAGAAGTATCACGTATAATATATATATATTTTTTATCCTCATTGAATCTTCCTCCACCACAGAATAACCATTTTGATTAGTTTTGCTTCTCATGCTGCCTTGCCTGGCATTTTGATTCTGTCCTGCCCTTAGGGCATAGGGCTACAGATGATATGCAAAAACTAGAGAGTCTCCACTCTGAGTGAGCACAATAGAACAGCAGACATCTTCGAAATCCAGCACTGTATCCATGATATCATTCTCATTCTAAACTTCTATATTCTATCACCCACATTCTTGCTATCTGTACCATTTTATCATTCAAATTCTAATTTATAGTATTCAGGGAATTTATAACCATTTTATTATGCACATTGTAACATAATGTATTTTGCAAATGTTAACCTATTTTATCATCCACATCCTTTCCAATTTGAATATAATTTTTCTGTATATAACACATTTAATTATCAAGATACATTTTCTTTCCCCATTTCGGCAATTATGCTAGTTAATGAATTTATTTATCTGATGTTATGAACATATATTACAAAAAAGTTTGGGATTGGATTTTTAGACTATGAATTATTAAAATATGCTGAATTGTATTAGAAGTTGATCTGAAGTTGAGATCAGAATCCTAAACCACAATTAATTAATTTCTTCTATTAAGCAAACATTGTTTGTACATAATGTTACAGTTATTTGTGGAATTATAAATGCACAATATTTTAGTTTCAAATACTTCAGTTTTAAATGTATCTTACATTATTATAATAGTAAAAATTGCAGATGTATATATGCAAGGTGTTATTACCTATAATAAATTAAAGCATTGCTGGGACCTCCACTGAGTCCCTTTATGTATCCTGTAGATAGGATTCCTAAGATTGTGGATATAAATGGACATTACCAGAAAATGAGATATGTTTTGCACAAAAACAAAAATATAGTCAGTGATACTCATTTTGAGAAGGAAAAACACTGTTGTAGGTTTGTTCTATAGGTGATGTGATGACAGCCCTGATGGGGCAGGAGCCTGTAACAAAGTACTGCAGGACTGTTTCTCTTTCTTCTCCTTAGTCTAGGCTTCCCCAAAAGATTCCCTTTCCTGGGTCAGCACAAGAAGTTTTTTTCTGATTATTGTTTGCATGGACAGGTCTGGGTGGCCCATTGTGAAGCTGACACAATGGAGGCTTTCAGCATTGAAGACCTCCAGCTAAGTGATTAGGGTAGCTGGCCTTCCTATCTTAATTACCGTATATACTCGAGTATAAGCCGACCTGAGTATAAGCCGAGGCACCTCCTCTACCACAAAATACTTGGAAAAATGAGTGACTCGAGTATAAGCCGAGGGTGGGAAATGTACTGCCCCCTGTGTCCCTCTTGTGCCCGCTGTGTCCCCCTCTTGTGTGCCCTTTTCTTGTGTCCCCCCTCTCTCTCCCCTGTGTCTCTTCTCCCCTCTCCCTCCCCTGTGTCTCTTCACCCCTCTGACTTCCCTGTGTCTCTTCCCCCTCTCCCTTCCCTGTGTCTTTTCCCCCCTCTCCCCTCCCTGTGTCTCTTCCCTCTATCACCCTCCTCAACCCCACTCCTCATTCTCAACCTCCCTCCTTAACCCCACTCCTCATCCTCAACCTCCCTCCTCAACCCCACTCCTCATCCTCAACCTCCCTCCTCAACCCCCCCTTCCTCAACCCCCTCCTCAACCTCCCTCCTCAACCCACCCATCCTCATCCTCAACCCCCCATCCTCAACCCCCCTCCTCAACCTCAACCCCCTCCTCAACCTCCCTCCTCATCCTCAACCTCCCTCCTCAACCCCCCTCCTCATCCTCAACTTCCCTCCTCATCCTCAACCCCCCCATCCTCAACCCCCTTCTCAACCCCCCTCCTCAACCCCCCATCCTCATACTCAACCCCCCCATACTCAACCCCCTCCTCAATCCTCTCCTCAACCCCCTCCTCAACCCCCTCCTCAACCTCAACCCCCCATCCTCAACCCCCTCCTCAACCTCCCTCCTCAACCCCCCTCCTCATTGTAAACCCCCCTCCTCACTTTACCCCTCTAAATACCTCCCCCTCTCCCTTTCCCCTCACTTACCTTCATCTGCAGCTTCTCCTCCGGCCTCCACGCTCCTTCCGGCATCTTAAACCGGCCAATGCTAATGACGTGGCGCGCATGTGACGTCACGTCATTAGCATATACCGGGTGTCGATGCAGGAAGGAGCGGAGGCTGGAGGAGAAGCTGCAGATGATGGTAAGTGAGGGGAAAGGGAGAGGGGGATTTAGAGGGGTAAAGTGAGGAGGGGTCGTTTAGAATAAGGAGGGGGGGTTGAGGATGAGGAGGGGGGAGGGAAAGAGACAAGGGGGTTAGAGAGACACGGGGGGTAGAGAGACACGGGGGGGTTAGAGAGACATGGGGGTTTAGAGAGTCACGGCGCATGTGACGTCACGTCATTAGCATATACCGGGTGTCGATGCAGGAAGGAGCGGTGGCCGGAGGAGAAGCTGCAGATGAAGGTAAGTGAGGGGAAAGGGAGAGGGGGATTTAGAGGGGTAAAGTGAGGAGGGGTCGTTTTGAATGAGGAGGGGGGGTTGACGATGAGGAGGGGGAGGGAAAGAGACACGGGGGTTAGAGAGACACGGGGGTTAGAGAGACACGGGGGGGTTAGAGAGACATGGGGGTTTAGAGAGACACGGGGGGTTAGAGAGACAGCCTTAAAAAAAGGGCTGAAAAACTCGGCTTATACTCGAGTATATATGGTACATTAACTTTTGTTACCTTGCACCCAAACTAACTGAATTACGGGGGGCTTTTTGTTCTTCTATGCATGTAAGCCCCTGTGTTTTACAGTAAAGTGCATTTTGAAGTATACAAGCATGCTGTATTTTTAAGGGGTTGGAAAAAAGCTTTTTTTTATCACTTTGCTTAGGTCCAGTCCAGAAATCTTGCATCTATGTTCCAGAATTGCATTCCTGGTCTCCACAAATCCTGAAGCAAGCCTCATTCCAGGGGATTCCTAGCATTAATACAAAAAAATCCCTGCAGAGGACCTAACCAGTGGAATGCATTCGTTTGCTGGTACAGCTGGTCCCTACTCATGAGATGTGTGGTAACCTCCTCATCCTAAACCCCCCTCCTCATCCTCAACCTCCCTCCTCAACCCCCCTCCTCAACCTCCCTCCTCAACCCCCCTCCTCAACCTCCCTCCTCTACCCCCTCCTAAACCCCCCTCCTCAACCTCCCTCCTCAACCCCCCTTCTCAACCTCCATCCTCAACCCCCTCCTCAACCTCAACCCCCCCATCCTCATCCTCAACCCCCCCATCCTAACCCTCAACCCCATCCTCTGAGGATGAGGAGGGGGGTTTAGGATAATACGGGAGGGGGAGGGAAAGAGCCACGGTGGGGGCGGGGGGGAGAGAAACACGAGGGAAAGACTCTGCTCATACTCAAGTATATACAGTATATTTAGATCAAATTAGATCTAAATATACTACATCTGCTTATATTTTGCTATATATGTAACATTATATATTTTATATATAATATTACAATGAGGGAATAACTACACTGATTAGATAAATTCCTCTCTGTGGTCTGAGCATGCAAAGTATTTTGTTTTAAATTTGACTTACTCTAAAGGCTACAGATTCAGAGTGTGAGAGAGAGTAATCAATAATTATTGATAATGATCTGTCATTAGCAGGGGATACATATAGTCTTTTGTGGGTGGATCAGAAAGCCTGGCTGACCCATACAATATGAAAGAATTGCAGGGAAATATTACATTGGTGGCTAATGCTAATCAGAAGGTTTTAGCATAGAAATGTTCATTTAAATATGTATGGAGTCTAACAAACTATTACAGTATGTTTGGTCTTTTCAATACTTTGTTCAATATATATTAAGCTAATGTGTTTTACAGAATATAACACTACTAAATTGCTGGAGAATTCAAAATCTATTCAGGTTAAATGATGGAACTATAATTTCCGTTTGCTTGCATTTGTGCTTGTGTTGTGCTTATTTTCAGTCTAATCAAGGTTGCAAATTTAGCTAATTGTATGTTGTAAAAGCTACATAGATCCTTAAATGGACATAGCAAATGCTTTTAAATTGCATTTTCTTACAGTAAACATACATTACTAACTGACATTTTTCCCTGTCAGTCACCACTTCTGATCCTCCACCCACCATGTTGCAATTAGAAATAACTAGATAAAGTCCCTCATTGTTTAAACAGTTTAAAAATGTATTATTGTTTACCTTGTTGAGGGACTAACATGAGGGACTAACATCTAAGATTTAAAGTATTGCATCACTAGGTGGCAAGCACTTAAACTACTTTCTTTACTAGCATTTGAAGGGGCTAAATAAAATTGCCCATGTGAGAAGCAATCTTGTCTTACATCTATGCTGGCCTCTTTTAAGGATTTTTGATTGGACTTCATAGTGATCATGATGATTACTAAGAACTGGAATTGAAGTCTTTTAAATTCAAAGGGTAGTGTGTTGGGATAGCTGGGATGTATGAAAAATTTAATCATCTGCCCATCCCATTATTATTATTATTTGCTTTATTTCTAATGTGCCAACATTTTTCATAGTGCTATATATACAGGGGGCAAGTGCAAGTCAAAAGAATATTGTTGTTGTTTAGCCGTTCAGTCTTGTACAACTCTCAGTGACCCTATGGACAGCAGCACGCCAGGTACATCTGTGAGTTATTGCCTCTCTGAGCTCCATCAAGTTCATGTTCATTTCTTCAGTGACCTCATCTATCCATCCCCTCCTCTGTCTAGCCTTCTTTGTGTGCCTTCAGTATTTCCCAGCATCAATGTCTTCTCTAGTAAATCCTGTCTTCTCATGATATGGCCAAAATATTTGTGCTTCAGCCTCATGATCATAGCTTCATAGTTTGTCTTAATTCTTTTTAGTACAGATTTATTGGATCATCTTGCAGTCCAAGGGAGCAGTTTTCACCAACATCACAATTCAAGGGAGTACATTCTACAGTGCTCAGCCTTCTTTATGGTCCAGCTCTCACATCCGAATGTTACTACTGGGAATAGCATAGCTCGAACTATGTGGACCTTTGTTGACAGTGTAATATCTTTTCTTTTTACTAACTTGTCCAAGCTTGCCATAGCTTTCCTCCACAGAAGCAAGGGTCTTTTAATTTCATGGCTACAGTCACCATCTAAAGAGATCTTGGATCCGAGGAAAATAATATCTGTCACTGCCTCCACTTCTTCCCCATCTATTTGCCAGGAACTGAGATTGCGGTTGAGCAGCAGGCTAGGATTTTTGAACTCTTTTCTTTAACCCTCATCAATAGGTCCTTTAGTTCCTCCTTACTTTCAGCCATCAAAGTGGTATCATCTGCATATGAGGTTCTTGATATTTCTTCCAGAAATATTGATTACGGCTTTGGATTTATCCAGGCCCAGTAGCATGCATAATAAGTTGAATAAATAAGGTGATAATATACAACCTTGTTGCACACCTATTACAATCTTGAATCATTCCTTTGTTTCATGTTCGGGTGTGACCGTGGCTTCTTGGTCCACATACAGATTCTTCAGGAGGTGGATGAGATGATCTGGTACTCCCATCTCTTTAAGAACATGACACATTTTCTTGAGATCCACACAGTCAAAGGATTTAGAATAGTCTATAAAGCCAAAGTAAATGTTTTTCTAAAATTATCTTGCTTTCTCTATTATCCATCAGACATTGGCAATTTGATCTCTTGTGCCTCTTCCACTGCAGAACCCGGCTTGCAAATCTGGTAGTTCCTGGTCCATGTATTGTTGCAGTCGAGCTTATAGGATCTTAAGCATTACCTTGCTGGCATGTGACATGAGTGCAATTGTTCAATAATTGGAGCACTCTTTGGCACTGCCTTTTTGGGGGATTGTGATGTAGACTGAACTTTTCCAGTCTATTGGCCACTGTTGAGATTTCCAAATTTATTGGAATAAGGCAAGCCACAGTTTTACAGCATCATCTTATAAAAATTTTAATAGTTCAATTGGGATTCCATTGCAGCAATGTACTTATGAAACATGTAAAAATAAAGCAGAATTAACAAGTGCTAAACTTACCTTACTGGAGTCATAGCTATGATATTATTTGCATGAGGAATGAAAGCAATGTGTATATGAATCAACCAGGAAAACAAAGCAGAGTCATCAAGTACCACATATGCTATACTAATTAATAAAGTGCTGGAACTGCAACTAGAAACATTATCTGCAAAGATAAATTAAAAACAATATAAAGTTGAACTCTATAGCACTGCACTAATTTAGTGGATTATACAGTTATAACAGGCATGCAAAGTATTGCATTAATTACAGAATAAGTCATTCAGCAGTCATAACATACAAGTCTCCTTAAAACAGATCAGTCAGTCCTTGGTAACTGGCATTAATAATACTGCCCTCATTAAAAAAAAAAACTGATTCAACTGGTTCAGCATATATAAGAGTGGAGGGCAGGGTACAACTGTATTTGCAGCTAGACAATTGCAAAAGCTGGGATTTATAAAAAAACAGGTCTATTCAACTGGCTCAGCATGTAAAATAGTACAGGGCAGAGTACAAGTATACCTGCAAAAAAAAAATAAGCTAAGATCAGTATTATACTTTTATATGCCTGTACTGAAACTAAATTAAAAGTGACGTGAAGTATGCCTCTCACTAACAAGCTGAAAAAGAAGTGGATATAATACAATATCGAAAAACATAAATATATTGCTGAGATTCAAATATTAATTGATATGTCAAAATAATAAAGCAATTGCCTGCAATGACCTTTATGTTCATTGCAATTATAATATTCCCGCAAAATGCTAATATAGGGCCCTATTAAATTCGAGCTGCGTAAATAATAGGTGAAAACGCAAGTCCTACGTAGTTTAAAAATGAAACCATTTCCGACGCTATTAAATTCCAAGTGCTGCGAGATACGAGCGATGGATGCGAATGCGTAAACGTTAGGATTTGCGCATGAGTTACGATATCTCGGATCCCTTTGCGTATGAAAAGAGCGCGAAATACGTGATACGTACCACTTAACCTGACGGCAGTATGCCTTTAAAAGGGAGCCAAAAACAGAACATAATTGACTGTGCTGGAGCTTTTGCAAGTAGACACACAGATCTAGGCGTTGGTGGGTTTTTGGAGAGCAAGGAGAGAGAGAAGAGAGAGGAGAGAGGAGATAATTTCAATTTTGAACTAGCAGATAATTTAACCCTTTGTTTACAATACACATAATTACTGATATCACATAATTCACACACATAGATTAATACGTACACATAGCAACACCTAGTGGTAGGCCACTGCACACCTACACCCCCCCCCCAAGACCTCCCCCCCCCCCCTCCCCCCACACATAATACTACACATAATACTTGCATCTTTTTTTACCTCCTAAACCAACACAAAGATTATCTTGCTTTATTGTTAATTTTGTTTTGGAGGAGTTTAGAGGAGAGGAGGTGGTAAGGCAAGAGAGGCGCGGAGGAGAGTGAGGAGAACATCTGAGGAGAGGAGGAGGATGAGGAGGAGAGGAGGAGGAGGAGGAGGGAGAGGAGGAGGAGGGAGAGGAGGAGGAGGTGGAGGTGGAGGGAGAGGAGGTGGAGGGAGAGGAGGAGGAGGAGAGCAAGGAGGAGAGCAGGGGGGGAGGGAAGTGCCCCCAGAGCTAGGCATTCTAGTGGAAGGGGCAGAGGGTCAGGGGCCTGATCCCTTGGTGGGAGGTAGTGGGGATGAGGGAGCGGCCCCAGGGATAGAAGAGGAAGACCAGGCACCGTCTGTAAGGCAACGGGTTGTGGCAAGGCCCAGGGCCCCCAATTACAGCCGAGAGGAGATCCAGGTTCTCCTCAGGGAAATCTGTGCCCGCCAGGGAATTATATGTGGTGGCAGAGACATTAATGCCAGCCAGAGGCAGCAGGCCTGGTCCCAAATTGCCAGAGCTGTGTCGGCAGTAGGGGTTACTAATAGGGACTGGAGGTTAGTGCGGCACAAATTTGACGATTTAAAGATGGCTGTGAAAAGAAAGATGTCCAATGAGGCAGCAGCAGCACGTCAGACTGGTGGTGGGCCCGCGGTCCCTTTTGTTTACAAGGAATGGGAGAGGACAGTGATGCGCTTCATCCCTTCTGAATCTGTGGTGGGAATACCAGGGCAGGTGGACACAGATTGTCCTAACACCCTGCAACGTGAGTATCATATCACACACATGGTTGGCTGAGATTGTGGGGGGATGGGCTGGCTAAAAGCCTGCAGATAACATGCTGTATGTATGTATGTATGTATGTATAAATAGGCTTGTGTTCTGGCTGTTGTATATAATGAGCTGTATCCCTCTAGAACAGGGGTGGGTAAGGAGGGCCACATACATGCCGGACTTTCAGGATATCATGCTGTATGTATGTATGTATGTATAAATAGGCTTGTGTTCTGGCTGTTGTATATAATGAGCTGTATCCCTCTAGAACAGGGGTGGGTAAGGAGGGCCACATACATGCCGGACTTTCAGGATATCATGCTGTATGTATGTATGTATGTATAAATAGGCTTGTGTTCTGGCTGTTGTATATAATGAGCTGTATCCCTCTAGAACAGGGGTGGGTAAGGAGGGCCACATACATGCCGGACTTTCAGGATATCCTTTTTGGGCACAGGTGAGTCAATCAGGATGACTGAAAAGGCGATTGTCTCACCTGTGTGGCCCTCCAGGCCCGAACCTGCCCACCCTTGCTCAAGAATTATATGGCCTCCTACACCCCTGCCCACACACTGGGATAATTCACATCCAATAGCACTGTAAGCCCTATGGTTGACTAAAACTTTATGGGGCGACAATAACCATTTCAGACCTGGTAGCAAACCTATCATGTTCATAATTTGTCTCCCTGATATGTCAATTTCTAATTATATCCAGATTAATTGCAATAGAGCAGGGTGTCCAAAGTCAAACTTGCTGTGCTGCGCACAGGCCTGTATATGTGGATTTCCTTTATGTGAACAGATGAGTCAATTAGACTTAATGACTTGGAGAATGATATTCTCAGCTGGGTGCAGCATGGCTATCCACAACTGCAGGCCTGACTTTGGCCTCCACTGCGATCGAGAATAAAAATTTGGCTGTGCGGCATATGTGGATACAGACTCTGTAGCACTGCATGTGTGTCATATACTGTCCTAACCTGGCCCATGTCTCAGCTGCATATTAACAACCATTGCTGGAAACTTGTCCGATTGGTCAGTCTCACACACTGCACAGCAGATGCAGCAGAGCACGTGTCTGAGGCACATGCAGTACACATTCATATGAGCAATGATCCACAATGCTCATTATGCAGCCCGTGGCTCATCTGTGTAACACAAGCACCACAGTCACTCACAGGTGACCATGATGTCAATGATATGTAAATGCATAGCTGGCAATTGTGTATGGCAACCAACTGAAATCTATGTTTATTCCATTGCAGTATCCCCAGATTCAGAAGAGGAGGAGGCAGGAAGAGCTGAAGTGGCCCAGGACATTCAGGAGGGCCCGGGACCATCCACATCACTTGCTCATACGGAGCGGGAAGTGATGCCCGGGCCCTCTTCGGCGTGGCCACCCCAGGGCCTGCACCAGCCACACCATCCTGTGCCTCTCTCAGCGGCTCCACCCTCAGCGGCTCCACCCTCAGCGGCTCCACCCTCAGCGGCTCCACCCTCATCCTGGGCTCCTCCCTCATCCTGGGCTCCTCCCTCATCCTGGGCTCCTCCCTCATCCTGGGCACAGCCCTCATCTGGTGCTCCACCCTCACCCTGGACACAGCCCTCACCCTGGACACAGCCCTCACCCTGGACACAGCCCTCACCCTGGACACAGCCCTCACCCTGGGCACAGCCCTCACCCTGGGCTCCCCCCTCATACTGTGCTCCCTCGACATACGGGGCACCGCACTCAGCCTGGGCTCCACCATGGGCCCCGGGAGGAGGTGCCCCGGCAGGAGGTGCCCCGGGAGGAAGTGCCCCGGGAGGAAGTGCCCCGACCACAAGTGCCCCGGCCCCAAGTGCCCTGGCCGGAAGTGCCCCGGCCGGAAGTGCACCGGCCACAAGTGCACCGGCCCCAAGTGCCCCGGGAGGAGGTGCCCCGGGAGGAGGTGCCCCGGGAGGAGGTGCCCCGGCCACAAGTGCACCGGCCCCAAGTGCCCCGGGAGGAGGTACCCCGGGAGGAGGTACCCCGGGAGGAAGTGCCCCGGGAGGAAGTGCCCCGGGAGGAAGTGCCCCGGGAGGAAGTGCCCCGGCCACAAGTGCACCGGCCCCAAGTGCCCCGGGAGGAGGTGCCCCGGGAGGAGGTACCCCGGGAGGAAGTGCCCCGGGAGGAAGTGCACCGGCCACAAGTGCACCGGCCCCAAGTGCCCCGGGAGGAGGTGCCCCGGCCGGAAGTGCCCCGGAGTCGCCGGCCGCGGAGTCGCCGGCCGCGGAGTCGCCGGCCGCGGAGTCGCCGGCTGCGGAGTCGCCGGCCGCGGAGTCGCCGGCCGCCCAGCCGCCAGCCGCCCAGCCGCCAGCCGCCAGACCTCCAGGTCCTCTGCCACATCTCCCTGCCCAATTACAGAACATCATGTCTCACATTGACGAAGAGGACCAGGCCCAAAGCCAGCTATCAAGTCAAATGCTGGCCATCAGTGCAAATCAATTGGCAGTTAGCAGGGCCATCCTGGCTGGAAATAGGGTCATCTATGCTGAGATGAGGAGGCACAACCGAAGGATGGAGAGATATGAGGAACGCGCAAGCCGGGAGAGACGCGCATTATTGCGTAATCTCCGTCGGCAGCCCATACCTCTCCAGCCTTCGGTGGTCCAATCTCAACCTGAAATGTCTGCCTCCTCATCTCAGACATCGCCCACCCATGAACCCCAGCCACCTGCTGTAGTGGCACCCCCTGATCCCACACCAAGGCGTGGAAGAGGGAGACGGGCCGCGGGCACAGACGGTGGGGGCCCGCTAACTCGGAGTAGGAGGTGTTAGGACCATCCGAGAGGGCCTCCTGACCACTCCTCACAGAATACAGATTGTTATACATGTTGACATAATATTGGCTACAGAGTGTGTACATGTCTGGTTATGTTGAACATTTTAACAATTGATGTTCAATGTGGATTGACCTTGAGCTTAAATGCTGTATTTAATCATAATATTGTTCGGAATGAGACATTGTTTTTGTCTTTGTAGGTGTTAATAGCCAAATCTCACAACTATGAAGACATTTTATTCATCTTCGAGCAGTACAATACCATCATGTGAGTAAACACTCAAACCAGTTCACAACGGGCATTCTATCAGGATTATTCCCCACTGCAGATGGCTCTGAAATTAAATATATGACTCCATATCTTTTCACTAAGAAACATGACTGTGTGATCTTCCATTATAATGATCAGTGTCCAGGCTATCAAGTTGCACAGTCCCATTACTATCTGCTAATCCAAACCAGCAATTCCACATAAGTTTATAGCATTCCATCCCGTTAACATTATGAAATTGGCTTCAGTTTTTTCATGTCATCCAAACCAAAGTGGCAATTTCAAGGGTTTGACTTCATGATCAATGTGCATGTGTTTAGGGGTAATGTGAACAGTGTAATCTGTCTGGCCTTGGTACCACCCATTTAGAAGTGAGATGTGATATCAGCATGGCACAACTATTCCACATAGATAGTGATAGTACATTTTGCTGAAGGATTGTGTTCACAGTGAAGCATGCCTTGTCGTATTCCACATCCTAAGCATATTCCTGGAAGGCTGACTGAACAGGATAGAATACATATGGTTCTTACTGCTCGGAGATGATGTTCATGTTAGTTGGTTTAGAGTAGTGTCAAAAGCAAAAACAATGTACTCTAATAACAGCTTCTGATTGTTCTAACACCTCCTACCTCTGTTTTCCAGATTCATATCATCTATTGACCAATTCACACTGTGTGTGAAATCGCTTAGTATGACATGATCCCTGTTTTATAGTGTCTGTTTATTCTGGCAACCATATGGTTGTTGTATGCGCATTAATGGTTATGTTGATTAGATGTCGTGTTATATGCTGTTGGTTACTGTGGGGTCCTGACCACATGTGACCCTAGGAGATGCTATGCATTACCCTGATGATGTTGTCTGTTTCCTCTTCAGATGTCCTCAGATTTGCCACAGCCCCTTGCCATACTAGGATCTCTTCACAACACACACATGATATTAATGCACATTCCTGTCTATTTCTGTTTGTACTCTGTGTATGCAATAAAGTATGATTGTTATACTGTTATCACTGTTTCTGTGTGTTTGTACCATATCATGCTTTCTAGTTGCGACAATACAGAGAGAATGAAGTGTCATTGTTAAATACATATATCTGTGTGTGTTTACATAGATACATATGCTACATTAATCTGGCCCTTGCCAATATACATGTAGGTGCAAGTTGGAGGGGTGTGAATTCTGAAATCAGGTCTAGAGACCTGCAGGGTTGTATATAGTGACTTGAAGGGCTCAACTTGAATGATATGAATCGACATTCATGATTATGTAGTAATGTCAACGCAGATTGCCCCGAATAGTTACACCACTAACTGATGGTGATGAGCACATCTGACTTTCAGGGGAATTGAATTGTTACATGGTAAATATACAGGATTACACAAACATTGAGTGCAAAAAAACGGTTTAATTGTTCACAAAGCCACACAGTGACAAATTACCACAGGCATGCTCAGTATCATGGTGGAGGTGGGTAGGATACAGAGTTCCAGTAACACACGGAAATAGGGACATGGGGCCAGAATGCACGCAGGGGGGGGTGACATTGGTATAGATGATCAGTTGAGGGGGGGAGATACAGTGCATCAGCCAACGTGAGGCAATATCAGTTATATTCTTAAATATATCAGGATAACATTCAATATTCAAAACCAACAATACAGAAGGAGATATGCTCATGGGGAGAAGTAATCTGTAGTCTTGTGTGTGCGCGCAACACACACTCCTATGCAACTGCAGAGGTAGAAGTGCTCAATCAGTCAATGTTAGAACCCCCGTAGGTCATGTCACTGGAAATGGCACTATGAGAGAAGACTCTACATACATAAGTTTGGACACTCAGATGGGAACATGACCAGGACCATATCAGTGTGTTCCAAATAATTTCAGGTGTTAGCAGAACTACCAACCAACTGGCCAGTTCGAGGTGTATTCTGTTCTGTGAATGAGCATCTCTATTATCTGCTGTTGCATATTCATAACTGAAGGTAAACGGAACCTCATTAACAGTTATGTTCCAAGGCTAGAGTTACTGTTCCCCATATGTACAGGGAGGATCACATCAGCACTGAGGAAGAGATCTGGAAGGAAGTATGATACAGGCTTCACAATAGTCCAAGTAGAGGAGAGAATGGCAGATCTAAAGCAATAGGTACATATAAAGCGATGTAGAGGATGTGATATCACACCCGATGCAACACATGATGACTGACATCTGAACATACATGATGCAATGTGACAATAGCATAGTCCTGGAACGTGGGAATGCTCATCATTCCTTGTTCTGACCGTGGAAAGGGACTAATCTTTGCGATCTGAAACATAAAAGGAACATGTCAATATTTACATTGCACATGCTCCCGGAGCGCTTACTTCGTCACTTACAGTGGTTATAAAAAGTCTACACACTCCTGTAAACAAATTAGCCAATGAAAAATCATTTCAGAACTATATCCACCTTTAATGTGACAAAAACTGGACAACTCAATTGTCAAACAAACTGAAATCTGTAAGGTGGAGGGAAGAAAATATCAAAGAAAACTAATGTGGTTGCATAAGTCTGCTCTTATAACTGGGGATGTAGCTGTGTTCAGAATGAAGCAATCACATTCCAAATCATGTTAAATATGAGTCAGCATACACCTGCCATCATTTAAAGTGCCTCTGATTAACCCAAAATTAAGTTAAGCTGCTCTAGTTGGTCTTTCCTGAAATGTTCTTAGTCGCATCCCACAGCAAAAGCCATGGTTCACAGAGAGCTTCCAAAGCATCAGAGGGATCTCATTGTTAAAAGGTATCAGTCAGGAGAAGGGTACAAAAGAATTTCCAAGGCATTAGATATACCATGGAAGACAGCGTAAAAAATATGGCACAACAGTGACATTACCAAGAACTGGAGCTCCCTCCAAAATGGATGAAAAGACCAAAAGAAAACTGGTCTGGGAGGCTACCAAGAGGGCCTACAGCAACATTAAAGGAACTGCAGGAATATCTGGCAAGTACTGGCTGTGTGGTACATGTGACAACAATCTCCCGTATTCTTCATATGTCTGGCGTATGGGGTAGAGTGGCAAGATGAAAGCCTTTTCTTACAAAGCAAAACATCCAAGCCAGGCTGCATTTTTCAAAACAAAAAAACATCTGAAGTCTCCCAAAAGCATGTGGGAAAAGGTGTTATGGTCTGATGAAACCAAGGTTGAACATTTTGCCCATAATTCCAAAAGATATGTTTGGCGCAAAAACAACACTGCACATCACCAAAAGAACACCATACCCACAGTGACGCATGGTGGTGGCAGCATCATGCTTTGGGGCTGTTTTTCTGCAGCTGGAACTGGGGCCTTAGTTAAGATAGAGGGAATTAGGACCAGTTCCAAATACCAGTCAATATTGGCACAAAACCTTCAGGCTTCTGCTAGAAAGCTGAACATGAAGAGGAACTTCATCTTTCAGCTTGACAATGACCCAAAGCATACATCCAAATTAACAAAGGAATAGCTTCACCAGAAGTAGATTAAAGTTTGGGAATGGCCCAGCCAGAGCCCAGACCAAAATCCCTGTGGGGTGTTCTGAAGAGGGCTGTGCACAGGAGATGGCCTCGCAATCTGACAGATCTGAAGTGTTTTTGCAAAGAAGAGTGGGCTAATCTTGCAAAGTCACAATGTGCGATGCGGATAGACTCATACCCAAAAAGACTGAGTGCTGTAATAAAATCACAAGGTGCTTCAACAAAGTATTAGTTTAGGGGTGTGCATACTTATGCAACCATGTGATTTTCTTTTTTGATTTCTTCTTCACTCTACTTAACTGATTCTAGTTTGTTTTTCAAATGAGTTGTCCAGTTTATAGGTCACATTAAAGGTGGAGAAAGTTCTGAAATGATTTATCTTGGTCTCATTTTTTGACAGCACAGAAACATGACATTTTAACAGGGGTGTGTAGACTTTAGACCTTTTCGATCCACTGTACCGATATATGTTGCTCATTTCATACAAACGTCTTCACTGTTCTTTCCCTACAAAGGAAACGAGCTACTCATCTGGCTAATGATGTAGGAATATCACATAGATTACACATTAATGCATCTGTGGAGAGCCAAATGTGGTGTTTTACCTTGGACGCAGTCCCAAGCTCATCCACGAGGTGATTTGTTCCACCAGGACACGTGCGCTGTGGATCGTCATTAGTTATCACCGCTTACCTATCTGCTGTATCCTGGAAAGAGATAGGCTGATATTAATAAAGTGATTGATGTGTTATTTGTGTCCTTCAGCATACGTGGCCATATTATTACACAAATACTCGCTATGTAGCTTACATTGATGTAGCAGTTCTGTTGCTGGTCATGTTTTTCCATGTCTAGGTTGTTTAAAGAAGAGTTGACACACGACAGCAGCTCTGTAAGGTTAATATGATGTTAGGATTACAGTCACAAATTAGACTAAAGTATGTGTGTATGGTATTTTTCAACCACATTTGGATCCCATTTCATGTGGTTTTGCAGGATCAGACAATGTGAGCAATCCTGGTCCGTAGAGGTTGTAGGTGACTTTAAAAAGGGATTGGGTATCTTTTTACATTACAAAACCAAACAGGCATTAGGGCTATCCTGGATAAAGAGATAGGGAGTATTGATCCAGGGATGAATACGATCACCAGTATCTGGGCTCAGGAAGGAATGTTATATTTTTCTGACCTGTGTAGACAATTGGCCAAGCTTCACATTTTGGTGTTTGGTGACTTCCTCTGGATCAATTAACAATAATTCTGCGTATTGCAGATCATACTAGATAACAATGTAACGTGGGGCATATATACATGAACATAGTGGGATATATAATCCACTCAAATTATCTATGCCATTGATGTTTCTAACCGTCAGTACTTAAGATGTGTATGGAAATGTGTGCTTACTTACCTGTAACTGATCATGTGGCTTGTTCCAGTGTACAAACATTGACAACGTCAGGGAACTCTCCTCTACTGTGGACTGGTTGGAATTCTGTATGACAAGGGAGATGGATAAAGGTGGATTTGGGAGTTAGGCATAATCCAGATACATTAGGCTGTATTCCATGCATATTGGGTATGTACTTACATGTGAAGTACTCACGAATTAGGCGGGCACGTTGTTGTGACCCCTGCAGATTATCCACTTCAGGGTGAAATAAAGGCTCTTCCTCCACAGGTAGCGGAGCCGCATCAATGTCCCCCAGACAGTTGGCCTGTAGTGCTATATTGTGCAGACAGCAGCAGGCAACGATGATGCGACAAACTTTCTGGGGCTTGTATTGTAGAGCACCCCCAGTGGAATGTAAACATCTGAAGCGCATCTTTAGTACACCAAAGGTACGCTCAATTACATTCCGGCAGGTTTTATGCGCAGCATTATACCGCGCCTCTGCCCGAGTCTGGGGATTGCTCACAGGGGTCAACAACCACGGCAAACACCCATATCCTGCATCACCTGGTGTAAATAAAATATGATGTTGATATGAATAGGATGTTGTGATGTTTGACAAAGCATATGGCCAAATATCGTCATCATGACCTATCAACACATCCCTGTGGCTAATACACAGTTAAAGATATATGTAAGGGAGATGGATCATGGATGCATCTGATAGGATAATTAGTAGGGTATTAACACATGGATTCTATCTGAAGCTTCATATCAATTATAATGTAATTTCAACAAATGGAAAATCCAGATGTTCACACCCACAGGACACTTACATGAGGCGGAGATACAAGTGAAATACAACAGGGTACATATTGCGACCCTACTGGTAGAGAGCACAGGAAGTCACTGTTGCAGTTCTTGTAACGAGCACATGCCAGAGGTCTGAGGTGAAGAGTGATCGTGTATTCTTGTGAACGTAAATGTGATGCTAATTCAGGTGGAATTTCCCAGGGGCGTACACGATCAAACGCAAATGCCAAAAGACCTTGGAGATTTTGATAACTTCAAGGTAAGCTAATTCATGTTTATTCCGGGATATATTCAGGCAAGAAAAAGTTTGCCAAACAATATTAATTCTCCTCTATCAGATGAATTCTGAAGACATCTCACTTACATAGGCCGTACAAGAACACACAACACGTTATGTAGACTAGAGATGTCCATGTCACAGGATACAATGGAATGCATCAGAACATATATCTAATGATTAATCAGTTATGGTTTTTGTCATATGTTGTTGTGAACTGCATACTGTTTGGCCAAGCTAACACAGGGTTCTGGCCAGCAATGAGCTATTCTGTTCTGGCTTTGGTAGTATTACTCCGTAATGCACATGTGAACATCAGATCAATAGAGGGAAACATGATGTACCGTATGTGTTATTGTATCCAGTCATAGTAAGATATGGTTGACTGCCATTACTAATGTGTACTCACCCAGTAGCCATCCGGATGGAAATCTGCCGGACTCAAAGATGTCATATATTCCGGATGCACGCAGGATATAGGCGTCGTGAGCACTTCCCGGGAAGCCTGCAAACACACCTTGTATGCGCATGTTCGCATCGCAAACAACCTGTACATTGATTGAATGATAATGCTTACGATTTCTGTACAGCGCTTCTTGCTCTCTAGGAGGTATCAGTGCCACGTGTGTACAGTCAATAGCACCAAGCACATTGGGGATACCTCCTAATTGGAAGAAATCGAACTTCACCTTCGAGATCTCTTCAGCAGTGTTAGGGTAACTGATGTATCTGGCAGCTCTACGACCAATAGCACGGAGGAATGCACTCAGACAATTCGAGAGGCTTGGCTGAGACATTCCTCCGGCTATGCTCAGGGTGGTCTGAAAGCTCCCAGAAGCAAGGAGGTGTATTGCAACTAACATCCGTGTCATTCCTGGGATGGCTCTATTTGCCCGTGAGCAAGGCTCAAGGTCCGCTCTGAGAACCTCATAGAGCTCCCCAAGACTGGCACGGGTCAGCCGAAAACGCTCATACACCTCCCCATCAGTTAACCCCTCTAATGTGAGTCTCTCCCTGTACACATTGGGTGCCCGCCTCCTCACAGGCTCCTGGTCAGGCTCCTGGTCAGGCTCCCCCCCTTCTGCCTGAGCCAACACATCCTGTACTCCCCCCAGCAGCTGATCACCGACAACATTGTCAGCCTCCCTGGGTGCAGGTGGCCCTATATCCATCTGTCCCTGTGCTACTGGAGCTCTCTCTCCTCCCTGATCCACCCCCACGATACTAGGCATGGCCTGTGGTAATTCCCTTGCCTGGCTTGGTTCTGCCCCAGCATGGATCACATCACCACTCACACCCTCATTCACTCCCAGACATTCCTCTCTGCCACTCCCCATCACCCCCTCAATCACACACCTTGCTTCCTGGTCTTCATACTGTGCTAGTTGAGCTGCACAAAAGCGTCTCAACCTCATACGCCCACTCATCCTAGCCCTCATCCCTCTCACATGATCATCCATGCTGTTTCAGACATGCTGATGACTTGTTGGGGATGGGGTTATATAGCTTGTTGATTGCATGATCTGGTATTAGGCACGTTAATTTCTGCTTTGCCATTGGTCACCTGTGGATCTTTACATGGCATTCCAGCTGATGATTTTAGGTCAATAAGCCTCTCAACCTATTACATACGCACTTGGCCGCATGTAATTGGCTGTCCCAACGCGGGACGCCAAGTGCGTATGTAATTGGCTGAGAAGCCCAACGCGGGACGCCAAGTGCGTATGTAATTGGCTGAGAAGCCCAACGCGGGACGCCAAGCGCGTATGTAATTGGCTGAGAAGCCCAACGCGGGACGCCAAGTGCGTATGTAATTGGCTGAGAAGCCCAACGCGGGACGCCAAGTGCGTATGTATTGGGACTCTCAGCCAATTACATACGCACTTGGCGGCCTGACACTATACATGCGTATGTAATTGGCTGAGTCTGTTGGCGCGCTCGCAAGCTGATAAGGGGACATCCTAGCGAGACACGCCTCTCAGCCAATCACGTACGAGCTAAGAATTTGATTGACAGTATGAGCTTATAAATGTGAGTGATACAAACCCATGCGCTGACTGTGTTGTAAGAGCCATTGGAGTTAGCACGCAGTTTCAGGAGCAGGTGGGAGAGAGTCTTTGAGATTAGTACTTTGGAGAGAGGGAGATTAGTTATTTTTTTCTTTTTGCATTGTCTATTTCATAAGTCCTTCCATTTAAGCATTACACATATTTACAGATTTCACATATTTGCAAGACACATAGATTAAATAACACACATAGAGACATATATATAGTTAGGACACACACCCCACACACCCATTCCCCCCACCACACCCCATCCCCCACCACTTATTAAATACACATAGCACACACATCTTTTCTTTCCAACAGACATTCCAGTAATACTTTTATTTCTTTATCGTTCTTTTGATTTGTAGGCGCACTCTTTTTGATTTCTTTGTATTTTATTACTAGCATATTTACACGTAAGAGTTACACATATTTACACATTACACATATTTGCCTGTCACATAGATTAAAGACACATAGAGACATACATAGCGTTAGGACACACAACACACACCTCCCCCCCCCCAACCTTTGCACCGCATCCCCCAACAGTTAGTAAAAACACATAGAACATACACTTTTGTTTCCATCACATATATAACAGTTACACTTATTTTGAGTTATCCTTATTTTTGTATTATTTGAGCATGGAGGGAGGAGATAGGTGGAGAGAGGAGGAGAGGAGAGGAGCGGAGAGTGAGGAGAGTGAGGAGAGTGTAGTGGAGGGTGGAGGAGAGGTGGAGGAGGTGTCCCCGGAGGAGGAGGTGTCCCCAGAGGAGGAGGTGTCCCCGGAGGGGGTAAAGGAGGTGTCCCCAGAGGAGGAGGTGTCCCCAGAGGAGGAGGTGTCCCTGGAGGAGGAGGAGTGGTCCCCAGAGGGGGGGGGAGGAGGAGGAGGAGGAGGAGGAGGGAGACAGAGGCACTAAGAGAGGAGGGACAGAGGGGAAGGGGCCTGTTCCCAGGGGGCGGGGTAGTTTGGGGAAGGGACAGGCCTCAGGAAGAGTGCAGGGAGGCCAGGGTCCCCCAGCACAGTCGAGAGAGCAAGGGGCTATTGGCAAGGGCAGGCGCAGGGCCCGTAATTATACGCCCCAGGAGAATATGGTCCTCCTGGGTGCGATCCGTGACCGGCCCGTCATCCTTGTGGCAAGGGAAGCGAAGCCTGGGCCTAAGGCTCAGGCTTGGAAGGAGGTAGTGGAAGTGATGAAGGAGGTGTCCACGGTTCCTAGGGGCTTGAGGTCCTTGAAGCACAGATATGTGGATATCAGGGCCACGGTGAAAAGGAAGATGGCCAGAGAAGCGGAGGGACACAGTGTCGCCTATAAGGAGTGGGAGAGGATCGCAAGGGACTTTCTAGGACCATCGCCCGCAGCTGGAGCTTCATCCCTGGTGGCCCAGCACGACCCAGCCTCCAGTTCAGGTGAATATCACATACACCAACATGCCACCACATGTGCATCACACACACTACACATGGTGACCAACAAGGACACTGACATGTCAGCTCCATGGAATTAAGGGATGGATGGATGTATCATTAAATCCATGAAGCTGACAAATCACTGTCATTCCTGGCCACCCCAAGAGTAATTAAGCAATAGAGTCCATGTACTGGTGCGCCCAATGCAGCCTATGCAGTTACAGACCGCAGGCAAAATCCAGACAGTGTTAGGAGCCAGGAGAGGTCAAGACAAGAAACCAAAGAATAGATCCAATCTAGCAAATGAGAGCTAATGGGAGTTGCAATTAGGAGAATCATCCATGTTCAGGCCTAGATGTCAGATAGTTAGGAGTGAAACCGCAGGCAAAATCCAGACAGTGTTAGGAGCCAGGAGAGGTCAAGACAAGAAACCAAAGAATAGATCCAATCTAGCAAATGAGAGCTAATGGGAGTTGCAATTAGGAGAATCATCCATGTTCAGGCCTAGATGTCAGATAGTTAGGAGTGAAACCGCAGGCAAAATCCAGACAGTGTTAGGAGCCAGGAGAGGTCAAGACAAGAAACCAAAGAATAGATCCAATCTAGCAAATGAGAGCTAATGGGAGTTGCAATTAGGAGAATCATCCATGTTCAGGCCTAGATGTCAGATAGTTAGGAGTGAAACCGCAGGCAAAATCCAGACAGTGTTAGGAGCCAGGAGAGGTCAAGACAAGAAACCAAAGAATAGATCAAATCTAGCAAATGAGAGCTAATGGGAGTTGCAATTAGGAGAATCATCCATGTTCAGGCCTAGATGTCAGATAGTTAGGAGTGAAAACATATCAATGTATTGATCAGCATACTAATGACATGTACCTTTCTTTTCTCTATTTCAGCATCCAGTAGGAGGTCTGGGTCCAGTGATGAGCCACGAGCGGGGCCGTCAGCCCCCGCCCCGCAGGAGACCGCTCAGGGGGAGGAGGCTACAGGCTCATCCGAGGGCCCTGGCTCTTCGGAGGGGGAGGTCGTGGTCGTTGACAGCCCCCCTGTCCAGAGCCCGACTGTCCCCCTCCTCCAAAGACTTGCCATCTCGCCGGGGCCCTCAGAAGGAGTGGAATATGCCACAGCTCCTCCTTCCCCACACTCTGAGCCACCGGGGACAACAACATCCGAGACCCTGTCTCCAGCCGGGTCCCAGATCCTCCCCACTCTGTCCCCGCCATCTTCCCACCCGGCCCTGCCAGCAGGACCCGAGCCCCCACCACCAACGACCGAGGCTGCGCTGCTGGAGTTGTTGGCCGTCGTGAATAGGATTGATGCCAACATCTCTGGCATGAGGCGCAGCCTGGACAGGCGCTTTAGGGAGGAGAGGAGCCATCATCGTAGGCTGGAGCAGCATTTGGTCAGGCTGCTGGGAACGGGGCAGGTCACCAGCCAACAGCAGCCTGGCCCCTCCTCTCCTTCCACCATGCCTCCGCCGCCACCACCACCCGTGGTGCCACTACCTCCTCCTGCTCCCCCACCACCAAGGAGACGGCGTCCGGCCGCGGACGATGCAGGTCCTGTGCCCAGGCGGAGGAGGACCTAGGGGCTGTGGACATAATTGTGCCTTCTCAACAGCACTCCTCAGTGACAATCTATTGGTCACAATGCTGACCTCATCTAGCCTGGCTACAGAGTTTTGGATCTTTGCCTATGTGATGGTGACATTTTGTATGCAGATGGCTACCTCCCATCACATGGTCCATGATCCTCTTCTCTGTGGACACGTAGGGTTCAGTTGAACATGCCACCAATTGATGGTCACTGGGGAATGCTGTTGGGAAGGGATGCTGCAGTCCCCTTTTTTTTTAGGCCCTTAGATTTTATGTTTTCTCTTTGTTATTCTTTCCATTTGTTTTGTTTTAGGTACAATTCAGGCCCATGAAGGCATCTCCTGCATCTGCAAGCATAGTGGAGGAATTATATGAGGCGTAAGGTTTTACAAGTGCCTCTCAGGTAGACATTACTCCAATGACAGCCCCCTCCTTAACATGTAGCTCCCACAATCTTAAAGCTATCATATTGCCAGATATCTCAGACATGATTGTTGTTAGCTGAAATGTAGACTAATACCGCTATGGCGGTGGACTTGCAAAGTCTCACAATGGCATGTTAATGACAGCCAGCATTAATATATGCACTAATAAAGCATGTGATCCTGACCTCAATATCGGTCTGAGAACAGATCCTTGGGTCTGATGTAAGAAACAGTGAATGTGGCTGCTGACCTTTGTGTCCTGTCCATATTAATGGCTATTTGCCCATATTACTCATTATCCATAGACCTAGCTAATAGTTAGTAATGCTTGCAGATGGGAATCAGGTGAGTTGGTATATTGGTACAGTATTTAGCACTTTACTGTACATGCATTGTCATTATTTTTTTTTAGCCTCCTCCACCTTTTTTGTTTTTTGTTGACCATTCATTTTTGTGGGCAATTTCACAAACCACACTGTATGTGTGAAACTGGATTGGATTACACAGTCCAGAGGTTGAATCATTTGTTCAATTGAACAGATCCAGACAAGTTGTAAGTGCCGTGCACTCTAATGGTTTCTTCAGTTAAATGGAGAGATTTCTGGTTCCGGTTGCAGCATGTGACCCTGGTAGGTGCTATGCATCATGCTTATTCTAGACTATTAGATTGACCCCTGTAGGTATCCCCTTTTTTTTATTTAGCCCCTTGCTCTCTCGGGACCCGCCCACACCACACCCATGATATTAATGCACAGTCTTGACCACTGCTGATTGTGGTCTGTGTCCAAAAATAAAGTTTTGTTATACCGTTCTGTGAATGCACAGTCTTGACCACTGCTGATTGTGGTGTGTGTCCAAAAATAAAGTTTTATTATACCGTTCTGTGAATGCACAGTCTTGACCACTGCTGATTGTGGTCTGTGTCCAAAAATAAAGCTGTGTTATCCTGTTCTCCCCATGTCGGTGTGTTTTCAATGGTTGGGGTTAGGGGACATCCACATGCATCACATTAGTGTCACATTACTATAGCTGTAAACTAATTAGCACTAGTTAACCTGCAATAGATCCATACATACTAAGAGGAATAATAGTCCTAATAGCATTAGATATCATATAATGCATCTAATTGATCTACAATCTAGGCATAATAAAGGGTTAATGCACAGGCCAAGTACAATTTGCGGGAATGGGGAGTAGGAACATTCCCCTGTGGGCCTAAAAGGATAATGATAGGTGATACTGCAGTGGGTTGTCAGTTCCTTCTCCAGTGATTATTGATTTGTCCGTCAATTCTGCTCTCACACTCACTTCCCCAACATCACTTAGCAATCGAAACTAATGTAAATTGATGAATAGCAGAACATAATGGGAGGTCACCAAATGGGAATGAATGGTCATCTTGGCACATGGCCACCAGCAATGTCGTGGGACTTCCTTGGATAAGAGAAGTGGCGATTACCCCTGATGGAGGTGAGTTGGCTGGTGCTCATTGTGCCTCTGCAAACCTTCTGTGTGTGTTTGCTGCGCTTGTGGGTGGGAGAGTGACAGCACAACTGACAACCCACTCCGGTCTCACCGGCATAGGAACCTTGTAAGAAAGCAGTGCCAGAGGGTCAGAGTGGGACCCGACCGAAAGACCAAACAAGAGGTATTGTGTATTTCAATGAAGCTGTGAGCTATCTCATTAAGTGTCATTGTGGGGGTGAGAGGGAAAGCTGAATGCAGGGCCAAATCACAAACCACTGGGGAAGGAACTGACAACCCACTCCGGTCTCACCGGCATAGGAACCTTGTAAGAAAGCAGTGCCAGAGGGTCACAGTCGGACCCGACCGAAAGACCAAACAAGAGGTATTGTGTATTTCAATGAAGCTGTGAGCTATCTCATTAAGGGTCATTGTGGGTGGGAGAGTGACAGCACAACTGACAATCCACTCCGGTCTCACCGGCATAGGAACCTTGTAAGAAAGCAGTGCCAGAGGGTCAGAGTCGGACCCGACCGAAAGACCAAACAAGAGGTATTGTGTATTTCAATGAAGCTGTGAGCTATCTCATTAAGGGTCATTGTGGGTGGGAGAGTGACAGCACAACTGACAATCCACTCCGGTCTCACCGGCATAGGAACCTTGTAAGAAAGCAGTGCCAGAGGGTCAGAGTGGGACCCGACCGAAAGACCAAACAAGAGGTATTGTGTATTTCAATGAAGCTGTGAGCTATCTCATTAAGGGTCATTGTGGGGGTGAGAGGGAAAGCTGAATGCAGGGCCAAATCACAAACCACTGGGGAAGGAACTGACAACCCACTCCGGTCTCACCGGCATAGGAACCTTGTAAGAAAGCAGTGCCAGAGGGTCACAGTCGGACCCGACCGAAAGACCAAACAAGAGGTATTGTGTATTTCAATGAAGCTGTGAGCTATCTCATTAAGGGTCATTGTGGGTGGGAGAGTGACAGCACAACTGACAATCCACTCCGGTCTCACCGGCATAGGAAGCTTGTAAGAAAGCAGTGCCAGAGGGTCAGAGTCGGACCCGACCGAAAGACCAAACAAGAGGTATTGTGTATTTCAATGAAGCTGTGAGCTATCTCATTAAGGGTCATTGTGGGTGGGAGAGTGACAGCACAACTGACAATCCACTCCGGTCTCACCGGCATAGGAACCTTGTAAGAAAGCAGTGCCAGAGGGTCAGAGTGGGACCCGACCGAAAGACCAAACAAGAGGTATTGTGTATTTCAATGAAGCTGTGAGCTATCTCATTAAGGGTCATTGTGGGGGTGAGAGGGAAAGCTGAATGCAGGGCCAAATCACAAACCACTGGGGAAGGAACTGACAACCCACTCCGGTCTCACCGGCATAGGAACCTTGTAAGAAAGCAGTGCCAGAGGGTCAGAGTGGGACCCGACCGAAAGACCAAACAAGAGGTATTGTGTATTTCAATGAAGCTGTGAGCTATCTTATTAAGGGTCATTGTGGGTGGGAGAGTGACAGCACAACTGACAATCCACTCCGGTCTCACCGGCATAGGAACCTTGTAAGAAAGCAGTGCCAGAGGGTCAGAGTGGGACCCGACCGAAAGACCAAACAAGAGGTATTGTGTATTTCAATGAAGCTGTGAGCTATCTCATTAAGGGTCATTGTGGGGGTGAGAGGGAAAGCTGAATGCAGGGCCAAATCACAAACCACTGGGGAAGGAACTGACAACCCACTCCGGTCTCACCGGCATAGGAACCTTGTAAGAAAGCAGTGCCAGAGGGTCAGAGTGGGACCCGACCGAAAGACCAAACAAGAGGTATTGTGTATTTCAATGAAGCTGTGAGCTATCTCATTAAGGGTCATTGTGGGGGTGAGAGGGAAAGCTGAATGCAGGGCCAAATCACAAACCACTGGGGAAGGAACTGACAACCCACTCCGGTCTCACCGGCATAGGAACCTTGTAAGAAAGCAGTGCCAGAGGGTCAGAGTGGGACCCGACCGAAAGACTGAACAGGACATATTCACATTCTCCATGTGCCCCATATTTGTGTTCCCAAATGTAGATGTGATGAGCAACATGTATACAAAATAACAGGGTTAATATTGCATTTTCTTGATGTTTTAGTGTTTTTATGTAATCAGGTAGTGTGTCTTTAATTTTGGTTTATGTAAGCTGCAGCATGGCTTTTCATTCAAAATGTAACAACTAATTGGTTGTATAATGCCTTGGCTTTGGTGGGGGGAGGGGATGGTTAAATCAATTGTAATGGCCTTCCATGCTTTTCCTCTGTTAAACTCACTTTTAGATTTTTAAGTTGTCTGTACGTAATGCGTAAACCATTTTACGTGGGTTTTTTGTGCACTTAGCGAATTTGCGAGATACGAGCGTCTACGCAAGGAATTCTTGTCAGCTACTTACTACGTAGCGCTTATCGGAGGCAAATCTCGGCAAAGTAGTCCGAAATTACGCAAGTCAATCGCAAGTCGACTCGGATATCGTAAATCGACTTACGATGGGACTTTGCGAGATACGAATTCATCCGCAGCTCGAATTTAATAGGGCCCATAATTCCTGTCTCAATATTAAAACACTCCAGTGCTTATATCTGAGGATCACATATATAGTTCTTGACAAAAAAGTAGGTAACGCAATGTTAAAACTGCGAAGCACTCCTTGCGCTGGTGGAGATCAGCTCCATAGGCGCTCATCCCTACGACCCCATACGACTTAGGCAGGGAGCACCGAAGGCGCTCACTGCGCTGGTGGAGATGAGCGCCATAGGTGCTCATCCCTACGACCCCGCACGACTTAAGCATCATACCTACGACGCGCGGGACTACAGATCAACAGAAAACTCAAATACACAATTCACAGTGCGAGGCCCGTAACACTTTGAAAAGGAAACCGGCACTTAGAGAAACAAAAATACGACCCGGAAAAAAAGTTAACGGCCGAACCGTGCACATTAAAAAACACCCAAAAAACAAACAAAAAAAAAAAACATACGAAGAACATCGCACAAAGCAAGTGGGGGCAGCTAGGACGTCTGGTAATAAGGCCTAAACGCGAATTTAAGTCGATATTTGCAGAGTTTCGCCACTTGAAAATCGCCTATGCAAGAGAAAAAATGGGCGCCAAAAAAAAGAAAACGAGGCTACACGACCCCTAAGCACGCAAAGTACCGCCAGGCACATACGACTTTTACCCAGGAACGTACAAGCTACAAAATACGCTATTAGGAAGGACAATCGTCTGTTTTTATCAAAGCTGCTGACTGAATATACCTGAACCATGCAACATAATTAAACTTTAAAATGGATATGATCAATATTTTTACAACAATGTTTGACAGCTGGACTTAAATACAGTAAAGGGAATGATGTAAATAAGCCTAAGATAATGTCTGGAACACAAAATGACTATTCTTTACCATATAGCAGAAATGAACAGCTAATACAAAGAAAGCAAGCAAATGTGTATAATCTAAGCATACCTTTATTTTTTTTATCAGTTTTCTCATTTAACAACACCAACAATTTCTTTAGTTTCTTGGGACCATTGACAATACTTTTCTAATCATAAATATTTCCAGGTGCTTTAGACTTAAGATTTTCTTTTCTCTAACCTTAGTTACCTTCTGCTATTCACTCAAATAATATTCTTTTAGAAATATCACTGCTTTCTCTGGTATCCTAAGTGCCACAAAAACATAGACACATATGTGAAAAAAAACAAAAACAATACAAAACCTACTAATCCAATATAATTAGTAGACTTTAGTAGACTTTTAGTAACTGTGATGACAGCTTTGATGGGGGGGAAATCTTGAAATTAAGTGCTTTGGTGTTCCAGGTTGCCATGCCAACAATGACGGTTTGAAATTGAAAAGTAACTTTCTGTATGAGTGCTGTTTGACTCATGAGCTCAGAGGAATGGGAGCAGAACATTATACTAACATTATGGATACTTCTTCATTGCTTATTGTTGTGTTCTTGGGACTTAGTGATTAAACATGATGCACTAAAACCATTTCCTGTCAAGTGCTTTGGATAGAGTTACTTACTAACTGCAATCTTGTAATCTCCCATACTGTGTCTGTCTTTCCCCAAGCCACCTACCCATGCTTTATTACCTGCATAACTTGCCAAGACTTCCTCCTTCTCATATGTCCGATATCCTTACATTCACTTCACTGTTCC
This sequence comes from Discoglossus pictus, assembly GCA_027410445.1. Taxonomy (NCBI): domain Eukaryota; kingdom Metazoa; phylum Chordata; class Amphibia; order Anura; family Alytidae; genus Discoglossus; species Discoglossus pictus. The sequence goes on along the minus strand of CM050166.1, from coordinate 220,837,266 downwards.
TTTGTCTCAGTCATCTCTTTCTGCTCTATCCCTATTTTCATCACACTCATTCATCTTTCAGGGCCTTTTCTATCACCAGCCTGCCGCTATTATTCGTGAGTAATCTCTAAGAAAGTTCTAAGATCACTTCCCTCCATCACTGCCCCTCAGCGACCAGCTCCTGTTTAGACTTTATTTATAGAGACATGGAAACCACTTGCACCTGAGCAATCAGCAGCATATGCTATCCTAATATTTTGTCACGCCACCCATCATACCCACCCTGATTACCTGTCAGCACCCCCTTATGCTTTCCAGAAAACTTAAACTGGATAAAGATAGCTAACTGCATCCTATCCCCAGTTTCACAATACCTTCCAATCAGATTCCTACTGTCTCCTAATAAACTGAAACATCTTCCCAATTGTCAGACAAACGTTAAAATAGTGAATCATTAAATATTATTTGAATACATATGAAAACAGATTGTTTAGCTAAATGATTTTCAGTTGTATCTATGCTTCTCACAAGAATAGTGCAGCATCATATAGATCAATAAAAATTAAATTAAAAAATTGTTCAAATGTTGTATTTTGAAGCTCTTTTCAGTTTTAGAATTGTTTATAAATGCTTTTATAGTTATTTTTATCCGGAGGTTAAGCAGGAATGTCACTGAATTTATAGGTACATTCCTTTGTTTAAGATCATATTTATGTTTACTGCAATAACAAATTCCACAATTTTTCCATTTGAGTTAGATAAACTGTATTTTTTTGATTGCAACAAACACAGTGTATTGCCATTTGAGTGTGCATGTGAATTTTGGTCCTTGCAGAACTTGCAAAGTATGGGAAGCTCTACACAGCAAATAGCTTGAAATGTGTAAGATTAAAAAAAGGAAAAATGCACCACTTAGAAAAATTCTGCCAAATTCACTTTTTTTCCAGAGCAGTACTGATGAGTCCCATATGCTTTTGATTTCAGTGGCCATTTTTTGTGGTCCTAACTGTGAGGCAAACAGCATAGACAGCCTTACAATTTTCGGCGCTCATCGCGAGCCTCTTCCCCGTGTACTTCAACTTTCCTGCTTTGCACTGATCACCTTCAGTGCTCATCGCGAGCCCCACGCTGAGCACCATTGGCACTCATTGCAAGCCTCTCCCACTCGTGGGGCTCATTGTGAGCCCTGTGATGAGTGCCTTTGGTGCTCATCTTGTGGCTCACAATGAGCGCCTTTGGCGCTCATTGCGAGCTTTTCCTCCGGCCTACTGTTTCGTTAACCTGCAAGTTTTGTGTTTGGGAATGCCATGAGTCTCTTTCCACCATCTCCCCCTGTCCCTTCCATGTGTGTTTGTCCTCTGTGTCCTCTGTGTGTCTGCTGAATGTTTGTGTGTTACGCGCTGAAGGTCGTTTGTTTTATTTTCAAAGTCCCGCATGCCTAGCGTTGTTGATGTAAGTGTTACTGTATTTTGTGTCATGTATTTTCTAAGTCCCGCGTTGCCTGGCTTTGCTCAGACTCGTTTTCATGCAGTTTAAAAAAAAAAATAAGTTTTTCGTCCTCTATTTTTTACTCGATTTTGGATTGATGAAAACCCCCAAATATGGCTCAAAATCCCTTGCAACATCATTCCAATGCTTCCTGGCTCTTCCCCTGTGCTGTCTGTGAGTGTGTTATAATATTTGTTTTTTTTAAGTTATTTATGCGCTTGGCTCGCAGTTGCGACCCTCGCAATGCAGCCTAAGTACTGTGCCGCTGCTTTGCCTTGCTTTGCAATACTCACATGTGTGACGGAGCCTTCGGCACTCATTGCAGCGTAAGTGCTGCGCGGCTGCTTCGCGAGGCTCGCATGTGTGATGGTGCCACTGGCTGCAATGAGCGCCTTTGGCACTCATTGCAGCCTAAGTGGTGCACGGCTGCTTCGCCATGCTCTGCGAGGCTCGAGGCTTTGCAAGGTTGCAACTGCGTTACTAACATCGCAAACGTCACCAACATCTCAAGATTTACAACTATATATGTGATTATCGTTTATTTATAATGCGCCAACATATTCAGCAGCCCTGTACATAAGTTAAGTTCCAGACAAAGATAAATAGAAATTAACATATAGCAAAGCAAGGAGGGCCCTGTCTTTGAGCTTGCAATCCAGTGCCCATGGACTTACAAAGGCGTTGTGAGTGTTAAAGCAGAGAGAGAGAGGTGATGTTAGGGTGGAAGATGATACGCTTCTTTAAAGAGATGCATTTTTTGTGAGTTTTTAAATGTTTTGAGGAAGGAGGATAATCTGGTGGGGCGAGGCAAGGAGTTCCAAAGAATAGGGGCAGCACGAGCAAAGTCCTGAAGGCGAGAGTGAGAGGAGGTGACATGAGTTGTAGAAAGGAGAATGTCATTGTCAGAACGAAGAGGGCGGGTGGGGGAGTATTTGGGGATGAGAGCAGAGATGCACAGGGGAGCGCTATTGTTGAGGGCTTTGTAAGTTAGGGTCATGATTTAAAATTTTATTCTAGAGGCTAAGGGAAGCCAGTGGAGTGATTGACAGAGAGGTGATGCTGACACTGAACATTGTGTACGGAAGATGAGTCTTGCAGATGCATTCATAATGGATTGAAGATCGTAGATAGTCGGATGGTGGGTAGGCAAACAAGAAGCGAGTTGCAGTAGTCGAGATATATACAGTATATAGATAGATAGATAGATAGAGAAAGAGAAAGAAAGATAAATAGATAAAGTTATATCTATATATATATATATATATATATATATATATATACTAGCGACTTGCCCGTCAAAAAATGACGGTCAATAAAAGAAAGTGTTGAAATGCTGTTTGTCACACAATGTGAGTGTACTGTGTGCCTCAATTAACTAAATTCCTCAAAAAGCAGAAATCTACATTACATAAAATAAGTAAAACTAAAATCACCAAAAATAAAAAATTTACATTACAGAACAAAGAAAAGTCACAAAAAATAAATAAGGAATATTACAGAAAATAACAAAATACATTACAACCCCCCCTCACTACAAATTTTTTTAAAAAAATTACACACCTGAAAATGAAATGCATATAATACAATACAACACAATTCAATAAAATACAATACAACACAATTCAATAAAATACAATACACCACTATCTAATATACATGCCACTATGTAATATACATGCCACTATCTGTAATGATATAGGAATCACAAGGTTGTGGAGACCAGTAGCCAAGGTCAGCAATAATCCAGTTCAGCAACTTGTAGGTGAAACAGGAACAAGCTTTATTGAAGGGATCAGGAACCAACAATAATAATAATCTCTAAAGAGAGTTGTCACTGATTGCATTGCTTTTAGAGTCAAGGTATCAGATCTCAGGTAAATCTGCAAGAGGCAGGCTGGCGTACCGGTAGGGAAGAGGTTTAGCAACATGCAAACCAGGGTTCGAATCCCAGCAGAGTCAATTCCTCACACTATCACTATATAATGTAATATACAATACTATCTAATAATACATCCCCCTATCTATCTATGTAATATACAATACATGCTATCTATATATATATAGCTACCCTAATTGTAAGCTACAATAAAATAATTAAGACCACTTACCTTTGAGATGTTTCTTCAGATCAGCAACCTACGGTAAAAAAGATTTAAAAAATGAATACAACACGTTTACATGAAATACCAAAACATTCTAAATATTATTCTCACTGTTCCAGCATGTCACATCCCAGCATGTTCCGTCGTCCATCTTTGTGTCTTGTCCGGCAAAAAAACCCATTACATTAGTAAACATAAACCAAATTTAAATAAACACAATATACTTACCTTTCCGCGATGTATCCGGCCTCCTCGCATGAAGAAAAAAAAAAAAAGCAACACACATCCGCCCTGGCGGATGTCTCCGACGCTAATGACCTTCCTATGGAGTGTTCCAGAATAAAATTGGCAATGGCGGCTTCTGATTGGCTGAAAAGGCTGTCTATCAAATTCAGCCAATGAGAAGACACCATTTGTGAACCAATTAAAAAAGTATACACCCCAAAATACAACGGTGATTGGATAACGACTCCAGCAGGGGGCGTTACCAGATATGCACACGTGAGCGGACGCTCGCACAGTCTGATGGAGGAGACCACGCTGGAGACTGGGATTCCCTAAACCTTTTCCCTCAGCCCTTCCCAAGGTACAATCACTCCAAGCCCGATACGGGTTCAGCAGCACGGGACCGGCTGCATGAAGAGCAGGACCGTTAAGGAGATATAGCCCCAGCATTCGCCCCCGGTCTCGATGTCCCGCGAGCGGTGAGAGCGCACAAGCTGTGCAAAGAGACTGGAGGGGGCTAAGCTAAGCATAGCAGTGATTTGGAGAACTCTGGCAGGGGAATGCCAGACTGCGGGCCCGCAGAAAGGAGCTTTGACTACCTAGAGTATTGGATATTCCAGGCCTCTCACAGCAGTTCGTGCAGCTATTAGCTGATATCACCTGGAGGCCATGAGGTCTGGTAAGGCTCTAATAGAGCACTCTTTATACATAAACACTGACTCTTTTCTGTAAGGCCCTAAGATATTAACGGGCATAATATATACACAGGTCCTATAAAGGATATAAGGTCCAGTTCAGCAAGTAAGGACCTGAAGTATAATTTTGTGGGGTCTATAATCTCTTCAAGAATGAAAACCATTATTGGGGCTTTGGTCTGGGAAAAGTGAGAGTAATAATACAATCTAATTGCTCCCTGACAGACCTTGTGCAAAAGCTATACATTAATGGGGAAAATCTTACGGACCCATATCTCAAAGGAGTTAATACTAATATGGTTAAAAGTAATTAAGGAATAAAGGTCTGGAATGGACTTCACCAATCGACTAAAGGAATACTAAAGGAATTAATCCCTAAAAATAGGGGACTTGGCTCCAAACCTTTATATTACCTATAATTGTGAAATAAAACCATATATACTTAAAAGACAAAATATTCCTAATTAAAGAATTGGATCAGGACCACTGAGGGGGAAGAGAGAAAGAGAAATATATATCCCCAAATAAAAGTTTGTGATCAGGACCACATCTACTGTAAAGCGGATTTGGGACTACCTCTGCTTTTGCATGTTTTTTTTTGTGTTTGTTTTTTTGGTATATCTTTTTTTCTCTTTTATTATATTCCAGGAACTTGATTCTAGGTAAATTTCATACAATGCCTCCGAAAAATAAAAACAAAGATAAAATAAGATCTCCTCCTAAATCCAAACATTTTTTTTCGCCTAAAATGGCGCAAAAAACTATGGAGTTATCCCTTTTGGCTTCTCCAATAGGGGATAAATCTACAGAGGCATATGTAGATAATACGGTAGATACCTCTTTGGAAACAAATACAGTTAATTTAGAGGAGGTAATCCTCACGGTTGGAAAACTGGAAAATATCCTAGAGTAGTTTCAAAACAAATTCTTGGATGAATTTAAAAATCAAATTCTTCTAAATATCAAGGCAACACAAGGAAACACAGTCAAAATTGCAGAATTGGGGAACACTTGTGAAACAATTAAAAAGGAACAAACTTATTCCAAAGAAAACATCAAAGCAATGGAGGGGAAATTAAAGGCATTGGAAAATAAGGTGGACTTCCTTGAAGATAGATCAAGAATTAATAACTTAAAAATACGAGGGATTGATGAAAAAATACCCAAACAGGACCTGGGATTATATCTTACCAAGTTTTTTTCATATTTAGTGCCTGATTTTGCGGATATAAAGTTCAAGTTCGATGCAGCCTATAGACTCTCTAAGCCGAAAAACATTGAGGTAGAGTTTCCTAGAGATGTAATGGTAAAAATCCATCATTTGCCACTGAAAAATCAACTATTAAAAGCTAGCTATGGAATAACATCCTTTGACCCTCCCTATTCAAATATTAAAATATTTTTGGACATTTCTACTTCCACGAGAAATAAAAGAAGACAATTTTTTCCTATTACCCAGAAACTGAGGGAAAAAGAAATACCATACAAGTGGACTTTTCCCATAGGACTTTCATTTTTAAGAGACTCTAGATGGTATAAAATCACATCACTTAAAGAGGGAGAAGATTTATTTAGTAAATGGGATATTTGAGAGTCTTTGCCTCATTGTCATTTGGTGGGATTGCTAGATTTCCAACAAAGGGAGGAATAATTTACTAATTCCTCGCTACTATCCCTTTTATTTTTAGGATATATTACCATTTCCTCACAAAAATGATGGATTACAATGTTTAAAGGGTATGTGATTGTATATTGCGTTCCTCCTAAGAAATTGCACAGCACTTTTTTGTAATGAATGCACTTTAAACTTTATTATGTATTAGGAGTATTAAGGAAGGAAATAGATGGTTTAGATAGGGTTTTTTTTTTTTTTTTTTTTGTAGTCATGCAATTATGATTAGATGCAATATTTAAAGGGTCTAAGATTGCATATTGACTTTCCTCATAAGAAATTGCACAGCACTTTATTTGGATTGAATGCACTTTAACCTTATTATGAATTTTGGGTATTAATGATGGTTTTCTTTTACTTTTTTTTTCTTATCTAAATATATTGAAGCCACGTAATTTTAATAAGAGGTTCACCAGCTAATGATTGAATCAACTATAGGGTGATTTTAAAGGAAAGGAATGGAAGAGAAAGGAAAAAGGAAGGAATTTTTGGATGCACAAATTTTAATGTAATAGATTGAACCAGTATATGAAATGAAATGGAATGATTCTACACGCAAAATTATGCTAATTAGCACATGTAAATTGTATATAATAATTGATATTATGATTAAGAAGGATTTGTAGCACAAATTAAGGGGGATATGTAGCTTAATTTAGATTAAGCTTGGAAATCAAGAGTGATAGAGTAAGTAAATGAAAAAGGGGTGAAGACAACTTGATCATGGTAAAAATTTTGTATAATTACGATTTAGAACTCATTTTAAGGAATAGCATCTGCACAAAATGTAACAATAGAACATAAATATAATATTATAAATTGTGGAATGTTCAAGGAAATTTACGAAGAATATGACAATTAAGAAAATTACAAAAGCGAATAAAAATAGAAATATAAAATGACAGGAAGGGAGGAGAGGGGTATATTTACAACAGGAATTGTGATTAGGTAAATTATTAATTAATAGAAATGAACAGGCAAAGAGAGCATATCCAGGATTAAAAAGGCTTGAAGAGAGCAGGGGTAAAGTAACATAATTGGGGGGGGGGGGGGGGGAGGGGGGGGGGGACTGTAGGGAACCAGAAGGTAAATTAGGAATACAAGATATACAGGCGTGGGGAAACCTCCATGGAGGACTTAACATATCCCTTCATCGTTCACACCCATAAGGTACAACTGGGTGGTTGCCGTTGTAATCCCCTTGGAAGGGGAAGGGAGCGAATGGTTAGACTGGATAGGTATGACTCCAAGAGAGAGTGTGGTATGTTTGGAAGTATGGATGTAGCCAGGGGCTGCGGGATGGGAGGCGGGGGGGAGGGCCTAGTGGAGGGAAGATAATGCCGGGTTTGAAGATAGTGAGTTACAACGTTAGGGGATTAAATTCTCCGTCAAAGAGAGCCTCCATTTCGAGAATGCTGATCAAAACAAATCCAGATATTGTATTAATTCAGAAATCCCATTGGGATAAGGGAAGAATATTTCATATGGCCAAACATAGATTCCCTCAAGTATTTAATGCTTGCCATAAAAAAAACTCAGGAGGAGTTTTAATGATGTTTAATAAAAAAATAAAATTAAAAGAAGAATTAGTGGTCTTGGATAGTAAAGGCCGTTATATTATCTGGGTAGGAGAAATAAATGGCGAACATATGACAATAGTAAATGTATATGCCCCTAATAATAAACAAGATATATTTTTGAAGGGAGTATTAAAGAAACTGGATAAGATAGCTATAGGAGGAGGCATAGTAGGTGGTGACTTTAATATGACGCCTGATGCTAAGATGGACAGAAGCTACAAAAAAGTTCCCAAAAACTATAAAGGTATAGAAAAAATAGCTCAGGACTTCTCCAAATTATTGGTGGAAAACCACTTATATGATGCATGGCGCCTTATAAATATAAATGAAAGAGACTATACCTATTATTCTGCATCTCATAAAATGTATTCAAGAATTGATAATATAATAGTGAATGAGTCTTTGTTAAACGCAATTCAATCAGTTAAAATTGGTTTAATAACAATCTCGGACCATGCTCCAGTCACCCTCCAAATACAGGAAAAGGGGGAGATAAAATCTAGCAGGGCATGGAGAATGGATGATAAAATCTTAGAAAATAAGGAAAGTCTAAATACTATTAGAATGGAAATTAAAAAAAATTTGGAAATTAATATGGGGTCGGTTCCATTAAATACAACAATATGGAACTCACTAAAAGCATATACAAGAGGTATATTAATCAAGTTGAAAAGCATCTGGGTTAAACAGAGAGGATTGTCCTTACGACTTTTACATATAAAATTGTATAAATTGGAACAAGAAAACAAAATAAAAATAAATGATACCCTTACACAAGAGATAATAAAAATCCGGAACAAAATTAAAACCATTAACCAAAAACGCTCAGACATGAGTCTTTGGCAACTACAACAAAAATCATTTCATTTCAATAATCGAATAGGAAAAGATCTCGCGAATAAGATTAAAAAACAAAAATATCAAGATTGTAATATTCCTTATCTTGTAAAACAGGGAATAAAAAATTTTAAGCCTAAAGAAATCACGGATCAATTTGCGAAATTTTATCAAGCTTTGTATAATCTAAACTCGGAAGAAAACTTTATAACACCCAAAAGTGAAGACATATCATCATTCTTAGATCAGATTGACTTTCCAGTTATCTCAAATGAGGAAAAGGAGGCTTTAAATAGTCAGATAACGGAACTAGAAATTAGACGAGTTATTAAAAACCTAAAAAACTACACGGCACCAGGCCCAGATGGATTTTCTACAACATACTATAAAATATTTGAGGAAGAGTTAATGCAAATCTTAGTAGCTACATTTAATGAAATTAAAACCACAGGTACATTCCCACCAGAGATGCTTAGAGCCAATATAATCACTATACCAAAATCAGATAAGGAAGCACACTCTTGCAAATAATTTAGACCAATTTTGGTTATGAATATAGATACCAAAATATATGCGAAAGTTTTGTCTCTAAGACTTACAGAAATATCTAAATCATTAATAGCGTCCGACCAAACAGGATTTGTCCCAGGGAGGCAGGGCGCCGATAATTCCCATAAACTGATTCATTTAATAACTTATGCGAAGAAAAAAGACACCCCCACCCTATTCCTATCCATGGATGCTGAAAAAGCTTTTGATAGGGTAGGGTGGGATTTTATGATGCAGACCCTCCATAGATATGGGTTTGACTCATTTGCATCGGAAGCTATAGCTGCCCTATATAAGGCTCCCTCGGCATCGGTTTTGGGGAAAGGGGTACAATCAGATTATTTTATGGTAACAAATGGAACCCGTCAGGGTTGTCCGCTGTCTCCCATTTTATTCGCATTGACCCTAGAACCCCTCGCTATAGCTATTAGGGCTTCGTCGGACTTTAAGGGGATTAAAGTAGGCAAAAGGGAATACAAGATCTCCCTCTTCGCGGATGATGTAGTAGTATATATGGAGCATCCTCATATATCTATGAAGGCGCTGATGGAAATCATTGCAAACTACAGTAAGGTGTCGAATTTTAAATTAAACATAGAGAAATCTGAAGCACTAAGTGTTAATATTCCAGAGGAAGACGAAGAGCGCCTGACTAGTAGGTATCAGCTGGCCCACACAAAGGGATTTACATACCTGGGTATTAACTTTAGTGATGATATAAGAAGTATTCAAACCTCCAATTTGAACAATTTATATAAATCATCTAAAGAGCTTATTGAGAACTGGCCGGTCAATCAAATATCCTTCTCTGGTAGAATTGCATCAATCAAGATGTCTCTCCTTCCTAAACTTAACTATGTATTTAGATCTTTCCCTTTTTCAATCTCAAGCCAATGGACAGCTAAATTCCAGAAGATGATCGATAGATATATTAATAAGAACGGTCAGATCAGAGTTAAAAAAGCAATAATGAGTCGAAAATTTATAAATGGTGGCATTGCATACCCAATGGTTTTTCACTATCAGGAAGCAATTAAATTGGCGCAATATATAAAGTGGAGTCAACCTCTTTCCACTCACCCGGAGAACCAGATTTTAAGTGATATGCTACACAATATCGACCTTAATGCTCTATTGTTCATTCCAAAACTAGCATTAGCATACATTGACCCGAGAGCAACTATTTTGACTATAATGGTAAAAGAGTGGATAAAAATGAACAAAAAATTTAAATTCATAGAGCAATATAGTGAACTTACTCCTTTGACAACATTAGCACGCATGAATTATATCTACTTAGAACCAGAATGGAAAGACAAAGGAATATATCTACTGGGGCACATTATAGATAAAGAAAAAGGAAAAATTTTAGATTATAACATGCTAAAGTTGAAATATAATATATCAACTAAACTTTGGTTCACTTCACATCAAATTTCACGAGTTTTGAAGAATATAAATAAAAACATTACTCGGCAAACCTTAAACAACGTTGAAATTTTAATAAAGTCCCAAAATACTAGACACTTGATTTCTAAGTGTAGTGAGATCATTTATAAGCAAATACAGACGGATACAACTAGACCTATGGACCTCTGGGCTAAAGATATGCAGCTAAGGATACCTAAAGAGTCATGGCAACAAGCCTTAAAATCTCTAAATAGGTTTGTTAAAAATACAAACCAGAGAGAAATTCAATTTAAATTACTTAATAGATGGTACTGGGTTCCCTCCAAAATTTACTTTATAACATTTAAACCAGAAATTAAATTATGCTGGAGGAACTGTGGGAAATCTGCAGATATGTTCCATATATGGTGGGAATGCCCTATAACCCTTCATCTTTGGAAGGAATGTTCTGAATTCTTATCTATTATATTTAAGACAGAAATGATAGTAAAACCGCAGATGGCCTTGTTTAATATTTTCCCCCCTAAGATGGAAATAAAAAATAAAGCGTTTATGACTCAAATTTTTCAGGTAGTAAAAACTGCAATTGCACGAAATTGGAAGAAAGAGGATCTTCCAAAACTAACTGAAATATTGGCCATGATGGGATACAATAGGGAACTAGAGAGGGATTTTAATATGGCATTTCAGCTAAAACAAGACCCTGTAAAATGGGTAGTTTGGGACTCAATTTTTAAGTAACCTCTACGGGGCAATCTCACGAAGACACCATATCTTCCCTGGCAGATCGATCCCTCCCTGGCTCTTCCTCCCTACCTTCACCAAGCTGGCTAGAATATGAGTGGAATGAAAGGGTGTGATAGGATATGTAAGTAATATAAGAGAGAAGTTTAACTGGTTAATCTCTCCATTAGGTTGAAGAATATTAGACCAAATATTAAAGTTTGGATTTCATTCATAGCCATATGTAAGTTTAATACAATGATACACTTAAAATCTATTAATAGCAATAAACATGAAAGAACAGTTACACTCTTATGATTATTGTTATAATGTCAGGGCACAAATGTATGCCTTCCGTATTTTTGTCTGGCTGTGTATATAATATGTAAGGTATTATTTATGTAAATGGAGATTTTAAATTTGAAAATAAAAATAATAATAAAAAAAAAAAAACGGTGATTGGATAACACACCTGTCCATCTTTATTTGAACCAATCCTAAGGCTTTATTGCCATCAGCCAATCACAATGGAATATACCCCCACGTACTGATTGGTGAAGACATCTGCGCCTTCCCATTGGCTGTAATATTGATTGATATTAACAATAGCCAATGAGAAAGCGCAAATCCTTCACCAATCAGTACGTGAGGGTGTATTCCATTGTGATTGGCTATTGTCAGTGCAACCAATCAGTATGCACAGAGGCTCCAACCAATCACCCTGTGGGGGTGTATTCCATTGTGATTGGCTGAAGTCATCTGCGCCTTGTGATTGGTTTAAATAAAGATTGACAGGTGCATTATCCAATCAGAGTGGTATTTTAAGGTGTATCCGTTCGTGATTGGTTCACACATTGGCGCCTCCTGATTGGGTGAATTTGATAGACGTCGTTTTCAACCAATCAGAAGGCGCCATTGCTTGTTTTCTTCCGGAAAAGTCTCCTAGAGCCTCATAGCGTCGGGGATGTCCGGGAGTGCGGATGTAAGTATATTTTATTTTTTTTTTTTTTTTTTTTTACAGGGCGTGGCAGAAGAGGATCCGGAGGAGGCCGGAGACAACGCGAGGAGGTAAGTAGAATGTAGATTATGTTTATTTTATTTTGATGTATGTCTATTAATGTTGTGTGCCGGAAAGGCGAGTAGAATATTTAGAATGTATAAAATGTTTATTTTACGTGTTGAACTAATTTAAAAAAAAAAAAAAATTCGTAGGTGGCTGATCCCAATGGACATCTGCAAAGGTAAGTGGTCTTAATTATTTTATTTTAGCTTAGACTTAGATTAGTTAATATATCGATAGCATTTATTGTATGTTAGCTAGGGGTATGCATTTTTTATACATAGCATAGGATGTATTGTATATTAAATTGTGTTATTTATTTAGATAGATTGGGAATGTATTATTCTATAGATAGCATGTATATTAGACTATGCTATTTATTTAAATAGATTGTGTGATATATATTAGATAGGGGTGTATTGTATTGTAATTGTATGTAATTGTATTGTAATTGTATGTATTTGTATTGAATGTATTTGTATTGTATGTATTTCCTTTTCAGGTGTGTATTTTTTTTTTCTGTAGTGAGAGGGGGTTGTAATGTTTTTTTTTTCTGTGACTTAGGTTTTTTTATTTTGTGTAATGTAGTTTATTTTTTTTTGTGAGTTAGGTTTTTTATTTCATGTAATGTAGATTTTTTTTTGTGACTAGGCTTTTTTATTTTCTGTAATTAGAGTGGTGGGGGTTAATAGGGGGTAGGTAGTGTAGATGTTAATAGGTTAGTGTAGAGGGTGTTTAGTTGATCTTTAATGTTTTATTGGGGGTGGTATAGTGCAGTATAGTGTTTATACTTAGTGTCATGATGGTCCTTGAGGCCCTTATGTGGGTAATGTAGTGTTGTAACTGGCCCATAATGGTGTTAATATACCCTTATGGGACTGATGGGGTTAAATAGAGGCTTATGGGGGTTTGTATTGACCCCCATGAGTGACAGGGTTAATGAAGGGCTTATGGTGGTCTGTATTGACCCCCATGAGTGACAGGCTTAATGAAGGGCTTATGGGGGTCTCTATTGACCCCCATGAGTGACAGGGTTAATGAGGGTTTTATGGGGGTCTGTATTGACCCCCATGATTGACAGGGTGACAGTGTATTTTTTTTTCTTTTACAACGGGTCCTTTAAGGACCTTTACGGTCCTTTAAGGACCTGTAACGCAGGAATTTTAAATTTTGATTGCAGCGAGGGTCCCCGATCGCGTGCAATCGGGACCCCCACTGCTATGGTAATGTGGGGTTAATGCAGGGCTCGGAGCTTATCTCGATCCCCTGCGGTTAATCCGGGTTTCCGAGCTTATCTCGGATCCCTTCTTGGATAAGTTGTAGGTGGCTGAGCGGTCCTGGGTCTTTGAGCCTCATTTTCATTTTTTCGGCGCCCATTTTTTCTCTCGCTTAGGGGATTTTCGTGTGTGTGAACTCGGGAATTTGGACTTCAATGGAGGTGTAACTTCACTTTCAGAGGTCCTGGGTGCCCCCCTTGCTATGGGTAAGCTTTTTATGTTGTTTTTGTGAGTATTTGGTGTGTTTTGACTGTTTTTAGGTGCGCGCAGTTCCACCATTTTTCGTGCGTGTGGGTGTTTTTACGTTAAGGTTGGTTCTGAGGTTAATGCAGGTTTCCGAGGTGAGACTCGTTTTCATTTTTTTCGGCGGCCATTTTTTCTCTTGCTGAGGGGATTTTCATGTGTCTGAACTCGGGAATTTGGACTTACAGTGGATATAAAAAGTCTACACACCCCTGTAAAAATGTCAGGTTTCTGTGCTGTAAAAAAATGTGTCAAAGATAAATCATTTCAGAACTTTTTCCACCTAAAATATGACCTATAAACTGTACCACTCAATTGAAAAACAAACTGAAATCTTTTAGGTAGAGGGAAGAAAAAATATAAAAATAAAATAATATGGTTGCATAATTATGCACACCCTTAAATTAATATTTTGTTGAAGCACCTTTTGATTTTATTACAGCACTCAGTCTTTTTGGGTATGAGTCTATCGGCATGGCACATTTTGACTTGGCAAGATTTGCCCACTCTTCTTTGCACTCTAATCTGTCAGATTGCGAGGGCATCTCCTGTGCACAGCCCTCTTCAGATCACCCCACAGATTTTCTATCGGATTCAGGTCTGGGCTCTGGCTGGGCCATTCCAAAACTTTAATCTTCTTCTGGTGAAGCCATTCCTTTGTTGATTTGGATGTATGCTTTGGGTCGTTGTCATGCTGAAAGATGAAGTTCCTCTTCATGTTCAGCTTTCTAGCAGAAGCCTGAAGGATTTGTGCCAATATTGACTGGTATTTGGAACTGTTCATAATTCCCTCTATCTTAACTAAGGCCCCAGTTCCAGCTGAAGAAAACAGCCCCAAAGCATGATGCTGCCACCACCATGCTTCACTGTGGGTATGGTGTTCTTTTGGTGATGTGAAATATGAAGAAAACGGGAGATTGTTGTTACATGTACCACACAGCCAGTACTTTCCAGATATTCCTGCAGCTCCTTTAATGTTGCTGTAGGCCTTTTGGTAGCCTCCCAGACCAGTTTTCTTCTGATCTTTTCATCAATTTTGGAGGGAGCTCCAGTTCTTGGTAATGTCAATGTTGTGCCATTTTTTCTCCACTTGATGATGACTGTCTTCACTGTGTTCCATGGTATATTTAATGCCTTAAAAAATCTTTTGTACCCTTTTCCTGACTGATACCTTTTAACAATGAGATCCCTCTGATGCTTTGGAAGCTCTCTGCGAACCATGGCTTTTGCTGTGGGATGCGACTAAGAAAATGTCAGGAAAGACCAACTAGAGCAGCTGAACTTTATTTGGGGTTAATCAGAGGCACTTTAAATGATGGCAGGTGTATGCTGACTCTTATTTAAAACTATGTGAAATGTGATTGCTTAATTCTGAACACAGCTACATCCCCAGTTACAAGAGGGTGTGCAGACTTATGCAACCACATTATTTTTCTTTTTTTTTTTTCTTCCCTCCACCTAAAATATTTCAGTTTGTTTTCCAATTGAGTTGTACAGTTTAGGGGTCACATTAAAGGTGGGAAAAGTTCTAAAATTATTTATCTTTGTCTAATTTTTTTACAGCACAGAAACCTGACATTTTAACAGGGGTGTGTAGACTTTTTATATCCACTGTAAATGGAGCGTGTGTAACTTCACTTTCAGGGGTCCTAGGTGCCCCCCCCCCCCCTTGCTATGGGTCAGCTTTTTATGTCATTTTTGTGAGTATTTGGTGTGTTTTGACTGTTTTTAGGTGCGCGCAGTTCCGCAATTTTTTGTGCGTGTTTGTTACATTAAGGTTGGTTCCGAGGTGAGTTTAAAGGCTCGCCTCGCTACGTGAGGCTCGCCAGCAATGAGCGCCTGTGGCGCTCATTGCCTCATTCCCTAAGTGCTTTGCGAGGACCCGCATTTGCGGAGACGTTGAGATGCTCCACCACCGCAAATGCGGCCCCTCGCTTCGCGAGGACCCGCATTTGCGGAAGCGAGGGCCTCAGTTGCTGGCCGCGGTGTGTGTGTGTAACCGGGTGTGAGGCGCCTTTGAGTTTTTTTTTTGTTAAAAACTCGTGTGTGTTAACACAGCCGAAGTTGGAGCCTCCACCTCCGCAAATGCGGACCCTCGCTTCGCGAGGACCCGCATTTGCGGGGAACTGCATCCCTCGCTTCGTGAGGGACGCAGTTCTTGCGGGCTCGCTGTGCGAGCCGGCAAACATTAGTAACAACTCGCATGCTCACAACTATATATGTGATATTAGCGACTTGCCAGTCAAAAATGACGGGGCAATAGAATTTCAAGCCTTGGGAATGCTGTTTGAGACATAATTGAAACGGTTTTGTACTTTGAGGACCTTCGGTGCTCATTTAAAGGCTCGCAATGAGCGGGCATTTTTTTCCTCGCTTAGGCGATTTTCGATTTTCGAAAATTGTCTAAATCAAGTTAAATTTGTGTTCCAGCTCACTCACAGCCATCCTGGCTGTTGCCCCATGCTCTCTGTGATGTTTTTGTAAAAAAAATTGTTGTATTTAGTGTGTTTTTCAGGTTTTTTGTTCGGCCGCCAATCTTGTAAATTTTTGCGTCTCGTATATAATTTTTTTTAAGTCCTGCGTCTCGTATTTTTTTTTCTAAGTCCTGCGTCTCGTATTTTAACGTCTCGCATCGATGAGCGCCTTTGGCGCTCATCGGCTAATTGCTTCGGTTTAACGGCTCGCCTCGCAGCGATGAGCTCATTGACTAAGTCCTACGTGTTAAAGGCTCTCCTCACTTCGCGAGGCTCGCAAGCGATGAGCGCCTGCGGCACTCAAAGCCTAAGTCGTACGCACCTTGCAAAGCGTGACGACGTCTCACAGTTTGATAACTATTATATGTGATATATTTATGTATATATATATATATGTACATATATTTAAATATATATATATATATATATATATATATCACATATAATAGTTGTCAAACTGCGATTGGTTGTCACCCTTGCGACAAATTGCAGTTTGACAACTGCATATTGCGTAACAGGCCGCGCATGCGCATAGCGCAGAGTAAGCCGCTTATGCGCATAGCGAAACGGCCTGCGCATGTGCGTAGGGGAGAGACACAGGGCAGGGAGAGGAGTGGGGGAGACACAGGGGAGGAGGGGGGGGGGGGGACACACAGGGTTGGGAGAGGAGTGGGGGAGGAGAGACACAAAGAAGTGAGAGAAGGGGGGAGAGACACAGGGGAGTGAGAGGAGGGGGGAGAGACACAAAGGAGTGTGGAGGTAGAGACACAGGGAAGGGAGATGAGAGTGGAAGAGACACAGGGGAGGGGGGAGAGACCCAGGGGAATGAGAGGGGGAGAGACACAGAGGAGGGGGGGAGACATAGGGGAGTGAGAGGAGGGGGAAGAGACATGGGAGTGAGAGGAAGGGGAGAGACACAGGGGAGTGAGAGGAGGGGGGGAAATACACAGGAATGAGAGGAGGAAGGGAGAGACACAGGGGAATGAGAGGGGGGCAGACACAGAGGAGGAGGGGAGAGACACAGGGGAATGAGAGGGGGAGGGACACAGAGGAAAGGGAGAGACAGAGGGGAGTGAGAGGAGGGGGGAAGAGACACGTGAGTGAGAGGAGGGGGAAGAGACACAGGGGAATGAGAGGGGGGAGAGACATAGGGGAGTGAGAGGAGGGGGGAAGAGACACAGGGGAATGAGAGGGGGGAGAGACATAGGGGAGTGAGAGGAGGGGGGAAGAGACACAGGGGAGTGAGAGGAGGGGGAAGAGACACAGGGGAGTGAGAGGAGGAGGAAGAGACACAGGGGAGTGAGAGGAGGGGGGATAGACACAAAGGAGTGAGAGGAGGGGGAAGAGACACAAAGGAGTGAGAGGAGGAAGTGAGAGGAGGGGTTGTTGACACATGGAAGGGAGAGGAGGGGGGAAGAGACACAGCGGAGGGGGAGACATAGGGGTAGGAGAGGAGGGGGTAGACACATAGGTGAGGGAGAGGAGGGGGAAGAGACACAGGGGAGGGGGAGACACTGGGGTATGAGAGGAGGGGGGTAGACACATAGGGGAGGGAGAGGAGGGGGTAGAGACACAGATAAGGGGGGGAGACACAGTGGAGTGAGAAGAGGGGGGAGAGACACAGGGAGTGAGAGGGGGAGAAACAAAAAGGAGTGAGAGGAGGGGGGAAGAGACAAAGGGGAGGGGGAGACACACAGGGGAGGGAAAGGAGGGGTAGACACACAGGGGAGGGAGAGGAGGGGAGTAGACACACAAGGGAGGGAGAGAAGGGGGGTAGACACACAGGGGAGGGAGAGGAGGGGGGAGAGACACAGGGGAGGGAGAGGAGGGGGAAGAGACACAGGGGAGGGAAATGGGGGGAACAGATATGAGAAAGGGGGGGAAGAGACAAGAGGAAAAAGACACGGGGGAGAGACACAGGGGAGGGAGAGGGGGCAAGAGACAAAGGAGAGGGAGAGGGGGGCAAAAGACACAGGGAGACAGGGGGGAAAGACACAGGGGGAGAGGGGGTAAAAACACAGGGGGGAAGGAGACACAAGGGAGGGAGAGGAGGGGGGAAATGAGACACAAGGGAGGAAGTAGATAGAGGGAGATACTCGCAATGAGCTCATTGTGAGGCCCGTGATGAGCGCCAAAGGCACTCATCACAAGGCCAGTGAAGTAGAGGTGGATAGGCTCCCATTGTGTGGCAAACAACATTGCCAAGATTCACATTTTATGGCCGTTATTTTTGACGGGCAAGTTGCTAGTATATAAATGTGTGTGATATAGACATAGTTTTCTGTATTACTTTCATATTAAATATGTGTGTGTGATGGGGTTGCACTTGATGTAGATGTAGGATGTGCCTCAGATGTATATCCAGCACTGAATGAAGAGCTTAAAGAAAGTAATAGGCAATTTAATAAGTCAGAAGAGTTTTAGAGGAAAGTGTTCTGGCAATCAGACATTTGCTCAGTTACCCACAATTTCCCTATTTTCTATCCCTGCAGTTATATATACAATAAAATGAACAAGCTAAATTATCTTGCAAATAAGGTCATAAAATATAAGAAACCATACCCCTGATAGTTTAGTACTATGATATCATGTGAAAATGTGTCATTAAAGATTTTTTAAGATAGTCATTTAACATTCTGAGGTGCAGTCAACTGAATTTGCATACATATATTAAGAGAGTGCTTTAATTTTGAAGAGACAGGTTTGGAAAGCAATATCCTGTTAATTTCCTCAAAATGCATTGTTTAAACAGATTAGTATTTTGTGAGCACACAGTGAGTCAATGATTTGAATCTAAACTAAAAACACTTTAATAAGAAAATGCAAAGAAGGCAAAGTTAGAATTGAACATAATCATGCAAGCAAGGGCCTGAAGAGAACAGCAAAATTAAACAAATATATTCACTCCATTGTTTATTTGAGTTGTTCTAAGAGACACCAAGTAAATGATTTCTATACCTAGGATGAGGACCTATTTTAACACAACATCATACTGCATCCCTATAGGATGAAACATCTGCCTGTGAGTATGCTTTCTGGCTCTGAACTTCTGACTAGCTAATGGTATAGTTCTAAGTCTGCCTGCAACAATGCACCTATACCCGAGGGATCTCTGTTAAAAGAAGATTGAGGTGATAATGTGATAGACATTTGCATTTAACTTCTCAGAAGTAAAATGTGGCAATTGAAGCACTGAAAAGGGAACTGACTGGGAAAATAGACATATTGGACTATGTGAGACATATATGCACAATTTCTAGTAAAAGATAATAAAACTGTAGTGAAGACTTTGTTTTATAATTATGGTAATTTCATTAATTAACAATACAACTTGTTTTTTGAGCTTTTTAAATTTAATGTTGGTACAAATGAGTTACAATGGAAAAAGAAAAAAGCAAGTTTTTACAAAAAACAAAAACACATCATTGCAGTAAGGAGTGGAATGTCAGGAAAATAGAAGAAGAATGAACTCTCAAAAATAAAGAGTTGTCTCTACCCTCTCCACATAATCCCATACATTCATTCCAGTAACACCGAAATGTTCTCTCAGTCTATTGCAATGTCCATTTACACTAAATTTTTATTCTTAGAAACTCTTAATAATGTGCCATGTATGTACTCCTGTGATGTCACTGTTTTGCACTTGTCCACCAATAAAAAATATAATTTATTTGTGTACTCTTCTCTTCTTGATAGAGACTGACCTCTACTGATTCTATTGCAGCTACTTTAAAATTATTTTACATATCATTGATAAGTATGTTTTCATATGTGTTAGCAATAGATAGATAATCATCCTATATGATAATTAATCCCAGGGGTAAATGTAGATTATATGCTGCTTTAGGCCTATTCATATTTTTTACTTCCCTGATACCCAATGTTACATATTTATGTTCATTTCTGGAGTGTGGCAATAGTAACATGAGGCAGTCTACTGCTCCATAAAAATGTAATTTCCTAGGTCACTGGTTCTCAACCCTCTCCTCAGGACCCCACAGCCATGCCAGGATTTCAATTTAACAGTGTGTGAACACAGGTGAGGCAATTAGTATTCAACAGGCCACGGAGCCGCTAATTGCCTCACCTGTGCTCACACACTGGTAAATTGAATTCCTGGCATGTCTGTGGGGTCCTGATGAGAGGGTTGAGAACCACTGTGTTAGGTGGGAATACTCCAATGGTTCTATAATTCCTAATTTCTTCCAACACTTATCTAAGCATCCTGGGAACATTATTGAATTTGCCAAAGTGTTAAAAGACTACTGTAGTGCATTTACAAAGAAAACTTATATATTTAGTTGTTGGGCAGAGAATATAAAAAAAGTATGTAGTTTAAAAAAAAATGTATAAAGTTACTTGCTTGACAGATCAAAAGCTTAGATGGGTCGTAGTTCCGATTTTGATAAACCGCAGGAATGTTCAGCCTGTAGCTTGCAAATAGATTGTGGGTAGCTAGAGGAGGCCAATTGAATATCAGTAACATTTGCGGGCTATAATACAGGTTTCAGTAATTGCAATTTTGACAATTTAATAGGGCCCTATGTCCCACAAACAAACATATGAGCATTACTTGCAAATGCACTACAGTGGTCCTTTTAAACATTTAGAGGAATTTAGTATGAACATTGCCTTCACTGTTTTTCTTTCAAAATCAGATTCATATTTCCCTTACATTTTTCTTGTGCTACATTTTAAAGACTATTTTGCAATTTTTTTGTAAGATTGTAGCAAGCATTGTCTGATGTCTTAGTACATATTTTCAAATGTTGTACATTTCCTGTTATTCCTAAAAGGGCCCCTGCAGGAAATCCTAGAGAATGCTCAATCACCTGCCTGCATCACTTCTAACACTAGTGTGTGTATGCTGTTCCTCAGTGCAAGGAGGGCCACAGTGCAAAGGAGGGGGCGGGTGCAATCTTTTGCGCATCCCCAGACCCTCTCCTCATCAACGCACACAGTATATATATATATATATATATATAAAATATTGTGACAGGACACTACCACTCGTATGGTTAGTGTCCTGTTTTAACCAACTCCTTACCTTTATGGAGGTAGACACAGGAGGCTTTTCATTCCACTCCAGGTTTGCAGCTCTCACTATATACAGTCCCAATACTGGATACTGGCTTCTCTCATTCAGTTTTACCCTTTTCAGGGGGTTTCACTTGCCTGTAATCATAGGCATTTCTGTGTCTTTAAAGACGTCACCCTCTTCAGGGGTTTCACTTGCCTGTAATCTCAGGTCCCCCTCTCTCTCTCACTCCTCTTGCTGGAGCAGTC
The DNA here is from genome assembly GCA_027410445.1 of Discoglossus pictus. NCBI lineage: Eukaryota > Metazoa > Chordata > Amphibia > Anura > Alytidae > Discoglossus > Discoglossus pictus. Next base: position 220,815,666 of record CM050166.1, on the reverse strand, counting down.
TCTCTCTCCCTCTGCAGACGTTCCACTACTGGGTAACCACCTTTCTGAGGTCTCTATCTGGACTGCATGCTTTTGAGACTCTCATGCTTGGAGCATCGGCCTCTGCTCACCAACTCCAGCTCAGGCTTTTCCTCACTTGGGCCTGTGTCTCCCAGGCAGCTCCAAGCCTGCCGCTCCACACACTGTCTCACAGACAGGCTTCTGTCAGGGACTCCACCCATTTCTCCAAGGGAGCCTTTTATAGCAGGACTAAACTCACTCCCTGCTGGAATAAACCATTTTATCTTTAGATCGGCCTCTAGTGGGTGCTTTGCCACAATATATATACAGTGGTACCTCAGTTTTTGTCCTTAGTTGGTTCCGGACAGCAGGATGAGGTTCAAACAGGTTGAGTTCCAAAGAAGCATTTCCCATAGGTATCAATTTAAATTGAAATAATTCATTCCGGACCACAGATTTTTGAAATTTTTGTTTGAACTGATGGTCTTGTTTTGTTATACAAAACCTTAAAACTAACATAGATTTTAACTTCACTTTAACTGTACTGAGAGGACTTGAGGGCCTGATGAGAGGTTATTGCTTGGAACTTTGGTTCTTATAGACACAGTCTTGTAAGCATAGGCTGTACATTGGTTCTTACAAGCACAGGATGCACATTGGCACTTACAGGAACAGGCTGCATATTGGCACCTAAAAACACAGGATGCACATCGGCACTTCCAGGCACAGGATTCAGATTGGCTCTTACAGATATAGGCTGCAGATTGGCACTTACAGATACAGACTGCACATTGGCTCTTACAGGCACTTGATGCAGATTGGGGCCAAGAGAAGCCTGCAGGAAGCAGAGGAAGCCATGGGGGGCCACAGGGGGCCAGGGGGGCCGAGGGAGCAGTGAGCACTGGGCCTGCTCAGTGCATTGCACCAGCTGCTCTGGCTGTAGCTCCGCCCCTGCTCCTACTTTACCTCTCTCTAGACCTGAATGTCTCATTCACAGCAAAATCAAAAATCAAATGGAGGGTGATCCACATTTGCTAACTTAATATAACAGTGCATTTACCCTTGCATATTACAAAATATGTATTGGAAAACAAAACCAGTTAAAAACAGCTACCTCTGATGAAGTTCTGAATGCATGGAAACATATTAGGGTTTTTCTCTGCATAATGTTGTCTTCAAATGGATTTTGTTTTCCAATAAATATTTTTAATGTGCAAATGCTATAGTATGTAGATGTATTATTGTATTCATTTAGCAAGTTTTGCATGCTCTCTGTTGACCTCTTAATTAAGTGGTCCTTTGTAATGCCCTAACAACGAGAGTTTCATTGTTTAATGAGGCATTCATAATTAATACAATTATTATTCAGTATTGTAAAAAAAGACTTAGCTGCTATTGGTCTCCATGCACTATAAGGTCAATGGATAGAGGAAGTTTTATGAGGCAGTGCTAAATATTTCAGGCAGAAAGTGATGTGATGCTGTTTATTGGCTGTGTTAATGTTTTTTCCTTTGGCAACAAGCTTTTTCTTTAGACTTGTTTCTCAGCACTTCCCTCTGTATGCTCACTACTGAGTTTACAAATTGGAACAATATTGCAAAACATAAATTGGAGAAAATAGCTCACTCAGGCACAAGAAAAAAACTATAGTTGATTATTAAAACATTTATAAATCTCAGGAGACCAATGTCACACTCACAATCATAAAATATCTAACAAAGCTCTATATGCTTCTGCGACAAACAAGCCACTCTGGAAATATTACAGATGGATGGTTGCATTAGGAGGCCTCACATTCTAAACTCTCACAGGATGGCTTTATAACAGGGTTTAAATAAAATATTTTACATAATGAATGTCATAATGAATGATAGGTCTCCATGTGGTGCAATAAATATTATTATTATTATTATTAATCTTTATTTGTAATGCGCTAACATATTCCTTAGCGCTAAACAAGGTAGATACAATCAAAAAGAAACTTAACAAATTATGAAAGAATGGAGGTCCTTGCTATTGAGTTTAAAGTCAAGCATACAGTAAATAGTCCTTTCGCTAAAGCACCCAACAAGACTGAAAACTCGCTAACTTACAGTCTGAAGGCTATGGGTGAGGTATAGAAAGGTGAGGTACAATATATTGTGTAAATTACGGCTGAAGGTGAAAAGCTTCTTTAAATAGATGAGTATGTAGTAAGTATAGACCACATACAGCATTTTAGGCTATTTAGATCAGATAATAAAACAATTATTATCAGAAGGATGAAATGCTTTTCTGTATGTTTTGCATCTGCAGTTATGCTACTTCCTCAGAAGTATAGGGAGACTAGATCAGTCTAGGTTCTGATTCAGAAAGAGCATGCTCAGTAAAGGGCATGGGACTGTGAAGGTTCATGCACTGTCACTGGGCAGGGCAGGGCAAGCTTATTACAGTAGAGCTGTTACCTTTAATACATCTGTGTAGACAGCGTGGGCAGAGCTAATTATTTCATGAGCCAATGACATCATACCCCAGCATGCATCCAAGCTCTGTGTTGGTCCAGCCCCCAGGCAGAGCAGGCCATGCCTCCTGATAAGGCACAGGGAGGAAGAGAGACACAGCTGTGCTAAGGGGGAAACAGACAATTTAAAAAGTTATGAAATATTACATTTTATTTATTTTGAACTGCATACTGCTTTTAGTAGTCACTGACAAAAAAAATAAAATAAAAATATGAGCTTTTCTTTTAAACACAATACAATGGGTCTTTAAAGGGCCACTTCATTCAGCATAATTTGGACCGCATCACTGTGAAGATCTCGAAACATGTTTTTTGCATTTTTGAAATATGGCCATTTTTCAATGAGAAATCAAATACAATTTGTGATTGTATGTGTGAAAGCCTGCCCACAGACTGCTCCATGTCTTCTTCATTACTGCAACAACCAGGTTGCAGGTGTGTGTGTCCCATTCAAGTCAATGGTGAGCTTTTTTTTTTTTTACTCTGACTGCTTATATTTCCAGTTTGAAGGGAACAGACCTTGCAATGGGTTTATTCTTTCAGAAACCAAAAACAAATTGCTGAGTTTTTTTTTAATTGTTATAAGTGAAATTAAAAAAATAATTATTTTAACATACAATCTTGTGCTCTTTCAAACCTTACAGTGAGCACTTAGAGAGTTCAGTTGCCTTCTGTATCATTGTATGCATTGTATTATTCTATACACGTACAGATGTATTTTATTTAAAAATAACATTTGTTTTCCACACCTCCAGAGCTGCTTACATAGGCACAGTGTACCTACCAATAGAAACACTGGATTTGAGTATGGATTTTAACTCTTTACTAACGTTCAAGCCAGCAGCAGTTTAATGCAGAGATCTACAGATCATAATCTGGCTCCTCTTCCTTCTGTAAGAGGTCTACACATCTAATGATCCTTTCCTACATAAACTGCCATCACTGATTATTACATTGTATTAAAATGTATTAGCTGCCTGTTATTGGCCAATTGGAAATCTGTCTTTGAGCAGCCAAATATTCTAATTCTTAATTGCATCCATACTAATACTTATAATGTTAAAAAAATGATTTAGACACACGAATTGTGCGGGTTAATTAATCATTTCAGATAATGTAATTTACAGAATGGCAGGGCCTTAAAATTCATAACTTTCAATGTCAGTTATCTAAAAAAAAATTAGCAGCAACTAATTGCAACGAAATTTACGTTTATCTGTATTTTCAGTAACTTGGATCAAGCTGTGTCCCTTTAACATTTTGTTAATTCTCAATAATGTAAATTTTCAGCTATGCAAATTATTATACCATGTCTCTTTTATAATTTATCTCCCTAATGTTCCACATAAACCAGCTCCAGGGCTTTTCCCTCACTGCCCCATTTTGACATCCCAAATACATTAATGGTACAGTTTAATCAATATTTGCAAATAAACATTTACTTGTTTTTTATTTTTTTTTACAAATGATGTACTATTCCACAGTAACATACATACAGTACGTGCATATAAGCACTGATGACAGGTCATAATCAATTGAGTATACATATATATTATTAATAAAATTATAAAGAGCTTACACTCTAATATAGCAGTAATAGGGAAAGATTAACCAATTTCCTCACCCTGCATCTCAACTGGGCACATTCCTGTCTATTAGCTGCTGTCTGCACACTTTTATTTAATTAGCTCATTATTTACTTGCTAACACAAACTGACTGTTTAAAACACTGTATGCATGCAGTCAAGTTAGAAATCAATCATTACTTCGACGGGTGCCATTACCCTATGTGCCAAGCCCTAGAGATGAACCAGATTCCTGTGCAGCAAGTTTATTTAGGAATATAACGTGTCAAAGATTGACAAAAAATTATTCATGCAGTGATTTAAAAAAAAAAAAAAATACAAGAACATTATGTGCAAGTAATGAGGACAAAACACTTGCATATTCACATTTAAACAGAACACACAGTTCTTGTAGTACAAATCTATTAGGTAATTGTCAAACATGTGTTTTTTTTTAAATCATTTGTAAAGTAAACAAATAATCTGTGATGAAGCATAATTAGATGCATATTGTGATGCTGACACTATTTCACTTATCTGCACTTATTACATTTATTTTACATCTAGTACAGATACAGTTTTTTACTATCTTTTCTCAGTTTGCATTTTAAATAGCTTAGCCAGTGCAGAAAATGTCCAAGATTCTGCAAATACACTGTTGTAGTCAGTGGCTGGGTTAGTGCATGGGGGCCCCGGTGCAAAAAGAAAATGTGGCAATTTTGTTTTCTGTGGAAATCTATATAAATTACAGTGGCCCTTGGGGAGCTGTGTAATAAGCAATAACAATGATCCTCAACTTTTGAAAATGCGAGTTAGAGCACGCATTCACTATGTACATGCATCCACCCCTCCCAGCATAGGGGCATGCATTAGCACAGGTGGCACTTAAGCAAAGATAGGTTACAACTTTTGAATAGAGAAGGAGGAAGGGAAACAACAACAAAAATGAGGGAGGGGGGAGAGAAGACAATAAAAAGAGGAACCAAGTGGAGAAGACGTGTAACAGGGTGAGAGGAGATGGCTGGTGGCTCTTCAAGGAGAAACACAAAGGGCATCCAAGAGTATTATTTGTCTCTCAACAATCCACAGCAGGCGAAATATGGAAATAACGTCTCCAAGCACAAAAGCGGACATTAGAGAGCTAAAGGAGCCCATTAACTCATTTAGAACTGACATTAAAACTGACATGCAAAAGATAGCTACTGATCTAACTAATGAAATCAAAGCTGTGGATACCAAAGTCGTTCAACTAGAGGAAAAATATAGCAATCTTCTTAAGGAGCATGAGGAGTTGCAAGAAGAAGTGGATATGTTATGGGACCAACAGAATCAACTCCAATCCCACCAGGAGGACTTGAAAAATAGAGTCGGTGCTGGACTTGCCTGTTTACATGATGGGGCTCTGTAAGACTCGCTTACTCAACTTGGAGGAGGCAGAGCTCAGGATTGACAGAATACATAGAGCATTGGGCAGACAGCCCTCTCCCAACAAAAGACCAAGAGATGTTATAATCAAACAATGTGGTTGTTGTAGACATGCTCTTTAAGCTTATGCATGCTGTATTACACAGCTTTAATGCAAAGCCAAGGTTGGAATAAACACAGGCTGAGTATCCAATCCATGTACAGCTGTTTCAAGCTTACTGGCTATCATCAGCATGGAGCGGGATCTCAGCCTGTGTTGTGGAAATTATGAGTAGGTAGTTCACCACAACAATACCTTAATTGCACTTGGAAGCATTCTAAAAAGGTACCTTATATATATATACTGTATATATACAGTGGATATAAAAAGTCTACACACCCCTGTTAAAATGTCAGGATTCTGTGCTGTAAAAAATGAGACAAAGGCATCTCCTGTGCACAGCCTTCTTCAGACCACCCCACAGATTTTCAATCGGATTCAGGTCTGGGCTCTGGCTGGGCATTCCAAAACTTTAATCTTCTTCTGGTGAAGCCATTCCTTTGTTGATTTGGATGTGTGCTTTGGATCGTCATGCTGAAAGATGTAGTTCCTCTTCATGTTCACCTTTCTAGCAGAAGCCTGAAGGTTTTGTGCCAATATTGACTGGTATTTGGAACTGTTCATAATTCCCTCTATCTTAACTAAGGCCCCAGTTCCAGCTGAAGAAAAACAGCCCCAAAGCATGATGCTGCCACCACCATGCTTCACTGTGGGTATGGTGTTCTTTTGGTGATGTACAGTGTTGTTTTTGCGCCAAACATATCTTTTGGAATTATGGCCAAAAAGTTCAACCTTGGTTTCATCAGACCATAACACCTTTTCCCACGTGCTTTTGGGAGACTTCAGATGTGTTTTTGCAAAATGTAGCCTGGCTTGGATGTTTTTCTTCGTAAGAAAAGGCTTTCGTCTTGCCACTCTACCCCATAGCCCAGGCATATGAAGAATACAGGAGATTGTTGTCACATGTACCACACAGCCAGTACTTGCCAGATATTCCTGCAGCTCCTTTAATGTTGCTGTAGGCCTCCTGGTAGCCTCCCAGACCAATTTTCTTCTCGTCTTTTCATCAATTTTGGAGGGAGCTCCAGTTCTTGGTAATGTCACTGTTAAGCCATATTTTCTCCACTTGATGATGACTGTCTTCCTTGTGTTCCATGGTATATCTAATGCCTTGGAAATTCTTTTGTACCCTTCCTGACTGATACCTTTTAACAATGAGATCCCTCTGATGCTTTGGAAGCTCTCTGTGGACCATGGCTTTTGCTGTGGTATGCGACTAAGAACATTTCAGGAAAGACCAACTAGAGCAGCTGAACTTTATTTGGGGTTAATCAGAGGCACTTTAAATAATGGCAGGTGTATGCTGACTCCTGTTTAACACGATTTGGAATGTGATTCTGAACACAGCTACATCCCCAGTTATAAGAGGGTGTGCAGACTTATGCAACCACATTATTTTTATTTTTTATTTTTCTTCCCTCCACCTAAAAGATTTCAGTTTGTTTTTCAATTGAGTTGTACAGTTTATAGGTCACATTAAAGGTGGAAAAAGTTCTGAAATTATTTATCTTTGTCTCACTTTTTTACAGCACAGAATCCTGACATTTTAACAGGGGTGTGTAGACTTTTTATATCCACTGTATACACGTATACATTTACATATGCATCTATATGGCATCCCGACCTCATCGCGCCTGAGTAATGTGCTGCGACGCAAGCGTGCGCATGCATTCACTCCAGACAAAAGTGACCCTGTGAAAAAAAGCACCCTGACATCTGCGCGCATCTCTCAAACTCACACCACACATACATACTCACAGCTCTGTATCATACACACCCAGTACTGCACCACACATGCAATCATAGCACTGAATTATGCACAAGTACTGTACCAGACATACTCTCAAAGTACTGTAACATATACTGTACCACACATACTCACAGTACTGTATAATACACACCAAATACTGTACCATGGCACCCCAACCTCAGCACGGCTGAGTATATGGTATGTATGATACAGTTCTGTGAGTACGTGTGGTACAGTATATTATACAGTACTTTGAGAGTATGTCTGGTACAGTACTTGTGCATAATTCAGTGCTACGATTGCATGTGTGGTACAGCTTTGTGTCTTTGTGAATCTGTACATATATGTGTTACAGTGCTCTGTGTCTTTGTATATGTGTTTCTTATTCTTATTTGTGTGGTCTTTCTATCCTGCTTGTTTAATCTGTGGAATTCTCTACCAAAGGAGGTGGTGACAGCGGATTCAATAGATAACTTTAAAAAGGGATTGGATATATTTTTAAATAAAAAAGGGCATTAAGGGCTATCCTAGATAAATAGAGAGGGAGTATTGATCCAGGGATGAATCCGATCACCAGTATCTGGGGTCAGGAAGGAATTTTATATATGTTTCCCTGTTGAGACAATTGGCAAAGTTTCACTGTTAGTGCTTAATTTCACTAAAAATAAAAGAGTTTGAACACTAAAAAATTCGCTAAGCGAGAGAAAAAATGGCCGCCGAACAAAACGAAAATGAGGCTACAACCGCAAACAACATACGAGACACATTACGACCTCACAAAAATCGTCCGCAACCCGCAAACATGAAAAAATTAAAAACACAATAGATACACACAACACATACATAAAAAGCTTACCTACAGCAAGAGGGAGCATCCAGGACCTCAAAAAAGCAACTTACACCTTCATTTCACTCAAAATAAAAGAGTTTAGACACTAAAAAATTCTCTAAGCGACAGAAAAAATGGCCGCCGACCAAAACTAAAACGAGGCTACAGCACTCTAAACACGCAAAACACCACAAGAAACTCGCAAAACACCACAAGAAACTCGCAAAACACCAAAAAAGACCTACGGATATTCCGCTAAGACGCATACCACACATTACCCGCCATTTTACGCCAATGCGAAAGTACACGACTACGCTAACGGTTTGGTCTCGCGCACGCACAGTATTACACTGCACACATTCAGCACGCTTACACAGCAGCTCCACACCACTAATGCTGCAGCAACCTCAAAACACATTGACAGCTCTTCAACACAATGCTTCAAAATAGGTAAAGTATATTCATTTATTAATGAATTACATATTTCATTATTACACACCAAACAGCATTAGCTACCTTACAATTTCATTGCATCATTTTTTGACGGGCAATTCGCTAGTTAACAATAAATCTGCGTATTGCAGATCGGAGGAGATCTAAAAAGGTTGAACTTGATGGAATAGTTTTTTTTTCAACCAAAATGACTATGTAACTATCTATGGGCCAAAGGAAGGACACAGGGGGCTGAGGGAGGCCGCAGAGTTCCGTGAGGGGCCACAGGAGGCTGAGGGGGGACACAGGTGACTGAGGAAGGCTGCAGAGGTCTGCGAGGGGCCACAGGAGGCTGCGGGAGAACACAGGAGTAGTGGGGGGCCACAGGGCCTGCGGGGGGGTTAATGAAGTTGTGGGGATCACAGGGCCTGTGGTTGTCCACAGGGGACACATTTGAAAAAATTAAATCATCCATGATATTACTGATGATATCACACTAGGTGCTTTATGATGTCACTTAATGGTAACACTATTCCTACAAATTATTTTTAAGTTATGAGACAAAATATAAAACTATTGTTAATATACATGACTGAAAATTATTTTTCAAAAATAAATTATAAAATTATAATGTTTTGACTTCGGCAAGGTATGGTACTGTGCTAGCCATAGAACATAAGAAATACATTTGATGGAACTGGTACATATTATTGGCTAAGTGTGTCAGCCATTAAAAGGTACCATCTGTATTAAACTGCTGTCTGTTGACTTGCATTTCAATGTAAAACCTATTTAATGAAAACACCTAAAATGCTCAACTCCTAAACTGCCAAGGATAAAAACGTAAAGAATTTTGAGTTGTATCTCATAAAAATATAGAAAAAAAACTTGCTGTTAACTTTATAACAACAAAGCGGTGGCTCACATTCCTTTCCCCAAAGCCCACCAGAAACAACATGAGTTAAGTTGCACACTGTGTAGATATAAAAGGGATAAATGGATTTCACTGCAGATAACAAGCAAAAAAGCCATCTTTGGGTTAAGTTTGCCTGACGACAGCCTTATACCAGGCAGCCTTACATTTCTTAAATGTGTTTGACCCTACCACATACACTGGACAGCTGTGGTAGCTATGTACTACTGTTTCATAAAGTAGTACTTTCACGCATTAGCACCATCTAGCTTTTACATTGAAATAAATACCTCTTGCTCATTCACCTTTACTGGTGAACATTTGCCAGAGTTGTCGAGCAAATGTTAATTTACATTAATGACATTTGAATTTTGAATTTTAAGGTAGCGTTAAAGTCAATTTGCTCACCTGTAATGGCAAATGCTTGCTAGAGATGGCAAGCGATTCTTAAATAACAATAAAGAAATTTAAATTGTATTTGTTCCCCTGTAATGGTGAACATTCACCAGAATTAATATTAATTTATGATTGTTAAAAATTGTTCTGCATTCTTTCACCCTGTTTTGTGAACATTCACCATGAGCGGCAAGGGCATGACCGACATATTCTCTCCCTTTCTCGCCCTTGATGCTGAATATTGATCTAGGATCTACTCACTCTGGTAGTGTGCAAGAATAACATACTTGATTTATAATGTACTACTTTACTACTAGTATAAGAATGTTTAAACATTATAAATCAAGTATAGATATGCATGTACTTTCATTTTAACAGTGTTTAATTCTAGAGTGTCCCTTTAATGAAATATTTCTTTAACATACATTATCATTCGCTCAAATACAGCTCAAGGTATCTAAAAATTCCAAAAAAGACAGTCAAACTTTGTAATTCACTCCTACATTGTTAACTTTCAAACAAATCCATTCACCCATTTTTTCATCAAAAAAAACCCAAAACATGTCATTACCCGAAAATTCAATATAAATCCACTTTTTTTTGGGCTGGACTAAATTTAATGAAAATTGCCAAAAACTTCAGGACTGAATGCCTCTTAACATACAAAATTTCAAACAGATACATAAGACCAAAGCAAAGTTATAAAACCATAATAGAAAGTTCAAAAGAACAATAACTAGTAGAGCATGACTGTTTTCTAATACACATTGCCTTGCAAAAGTATTCACCCCCCTTGGCATTTTTCGTGTTTTGTTGCCTCACAACCTGGAATTAACATGGATTGTTTGAGGATTTGCATAATTTAATTTACAAAACATGACCACAACTTTAAAGAGGTTTTTTTTTTATTGTGAAACAAACAACAAATAGAACAAAATAACAGAAAAAGTCAATGTGCATAATTATTCACCCCCCTAAAGTCAATACTTTGTAGAGCCACCTTTTACGGCAATCACAGCTCCAAGTCGTTTTGGATAAGTCTCTATGAGCTTGCCACATCTTACCACTGGGATTTTTGCCCATTCCTCCTTGCAAAACTGCTCCAGTTCTTTCAAGTTGGATGGTTTGCGCCACATATTTTCTATTGGATTGAGGTCTGGGGTTTGACTTGGCCATTCCAACACATTTACATGTTTCCCCTTAAAACACTCAAGTGTTGCTTTAGCAGTGTGTTTGGGGTCATTGTCCTGCTGGAAGGTGAACCTCCGTCCTAGCCTCAAATCACGGACAGAGTGGTACAGATTTTGCTCAAGAATATCCCTGTATTTAGCACCATCTTTCCCTTAACTCTGACCAGTTTCCCAGTCCTTTGGGGGATGTGATATGTTGGGTTTGTGCCAGACATAGCGTTTTCTTTGATGGCAGAAAAGTTACATTTTAGTATCATCAGACCAGAGCACCTATGTCCATACATTTTGGGAGTCTCCCACATGCCTTTTTGCAAACTCAAAACGTGCCATTTTGTTATTTGCTTAAAGTAATGGCTTTCTTCTGGCCGGTCTGCCATAAAGCCCAACTTACGGCTTATTGTCGTCCCATGTACAGATACTGCAGTCTCTGCTGTGGAACTCTGCCGCTCCTCCAGGGTTACCTCTCTGCTGCCTCCCTGATTAATGCCCTCCATGCCCGGTCTGTGAGTTTTGGTGGGCGGCCGTCTCTTGGCAGGTTTGCTGTTGTGCCATGTTCTTTCCATTTGGTTATGATAGATTTGATGGTGCTCCTGGGGATCATCAAAGATTTGGATTTTTTTTTATAACCTAACCCTGACTTGTACTTCTCAACAACATTGTCCCTTACTTGTTTGGAGAGTTCCTTGTTCTTCATGGCAGTGTTTGGTTAGTGGTGCCTCTTGCTTGGGTGTTGCAGCCTCTGGGGCTTTTCAAAAAAGGTGTGTATATGTAATGACAGATCATGTGACACTTAGATTGCACACAGGTGGACATCATTATGTGACTTCTGAAGGTAATTGGTTGCACCAGAGGTTTTTTTTGGGCTTCATAACAAAGGGGGTGAATAAATACACACATGCCAATTTTCTTTTTTCTATTTCTAAAAAATAGTTTTATGTATATATTTTTCTCATTTCACTTCACCAACTTAGACTATTGTGTTCTGATCCATCACATAAGATTCAGAACAAAACATTGAATACTTTTGCAAGGCACTGTATATATATATATATATATATATATATATATATATATATATATATATATATACTAGTGAATTGCCAGTCAAAAAATGACAGCAATAAAATTATAAGCCAGGAAATGCTGTTTGACACAAAATGCGAGTCTATGGGCCCTCTGAGCACCTTCAGCCTCTCCCCCCGAGTACTTTATAGGCATGTGTAGTTTAGGGCCCTACTGACTTGGGTTAAGTATTAGTACCAGCAATGAAATTGTAAGGCTGGCAATGCTGGTTGTCATACAATGTGAGGCTTTTGGTCCTCGTTGTTTGTATTTTCAAAGTCCTATGTTCCTGGCGTTGTTAGTGTAAGTGTTACTGTTTGCGCCATTGTGTATTTTCTAAGTTCTGCGTTCCTGGCGTTGCAGAGCCTCGCTTTCTTCTTGTTTCAGATTTCTTACGTTTTTCACCCGCCATTTTTTTTGTTGGTTAGATGATTTTCGAGTGACGAAAAACGGCAAATAAGACTCAAAATTGCTTGCATCCTCACTTTCAGGCTTCCTGGCTCTCCCCCTGTGCTGTGTGAGTGTGTTTTTATTTATTTTTTATTATTTTTCTTGTTTGGAGTTACGCACTACGTGCTTCAATGGCTCTCCTGGCAGATGAGCACCTTCGGTAAGTGTTACTGTTTGCACCGTTGTGTATTTTCTAGGTTTTGCATGCCTGGTGTTGCAGAACCTCATTTTCATTCTGTTTTAGATTTTTTATGTTTTTCGTCCACTATTTTATCTGTCGCTTAGCCGATTTTCGAGTGACGAAACACGGAAAATAAGGCTTAAAATCTCTTGCAACCTCACTCCCAGGCTTCCTGGTTCTCCCCCTGTGCTGTGTGTGAGTGTGTTTTTATTTTTTTTAATTATTTTTCTTGTTTTTGGTGTTTTTGGAGTAACATGCCTTTGGCACTCATCTTGCATGTGAGACGGCGCCGCTGGCTGCAATGAGCGCCTTTGGCGCTCATTGCAGCAACTTGAGCACCTCGCTTTGCGAGGCGCGCAAGTGTGACTGCAAATCGCAGTTTGACAACTATTATATGTGATATATATATATATATATATATATATATATAATATATATATATATATATATATATATATATCTCTTTTTAATTATTGTTTAATAAAATATGTGCTAAATGAATTATTTAATCAGATATGCATTATAAAACCTATGGACTGCAATACTTATAATTTCCAAGGTACAAAACTAATCTTGCAAGATATCCAACTAGAACATATTTTATCTCATTACAAACATAAAATAATTCCCTACTACATAAATTAAAATTAACTCACAAATGTCTTGATTAAGAAAAAAATAACACTAATAAATCAAGGAATTACATGTAATATACAACTAATAATTTTTATTTTAAATGCTGTTAATTATCAGCAGTATTGTACTGTTTATATAATACTAGAATATTGCCCGTCAAAAAATGACGGCAATGAAATTGTAAGTGAGCTAAGGGTGTTTGGTGTATATAATGTGGCTGATGTAGCGTCGTTCGTTTTCTATGTGCGAGTTTTTCGTAATATTAGTTTTCTATGTCGTGCAAGTTTTTCGGAATATCCGTAGCTGTTTTGCGTGTTTATGGTAGTGTTTTGCGTGTTTAGGGACCTTTAGCCTCATTTTCGTTTTGTAGGCGGCATTTTTTCTCTCGCTTAGAGAATTTTTTAGTGTCTAAACTGCTTTAATTTCATTTAAATTGAGGTGTAACTTTAGTTTTCGAGGTCCTGGATGCTCCCTCTTGCTGTAGGTAAGCTTTTTATGTATTTGTTGTGTGTGTTTGTTGGATTTTTTATGTTTTCATGTGCGCGTGTTGCGGACGTTTTTTGCGAGGTCGTAATGTGTCGTAACGTGTCTCGTATTTTGTTTGCGTTACGACATAAAGTTTGCGAGGGTCGCAGTTGCTGGCAAGGAGTGCCTTTGGCGCTCCTTGCCAGCAACTGCGACCCTCGTAAATTTCGCGAGGGTCGTGATTATATTGTTGTTAGCATTTTATATATTTTTCATTATTTCTATTTTATTTGATATTTTCATCTTCATAGTAAATTCCTTTTTTAAGGAACTCTATGTAGATGCATTATATCAAAACATCTCAATGAGGACACATTGTAATCATCAATTATAGCTAATCATTTTAATTTTAAATGCTGTGGATTTCCAAACCTCTTCTCAGGGCTCCCCAGACAGGTCAGGTTTCAATTTAACAGTGTGTGAATACAGGTGAGAAAGTTAGAGGCTCCTTTTCTTGTTGAATACTAATTGCCTCACCTGTGTTAGCAATACTGTTATATTGAAATCCCAACTTGTTTGGGGAGCCCAGAGGAGAGGTTTGAGAATTGCAGAATTAAAGTAAACAATTACTGTAGAAAAAGGGGTTAAATCATAATAAAAACAAAAACAGGGGTTTATGACCCATATGCCTATGGCCTGCTGCTCCCTATGAGCCCAGGTATCCCCTGTGATTTTCCTCTTAATACTCCCTACTCCATATGAGCCCTGTATCCACTGGGATTCCTACTTAATACCCAATACCCCTATGAGTCTGGTATCCCCTGGAATTCCATCAAGTCCCTTTTCCCTGCCCCTTGTGCTGTGTGATGGAGGGTCCATTAACTATATGGGGACACTGTTGGAGCTCTAACCATAACCATGTCAAAAAACTTTAACCCTGTTTCCATGGGGGTCCCTATGGACACCCACAGTATTCTAAAGTATGACCATGAGGAGCTGAGTGTACTTAATATTAGCCCCTATACAATGGTGGTCCCTAGAGAACCCAATGGCATTCTTAATTATAAACATGGGAGTCCCTATGGACCCCCCACAATACCTAATATTAAACCTATGGACCCCCATGGTATTTTAAACTATAACCCTGTGGCTCCCTAGGGACCCCCATAGCATATAAACCTAGCCTTCTACCATAGGAGTCCCTATGGACTCTCATGGCACACTAACTTCTACCCTATCACACATATCATTTCTACCCATTATCCACAAGAACCTGCATAGCCCATAACACTACCCCCTTAAAATAATTAAATACAGTAAAAATCATCAAATAAAAAGAATTACATAAAATAAAAAAATAAAAAATTAGTTAAGATAACATTTTAAAAAATAATAAAAAATAGACTACAAAAAACCACACTAGTAGAGCGGTAAAGTTATACTTTCCTTCCTCCTTGATAACCCTCCAGTGATGACCCTGGATGCCCTGGTCCTTACTCTTCAGCCCTGGATATGCAAACCCTTTTATCTTGATTGAAGAATATTTCCTCTTCTTGCTTGTTTTAAGCCCTTGGTAATAATTTTCAGTCCGTGTAAATGGGTTTCTGTCATGACCGGACTTTGTGGGGTGAGGGGAGACCCTTCTTCTAAACTCCACTTTTAGATGATTTGGCCAACCTAAAGCCATCTTAAAGGACCACAAAAGTTGCCTTTAATGCTCTGCATCATCAGTTAGAGGGTGAAAAAACATGTGGAAAATGTGTTCACATTTTTAAAATTGGTCAAGAATTCACTTAGATATTGTCATTTTATTTTAGCCTGTGAAGCTCTCCCACAAGAATCTACACAATTAATAAGTCTGCGGTCTGTTACTGTAACATGTTAGCATGTTATTTCCCATAGGCTTGAGGCCTGCTTGTGATTGGCCCATTCATATTTCCTGGGTTTGTAGGCCCTCACGTGATCAGCTCCCGCTGAAGCGCAGAGAAACACCAAGCTGGAGTTTCAGTGCTGCAGCTAGAATTGGAATTAAGCCAGTCAGATAGTTGCCTGCATTTAAATGGGAAAATGGGAGTTCAGCAAATAAAACACTGAAACTACTGATTACCCAGGGAACAGTAAAACATATTCGGCTATGGACAACCCTAATTAGCCAGGCACAGAGCCTGGACTTTGTGAGACACCACAACACAATCTACAAGAGAACCCTGGTGCCCTATGATGGGGAAAAATACAAATATCCATGCCCTCTAAGTATAAGTATTTTTTTTATATATATATATATATATATATATATATACAGTGGGTGGAAAAAGTATTTGATCCCCTGCTGATTTGGAACATTTGTCCGCTGACAAATAAATGATCAGTCTATAATTATAATGGTAGGTATTTTTTAACAGTGAGAGACAGAATAACAAAAAACAAAGAAACAAGAAAAACACATGTAAAACAAGTTATGAATTAATTTGCAGGTCCGTGAGGGAAATAAGTATTTGATCGGTTGTCTTTTAAACAGGTAACAAGCTGAAATTAGGAACACTGTTAAAGGGGATGCTCCTAATCTCTGCTCATTACCTGTATAAAAGAAACCTGTCCACAAAAGCAATCAATCAATTACATTCCAAACTCTCCACCATGGCCAAGACCAAAGAGCTGTCCAAGGATGTCAGGGACAAGATTGTAGTACTACACAAGGCTGGAATGGGCTACAAGACCATGGCCAAGCAGCTTGGTGAGAAGGTGACAACTTGCAATTATTCGCAAATGGAAGAAACACAAGATAACTGCCAGTCTCCCTTGGTCTGGTGCTCCATGCAAAATCTTACCTCAATGATCATGAGAATGGTGAGGAATCCGCCCAGAACTACACGGGAGGATCTTGTTAATGATCTCAAGGCAGCTGGGACCATAATCACCAAGAAAACAATTGGTAACACACTACTCCGTGAAGTACTGAAATCCTGCAGTGCCTGCAAGTTCCCCCTGCTTAAGAAAGCACAAGTACAGGGCCGTCTGAAGTTTGCCAATGAACATATGAATGATTCAGAGGAAAACTTGGTGAAAATGTTGTGGTCAGATGAGACCAAAATCAAGCTCTTTGGCATCAACTCAACTCGCAGTGCTTGCAGGAGGAGGAATCCAGCCTATAACCCCAAGAACACATCCCCACTGTCAAACATGAAGGTGTAAACATTATGCTTTGGGGGTATTTTTCTACTAAGGGGACAGGACAACTGCACTGCATCAAAGGGATGATGGATGGGGACATGTACCATCAAATCTTGGGTGAGACCCTCCTTCCCTCAGCCAGGGTATTGAAAAAGGGTTGTGGATGGATATTCCAGCATGACAGTGGCTCAAAACACAGCCAAGGCAACAAAGGAGTGGCTCAATAAGAAGCACGTTAAGGGCCTGGAGTAGCCTAGCCAGTCTCCAGACCTTAATCCCATAGAAAATCTGTGGAGGGAGCTGAAGGTTCGAGTTCCAAACATCAGCCTCTAAACCTTAATAACTTGGAGAGGATCTACAAAGAGGAGTGGGACAAAATCCCTCCTGAGATGTGTGCAAACCTGGTGGCCAACTACAAGAATAATCTGACCTCTGTGATTGCCAACTGGGATTTTGTTACCAAGTACTAAGATGAAGGGGTCAAATACTTATTTACCGCATTGACCAGCAAATCGATTTTTTGCATGTGTTTTTCTTGTTTGTTTTTTGTTATTATGTCTCTTACTGTTAAAATACACCTACAATTAAAATTATGGACTGATCACTTCTTGGTCAGTGGACAAACATTAAAAGTCAGCAGGGGATTAAATACTTTTTTCCCCCACTGTATATACAGTCAGGTCCATAAATATTGGGACATCAAAATAATTCAATTTTTTTTGGCTCTATACACCACCACAATGGATTTGAAATGAAACGAACAAGATGTGCTTTAACTGCAGACTTTCAGCTTTAATTTGAGGGTATTTACATCCAAATCAGGTGAACGGTGTAGGAATTACAACAGTTTGTATATGTGCCTCCCACTTTTTCAGGGACCAAAAGTAATGGGACAGATTAACAGTCATAAAACAAACTTTCACTTTTTAATACTTGGTTGCAAATCCTTTGCAGTCAATTACAGCCTGAAGTCTGGAACACATAGACATCACCAGACGCTGGGTTTCATCCCTGGTGATGCTCTGCCAGACCTCTATTGCAACTGTCTTCAGTTCCTGCTTGTTCTTGGGGCATTTTCCCTTCAGTTTTGTCTTCAGCAAGTGAAATGCATGCTCAATCGGATTCAGATCAGGTGATTGACTTGGCTATTGCATAACATTCCACTTTCCATAACTTTCCCTTAAAAAACTCTTTGGTTGCTTTTGCAATATGCGTCGGGTCATTGTCCATCTGCACTGTGAAGCGCCGTCCAATGAGTTCTGAAGCATTTGGCTGAATATGAGCAGATAATATTGCCCGAAACACTTCAGAATTCATCCTGCTGCTTTTGTCAGCAGTCACATCATCAATAAATACAAGAGAACCAGTTCCATTGGCAGCCATACATGCCCACGCCATGACACTACCACCACCATGCTTCACTGATGAGGTGGTATGCTTTGGATCATGAGCAGTTCCTTTCCATCTCCATACTCTTCTCTTCCCATCACTCTGGTACAAGTTAATCTTAGTCTCATCTGTCCATAGGATGTTGTTCCAGAACTGTGAAGGCTTTTTTAGGTGTTGTTTGGAAAACTCTAATCTGGCCTTCCTGTTTTTGAGGCTCACCAATGGTTTACATCTTGTGGTGAACCCTCTGTATTTACTCTGGTGAAGTCTTCTCTTGATTGTTGACTTTGACACACATACACCTACCTCCTGGAGAGTGTTCTTGATCTGGACAACTGTTGTGAAGGGTGTTTTCTTCACCAGGGAAATAATTCTTCGGTCATCCACCACAGTTGTTTTCCGTGGTCTTCCGGGTCTTTTGGTGTTGTTGAGCTCACCGGTGCGTTCTTTCTTTTTAAGTATGTTCCAAACAGTTGATTTGGCCACACCTAATGTTTTTGCTATCTCTCTGATGGGTTTGTTTTGTTTTTTCAGCCTAATGATGGCTTGCTTCACTGATAGTGACAGCTCTTTGGATCTCATATTGAGAGTTAACAGCAACAAATGCAAATAGCACACTTGAAATGAACACTGGAGCTTGTATCTGCTCTTTGTAAATGGGATAATGAGGGAATAACACACACCTGGCCATGGAACAGCTGAGCGGCCAATTGTCCCATTACTTTTGGTCCCTTAAAAAGTGGGAGGCACATATACAAACTGTTGTAATTCCTACACCGTTCACCTGATTTGGATGTAAATATCCTCAAATTAAAGGTGAAAGTCTGCAGTTAAAGCACATCTTGTTCGTTTCATTTCAAATCCATTGTGGTGGTGTATAGAGCCAAAAAGATTAGAATTATGTTGATGTCCCAATATTTATGGACCTGACTGTATATAGTAAATAAATAGTACATTTGTGTTCACATTTGAATGTCTAAAGCAAGTTAAAAAACCTGCTTCCAGCTCAAAATTCAGAGAAAAACAGTTATTACACTGCATTCTGGGAAGCTAAGCTGAGACATGCAAATGTGCCCACAAATGCCTCACTCTTCAATCCATAGCCATTTTCAAATATGGCTTCCTTTATGCTTTTGCCTGCTGTATTACTCAGCTTTAATGCAAAGCAAAGGCTGGATTTTACACAAGCTGAGTATCCTTTCAATGTACAGCTGATTCAAGCATGGAGCAGGATTTTAGCTTGTGTTGTGGATCTTATGAGTAGGTAGTTCACCACTACAATCATTTATAATATGGTGGGCAAAAGAGCGATATAAGCCCTCCACCGTACAGTAAATAAATAGTACATCTGTGTTCACATTTGAATGTCTAAAGCAAGTTAAAAAACCTGCTTCCAGCTCAGAATTCTGAGAAAAACAGTTATTAGACTGCATTCTGGGAAGCCAAGCTGGGACATGCAAATGTGCCCACAAATGCATTTTTTACCTTTGTAGCACTTTTTATATTGCTAAATGTAAGCTCTGAAATAGTTAATTATGCATTTCTTTAATTCAGTAGTTTTCACTATGAGACAATAAAATCTCTGAAACCATAACAATATCTTCTGTGTGAGTCAAGGGAAGGCTGAGTAAAGACTGAAAAACAAGGTATAGACTGCATATTAATTGTAGAATTAAGGTGATCTGCACAATGACTTAAGTTAGCATAGCCAGGATCACAGAACAGTGGTGCTGCATACGCCTTCTGCCAGCGGCGGCTGCTCAGCTGTGGATTCTGGGGAGTATTCCAGCACAGCCCAGTGGCGTAGTCCAAGGGGAGGGAGAGCAAGCCACAGACCAGCACTCTTTGCTCTCAGTTCTGTGTCATCGTCGCTACCTAACCACTGGGCAAGGCAGCTCTTGACACCGCAGTGACTGAGTGTCACCATCTCCTGACGCCACAGCTGACCTACTGGCTACAGCCCACTCTGCAAATGCTCACCCAGCCTCTTCCACCAATGACATACAGGAAAGACTCTAGCCACAGTAATACTACAACAAAAGACTGGTGGAGGCCGCACCGGTATTGCAGCGCCACTCGCTGTGCCAGACCGAAATGGGAAGCTGTACAGGAGAAAAAACCTATAAAGAGACCCACTTCCCATCCGGGAAGGCTCAAGAAGAGCTGTGCAGCTTAGAGGGAACTGGGAGGACATTATACCAGTTAATAAAACAGTTATACATTGGCTGTTGTCACAGCTGACTACAAATGTAAATGGCAATAATCATGTTGGTATGCCTTACAAAATGATACGGTTATGTCATACTGTGATACCACAGACATTGTATGCTTTATCCTGACTTGCCCAAATGTAGAACACTTGTTGCAAAGTAAGTAGGGAGGTTATTCCCTGCTCCATTGATTATGTATAACACTGTGACTTATAATGTATATCATATTTCTCAGTACTTAGACTATCATGATGGCGACCACTATTTTTAACTCATCTGGACATGTTCCTATGGAATCTCCTGCTATGGTTGACCACAAGAAGGTAGCCACCAAGCAACCTGGTCACCCAAGTAGCAAATGGCTCAGCTCGCACTCTAGAGTGAGCGGACCCCTCTAGAGCGGGTGTCCTGTCCCAGTAGCCAGATTCCCTCTGAGTGGTTCAGAGATAACCTAATTAGTGTAGCTAGTATACTGATTGGTTCCCATACAACTAGGCAGAAAATTCAAACATGGTCACTCCTCTGTTCATTATATTGTGGGCTGACCCACACTGGTTTATTCTGCATAAATATCCATGTATTGTTCCTCAATAAATCAGTCTAGTTTGGCTCTACATAACTACAGTGTGCTGCCAATCTTGGGTAAGGGATTCCTGAGCTAAATCACGTGATGGTATTTTGATACCTCTCTCCCTGGTATAACCTTAAAGGGAACTACTGTATCTCTGTCTGCTTGTTCCTGATTGTGCCTTGGTTTCTGCATTGGTTCCTGATACCTGTCCAGGAGAAGCATGCTGGGCACTGAGATCACCAAAACCCTGACAATCTAGGGGTGTTCCTGTAGTGGTAAACAAGATGTTTTTTGAAGTGGACCTGGCCTGCCGTGCTCCTGGGTCTTAACAGTCTCCACATAAAAACCTCTCTTTAAAAAAAAATTAAGCTATTGAAATTTCATCTGTTTTTTTTTACCTCACCTTCACCTTATATACTTTTTTTGGGAATCTGATTGGTTGAAATATGTCAATCTTATTTCAGCCACTCAGAATTTAGTATTTGAATTACTCCCACCCATTTCTGATTGGTTAAAAACCTAACCAATCAGAATGCATGGATTTCAAAAGGTAGGGAGTATTTCCAATGTTTGATTCTGATTGGCAGAATCTGGGGCTCAAAGGAGGTAGTAGATGTTGAAGCAGAATCCTAGGGGTCCCCTTGCTTATAGAGGGTAGCTGTATGCAATAGCTCCTTCATAGTGTCAGATTGGAGGCATCCAGGCTTCTTGGAGGCATTTGTCTGCCTTTGCGTTTGTGGGGTGGGGGGGGGGGGGAGTTGAGGGTACCCAAACATTTTTTTTTTTATTTCAGGCACTCAGAGAGACTTCTGAGTAAACGTCAGAGAGATTAGATGTCTTTACAGGGAGACTAGATAGTTTCTTACGAATGAATTCACTCTTATTTCTTCTTATAGTAGTCATGGAATAGAGACCATATCTGTAATCCATGTATTGCAACAATATAGAGGATCTACATTCTGTTATATTTATGACACAACATAAAGATATATATATAACCATGATCACTACATCATCACATATATAGTTATGAGCATGCAAGTTGTTGCTAACGCTTGCGGGCTTGATTAGCGAGCCGCGGGCCTCGCAAAGCGAGGGCCTTGGCTCGCAGAGCGAGCCGCGGGCCTCGCGTAGCAAGGCCCTCGCGAAGCAAGGGCAGTGGGCGAGGGCCTCAGTTGCAACTGCGACCCTCGCAAAATTCATGTCGCAAAGCAAACAACACGACACACCAATTACGACACTCGCTCAATTTTACGAGCAACGCAAACAACATACGATACACGTTAACATACATTACGGCCTCGCAACACTCAGACGCAACTCGCGAACATTGCAAAATTCAAAACACAATACATACACACAGCACATACATAAAAAACTTACCTACAGCAAGAGGTAGCATCCAGGACCTCAAATATGCAACTTACACCTTCATTTCACTCAAAATAAAAGAGTTTAGACACAAAAAAATTTGCTAAGCGACAGAAAAAATGGCCGCCGAACAAAACGAAAATGAGGCTACACACGCAAACACCATATGAGACATGTTACCAGACATTACGAGCTCGCAAACACCGGACGCAACCCGCCGACATACAAACATTTAAAACATAATAAATACAAATAACACACACATAAAAAGCTTACCTACAGCAAGAGGAACCATCCAGCACCTCAAAAAAACAAGGTACACCTTCATTTAAATAAAAATAAAACACTTTAGACACTAATAAAATCGCTAAGCGAGAGAAAAAATGGCCGACGAACAAAACGAAAACGAGGCTTAAGACGTAACTATACTACACTGACTCGCAAGAATGTAATACATACTATGCGGAACGTACCACACTGATATTAAACACCATTTTGACCACTACTACGCACAAAATGGCGGATGGAATGCAAATTGTAAGCTGGAACGCAAATAGGGCATGCGTATTGCGTTCTAACGGTCTGAGTTTCCAGAAATTTCTACAAGTTTATAAATATTGCCTACTTTACACAAAATTCTACATTTCTACTCAGGTGATGAACGGAGTGACTTCATAGTAACTGCTGCTGTTACTTGAGAAGACAATTCTTTCCTAATTTACTACTTTACCCTGTGCAAATTACAACTGAGAGGTAAGCTATAATATATTACATTTTATTATGAAGACAGGACAAAAAAATAAATAATTTAAGTATGAAAATGTGATTTATGTATAGTGACATGTGACACGCACATTTATGTGTATAGCCCCTGCAACAAAGTAATCTTTAAATGACCTTACCAAAAATTAACAATTGAATATTAAAATAGGATTTATGTATAGTGATATGTGACACGCACATATGTGTATCATGTATAGTCACGTCACACACACATTTATGTGTGTAGGCCCAAAAAAAAACATTGTGTTCATTTAACTATTAAAATATGATTCCTGTATAGTGATATGTGACACGCACAAAAGATAAATACATTTAACTATGAAAATGTGCTTCATGTATGTGACATGTCACACGCTGATTTCTGTGTATAGTCCCTGCAAATAACTAATATTAATCCAAACTCATTAAACAACTAATCAAAACTAATTCAACAATATATTTTAATGATAGTAAAAAAAAAATTTGGGGATACTTATTTGTGACACGCATATATATGTATATCACGTATAGTCACATGTCACACGCACATTTATTGTGGAGCCCCAAAAACTGAGTCATGTTCATTGAAAGTAATTACAGAAGTATATCTTTACATAACATTAATTTATTGGAATTCAATATATAACCTAAACATCAATCTTTCTCCTTTTTTTTACTATTGAAACAGACTCTGCATCAACAGCGTCACTCAAGAATTTGCACCATGCACTGTGACCCACAATCTCTTTTAAACAACTCCAAAAAAGAACAAGAGGTAAGATAGAAAAATACATTACATGCTGAAAATGACCATGCTTTGCTAAATCAAAAAGAAGAAATATACAATTAACCATTTCACTTTCTTCTTCAAACAAACACTAGAAGAAGACTGGCGGATTAAGATTGGCAGGAGGGGACCCTCTGTCATTCGACACTTCAATCAAGGTAAAGTATAAAGTATAAAAAAGAAAACAACTATGAGCCTCATTCAATTCCGAGTTGCCCAATTGAATAGGCCTCTATATAAGCACAAACAAAAAAATTTCACAGAACTTTTTAGTTACTGAACTTCTATCCAAAACCAAGGTTTTCAATAACTAAAAACTTCTGTCAAAAAAATATGTTATGTGCTTATATAGAGCCCTATTCAATTGACAAATTTCAAATTGAATGAGGACCTATATATGTTTAATGGCCGCCAATATAACAAATGCAGCAACCAAAAGGCCCTCATTCAATTGCTATTTTGGACAATTGAATAGGGGTCTAAATAAATACATAACATATTTTTTTAAAGAACTTTTTAGTTAGTAAACATCAATCCAAAAGCAAGGTTTTCACTAACTAAACAAATCTTTAAAAAAAATATGCTATGTGCTTATTTAGAGCCCTATTCAATTGTCCAAATCCCAATTGAATGAGACTCTAAGCATCTATCTAAAAGCAAGGTTTTCACGAACTAAAAACTTCTTTAAAAAATATATGTTATGTGCTTATTTAGAGCCATATTCAATTGGCAAAATCGCAATTGAATGACGGTCTAATTAAGTAAATCAAGGCCCTCATTCAATTGAAATTTGCCCAATTGAATAGGGCCCTAAATAACCACATTACATATATTTTTGAAAGAAGTTTTTTGTTAGCAAGCATCTATCCAAAAGAAAGCTTTTCACTAACTAAAAACTTCTTTACAAAATAAATGTTATGTGCTTAATTTAGGGTCCGATTCAATTGGGCAAATTGCAATTGAATGAGGCTCCAACTATGA
Source organism: Discoglossus pictus (assembly GCA_027410445.1). Lineage (NCBI taxonomy): Eukaryota > Metazoa > Chordata > Amphibia > Anura > Alytidae > Discoglossus > Discoglossus pictus. The sequence continues at coordinate 220,790,530 of CM050166.1, read as the reverse complement.
ACCATATGGTACACACAAAATAGGATTGGACACAAAAAACACTAAGGGCCTCATTCTATTATCGTCCGTAGATCGGCCGCAAAGCTGCGATTCCTTGCGGGGCTCCCGTTACCTTGCAATTCAATTATACGGCGCCGCAAGGATATCCCCTTACGGCCGGCCGTATATCTTGCAATCGGCCGTAAGCTCAGAAATCTTTAAATGCAAAAATAAATTCAAGACGGCACTGTAAAGCTCTGAAAATGCTAAGGATCATAATGGGGGACATGAGGATTAACAGCAACCCCCTCTCAAGCTTGCACATCAACCCAAATCCGAGATTACATTAACTGTTTATATTCCGGCCGCAGCGTGGGCGGGTCTGAGGTGCTCAAAGCCCTCTGGACTTTTTACATGGATATTTGACATAAATTAAAAAAAATATATATTTACGGATTTGAGTGTAGGGGAATGTTGTGCTATGAATGCTAACACCTAAAATCACTTTATAGTCTCCTCAGAGTGCAGGATGGCTTTATTATGGCTTTAAAATGTGCTTAATTGTGTGCCGGGAGGAAATTGGCATTGGCGGCTTGTGATTGGCTGAAAAAGCTGTCTATCAATTTCAGCCAATCAAAAGTCGTCAATGTGTGAGCCAATCAGGATGGGATACACCCCAATATCCCACCCTGATTGGCTAAAACACTTGTCTATCTTTCTGGGAACCAATCACAACGCTCAGATGCCTTCAGCCAATCACTATGGGATACACCCCCACGGAGTGATTGGTAGAAGACATCTGCGCATCCTGATTGGCTCCTACATTGACGACTTTTGATTGGCTGACAGCTTTTTCAGCCAATCACAAGCCGCCAATGCCAATTTCCTCCCGGAAACGACTCCGGGAGGTTCAGTAGCGTCGGGGAGGTCTGCCAGTGCAGACCTCCGTTAGTTTTTTTTTTTTTTTTTTTTAGAGCGCGGATGGTTCCGCGGCCCAGCCGGGGCTGAAGGAGAGAAGGCCGGGGACATCGCGGGGAGGTAAGTTAAATGTATATTTAGATGTTTATTTGTGTATTTTATTTATTGTTTATATATTGTATTAATGTATTCATGTATTGTGTTTTTTTTTAACAGGGCCGCGCCGGAAGAGCTAAACAGTGACGGGACATGCTGTAAAGGTGAGTTGAATATTTAGAATGTATAGAATGTTTATTTATTGGATGTTAATGTTTTGTACTAATTTTTTTTTTGTTTGACCCATAGGTTAGTGATCTGAAGCAACATCTTAAAGGTAAGTGGTCTTAATTTATTGATTGTAGCTTAGAATTAGGGTCTGTGTAGTTAGGACTGTAATTATTTTATTTTATTTTAGAATAAGGGTCTGTGTATGTAGTTAGGACTGTAATTATTTTATTTTATTTTAGAATTAGGGTCTGTGTATGTAGTTAGGATTTTTTGTATATTAGATAGATAGGGGGATGTATTTGATATAGTTAGGATTTATTTTAAATTAAATAGATTGTATGTTAGATAGATAGGGGGTATTTGATTTGGACTATATGTAATATATTATATGTAATATATTATATGTAATATATTATGTTTAATATATTATATGTAATATATTATATGTAATATATTATATGTAATGTATGTAATGTCATGTATTGTATGTAATGTATGTAATGTATTATATTTAATATATTATATGTAATATATTATATGTAATATATTATATTTAATATATTATATGTAATGTCATGTATTGTATGTAATGTATTATATGTATTATATGTATGTATTGTATTGTGTTTATCTGTCTTTCCTTTTCAGGTGTGTAATTTTTTTATTTTATGTAGTGGGGGGTGGGGTTGTAATGTATTTTTTTGTTTTCTGTAGTGGGGGTGGGGTTGTAATTTGTTTTGTTTTTTTCTGTACTGTAGGTTTTTTGTTTTCTGTACTGTAGGTTTTTTGTTTTTTGTAATTAGAGTGTTGGGGAGGTTTATTAGGGGTTAGGTAGTGTAGGTAGGTAGTGTAAGTGTTAATAGATTAGTGTAGAGGGGGGTTAGTTTAGATTAAATGGTTTATTGGGGGTTATAGTGTAGTGTTTGTAGTTAGTGTCATGATGGTCCTTGAGGACCATCATTGCACTTATGTGGTTAATGTTGGGTTGTAACAGGCCCATAATGGTAATAATATACCCTTATGGGACTGATGGGGTTAAATAGAGCCTTATGGTGGTCTGTATTGACCACCATGAGTTAATGGGTTAATTTAGGCCTTATGGTGGTCTATATTGACCATCATGAGTTAATGGGTTAATTTAGGCCTTATGGTGGTCTGTATTGACCACCATGAGTTAATGGGTTAATTTAGGCTTTATGGTGGTCTGTATTGACCACCATGAGTTAATGGGGTAATTATAGTTGCCTGGGGTTAATATTTTTAGTGCGAGTCCTTTCAGGACTTTTACGGTCCTTTGAGGACCCGCGAGGCGGGAAATTTAAAATTGAATTGCAGCAGGGTCACGATCGGTGCCGATCGGGGCCCCCCGCTGCAGGGGGTTTATATGTGGACACTTCGGGGGTCCCGATGGGGACCCCCAGCATAGAGGGGGGATAATTTTAAGTGCACCGGCCGGGATTGGGTGATAGTTTGCCGCGGCCCCTTTAAGGAGCCGCGGCGGGGAATTTAAAAGTTTTAAATGCAGCGGGGGGCCTGATCTATGCAGATCGGGCCCCCCCCCTGCAATGGGTTTATGTGGGGACACTTCGGGGGTCCCGATGGGGACCCCCAGCATAGAGGGGGGTTAATTTTAAGTGCCGCGGCCGGGATTGGGTAATAGTGTGCCGCGGCCCCTTTAAGGAGCCGCGGCGAGGAATTTAAAAGTTTTAAATGCAGCGGGGGGCCTGATCGGTGCCGATCGAGGACCCCCGCTACAAGGGGTTAATGTGTGGGGGCTGCGGGGGTTCCTATGGACCCCTACAGTAAGGTGTTCATGTGAGGACACTTCGGGGGTCCCGACGGGGACCCCCGCATTGAGGGGGGGTTAAGTTTAGGTGCCGGGGGGGTATTCGGAGTACCCCCACGGCAGGGCTTATGTGGGGGACTGCCGCGGAGGTCCCTTTTAGGACCCCCGCAGCAATTGATGAGGAGTGGGAGCCTGCGATATCATCTCGAAGGCTGTCACTCCTCATGTACATTTACGCAGTGTAGATACGTACGGCCCTGCTGCGTAGCTCATACGTTGCTCGCAGCAGGGCTAATTTAATAGCATTGGAACTTAGAGAAACTTTGCAGTACGTAGGGCTTAAGTAGAAGCCTCTTATTTACGAGGCTGGAATTTAATAGGGCCCTAAATTCATATTCTTCTTTAATGTTTAACAACATATAAGCCTTACAAAGAAGCCTAAATAAGTATACCAAAAGTGGTGCACACAAAACAGGATTGTAGAAAAACTCACACAAACACATAGCAAACTAAATTCATATTCTTAGTTAATGTTTAACAACCTATAAGCCTTACAAAGAAGCCTAAATAAGTATACCACAAGTGGTGTGCGCAAAAAAGGATTGTACTGAAACTCACACAAACACATAGGAAACTACATTAATATTCTTCTTTAATGTTTAACAACCTATAACCATTACAATGAAGCCTAAATAAGTATACCACAAGTGGTGCGCACAAAACAGGATTGTAGAAAAAATCACACAAACACATAGCAAACTAAATTCATATTCTTCTTTAATGTTTAACAACCTATAAGCCTTACAAACAAGCCTAAATAAGTATACCACAAGTGGTGCGCACAAAACAGGATTGTAGAAAAAGTCACACAAACACATAGCAAACTACATTAATATTCTTCTTTCATGTTTAAAAACCTATAACCATCACAATGAAGCCTAGATAAGTATACCACAAGTGGTGCGCACAAAACAGGATTGTAGAAAAAACCACACAAACACATAGCAAACTAAATTCATATTCTTCTTTAATGTTTAACAACCTATAAGCCTTACAAACAAGCCTAAATAAGTATACCACAAGTGGTGCGCACAAAACAGGATTGTAGAAAAACTCACACAAACACATAGCAAACTAAATTCTTATTGTTAGTTAATGTTTAACAACCTATAAGCCTTACAAAGAAGCCTAAATAAGTATACCACAAGTGGTGCACACTAAACAGGATTGTACTAAAAATCACACTAACACATAGCAAACTACATTAAAATTCTTATTTAATGTTTAACAACCTATAACCATTACAATGAAGCCTAAATAAGTATACCACAAGTGGTGCGCACAAAACAGGATTGTAGAAAAAGTCACACAAACACATAGCAAACTACATTAATATTCTTCTTTCATGTTTAAAAACCTATAACCATCACAATGAAGCCTAGATAAGTATACCACAAGTGGTGCACACAAAACAGGATTGTAGATAAAGTCAGACAAACACATAGAAAAAATTCACCATAACAGATACAATACACCAAAATTAAGACAGTTTTGCTTTATTTCAAAGACATTTAACTCAAACAACATTTTCAATTTTATTTTACAACAGATACTGCGTGAAGACAATCGGACGAGGACTTTCAACACAGGACCAGACCATCGGACGAGGACTTTCACCAGAGGACCACAACATCGGACGAGGGCTATCACCAGAGGACCACACCATCGGACCAGGACTTTCAACAGAGGACCAGACCATACGGCGAGGATTTTCAACAGAGGACCACACCATCGGACGAGGAAATTCAACAGAAGACTACACCATCGGACGAGGACTTTCAACAGAGGACCAGACCATTGGACAAAGATTTTCAACCGAGGACCAACAAACATTCGGATTCAAATCAAACTTCAACCAAGGTACAGTATAATAAGTACAAAAGGAGAAAACTAAAGAAACATGTTTCATCTGCATCCGTGTCAACAGAAAAAAAAAATAGCTATGTCCCTTATTCAATTTCAATTGGCACTATGCAATACATGTGTAAATAACCACATCAATGTTTTTTCTGCAAATAAGTTTTTACTTGGTAAACATCTATCCACAAACAAGGTTTTCAATAACTAAAAACTTATTTCAAAAAAAGATGTTACCTGCTTATTTGCAGCAGTATTGAATTGGCCAAATTGTTATTCAATGAGGCCAGGCCCTATAGCTTTTAACAAAATATAACTGATACATTAATGATTTACCTCTTATTTCTCTATTATGGACAAAAATGTTTAACAGTAATTACAAATTTCAATATACCCAATTACATTTCTTTTTTTGTCTTTACAGATTAACATGGCTACTAACGAGAGCAAACAAGAGAAGAAAAGACGTCAAACTAGAGAAAGACAAGAGAGATGGGCCAGCCAGCAGACACCAGATTAGAAAGAAATTCAACGAGAAAAAGAAAGCAAAAAACTTGCAAGCAAAAGACTATCAGCTGCAAAAATGAAAGATACGCCAAAAAAAACTACAAAGCAAATAAAGCATTTACAACCTGTTCCTCAAACATCTGATCACATTTTACAAGATAAAAATAAAGACATACCAAAAAAAGCAACTAAAAATACTAAGCATTTACAACCTGTTACTGAAACCTTACAGGACATTTTAACAAAACCAGGACAACATATACCAAGAAAAGCCACGAAAAAAACTAAGCATTTAGAACCTGTTGTTCAAACATTCCATGACATTTCACCTGATGAATATTAAAGTCAAACTCCTATATGCTTTGCAAATTGTCCTTTACTCAAGTCTTTAGTAGTAGAGGTTCATAGTTGTGGGGACATGACTACTCAATATCAGTTTTGTGAGGCATATTATTTTAAACAGGAGAGACCCAGAGATGGCCAATTTATTAGTTGCTGTCAAAAAGGCAAGTTCAAACTTCCAGAAAGGAAAGAATTTCCAATCTATTTACAAAATATTATGACTGAACCTACTTTTCCAAACTACAAAAATTTTAAGACAAATAAAAGATCCTACAATAGTGCCATATCCTTTGCATCTATGGGGGCAACATTAGCTGCTAATGTACCAGGACATGGTCCTTACTGTTTTAAAGTCCAAGGCCAAATTTATCATCGTACTTCCCATTTACATCCAGAGGAAGGAGAGCAAAGAAAATTCGCTCAACTATATGTCCTAGATACAATGGAAGCTGTTGACCAACGTATGCAGATGGAAGAAAATAAAAAATGCTTACACAGTGTTTTTATAGAGCTAAATAACATTATGGACAATAATCCTTACAGTAAAGCTTACAAAAAATTGGCTGAAGTAGAAAATGAACCACTACTTCATGCACAAAGACATCAATTACCAATGCCAAAGGTTAATATGGTGCTTAAAAGAGACAGACATACTGATAAACGTCGTTATAACTTGCCAACATCAAATGAGGTTGCAATGGTGTTTCAAAATGATGAAGGAGAACCACCATTTCAAAGAGACATTAGAATATATCCCAGAAATGAGGAGCAACCATTTATAAATATGAGTATCTTAAGTCCAAATTTAGATCCAATGACATATCCCATCTTTTTCCCACATGGAGAAGCAGGTTGGCAACCAAAATTAACACTTCCCAGTTACCCAAATGCTAAAGCCAGAATCCGAAATAATGTTTCTATGCTTGAATTTAAAGTAGCTCAAATTGCCATTCAAAATGGATTTAATCCAATTTTATGTGGTGGAAAACTAACCCAACAATGGATTATTGATTCATATTTGCAAGTTGAGGCAAATAATTGAAACTTTATAAAATATCAACAAGATAAACTATGTGTGGAACAATATTCTGGACTAATGGACTATGTTGCTGACGTGGCTACAAGCAGAGACATGACAGCTGGCAAAGCCATCATTTTACCATCTTCCTTTCAAGGATCTCCTCAAAATATGAGAGAAAAATACAATGATGCTATGGCTATTGTCAGCAAATTTGGCAAACCCGATTTATTTCTGACATTTACATGTAATCTACAATGGCCAGAAATTACACAAAATCTACTTCTTGGACAAACTGCTTCCGATCGACCAGATTTAGTAGCCAGAGTTTTTAAGATTAAATTAAATGAATTAATACGTGACTTCACTATAAATCAGTTATTTGGCAAATGTCTTGCTTATGTATATACCATTGAATTTCAAAAAAGAGGCCTTCCACATGCACATCTTCTCATAATACTTCAAGAGAAAGATAAATTAGATACTTCGGACAAAGTGGATGCAGTCATTGTTGCTAAACTACCAGATCCAGAACTATATGGTAGACTATATGAGATTGTTACTCATCGCATGATTCATGGACCCTGTGGTGACCTTAATTCACAATCACCATGTATGGAAAATAATAAATGTTCCAAAGAATTTCCAAAAGATTATAGAGACAAAACATATGCAAATTGTGATGGCTATCCACTTTATAAAAGAAGAGAAGGAGATGTGCCATTATTCGTGGAAAAAAAGTGGACAATAGATATGTAGTACCCTACAATCCACATTTACTCATGAAGTACAACGCCCACATCAAAGTAGAAATTAAATATGTCTACAAATATATTTACAAAGGCTACGATGCAGCTACTGTAGTCGTCAAAAGTGCAGACAACCCTGAATGTAGTGAGTTACTACATGATGAACTTGCATCACTTTTAGATGCTTTCTATGTCAGTGCGCCAGAAGCTATGTGGCGGCTTTTAAAATTTGAAATGCATGATAGATCACATGCAGTATATAGATTAGCAGTACATTTGCCACAACGACATTTAGTCTATTTCCATGCTGGAAATGAAATGAATGCATTGGCCCAAAGTGAAGATCATCACACTACACTAACTGCATGGTTTGAATTAAATTCCACTGATCCTGAAGCAACACAATACTTATATATTGAAATTCCATATCACTATGTTTTTGTGAATGGATTATGGAGACCAAGAAAAAGCAGAGGCAATAAAATCATTCTAAGAATTTACACAGTCAGTCCAAGAGATGTTGAACGTTTTTGCTTACGGATATTACTTTTAAATGTTCCAGGAGCACAAAGTTTTGAACACTTAAGAACTGTTAATGACATTCTATATGAATCCTTCCATTTAGCTGCAAGACATAGAAACTTACTCGCTGATGATACAGAGTGAGAAAGATGTTTAGAAGAAGCAGCACAATGTCAAATGCCACGACAGATGAGAGAACAATTTGCTTTTATTTGTATCTTCTCAAATGCTCCAAATGCATTAGCTTTGTGGGAGACTTTTAAAAGTAATATGGCTGAAGACCTTATGCGACGATACAATGAACCCATTGCACACTTAAAAGCGTTAATGAAAATCCAAGAAGTCTTTTTAACTCATGGATTAAGTTGTGCAAGTTTTAATTTGCCTGATCCAGGTCTTATAGATGACATAAACTTTGAAGACTATGACATTCAACTACAAGCAGAAAGAACAGAAGAAAGACTTGCAACTTTAAATACGTTACAATTGCAAGCATTTCATGCCATTAAAAATGCTATAGATGATGACATGGTGACAGAACGTTATTTCTATCTTTGATGGACCTGGCGGATCAGGAAAAACCTATCTGTATAATTTATTAATGAGTTCAGTACGAGCACAAGGTCAAATAGCAAGGGCGTTTGCTACTACTGGAATTGCTGCACTTTTGTTAGAAGGTGGAAGAACTGTTCATAGTGGATTTAAACTGCCAGTGCCTATTTTAGAAACTTCTGTGTCAGATATTCGCATGACATCATTACAAGCAAAGAAATTGAAGAAATATAAATTAATTATAATAGATGAGGCCACAATGATGTCATGCTATGCCCTCCAATGTATTGACCATTTGCTTCGTGAAGTCATGGATAATACTTTTCCATTTGGTGAAAAGGTAATGTTGTTGGGTGGCGATTTTAGACAAACATTACCTGTCGTTGTACATGGAAATCGAACTGACATTATCGAAACCTGTATAAAGTCAAGCACAGTATGGAAACATTTTACCCACCTTCAACTGTAACAAAATATGAGATCAGAAGGCCAAACTGATTTCAATGATTGGCTTATTAAAATTGGAGAAGGCAGAACAGAAAAAATACCACATTTAGCTGATGACACTGTAGAGATCCCACCTCATATGATTTGTCAACAAGATATTATATCCGCTATATTTGAAGGGAGCATAAATAACGAAGAATATTCCGAGCTTGCCAACCAAGTCATACTAACGTGTAAAAATAAAGATGCATTAATCCTCAATAATGAAATCTTTAAAAAAAATTATGCACCACAAAGAAATTATCACAGTACTGATTCTGTACTTGCTGATGACAATGAAAGTCAGGCTAACTTTTCTACTGAATTCATAAACTCACTAACTCCTTCTGGAATGCCACCACATATTTTGCAGCTAAAGAAAGGTGCAATTATCATGTTACTGCGAAATATGAACCAGTTGTTCAACAATTAAAGGATCATTTTATAGATGCTGAAATTTTAACTGGCACCCATAAAGGAGAGAGAGTTTCCATACCAAGAATAGATTTAGCACCAAGTGAAAGTAGTCTCCCTTTTATACTTCAAAGAAGACAATTTTCCATTATTATGGCATTTGCCATGACCATTAATAAATCACAAGGTCAAACGTTCAAATCTGTGGGTATTTTCTTGGAAGAACCAGTATTTGCACATGATCAATTGTACGTTGCGTTGTCACGGTGCAAAAATCCACAGGCTATTAAAGTTTACATTGAAAAGAATGAAAGTCAAGGTGATTTATTAGAAGATGGACGTATTTTTACTAAAAGCATTGTCTGCTATGAAGTACTATAACTTTTCAGTAAAGAAATAAAACACAAGCAAAACAAATTTAAAAGCATTCAAAAATACTAAACAATAAACAATTTCAGTCATAATTTATGGAAGGACTCTTTATGGATGATTTGCCTCACAAAACACTTGCCTTGCATTATTTATACAAATTATGTTAAAATGTTAATTAACTATGTTGCTGTTTCTAATGTTACAAGTTGGAAAACAATATTTTAAAGTTCTTTACTTTAACATATTACAAAGTTTATGTTAAGAGATCAACCACGTTTTAAGACAAAATGACAATATTGTCTGTTATGTTAAGATTACTCCCTCTATTAAGGTTTATCGACAGTTCATGTGGTCAGGAAGGAATTTATTTCATTGGGTACAATTTAAAGAGCGTTTTTAGTGTTTTCCTTCCTTTGCATTCAATGTATATTGAAGTTAACAATTATTCGGATAGAAATTGCATGTTAAAAAAACATTGACTCAAGTTTACAATATTTATTACTTTAAAGTTAAACTGTTTTTACATTCAAATGTTAATAAGTTGTAAAAATGTTTTTTACAGTTCAAAAGTTACACATATAAGAAACTTTAAGTTTAAAAACATATTATGTCAACTTTCTTACTTAAATATATTACAAAGTTCATGTTCAAATTGGGTACGATTCAAGGAGGGTTTTCTACTGTTTTTTTTCCTCGGGATTAAATGTATAATATTGAAGTTAACAATTCTTCAGATAGAAATTGCATGTTAAAGAACCATTACCTCAAGTTTACAATACTGATTAGTTTAAAGTTAAACTGTTTGTACATTCAAATTGTATTACTTTTAATACAAAATTATGTTAAAAAATGTATTCACTATGTTACTGTTTATAATGTTCAAAGTTATACAAATGTTTTGTCAAGTTACAAAGTTACAAAAATAATAAAGTTAAACTTTCAAAAAATATACTTTCAAGTTTCTTACTTACATATATTACAAAGTTCAGGTTAAAATTGCCTTTTTACTGTTTGCTTTCCACGGGATTTCATGTATATTGAAGTTAACAATTCTTCACATACAAATTGCATGTTAAGAAACCATTGACTAAAGTTTACAATAATTATTAATTTCAAGTTGCACTATTCTTACATTCAAATGTTAGTACAAAATGCTTTAACAATTATTGTTCACCAAGAGAACATTTTACAAAACTAAACATGTTTTAATATCACAATACAACTGTCACATATATATATTAATAACTAAACAACTTTCCAAACATACACATCTCATTGCCGTCATTTTTTGACGGGCAAGTCGCTAGTCTATAATATTATGTAGTTACAAAATGAAACATGATAACCCTATTATCTGAAAAGGATAACATATATTCTAAGTAACAATGTGCATAATCAGATTGTTACATGGTTAACACTGCACAATACTGCAAAATTGTCTTGCCTTTTCTCTCTTTTTCCCAAATCAAATAAAGGACTCAACACATTTTAAGATTTGTTTTTATTATATCAATAACATTTTTATTGTTTTATGTCTTAATTTTCCTCACGTGTACCATGAAAAGAAATAATAGATTAGAGCACTTTTTCAAATGTATCCATTTTCTTATATTTACTCAGAAATTTAAAGTTGCAGAGAATGTTTTAGTTTACTAGGTAAAAGTATAGAGGTAATGAAAAGCTTACATCTCTGACTTTGATCTTTTCCTTTTTTTCAGCTTTATAATACTCTCTAGGGCATTGATGTTAAACATTTCCTCAAGAACCACATACAGGCTATGATTTAGAGTGGTATTCATCTTGACCAAATTCATTCTCATTAATAAAACTGGAATCATCAAAGGACATCAGGTCTTTACTAGAATCACAATAATTGTACATATCTTCACATAATGTTTTATGGGTATTTATAAAAGGACCAACATCACACTAAGCTTGCTTCATCTTAACATAAATTGCACAAACTAAGGCCCTCATTCTATTATCGGCCGTAAGGCTGCGATTCCTTGCGGGGGTTCTGTTACCTCGCAATTCTATTATACGGCCCGCAAGGATCTCCCCTTACGGCCGGCCGCATATCTTGGAACCGGCCGTAAGCTCCAAAATCTTTAAAGTCAAATGTAAATTGAAGACTGCACTGTAAATCTTTGTAAATGCTAGGGATCATATTGGGGGACATGAGGATTAATAGTAACCCCCTCTCAAGCTTGCACATCAGCCCAAACCCGAGTTGACATTAACTCTTTATTTTCCGGCCGCAGCATGGGCGGGTCTGAGGTGCTCCAAGCACTCTGGACTTTTTACATGGATATTTGACATATATTAAAAAATAATTTATTTACGGATTTAAGTATAGGGGAATGTTGTGCTAATTTTGCTAACACCTAAAATCACTTTATAGTCTCCTCAGAGTTCATGATGGCTTTATTTGGGCTATATTTTGTGCTTAATTGGTGCTAGCGGGACCTTTTTCCTGCAAGTAAGCTGCGGCTCGGTTTTAGCCTTGAAGAGAGGGTTCCTGGAGCAATTGAATTGCAAATAGGATTTTCTTGCGGCCGATTCTCTTGCGGCCGTTTTAGATCAAAGGCTTTTCTCCGGAGTGAGCGGCCGCAAGGGATAGCAAGGCGCCGGCTGCATGCCTGCCGGAATCCCCGGCCGGAGGGGAATAGAATAGCCGAATAGCTTGCGGCCGGTCCTTGCGGCCCCGCATCTCCTACGGCTGCTAATAGAATGAGGCCCTAAGAGCGGATGTGGCTGGGTTGCAGGTCTTTTGAAGATTCCATAAAGTACCATCCTACCATTTCACTGCTGATGTGCACCACACAGGATGAAATAGGTAGGCACATAGAATCTGAGTAACATTGAATTCATGTTAAGAGATAATATACCTCAGGCAGAGGTGGAGCTACAGCCGGTGAAGCTGGGGCAAGACACGAGGCTCTGCCTTGGAGGGGCCCAGTGCTGTGCCCCAAGCCCAACCTGCCATGCTCTGCCGCTGCCCCTCTTGGCTCTCCCGGCCCTCCCGCAGCCCCGCAAGGGCCCCCACAGCATCTGTGGCCCCTCTGCAGCCCCCAGTTATGACAACCATGGAATCTACACACCAGAGCAGGGACAGAATGTGATTAGGAAGGGAAACCAGGAACTGCATAATGAAAGGATTTGAGGTCAGTATGACCCTCAGCAGCATCAACTGTTTTCCTTCAAGATTTTTGTAGATATCCTAAAGCATCTGGTGTGTAGATTCCATGGTTGTCATAACTGGGGGATAGGAATTGCATAAAAACAACAGAAATACTATTGGCATTTACACTAGGAGGAAAAATACCCTCAAGAAAAAAAGCCATTCATTCTTAACAGTTCTGGGGGGATAAAGTTTACAAAAATAGTGTTTGCCACAAAACATTCCTGTTATCTGCCCTCCACTACCATAATTCTAACAACAAAATGGCAGGCAGAAAACAGGAAACCAAAGTGGAGGATGGAGGGCAGATAACAGGAAAGGTCCAAAATCCGATTGTGCCTTTGTAAATCATCTACTACATAAACTTTACACACTTTTTATGGTATTTAAAATGCAATCCCTTGTTCTCACCTTACCTAACATGGTCTCCTCCCTCATTCCGCCACTTCACCGTGTCGTCTATGGTTTGCAGACTGCTTGCGACCTCCCTGAGTCTTCTGTAACCTGTTGATACAGCTCCTTGCAACTGCTGTAGATGAGTTTTCACGACCATACAACTTTCTATGTTGCATTCCAAAGGCCACCGTGGTTCCTCAGTGGCCCCTGTGGTTCTACAGTGGCCCCCCTGTGGTCCCTGGAGATCCCCTGTGGCCCCCACAGATCATCAGTGCCCCAGCAGGTCCCCTGTGGCTCCCTTGTGTCCTCTTTGGCCATCAGGGACACTGTGGCCCTTACAGACCCTTATTGCCCCTGTGGCCCCTGCAGCCCTTTATGACCTACTGTGGCCCCCACAGGCCCCAGAGGCCCCCTGCAGGCCCGGTGGCCCCTCACGGCCCTCTGTGTCCCTCCTCAGTTACCTGTGGCCCCTCAAGGTTCTCTGTGGCCTCCCTCAGCCCCCTATGTTCCCCCTCAGCCTCCTGTGACCCCTCGTGGATATATGCGGCCTCCCTTCAGCCCCCTTTGGCCCCCCACAGCCCCCTGCAGTCTCCTTCAGCCCCTTGTGGCCCCCTTGGTCCTTGGAGGCCCCTGTGGCCCCCCGCAAACCTCTGCATCCATTTTCCACTGTCTTCTAGGTGGACCTTCTTTCTCATCGAGTAGAAATATACTCAGCATGGAATGGTTTGACCAGGGTGATGTTATTATTTCAGAGGATTGACTAATATTCAGAATATGTGAGTCCGCCAAAACATAATCAATTCCTGAGTAGGAGGAGTGACGATTGGAGTAGAAAGTATAATCCCTCAGTAGCAAGTGAAATGCCCTCCAAACATCAAACATTTCATTTTCCATTTTACTCTATTGTTCTATCAATTGATATATTCATTATCATGTTAAAGTCTTCACATATCACTGTGTGTCCTTTAGTACATTTTTGTGTGAACCTGAGAACCTATATTTGTTTTGTGTTTGGTGCGTAAATATTAACTATTGTAATTTAAATTTTGTTTATTAATCCTGACCAAATTAAGTAATTACCATGTATATCAATTTTCTTAAATTGATTGTATCTATAAAATATTATAGATACCCCTCTTGCTTTAAAGGAGTAAGTTGAGTCTATGCTATCCATATAAAATGTATGTTTTAGTTTGTATAGTGTATCCTTCTTCCAATGAGTCTCTTGGAGACATATCACACCTGCTTTCAATTTAGCATAATTATTCATAGCAATATTCCTTTTAAAAGGGGTATTGAGTCCCTTGGCGTTATGTGTTGTTATTATAATAGTCATTTAAGTGAAGGCTTACTCTAATATATTTCCTCTTTTTTCCCCCAATCGGAAACCTTACATATTGTTACCAAAGATACTTCATATAACCCAAATTCAATTTCTTTCAATATCTGCTTTCTTAAGAATCTTCCATACATCTTCATCCATTTGAGGCTTGTAGATAATAAGATTATAATAGGTTCACTCTAACAGGGCTCACTTGTCATTAAAAAATGTTAGGTCTTAACAGAGAGATGTATTCCTTAACCACCCATTTAGGGGATAGAACATGATCTTTTAACTGCCCTTTTATTTATTTATTTATTTATTTATTTATTTTTTTTATATATTATACTATTAATCATTTCATTTTCAAATTCCTCCCATCTCTCTATACCCCATATTCCCCCAAAACACCTCTATTGTTTAATTTAATCTTTAGTGGTTTTCCCCTTCACATATTTATCTATATTATTCAAATCGCTAAAGGTGATTAGTAAAGTAAGCAAAGAATATCTTTGTGTAAGAAAAAACTTTTGTTCATGATTTAGTGATTTCTATAAATATCTCAATTAATTGAACTATTAATCTTCCACTAATTTCCATACAAATTTAATAAACACTTATTATATTTATATACCTTAAAGTGCTTAGTGCTTAACATAATTTATTTATATATGACCATAAGATATATGGTCTTATTCGTGCCTTACCATCTATTAATTGTTTATCAAAACTATAAAGTGTTAAAGTGCTTTAAGTAATTTCAACCTTTCAACCTACACACAAAAAAAAGAGGGTGAAGGAGAAGGGAGCAGGAAAAAAAGATAAAAAGAAAAAAGAACATAGGTGAGGGAGGGATCAAACCACAGAAAACATTCTGTCACCTGGCCCATCACTCAAATCTCTAATTTAAGGATATTTTCCTCTAAATTATACATTTAAGTTATTTATGGGTTTTACCTTCTCAGTCCAAAATATAATATTAATGTATATCTGGGCAGTTATTCACTGAACTCCTCAGAAGAATAAGAGTCTTTTGGTGTTGCCCATCATTATTTTTATTGTTTTCCTACTTGTTGCCATTCCGGTTTATTAAGTAGCAGGTCAACATCCAATCTTGGATTTGGTATTTCTTCCGCTTGGATTTTCAATTTTGCCAGCAGGTCCATTCCTTCCTTTACCGAGTTTATCTTGTACCATTTAGACTCATTCCAGATCATCAGTCCCGATGGTTGTCTCCATTTATAGGTAATGCCATTATTCCTTAAAGCTGTTGTGGTATTCCTATATTCTTTCCTCTTTAAAAGGATATTTGGAGATATGTCCATAAAGATTTTAATGTTTTCATAATTAAAGTCCAATGGTCTCTTTTTGTAGCTTGTTTTAATTATAGTATATTTAAATGATAAAAGGCGAAGCCTAACCATGGTATCTCTTGGAATGGAATTATCAAATTTTAGTGGTAATGGCAGTCAATGGCAAATATCTATGATACTGTCTTATACAGATAATGAAGGGTCCAAACTCTTAAAGAGAATAGTAATATAACTTCCCAAATCCTCCTTAGAAATAGATTCTGGGATTCCTCTATGTCTTCTAGAGCGATTACTCAATTTATTATTTGTCTCTGATAATTTAATCTCCAATGATTTTGTATAGGATATTAATGTAACATGATCTTTTATCAATTTATCAAATTGTATTACTATATCATATATCTTTTGATGAGTTAATGTTATAGCTTTAGTATTGTCTTTATTCTGTTGTTTTAAGTCCTCTGTTATTTTTGTTTGAAATTCCTCAAATAAGGATTTGATTTTGGATAGCGTTATTTGTTCTTCTTGTTGTTTGGTTCTTGCCACATTGGGCCACTGTTGTCACTTGAAAATGATTCAGATTGAAAGGAAGTTGGAGATGTCTCATTGCTTCTAAGGGTGAAAGGGTTTATCGATTTCTGTGTCAACCCTTTCTTTTCTTTATTCTTGGTTTTGCTAGACATAATGCCAAATCTTCTTTAGATATTATATATCACTTCAAAGTAATAAATTAAGACTCTTATCTAGTTAGATATATTGAAACACCCAGCTTTGAAGTAATAAGTTGAAGGGCAATCAACTCTTTATATTTTGTTCTTGTATATGTTATACACTTTGGTGTTTCAACCAGGAGTTTTATAAATCTTGTAAATTTTGTAAATGCAAATACTTATATATAAGTCCCAGGCAGAGCATAAAAGAAACATGGGGCCCTATTAAATTCCAGCCTCGTAAATAAGAGGCTTCTACTTAAGCCCTACGTACTGCAAAGTTTCTCTAACTTACAATGCTATTAAATTAGCCCTGCTGCGAGCAACGTGTGAGCTACGCAGCAGGGCCGTACGTATCTACACTGCGTAAATGTACATGAGGAGTGACAGCCTGCGAGATGATATCGCAGGCTCCCACTCCTCATCAAGTGCTGCGGGGGTCCTAAAAGGGACCTCCGCGGCAGTCCCCCACATAAGCATTGCCGTGGGGGGTACTCCAAACCCCCCCCAGGCACCTAAAATGAACCCCCCCCTCAATGCGGGGGTCCCTGTCGGGACCCCCGAAGTGTCCTCACATGAACACCTTGCTGCAGGGGTCCATAGGAACCCCCGCAGCCCCCACACATTAACCCCTTGCAGCGGGGGTCCCCGATCGGCACTGATCAGGCCCCCGCTGCATTTAAAACTTTTAAATTCCCCGCCGCGGCTCCTTAAAGGGGCCGCGGCACACTATTAGCCAATCCCGGCCGCGGCACTTAAAATTAACCCCCCTCTATGCTGGGGGTCCCCATCGGGACCCCCGAAGTGTCCCCACATAAACCCATTGCAGGGGGGGTCCCCGATCTGCATAGATCAGGCCCCCCGCTGCATTTAAAACTTTTAAATTCCCCGCCGCGGCTCCTTAAAGGGACCGCGGCACACTATTAGCCAATCCCGGCCGCGGCACTTAAAATTAACCCCCCTCTATGCTGGGGGTCCCCATCGGGACCCCCGAAGTGTCCCCATATAAACCCCCTGCAGCGGGGGGCCCCGATCGGCACCGATCGTGACCCTGCTGCAATTCAATTTTAAATTTCCCGCCTCGCGGGTCCTCAAAGGACCGTAAAGGTCCTGAAAGGACTCGCACTAAAAATAATAACCCCAGGCAACTATAATTACCCCATTAACTCATGATGGTCAATCCAGACCACCATAAGGCCTAAATTAACCCATTAACTCATGGTGGTCAATCCAGACCACCATAAGGCCTAAATTAACCCATTAACTCATGGTGGTCAATCCAGACCACCATAAGACCTAAATTAACCCATTAACTCATGATGGTCAATCCAGACCACCATAAGGCCTAAATTAACCCATTAACTTATGGTGGTCAATCCAGACCACCATAAGGCCTAAATTAACCCATTAACTCATGGTGGTCAATCCAGACCACCATAAGACCTAAATTAACCCATTAACTCATGATGGTCAATCCAGACCACCATAAGGCCTAAATTAACCCATTAACTCATGGTGGTCAATCCAGACCACCATAAGACCTAAATTAACCCATTAACTCATGATGGTCAATCCAGACCACCATAAGGCCTAAATTAACCCATTAACTCATGGTGGTCAATCCAGACCACCATAAGGCCTAAATTAACCCATTAACTCATGATGGTCAATCCAGACCACCATAAGGCCTAAATTAACCCATTAACTCATGGTGGTCAATCCAGACCACCATAAGACCTAAATTAACCCATTAACTCATGATGGTCAATCCAGACCACCATAAGGCCTAAATTAACCCATTAACTCATGATGGTCAATCCAGACCACCATAAGACCTAAATTAACCCATTAACTCATGATGGTCAATCCAGACCACCATAAGACCTAAATTAACCCATTAACTCATGATGGTCAATACAGACCAGCATAAGGCCTAAATTAACCCATTAACTCATGATGGTCAATACAGACCAGCATAAGGCTCTATTTAACCCCATCAGTCCCATAAGGGTATATTATTACCATTATGGGCCTGTTACAACCCAACATTAACCACATAAGTGCCATGATGGTCCTCAAGGACCATCATGACACTAACTACAAACACTACACTATAACCCCCAATAAACCATTTAATCTAAACTAACCCCCCTCTACACTAATCTATTAACACTTACACTACCTACCTACACTACCTACCCCCTAATAAACCTCCCCAACACTCTAATTACAAAAAACAAAAAACCTACAGTACAAAAAACAAAAAAACCTACAGTACAGAAAACAAAAAAAAATTACACACCTGAAAAGGAAAGACAGATAAACACAATACAATAATACATATAATACATTACATACATTACATACAATACATGACATTACATATAATATATTAAATATAATATATTAAATATAATATATTACATATAATACATTACATACATTACATACAATACATGACATTACATATAATATATTAAATATAATATATTAAATATAATATATTACATATAATACATTACATACATTACATACAATACATGACATTACATATAATATATTAAATATAATATATTAAATATAATATATTACAT
The DNA here is from genome assembly GCA_027410445.1 of Discoglossus pictus. Classification (NCBI taxonomy): domain Eukaryota; kingdom Metazoa; phylum Chordata; class Amphibia; order Anura; family Alytidae; genus Discoglossus; species Discoglossus pictus. The sequence continues at coordinate 220,771,186 of CM050166.1, read as the reverse complement.
ATAATACATTACATACATTACATACAATACATGACATTACATATAATATATTAAATATAATATATTAAATATAATATATTACATATAATACATTACATACATTACATACAATACATGACATTACATATAATATATTAAATATAATATATTAAATATAATATATTACATATAATACATTACATACATTACATACAATACATGACATTACATATAATATATTAAATATAATATATTAAATATAATATATTACATATAATATATTACATATAGTCCTAATCAAATACCCCCTATCTATCTAACATACAATCTATTTAATTTAAAATAAATCCTAACTATATCAAATACATCCCCCTATCTATCTAATATACAAAAAATCCTAACTACATACACAGACCCTTATTCTAAAATAAAATAAAATAATTACAGTCCTAACTACATACACAGACCCTAATTCTAAGCTAAAATCAATAAATTAAGACCACTTACCTTTAAGATGTTGCTTCAGATCACTAACCTATGGGTCAAACAAAAAAAAAAATTAGTACAAAACATTAACATCAAATAAATAAACATTATATACATTCTACATATTCAACTCACCTTTACAGCATGTCCAGTCACTGTTAAGCTCTTCCGGCGCGGCCCTGTTAAAAAAAAAAAACACAATACATGAATACATGAATACAATATATAAACAATAAATAAAATACACAAATAAACATCTAAATATACATTTAACTTACCTCCCCGCGATGTCCCCGGCCTTCTCTCCTTCAGCCCCGGCTGGGCCGCGGAACCATCCGCGCTCTAAAAAAAAAAAAGAAAAAAAACTAACGGAGGTCTGCACTGGCAGACCTCCCCGACGCTACTGAACCTCCCGGAGTCGTTTCCGGGAGGAAATTGGCATTGGCGGCTTGTGATTGGCTGAAAAAGCTGTCTATCAATTTCAGCCAATCAAAAGTCGTCAATGTGTGAGCCAATCAGGATGGGATACACCCCAATATCCCACCCTGATTGGCTAAAACACTTGTCTATCTTTATGGGAACCAATCACAACGCTCAGATGCCTTCAGCCAATCACTATGGGATACACCCCCACGGAGTGATTGGTAGAAGACATCTGCGCATCCTGATTGGCTCCTACATTGACGACTTTTGATTGGCTGACAGCTTTTTCAGCCAATCACAAGCCGCCAATGCCAATTTCCTCCCGGAAACGACTCCGGGAGGTTCAGTAGCGTCGGGGAGGTCTGCCAGTGCAGACCTCCGTTAGTTTTTTTTCTTTTTTTTTTTTAGAGCGCGGATGGTTCCGCGGCCCAGCCGGGGCTGAAGGAGAGAAGGCCGGGGACATCGCGGGGAGGTAAGTTAAATGTATATTTAGATGTTTATTTGTGTATTTTATTTATTGTTTATATATTGTATTCATGTATTCATGTATTGTGTTTTTTTTTTTTAACAGGGCCGCGCCGGAAGAGCTTAACAGTGACTGGACATGCTGTAAAGGTGAGTTGAATATGTAGAATGTATATAATGTTTATTTATTTGATGTTAATGTTTTGTACTAATTTTTTTTTTTGTTTGACCCATAGGTTAGTGATCTGAAGCAACATCTTAAAGGTAAGTGGTCTTAATTTATTGATTTTAGCTTAGAATTAGGGTCTGTGTATGTAGTTAGGACTGTAATTATTTTATTTTATTTTAGAATAAGGGTCTGTGTATGTAGTTAGGATTTTTTGTATATTAGATAGATAGGGGGATGTATTTGATATAGTTAGGATTTATTTTAAATTAAATAGATTGTATGTTAGATAGATAGGGGGTATTTGATTAGGACTATATGTAATATATTATATGTAATATATTATATTTAATATATTATATTTAATATATTATATGTAATGTCATGTATTGTATGTAATGTATGTAATGTATTATATGTAATATATTATATTTAATATATTATATTTAATATATTATATGTAATGTCATGTATTGTATGTAATGTATGTAATGTATTATATGTAATATATTATATTTAATATATTATATTTAATATATTATATGTAATGTCATGTATTGTATGTAATGTATGTAATGTATTATATGTAATATATTATATTTAATATATTATATTTAATATATTATATGTAATGTCATGTATTGTATGTAATGTATGTAATGTATTATATGTAATATATTATATTTAATATATTATATTTAATATATTATATGTAATGTCATGTATTGTATGTAATGTATGTAATGTATTATATGTAATATATTATATTTAATATATTATATTTAATATATTATATGTAATGTCATGTATTGTATGTAATGTATGTAATGTATTATATGTAATATATTATATTTAATATATTATATTTAATATATTATATGTAATGTCATGTATTGTATGTAATGTATGTAATGTATTATATGTATTATTGTATTGTGTTTATCTGTCTTTCCTTTTCAGGTGTGTAATTTTTTTTTGTTTTCTGTACTGTAGGTTTTTTTGTTTTTTGTACTGTAGGTTTTTTGTTTTTTGTAATTAGAGTGTTGGGGAGGTTTATTAGGGGGTAGGTAGTGTAGGTAGGTAGTGTAAGTGTTAATAGATTAGTGTAGAGGGGGGTTAGTTTAGATTAAATGGTTTATTGGGGGTTATAGTGTAGTGTTTGTAGTTAGTGTCATGATGGTCCTTGAGGACCATCATGGCACTTATGTGGTTAATGTTGGGTTGTAACAGGCCCATAATGGTAATAATATACCCTTATGGGACTGATGGGGTTAAATAGAGCCTTATGCTGGTCTGTATTGACCATCATGAGTTAATGGGTTAATTTAGGCCTTATGCTGGTCTGTATTGACCATCATGAGTTAATGGGTTAATTTAGGCCTTATGGTGGTCTGGATTGACCATCATGAGTTAATGGGTTAATTTAGGCCTTATGGTGGTCTGGATTGACCACCATGAGTTAATGGGTTAATTTAGGCCTTATGGTGGTCTGGATTGACCATCATGAGTTAATGGGTTAATTTAGGTCTTATGGTGGTCTGGATTGACCACCATGAGTTAATGGGTTAATTTAGGCCTTATGGTGGTCTGGATTGACCATCATGAGTTAATGGGTTAATTTAGGTCTTATGGTGGTCTGGATTGACCACCATGAGTTAATGGGTTAATTTAGGCCTTATGGTGGTCTGGATTGACCACCATGAGTTAATGGGTTAATTTAGGCCTTATGGTGGTCTGGATTGACCATCATGAGTTAATGGGTTAATTTAGGTCTTATGGTGGTCTGGATTGACCACCATGAGTTAATGGGTTAATTTAGGCCTTATGGTGGTCTGGATTGACCACCATGAGTTAATGGGTTAATTTAGGTCTTATGGTGGTCTGGATTGACCATCATGAGTTAATGGGTTAATTTAGGTCTTATGGTGGTCTGGATTGACCACCATGAGTTAATGGGTTAATTTAGGCCTTATGGTGGTCTGGATTGACCATCATGAGTTAATGGGTTAATTTAGGTCTTATGGTGGTCTGGATTGACCATCATGAGTTAATGGGGTAATTATAGTTGCCTGGGGTTATTATTTTTAGTGCGAGTCCTTTCAGGACCTTTACGGTCCTTTGAGGACCCGCGAGGCGGGAAATTTAAAATTGAATTGCAGCAGGGTCACGATCGGTGCCGATCGGGGCCCCCCGCTGCAGGGGGTTTATATGGGGACACTTCGGGGGTCCCGATGGGGACCCCCAGCATAGAGGGGGGTTAATTTTAAGTGCCGCGGCCGGGATTGGCTAATAGTGTGCCGCGGTCCCTTTAAGGAGCCGCGGCGGGGAATTTAAAAGTTTTAAATGCAGCGGGGGGCCTGATCTATGCAGATCGGGGACCCCCCCTGCAATGGGTTTATGTGGGGACACTTCGGGGGTCCCGATGGGGACCCCCAGCATAGAGGGGGGTTAATTTTAAGTGCCGCGGCCGGGATTGGCTAATAGTGTGCCGCGGTCCCTTTAAGGAGCCGCGGCGGGGAATTTAAAAGTTTTAAATGCAGCGGGGGGCCTGATCTATGCAGATCGGGGACCCCCCCTGCAATGGGTTTATGTGGGGACACTTCGGGGGTCCCGATGGGGACCCCCAGCATAGAGGGGGGTTAATTTTAAGTGCCGCGGCCGGGATTGGCTAATAGTGTGCCGCGGTCCCTTTAAGGAGCCGCGGCGGGGAATTTAAAAGTTTTAAATGCAGCGGGGGGCCTGATCTATGCAGATCGGGGACCCCCCCTGCAATGGGTTTATGTGGGGACACTTCGGGGGTCCCGATGGGGACCCCCAGCATAGAGGGGGGTTAATTTTAAGTGCCGCGGCCGGGATTGGCTAATAGTGTGCCGCGGTCCCTTTAAGGAGCCGCGGCGGGGAATTTAAAAGTTTTAAATGCAGCGGGGGGCCTGATCTATGCAGATCGGGGACCCCCGCTGCAAGGGGTTAATGTGGGGGTGCTGCAGGGGTCCTGATAGAGACCCCTGCAGCATGGGGATGTGTATAGGGTGCAGGGGGGAGCCTCACGCTGCTGTCTCGGGCTGTTCCGAGGCAGCACGTAGAGACTTTCGGATCCCTTGCGTGGACTTTTTGTCCACGTAGGGATTCTTACGATATGCGAGACTCGTGCATAGATTTAAGGCTACGTAGCTCTCTCGGAGCCTATTCTCGGCCATTTTCTCGCAGTCATATCGTAAAGCAGGCTGCGAGAGATTCGGTTCTCGCAAACAGCAGGAAAACTGCCTTTTGCGAGCACCGAGAGAACTACGAGGGAGAATTTAATAGGGCCCATGGTTCGCTGATACTTCAATATAGTTTGTCAAAATAGGTTTTTATTCCCAATATTAGCTTTTTGGTGCCTTTGGCTTCCTCTCGTGTCTAAGATTGCTTTGGAATAAACTGCCCTCAACTTGCTCCCGGGTGTTCTAAATAAATCTCTATATATTTTTGTGTTGGTATATGTGTTCTGCCCATTAAAATGCCTGTCTTTCAGGTTTCTTGTTCAATGAACAGAGTGTATACCATATGCTGTTGTGTTATGTCAGAATATTAATTGTTATTTATAAACAAAGTAATCTTGTGGATGAAACACACCAGGTATTCTTCTCAACTTATGTCGCAAAGTCTGTCTCCTTACAAGCTATATATCGCCTGGTGTCTCACCACCTCTGAGTACACACTATACTCAGGTGCAACGGCTCTGTATGTCTCATGGAACAACAGTCGAAAGTTTGCTGACTCTTAGCTTTAGGCTTGACTCCTGGCATCTCTCACACCCCTGGATAGCTGCTGTAGCTAGATGTATCAGGTCAGTGTATTAGGCTGTGACATCCCTCAGGGGCTCAAAGCAACATTCAGTAGTGCCAACTCCCAGCTTTACGCTGGCCTCCTGGAGTCTCTCACACTCCTGGATAGCAACTATAGCTGGATGTATCCGGTCATCGTGTCAAACTGTATGTCTTAAAGATCAGCATTCATGAGTGTGCCTTCTCCCAGCTCTAAACTTGCCTCCTGGCGTCTTACCCCCCAGGATAGCTTTTGTAGCTGGATGTACCAGGTCAGTGTATCAGCGTGATGTATCCAGTTTCAAATGTCGGTATGTCAAAATGATGTATCCAGTATTTAATATCAGTGTATCAAACTGATATATCTAGTATCAGACTATATGTATCCAGTCAATGTATCAAACTAAAACAACACTCAGAACAAAAGTATGCCGACTCTCAGCACACTCCAGAATAGCTGCTGTAGCTACATGAATCAAATCAGCATATCGAATTGAGACGGCAGTCAGGGAATAAGTTCACAACTTACATGATAGCGTCTCTCACCAGTCAGGATGTCTGTTGTGGCTGGGAGCAGCCGATCAGCGTGAGCACAAGAGCAATGCACAGCAAAATTATAACGACCTCTCTTCTCAAGCTATCCTCCGGCATCTCTGACCTCTCGTGACATCCACCATCTGGCAGATCTATATGTAGAGATATTTCAGCATGCACTCAGTATCCGCATAGGGTATGTATTCAACATTGATCTCCATGTATTTCATTGAGTGCAAAGTATAACCTCCGGCGTCTCTCATACCCCGGGGCATTAGTTACAGCTGGGTAAGCTGAGTCAGCGTGTATCCCCACAACCTAAGAGCTGCATCACGCAGCTACAACAAACATTTCCGGTTCAGCCCCCCAGATCCCAATATGCTATTTGTTTAACCTACTGCTGTACTGTGGAAGACTTCTGTTGCTCTATTGCCCACCGTGTGTTGCATAATTCTTTATTTATTTGGTTGTGTGCATGTATGTATATATACTAAATGAAGAGAGGTTCATCTCTCAAATGCTTGTTGCTATAGTTCTGATCATGTCCGTCCCTTCCCCCGGTTGCCCTGCCAGGCCCGCTGCCGGTTTCCCTGCCGGTCTTTATTCTGCCTGTCGACCCTTCCTGTCAATCCACTTGTTGCCCTACCAATGTAGTCCCACAGAGGCACCCCGCCACTCCTCTCCCCCTTCCTCTCGACACCTCGTATAGTCATTCCACCAGTCGCTTTGCCTGTCTTTCTACCAGTCGCTCTACCTGCCAGTCCCTATTCCTGCCGCTCTGCCTGCCGCTCTGCCTGTTGCTCTGTTTGTCACTCTGACTGTTGCTGTACTAGGCGCTCTTTCAGCCCCTCTGCCTTTCGCTCTTTCAGACGCTCGGCTCCTACATCACTCTTTCGTTCTGCCAGTCACTTTGCCAGTCCCTATCCAGCTACTCCACCTGTTGCTCTGCTTATCACTCCACCAGTCCACTCCACTTTTTTGCTCTGCCTGTCTCTCTTTCAGCCACTCTGCCTGTAACTCATTCAGCCGCTCTGCTCCACCATTGCTTTTTTGGCCACTCTGCCTGTTGCTCTTTCAGCCTCTCTGCCTGACGGTCCTTCAGCCGCTCTACTCCGCCATCACTCTTTCGCTCTGCTCATCGCTCTTTCACCCGCTCTGCCTGTCACTCTTTTGGCCGCTCTGCTCCACCATCATTTTTTCACTCTTTTGGCCACTCTGCCAGGCATTCTTTTTGGCTGTTCCGCCTGTCGCTCTTCCAACCACTCTGTCGCTCTTTCCACCTTTTTGCACTTTTGGCCGATCTGTATGTAGCTCTTTTGGGCGCTTTGCTCCACCATCGCTCTCTTGCTCTGCTTGTCTCTCTTTCAGCCGCTCTGCTTGTCGCTCTTTTGGCCGTTCTGCCTGTGGCTTTCTGCCGCTTTACCCCGCCATCACTCTTTCTTTCTGCCTGTTACTCAGCTCCACCATCACTCTTCCACTTTGCCTGTCGCTCTTTAGGCTGATCTGCTTCGCTATTACTCTCTCGCTCTGCCTGTCGCTCTTTCGGCCGCTCTACCTTTCACTCTGCCAGTCACTCTACCTATCGCTCTACCAGTCGCTCTTTCAGTCGCTCTACCCGTCGCTTTTTCAGCCGATTTACCAGACAATCTTTCAGTCGCTCTAACAGTCACTATTTCATTCTCTTTACCAGTCGCTCTATCATTTCTCATTTCCAGTCACTCATTCCCCTTCACCCTCATTCCTTCACATGCTTCTCCTCCGCAGGCCCCAGCTCTCCCCCAAACATTAATTCCCTCATCCCCTCAGAGGATTACCCTCTCCTATATACTCAGGTCGACATCACCATACCCATTATAATTACCCATGGGTCTAGATGCTGGCTATCAAAGTCGAACATCAATGAAGCTTTAAGTTGCTACTCCATTCGTCTCATCACTCACCATCTCGGTACGTACAACACTTAAAGCTCTCCAGATTTCTCTGAGCCACCTAAACTGAGTTATCAAATACTTTACCCCATGGCAAGCAATTCTTCAGCAACCTTCTCTGTTCGAGAAATCCTCGGCAAATCACCTCTTGGCATATGAATTCACATCTCACTCATACTTCTATTTCAGTTTGAGATCGTCACATCTTGCTGGTCACCCGACTTATCTTCGTCATTTCGATCCTTATTCCCCTCATGGGTCACCACTCACATCGTGCTCCCAATGGTGCAACCACTCCAGTCAGCTGATCAAGTCCAACTACCTCACCTTACCATTTTGTTCAAATCCAAATTCCCAACCCCTCTGTTACATCCCTTCTTAGGAAACTGAACCTCAACTCTATGTCCCGAAACTTCATCATACGCCCTCTTCTGCTCATCTCGAACTTCTCCCCCCAGGATCCTCTCTTGGCCCCTCCAACTTTTGTAATCCAAACGCCTCCTCCTCTGTGAGCCCTGCCACACCTCTGAACTACCTGCTACTCTGAGAACATCTAGTCATATCCGTAGGTCTGGCACCGGTCTCTAGAAAGACTGATGCCAGCGTAAGGGCTCTCTAGACCCAATTCACCTCTGTATATGGCTGGTCCCATTCATGTTCATTGCCCACTTTTTTGGCCATTTCCGATAACCTACATCTCCATCCCTCTAAAACAAACATACCTCTCAGGAGCTCAATTTCATCTCGCCCAATCTCACCACCAGTTAAACGCTACTTCCCTTAGATTGTAAGTTTGCGAGTTTTCAATCTTGTGTCAGGCCTTGGAAACAAGCTCTATGTACATTTGATTTTATGCTCAAAAACAGGGCCCTCCATTCTTTACAAGGTGTTTAATTTGTTTTCTGCTATGTACTCAACCCCTGTACAGCGCTACGGAATATGTTGGCGCGATATAAATAAAGATAATAATAATAATAATAATAATACCTCAAGAGCCTCACAAGAATCTCTGAACCCTCTAAACCTTATGTCTCCCTATCGACAATTATCTATTCAAACAAATCAACCTCTCGTCTAACCCTTTCAGCAAAGGCATTTCTCACCTGTTCAGCCGTAACTAAATGGCTACTCCAGATATATACCTAACCCAAATCAGAGCCAAGGGAAGCCTTAGACGCTTTACCCAATAATGTCTAGATTTTTTTGGCCCTCTTCTCAGGAAATTAATGTCAAATACCCGTTTCAGGCAGAATACTATATTTCGCAAAATGACCCAGAACTGCAACTTTTTGGAGGGTTGGTATTACCAAATTCACCAAATACACTTAACTAGGTGGAATTTATGTTATAACCTTCATAAATTCTATGGAAATTAATTTCAAGTACCGTTCCAGGCAGAATACTATCTAAATAAATCTCACTGATTAATTCAGAACAGATTTCAGTAAATGATAATCATCCACACAAATAATTAGAAGCAGACAGTGATACTCAATACTGATGTTCTGCATTGCCTGCTCTGTACCCCCCACCCCATGCTTTAAGCCAGAAGGACAGTCATGTTCATGTCCATTAAAATAAAGATTTTTTTAAAAGTTCTGCTCACTGCCTCGACCTTGGCTAATGCGGTTACTAGGATGATCGTTTAAGCAGCTAAGATCAATATATATTTTCAATGCATTGTAAAAAAAAAACATGTGGGGGCCCATTCCAGTGTTTTACACAGGCACTTACGGTGCAAATTTCTATGTAACCTGCAAATCTATCCCAATTCCTCTAAATATCAATGCTGCACAACTGCATCACTGAATAGCCTAAAATGTGCTGAGTTATCAAGCTTTCAAATTCAAATTTCCTCTAAGGCAAGCTACATACTATGCCTAAGTCTTTTTTCTCTCCACGATCCTTTGCATTCTGATTACCACCGCAGAGCCTGAAAAATGCATCTAAAACAGATTCAAGAGATCTCCATGGCACTAAAACTGTGCCCTATGCCATGGAAGTTTTAGCAACTTATATGCCATGGAGGTATTGGAATGACCTCCATGGAATCTAAATCTAACATACAGTATATGTCATAGAGGCCCTATCCACAAAGGTCTTGTTGGGAGCACTGTGGTTCCTAATAATTATAGTATACCACAGAGGTCCTTAAAGGACCTTAGTGGCTGAAGTAATTAAAATGTAACCCCATACCATGGGGTCCTTTTAAGGATGCCATGGAATTCTTAGTTAACCCTTAGTTAACAATTTTAGGATTCCTTAAAGGAATACCATGGTACTAAGAAATTAACCCCTTGGGGTCTATATAGACTAATTCAGTATTTAGTTGCCACGGGGTCTGTTATGTAAATTCCATTAATATTAACCTTTAAGGACCTCTATGGCTCAGGGTTAATCATTAGGTGGTATGGGAGGTCTAAAAAGATTATAGTTATAGTTATAATTCTAAAATAGCGATTAGGTGAACGGGGAAGGAATCCAAGGGGTTCCCTTCAGAGCATGGTAGGAGGGAATCCTCAGGGGGTCCCTGGGCTCATAAGGCTGATTGGTAGTGGGGTCTTAAATTCCCATACGAGTACTTAATATTTTTAACAACTTCTGTGTCGTGGGACAGTTTTTATTTGGTTTGATTTACATCTTACCACTGCTGCAGAGACTACTGAACTAACAGTTCAGTGTCTCCTTCAGGAGGCTACATGGGGACTACAGAGCATCAGGGCTGCGGTGAAACAGCCCCAATGTACTATTAGTTTTGTAGGCTTTGTGATTTGAATTGATACGTAGCTTGCAGAAAAAAAACTCTTACATTTACAAGAGAGACTTTTTGCACAGATGTGAATTGAATTGGAATGGGTCCCGTGCAGGAAACTGATGTACCATCCGGGGCCTGGTTCTTGAGGGAGGGGGTGTCCAGTACTATAAAAACATATTTTTGTATATGTCTCTGGACCCCCCACCGCTTCCCCTCCTGCCCCCTATCGCCCTCCCCTCTGGGCACCTTTGTTTCTAACAGCTCTGCACTTCTGCACTGCCTGCGTGTCTTCTGGCTGGTGCAGGGAATCCCCGAAAGATGTTACACACACATGATGTCATTTGGATTACCCTGGCGTGGCCATAAGACACACAGAGTGATGAGAATATGTATATATATATATATATATATATATATATTGTAATGGAGTGAAGCAAAGAATGCCCCTAGAGGTGGCTTTAATTAAAGAGGCTGGAAGATTTCTTGGAAAAAACAAAGAGTTAACTCCAGGCAGTGATCAGAGGCTAATTAAAGTCCAGCTGTGGATTGCCTTTAAGACAACAGCAGAGAGATGGGTGGAGTCCCCGGCAATTAGGCCCTGCTTGGCCTAGCAGAGTGAGGCCAGTGAAAGCGAAGGCCTCAGTCTGAAGCAAGCTAAGAAGGACACTTGTAGTTATCTGCCATTGAGAGGAACGCAGTACTTTTACGTTGTCTGTTGGAAGCAGAAATTGTACCAGGCTGAGAGGAGCCTGAAAGTTTACAGTCGGGAGTAAAAAGGCTGTTTGGTTTGCTGCAGAGGATTTGTGTCACAAAGCCCATTTACAGAGGATACTGTTTGCTGCAGAGGATTTGTGCCACAAAGATCATTTACACAGGAGACTGTTTGCTGCAGAGAAAAAGGGGATTTGCAGAGGAGCTGCTGCAAAGACTTTGCCACAGCAGTATTTACAGAGGGGACTGATTGGTGCTATCCCAGCGATTGGAGAGGATCCATTACGGCTGAGAGAGAGACTGGATGTCAAGGTACCATTACAAAGTCTGATAACCCCATGGAGAAGTCTGTGTAGTTAACAGATTTTAGCCTTCACCAAAAGAGGGTGTTAAGGGTCCCTGGAGATTGGGGTATCTGGAGAGTAGGGCGGGCCAGAACCCCACCCTATGGTATGAAATTGATAGACGATTGTCTGCAGAGAAATGATGCTGTGAACCATTGAAGATGGACTATTCAAAGACTCTGTGTTTTCACCTGGAGGCCAAGAAGCGGCCTCAGGGCTAGCGAGGGTGTTCTTGACGTTAAGCCAGTACGTTTATGCAGAATTTTATTTTATGCTGTAGTAAGCTATTTCTTTTGTATTTTGGACTTTTTAATAAAAAGCACAAAAAAGAATCTTGGAATCTCTGCTATTTATATGTATCTCAAAGGAGAAACCAGTAGCCAAAAGCCACATTACCACAATATATATATATATATATATATATATATATATATATATATATATATATATATATATAGTGATGTAGCCGTGAGTGTCCAGTAATCTAGATGAATAATCTGAGTATTGCAGTATGTAGCGATACTTTTTTTATTGGACAAACATATTCATAATTTTTAATGAAGAGCTTTTAAGAGAGGACCTCTCTTTGTCAAGTCAGAGGTAGCACTGATTATAAATTCCCATAAAAGGTAAGAAATACCAGGATTCAGAAATAATGTTCTGTTCAGCCAACTGTGCACAAGTATGCAGAAGTGCAGACCATAGGAAATAAATTGAGGTTGTAAATTGTTACACATCTTTTTTTTTTTTATGGTATTTATTGTGAGAAAAGTAAAATACACCACATCCAAGCAGGCATTATAGAAATAATACATTGCAGATATACATTTTGGCATGTAACATAGAGAATTTTCTTTATCTTTTCACAGTTTATTTTTATTTTTTAATGATATGCTTTTTCTTGCAGTGTTTCTAAAGTAAGCTATATCAGGTTTGTAACAAAGAAAATGAAATAGTGTAAAAGAAGTAGGGGGGGAGGGAAGGGAAGTCTACGATAGCAGACTCCTACACTCAGCTCTCAGAGTCCAGACATCCTAAATCGTTTCACATTTTAAGGGACCATAAAGCTGTAACAATACAGAGAAATAATTACATAAATCCCACCTAGTTATGTGTATTTTGTGAATTTGGTATTTTTGACTCCCTGGAAAGTTGCCGTTCTGGGTCATTTTACGACCCAAGACAAACCCAGACAAAACAAAAAAACAGAAAAACAAAAACATACATCTTTGCAACTCGTTATATAGAATTGATTAAATGCAACAAAAGGTTGACCCATATTAACCCCTAATCATATTACATTGTTCATAAAATATTTAACCTCTATGACCTTAGGTTTTTAGGTTTTTCAGTGGGATATCCACTCCTATTATACCCCTGTTAAATAACCATAAATTTCATACATACATTTTTTTTTTGCCACCTTTAAAGCCTGTAACATAAAAAGCTTTTATGTCCAAGGACATCTTTGCTGGAAAAATGTGTAATAGAATCATTTCAGGTAAAGGTTTTATCTCGACTTTAATCAGAATTGATATTTGAAGCCTAAAGTGTTGCCAAAACTCTTGTGTACATGGACATTGCAAGCAAACATGAAAATAAGTACCAACTTGATTACATTCTCGCCAACAATATTTAAGATTTTCATCTTTACTTATCTGCAACATCCTTACAGGGACAATGTGCCATCTATTACAAATGTTAAAGTACAATTCTCTGTAGGGGGGATTTTTTCATAAATCTCTCGGTAATCGCAAAAGAGTTATACCAAGTGTCTATGGACCATTCAGTGGTACTGTAAGTTCCTCTTCCCAACTTTCCATCCTACTGGATTTCACCCCTTCTAGCTAACTTCTTATGATATTATAACATTATAACAGAAATAAGGTGCGATTCATTATTCAATAAGATTAACTTTTCACAAACCGTCAAATCCCTTAGTTCTTTTAAATAAAATGTAGAAGTGCATAACAACCCTCTGAGTGAATTAAACTCCAACCATATATTCTCAAAAGTTATATGCTTTCCCCTTAATTAATGTATCATTCTAAACTTATTATTCACATATAAATCTGTAGGGTGTACAATACCACATTTAACTAACTTAAACAACAAAGGAGAATTAAGATACTTAGCTAACAAGGCCAGAGGGGTGATTAGGCTTTGGAATGGAATCAGCAAATAATTTTTATTTAATTTATTCCACATTCTCAAATTCTTTCTTAATGTTGTTTACCCTTGATTCATGTCCCTAGGTATAAGTTTGAATTGATATAACATAAAATGTATATCCCCTGACCCAACTAACACATTTTCAATCTGTAGTTAATTATTCAATTCTATGTGCGATTAATAAAGCTTCTTTGAATTTTTTTTATAGGGTAAACCATTCCTCCTTTATTGAATTTACTTCCTAAATAGGATTTTTTTTATTCTCATCTTTTTTGCATTATGAATAAATTTGTCAATCATTCTTTGGAAATTATTTATTAAATAGGTAGGAATCTGACTAGGAATACATTGTAGTACATAGCTAATTTCGGGAAGCAAGGACATTTTTGTAGCCATGTTCCTCCTGGTCCATGACAAGAAGTGATTGTCTCTGCGATATTACTGTATATTACTTTATAGTTGGTTATGACATGTCTGTCTTAGGTCAGTTTGAAGAATGATACCTAGATGTTTACCCGATGATTGCCACTTGAATGCAAAACTATATTTAAGTTGTAGAAGTTCTTCACCAGAAATATTAACAGGCATGGCTTCAGATTAAGTCAAATTGAGTTTATAATTAGAAACTGCTATATTCTTCAATCCGAGTGGAAAGACTTCTTAAAGAAGCTAAGGGGTCCTTTAAAGACACCAATATATCATCTGCAAAGGCGGATAGTCTATGCTCTTTTAACCCTACTTTTATCCCTTGTAAAAAGTTAGAATTGTTAATCAAATGTATTAAAGGTTCCATCATCAAGGCAAAGTTTATTGGCGATAAAGGACACCCCTGTCTTGTACCATTAGAAACTTAGAATCTGTCCAAACTGAAACCTGTTCCCTTTAAATCCATAAACTCCCAGCCGACTCTGTCAAAGGCTTTTTCGGCGTCCAGTGACAGGAATAACAAAGGTGTCTTTTTTAAATTTTAAATTTTATTTATGCTATTTTTCTAATATTATCTGAGCCTTGTCTACCTGGGATAAATCCATTTGGTCCTGCAAAATCAACCTCCCTATGATCATGTTAAGCCTATTAGCCAAAATCTTGACATAAATCTTGATATCTGTATTAAGGAGGGATATCGGTTGTTCTTGATCATCTTTGGGGATTGTTATTATAGTGGCCTCTAACATTTTTGCAGGAGCCTTACCTTCACTTTTGATGTCATTCAAAGTGTCTTTAAGAGGACCCAGTAATTGTTGGTAAATTTTAAAATACTAATTTCTTAAGCCATCTGGGCCTGGAGATGAGGATATTTTTAACTTATTAATGGCCTCTAAAACTTATTTTCCTGTTATTTCACTATTAAGTACTTCTAAATCCCTATCCGAAACTCTAGGTAAATACACTTTCTCTAAAAAATGTTCTTTTTTGAAGACTGCTTCACAAAATCCTTATAGTTATAGAGCTGCTGGTAATATGATCCAAATTTCTTTGCAATATCACTAGGATTAGTTATATGATCATTATTATGTCTTATACCATTAATTATTTTATTTTATTTTATTTTAACATCTTTTTTTTATTGGCTAACAATCTACTTTATTCCCAAAATGATACAACCGTTGTTGAAGAGCCCATAAATAGTTATCCACCAATTCTTGTTCTATTTTTTTAATTTGTAACTGAACCTTCCTTATTTGTTCTTGAGTGTGTCTTTCAAAGTTCCTTTTGTTTTGGCTAATTCAATATATGTCTCTTAACGGATGTCCCCTCTGTTTTTTCCGGAAATGCTGCCAACTAATCAGTAAGTCTCTTATACACGCCTTATGTGCAGTCCAGACCACTACTTTAGATTGGACTAAAGTTTTATTGATTCCAAAAACATTTGCTACTTCTCTTTTTAATTCCTCTTTTCATTTTGAGTCTTGTAATAATGAGGCATTTTCCATGGAGGTCACACGGTAGGGAGAATAGCAGTTTTAAAAGAAAAGGAAACCATCCTGTGATCTGACCATGTTATGGGGGCAATATCTGTCTTCACCACTCTATTAAGTATGGATTTGTTAATTAAAATGTAGTCAAGTCTGACATAGGTTTCATGCCTGTGAGAGTTAAAGGAGAAGTCTCTCTCTTTTGGATGAAAAGTTCTCCACGATTCATAAAGACCTTGTCTTATAAGAATATTATCAAAAGTCTTTGCTTTATGTTTTGTATGAGTATCTAAATTTAGACATTTTTTAGATTTTGTATCCACCTCTGGATTTAAACATACATTGAAATCTCCACAATGAGCAGCCTTGTACCATATTTCTTAACAAGTTTAAAGGTGCGGTTCAAAAACCTTATTTGACCTTTATTGGGCACATAAATATTAACAAATGTGAATTTTTGGGTTGTTAATCCAACCACTCCATAAAATATAACGGTCATTTGGATCTACCAAGGTTATATCCTCTTTAAGGATCAGGTTTTTACTAAAAAATATGGAGACACCATGTGACTTTTTTTTTATGTTGCATTCAGACCTTGATTAAAGTTTTTCATCTTAAAAAATTGAATTTTACCTGTTTGGGGTTTCCTGTAAGCAAACTATATCTACTAATCCTTTACCAAATGTTCTATTCACCCTTTGTCTTTAAACTGCCATGTTAAGTCCCTGGACATTATGACTACATAAACGTAAAGTCTCCATCGCAATGTTTGAAGCTACTACACCGATTAACATTTATTCGTCCATCCTCTTTAGACCATCCCAGTTCCAGTGGTTACCATATCCACATATTACAACCACATAAACAATACAAAACAAAGCACATGTACCATATTTACAAGTCATACAAATCATAAAAACTGCATCCCAACATTGGAAGAGATGAATTCCTTGTTCTAATCCTGGGTCTCCACCATTATTGAGGGGAACTCCCGGTAAGAAAGTTAAATGTTGAACTTCTTTAAGTAAAAAAAAATGAACACCATAAAGTTACATTTTCCACAGAGAAATGACTCACTAGCAATTGATTACCATTTGAGTCTAATTCTTAAACTATTTCATAGAATAAATTAATGTTATTTTAAGTCTTATTTTCAAAAACTATTACAACTTCCATATTTCTATCATTATTATTAATTATTACTTTTATATTCATCTATTCATTTCAAAAGAGATTGAAAATTCAATAATTCCTAATTTATCCATGTTGTGGTTACAAGATTATGCATCTATTCACCTCTATCCCTTAACCACTCATAATTACTGTTGGTGCAATGCTCATACAACTCCACACTTAACTCTAAATTTGTGACTTCCCCTCTAAATGTATTAAAATTCCCCCTATTGCGAGAGTGATTTTCCATAATATACTTTCTACTCTTAGTCATACAAGTTTTTAAATTAAAACATCTGTAGCACATATTATGAATCAAATTAACAAATTATTTTATCATTCTCTAGTCACCTTCTTGTTAATTCTTGTCTAATATTGATGTTATAATCTATAACCTACTTTTTAAACCATTTTCATTTGTGTATACCTTACTGTTGTCAAACAATTGCAGTGTTGTGAATAAATTTCCTTTTCAAGTCTCTATTACACTCTTGTACTGCCCTCAGGCCCGGATCTACCTTTTTAGAGCCCCTGGGCAGTAAAGTGGAGGAGCCCCTGCGAATGTGTGCCAAATATATATATATTTATATATATATATATCACATATAATGGTTGTCAAACTGCGATTCGTCGTCAATCTTGTGACAAATCGCAGTTTGGCAACTACGACAGATCGCAAAGGCCCGCCCATGCGTATTGTGCTGGGCACACGAAGGCGCATTGCGCGCCGTTAGCCCGAACATGCGCTCTGTGCTGGGTGTGCATGCACACTGCGCGTCATTAGCCGCGCACGCGAGCTGTGCTAGGTATGCGCATGCGCACTGTGCTAGGCTCTTGCATGCGCACTGAGCCGGTCGCGTGTTGCATACTGATTGCACGCAGGAGGTGAGACACACAGGGGAGGAGGGGAAAGGCAGACAGGGGAGGAGGGGAGAAACAGACAGGGGAGGAGGGGAAATACACACAGGGGAGGAGGGGAGAGACACACAGGGGAGGAGGGGAGAGACAGACAGTGGAAGAGGGGAGAGACAGACAGGGGAAGAGAGGAGAGACACACAGAGGAGAAGGGGGAGAGAAACAGGGGAGTGAGAGAAGGGGAAAGAGACACAGGGGAGGGAGAGGAAGAGGGAAAAGAAACAGGGGAGGGGAAAAGGCACAAGGGAGGTAAATGGGGGGAGAGAGATACGAGGGAGGGGGGAGAGAAGGGAGCCAGAGAAGGGAGGAAGAGACACACAGTGGAGGGGAGAGGCACACAGGGGAGGAGGGGAGAGACACACAGGGGAGAGGCACACAGGGGAGGAGGGGAGAGAGACACACAGAGGAGGAGGGGGAGAGACACACAGGGGAGGAGGGGGAGAGGCACACAGGGGAGGAGGGGGGAGAGACACAGGGGAGTGGGAGAAGGGGTAAGAGACACAGGGGAGTGAGAGAAGAGGGAAGAGACACAGAGGAGTGAGAAGAGGGGGAAGAAATACAGGGGAGGGAGAGGGAAAAGACACAGGTGAGGGAGAAAGACACTGGGGAGGGAAATGCGGGGAGTGACACAAGGGAAGGGGAAGAGACACAGGGGGGCAGGGAGGAAAGAGACACAGGGGAGGGGGAAAAGACACAGAGGAGGGAGAGGGGGTAAGAGACACAGGGAGGGAGGGGGAAGAGACACATGGGAGGGAGGGGGAAAGAGACACATGGGAGGGAGGGGGGATAGACACAAATATTTGGTATTTGTGTCTCATTTCTCCATCCTCTCCCTCCCTTGTGGCTCATTTTCTCCCTCCTTCTACCTCCCTTGTGTCTCCTTTCCCCCTCCCCTGTGTTTTTACCCCCTCTCCCTCCACTGTTTCTTTTCCATTCCTCTCCCACTGTCCCCTCTGTCTCTCCCCCCTCCTCTCCTGAGACTCTTCCCCCTCTCCCTCCCCTGTGTCTCTTCTCACCTCCCCTGTGTCTGTGCCCCCTCCCCTGTGTCTTTCCTCCTATCCCTCCCCTATGTCTCTTCCCCCCTCCCCTGTGTCTCTTTCCCCCTCCACTGTGTCTCTTTCCCCACTGTCCCTCTCCCGTGTGTCTACCTCTTCCCCTGGCTTTCTTTCCCCCCTCTCCCCTATGTCTCTTTCCCCCTGCCCTCCCCCTTGTATTTTTTGTTACCCTCTCCCTCCCATGTGTCTCTTGCCCCCTCTCCCTTCCCTTGTGACTCTCCCTCCCCCTGTCTCCTTCCCCTCTTCCTTGCCCTGTGTGTCTTTGCAGCCCTCTTCCTCCCATGTCTCTCTTTCCCCCTCTCTCCCTCCCCTGTGTCTCTTCCCCTCCTCTCCCACCCCTGTGTCTCTTTCCCCCCTCTCCCTCTCCTGTGTCTCTTAACCACCCTCTTCCTCCCCCCCTCTTTCCCCCTTATCCTCCTTCTCCCTCCTTATCTTCCTCCCTCCTTCCCATCCTGCCCCACTGCCAGTGCGCCACCAAAACAATATTATACTGCCCACGGACCAACCCTGCCCCAAGACTACTTCTTACATTGTACTCTGGGGTAGTTTTACTTGGAATTATCCTTCCCCCTTATCCTCCTCCTCCCTTCCCCCCTCTTCATTATCCTCCCGTGTCAGATGGCCACCTGCTGTTCCCTCCACTGCATCGCGTCTTCTGTGCCCAGAACCGGCATATGGTAATGACAAGACGCGCATGTGACGTCAGGTCATTAGGATATGCCGGTTCAGAAGATGCGCTGCTGGGGAGAGAAGAGCAGCAGGAGGTCAGTTGTCATCCCTCAACCACCAGGGCCCCTCAGCCTTCCCCTCACCCCCCAGATACCCTCACCCCCCGGATAAACTCAGCTTTCCTCTTACCCCCCACACACACATGCATTCACTGCTGTCTGTCTGAAGCCTGTATATAAAGCTTCCATTCAGTACACACTCAGACTCCTCAGACAGCCTATCCTGTGTATCTGCATGGTGGGCCCCTGTGCTGCCACAGCCCCCCATGTCCCAGCTCTCACCTTCATCCCAGATAGTGTTGCTCCCGCTTCCATGGTTAGTCTGTACCAGTCTGACAAGCCCCGGCCTCGCTGAGATCTACCAGACACTTAACGTTCCGCCCTTCACAAGGTTCCTACCCGCCCAGAGACTGGAGATAAAGCAGCAGGCGGCGGCCAGGAGGAAGCTAGACTATCACATAGGACTGGCTGGGTAACCCCTTACATGCTGGTCATCTGCACCAGCACAGTGCTCCCAGGGAGGGTGAATACATTCCTGGCCTTCCTACTGTCGGTGTCAGAGGGTAGAGGTCCGGCATGTCAGGACCTCTCATACAGTGGGATGCAGGGCAGGGGCATAACGGATGAGCTACTGTATATATGAATCTATGTTGTATGTGTGTGTATGTATGTCTATGTGTGTATGTACCCAGGGAGGGTGAGTACATTCCTGCCCTTCTTCCTACTGACGGTGTCAGAGGGGGCTGCAGGGGCTCCAAAGGCGCTCATTGCACTGCGAGCCTAAAAATGCGAGACAAGCAGTTGAGTCACGCAGGACAGGCTCAAATGTTGAGACACGTGGGACTTAGGCTCAAAAAAATTACAACCCATAGGACTTTGAAAAAAAGTTGTGGACAAACAAATAACGACCTTGGAAAAATGCAGACCTCGCAAAAACACAAATTTAACGTCCGAAACGCGCAACTCCACAAACACACAAAAAAAAACTAAATTACAAGCTAACAGGGGGAGAGCAAGGGAGCCTGTGAGTGAGGTTGCAAATTAATTCAAGCCATATTTCGCGACTTTCAATGAACGAAAATCACCTAAGCGACAAAAAATGGCTGCCGAAAAAAACGTAAACAGCACGAATACGAGGCCCAAGGACGTAAAACAGCCCGAAGGAATAGTATGACTTAATGCAACACAGTAATGGCCAGTAACATTTAACCCAAGCAACTAACACTTCAAACAAGGCTGTAACACCGAAAATAAAGCAATAACACAACCCAAGGCAGTAACACTGTTAGCAACGGCCCTAAACTACATGGGGGATAGACTTGCAATGAGCGCCGAAGGCGCACATTGTGAGTGCCAAAGGAGCTCAGCGCCGTGCTCGCCATGAGCGTCAAAGGTGCTCAAAGGGTCATAGACTCATATTGTGTGGCAAACAGCATTGCCAGACTTACAATTTTATTGGCCTGTCATTTTTGACTGGCAAGTCGATAGTATTAAATAATTAGTCTCCAGTGCTAAAAGTGTATTAAACAAGTCATTATTGCTGCTTATTGTCTGGAACCTGCCACTCAGCACTATCCCCTTTGAATCTTCTGCTTTCCTCTGTGAACCCCTTCTGTGTCCTGCCGTGCACTGCAGAAAGCTACAGCGGCGCAGGGGAGGAAAGTCATTTCCTTTTAACAGTCAGCACCAGCAGGACCAGCCCACTCTCCTGCAGTCCCTCCCCTCCTTCACTGCAGGGGACGCTGTTGCATTCCATGCAGCCTAACCCAATCTGCCCGTCCACTGGATCAGCTTAGATGCTTTTACAGACTTAACTCATTCCTGCCTGCCTGCCTGCTGCAAAACAACTGTAAAACATGATTACAGCTATACAAATGAGGTGCCCCTGTAAGGTAAGCACCCTTAGGCGTCTGACTAAGTTGCCTAATTACAAATCCGGCCCAGGCCAGGTCAGATTAATAGGTTGTCCACTTGGATGCCCAAGGACTTTCATTGCTTCAAAATGCAATATCAATTTGAAAGCCATAAACATTTTCCGCACCGTACAAATCACATTATATTCATATGTATCCATTATTTGCCTACTTTCAAGTGAGACAGTACTAATTTGCCCTGCTAAACAAATGAAAAAAAATGAACGGGACACTGATAGGGGACACAAAACCCCTCTGTTTACACTGATAAAGCATGGCAAACCAATCAGATAACGTTCCTATAACTCTCTAGGTTTGTCAGGGTGTTCCATTTGTTGGGACATTTTTAATAGCTGGCCGAAGGAATGACCAAATATTTCAGGAATAATACCACAACATTATATGGCCACAAATGAAGCTAACTTATCCCAAGTTAATGGACAACCTCCACTGAGTGAAAAAAAGAAAAAAGAAAAAGTATGAGAGGAAAAATGTAGAAAGCTAAATTATTTTAAATAAGAAAACACTTTGGGAATATAATATAGAACTGAAATATGATTATATTTGTCTTAGACTTTTTGGATTCAGAATTAAATGAAAAATTAAACTTTCAATATTAGTCATTCAACTGGTCAAGTATACTAGTTAAATTAAACATATTATCTAAATATATAAGATATTTGGGGATCAATTCAACTTCGGCTTATATTGAAAAGTATAAAGCTCATTAGCCAGAATTCATTAAAACTAATTCGAAAGATTTGTATGCTTTGAATTTTGTTGATAACATTCAATTAGAAGTGTCTCACGGTATACAGGCCGTATGTCTGCGGGCCTGCTGCAGGCTCGCAGTCTACTACAATTCTGGTGCTATTCAATTGAACAAGCCCGTAGGTTACGGCCGAAAGCTGAAACCGTAAACCATGCACTCGTATGTAGCATTTCAGAGTGGGAACATGATCAATTAAGCAAGGCCGTAACTACCCATTTTGAAAACAGCCAATAGAAAATGGGACCATCATCATTACGTCAGTAATCAATTAGCGTTTGTAGGTCCAATATGTGCAAAACCGCAAAACACTAAATAATAAAAATGAATGCTGATACGGTTCTAGTCCATGTGGGTGGCCTGATATGTATTAACTCATTAATTCCCGAGAACGATCTAACTCCGAAATAAAACATATAATTTTTGATTTCTGATTTGCGGGCTTGCAAAATTGTAGCAATTGAATAGGGATTTGCGATTTTAGCCATCGTAACTATTGCAGACAGGAAAAATCAAAGACTTAGATGGGCTGTAAATTACGGTTGTAACAACCACAAGGATTTCAAGCACGAAACCAGTAGACCAGTTGCGACTCAAAATTGCTCAACTGAATGAGGCTCATAGATAGGAACTTTCACTTAATAGAACTCAAATGATAGAAGGCACTTTTTCTAAACATATATTTTAGAAAGCTATGTAGCAGCAAGAGCTGTGCTTTTACTGGAATTATTGACTGTCACAAGGTAAAATTGACACAATGACATTCGGCACACTTTAATGTAACCCTTTACCATGATTTTGTTGGTCCCTAGTTCAGCTTGCTGCAAGCTTATCCAAGCAAAGTTGTATGACATGTCAGGTTTATTAAAAAGAGCTTAAAAAACAACAAACTGATGGCGAATAAGCATGTCAGAAGGATTTAAACTAAGTCTTAGACATTTCATGCTTGACTGCGATATTACTCACAGACTGGAAGTCCAGATTGACAAGATAATTTAAATATACACATTATGAGCAATCCATTGAAAATACTTCATAAATCTAAGCTAAAATTTTGTGATGAGCATAAATTAATCAGTTCAAAGTCAACATTGTGTTCACAATAAATTGCATATTGGTCTATATACATAGATGAATGAACAATGTCACACAACAGGACCAGCCAGTGAATCCTACGGGTTAGGTATCTGCTCCGGATCTAAAGAAGTAGTCAGCACTCAGACAGATAGGTGTAGCTAGTTACTGTAGTTCTAGCCAGAGGAGCATAGATTTAATTCCCAATACCCTTCCCAGAAAGAATGACACTTTGAAAGCATATATTGACTCCAAAACAGGGCATAATACTTTATTTCACTTGTTGATTTTATACATTGCAGAAGAATACACTGGGTTAAACATAAACTTGAAATTCACTAAGAGTTTAAGGTGTAAGGTGAAAGTCAACATTGTATAATTAAATTTCCCTCCATCATACCACTAGCCGAACTGGCGCCGTCGCTTCGCTGATTGGCTGGTTTAGATCAAAGTCGTTCTAGGAGGCTATTTCCCAGCCTCAGAAGATTCAAGTACACAAACAGAGTTAGTGCCTACTTCCTATGGAGAATAACATAGGGAAGGTCTGATGCCGATTATCTGGTTCGGGTGGCTAGTAGCCGCTGCTCCGTGGCTAGGAATCACATAGACATGATCTTACTAATGGGTGAGGCATCAGGGTATCTGGGGAGTGGTGGCGAAAAGTCACAGTAAACAATAGGGAAGCCAACTAGACATATTCTGAATCTTCTGTTACTTGTGTATCCTAATTTGCAGCCCACTCTTTGTTTAAAAGTAATCCTGCTTTACATTACTGTGGGAACTAGCTTAATTGATGTCATCCTTAAATAAATTTGAAGAATTGTTGCAGTTAATTGCAGGTCATGAGGGTTGAGTGGATATAATTGATATCCCCCTTTGATATATTGTGGTAGTTAATCACATACATAGACTACTTTCCAGGCCACTTAAGTCTTCCTAGACTGCTCTGGGAGGTGCTTTTGCAGAGGATTTCTTTGAAGAGGCAGTTCCAATGTGCAGTTGCATCATTTTCATTATAGTCCATCATAGTAAACCTTAGGATGGTCACAGTATCTTTTAACTAGAAATTCCTAAAGGGTGAGTACCATTCCAAGAGAACCGTTGAAAGGAAAATAGGGAAAATAAATCAAACTAGCCCTAAAACATCTATTTAAGAACTTGGGACAATTTGTTGGTACCAGTCATTAGAGGTGAATGGTTCTAGTATGTAATATGTTATCTGCCCCTATTCGTCAAATAATATAACTTGTAAAGTAGAATGTCAGTAATTTGACTGATAAATAGCTTCAACACAGAAAACATTCCAGTATTACAGTTCCCAGTAGGTTTCTGTATGTCAAGGGTGAAGACCCTTTACATTTTACTTAGGTACAATAATATGAACCATTTTTCCTATCTAATTTTTCTAGACACAAGTTCAACATCTTGAAATCTGTTATGTGCTACTGATAAAGTAGATATGTTGGAACCATTAGACTAAAATGCTCTCCACTCCTCAAGTATATGCTGTACTTATTACATATAATTTATTGCAGATTTGCAGACTTAAACAATATAAAGAATACTACCATGAATTTTCAAGTTTATAGATATCACTGTAACCAAACTACTAAATGTGTTATTAATGTTCGTTATAAAAGAAAAATGATGTAGGTATGTATAATATTCTTTTTTCTACAACCTATAAAACTCTAGGTTTTATCTACTATTCCACCCTATCAAAAGGGACACCCTTTACAAAAGAATGATTATTAGGATATGCACTGGAAGATGGTATACCTACATCCCCATTCAATTCCCCTAACGTGTAAAACCATAGCCTGTAACGAAGCCCGCAAGACTTACGGCTATTAAATTGGCATCTTAAAGCTACTTGCAAATGATCTGCGGGTTACAGGCTGAAAAATCTTACGGGATGTTTAAATCTGAACTCCGTTGCCGCAAATCCTTTAATCTGTCAAGCCCGTAACTGTTACGTTCCAAAATCGCTATTAAAATTGCTATGAATCCTCAAAGATGCATTGGCGTTCAAAACCGTAACTCGCAAATAGATGCAAAAAATTGGGTTCCGCAAAGGGTTTACAGACAAGTCTCAATACTGTAAAAGACAATATAAACACATCAGTGGACTTTAAAATATGGGGAAAGCATGAAAAGACATTACAATTACTTGCACAATAATCCCCAAATGAAAAATAGACATTAAAAAAATATTATTTCATCATGGTTGGAATGGTCATGCATATGCCAATATGAAAAGCCATGCTGCAACATTCATTAATCAATTAAAGACACACTACCTGAAAAATGAAACTGATGCCACAAAAACATGAAACTGATGCCATATTAACCCTTTCTCACTCACAGTGGCTCTAATGTGGACCCTGGAATATATATATGATTGCATATACATCTCATCACATCTACATTGGGAAAACTAATAGTGGCCAAATTACACCACCACATCACATATATCAAGTACAAGGGAAATATTTTATTATTTATTGTTCAGTCCTTCAGTCGTGTCTGACTCTCTGTAACCCTATGGACAGCAGTACATGTAGCTAGGTCTCAGCCTGTGCTGTTCCACAAGATTTGCATGCCAAAGATACTGGAGTGGGTTGCCAGTTCCTTCTCTAGTGGACTGTGATTTGTCTGACCTCTCTGCTATCACCTGCCCACCTACAGGGGCCCTACATGGTATAGCTCACAGCTTCAATCAGGTACACAAGGCCCTTCACCACCACCACTTAGCAATCCACAAGGGGACCAGGGGAACATACACAACACTAATGTAAATTGATGAATAGCAAAACATAATGGGAGGTCACCAAATGGGAATGAGTATACATCTTGGCACATGGCCACCAGAAATGGCATGGGACTCTTCAGGATGGACATAGCGGAGATGGCGGTGAGTTAGCTGTTGATCCATGTGCCTCTGCACAGCCACCATGTGTTTTTGCGACCCTTCCTCATGGGTTAGAGTAGATTAGTGTGATGTATGTTCCCCTGGTCCCCTTCTGGATTGCTAAGTGGTGGTGGTGAGGGGGGTTGTGTACCTGAAGAAAGCTGTGAGCTGTACGATGTAGGGCCACTGTAGGTGGGCAGGTCATAGCAGAGAGGTCAGTCAAATCACATTCCACTAGAAGAGGAACTGGCAAGCCACTCCAGTATCACCTGTCATATTCCTATCAGGCACTCAGGGGAATGTTGATACTCCACAATATCACAAATTAGACTTTGCATATGTATTAACCCTTTATTAATATTATATATGATATGTATTATTACATGATATCTAATGCTGTTATGACTATTATTATTGTTATATGTATTGATCTATTGCATATTAACTAGGGCTCATTAGTTTACATATATAGGAATGTAACACAAAAGTGATGTATTTGGATGTCCCATAACCCAAACAATTGAAAACACACTGACATGGTTAGAACGGTATAACAAAGCTTTATTTCATACACAGAGCACAATCAGAAATGGCCAAGACTGTGCAATAATATCATGGGTGTGGTGTGGCCCGGATCCCGGGAGAGCAAGAGGCTTGAGGAAAAAAGGGGATACCTAAAGGGGTAATTGTGGGCCCTGTACTTGTCCTTAGCCTCTTGCCCTCCCGACTGTGGATGGGGATCCTTACCTCCCTGACCTGTCCCTGAGGCCTGTCCCTCCCCCGAACTACCATCGCCCCTGGGATCAGGGCCCTTCCCCTCTGTATCTCTCCTAGGTGTTTCTGCTGCTCGGGCCACCTTGCCACCACCAACCTCCTCCTCTACACTCCCCTCTTCCTCCTGCTCCTTCTCCGCCCCCTCCTCCTGCTCCTTCTCCACCTCCTCCTCCGCCACCTCCTCCTCCTCCTCCTCCACTCCCCACCTCCTCTCCTCCACCACTCCCCACCTCATCTCCACCACTACTCCCCAGGGCCACCTCTCTCTCCTCTCCACCTCTCCTCTTCTCCTCCTCCCCACCTCTCCAATCCTTTCCACTCCTCTCTCCTTCCTCCATATCAATCCCAAAAATACTTGAACGATAAATGAAAATAAGTCTTACTGTGAATATATAATGGAAATTTTTGTATGTATTATGTGTAATTAATAACTGTTGGGGTAATGGTGTGGGGGATGGTGTGTGTGTGTGTATGGAGTGACCTACATCTATATGTCTCTATGTGTGTTGTTTAAATTATGTGTATTGCAATTATGTGTAATCTGTCAATCAAGGATTAAGTGTAAAATAGTAAATAGTATAAAATTAATGAACAAAGCTGCAAATTACTGTCCTGAAAAAACACGCCTGCTCTCTCTCCCTTAAAAAACCTCCAACTCCAGGACCTGTTTGCTACTTCGACCGAAAATACAACACAGTCAATGCATGGACGTGTGGAACGCAAATTTATAATCTCCCTCTGTTAATCATCTGCGGCTAGACTGCTTTCTATTGGCTGAGAGGCCTGTATTAGATTGTAACGGCTGATTGCGGCTCGGCCAGGCCTTTAAAAGCTTGCATACGCAGAAAGGGTTTACGGGCTTGCGTCTTTGGCCCGTAGGTCACAGCATGGTTAAATATAATAGCTCTTTAACGTGGCAGGTGTGCCGTTGCCGCTACAGGGTTGTAATTTAATAGGGCTGCTAATCATCTTAAATCTGTAAGAGGTCCTTCACCTTTTTTATTCTCAGTCTCATTCAGATTCAAAAGGGTTTATGTAGAGCAAGTAGTCTAGCAAAGATATTCTGATCTTAAAGCCGTTCAATCTTATTCATAGGTGTCGTTAGTACAAAAGAATGTTCTTTAGAAAGGAACTGTTAAAATAGTATAGTTAGTTTGAAACTAGAAAGAGCAAAGATTTGAGTAGACTCTCTATTTATTATTTGAACTGATTGTTTCTTCACCTTTGGTTTTGTTTGATGTGCACATAGATGTCTTTGTCTCTTAACACCTGCTGTATATATTTTTTTTTTTTTTTATCTCACAGAAAATAAATACATGCCAACTGTAGTAGTACTTCCATTAGTCATTATATTACAAATATTTTTTTTCAAAATAAAAGAATATAGACTTTTCTTTTTCATTCCTAACAGATATCTATTTCTGACTCCCATTATCGCTCTTGTAATCATTATTGTTTCTTTTAAATTTGCAATATTTTCTTACTTTTCTCTGTTTTGAATTTTTCTAAATTTTCAGCTTAATTTTTAGTTGTTCATAACCTCTATTGGCTCTAAATAATTGAATATTACTCTGCTCTCTTTCAACTCAAAGTAATTTCCTTTAAATTAATTTCAATTAAGAAATACATTAAATCAAGTGAGCACTTGACAGTAATTTCATGTCATTTATTCAGGAATACTTTATTATTATGATGTAACGCCAGTTAATACGTAAATCTCTAGGGACAATCTGTTGTTGATAATAATTTCAAAGATTAGAGATTTTCCACACTTCTGATCGGTTTCTTAAAAATGTTAGTTATATTTTCAAATATATATCTGTAACTGTGTGTGTGTATATCTGAAAATGTATACAACACCTGTTCAGGACTAAAGTGTTTATCTTCATCACTAAACCATGATTCTGCATTCATTTTACTAGATATAAAACTAGTCATATCTATAACTAATATAAATAAATCAAACCAAAAAAAGGTTGAACTATCAGCCTTATTAAATTGCGATTTGGCAAATTTAAAAGGGCTCTATTTAAGCACATAGCATATTTGTTTACAGATGTTTTTAGTTAGTGAAGATCTTGCTTTTAGATAGAAGTTCACTAACTAAAATCTTCTGTAAAAAAAATATGCTATGTGCTTAAATAGAGCCCTTTTTCATTTGCCGAATCGCAATTTAATAATGCTGTATATGTGCATTGAGCCACAGGTAATACATACTAGAGAAAAGGCCTTACTAAACTTTTAATGTTGGTCAATCCAAATAATATGATATATTACAAAGAATTTTAGGAACTTATACATCTTGAAGGCACTAGGTACTACAGAAGAAATAAAAACAAAAGAACCACAACCCTAAAAAATATAGAATCTTACCAAAGTGTATACACTGATGCTCTTTAGCAGTGAGACAATTAGAGTCTCCATGGCCTGTTAAATACTAATTGCCTCACCTATGTTCCTACACTGTTAAATCAAAATTCTGCCAAGCCTGTGGGGTACTGAGGAGAGGTTTGAGAACCACTGCTTTATTGTACCAAACACCTTTATTAATGGGTAGTGAATACAATCACATTCCCTATTTGCAAAGACACTGCAGTACCTAGTATCAGATAAAAAAGCAAAAATTCCACTCTGTTATATCACTACAATGTCTGTCTTACTATTAATCTTGCTTATAGTAATTGTCATACATGCAGAACGCCTGAATGTACAATCTATGTTTAGACCCTCAATCCCTTCAAACACAAATGCCACACCCATGCATTATTACATATATGTCATACACACTTACATTACAGCCTAACCGCTGCACAAGTGTGCAATCACCCTCTTAGTATTAATGGGCAAAGTGGATTACCTTATGTGCATTTCATCAACTAACAAATGGCTTCGTCAAGGGGCAGTAAGACTCCCAGTCTCTGGTTCTTTTAAACCATCAGGATCAAAAATAATAGAAAAATACTTTATTGATTAACAACACGCTACAAATAAAAAACAATGATGCTGCCAGAAAAATGTGGAAGTGGGTGTATTGGCAGTGTTTATGAGAAAGGTGTATTTGGAGTTATAATATACACCAAGAAGGTCATCGATATCCAACTGGGGTTATAGATATATGTATCACAGTCAGTATAGGCTGGTAAAAAACACTTGATAATCAGTACTCATAACACAACACTCATAGAAATGGTCCTTAGATCCTCATGCATCCTACTCGCTGGAAGGCACAACTAAGTTTATGTTACAAATCTTGCTAGATACCTTATATATAACAACAAAAAGTCTGTCCCATGGTGGAATACTCTGAAATCCTGATCTAACTCAAGTCAGGCTAGTGTGCTATTCCCATTACTCCCCGAGCTGTCTAATCTGGCCCATACAAAACAAACTATTAAAAGCAAGACCAGTGTAATTGGATTTGTAGTTAGCCAAAATGACAGATTTTTTTTTTTAAATACTGCAGGCCATATCAGTCCACATTCAACTACATGTTTAAAAAAATAGGGCACCCCATATGGAGCCTCATAGTTTTCCATATTAGCTATCTGTAAATAGGAAACAAAATGTCCCTAATTTAAAGCCTGATGGCTTGACGCCATTAACATGCGACTTTGTCAAAGGCAAAAGTCTTATGGAAACTGGCGACATAATGTTGCGACATAATGTTTGTTTAAATAGCCTGAGATTATTTACAATGGTGACATCAGTATTGTTGCTGATAGGCTATTCAGAATGTGGGTGGAGAATTGCGCAATTCAAATCAAAGGACCATTATGATTGGCTGGGTTCGAGCTAGATCAGTGTGAATGAAAGAATCACTGGACATATGGAATTGTCACATTTAGCAGTTCCAATCATATCAGATGCTAAGACCAAACAAAACAGTAATACTTGTCTGTTAGTTTGACCAAATTCTCAGGCTGAATGAACCGCTGGCCATCGGATGAAATCAAGCAGCCGGCAATTCAAATGGGCTTGGTTAATGTAAACAAAAGTAAATAGTTAATGCAGTATATTGAATACACTGCACAGCCTTGATTAGCATGTAGTCCTAATTGCTGAGCTGAGTAGATCAATAGAATGGTAATTCTCTTTGATTTAGTAGATGACTGAATGACATAAAATATCTACCAAACACTTAGGAAATGCAAAAACGCCTTAGGCTGCAAGACCCCGGAACAGATTGTTAGCTCTTCAGGCTATTGATTGCTGGATATATTAATTAGAAATAGGTAAAGTATATTAATTTATTAGGTAACTAATTAATTAATTATTATTTTAAAAAATATAGATATATATATCTGTCTTTGTGATGAGCGCCGAAGGTGCTCAGAGGAGCAAAAGTACACGAGAGGAGAGGCTCGCAATGAGCTCCCAAGTACCTCAGAGTACAAAAAGCTTTACATTGTGTGTCAAACAGCATTGCCATGGCTTCACATTTTATTGCCCCGTCATTTTTGATGGTCAAGTCGCTAGTATTTAATAATGATGTAGTTGTTCCAAATGGCAGTATGACCTTGAATCTGTACAAGCCATGGGACTCCGTATATTAAATGTGAGTTGTGGCATATTGACAAAGTCTGTATGTGCCAAAGAGCATTCTCAAATATGTTAACTTAATTGATCTGTCCCTTGATATAATTTGTCCATTTCCATATCCCTATAGTGGGGGCCCTAACTCTTCTTCTTGATGTATAAAACATATTTAGCCGGCAGTATACATAATAGTTGTAAATGTTGGAATTGCCAATACTGGCTCAAATGCAGTTGTTCCAATTAACAAGTCAGGCTTGAATATGTGCAGACCATAAGTCTTAATATATGAAATATGAGATATTCGTTAAAGTGCCATTTACTTCACTACAAGTGCTCTTCATGATGTAAAAGAGCATACAATTCTATGTTTATTACACTAATAACAGCTAAAAATCTAAGGTCTTAGGTCTGTTTACAAATACACTTTTGACTGTTCCATGATGAATAAAATCTGCTGACGCCGATGTAGACTCTGTGAACACAAGATTTATAGTTTTCCACTGAACTTCAGGAATGCAGGAGGAGAAGTTAACCCCCAACTATACTCTTTAGCTGATCCCAGCAGTCATTTATCAGCATAGATGAATTTGTGAAGGGTTAACTCTCTTTATGCTTCTGCTTTCTGCAAGCAGCTCTTGCTGTGAGTCTCTCTGGGGGAATGTCAGAGTCTCATGTAAACAGACACAGCATTAATAAAAAATTCTGGGAAAAAGGCATCTATTTCAAAAATTCTAAAATGTTTTTCAACATGTTATTAGCAGAACTTTACAGTGGTGTGCTCCAAGTTATGCTGAATTAACTTGCCCTTTAATCTGTCCCTTGACAACATTTATCTGTTTACAGATATCTATATAAGGTGCCTAGAAGGCACCTTCTTGATGGATGAAATATATCCATTTCACAACAAGCAATGAGATTATTTACATTATTATTACTTACAAATACACTGGTGCTGAAGTTATCTATGTATGTATATATATATATATATATATATATATATATATATATATATATAGTGGATATAAAAAGTCTACACACCCCTGTTAAAATGTCAGGTTTCTGTGCTGTAAAAAAATGAGACAAAGATAAATCATTTCAGAATTTTTTCCACCTTTAATGTGACCTATAAACTGTACAACTCAATTGAAAAACAAACTGAAATCTTTTAGGTGGAGGGAAGAAAATAAAAAAAATAAAAAATGTGGTTGCATAAGTCTGCACACCCTCTTATAACTGGGGATGTAGCTGTGTTCAGAATTAAGCAATCACATTTCAAATCGTGTTAAATAGGAGTCACCTGCCATCATTTAAAGTGCCTCTGATTAACCCCAAATAAAGTTCAGCTGCTCTAGTTGGTCTTTCCTGAAATTTTCTTAGTCGCATCCCACAGCAAAAGCCATGGTCCACAGAGAGCTTCCAAAGCATCAGAGGGATCTCATTGTTAAAAGGTATCAGTCAGGAAAAGGGTACAAAAGAATTTCCAAGGCATTAGATATACCATGGAACACAGTGAAGACAGTCATCATCAAGTGGAGAAAATATGGAACAACAGTGACATTACCAAGAACTGGAGCTCCCTCCAAAATTGATGAAAAGACGAGAAGAAAACTGGTCTGGGAGGCTACCAAGAGGCCTACAGCAACATTAAAGGAGCTGCAGGAATATCTGGCAAGTACTGGCTGTGTGGTACATGTGACAACAATCTCCCGTATTCTTCATATGTCTGGGCTATGGGGTAGAGTGGCAAGACGAAAGCCTTTTCTTGCAAAAAAAAACATCCAAGCCAGGCTACATTTTGCACAAACACATCTGAAGTCTCCCAAAAGCATGTGGGAAAAGGTGTTATGGTCTGATGAAACCAAGGTTGAACTTTTGGGCCATAATTCAAAAAGATATGTTTGGTGCAAAAACAACACTTCACATCACCAAAAGAACACCATACCCACAGTGAAGCATGGTGGTGGCAGCATCATGCTTTGGGGCTGTTTTTCTTCAGCTGGAACTGGGGCCTTAGTTAAGATAGAGGGAATTATGAACAGTTCCAAATACCAGTCAATATTGGCACAAAACCTTCAGGCTTCTGCTAGAAAGCTGAACATGAAGAGGAACTTCATCTTTCAGCATGACAACGAACCAAAGCATACATCCAAATCAACAAAGGAATGGCTTCACCAGAAGAAGATTAAAGTTTTGGAATGGCCCAGCCAGAGCCCAAACCTGAATCCGATTGAAAATCTGATCTGAAGAGGGCTGTGCACAGGAGATGCCCTCGCAATCTGACAGATTTGGAGTGTTTTTGCAAAGAAGAGTGGGCAAATCTTGCCAAGTCAAAATGTGCCATGCTGATAGACTCATACCCCAAAAAACTGAGTGCTGTAATAAAATCACAAGGTGCTTCAACAAAGTATTAGTTTAAGGGTGTGCAGACTTATGCAACAATATTATTTTATTTTTATATTTTTTCTTCCCTCTACCTAAAAGATTTCAGTTTGTTTTTCAATTGAGTTGTACAGTTTATAGGTCACACTAAAGGTGGAAAAAGTTCTGAAATGATTTATCTTTGTCTCATTGTTTTACAGCACAGAAACCTGACATTTTAACAGGGGTGTGTAGACTTTTTATATCCACTGTATATATATATATACAAAAGTGAGTATTATTGTATTAAAAGCGGTAAAATTATTTATAATACACAAATACCACTGGCACCATATATACACATGTCAAGGTGCAGATCTCTCAGAATCTTCATACTGAGAATCCATAAGTATTGTCTAAAATACAATATTCATCATTGGTGTTCCAATAGTCATTTCTAGTATGAGTGTTTAAAAATAATGAAATATACTATTCCTTGTCCTTAATAATACCCAAAGACAAATATTTTAAAAGGTACATAAGTGAAGAATAGGAGAACAAGTTGACTATGTACTCAAGACATTTCCATGGCAACCTCATTGTTGTCATGGGATTCCGACAGTATACCAGCAGTAGTATGCCCTAGGACATTACAAAAAATGTAAGATCCCTAAAATGAATAAACATCAAAGGGGTTGCTGTCAAGACCTAGGACTCCATTTAATTCCCCATTTTGTAAACTTATACCAATAAAAAGTGGTAATGAACACTCCCTAGCTATTCTATTCACCCCTCTCAACAAGATTGTGAGTATGCTACTCGCAATTCCTGTGATTAACCCCAGTTGCAATAATTCACCTTACAACTTCATTGATTTCACGCATTAGTAATATTATGAGTTATACTTTTGCTCAAAAAAGCTATTGTATTCCAAATTACTTATTACTCTCAACTCATAATATTACTAATTTTGGCAAAAAAATAAAGAGTACTATATAGCACCCACAAAGGCATAAAAATGCCTTAGTGGCTGCTCTCCCCTTCCCCGCTCACTCCCAATCGGCTCCTTCCCCTCTTAAACTTATTCCCCAATCCCTGAAAACCCCAGTACCCCTAATAACATATCCATGGGGGGTCCATGGAGACCCCATGGCACCCAAAATATTAATCCAGTTTCATGGGGGTTCTTAAAGGTCCCAGTAACACCTAAATGTTTACCCCACCACTGGGGTCGGTAATGGTCCCCTGTGGCACAAATAGTTAATCCCAATACCACGGGGGTCCATCTAATTATTAATCCCTGCCACTGAGGTCCTAGAAGGACCCATGTGGGGTTAACTATTTTTGCCATGTGGATCCTTTAGGGACGTCCCTGTGGTGGCTGTTAACATTTGGTTTCAATTGACCACCAAAATTATGTAGTTCAGGTTTTGGGGTCCATGAGGGAATGGGGGATCGAATGTGAGCGGGGAAGGGGGCGATCAGGAATGAGCAGGCATTACCTTCACTATGTGCATGGATGGCTGGACTCCCCAGGGACTGTCATTGGTGAAAGTGGAGATTGAACAACGTAAGTTGCTACATCTCCGCCTTTTGCATAATTGCATGCCTTGTGTTTTACTGACAAGGCATGGGTGTACGAGTTGCGGGTGGGATCAGTAATAGTACAGCTGAGAAGCATTGAATACATGTGTACTGAAAAACAATTTGGACCACATTACTGTGGAGATCTCCTAAACATGTTGAAATACGTTTAGAATTTTTGAAATATGTGCATCTTTCCACTAAGAAATAAAATAAAATAAAATCTTCTTTTCGAGTACATTTTAATATTTACATTAATTAGCAATATTGGTCTATAGTTTTTACAATCTATAGGATCTTTACCTGGTTTCAGAATATTTAACATTTTAGCTTCTGTTATCTCACCTTTAACTCTTATTTCATTAAACATGTTTCCTAGGTGGGGCAATAATACAGTAGAAATTGTACAGAACAAATTATCAAAGCCGTTGATACCTGGGGCTTTTTTTAGCTCCGAACTTCCTATAACTGACTCAATTTCCCATTGAGTTATCTCCTGGTTAAGGATGTTTGCTTCTTCACTAGAAATACAGTGGAGGTTGATTTTAGAAAGGTATTCATTATATATTCTGAGGTTTTTTTAAAGCCAGCATTATCCTCTAAATTATATAATGACCTGTAGTAATCCAGAAAAATATTTACAATCTCCTTCGGTTGCAAGTAAAGCCTATTGTCTGATCCTTTTAGATAATCAATTCTCTTCAATAATCTTATTTATTTATTTATTTTAAATTCTGTCCTTATTCCCTGGAGCACACTGATTTTGTTGGATTTTCCATAGTCATCTGTCTGTGTCTAATAGAAAATCAGCTTGGGAGAATTTGGTAGGAAGGCTATCGGAGCTTTGTATTCCAATCCCACTGCTTAGTGGTAGTGGTTTGTATTCCAATCCCACTGTTTAGTGGTAGTGGTTTCGGGGTGTAGCTCTAAGGCCTTCCAAATCACTAATGGCACGAGGAAGAGCTGTCCCCTGTCTCCGATATTGTTTGCCTTGATGCTGGAACCATTGGCGGAAGCTATCAGGTGATCAGTCATCAGCAGTTCTCTTTGCTGATAACTCACTTTTGTGTCTAACTAATCCCACACACTCCTTAAGAGCCATTCAGGAAATTCTGGATTTATATAGTATAGTTTCAGACCACAAAGTTAATATTACAAAATCTGAAGCCTTGGCTATTAATATTTCACTTGAGGAAAAAAACAACTTGTCACAATCTTAACCATACAAGTGGCACACAAACAAAATTACACATTTAAGTATAGATTTTTTTACAAACCTAAAAGAAATAATTATTAAAAACTACAATAAACTTTATCAAAACATAGTTGCCCTAATAAATGAATGGAAATATAAGAAAGCCTCATATGCAGGTAGAATTGCAATAACAAAAATGATTTTGCTTCCAAAAATGATTTATTTGTTTCGTTTTATACCCCTAAAATTACCCAATTATTAATTAATAAATATATACAACTGG
Source organism: Discoglossus pictus (assembly GCA_027410445.1). NCBI lineage: Eukaryota > Metazoa > Chordata > Amphibia > Anura > Alytidae > Discoglossus > Discoglossus pictus. The sequence continues at coordinate 220,734,233 of CM050166.1, read as the reverse complement.
GTAAACCAGTCAGAGTAAAAAAAAAGAACTATGTTTAGGCACTTTGAGAACGGGGGATTCGGCTACCCAAACATAAAATTCTATTATGAAGCTACTATGATGGCACATATGATCAGATGGTTCGATCCGAGCGGTAGTTATGCTTGGATCCAAATTGAAAAAGAATAAGTTAAGGCTAAAGATCTCAAGAAGTTAATCTTCATTGAGTCTCAACAGAAAGATCTTGAGCAAGGAGCAACAGTTGTGGGGGAGGTGTTGCGTACTTGGAATATACAATAATTAATTTGTGGTCTAACGACAGACTGAATTTTTACAAGATCTTTATATAGATGATGCTATGGCATCTTTAGACCAACCAACTATAAAATACGACCTCCCAAACATATTTTAGCTAGATTATAACAAGATAAAAACACTTGTTCTGGAAAAGAAACTGAATCTTAAACTTAATGCCGTAGTTAAACCTCTGGAAAAACTAATGGCCTCTTTGGACAGGTCGCATTTGATATCTAAGTGTTTCACTATATTGAAACAAATTACCGAACAGGATAAAACCCCCAAGATGGTTTCTTGGGAAAAGGATCTTGACAGTACTTGGCCGGGTGATAATTGGCATAAAGCTTTCAGATTTACTGGGTAACTTATAAAAAAACACCACATATAGAGAAGTATTCTCAAAAATTCTAAACAAATGGTATATGGTTCCGTCCACAATAACCGTATATACTCGAGTATAAGCCGACCCAAGTATAAGCCGAGGCACCTATTTTACCACAAAATACTGGGTAAAATGAGTGACTCGAGTTTAAGCCGAGGGTGGGAAATGTGCTGCTCCCTGTGTCCCCCTGTCTCTCCCGTGTCTCTTCTCCCCTCTCCCTTCCCTGTGTCTCTTCCCCCCTCCCTTATCACCCTCCTCAACCCCCCTCCTCATTCTCAACCTCCCTACTCAACCCAACTCCTCATCCTCAACCTCCCTCCTCATCCTCAACCTCCCCCCTCATCCTCAACCCTCTCATCCTCAACCCCCCCCATCCTCAACCCCCCCTCCTCAACCTCCACCCCCTCCTCCTCATCCTCAACCTCCCTCCTCATCCTCAACCCCCTCCTCATCCTCCCTCCTCAACCCCCCCTCAACCTCACTCCTCAACCCCCCCATCCTCATCCTCCCCCCTCATCCCCCCATCCTCATCCTCCCCCCTCAACCCCCAATCCTCATCCTCAACCCCCCCATCTTCAACCCCCTCCTTGACCCCCCTCAATCTCAACCCCCCTCCTCAACATCAACCCCCTCCTAACCCCCCTCCTCATCAACCCCCTCCTTAAGGGTGTGCAGACTTATGCAACCATATTATTTTATTTTTATATTTTTTCTTCCCTCTACCTAAAAGATTTCAGTTTGTTTTTCAATTGAGTTGTACAGTTTATAGGTCACATTAAAGGTGGAAGGCTATCGGAGCTTTGTATTCCAATCCCACTGCTTAGTGGTAGTGGTTTGTATTCCAATCCCACTGCTTAGTGGTAGTGGTTTCGGGGTGTAGCTCTAAGGCCTTCCAAATCACTAATGGCACGAGGCAGGGCTGTCCCCTGTCTCCAATATTGTTTTCACTAATGGCATGAGGTAGGGCTGTCCCCTGTCTCCGATATTGTTTGCCTTGATGCTGGAACCATTGGCGGAAGCCATCAGGTGATCAGTCATCAGCAGTTCTCTTTGCTGATAACACAGTTTTGTGTCTAACTAATCCCACACACTCCTTAAGAGCCCTTCAGGAAATTCTGGATTTATATAGTATAGTTTCAGACCACAAAGTTAATATTACAAAATCTGAAGCCTTGGCTATTAATATTTCACTTGAGGGAAAAAACAACTTGTCACAATCTTAACCATACAAGTGGCACACAAACAAAATTACACATTTAGGTATAGATTTTTTTACAAACCTAAAAGAAATAATTATTAAAAACTACAATAAACTTTATCAAAACATAGTTGCCCTAATAAATGAATGGAAATATAAGAAAGCCTCATATGCAGGTAGAATTGCAATAACAAAAATGATTTTGCTTCCAAAAATGATTTATTTGTTTCATTTTATACCCCTAAAATTACCCAATTATTAATTAATAAATATATACAACTGGGTAAACCAGTCAGAGTAAAAAAAAAGAACTATGTTTAGGCACTTTGAGAAAGGGGGATTCGGCTACCCAAACATAAAATTCTATTATGAAGCTACTATGATGGCACATATGATCAGATGGTTCGATCCGAGCGGTAGTTATGCTTGGATCCAAATTGAAAAAGAATAAGCTAAGGCTAAAGATCTCAAGAAGTTAATCTTCATTGAGTCTCAACAGAAAGATCTTGAGCAAGGAGCAACAGTTGTGGGGGAGGTGTTGCATACTTGGAATATACAGTAATTAATTTGTGGTCTAACGACAGACTGAATTTTTACAAGATCTTTATATAGATGGTGCTATGGCATCTTTAGACCAACCAACTATAAAATACAACCTCCCAAACATATTTTAGCTAGATTATAACAAGATAAAAACACTTGTTCTGGAAAAGAAACTGAATCTTAAACTTAATGCCGTAGTTAAACCTCTGGAAAAACTAATGGCCTCTTTGGACAGGTCGCATTTGATATCTAAGTGTTTCACTATATTGAAACAAATTACCGAACAGGATAAAACCCCCAAGGTGGTTTCTTGGGAAAAGGATCTTGACAGTACTTGGCCGGGTGATAATTGGCATAAAGCTTTCAGATTTACTGGGTAGCTTATAAAAAAACGCCTCATATAGAGAAGTATTCTCAAAAATTCTAAACAAATGGTATATTGTTCCGTCCACAATTACCATATATACTCGAGTATAAGCCGACCCGAGTATAAGCCGAGGCACCTATTTTACCACAAAATACTGGGTAAAATGAGTGACTCGAGTTTAAGCCGAGGGTGGGAAATGTGCTGCTCCCTGTGTCCCCCTGTCTCTCCCGTGTCTCTTCTCCCCTCTCCCTTCCCTGTGTCTCTTCCCCCCTCCCTTATCACCCTCCTTCTCAACCTCCCTCCTCAACCCCACTCCTCATCCTTAACCTCACTCCTCATCCTCAACCCCCATCCTCAACCCCCCATCCTCAACCCCCCCCATCCTCAATCCCCTCCTCAACCTCAACCCCCCTCCTCATCCTCAACCTCCCCCCTCATCCTCAACCCGCCTCCTCATCCTCTCTCCTCAACCCCCCTCAACCTCACTCCTCAACCCCCCATCCTCATCCTTCCCCCTCAACCCCCCATCCTCATCCTCCCCCCTCAACCCCCGATCCTCATCCTCAACCCCCCCATCTTCAACCCCCTCCTCACCCCCCCTAAATCTCAACCCCCCTCCTCAACATCAACCCCCTCCACACCCCCCCTCCTCATCAACCCCCTCCTCAACCCCCCATCCTCATCCCCCTCCTCACCCCCCTCAACCTCAACTCCCCTCCACAACCTCAACCTCCCTCCTCCTCATCAACCCCTCCTCACCCCCCCTCCTCAACCTCCCTCCTCCTCCTCAACCCCCATCATCAACCCCCCATCCTCATCCTTAACCCCCCCATCCTCATCCCCCTCCTCACCCCCCAACCTCAACCCCCCTCCTCAACCTCCCTCCTCCTCATCAACCCCCTCCTCACCCTCCCTCCTCAACCCCCCCCTCATCCTCCCCCCTCAACCCCCCATCCTCATCCTCTCCCCTCAACCCCCCATCCTCATCCTCAACCCCATCATCCTCAACCCCCCTTCTCAACATTAACCCCCTCCTCACCCCCCTCCTCATCAACCCCCTCCTCAACCCCCCATCCTGAACCCCCCATCCTCATCCCCCTTCTCACCCCCCCTCAACCTCAACCCCCCTCCTCAACCTCCCTCCTCATCAACCCCCTCCTAACCCCCCCAACCTCAACCTCCCTCCTCCTCCTCAACCCCCATCCTCAACCCCCCATCCTCATCCTCAACCCCCCCACCCTCATCCCCCTCCTAAACCCCCCAACCTCAACCCCTCTCCTCACCCACCCAACCTCAACCCCCCTCCTCAACCTCCCTCCTCCTCATCATCCCCCCCCTCACCCTCACCCCCCCTTCTCCTCATCAACCTCCTCCTCAACCCCCTCCTCACTGTCTCCCCTCTAAACACCGGCACCCGGTATATGCCAATGAAGCGTCGCGCATGTGACGTCACATGCGCGCCGGGGTCAAGACGGAGCAGAGGCCGGAGAAGAAGCAGGTAAGTGAGGGGGAGGTATTTAGAGGGGAGACAGTGAGGAGGGGGTTGAGGAGGGGGTTGATGAGGAGGAGGGGGGTTGAGGATGAGGAGGAGGGAGGGAAAGAGACACAGGGGGTAGAGAGACACGGGGGGGTTAGAGAGACACGGGTGGTTGAGAGACACGGGGGGGTTAGAGAGACTTGGGAGGGGTTTGAGAGACACGGGGGAGGGTTAAAGAAAAACTAGGGGGAGTGACTCGAGTATAAGCCGAGGGGGCCCTTTTTAGTCTTAAAAATGGGCTGAAAAACTCGGCTTATACTCGAGTATATACGGTAGTTATTTCACACTTGATGAGAAACAGTCTTCACTTGGCACACATGTTCACATTTGGTGGCTCTGCCCTAAGATACAGACATATTGGAGGATGTGTTCCGTTTAATTGACTAGACTCTTGAAGGTAAAGATTTTCCTAAATGTAGAGAATGTTATTCTTCATTTTTTTCCTACAGAATATAGCCCTGAAATTCGAGCACTCATTATACAGATTTTGATAGTATCCAAATAGTTATTAGTGAGATGCTGGAAGCAGGAAAGAATTCCAACTTGGTCAGAACTAATTAATATCATATTGTGTAATCGTGAATTTGATCAGTATCTTATGTTAAATAATATGATAAAAAATAATAAGATCAAATGGAAAATTTGGGATTCCTTGGAAATCCAGGATATTTTGTTTGAATAGACCAGCTTCACGCATACTAATTGCCCTCAGCCTTCCAACTCTCCCCTCGGTCCATGAACTCCGACGGCACTCAGCTCATGGCGCTTAATGTGTATTGTTTTTTTTTTTTATTTCCCTTTTTTTTTTTATTGTATGTATTTTAATTATTGTATTGTTGAATATCTGCCTATTTGTGTACAATCTTTAAAGTTTTCAATACGCTACATTATCTTAATAAAGAAAAAAAAAAAAAAAAAAATTATCAAACCTATAACTGACTCAATTTCCCATTGAGTTATCACCTGTTTAAGGATGTCTGCTTCTTCACTAGAAATCCCTGGGAGGTTGATTTTAGAAAGAAAGGCATTCATTTCATATTCTGGGGGGGGGGGGGGGGTTAAAGTCATCATTATCCTCTAAATAATATAAAGATCTGTAGTAATCCAGAAAAATATTTGCAATCTCCTTCGGTTGCGAATACAGTCTATTGTCTGATCCTTTTAGATAATCAATTCTCTTCAACAATCTTATTTTTTTTTATTATTATTTGACAAAAGTGTCTGGCCTTATTCCTTGGAGCATACGGATTTTGTTGGATTTTCCATAGCCATCTGTCTGTGTCTAATTAAAGTTTATTTTTTTTAATTGTTGATTTACTTAATTTATAGATTTCAATAAATCAATACTAGGAGAAAAATGATTAGCCCTCTGTAGCTTATATACAGTAATTTTATATATAAGTCTCTTCTAGATAAACCTATTTCCTTATTATGAACAGCTGCTCTAGTTATAAGAATACCCCTAATAAAGGCTTTAAATACGCACCAAAGGGTAGAACTAGAGGGTACAGAATCCTGATTGATTAAAAATAATTTCTGGATATCCTCTTTTAACAACTCCCTCTGCTCTAGAAATTTAATAAGGATGGGATTTCGATCTTCAAGATCTAGAATTAAATTCCGGACCTGAATCGTTTAAGTACATTATAATTGGGGAATGGTCTGACCAAACAATATTGCTAATCTTGATCACTTCAATTAATTTTACAGTCTGGATGTACAAGGAAAAAAATAAATTCTTCAATATATTATGACATTTTGAAAAATATGTATACTCTTTATCTGTAGGTTATTCACTAGAGTATAGTCTCTGTTACTGATTTGTCCTATCCAAATAATATATCTACCTTTGTAATCAATTATTCTATGTTCTTCCTGTGTAGACAATGTGTTATTGAATAGAATTGATACACCCCTGGATTTCCCACTATATTTAGAATTTATACACTCGCTAATGGCATAATTATAAAACCCCATTATTTTACCATTCTCCCAATGTGTCTCTTGGAGGCATATAATATCAGGTTTATCTTTCATAAGGTTTGATATAGCAACTTTTCTTTTGTACGGGGTGATTAATCCTTGTATATTTTGGATTATAATCTTAAATACCATTGGATATCGATTTCATTGTAAAGATTCTACCATATCTTAATACCAAGACGTACATATAGCAATAATAGTCCTCCTCCATTAAAAAAACATCTGCATAAAAACAATAAACACTTATTATCTTGAATTATATTTATACTCGTCTCAAAAAATTAAAACATGCACATTTTTAAAGGCAGTTCCACAAATTTAGGAAGCGAAATGCAAATGTCCTAAACATGGTCATGTCAGGAAATACAGACATCCTAATTCCTGATGACCTCCTCCAATATTTCCATAAAAAACATTTTCACTACTAGCAGTGTAGGTTGTTGATAATAATCCCCCACACATAACTGTTCCCTTTGTGTATCCCTCCTGAGATAGTGATAATAGTTTCATTATCTTATACAGAACCTAAGATTTTACCATTCAGAAAGCTACATAGGAGGTAAAAATCTATTGTTTACGAAGCCACCAGGGATGAGATAGCTTGTGTTTCTAATTTGTGGTATATAGTCAATGATTTGGGAAGTACAATTATAGGGCTAATTTAGGCTACTGAGTCTGTTAGACTAATCATTATTAATAGTTACAGCCTGCCGCTTACATGACTACCAGTAAACTGTAGCAAGCAACTCCCCACAGCAGCAAAAACACTACCTATTTTAGTTAAACTGTCAGCATAGATGCATCCATTGCTGCCTCCTCACAATACACACATGTGCGTACATGTGATGTCAGCACATCAGGAATGACCTGGAACAAATAGAAATAGCTATGAGTTGTGGAATAGTGGTCTCCTCTATTATTATTATTATTATTATTATTATCGTTTATTTGTAACGCGCCAACATATTCCGTAGCGCTATACATAAGTTAAGTTACAGGCAATGACAAGTTAAAGATTCATACATTGCAAAGAGTGTATGGCCCTGTCTTTGAGCTTGGAATCCAGTGTCCATAGCGCTTTCACTAAAGCACTGCGCAGGATTGAAACTCGCAGACTTACAATCTAAAGGTTAAAGTTTGTATGTGGTACAGTAGGGAGAGAGCAGTGCTGAGCATGTTAGGGAGGAAGGTTATAGGCTTCTTTAAAGAGGTGCGTTTTTATTGATGTTTTGAAGGATTTAAGGTAGGAGGATAGTCTGGTGAAGCGAGGCAAGGAGTTCCAGAGACTAGGGGCAAGTCCTGGAGGCGGGAGTGAGAGGAGGTGACAAGAGTGGTAGAAAAAAGAAGGTCGTTAGCAGAACGAAGAGGGCGTGTGGGGGAGTATTTGGAGATGAGAGCAGAGATGTATGGGGGGTGCGCTGTTGTTGAGGGCTTTATAAGTTAGGGTCAAGATTTTAAACTTTATTCTGGAGGCTAAGGGAAGCCAGTGGAGTGATTGACAAAGAGGAGCTGCCGACACTGAACGATGTGTACTGAAGATGAGTCTGGCGGAGGCATTTATTATGGATTGAAGTGGGGAGAGGCGAGTGATGGGCAGGCCAACAAGGAGCGAGTTGCAATAGTCAAGACGAGAAATGATAAGAGAGTGTATTAGAATCTTAGTAGTGTCTTGTGTAAGGTAATGGCGTATTTTGGATATGTTTTTTAGATGGAAAAGACAGGATTTGGTTAGAGACTGTATGTGTGGGATGAAAGAGAGGGCAGGGTCCAGTAGAACCCCGAGACAACGGGCTTGGGAGGTGGGAGTGATGATGGCATTGTTGACAGAGAGAGATATGTGAGGAATTGAAGCTGTAGTAGAGGGTGGGAAGATTAAGAGCTCAGTCTTAGACATGTTGAGTTTCAGATGGTGGGTGGACATCCAAGAGGATATACTAGAGAGGCAGTCGGAGACGTGTGCTAGAAGAGAGGGGGATAGATCTGGTGCTGAGAGATAGATTTGGTAGTTGTCTGCATAGAGATGGTACTGGAACCCAAAATAGTTTATTAGGGTGCCGAGTGAGGATGTGTAGATGGAGAAGAGAAAGGGGCCTAGGACTGATCCTTGGGGTACGCCAATAGACAGGGGGTGAGGAGAAGAAGATGTGCCGGAGAAGGAGACGCTAAATGATCGTTCTTGGAGGTATGATGAGAACCACAAGAGAGCAGTGTCTCGAATGCCGAGGGAGGAGAGAATTTGGAGTAGAATTGAATGGTCAACGGTGTCAAACGCGGCAGAGAGATCCAGGAGAAGCAAAATAGAAAAGTGGCCTTTCGACTTGGCGGTGAGCAGGTCATTGGTGACTTTTATGAGGGCTGTCTCAGTGGAGTGTTGGGGCCGAAAGCCGGATTGGAAAGTGTCCAGAAGAGAGTTAGAGGAGATGAAACTGGTGAGGCGGTTATAGACGAGCCGCTCCAGCAGTTTGGAAGCCAGGGGAAGTAGAGAGATAGGGCGATAGTTAGATGCAATGTCAGAATCGGATGAGGGTTTCTTGAGAGTGGGTGTAATTATGGCATGTTTTAGAGATGATGGAAATGTGCCAGTGTTTAGGGAAAGGTTGAAGACCTCTTGAGTTGAGTTGATGCCAAAGAGCTAGACTCTCTGAAGTGATCAGTCAGACTTGCTGTTACATTGATGGTTTTGGGACTCTGGTCCAGTATCTGCTCTTTCATGGTAGTAGAGAAGAGGGAGTAGAACTGTTCGAGTAAAATAACTTGCCTCCCCTCTTGCAGGGTGCGGATTTCTTGACCTTTCCACCATCCCTCACACGCATGCTGCAGTTACCATACCAGTTCGTAATTAGTGTCACTGGGAGCTATGGCCATGGCCCGAAACTGTCAGTGATACAGTGGGGGGAAAAAGTATTTGATCCCCTGATGATTTTGAACGTTGATCCACTGACAAAGACGTTATCAGTCTATAATTTTAATGGTAGGTGTATTTTAACAGTGAGAGACAGAATAACGAAATAAAAACAAGAAAAACATGTCAAAAAAGTTATAAATTCTATTTAATTAATTAATTTAAAATATAAGGTCAGTGAGGGAAATAAGTATTTGACCCCTTCGTCTTAGTACTTGGTGGCAAAACCCTTGTTGGCAATCACAGAGGTCAGACGTTTCTTCCCACTCCTCTTTGTAGATCCTCTGCAAGTCATTAAGGTTTTGAGGCTGATATTTGGCAACTCGAACCTTCAGCTCAACAGACCTTAATGTGCTTCTTATTGAGCCACTCATTTGTTGCCTTGGCTGTGTGTTTTGGGTCATTGTCATGCTGTGATACCCATCCACAACCAATTTTCAATACCCTGGCTGAGGGAAGGAGGTTCTCATCAAAGATTTGACGGTACATGGCCCCGTCCATAGTCCCTTTGATGCAGTGCAGTTGCCCTGTCCCCTTAGCAGAACCCCCCGCCCAAAGCATAATGTTTACACCTCCATGTTTGATGGGGGGCGATGGTGTTCTTGGGGTTATAGGCAGCATTCTTCCTCCTCCAAACACGGTGAGTTGAGTTGATGCCAAAGAGCTTGATTTTTGTCTCATCTGACAGTACTTCACGGCGTAGTGTGTTACCAATTGTTTTCTTGGTGACTATGTCTCAGCTGCCTTGAGATCATTAACAAGATCCTCCCGTGTAGTTCTGGGCTGATTCCTTACCGTTCTCATGATCATTGAAACTCCATGAGGTGAGATCTTGCATGGAGCACCAGACCGAGGGAGACTGGCAGTTATTTTGTGTTTCTCTGATTTGCGAATAATCACGCCAACTGTTGTCACCTTCTCACCAAGCTGCTTGGCGATAGTCTTATAGCCCATTACAGCCTTGTGTAGGTCTACAAACTTGTCCCTGACATCCTTGGACAGTTCTTTGGTCTTGGCCATGGTGGAGAATTTGGAATCTGATTGATTGATTGCTTTTGTGGACAGGTGTCTTTTATACAGGTAAAGAGAGTGCTCCTAGTCTCAGTTTGTTACCTGTATAAAAGACACCTGGGAGCCAGAAATCTTGCTGATTGATAGGGGATCAAATACTTATTTCCCTCACTGACCTGCAAATCAATTTATAACTTTTTTGACATGTTTTTTTTTATTTTTTTTATTCTGTCTCTCACTGTTAAAATACAAATACCATTAAAATTATAGACTCATCATTTCTTTGTCAGTGGACAAACATTCAAAATCAGCAGGGGATAAAATACTTTTTCGCCCACTGAATGTTTCTGCTGCAAGATGGTGTCCCTAGCTTGGTACCTCCGCCGTACCTCATCATCCTCCTTGATCCGGTAAACAGCCCAGCCTGCAGTGGGAATACTACCCCCTAATGATAAGGATTCCCCTTTCAACCTTCCTGAATGCTGGCCCACCTCACAGGCTCATCTCAGCTCCTAGATCATTACAGTTATGGTTAGAGAGCAGGATAGTTAAATTCCTCAGAGGTTGATCTGGTCATGTAGTATAGCTGTAGACAGCTTCTTGTACTTGGACATCCTTGGTCATGAAAGGGGATCCTACTGCTACCACAAGTTTGTCACAACCTAGTTTTCTGATGGGGTTTGAACCAATTTAGCAGATAGTCCTACCCCTAAATCTTCTTCTTCTGCGGTTCGATGTCCCCCTCACAAGAATTGCTGAATAGAGGATACAACAAGTATCCCTAATAAACACACCATTATTATGTGTTTAAAGAGTGCTCAAACTTTATTTTCCACAACTACACTTTGTATCCCACAGCACACAATACAACCATAGTAACTGTTACATATACAAACATGGCTGTGCAACTTTGAGAATTCTTAATTCCCTAGTGGTAGCTAGGTGCTACTGAGTCTACTCCTAACAATGGGTTGAAAACCAGACCCTCTTATCAACAGTAGCTCAGTTAATAATACAATGACTGCTATAGTAACAGTTATTGAGTCCTTAGGAGGGGCTTATACAATAAACACACAAGCCATGTGCACTCCCTGCATGCCATCATGACAGTACCACTCCCCACATAGTATATCTACTCCCCACACATCAAAAAGCACCTTAATTTCTGTCTATCACAATCTCTCTGTACCTGTACCTCTTCCCCTGTCTTTATGTCATCTCTCTATGCTGCCTCAGTGCTGTCCCTCAATCTCAATTCTGACTCTAATCTCCATTATACACTGTCTTACGCTCTTGTCACTATGTTCTCCCTCCCTGGTCTTTGTGTTTTTGGTTTATGATCCCCCTCCCCTATCTTGCTGCTCTTATTTGGAATGGTACAGATATTTGACTGGGGTTTGAGACCTTTGGCAACCATTATTTTCTGTCTTTAAAATACCATTCTGTCAGAGTTTTTTTTATGTATACTACAAAAAGGTTAAGACTATGAGCTCTTTTGACTCAGGGCTGAGACAATATTTATAAGAACTTTATTAGACAAGCTATTTTCACAGTCCTATAGAAAAAAGAGAACACAACAGACAGTATTGGTCTTGTTTAAGCGTTTGTAGCCTTTCTTACTGCGTTATTCATTAACTGATGCAGACATATCACTGTCATAGTTACCAGGGAGGTTAGCATTTTCCATTAAGAGGGAGTGAAAAGCACCCTAAAGCTTGATTATAGTTATTACTTTGAAAGCAGATCATCCCCAATGCTACTGATGTGTAAAATCACAGTACAGTCATTGCAAAACAAACACTGCTTAGACAGACTACTGTGCAGTGACACTGTGTGACCTCAATCACAGCAGGGCACCTGAAAAATGCTGGGGCCACCTATGGATCACTACATGTCAAATTCTGCTTCATGAAGCGCAGATCCTCCTCGCTCTGCACACACACACTGGCTAGATGTATTGGACAATGTGTTAGTAAAAAAGCAATTTGCAGCTCAAAATATGATATGAGAATTATTTGTGTTTGATATTTAAGATACTGTAATTATGGTACTGTTGATTACTGCACATGTGTTGTTACCCACCTCTTTTCTAAATCATACATTAATAAATAGTTACTTCTGATGAGCCTAGCAATTTCATAAAGTCAGCTGTATTTTGTTGATATACAATTCCGTTCCTCAGAAAATTAGAGAAATATTATCTACCATAATACAAATATATAACAAATACAATTCATTGGGATTACATTTTGTGTTGGAAAAAAGATATGATCTCTGCATAGTGTTATTAAATGTCAGCTTTTTCATGGGACAGTCCACTGATTCAGACCTTGGTCCCAAAAGGAAATAGGCAGGCATTTACTAGATAATACCTGTTGGGGAGTAATCCTAAATTTATATCAGAGTTTATGTTAGAACTCATAACTTTGGGACTGCTATATATCCTGTTACAACCGCCAGATTTGGGGAAACCACTCTCACCCCAATTCTCTCCCTCTAGGACGTGACTTTTGTTGTTCAGGTCTCAGCACCCAGCCAAAACACCTTCTAAGGAGAACTCAGGAAATCAGAAGTTGCTAACTTGCTCCAGAAGAAAGACAAAGGCAGACATTCCTTTGGTTTCCTTTTGGAGACAACACCATTAGTTTGTGTCCAAATCAAACTGGCCACTTCTTTATTTTCCTTCAGATACATTTACAGACATCACAAAACACCATCCCCCAGATCTATAGCCAAATCCTCATCTCTAGTTAGCAGCTCTCCTTTTACAGAAACCATAAACTAACCTCCCCCTTTATGGCTATCTGAGGCCAAGGAGGACCCACGCCTAGCCTCACTCAGTAGTCGTAAATCCATATAACTTCCGGTAGAACCAAATCCTTTTTTATCCCACTAACAATCATGTCAGAAACTAAATAAGTACTGTGGCCCACACTACACTTCAAACAAAAACACTCAAGTCACTGTCCCCACAACACGTTTCAGGTCCGTTTGAATAGTCTGGGATAGTACCAACCCAGTGTGCCAGAGTTCCAAACTGCAGAGTTACTTGTGGGGTTGCAGGGGAGCCCCAGAATCAGCCATGACATATCCTAACCTTCTTCCCCTATAAGTGTACAATTTATGAGCTCTCTCCAGACATTGTATTTTCCCCATGTGCATGCTCAGTTCAGTATACAATATCCGTCAACAGTGTGAGTGTTTAGGTAAAAATGCATGATGTTTGTGAAACCCTACATTTCCTAATGACACTGGTTGAAAAATACTGCCTAATTATTGATTTCAATCTATAATATAAGTATAAAATATTTATAAAGTACACCAGTAACACTTGCTTTTTCATACATTTTCATGACTAAATATGCCACTGGAATCCATTATAACAATCTGGTCAGCTTAGTGCTTGATAAAATTTACACTCAGTATAACAGGTCAGATGTGTAAATTCACACTCCTGAGAAAACTAGGTGAGTTTCATGGCATGTCTATTCTCAGGAAAATAAGGGGCTGCTCAAATAATGATGCCCTTTTCTAGTATCTTAAAAGGACTTTTGAATAATGTATAAATACTGTCTTTAGTGTAAAAAATGCTAAGCTCATGAAGAGCAGATAATATGTATTTTATATCTAAAATATACAGGAACGTTCACTAATTGTTCTTAAACAATTAGTGAACGTTCCTGTATATTCTTTATGTAACAGCACATTGTATAAGGCAAGTGGGATGTAGATTGTATGTAGTCTTTTGGAAACATCTTGTTGAAAAGTATGTATATGAGAGTTAAAACACAGTCCATTTTAATTCATATTTCCTACAGTTATTCTGAGAATTACCTTATCAAGTAGAGCAGAATGAAAATGGCATTTAATTTTATATGTTACTAGCGACTTGCCCGTCAAAAAAACATTACAGAACCAAAAAAAGAAACCTAAGTGACCAAAAATCAAAAAAGTAACATTACAGAAACGAAAAAAATACATTACATTTAAAAAAAAAAAAAACGACACACATCCGCCCTTGCGGATGTCTCCGACGCTAATGACCTTTCTATGGAGTGTTCCAGAGTAAAATTGCCAATGGCGGCTTCTGATTGGCTGAAAAGGCTGTCTATCAAAATCAGCCAATGAGAAGACCCCATTTGTGAACCAATGAAAAAAGTATACACCCCAAAATACAATGCTGATTGGATAACACACCTTTCAATCTTTATTTGAACCAATCCTAAGGCTTTATTGCCATCAGCCAATCACAATGGAATATACCCCCACGTACTGATTGGTGAAGACATCTGCGACTTCCCATCGGCTGTAATATTGATTGATTTTAACAGTAGCCAATGAGAATGCGCAAATCCTTCACCAATGAGTACGTGAGGGTGTATTCCATTGTGATTGGCTATTGTCAGTGCAACCAATCAGAATGTGCAGAGGCTCCAACCAATCACCCTGTGGGGGTGTATTCCATTGTGGTTGGCTGAAGGCATCTGCGCCTTGTGACTGGTTTAAATAAAGATTGATAGGTGCATTATCGAATCAGAGTGGGATTTTAGGGTGTATCCCTTTCTGATTGACTCACACATTGGCGCCTCCTGATTGGGTGAATTTGATAGACAGCGTTTTCAACCAATCAGAAGGCGCCATTGCTTATTTTCTTCCGGAAAATTCTCCTGGAGCCTCATTAGCTTCGGGGATGTCCGGGAGTGCGGATGTAAGTATATATATATATATATATTTTTTTTTTTACAGGGCGTGGCAGAAGAGGATCCGGAGGAGGCCGGAGACATCGCGGGTAGGTAAGTATAATGTAGATTATGTTTATTTTATTTTGATGTATGTCTATTAATGTTGTGTTTTTTTTAACAGGTGCCGTGCCAGAGAAGGATTGAAAGAATGCCGCACGGGACATGGCGGAAAGGTGAGTAGAATATTTAAAATATATAGAATGTATAGAATGTATAGAATGTCTGGAATGTATAGAATGTCTATAATGTTTATTTTATTAGTGTAAACGTGTTGCACTAATTTTTTGTAATTTTTTTTCGTAGGTGGCTGATCGCAATGGAAATCTGTAAAGGTAAGTGGTCTTAATTTTTTTATTTTAGCTTAGATTTAGATTAGTTAATATATAGATAGCATTTATTGTATGTTAGCTAGGGGTTTTATATAGATAGCATAGGATGTATTGTATATTAAATTGTGTTATTTATTTAGATAGATTGGGGATGTATTATTATATAGATAGGATGTATATTATGTTATGGTATTTATTTAGGTAGATTGGGTACAATATGTATTATTATATAGACAGGATGTATATTATATTATGGTATTTATTTAGATAGATTGGGTATGTATTATTATATAGATAGGATGTATATTATATTATGGTATTTATTTAGATAGATTGGGTATGTATTATTATATAGATAGGATGTATATTAGATTATGGTATTTATTTATGGTATTTATTTAGATAGATTGGGAATGTGTTATTATATAGATAGGATGTATATTAGATTATGGTATTTATTTAGATAGATTGTGTAATGTATATTAGATAGTGGTGTATTGTATTGTAATTGTATGTAATTGTATTGTAATTGTATGTATTTGTATTGTATGTATTTGTATTATATGTATTTCCTTTTCAGGTGTGTATTTATTTTTTTCTGTAGTGAGGGGGGGGGTTGTAATGTATTTTTTTTCTGTAATGTTCCTTTTTTTTTGTGACTTAGGTTTTTTTTATTTTGTGTAATGTAGTTAATTTTTTTTGTGAGTTAGTTTTTTATTTCATGTAATGTAGATTTATTTTTTTGTGACTTTAGGCTTTTTTATTTTCTGTAATTAGAGTGGTGGGGGTTAATAGGGGGTAGGTAGTGTAGATGTTAATAGGTTAGTGTAGAGGGTGTTTAGTTGATCTGTAATGTTTTATTGGGGGGGTCTAGTGCAGTATAGTGTTAATTCTTAGTGTCATGATAATCCTTGAGGACCATCATGGCACTTATGTGGTTAATGTAGTGTTGTAACAGGCCCATAATGGTGTTAATATACCCTTATGGGACTGATGGGGTTAAATAGAGGCTTATGGGGGTCTGTATTGCCCCCCATAAGTGACAGGGTTAATGAAGGGCTTATGGGGGTCTGTATTGACCCCCATGAGTGACAGGCTTAATGAAGGGCTTATGGAGGTCTCTATTGACCTCCAGGAGTGACAGGGTTAATGAGGGTTTTATGGGGGTCTGTATTGACCCCCATGATTGACAGGGTGACAGTGTATTTTTTTTTTCTTTTACAACGGGTCCTTTAAGGACCTTTACGGTCCTTTAAGGACCTGTAATGCGAGGATTTTGAATTTCGATTGCAGCGGGGGTCCCCGATCGCGTGCAATCGGGACCCCCACTGCGATGGTTAATGTGGGGTTAATGCAGGGCTCGGAGCTTATCTCGGATCCCCTGCGGTTAATCCGGGTTTCCGATCTTATCTCGGATCCCTTCTTGGGTAAGTTGTAGGTGGCTGAGCGGTCCTGGGTCTTTGAGCCTCGTTTTCATTTTTTTCGGCGGCCATTTTTTCTCTCGCTTAGGGGATTTTCGTGTGTGTGAACTCGTGAATTTGTACTTCAATGGAGGTGTAAGTTCACTTTCAGAGGTCCTGGGTGCACCCCCTTGCTATTGGTAAGCTTTTTATGTTGATTTTGTGAGTATTTGGTGTGTTTTGACTGTTTTTAGGTGCGCGCAGTTCGCCATTTGTCGTGCGTGTGGGTGTTTGTTACGTTAAGGTTGGTTCTGAGGTTAATGCAGGTTTCCGAGGTGAGCCTCGTTTTCGTTTTTTTCAGCGGTCATTTTTTCTCTCGCTTAGGGGATTTTCGTGTGTTTCAGAGGTCCTCGGTGCCTTCCCTTGCTATGGGTAAGCTTTTTATGTCGTTTTTGTGAGTATTTGGTGTGTTTTCACTGTTTGTAGTGGCGCGCGGGTCGGCCGTTATACTGGGATTCTTAGTGCGTGTCTGTTACGTTAAGGTTGCCTCATTCCCTAAGTGCTTTGCGAGGACCCGCATTGCAAATGCGGCCCCTCGCTTCGAGAGGACCCGCATTTGTGGAAGCGAGGGCCTCAGTTGCTGCCAGCAACTGAGGCCGTCGTCAGCGGTGTGTGTGTAACCGGTGTGAGGCGCCTTTGAGATTTTTTTTATGTTTAAAAGTCGTGTGTGTGTAACCAGTGTGAGGCGCCTTTGAGATTTTTTTTCGTTTAAAAGTCGTGTGTGTGTGTTAACACAGCTGACGTTGGAGCCTCCACCTCTGCAAATGCGGACCCTCGCTTCGCGAGGATTCGCATTTGCGGGGACGTTACGCTGTTTTTTTTTTGGCTGGGAGGTTGGGTTTTTTTTGTTAAAAAGTTGTGTGTGTGGTGTGTTTGTGTTAACACAGCCGACGTTGAGCCTCCACCTCCGCAAATGCGGACCGTCGCTTCGCGAGGACCCGCATTTGTGGGGAACTGCGTCCCTTGCTTCGTGAGGGACGCAGTTCTGAGCCCGCAAGCATTAGCAACAACTCGCATGCTCACCACTATATATGTGATTATTCTTTATAATCATACTGAAATATTCACAGAAAAAATGTAATGAGGCTTCTGATCAACAAAGGGTTTCACCAGAAACTGGGTACAAAACACAGGGTTCAATTTAATTGGGCTCCTGTGGGAAATTTTACAAGTCAAAATCCCCAAACCCCTAACATATCCCATGTAAGCCCTAACTTAGCCCCTAACAAACCCTGACATGTAAACTAAAACAAGTAAGTGTTCTCTATATGGGATTTGTTCTATGCTCTATATATTTATTATATTCTTAGAACAAAGTGAAGAATGCACACATCTGTGAGCTCATCAAAATAACCAATTTATGAGCATAGAGAGGGAAAAAGAAATACAATTGTGTAAGAAATTAACTAATAATTAAATAACTAATGTATAATTTCTACAAGTAATACGTTCTTTTGGACAAATCAATAAAGGAACATATGAATAAGTTTATAATTAAAAGATATATTTTACATAAATCAAGATACAGATACACAATGGGTTTTAGACAAAACAGATAACAAACAAGAAGTATTAAGGAAATATTTACAAATATAATACTGATATGAATTCTACATTATGTAATATAAAGATACAGGATAATACCACTTGTGGTCAGTTTTGGAAATTCAGCCTCCATCAGGTTCTCTTTGGTCAGGATCAGGCTCTACTCAGCTGGGTTTATTTGGCACACCTCCCTCTGGACTGCATGGAGGCTCCTTCAACCTGGGCCAGTCGGTGCTTGTACTGGGTGCCTGTGCTGGTTGCCTGTGCTGGTGCCTGTGCTGGTTGCCATCTCTTCCATAGATTCTTGGCTTTTTATATCATATTGTAGCTCATGACTCACCCTCACTATACACCATACATGGCTATAAGTTGAAATTGGACTGTTGGTTTCTATACAGGCGGTAACATTACACTTATACACACCTATCTAGAGTCTTGTATTCAGCTGTCTAAAAATGGACACTTAAGACTTGCTGTTTTTACTGTAAATAAGACCTTTGTGATTCTCTGAGTTATTTTGGGCGGGGCTACTCACACATGTTGTCTTTTCCCACACACAGACTTGGTTTTTAGCTAAATACATACACATCTATAATACATATATATACTGTATATATTTGTTGGAATAATAAAAAGACCTGAGGTATAATGTCTTCATACAAACACATAATTGTTATAACAAATTATTAACACTAGATTTCTTACAATTGTATATAATAAGTTATATTTATAAAATACACATTGAAGTCATGTTAAAAGTTGTTTGTACTTAAACCATATTTTACAATTGTAACCTGACCAGATGGACCAAAGGCTACTATAATGGCAATAAAGACATTGTTAAAAAAATGACTATATCACAGTTATGGGTATAGGACCAATGTAATGTTTCCCCAAGCCCCTGGTTACACGCCCTGGGCTCCGAAGTCATATTTTCTCCATGCCACCTGAGCCTGTCCATTTTAAAATTTTAGGACCTTGATTTTATGTGTATAATGTGTTTCTGGATGTAAATATTGCATTGAGCCAGTAAAAAAAATTGGAGGGTAGTATCACATTAAGGGGTGACCAGTAATCACTTCCAGTAGCCAACCGTGATACCCAGTTCACTCCTAGGGCCAGGCTAAATTCCAGGCTGTTTTTTTATGGAAGATTCCAGCATTAAGTCATCAGGTATAGTTAACTGGGCTTTCAGACATCAATTGAAACCCTTTACTTCAACAGACAAAGGTCAGGTGGTGTCAAGTACTTTGTCAGTGGTATCCCTTTGATACTTTGGCTCTTGGTTAACCACAAATTGGGAAATACTTGACGTTAGAAATTGTTCCTGACCCCCCCCCCCCCCCCCATACAATCTAATAGGGAGCCTGATTTTTAGAAATGGGCAAGTCCTGGTCAGCTCCCAACCGCGATACCCAGTACACTCCCAGTCCCAGAGCCGGGCTAGATTTTCATCTGTATTTGAACTTGTGGTAAGAGCTAGACTGTGCTCCATGGACTTCTATTGAAGATCCACAGATCTAATTAAGCCTTCAGGTATTATTAACTAGGCCGACAGACATCAATTGAAACACTGTTTAAATAGACAAAGGCCAAGTGTTGTCATATGCTTTGTCAGTGGTATACCCTTTCATACATTGCCTCTTGGTTAACCACTAATTGGGAAATACTTGGCCTTAGTCATTGTTTCTGAGGCAATCTAATAGGGATCGTGAATTTTTATAAATACCATGGAAGTACTGGTTGCCCCCCAAAAGGGAATACACCCAGGAACTACCACCAATCCATACCGGACTGCTTTCTGACTAAATAAAAGTATCTCTACACAGAGCAAGTTGGCTTTGGAATGAATACCTCTACCCCCTGGGTTGAGGTCCTAGCCCACGTGGGGGCAATTAGATACCAAAAGACGACAACTTGTATTTATTATAATTATATAAAAATTATGTAAAAATGTATATAGTGGAAAATAAAGATGATGTTCTGTGTGGGACATGTTTATGGTGAGTTTAATTTACAGGGAAGGCTTTTATATTTTTTGTATCTGCAAATATTTTCTGTAATTTGTCCTGGAACCTGTTTACTTGGCCTGAAAATATTCAACTGTTCTAGCATCCTGCTAACCCATCCTGTGTGCAGGGATATAGAACTAAGCCAATCTGTGGATAGGATCAGTTAAGCAAAATGTTCAAGCCTAGTGAAGTGAGGTTTGTGACAACTGGTGGCAGAGATGGGATCCCATGATACCAGGTTGGCAGATTATGAGACATGTCTGTCTCTGAGCTCCATGTGTAGATCAAGGCAAGACCCATCGATTAATTATACAAAAGACCCAATGGGATGGCAAGATCAGGCAACAGGTAGAAGGACCAGACTGAGTGGACCTCTCCTCTGGCAGTAAAACCTCAGAAGATGATCCCCCTGATGTTAAGCCAGTCAGGAGGACAAGTACCCAGTGACCAGACTGCTGATCAGTCATAATGGAGCATATCAGCCAAAATGAACACAGCAAATGAGAGGAGAGATCGGCCACTGTTTACAATTGCCCCTTAACCTAGGATTAAAGGGAACCTCAGCTCAAAGTCGCTTACAGTAGCTTTAAGTACTTTGATGGGAACAAGGAAGGACATTGATGGGTTCCTGCAAGACTTTGAATAACAATGCGAGCCTCACTAGATTCCACTAGCTGAGTGGGTAAAATTCCTTGTCAGCTGGCCTTGCGAATGAACCAGCATAGCCTACCGGGCTACTGGTGCCCAGCCAATATGTGAGAGTGGATCCTGGACCAGAAGCCTACAACTGGAGAAGCAGTAGCCCAGCTGGCCGATCAGTATTAGTAGCACAGGACATCTTACCCTAGCAGCTCAGTACCCGGGGGAGTGTGGGGACACCCATACCTTCTCTGCCAGGGAACGACCACTGCCTCCATGGCCAACTGTTCCCGTACCTAACCGGGAAGTTGGGCCCAGAGCCAGAGCCGGGGTACCATCCCGACCATTGCCCCCTGCCAGGCCTTGTCCGGGTGCCTAGGAACTTTGCTTCGAACTGCAGTGTTATGAGTGCAATTTGCAGAGTTCTTGAAGCAGGGATTTCCCTAACCAACTAAGGAGAGAACTCAGGAACCAGTATCAGCCCAACCTTTGTTTTATTTGGGCAATTGGGCCCCAGCCCAGGAGGAGTAAGGGGATCAGTTCCACAACTGCCCCAAGGAGTGAGAGATGTACCCCACCATTAACTCAGTACAACTCATCTCCGATAACCGGAGACAGTTCCTCCAATCGGTCATCGTCTCTTGATACTGGAGCTGTGATTACGGTGATTCAGCCAGACTTAGTAAGTGAGTCTACTATACTAACCAAGGAACTGGATGTAATGGTAGCCAGACGACAGCAATACACCATGCCTGTCGCCTGTCTACACAGGGATTGGGGAACTGGGAACTGCAGCAGGGAGGTGGGAGTAATAGCTGGCTTACCAGCGGATGTCCTGTTGGGAAACAATCAGAGGTACATGGAGTGTCAGTACCTCAATATTATAACCTGAGTGCAAGCTGCAAAGGTAACCCCTGAGGATCTGGAGGATCTGGAAGAGGATCTAAAAAGCAGATGATGGCTTTCCTAGGGATTTCACAGTATTACTGTTAAGTTGATCCCCATTACTATGTCATCGCCAAGCCCCTTATGGACTTCACCTGAAAGGAGATGCCACTGATAATGGATGGACACCCGCCTGTGAGTCTGCCTTATGGGCCCTACAAGTCGATTACCAGCTTCCCTTCATCCTGCAGAACAACGCTTCTACTGAAGTTTTTACCTATGGTCTTGGGCTGTCCTAAGAAAGAAGGATGACCAGGGTTGTGAGTATCCCATTGCCTACCTCAGTCGGAAGCTTCTGCCTCAGTAAGTAGACTATGCTGCGGTGTAGAAAGATAATTTAGAAGTGGTTTGGACCCTCAAGAAGCTCAGCACTTTCTATATGGCAGAGAATTTACAGTAGTCATTGACCACAACACTTTATGTTGGTTGTCTCGAGTGGCTGGGGACAATGGGCTGTTGTTTATAACGTGTTTCAGGATGCAAATATTGCATTGAGCCCCAAAAAATATTTTGAGGCTAATATCACTTTTAGGGTGGCCAGCAATAACTTCCAGTAGAAAACCATAAGAAACCCAGTTTAATCCCAGTCCTAAGGCCAAGCTAGGTTCCTGGCTAAAGTCAAAATCTCGATAAGCGGGTGATTAGTATCCATAGGCTTCTATGGGAGATCCACAGATCTGATTAAGTAAACCAGTATAATTAACTAGGCTGTCAGACAGAAATTGGAACACTCTGTTTTAACAAAGATCAAGTGGTGTCAAGTGCTTTGTCAGTGGTATCCGTTTGATTCTTTGTCTTGTGGTTAACCGCTAATTGGGAAATGCTTGATTGTAGTCATTGCTCCTTGCCCCCCATACAATCTAATAGGGAGCCCAAATTGTTATAAATCTTGCAGAAGTTCTGGTCAGCCCCCAAAATTTAATACACTATGGATCCCAAAAGACATTTCCTCTGACTTCCCAGACACCATAGACCTACTAACCAGTACATTATTCTCCTCTAGGTTCCGGATTAGAGCGAGTCCTCTAGACACTCTGTCTCCAGTGTCATAATACCTTGGCAGACCCCTGCTCTGCCCAGACACTGAACGGAGGTATCTGACATTTGGAGCTGGAGACTCGTTGGTACTTAGATGGGGAGATAGACAGGCTGGAACTGTGCCCTAGATGGAAGAGATGGAAGTCCTACTCCATGTGTTTGTTTAGGGCACTTCACTCTTTGTTGTATTGTGGCAAAATGATATAAAAATGTGTACTGGAACATGAAGACAATGCTCTATTTGGGGCACATATGCATGGTATGTTTCATTTAGAGGGAAGGCTTTTCTTTTTTTCTATCTGTGAATAATTTCGGCAACTTGTCCTGGAACCCAGTAACTTGGCCTGAAAATCTGCAACTTGTCCTAGTATCCTGCTAAGCCATTCTGTGTGTGGAGTAGGAGCCATTCTGTGTGTGGAGTAGGTCCTGTCTAGCAACCTTTTCAAACCCAATGAAGAGCAGGTTGTGACAAATACTTTGTTAAAATATCTCCATTGATATCCATACATATATCTTTGAAGACAGCTGTGTAACAAATATAAGTCCTAACTGAAGGATAAGGATAGCATTTTCTATAAATAAATGGCCATTTACCTCACTGTGAGTGCCATTTGTGATTGTATGTTAAAATTATCTATTTCTCTGGAAGCTCAAATTGGAGAACTGGAGAGGAGAATTGCAGCACTTAATAATATTGCTCCACTGAAAAGGGAGTTTGTGCTCACTGAGCAAAGCTTAGCTTGACCTAGAATGGAGGGTGGAGCTGGAACTAGTGAGGATGTCCAGGGGGGTAGTGGGGTTACAGTTACAAGGGAAAGCAGGGGGAACTGGAGGAGGAGGCAGGCTAGTTCTGAGTTGGCAAACACCAACAGATTTGCCAGATTGAGAGAAACTGCTGGGAATGTCCATTCAGGAATGGCAATGCCAGATAGAACTGTTCTTTCTAAAAGCCAGGAGGACAGTTCTACTGGAGGAGTGGGAGGGCAGAATAGGCAGAGCAACAGACAGGTTTTGGTGGTAGAGGACTCTATTATAAGGAAAGTAGAAAGGGTGATTTGTCACCTAGATCTCAGCGAGAGAACAGTTTGCTTTCTTCTGGGTGCTTGGGTTCGGCATGTTGTGGATCAGGTAGACCAATTATTGGAAGGGGCTGGATATGACCAGGCGGGTGTGTAACATATTGGTACCAATGACAAAGTTAGTGGAAGATAGGAGTGTCCTAAAGAATGATTATAGGGAACTAGGGAATAAGCTTAAGGCAAGTACCTCCAAGGTAGTATTTTCTGAGATACTACCTGTGCCACAAGCTAGCCCAGGCAGAGAAAATGAGCTTAGGGAGGTTAATGCATGGCTAAAAAAGTGGTGCACTAAGGAAGGTTTGGGTTTGTAGGGCATTGGGCTGACTTCTCACTTGGGTACAATCTCTATAGCAGGGATGGATTGAACTTTAATTATGAGGGAGCTTGTGTGCTAGGGAATTATATGGTAGAACAGCTGGGGAAGTTTTAAAATTATGAGGTGGGGGGATAAAAGGAAAGTAATTGGGTAGAAAGTATAAAGGGGTAAGGGATGAATTAACTACTCATGGGGGAGAAGATGGGGAGGTATTACTAAGTAACTTAAATACTACAAACTCATAGCATAACGTGTATGCTTGTTAATGCCAGGAGCTTGCCAAAAAAAATGGGTAAGTTAGAATTATCAGCAGCTAATGAGAAATGGGATTTAGTAGGCATTACTGAAACATGGTGGGATGAATTTCATTACTGGACGGGTAATCTGGATGGTAATAACCTATTTAGGAAAGATGGGGAAAATGGTAAGAGAGGAGGAGGGATTTGTCTGTATATTAAGCCTGAATATAAATGTATAGTCTGATAAGATATTTAAGCTGGAACTAGCGATAATGTTGAATGTTTGTAGATAGAGTTAAACAGCAGAGCGGCAAATTACAAAAGAATATTGGTAGGAGTATGCTATAAACTGCCAAATATAATTGAAAGTGAGGAAATGCAATTCTTGTTACACATTGGAAATGCAGCTAAGCATTGGCAAGTTTTAATAATGGGAGATTTTAACTACCCTAAAAATTAACTGGGTGAATGAGACCAGCAGTTCAGCTAAGGGGAGCAGGTTCTTGAGTACACTCAGGGATCATTATCTGTCCCTTTTTATACAAGACCCTACTCGAAAATAGGCTATCTTGGACTTAGTTATCTCAAATAATATTGATATGGTATTGAATGTTGAAATAAATACAAATGAGAAGAGGAAAGGGAAAGAGATAGCACACAGATTCCTAGTGCAGGTCACTTCATATATGTTGACAGACAATAATCAGTATGTCCCACTATTCATCCAAACTCTCACCTTGGACAACCTTAAAAATTATGAGGTATATAATACACATGTTTACTCAAAAAATATGGGGAAAAATATTGTTTTACATATTTACAAAAGTACATTTTATTATACCATATGGTAGACAGCGGAGCACATACAAGAATAAAAACAGAATTTAAAAACACTTAAAAGGAAATACCTCCCTTTAATAGAGAAATGGTAAATAATAGGAAACTAGGGTTTTTGGATATCTAAATATATCACATACATAGATTTAGTGGTTAGATGCTTCTAACTCTTTTTTAGAAACTACTTTCCTTTTTTAATACCATTTAAATTGAGGAATCCCTTTTATATTGTCAGTGACAATGCACACAGCCTCAGGGTAATTTAAAAGTAATTAACCCCGAGCTTACTCACTATAGGGTATTCCAATATTAATACATGGGGCTGATATGACTTAAAGCTAAGGATAGGGTCCCTTGGGAAGATGTTTGAAAGTTCCTGCTAAATGGTATTTAGGTATCCCAACATTAAATTAATAATATGTCAGTATTTGTCTTAAGGATTATCCCTGTATACAAAGATGTGGACTCATTTCATTGGCACTATGGGTTTTGTGCCTCATAACATTAATCTTTGAAATAAACTACTGTTTGCATGGATATTACATAGACAATCTGATCCTTGGGGCTTCACAATATCAGGAATCATTCATTCTGCCCTATACTGCTGGTTTCCCTTCCTAAGCTGTCTCAGCCTGCTCGCGACGACGGCGTGTGACGTCACACGTCGCATCTTACGCCCTGACATACGTTTCTTCGCTCCTGCGTCTTTTTCAAAGGGGGAAGGCGAGGTGAAGTTCTGCTGTCCAAGTTATAGTGTAGTGGCATTGCTATGGTAACCTACACATGGCTGCCATGTATTCAGGGTGCTCATTATACAATCGCATTGCAGTAGGCACCCACAGTGCAACATACAATATGTAAAATTGCTGAACACATACAGATCTGGGCAACAAACAGAACAGTAGAGATCATATACACAAAGGTAATATGTCTCTATATGTTTATATTTATCAAGTTCTTAATAGGCTTATAACTCTTTATAAACATACATTCAATGTGTACATATTTCCTATATATTAAAATAGCGTGATCTCATCTTACTCTAAATGAAGGACTTGTGGACTTTATACAGAAAAGATAAATAAAATAATAATATTTTATATAGTAATACCATACATTAAATTCCACTTGTATATATCAAGTGTATAACAGTGAATAAAGAATGTGACTTGATAAACAGTGCTCACTTAGGGCCTCATTCTATTATCGGCCGCAGCCGCTGCGGGGCCGCAAGGACCGGCCGCAAGCTTTCCGGCTATTCTATTCCCCTCCGGCCGGGGACTCCGGCAGGCTTGCGGCCGGCGCCTTGCTATCTCTTGTGGCCGAAAGACGGAGGAAAGCCTTTGATCTAAAACAGCTGCAAGGAAATCGGCCGTAAGAAAAGCCTGGTTGCTATTCTATTGCCCCGGGAACCCTGTCTGCAAGGCTAAAAACGAGCTGCAGCTTACTTGCAGCAAACAGGTCCCGCTAGCACCAATTAAGCACCTAAAATAGCTCAAATAAAGCCATCCTGCACTTTGCGGAGTCTATAAAGTGATATTCGGTGTTAGCAAAAATAGCACATAATTACCCTATACTCAAATCCGTAAAATATATATTTTTTAATATACGTAAAATATACATGTAAAAAGTCCAGAGTGCTTGGAGCCCCTCAGACACGCCCACGCCGCAGCCGGAAAATAAACAGTTAATTTGAACTCGGGTTTGGGCTGATGTGCAAGCTTGAGAGGGGGTTACTTTTAATCCTCATGTCCCCCAATATGATCCCTAGCATTTACAGAGCTGTACAGTGCAGGCTTGAATTTATTTTTGCGTTTTTAGATTTCAGAGCTTACGGCCGGTTTCAAGATATGCGGCCGGCCGTAAGAGGAGATCCTTGCGGGGCCGTATAATAGAATCGCGAGTTAACTGAACCCCCGCAAGGAATCGCAGCCTTACGGACGATTTACGGCCGATAATCGAATGAGGCCCTTAATGTGTAATGAAGTGAAGTAGATGCTTCATGTGATCCCTAGTCAAATTTTGTACATTAATAATTTTTTTCATAAAAATAAGTGATTTTAAAATAGCAAAATAATTATAATTAACATATACCTTGTTGTTAATGTATTGATACTGGTGAAAAGTGTTGCCAGTGAATTGAATCAAATTCATATAAAAAATGAATGAATGTTTGGAGCATCCACGCTATATTACACTAGATACCAAATAATATAGAATATAGAATTCTAGAGCCTATTAGATAATATCAGATAAGTTCTGTATCCCCAATGATATTTCTCTCAAGATATTAATATTGACAGTTGCCCAAATTTGTGTAGACAATTAAATCCAGTGGAATCTTCAGAGCTTTTGGAAGAAAGGTGAGAACATGTCCATCACCTATAAAGTCACAGTGAGATCAAGAATATATATGTCATAATAGATATTAGGTTTTCAAAAATTAGATAGAGGATATCTGAAAGGTATCAACATGTACAATCAAGATGGAGGTTTTTCAGAGAAAAGCACTGAAACCCTCATTTAGGCCTTCTGATTTGTGAGCATGTAGTTTAAAAATCCATTGGCACTCTTTTTTTTTAAAGATTTTGTCAATATTGCCTTTTCTAGGGCCCAAATGGCACCATCAATGACATAGAATTGTATACGGTAAATATTCTTATGATGATACATTTTCATATGCCTGGCTAGGGATGTGTCGAGATCTTTTCCAATAGCATACACGTTCCCCTATTCTACGTCTTAGCTGTCGACTCGTTTTTCCCACATAGATCTTGGTACAAACACATTGTTATATATATATCACTCCAGTTGTGCAGCAGTTATAAAAACCCTTAATTGGAAAGTCCTCTTTGGTTTTAGGATGTGTAAAAGATTTTGAAGTTCTTATAAACCTACAAAACTTACATTTCCCACATTTGTAACATCCATTTAATGGTTTAAACCATGTTTGTTTTACATCTTTTTCTTTGAAGTGACTATGGACAAGTCTGTCCCTTAAATTTCTATCTCTCTGATAAGTTATATTAACTTGAGTTGGAAGGACATCCTAAAGATCCTTGTACAGTTTTAAAATATTCCAGTGTTTGGACAAAATCTTTTTGATTTGTTCAGAATTTTGAGCATATGTAAGAATACATCTTATAAGATTATCATCATTATTCTCTCCTTCTTTTTGTTTTTGTATACTGATCAATTCAGTTCTATCACAGCTCAGTGCCCACTTATAGGCATTTTTTAAACATCTATTAGGGTAACCTCTGTTTTTGAATCTTGTTCTAAGTTTCTGTGCTTCAACCTTAAATTCTTTAAGGGCCTTAGAAGATATATCAATTCCAGAGAATGCCTGGTTAATTGCTATAGATGTAGAGGCACTTTATAGCAGCATACCACATAGTGAGGGTGTAAGAGCAGTCTCACACTTCCTCAAAGCCCAAAGAAAAGACATGGAGCAATTCAATTAATTCTTAATAAGATTGTTAGATTTTGTACTAAGAATTACTTCATCTTTGGTGGTAACTGGATAACACCAGATAAAGAGGACGGCCATGGGGACTCCATGTGGCCCGAACTATGCAAACTTATTCCTAGGGTAATGGGAGGAAAAATGTATCTTTAATGATGAACTAAGAGGACACAGATAATATCCTCCTGTGGAGGCGCTATATAGATGACATTCTAGTGATATGGCAGGGCACAAAGGGAGACTTTATTTCCTTAATGCTGAAACTTAATACTTACACCCTAGGATTAAAATTCACCTTTGAAATGAATCAACTTGAAATAACATTTCTGTATCAGGTTATCAAAAAGAATATACAAGGTATTGTGAGTACAACCACATATAGGAAAGGTACAGCTACTAACAATCTATTACATTGGACAAGTCAACATTTTTCACCCCTGAAAAGGGTGATTCCTAAAGGACAATATCTAAGAGTCAAGAGGAATTGTAGCACAGAAGAGGAATTTATAGTTGAAGCACAGAAACTTAGAACAAGATTCAAAAACAGAGGTTACCCTAATAGATGTTTTAAAAAATGCATATAAGTAGTCACTGAGCTGTGATTGAACTGAATTGATCAGTATACAAAAACAAAAAGGAGAGAATAATGATTATAATCTTATAAAATGTATTATTACATATGCTCAAAATTCGGAAGAAATCAAAAAGATTTTGCCCAAACACTGGAATATTTTAAAACTGGACAAGGATCTTAAGGATGTCCTTCCACCTCAAGTTAATATAACTTAACAGAGAGATAGAAATTTAAGGGACAGACTTGTCCATAGTCACTTCAAAGAAAAAGATGTAAAACAAACATGGTTTAAACCATTAAATGGATGTTACAAATGTGGGAAATGTTAGTTTTGTAGGTTTATAAGACCTTCAAAATCTTTTACACATCCTAAAACCAAAGAGAACTTTCCAATGAAGGGTTTTTATAACTGCTGCACAACTGGAGTGATATATATATATAGTACAATGGGTTTGTACCAAGATCTATGTGGGAAAAACAAGCCGAGAGCTAAGACGTAGAATAGGGGAATGTGTATGCCATTGAAAACGATCTCAACACACCCCTAGCCAGGCATATGAAAATGTATCATCATAAGAATATTAACCTTATACAATTCTATGCCATTGATGGTGCAATTTTGAGCCCTAGAAAAGGCAATATTGACAAAATCTTTAAAAAAAAATGCCAATGGATTTTTAAACTACATGCTCACAAACCAGAAGGCCTAAATGAGGGTTTCAGTGTCAGTTCTTTTCTCTGAATACCCTCCATCTTGATTATACATTTTAATACCTTTCAGATATCCTCTATCTAATTTTTGAACACCTAATATCTATTAAGATATATATATATAGTCTTTATCTCACGGTGCCTTCATAGGTGATGGACATTTTCTCACCTTTTTTCCAAAAGCTCTGAAGATTCATGTGCAATAGATGAGCGCCACTGGATTTAATTGTCTACACAAGTTTGGGCAACTCTCAATATTAATATGTTGAGAGAAATATCATTGGGTATACAGAACGTATCTGATATTATCTAATAGGCTCTAGAACTCTATATTCTATATTATTTGGTATCTAGTGTAATATAACGTGGATGCTCCAAACATTCATTCATTTTTTATATGAATTCGATTCAATTCACTGGCAACACTTTTCACCAGTATCAATACATTAACAACACGGTATATGATGATTATAATTATTTTGCTATTTTAAAATCACTTATTTTTATGAAAAAAATTATTAATGTACAAAATTCGACTAGGGATCACATGAAGCATCTACTTCACTTCATTACACATTAAGTGAGCACTGTTTATCAAGTCACATTCTTTATTCACTGTTATACACTTGATATATACAAGTGGAATTAAATTTATGGTATTACTATATAAAATATTATTATTTTATTTATCTTTTCTGTATAAAGTGGACAAGTCCTTCATTTAGAGTAAGATGAGATCACGCTATTTTAATATAAAGGAAATATATACACATTGAATGTATGTTTATAAAGAGTTATAAGCCTATTAAGATCTTGATAAATATAAACATATAGAGACATATACCTTTGTGTACATGATCTCTACTGTTCTGTTTGTTGCCCAGATCTGTATGTGTTCAGCAATTTTACATATTGTATGTTGCACTGTGGGTGCCTACTGCAATGCGATTGTATAATGAGCACCCTGAATACATGGCAGCCATGTGTAGGTTGCCATAGTAATGCCACTACACTATAAATTAGACAGCAGAACTTCACCTCGCCTTCCCCCTTTGAAAAAGACGCAGGAGCGTAGAAACGTATGTCAGGGCGTAAGACTTGACGTGTGACGTCACATGCCGTCGTCGCAAGGAGGCTGAGACATCTTAGAAAGGGAAACCAGCAGTATAGGGCAGAATGAATGATTCCTGATATTGTGAAGTCCCAAGGATCAGATTGTCTATGTAATATCCATGCAAACAGTAGTTTATTTCAAAGATTAATGTTATGAGGCACAAAACCCATAGTGCCAATGAAATTAGTACAAATCTTTGTATACAGGGATAATCTTTAAGACAAATACTGACATATTATTAATTTAATTTTGGGCTACATAAATACCATTAAGCAGGTACTTTCAAACGTCTCCCCAAGGGACCCTGTCCTTAATTTTAAGTCATATTAGCCCCATTTATTAATATTGGAATACCCTATAGTCAGTAAGCTTGGGGATAATTACTTTTAAATTAACCTGAGGCTGTGTGCATTGTCACTGACAGTATAAAAGGGATTCCTTCATTTAAATGGTATTAAAAAAGGAAAGTAGCTTCTAAAAAAAAGTTAGAAGCATCTAACCACTAAATCTATATATGTGATATATTTAGATATCCAAAAACCCTAGTTTCCTATTATTTACCATTTCTCTAATAAAGGGAGGTATTTCCTTTTAAGTGTTTTTCAATTCTGTTTTTATTCTTGTATGTTCTCCGCTGTCTACCATATGGTATAATAAAATGTACTTTTGTAAATATGTAAAACAATATTTTTCCCCATATTTTTTGAGTAAATATTAATCAGTGTTAAGCACTCTTGTGGGAGTTATTAACTCCTTTTAGTTTGACAATATAATACACATAGACAAATTCGTTAAGGTGGACAATGAAGGGATGGTATAGTGGTACAGAACTCGTCCCACATTATATTTCACTCCGTTCCACCAAATGATGAATAGGATTCTCCAAGTGTAATAAATGATTTTTATTGATATGTAATCAAACAAAAAGGAAAAATATAAGATATAGAAGACTAAAACGAGTTTTGGCATCATTTCCACAGCTACCTCAGTTAGCATATAATATCTATAAAATAAACAATAACACATAGAAAATAGAAATGGATGCATGCATATAACATATACATACTTATATTGCATTTGGGACACATTGTTCATAATAGTGTCTATTTGAACATGGATTTATGAGGGATAGGTCATGGCAATCAATTCTAATTAGTTTCTATGAGGAGGTTAGTAGGAATTTGGATCAAGGCAAGGATGTAGTATTTTTGTTTTTTGCAAAGGCTTTTGATACAATGCCACATGGAAGACTATTGTGCAAACTAAGGGATACAGGAATTGCAGTAAATATCTGCTCATGGATTGAGAGCTAAAAAACTGGAAGCAAAGGGTTGTTGTAAATGGAACACACTCAGCTTGGACTATTAGGTCCTCTCTTTTTTACATATTTATTAATGACTTAGAAGTAGGACTGTAAAGTAGTGTCTCCATTTTTGCTGATGACACAAAGTTGTGCAAGTTAATTAAATCAGATAATGATGTACTTTCCCTCCAAAGGTATTTACATAAATTAGAGGAATGGGCATCTAAATGGCAGAAGAGATGCAAATAAATGTACAGTTATGCATTAGGGAATGAAAAATAGCCATGCAACTTATAATCTTAATGGAGCAAAACTAGGGGCATCAGATATTGATTTGGAAGTACTTGGACAACCACCTAGGTAACAGTGCTCAATGCCAAGCAGCAGCTACAAAGGCTAATACAATATTAGCATGTATTAAGAAGGGTATAGAAGCAAGGGAAGCAAATATAATTCTTTACACTTTACAAATCGCTAGTATGCCCTCATTTGGATTTATGGAGTACAATTTTGGGCACCACTTCATAAAAAGGAAATTTTAGAGTTGAAAAAGTTACAGAGAAGGGCAAAAGAACTAATAAGGGGAATGGAGGGGCTAAGTTATGAAGAAAGACTAACCAAATTAAACTTATTTCTTCTAGAAAAAAAGGCATCTAAGAGGGGATATGACTACCCTATATATGAATACATCCAGGGTCAGTATAAAGATTTGTCAAGGAAGCTTTTCTGTGCCAAGAGGTTTTCAACTGACATGAGGACATCCTTTGAGGTTAGAAGTAAAAAGATTCCACCTTAAGGAAAGAAAAGGGTTCTTCACAGTAAGAAAATTATTGTGTTCAACCTAAGGTTTAAACCCTGGTATCGTGGCACTATAAACCTAAATTGTTTCAGAGTATTAGTAGGTATGTGAAAGGTAAGACCATAAAAACTGAATAAAGCCCAGACTTATGGGTATATAGTCTCGTGATTAGAGTTCAATCCCAAATTCCAGAAAGGAAAGTCAAAGTCCACACGTTTTATCACTTAGAGGGTGTCTTGATGTGTTATAGGTGTTTGTTCAAAGTCCGTCTGTTTTTCACTCAGGTGGTGTCTGGGTGTATGATGATAGTTGATTGCACTTATTGAGGTTGGCTGCTTCCTTATAGTACACCATTCACGTGGTGCGTCGTCCAGTAATATGTAAATAAATGCCAAACAGGGGGGGGGGGGGGGGGCGCACACCCACCTTCTAGTGCAGATAAGTACGCATGAACTTGTGGAACAAGAATACATAAAAGTTCAATGGTAACCAATAGCAAGTAATAAATAGAAGATCAGAACACTCACATTTGGTGACCTCACAGATATGAGGTATAAAACTCATTTCACAGGAGCAGTCATCAAATCTCGGCACTATGGTACTGCTGAAGTTCTTGTGTGTAGTCCAGTCTCTGATAAGCTCTGTGGTGCTTGTAAATGTAATAAAGAAAAACCACACAGAGAGTGTGGAGTTGTGGCAATGATATTATAATATAAATCCCTGAGGTATGTTACACTGAGTAGCTAGTGTTAACTGTGAGTTTAAGATTAAAAAAAATGGTACAAGGAATGCATCTCATCGGAAGAATCAATAAAAAACATTAAAAACAGTACAATATATCCATTCTCTTGAAAAATATAAAAAAAGGTAAAAATAATAATAAATAATAATAAATAAATTCTTGTTATTTTTTTGTTATTCTGTCTCTCACTGTTAAAAAAAACACCTATAATTAAATTTATAGACTGACCACTTCTTTGTCAGTGGACAAATGTTCAAAATCAGCAGGGGATCAAATACTTTTCCCCGCCATTGTAGGTAGAGGGACCCCCATGGATAGATTATATATTGAAGGCATGGGAGTCTAGAGTGACTCACATTATAGATAAGGATAGGAATTCATGAGGGGTTCATGGAGCCCCACACTCCAAATCACAAGGGGGTAAGGGGTTGAAGAGGTGGCCCAATGGGACTCTGGGTGTTGAGGAGGTTTTGCTCAGTGTCCTTTCTATTTTAACCTAGTCTTTTGCTTCATGGTGGTACTGTCAATCTGCATTTTTCATAGCTATAAAGCCATATATTGCTTGGTAAAATGATTGCAGAACCCTTCTAAGTTCAGCTTATAGAATGGTATCTTCCAAAAATTACATTAGGCAATGTTCTCATATTGAGCAGAGTGTCAATGCTAATGTTACGAAGCCCCAATGCTCCTCACAGCAGCATCTCTACTTGTGTTCTGGTACACTTTCTCCTTTCTGTGGAGCGGGCCTCCCTTCTACTTTACTAGTGCTTGTTCCACTTCACAGTGCGTGAGAGTAACAAAAATAGAAAGAAGTGCTATACAGCACAGACAAATGTGGTGAAAGGGAATACCGTATTGGTCCAAATATAAGCTACACCCGCATATAAGCCGCACCCGTAAAGTTCATGGGGAAAAAATAGAAAAAAGATAGTACTCAAATATAAGCCGCACCCGTAAAATTGGAGAGAAAAAGACTCTCAAAGTGATTAGCCATTGCAAGAAACAGGCTTTCTAATTAGCACTGTAGCTTTTTTTGCAGGTTACAGGCTTTACAGGATGTTAGAATCACTAAAACCGTAAATCGCTATTCAATACCGCAGTCTAAAGCACAAAAAACTGCACCCTTAACTCGCAATCGCGTAAGTCGGCAGTAATTTTGCATTCGCGAATAGAAGCCACACACCTAACAAGCAAAGTTCGCAAATCGGCAATGATTTTTTTACGGTCACGAATATAAGCCGCACCCTTAACTCGCAGGCTCAAAAATCGTAAAAAAGGTGCGGCTGCAATTCTCTCCCTGCAATATAGTAAACTTACTAAAAAAATTGTATTATTTCTAGTGCACTTCAATAGAGCTTAGAAAAACAGGTTTGAAGAATAATATTAATTTACTAAACATTATTTAAATAAATGGAAATACCTCCTATGTGTTTCTATTACCATACCTCCAGTTTGATTGTGCATACCTGGCCCAGCCATGAGAGTGGAATAGAATTCCATCCATGGAGTTCCTGACTGATTTTATGGCAAATGTTAACATAGTTATCCTGAAATAACTGTGTGGAATTAATTCTTTTTTTTTTCTCATTCCTTTTTTTTATTGGTCACTTTTGAAAAAAAGATTCCACATTATATCAGTATGCTATGATTCGCAGATCAGGCGAAATCATTCTATTTCACAACTTGTATAGGTGGTAATTTTAACTTAACAAATTAAGAGACCTCCTTAGCCCCTTTTTCCGTTTTCTAAACATTTAACCTTAATAAATGTATCTTTAAAAACTATTCGGTAACTATCACAGTAGTCCTTAGCTCGCAGGCTAGGTAAGTAAGGCCTATATTTCAATTGGTAAGTCATTACCTGGGCCGTGTAGGCCTTTTCACCTGTGACCTCTCCTCCCCCTTACCTCCTAGTCACATTCTAACTCTATCCCGTGGAACTAGAGCACCTTGCTAAAATTAACTAAACAAATAACGAAGCGTAATATTGCCTGAAGTTAGGGGGATGTTGTCCTCTTTATCTCCTTAGAGTCAAATACTCTCTACTGGCACTAGGATTTTCTTTAATTACCTTCTCAGGGAACTCCTGTTATAAAGACCTTAACCTAATGGAGGTCTAAACTTTATCATTATCATTCCTTGCCCTTTTCCATCCCCCTTTCAGTTAACCTTATCACCTTAAATAACACATAGACCTTAACATAGTCTGGTCTTTTGGATTGACCTGAATGGAGGAAAAGACAAAATATCATTCTTTATGTTGGCTTATTTTCTTACCTCCTCACTGCGCCCAGGCTCCTCGCCGGCTCCCCCGACCCCCTCATCGCCTTCCCCTCCTACTCTACCTCTTTTTACTTTCTCTTTTCCTTTTTTTTTTTTGCTTTAGTTTTCCCAACCCTTTATTAATTTAATTGTTTCCCACTTGTTCCTCTCTATCAATGTTCCCCCTGTTCGAACCCCTATTAACTAGCCATGGATCCCATATGTCCCTGTATTTCTGGATAGCATCTGTTAATATATGTGTCATGTGTTCGTTCACCGCTATGTAATTTATTTTGTTCCTTATTGCCTGTAGTTCCAGTGTGTCTGATTTCCATTGCTTTGCAATGTGTGATTTGGTGGCTAAGTACATATATTGGAGAAGCTTGTTTTGAGAAGGGGATAACCCCAAATCTGGGATTCCTAATAAGCAGGCTTCCTACTCGGGTTCCCAATATTTCAGAGGCAAGATCTGTCACTTGTTTCCATATCCGTGATACTTTGGGGCAGTCCCACCACATATGTTTAAAAGTTCCTAGGGTTTGGCACCCTCTAGTGCAAGTTCTCCCCCCTGTTTTGCTCCATTTTGTCAACCTCTCCGGGGTCAAGTATGTTCTATGTAAAACTTCAATGGCTGTTTCTAGGAGTGTTTGGTTTAGGGAGCCTTTGTATATATTTTTCCACGCTTTCTCCCATTTCTCCTTATTCCATTGTTCACTTAGATCCTTCTCCCACTCCTCCATATATCTGTCCCTTGTTCCCTCTGGTGGTTCATTATATATATCATAGATTCCCCCAATAATTCCCTTTGTTATAGGGGCCCTATGGCATATTACAGATAGCCAAGTTTTCTTGGGAGTCCCCAATGTTCTAGATATCTTGTTAACCTGGTGTTTGATTCTACAAAAGTTGAAGTGTTGTCTGATGGGATATTGTGATGGTCTCTTAAAAATTCAAATGTTATAGGGGTCTCAGTACCTATCCAGGCTCCCAGTGTATCTAGTTTCCTAGATTTCCACCACCAATTAGCTTCTGAACCTAGTCCCTGAGGCGACAATGGGTTGCAAAGGACAGACATCATTGGAGAGGGATGCTTAAAGGGGGTTGTATGATTTAGTGCCCATTTCAAGCCTAGCAAAGTATTGGTAATAACCGGATGTCTAATCTCTCCTACTGTATCTGGTACTTTGTCGAGCCACACCAGAGTATCCCAAGTGTAGGGGTGTAGTATTTGATCCTCCATAGTTTTCCATAAAGGGTGGTGGATCCCTGAATGGCTTATAGGGATGAAAGATAGCTGCGCTGCTCTATAATATTTCTTTAGGTCTGGGCATGACAGTCCACCCTTATCCTTGTGTTTAAACATTATCTCCTTTTTAATTCTGGGGGGTTTACCCTTCCAAATGAAATGGGACACCTTCCTCTGGAATCCTTTCAGTTCAAACTGAATGATGGGGACCGGCAGAGTCCTGAACAGGTACAGGAGCTACGGAAGAACCGACATTTTAAAGGCATTAATTCTACCCAACCAGGAAATAGTATATCTAGTCCACTTCAGCATATCCTCACTTAGTTTTTTATAGATCGTAGAGGTAGTTAGCCCTATACAAGGTATCTGTGGACGGCGTGAGTTTTATCCCAAGATATTGGATGTAGGCCTTGGCCCATTGCAATTTGAACCTTTCAGTTATTAATTCCTTTGTTTTAGCTTCTAAATTTAATGCTAATGCTTCTGTTTTCTCGACATTTATAAGTAAGCCCGATCTCTGGCCAAATTCTGTTCAGGTGTCCATTAATAATGGTATCGATTTGTTAGGCTCTGTTATTGTGCATAACATATCGTCTGCAAATAAGTTGATTTTAAAATGTTGCTGTCCTACTTTAAGCCCCTTAATTCCTGCATTCGTCCTGATTGCCTGAGCGAGAGGCTCTATCGCAATGGCGAACAGCAGGGGGGAAAGAGGACACCCCTGTCTAGTTCCCCTCTCTATTTTAATGGTCTGGTTATATTTGCCCGGGAGTTTAAGTTGGGCTTCTGGGTTTTTGTAGTATGTATTTATTAAGTTTAAGAAGCCCCCCTTAAATCCGAACTTCTTTAGGACCTCCTTAAGGTAGGGCCACTCCAAGGAGTCAAAGACCTTTTCGATGCCTAATGCTAGCAGGCAGGCCGGGGTTTTGGTACTATTAGCATGGTGTATTAGGTTCACCACCTTCCTAATATTATCTCTGGCTTGCCTGTGGGGGATAAACCCCACCTGGTCCTTATGTATAATCCTTGGAAGAAAATTTGAAATTCTATCCGCTATTATTTTTGCCAATAGTTTAGTATCCCCGTTTAGAAGGGAGATGGGTCTATAGTTTTTAA
Source organism: Discoglossus pictus (assembly GCA_027410445.1). Taxonomy (NCBI): domain Eukaryota; kingdom Metazoa; phylum Chordata; class Amphibia; order Anura; family Alytidae; genus Discoglossus; species Discoglossus pictus. The sequence goes on along the minus strand of CM050166.1, from coordinate 220,695,520 downwards.
TTTCTGAGCTGTCCTTCCCTTCTTTAGGGAATAGGGTAATTTCCGCTAAATTCATTTCGTGAGGGATCGCCTGACCCTCAAGGATATGATTATATAATTTGGTTAGTCTGGGTGTTAATATATCTGTAAAGGTTTTATAGTACATGTTCGTGAACCCGTCTATGCCCGGGGCCTTTCCAATTTTCAGTGCTTGGATTCCCTTTCCTACCTACTCCTGTGTGATCTTAGCGTTAAGTGATTCCACCTCTAATTCCTCCAAGCGGGGCAGGTCAAATCTATCCAGCCAAGCTCTGATACTGTATGCTGTTTCCTTGCTTGATGCTGAATAGAGTTTTTGGTAAAAATTGTAGAAAAGTTCTTGTATTTTAGAAGGGTCTGCTGTTTTGAAATTCTCGCCAATTTTTATGCAGTAAATTTTAGAGAGTAATTGTTTAGATCTTAATTTTCTCGCTAACATCCTATCAGGTTTGTTCGCTTGGAGGAAGAATTTGTGTTGGGTTCTCCTAAGAATTTTCTCCGCCCCCTCCGAGTAGATCTTGTCTAGTTCCACTCTCACGCTTTCTATTTCCCGCATAGTCTGTGTTTTAGGGTTTTGTTGATTTATTTTTTCTAATCTTCCTAATTCCTCCGTGAGTTTTTTTTCCTGGGCTCTCTGTTCTCGTCTGAACTTTGACGCCTCTTTCATGCAAATGCCCCGAATGTAAGCCTTGTGAGCTGCCCAGACCCAGCCGGTCCCCACCCCAGGTGTCTCATTTTTCTAAAAAAAAAAATCCAGTTCCTGGGCTATACGTTTTTTTAACTGTCGGGATCGTCAGTATTCTTTCAGTCTCCATTGATAAAGGGGTTTAGTCATGGATCCTAGATTTATGGTCGCCTTGACCAGGCTATGATCCGACCAGGCGCACGGTATTATGTCCACGTTTTTAGAGTCGTGTATAAAGGTAGAGACGGTTAGCAAATAGTCGATTCTGGAGTATGTTTTATGGGGGTAGGAATAGAAAGTGAATTCTTTGTGTCCTAAATGTCTTTCCCTCCAGAGATCCACCAACTCGAGCTCTCTTAACAGTCTGTTAATTTGTTTCAGTTTTTTAGCGAACTTGTCTCCCAAGTCTTTCCCTGTTCTATCATTTTTGACATCTAGTGCCAAGTTAAGATCCCCCCCCAGGATGATCCTGCCTTGCTTTGCTGTTGTCAAATGTTTCAATGCCCTAATGAGATGCTTATGGGGAGAGATGGTAGGAGCGTATACTACTGCTAGAGTGACCGGGATGTCTAGTACCCTTCCCATTAAAAAAAGATAGCATCCCTGTTTATCTGCAATCTTTTTGTCCAGAGTGAATGGAAAGTTTTTGTGGAGTAGGATTGCCACCCCTTCCCTTTTGGCGCTGCTATTAGTTGTGTGGAACGTAGGAAATTTCTTGTTCATAAATGACGGGATTTGTTGATGTTTAAAGTGGGTTTCCTGGATAAATATTACTGCTGGGTTAAATGCTCTATAAGATTGGAACGCCTTGCTTCTCTTGGTGGGGGTATTAAATCCTTTAACGTTATGTGTAATGAAAACGTATTCTGCTTCACCCATAGTCTATAGTGTCGCGTGTAGCTAATGTCTGCAGAGACTTACCCCCTTTAGAGATAGAAGATTCGGAGTTAGCAGCTGAGGTATAGGACAGCCGGCGACAGAGCCCCGCAGTCTTCAATCCGCCCATCTGATTGTGTATAGTACAAAGAGAGAAAAATGGTGACCAAACATATAAAAATAAAACTTTTCGGACCCTTGGTCCTCCCCCCTCCCCTTCCTCTTCCTCATGCGTCCTTTCATCTTGCACCTATTGTGCCTAGGGAGTAGCCACTAAAAATCCCAATATACTTCCCTAGAATGAGGAAGTTCTCCTTAGTAGTCCAACCCGTTCCTAAGGCTGAACGAGTCAAAAAGTACTGATCTGAAGTACTAACGCCCACAACATTGGGAGGGACAACAAGCATTGCAAATCGCAACTAGTATTCTCCTATAAACATACCTTATCAAATCTCAGGGTTATTTTAGGGACATCAACCCAACTCCTACCTAAGCATTATAATAATAATCCCTGCGCTTTACATTAAAGTCCTTTAATAAAGATTAGCATGATTGTCTCTGAAACCTTGGATATTATCTTCAGGAAAAATCAAACCCCTACTGGAGAGTTCACTTGTTCGGTTCCCTCTGCCCCATCGCTCTGGTACCTGTGACCCTTGTTACTGTGACTCCTTTGCTTTTTCTTGGCAGAAACGTCCATTCATTCTCTGGCTGGTCTTTCCCTCGGCTTAGGCATCTGGCCCATTAGATTTGAGCCTTCTGGGAGCAGTTGTAGGTGTACAAGCTTTTTTTGAAGCGCACCCAGTGAATGAGCCACATGTGTTTGCTCCTTCCAGCAAAATTGTAAGCTAAAGGGAAATCCACAGTGATACTGAATTCTGTTTTTTATCAGAATTTCTAGAGCCGGTCTCATTTCTCTCCTTTTCGCTAAAGTGGATGGAGCTAAGTCTACAAACAGTTGTAATTGTGTTCCATCCGAGCCATCTATTTTAGGCAGTTTCCTGGCTGCTGCCATTAACAGATCTCTGGAGCTCTGTCTCACAAACCGAACTACTATGTCTTTAGGTTTCTCAGGATTGATTAGACCTCCAAGCGCCCTGTGGGCTCTTTCGATGAGCAGCACCTCCTCTGTTTGATTCGGTAGGATGGTGGAGAACACCGCTTTAAGATAGGACACGAGATCTTGCACATTTTTAGGTACACCTCTCAATTGTACGTTATGCCTTCTGGACCTATTTTCCAGGTCTTCCAATTTATTTTCAAGGGCCTCTATGCAGGTTGAGTTAGCGCTGATATCAATTTTATCGTCCTCTTGCGTAGAAATAATCATCTCTGTTCTTTTTTCTAGCTCGTGTGTTCTCTGTCCTATTGCACAGATCTCTTCTCTCATCTCCTTTAGTGCCAACGCAAGTTGGGTTTTCAACAGTAATTCGAATTTAGCCATTGCAGAGACTGAGAAATCAACATCAGTGATGGTGTTAGGCCTTTCCCCCTCATTCTCAGACGTCTCAGATCTTTCTGGGGAGCTATCCCCTGCTTTGGTTGCCTTAATGGACGCTGCTTGGAAATGCTCAGGGATGCCTTTGGAGCATGTGCTTCTCTTGGCCTTCTTCATCTTTGGCCCTGTTTCCTCCCTGATTCTTTTGTCTCTGGCGCGACTGCACTGGCAGAAGGGTAACTCCCCAGTATTCATTGCCTTGGCAATAAAACAGTACGCGGAGTCCCGCCCTGGGAAGAGCTTGAGGAAAATTGTTGTGGATGGTGCTGCTCGAGTAGGGGCAATTTATAGTTTCATCTTTGTTTAGGCATGCATTGTCTATGCCTCAATTCTCTCTGCCTGTTGCTCCCCCCGTTGCTCTATCTCCTAGATTCCATCTATGAATCCCTTAAATAACAGTGGGGTGGGCGCCCACCTTCGTGATGGGGTTCTCTGATAGGTAGCACCGGGAACAAGTGACTATTAGTCCAAAGTCATGTGGAGAGAGGTTCTAGTTAGTCCCTTCCAGTTTCTATATGAATTATTTCTCTGTGCCTTCCACTTACAGGCCTAAACAGCGGCCCAGTTGGAGTGTGTCTATACCACTGCTTCTGGTTGTGTTAATTTTTTCCAACATAGTGCCTCCTCCTCAGAGGTCCTTAAAGTGCAGCTTATGGCCTAAGATAGCACCTGGGTCCTAGGGTCATTTCTCCACCTCTTATTATCTAGTGCGTGTAAAGTTCCACAACCCAAGTGGGCTAAGGTTGATGATAACTTATGTCTGACCTAGTTCCAGGTACTGGTTTAAAAACTTCTCTCCGGGCTGACTCGTACCTCCCCACTCTTGTATCTTCCTTATTTGCTTTTAAAATGTTGTCTGTGGGTAATTGGAGCTATTTTGGACCCAAAAAGTTGCTGCTGCTCTCTGAGCTTTCTTTGCTTTCTTTGTTGAGGAGTTACTATCTGTATTAGTGAGGGGCCCTGGGGCTTGCTTTTAGTGTCCGTGTGGAGTCTGAATCACTCACCCTCTGCTGCTTCTGTGCTCCAAGATGGCCTCCTAAAAATGCATTTTATATAAATCTCACTTTGCCCAGATCAAGTTTTTTTTTTTTTTTTTTTAGACTTAGGTTAGCTGAGTTGATATTATCCTTCAAGGGAGGCTAAACACCTATAAGCCAAACAGGCTCAGATATTTAAAGTCCATGCGTATTTCCCCCTATTTTGCAGATCCAAAATGGCCTCCCTCCTTCCTGGGGGTATTTTTGGCACCAAGTAAGAACAAATGGCTGCTCTGGACTGGGATATGGGGATAACTTCTTTGCGGCTCTTCTGCCACCACGCAAGTTGCCCTGTTCCTCTGGCACTTTTGGCAGGTATGTTGTGTGCAGGCTAGTGCAGCATAAGCTGTCATACAGAGCTCCGGGGTGATGCCTATCGTGTGGAATTTATTCTTAATAGGTTTTGCCTAAGGGAAATGTTCCATGCTTCAGACTTCTAGAGATTTATTTTAAAATCTGAAAAATGGCCATAGTCTGCTAATTCTTTTCTAAAATGACCCACATTGAGGTGTCTAGGTTTCTAAGCATTAAAGGCATATGGAAAGTTTCTGGATTTTACTAGGTATGTAATAAACCTATATATTTGTTTAATTTTCTGTGCTTTGTTTTATTAAGAAGTGCTCAAAAGCTCTGTTTTACTGCCTAAAATCAAACAATTGGTCCCTATCTGGGACCACATCTCCTACATCTCCTACTTCCTACTCTCCCTGGCCCTTTGGATCACAGCACTCCAGGTACATGTCTCAGTAACTGCCCCTCTGAGATTCTTCAAGTTCATGTTCATTGCTTCAGTGACCCCTTCTATCTACCTCTCCTTCTGTCGTCCCTTTCTTCTTGTGCCTTCAATCTTTCCCAGCATGAAAATCTTCTCTAGAGAATACTTCTGTCTCATGATATGGCCGAAATACTTGAGCTTCAGTCTCATGATCGTATCTTCTAGTGCACAGTTTGTTTTGATTTCCTGTGGTACTGATTTGTTTGATCTTCTTGCATTCCAAGGGACTTTAAGTAATTTTCACCAACATCACAATTTAAAGGCATCAATTCAACACTGCACATACTTTTTTTATGGTACAGCTCTCATATCCATATGTTACTACTGGGGATACCATAGTTCTAACTATGCAGACCTTTATTGATAGTTTAATATCTTTAATTTCACTAGCTTGTCCAAGCTTGCCATAGCTTTGCTCCCTAGAAGCAGACGTCTTAATTTCATGACTACAGTCCCCATCCACAGATCTTGGATCCCAGGAAAATAAAATCTATCACTGCCGTCACTTCTTCCCTGTCTATTTGCCAGGATCTGAGATTGCTGTTTGCAATAATCTTCATATTTTTAATGTTAAGCAGCAGGCAAATAGGTCCTTTAGTTATTCCTCACTTTCAGCCATCAAAGTAGTATCATCGGCGTATCTGATGTTGTTTATATTTCTTCCAGCAATATTGATTCTGGCTTTGAATTCATCCAGTCTAGCCTTACGCATGATGTACTCAGCATGTAAGTTGAATAAATAAGGTGACAATATACAACCTCTTCGCACGAGAAATGCCTGTCGACAAAAGCACAGCGTCAATTGTGCGCTGACAGAAAAGCACTGTCATATACGCGCCGTCAAAAGCATGTAGTATAAACTCACGTTCCAGTGCAAAATCATCAAACTAGAATCATCTTTTTTAACTATGGAGAAGACGGAGTTGCAGAAGGGTAGTGAGCATATCATCACTGACGGATATCGATATAGAAAAGACAGAGCAAATTCCAATGGCAGTGTATCATGGAGATGCTTTTAACGAGATTGTAGAGGCCGAATTAACGTGATGACAGAAGATGCAAGGACTGTGATATCTGAACACAACCATGCTCCAGATCCAGAACGCAACTAAGTGCAGAAGACCATAGCGGAGCAACGCCGACCGTCAAAAGACCACAGCAAATAATTCAGCAATGCTCTCTTGGAATGTCGTTGGAGACAGCGAGTATGTTACCATGATATAAGGCCTCACAGAGAATGATCGAAATGAGAAAGAGAAACAATCTCCCTTTCACCAATGTAACTTTGCTAAAAGATATTGTCATTCCAGAAACTCTGCACTCCCTTTCTTGCTTGGGATTCAGGTATGGACGATGATGTTCGCATTCTGATGTTTGGAACAACTGAACATTTTAACCTTCTACAGCAACATGCACACCATCTTTACTTTAATTAATCTGCCCCTCCGCTAGTCTACATGTTGCTGCCAGAGAAAACAGAGCATACCTATGGACAAGCTCCATCCTGGTCTAAATCCTGCAAGCATTATGGCAGATTTTGAGAAAGCCAGTCTAAATGCATGTGAAACTGTCTTCCCAGGAGCACAGTTAATGCTTCTTCCATCTAGGCCAATGTTTGTGATGTAATGTACAAGTCATGTAGCTGAAGCTTACCGTAATGATGAAAATGTTCTCATTCATGATAAAATGCTCTTAGCCCTCAGCTTTCTTACAGTTGCAGATGTTGCACATGCTTTTGATGATGTGGTGGTGAAAAGCAGCCCCCCTCACTTTGCACCAATCTATGACTACTGGGAAGACAACTACGTGGGAAGGCAAAGGAGAAATTATAGATGAAATCCAAGATTTCCAATTAATTTGTGGAATATGCTCGACCGTATAAATGACAGTTTACGTGCACTAATAACTCGGTTGAGGCATGGCATCATCATCATCCGTCTGTCTACAAGCTCGTTAATCATTTTTGGAAGGCGCAGGATCACGTTGAGATCATGATAGAACCTTATCGCTCTGGATTTAGACAGGTAGAGGCATAAAAATCAAAGTATATTAAACTTAACCACCGCCTGCTAGCCTTGGTTCTAGCATACGGCAACATACTATTGCCGGAGTACCTTCAGTGAATGGTGACTAATCTAACAATTTGATAGTTGTGCTGTATGTGCTGTTTATAATGATACAATTTGACAGTAGGTTTCTAATGTTACAAATATTGACAGTATGTGCTGTTTATAATGATACATTTTGACAGTATGTTTCTAAAGTTAGAAATATTGACAGTATGTGCTGTTTATGATACAATTTAACAGTAGGTTTTGAATGTTATGAATATTGACAGCATGTGCTGTTTATGATACAATTTGACAGTAGGTTTCTAATGTTACAAATATTGACAGCATGTGCTGTTTATAATGATACATTTCTACAGTATGTTTCTAAAGTTACAAACATTGACAGTATGTGCTGTTTATATAATGTTAGAATTTGACAGGATTTTTGAAAACATTACGTTATGTGTTGTTTCATATTATTAAAAAGTTTTGGCTGTCAAACTATATGATTTCCTGTATTGCACATTATTAAAATGTTTTAGCTGGCAAATTATATGATTTCCTGTATCGAAAGTATGATTTCCTGTATCAGAAGTGATGGCACATGCTTTTGACGGCCACTCATATATCTTTTATTGGACGCGCATTTTTCGTCTTGTGGTTTTGTCGCGCGTTGTTTTGTCGGCCCACTTTGTCGCACACCTTTTCCTATCTTCAACCATTTTGTTGCCCCATGTTCGGTTTTGACCATGGCTTCTTGGTTCACATACAGATTCTTTAGGAGGAGGATGAGATAATTTGGTATTCCCATCTTTTTCAGAACTTGCCACATTTTGTTGTGATCCACACAGTCAAAGGCTTTAGAGTAGTCTATGTGTATAGAATGAATCAATGTAATGTGTATGTCTGATGTAAGCAGCATGTTTTAGATTAGAAAAAGATAAAGACAGGGAAACTTAGATATACCTTTAAGAAGCACAGTGATCAAGCTTTGAGAACACGGCAAGGTATGTTTTATTTTGACAAGTATTTGGCAACCATAAGAACGTTGTTATTATAAGATTCAGTTCAAAAGATTTTCAAGTTCCTTCAACGGCTTTAGAATGAGGAATGAGGGCACTTAGAAATCATTTGTAAATTATCTGCCTTGTTTTATTATACTGATATTTCAGTGTTACACAGCTATACACTGTATAAAGAGTCAAGGTAAGTAAATATCAGCTATGACAAGCAGTAGAAGAAAAAAAATGAAAACATAACAGAACTGTGCATGTGTTTATATAATACATGGGGTTTTGGCTTCTTTGCATTTTCACCAAGATATAAAAGAGCTGAATATTCATCAAGCAATGATTACACAGAATTAGTTCATTAAGCAAGATATTTAATTCTAAAACACTAGTAACAACTAGTGAGCATCTTATTGAGATAGATTAATTATCTGCAACTGTCAGTTATAAGTGCCGATGGCCATGATCAGGCGGTTTTATAACAGCTCTATGTAGTATGTAAATGTAAATATTCAAGACTTTCTTTTATGCATACAAACTTTGATTAAAACACTTTAAGTGAGACAGAAAATGTCCCATTTGTTGAAAGAATGGAAAGTTCATATTTTTAATTGCAATCAGTTGCAAATAAATGTATTTGCAAGTGTACTTTTCATCTGTTCAATATATAGGATCTTTTCTATGTCACTTAAAACTATAGGTAGACAGCACTGACGCATCTGAGTCTTATTATACAATGCATTTTTTTCTGTAAACTCACACGGTTTAAGTTATCTGTCATTCAGGCTTCTGACCCCCCTCATCTAGCTCAGTGATAAGAAGCAGACATAGGAAGGTATTAAAGAGGCAGTTTCTCAGCTTCTGGTCTGTAGGTGCTCATGATGGCTTCACCAGAATTAGGGGGCATTAGACAAATTAAGTTCCTTTTTCATTCCAACATGAACTAATGATGCTCTGTGGTATGACGTTTTGTGAATATAACTTTGTTGACACCGAGTCCTCCACCGCCTGGTTATTCAGCAGCTAATGCATCAAGTGGATCAACTCATCTAAACAACTGGCAAAAACAACTATCCTTAGACAAAGTCAGTTAATTGAACATTTACAGGTACTAGGCAGAAATATCATGAACTCCCACAGCTCCTACAGAGTTTGAACAAGAGATCATATGCTTAGCAGATATGAAGTTATGAGCACTGAGGCATCCACAGTATGGCAAGTATTTCAACTTGCATTTTCTCTACCAGCTGGAATCCAAATAGGCACAATTTCCCTTACAGGAAATGCGAAGGGCTATTGACTAGTGGTAATCAACCTGGCCCCTATCACCCACTAGTGGGCGCTTTAAACTTTCATGTTGGGCGGTGGGGTAGTCTCTGATGAGTGAAGTCACATGCCGGAGAGACCCGCAGCACCACGCATAGCAAGTTGAAGAGCTGGTGAGAGATGTTTAAACAAAATGAACACAGTATATATGTCCAATGGGACCAATATCCTTCCAGTATTTAAAAGTATATTTTAAAAAAATGGTAATACTGGGTGCTCGGACGTATTTAGGACCAGCAGTGCAGAATACTGATAATATTTAGAAGAGAAAAAAAGCGCACCTTTAAATCAGACCTCATCAGGACCCTTGCCTAGCATCCACAGTGTATAATGGTATGGGTAAAGAACCAGTGACATGCATAAGTATGTTAAAAAATAACCTTTATTTGAGAAAAATATTAAAACACATAATGAGATAAAATATGGACATGTAAAAAGTAGCTTATAGTAGCTTATAATAAAAAAAATTAATTTGCGTGAATAACCAGTGGAAAATTCTTCACACAAGATGAGTTAAGTTGCTATTAATAGTATGTAACTCCACAAATTAACTCAAAATTCGATAATTGGACAGACAAAACTATTTGAACCATTGAATTTGATCAAAATGATCAATAGTTAGTGTAATTCTCTGAATATGAAAAGTGGGTAGTCAATTGACATTAAGTAGTCTGCTATGAGGAGTCATATTAGACTTAAATCTTTGGTAAGTAACATATATGACTAATTGTCAACCTGACATAGGCCCTCTTCAATTGCGATTTGGCCAATTGAATAGGGCTCTAAATAAGCACATAACATATTTTTTTTAAATAAGTTTTTAGTTAGTGAAAACCTTGCTTTTGGATAGATGTTTACTAAGTAAAAACTTCTTTAAAAAGATATGTTATGTGCTTATTTAGACCCCTATTCAATTGGCCAAATTGCAATTGAATGAGGGCCATATGCTGTGGCTTTTTTGGCAGATATAGTAAATGAGCTCCTGATGAATGTGCACAAGGTAGTCCATAATGAGTGAGAGTGTTGTCTTAACTCTCAGTGTCTCCCACCTATTGTCTGTATACTGTAGTCTCACAGGCATAGTGTTAGATAGCATTGTATATTAACCAACTGATAAAATGTGTCAAATAACGATGCGTCCTAAATTACTATAAGGCAAGAGTAACATAAAGTTAAGTTTAAATGCTAAACCTGTTTACATCTGAAATCTGATATATAGGCACAGATTGAGCTTGTAGAGAATACAGGACAGATAGGCACAACAGCGAAATATCAGACAAAACGGTACATATGAGGTAAGGGGGATAATATAGGGGACAATACAATTAAAGATCTGTGGCCCTAGCTAATGCTGGGGTAGTGGCAGAAGGAACTCACTACTTACCCCCTAAATTAACCTAGATAATCTAGTCTACCCTACAATGTCTGGGACTAGTTCCACTATATATCCGCTTACCTTGGTAGCAATGACCGGAGGACATCTACACAGGCTTTAGGAATAGGTATGGAGCTGGTGTGACATGCTTCCATCCGATAGTGTGTGACGTCATCAACCAGGGACAGTCTCAGCTGATCTGACGTGCATGTTTTGCGTATGCTTCCCCAGAGATCATGTTGGTTGAGAAGGAGGCTAGGCTCTTAAAGGATGAGTAATTAATGTTTGCAGCTGCTTATTAACCCCATTCTCTCTCAAATTGCAGGTATGGAGTATCCTGAGAGTCCAAAAGAAGACAAGGCACAAATGTAAAGTCAAGACCCAGAAGAATGCAACAAAATGTACAACTTACAAAAGGATCATACAATATTGTGATTCTCCAATCCAATATTACCAATCATGGTATATTAGGTCTGAAGTGTCAATAGGAGCTAGGAATTAATTGTGTGTGTGTGGGGGGGGGGGGGAGTTGACTCCATTATTATGAGTAGATGTAGCTCTACTATGAGAAGTAAATCATAACCTACATATGGGAATGTTTGATCAGAAAGAAAGAACTATGGAAGTGCAGGGCCATTAGTGCTTCCGATAATTAGATGCAGAAATAAAAAGGTGGCGTGTTCTTCGTTCTGATAAAGTAGATCAGCGGATAATTTATAGAAACATTTGATAATACCTGGTACTGATTACCTGGCATCACTCCAGAAAAAGCACATTGTGAGTATAGTCATGCAATTATTAACCTGTAGGTGCATGATTAATACAGGGTAAAGCTTACTACATATCAAATATGATGGGGCACAGTGTGATAACAGACATAGGACCATATGACACGTGATCAAGTTATTCATAACCGCTAATGATTATTGGGCATCTATCATAAAAGAGCACATCATTGCTTAATGTGCCTTCCATGTTATTCATACCCGCTAATGATTACTGGGTATCTATCATATAAGGTCACATCATTGCATAGTGTGTCTTCCAGCTTGTGATCAATGCACTGAGTGATACCAGACATATGCCCAGACAACAATGGGACATATGAGGTAAAGTGGATAATATAGGGGACAATACAATTAAAGATCTGTGGCCCTAGCTAATGCTGGTGTAGTGAGTGGTGTTAGGGACCCACTACTTACCCCCTAAATTAACCTAGATAATCTAGTCTACCCTACAATGTCTGGCACTAGTTCCACTATATATCCACTTACCTTGGTAGCAATGACCGGAGGACGTCTACACAGGCTTCAGGAGTAGGTATGGAGCTGGTGTGGAGGACATCTACACAGGCTTCAGGAGTAGGTATGGAGCTGGTGTGGCATGCTTCCATCCGATAGCTTGTAACGTCATCAACCAGGGACAGTCTCAGCTGATCTGACGCGCACGTTTCACGTCTGCTTCCCCAGAGATCATGTTGGTTGAGGAGGAGGCATAGGCTCTTAAAGGATGAGTAATTAATGTTTGCAGCTGCGTATTAACCCCATTCTCTCTCTTAATTGGAGGTATGGAGTATCCTGAGAGTCCAAAAGAAGACAAGGCATAAATGTAAAGTCAAGACCCAGAAGATTGTAACAAAATGTACAACTTACAAAAGGATCATACAATATTGTGACTCTCCAATCCAATATTACCAATCATGGTATATTAGATCTGAAGTGTCAATAGGAGCTATGAATTAATTGCAGGAGGGGGGGGGTATGACTCCGTTATTATGAGTAGATGTAGCTTTAGTATGAGGCGTAAATCATAATCTACATTTTGGTATGTTTGATCAGAAAGGAAGAAATATGGAAGTGCATGGCCATTAGTGCTTCCGATAATTAGATGAGGAAATAAAAAGGTAGCGTGTTCTTCGTTCTGATAAAGTTGATCAGCGGAATATTTCTAGAAACGTTTCATAATACCTGGTACTGATTACCTGGCATCACTCCAGAAAAAGCTCATTGTGAGTACAGTCATGCAATTATCAACATGACGGGGCACAGTGTGATACCAGACATAGGACCATTTGACACATGAAGTTTTTCATAACCGCTAATGTTTATTGGGTATCTATCATAAAAGAACACATCATTGCATAGTGTGCATTCCAGAGAGCTGGTGAGAGAGCCTAGCAGTCAGAATCGGATCACTAGTAAGTGCACAGTGATACATAGCTAGGTTCATATAATTTATGTAACCAGAAATGTAATGGGTAAACCTACTACCGTCAAAAGTGGGCAGTAAGTATTAAAAGTTTGAAAACCCCTGAAATTGACCCTATGCAAGTGATTGTTCCTATGGAGCTTATTGATCAAAACATTTTGATTTATTAAATGTCTTGATGAATCAGCCTCATAAAATGAAAAATGTACCATACTTATTTTATGAGATTTTGGTAATTATTTTCTGAAATTTTACTCTATGATGTCTGTAACGGAACCCATCACTGTTTTACCCTGTTTTATGGTTATTTATTTCTTATGGTTAAAATACTATCACATTGCTATACTGTAGATATGTTGGTTTATGCTCTGCAGGATATTAGCTCAGACTATTGCAGACACCTAGCATAATACATAATCCTATTATGGTCTCCTAGAGGCAGGAGAGCCCTATTGTTTGAAGTGTTCACATTGTGAAAGATGGAACAAAGGGAAGGATGATCTAATCAATGTCTGTATTGTATAAAAGTAGCCAGGTAGCCTCAGGGAGGTGTGACCACACCTATTGTCTCTCTATGTGTATTGTGTGGCCAAATAGGGGGATGTGTATTACCTGTGGGAAGAGATGTATATATACTTCTGGATAACCAAATAAAGACAGTATTCTTTGACTCCCAATTGAGTGTCGTCCAATATGGGAGGTTGGGGCTTGTGAGACTGCAGTGCTTCTTGGATATTTTACTGTATACCAGCGGAGATACTGGACTTCGTGTTCCAACTGACATCATGATGTCAGAAAGTAAAACTTGGAAGTTAGATGTAACCTGCAAACCGGAGGCTACGAATGAATGAAAGACAATAAGTAATATTTGCCAATGTGGCTCGCAATTATGCACTCTATAAAATGCATTGGAGCATCTGCTTTAGCCCATGTTGGTTTCATGATACTGTATGTATTAATTCCTTGAGTCTCAGGATCAATATTAAACATAAATAGCAGTTAAAAATAATATTTTTTTATTGCATATGTGTGTTTTAGACTGTTCTGCAATTAATTCTAATGTGTTTCTACGCCTTCCCATGCTTTTAAAAGTACAGTATTGTGTGTTTAATTCCTGCTACAGCTGTAGTAAGTGTTTGAAAAAGGCCTTGCGAGTCCTATTTAATACTCGTAATTTTTTTGACAGAAACTTGATACTTTTTTAATTTGCTAGCTAGACCTATGGTTCTAAAAGAATATCGAGATTGTGCAACTTTAATTAGTGCTCATAATGTTCGAGCTGTCCTAAAACCAATGGAGTGGTAAGCCCAAATGCTTTTGTTTTTGGCGGTCCCGTAGTGATTGTGGGCGGCTAACTCGGAATCGGAATGCGAGTAGCTAATAGAATGAGTGGCAATTTTACAAGTGGTTTTAAAAGTGTATACATTTACAATTTGAACAATAGAATAGGACCTATTGCTTGTTATATGAACCTGCCATTCAGCCATGGGAAATTTCAATGGTTCTGTATGCATGGTTTTGTGCTTTTACAGTATCCTTGTTGCCTAATGTTACTAACCTATTTTTATTTAAATTAGTTTATTTGCCCTGTAGTAATATATAATAGGCAGTAATCTGTACCATAACTTAAGTGCAATACTGTTCCATTAACAGCACTTTGCTATATACAGTGGGGGGGGGGGGGGGGGGGGGGAGTATTTGACCTCCTGCTGATTTTGAATGTCCACTGATAAAGAAATGATCAGTCTATAATTTTAATGACAGAAAACAAAGAAGCAATTTGCATATATTATTATTATTATTATCTTTATTTATATCGCGCCAACATATTCCGTAGCGCTGTACAGGGGTTGAGTACATAGCAGAAAACAAATTAAACACCTTGTAAAGAATGGAGGGCCCTGTTTTTGAGCATAAAATGTAATGTACATAGAGCTTGTTTCCAAGGCAAAGACAAAAGATTGAAAACTCGCAAACTTACAATCTAAGGCTTTAGGTGTGATACAAGAGGGTGACAAATACAATTGAAAGCAATTGGTTCAGTAAAGTGGAGGGGTCTGTGTGTTGTACTGTAGATTGTGGGTGTGAGTGTTGTTAAGCTGTGGAAGTTGTACATGTTAAGGCTGAAGATGATAAGATTTTTTAAACAGGTGTGTTTTTAATAATTTCTTAAAGGTTTTGAGGCAGGAAGATAATCTAATGGAGTGGGGCAAGGAGTTCCAAATGGATGGGGAAGCACGAGAAAAGTCTTGAAGACGGGAGTGAGAGGAGGTGATGAGAGAGGAGGAAAGAAGAAGGTCGTTAGCAGAACGAAGGGGCCGGTTGGGAGAGTATTTTGAAACAAGAGCAGAGATATAAGAGGGTGCACTGTTGTTGAGGGCTTTATGTGTTAGGGTCATGATTTTAAATTTGATTCGGGAAGCTATGGGAAGCCAGTGGAGTGATTGACAGATAGGGGCTGCAGACACTGATCGTTTGGTATTGAAGATGAGTCTAGCAGAGGCGTTCATTATGGATTGGTGGGGAGACAGATGAGAGATGGGGAGGTCAGCAAGGAGGGAATTGCAGTAGTCGAGTCGAGAGATGATGAGAGAGTGAATTAGAATTTTAGCTGTGTCTTCTGTAAGATAATGACGAATTTTGGAGATGTTTTTTAGGTGAAACTGACATGATTTTGTTATTGCTTGGATGTGAGGAATAAAAGAGAGGGCGGGATCCAGTAGAACCCCAAGACAACGTGCCTGGGAGGTTGGGGCGATGATGGTGTTGTCAACAGTGAGAGATATTTGAGGTGTGGAAGCTGTAGTAGAGGGGGGAAAGATTAGAAGTTCAGTTTTAGACATGTTGAGTTTGAGTTGACGGGTGGACATCCAGGAGGATATGCTAGAGAGGCAGTTGGAAACTTGAGCTAAAAGAGAGGGGGATAGATCAGGTGCAGAGAGGTAGATTTGAGTGTCATCTGCATAGAGATGATACTGAAATCCAAAGGATTTTATAAGGGTGCCAAGGGAGGAGGTGTAGATGGAGAAGAGGAGGGGGCCTAGGACAGAACCTTGGGGAACGCCAACAGACAGAGTGAGAGGTGAAGAAGAGGTGCCAGAGAAGGAGACACTAAATGTACGATCTTTAAGATAGTATGTGAACCATGAAAGAGCTGTGTCCTGGATGCCAAAAGAGCGGAGAGTTTGGATTAGAAGAGGGTGGTCAACTGTATCGAAGGCAGCAGAGAGATCCAGGAGAATTAGAATAGAGTAGTGACCCTTTGATTTGGCGGTTAGCAAGTCATTAGTGACTTTTGTAAGGGCTGTTTCTGTAGAGTGTTGGGACCGGAAGCCAGATTGGAAGGGGTCAAGTAGGGAATTGGAGTGAGGCGATTGTAAACAAGCCGCTCAAGGAGTTTAGACGCAAGGGAAAGTAGTGAGATAGGGCGATAGTTGGAGGCAGAAGCTGGGTCAGAAGAGGGCTTCTTGAGAATGGGTGTAACTGTGGCATGTTTTAAGGAGGATGGAAACTTGCCAGTGTTTAGGGAGAGGTTGAATAGATGTGTGAGAGCTGGGATAAGTGTGGTGGATAGGGGAGGGATTAGCTGTAATGGAATAGGATCATGAGGACATGTGGTAAGGTGAGAGGTTGATAGTAAAGTAGATACTTCATCCTCGGTTACAGGGTCAAAGGAGTCCATAGTGGAGGTGGGATTGGGGAAGGGTAAGGGCTGGGTGTTGTCAGTTTGGGGAGAGGGTGGTGGGGTAGGGCCAAGCTGGGAGGAGAGCTCATTTCGGATGGTATCGATTTTATTTTTAAAATGGCTGGCAAAGTCATCAGCAGTGAGAGAGGAAGGGGCAGGAGGTGGGTTGTGGGCGGAGGAGGGTGTTGAATGTAGCAAATAAACGTTTAGGGTTGGAGGACAGGTTTGATATTAGTGATGAAAAGTAGTGTTGTTTGGCAAGATTGAGGGCAGAGAAGTAGGAGAGCAAGGTAAACTTGTAGTGGAGAAAGTATGCTGAAGTGCGAGATTTCCTCCATAATCATTCTGCAGTGCGTGAGCATCTCTGTAGATAGCGTATTTGTGTGGTGTGCGATGGTTGTGGTTGAGAGCGAGGGCGTTTGCTTGTGATTATGGGGGCAAGAGAGTCAAGGGTGGAGGTTAGCGTAGTGTTGTATTGTGAAGTGGCGACGTCAGGGCAGGCAAGGGGGGTGAGGGGGCTGAGAAGTGGTGTTAGAACATTTGAAAATTGTTGTGGGTTGAGTGCTTGCAGGTTTCTGCGTGTTCTGATGGCAGGATTTGAAGAAGGGTGGTGAGCAGAAGATGAGGTGAGGTTGCAAGTTAGCAGGTGGTGAGGGGAAGTGAGGAGATGTCAAGGTTGGAGATAGTGCAGAGATTAGTAAAAATAAGGTCAATGCAGTGTCCACCACAGTGAGTTGCTGAATCTGTCCATTGTGAGAGGCCAAGGGAAGAGGTGAGTACAAGTAATTTTGCAGTTGTTGGGGAGGTGGGGGTGTCAGTGGCTATGTTGAAATCGCCAAGAATGAGTGAAGGTATATTGGAGGAGAGAAAGTGAGGGAGCCAGGCGGCAAAGTTGTCCAGAAATTGAGAGGGTGATCCAAGCGGGCGATAGATCACAGCTACTCGCAAAGGTATAGGAGAGAAGATGCGAATAGTGTGGACTTCAAAAGATGAGAATTGGAGGGAGGGAACAGGGGGTATGCAGTGAAAAGTGCAGTGAGAGGATAGCAGTATGCCCACACCTCCACCTTGTTTGTTCCCAGGTCTAGGAGTGTGGCTGAAGTGCAGACCACCATAAGAGAGTGCAGCAGGGGAGACAGAGTCAGATGGAGTGAGCCAGGTTTCTGTGATAGCCAGTAAATTGAGGGAGTTGGAAATGAAGAGATCATGAATGAAGGTAAGTTTATAGCAAACAGACCTTGCATTCCAGAGGGCACATGAGAAGGGCAAAGTAGATGGTTTGTGACAAGTGATGGGTATTAGATAATGGGTGTTTTGGGCATTTGCTGCCCTGGGGACTCTGCGTGGCTGACAGCAGGTGGGAATGAGTGAGGGGCCTGGGTTAGGGGATATATCTCCACAAGCCATCAGAAGAAGGAGAGAGAGTAAAAGGAGATGGGAGTAGGACTTACAGGAGCATTTCTGCTTTTCAGCTTTAGAGGAGGGATGAAATAGTGACTGGAGGAAGGAGAGGAGCTCATGGGAGCAGAGAAGAGGAGAGGAAAGCAGGGAAGGTGGGATAGTTATATTATTGGAGACATGATGTCTAGAGACTGTATAAGAGAGTCTGAGAAAGAGGCAGCAGGTTATAGTGAGGAAGATGGTGTGAGAAAACATTGTGACACTGTATTAACAAGTATTCTTAAAGGGGGGGTGGTTAGAGGTGATAAGCAGATGTCACTGATTGAACAGGTGCAGGTAATTAGTATGCCTCAATATATTAAGTGTAAAGAGGGGTGGGTGGGTAGAGGGGCAGGGAGGGAGGGGATTGCTGTGTTTCTGTGGAATATTCTGTGTGGCAGTATGTAATACAGATATCTGTGAGACAGAGAGGGGGTTATTTAGGTGGGTGGAGAGATAGGAGCAATACATTTGGGTGAGTGAACACAGAGTATTTTGGTTTACAAATCAACAGTAACATATCCTGATAATAGCTCTTCAATTTAACAGAAATAAATCTATATCAGCAATTATCATAACACAGATATGAATAATTTGAAATATTCCATTGTAGATGTAGATATGGATCAGGTGAGAGGCTGTTCTTCTGAAATTACCTGGGCTTGATTTAAAACTGCATCCAGCTGTGTTTCTGTGGAATATTCTGTGTAGCAGTATGTAATACAGATATCTGGGCTTGATTTAAAACTGCATCCAGCTGTGTTTCTGTGAAATATTCTGTGTAGCAGTATGTAATACAGATATCTGGGCTTGATTTAAAACTGCATCCAGCTGTGTTTCTGTGGAATATTCTGTGTAGCAGTATGTAATACAGATATCTGGGCTTGATTTAAAACTGCATCCAGCTGTGTTTCTGTGGAATATTCTGTGTAGCAGTATGTAATACAGATATCTGGGCTTGATTGAAAACTGCATCCAGCTGTGTTTCTGTGGAATATTCTGTGTAGCAGTATGTAATACAGATATCTATGAGACAGAGAGGGGGTTATTTAGGATAGTGGAGAGATAGGAGCAATACATTTGGGTGAGTGAACACAGAGTATTTTGGTTTACAAATCAACAGTAACATATCCTGATAATAGCTCTTCAATTTAACAGAAATAAATCTATATCAGCAATTATCATAACACAGATATGAATAATTTGAAATATTCCATTGTAGATGTAGATATGGATCAGGTGAGAGGCTGTTCTTCTGAAATTACCTGGGCTTGATTTAAAACTGCATCCAGCTGTGTTTCTGTGGAATATTCTGTGTAGCAGTATGTAATACAGATATCTGGGCTTGATTTAAAACTGCATCCAGCTGTGTTTCTGTGAAATATTCTGTGTAGCAGTATGTAATACAGATATCTGGGCTTGATTTAAAACTGCATCCAGCTGTGTTTCTGTGGAATATTCTGTGTAGCAGTATGTAATACAGATATCTGGGCTTGATTTAAAACTGCATCCAGCTGTGTTTCTGTGGAATATTCTGTGTAGCAGTATGTAATACAGATATCTGGGCTTGATTTAAAACTGCATCCAGCTGTGTTTCTGTGGAATATTCTGTGTAGCAGTATGTAATACAGATATCTATGAGACAGAGAGGGGGTTATTTAGGTTAGTGGAGAGATAGGAGCAATACATTTGGGTGAGTGAACACAGAGTATTTTGGTTTACAAATCAAAAGTAACATATCCTGATAATAGCACTTCAATTTAACAGAAATAAACCTATCTCAGCAATTATCATAACACAGATATGAATAATTTGAAATATTCCATTGTAGATGTAGATATAGATCAGGTGAGAGGCTGTTCTTCTGAAATTACCTGGGCTTGATTTAAAACTGCATCCAGCTGTGTTTCTGTGGAATATTCTGTGTAGCAGTATGTAATACAGATATCTGGGCTTGATTTAAAACTGCATCCAGCTGTGTTTCTGTGGAATATTCTGTGTAGCAGTATGTAATACAGATATCTGGGCTTGATTTAAAACTGCATCCAGCTGTGTTTCTGTGGAATATTCTGTGTAGCAGTATGTAATACAGATATCTGGGCTTGATTTAAAACTGCATCCAGCTGTGTTTCTGTGGAATATTCTGTGTAGCAGTATGTAATACAGATATCTATGAGACAGAGAGGGGGTTATTTAGGTTAGTGGAGAGATAGGAGCAATACATTTGGGTGAGTGAACACAGAGTATTTTGGTTTACAAATCAACAGTAACATATCCTGATAATAGCACTTCAATTTAACAGAAATAAACCTATCTCAGCAATTATCAAAACACAGATATGAATAATTTGAAATATTCCATTGTAGATGTAGATATGGATCAGGTGAGAGGCTGTTCTTCTGAAATTACCTGGGCTTGATTTAAAACTGCATCCAGCTGTGTTTCTGTGGAATATTCTGTGTAGCAGTATGTAATACAGATATCTGGGCTTGATTTAAAACTGCATCCAGCTGTGTTTCTGTGAAATATTCTGTGTAGCAGTATGTAATACAGATATCTGGGCTTGATTTAAAACTGCATCCAGCTGTGTTTCTGTGGAATATTCTGTGTAGCAGTATGTAATACAGATATCTGGGCTTGATTTAAAACTGCATCCAGCTGTGTTTCTGTGGAATATTCTGTGTAGCAGTATGTAATACAGATATCTGGGCTTGATTTAAAACTGCATCCAGCTGTGTTTCTGTGGAATATTCTGTGTAGCAGTATGTAATACAGATATCTATGAGACAGAGAGGGGGTTATTTAGGTTAGTGGAGAGATAGGAGCAATACATTTGGGTGAGTGAACACAGAGTATTTTGGTTTACAAATCAACAGTAACATATCCTGATAATAGCACTTCAATTTAACAGAAATAAACCTATCTCAGCAATTATCATAACACAGATATGAATAATTTGAAATATTCCATTGTAGATGTAGATATGGATCAGGTGAGAGGCTGTTCTTCTGAAATTACCTGGGCTTGATTTAAAACTGCATCCAGCTGTGTTTCTGTGGAATATTCTGTGTAGCAGTATGTAATACAGATATCTGGGCTTGATTTAAAACTGCATCCAGCTGTGTTTCTGTGAAATATTCTGTGTAGCAGTATATAATACAGATATCTGGGCTTGATTTAAAACTGCATCCAGCTGTGTTTCTGTGGAATATTCTGTGTAGCAGTATGTAATACAGATATCTGGGCTTGATTTAAAACTGCATCCAGCTGTGTTTCTGTGGAATATTCTGTGTAGCAGTATGTAATACAGATATCTGGGCTTGATTTAAAACTGCATCCAGCTGTGTTTCTGTGGAATATTCTGTGTAGCAGTATGTAATACAGATATCTATGAGACAGAGAGGGGGTTATTTAGGTTAGTGGAGAGATAGGAGCAATACATTTGGGTGAGTGAACACAGAGTATTTTGGTTTACAAATCAACAGTAACATATCCTGATAATAGCACTTCAATTTAACAGAAATAAATCTATCTCAGCAATTATCATAACACAGATATGAATAATTTGAAATATTCCATTGTAGATGTAGATATGGATCAGGTGAGAGGCTGTTCTTCTGAAATTACCTGGGCTTGATTTAAAACTGCATCCAGCTGTGTTTCTGTGGAATATTCTGTGTAGCAGTATGTAATACAGATATCTGGGCTTGATTTAAAACTGCATCCAGCTGTGTTTCTGTGAAATATTCTGTGTAGCAGTATGTAATACAGATATCTGGGCTTGATTTAAAACTGCATCCAGCTGTGTTTCTGTGGAATATTCTTTGTAGCAGTATGTAATACAGATATCTGGGCTTGATTTAAAACTGCATCCAGCTGTGTTTCTGTGGAATATTCTGTGTAGCAGTATGTAATACAGATATCTGGGCTTGATTTAAAACTGCATCCAGCTGTGTTTCTGTGGAATATTCTGTGTAGCAGTATGTAATACAGATATCTATGAGACAGAGAGGGGGTTATTTAGGTTAGTGGAGAGATAGGAGCAATACATTTGGGTGAGTGAACACAGAGTATTTTGGTTTACAAATCAACAGTAACATATCCTGATAATAGCACTTCAATTTAACAGAAATAAACCTATCTCAGCAATTATCATAACACAGATATGAATAATTTGAAATATTCCATTGTAGATGAAGATATGGATCAGGTGAGAGGCTGTTCTTCTGAAATTACCTGGGATTGATTTAAAACTGCATCCAGCTGTGTTTCTGTGGAATATTCTGTGTAGCAGTATGTAATACAGATATCTGGGCTTGATTTAAAACTGTATCCAGCTGTGTTTCTGTGGAATATTCTGTGTAGCAGTATGTAATACAGATATCTGGGCTTGATTTAAAACTGCATCCAGCTGTGTTTCTGTGGAATATTCTGTGTAGCAGTATGTAATACAGATACCTGGGCTTGATTTAAAACTGCATCCAGCTGTGTTTCTGTGGAATATTCTGTGTAGCAGTATGTAATACAGATATCTATGAGACAGAGAGGGGGTTATTTAGGTGAGTGGAGAGATAGGAGCAATAAATTTGGGTGAGTGAACACAGAGTATTTTGGTTTACAAATCAACAGTAACATATCCTGATAATAGCACTTCAATTTAACAGAAATAAATCTATCTCAGCAATTATCATAACACAGATATGAATAATTTGAAATATTCCATTGTAGATGTAGATATGGATCAGGTGAGAGGCTGTTCTTCTGAAATTACCTGGGCTTGATTTAAAACTGCATCCAGCTGTGTTTCTGTGGAATATTCTGTGTAGCAGTATGTAATACAGATATCTGGGCTTGATTTAAAACTGCATCCAGCTGTATTTCTGTGGAATATTCTGTGTAGCAGTATGTAATACAGATATCTATGAGACAGAGAGGGGGTTATTTAGGTGGGTGGAGAGATAGGAGCAATACATTTGGGTGAGTAAACACAGAGTATTTTGGTTTACAAATCCACAGTAACATATCCTGATAATAGCACTTCAATTTAACAGAAATAAACCTATCTCAGCAATTATCATAACACAGATATGAATAATTTGAAATATTCCATTGTAGATGTAGATATGGATCAGGTGAGAGGCTGTTCTTCTGAAATTACCTGGGCTTGATTTAAAACTGCATCCAGCTGTGTTTCTGTGGAATATTCTGTGTAGCAGTATGTAATACAGATATCTGGGCTTGATTTAAAACTGCATCCAGCTGTGTTTCTGTGAAATATTCTGTGTAGCAGTATGTAATACAGATATCTGGGCTTGATTTAAAACTGCATCCAGCTGTGTTTCTGTGGAATATTCTGTGTAGCAGTATGTAATACAGATATCTGGGCTTGATTTAAAACTGCATCCAGCTGTGTTTCTGTGGAATATTGTGTAGCAGTATGTAATACAGATATCTGGGCTTGATTTAAAACTGCATCCAGCTGTGTTTCTGTGGAATATTCTGTGTAGCAGTATGTAATACAGATATCTATGAGACAGAGAGGGGGTTATTAAGGTTAGTGGAGAGATAGGAGCAATACATTTGGGTGAGTGAACACAGAGTATTTTGGTTAACAAATCAACAGTAACATATCCTGATAATAGCACTTCAGTTTAACAGAAATAAATCTATCTCAGCAATTATCATAACACAGATATGAATAATTTGAAATATTCCATTGTAGATGTAGATATGGATCAGGTGAGAGGCTGTTCTTCATAAAAATTACCTGGGCTTGATTTAAAACTGCATCCAGCTGTGTTTCTGTGGAATATTCTGTGTAGCAGTATGTAATACAGATATCTGGGCTTGATTTAAAACTGCATCCAGCTGTGTTTCTGTGGAATATTCTGTGTAGCAGTATGTAATACAGATATCTGGGCTTGATTTAAAACTGCATCCAGCTGTGTTTCTGTGGAATATTCTGTGTAGCAGTATGTAATACAGATATCTATGAGACAGAGAGGGGGTTATTTAGGTGGGTGGAGAGATAGGAGCAATACATTTGGGTGAGTGAACACAGAGTATTTTGGTTTACAAATCAACAGTAACATATCCTGATAATAGCACTTCAATTTAACAGAAATAAATCTATCTCAGCAATTATCATAACACAGATATGAATAATTTGAAATATTCCATTGTAGATGTAGATATGGATCAGGTGAGAGGCTGTTCTTCTGAAATTAGCTGGGCTTGATTTAAAACTGCATCCAGCTGTG
This sequence comes from Discoglossus pictus, assembly GCA_027410445.1. Taxonomy (NCBI): domain Eukaryota; kingdom Metazoa; phylum Chordata; class Amphibia; order Anura; family Alytidae; genus Discoglossus; species Discoglossus pictus. The sequence goes on along the minus strand of CM050166.1, from coordinate 220,671,276 downwards.
TTTCTGTGGAATATTCTGTGTAGCAGTATGTAATACAGATATCTGGGCTTGATTTAAAACTGCATCCAGCTGTGTTTCTGTGAAATATTCTGTGTAGCAGTATATAATACAGATATCTGGGCTTGATTTAAAACTGCATCCAGCTGTGTTTCTGTGGAATATTCTGTGTAGCAGTATGTAATACAGATATCTGGGCTTGATTTAAAACTGCATCCAGCTGTGTTTCTGTGGAATATTCTGTGTAGCAGTATGTAATACAGATATCTGGGCTTGATTTAAAACTGCATCCAGCTGTGTTTCTGTGGAATATTCTGTGTAGCAGTATGTAATACAGATATCTATGAGACAGAGAGGGGGTTATTTAGGTTAGTGGAGAGATAGGAGCAATACATTTGGGTGAGTGAACACAGAGTATTTTGGTTTACAAATCAACAGTAACATATCCTGATAATAGCACTTCAATTTAACAGAAATAAACCTATCTCAGCAATTATCATAACACAGATATGAATAATTTGAAATATTCCATTGTAGATGTAGATATGGATCAGGTGAGAGGCTGTTCTTCTGAAATTACCTGGGCTTGATTTAAAACTGCATCCAGCTGTGTTTCTGTGGAATATTCTGTGTAGCAGTATGTAATACAGATATCTGGGCTTGATTTAAAACTGCATCCAGCTGTGTTTCTGTGAAATATTCTGTGTAGCAGTATGTAATACAGATATCTGGGCTTGATTTAAAACTGCATCCAGCTGTGTTTCTGTGGAATATTCTTTGTAGCAGTATGTAATACAGATATCTGGGCTTGATTTAAAACTGCATCCAGCTGTGTTTCTGTGGAATATTCTGTGTAGCAGTATGTAATACAGATATCTGGGCTTGATTTAAAACTACATCCAGCTGTGTTTCTGTGGAATATTCTGTGTAGCAGTATGTAATACAGATATCTATGAGACAGAGAGGGGGTTATTTAGGTTAGTGGAGAGATAGGAGCAATACATTTGGGTGAGTGAACACAGAGAATTTTGGTTTACAAATCAACAGTAACATATCCTGATAATAGCACTTCAATTTAACAGAAATAAACCTATCTCAGCAATTATCATAACACAGATATGAATAATTTGAAATATTCCATTGTAGATGAAGATATGGATCAGGTGAGAGGCTGTTCTTCTGAAATTACCTGGGATTGATTTAAAACTGCATCCAGCTGTGTTTCTGTGGAATATTCTGTGTAGCAGTATGTAATACAGATATCTGGGCTTGATTTAAAACTGTATCCAGCTGTGTTTCTGTGGAATATTCTGTGTAGCAGTATGTAATACAGATATCTGGGCTTGATTTAAAACTGCGTCCAGCTGTGTTTCTGTGGAATATTCTGTGTAGCAGTATGTAATACAGATACCTGGGCTTGATTTAAAACTGCATCCAGCTGTGTTTCTGTGGAATATTCTGTGTAGCAGTATGTAATACAGATATCTATGAGACAGAGAGGGGGTTATTTAGGTGAGTGGAGAGATAGGAGCAATAAATTTGGGTGAGTGAACACAGAGTATTTTGGTTTACAAATCAACAGTAACATATCCTGATAATAGCACTTCAATTTAACAGAAATAAATCTATCTCAGCAATTATCATAACACAGATATGAATAATTTGAAATATTCCATTGTAGATGTAGATATGGATCAGGTGAGAGGCTGTTCTTCTGAAATTACCTGGGCTTGATTTAAAACTGCATCCAGCTGTGTTTCTGTGGAATATTCTGTGTAGCAGTATGTAATACAGATATCTGGGCTTGATTTAAAACTGCATCCAGCTGTATTTCTGTGGAATATTCTGTGTAGCAGTATGTAATACAGATATCTATGAGACAGAGAGGGGGTTATTTAGGTGGGTGGAGAGATAGGAGCAATACATTTGGGTGAGTAAACACAGAGTATTTTGGTTTACAAATCAACAGTAACATATCCTGATAATAGCACTTCAATTTAACAGAAATAAACCTATCTCAGCAATTATCATAACACAGATATGAATAATTTGAAATATTCCATTGTAGATGTAGATATGGATCAGGTGAGAGGCTGTTCTTCTGAAATTACCTGGGCTTGATTTAAAACTGCATCCAGCTGTGTTTCTGTGGAATATTCTGTGTAGCAGTATGTAATACAGATATCTGGGCTTGATTTAAAACTGCATCCAGCTGTGTTTCTGTGAAATATTCTGTGTAGCAGTATGTAATACAGATATCTGGGCTTGATTTAAAACTGCATCCAGCTGTGTTTCTGTGGAATATTCTGTGTAGCAGTATGTAATACAGATATCTGGGCTTGATTTAAAACTGCATCCAGCTGTGTTTCTGTGGAATATTGTGTAACAGTATGTAATACAGATATCTGGGCTTGATTTAAAACTGCATCCAGCTGTGTTTCTGTGGAATATTCTGTGTAGCAGTATGTAATACAGATATCTATGAGACAGAGAGGGGGTTATTAAGGTTAGTGGAGAGATAGGAGCAATACATTTGGGTGAGTGAACACAGAGTATTTTGGTTTACAAATCAACAGTAACATATCCTGATAATAGCACTTCAATTTAACAGAAATAAATCTATCTCAGCAATTATCATAACACAGATATGAATAATTTGAAATATTCCATTGTAGATGTAGATATGGATCAGGTGAGAGGCTGTTCTTCTGAAATTACCTGGGCTTGATTTAAAACTGCATCCAGCTGTGTTTCTGTGGAATATTCTGTGTAGCAGTATGTAATACAGATATCTGGGCTTGATTTAAAACTGCATCCAGCTGTGTTTCTGTGGAATATTCTGTGTAGCAGTATGTAATACAGATATCTGGGCTTGATTTAAAACTGCATCCAGCTGTGTTTCTGTGGAATATTCTGTGTAGCAGTATGTAATACAGATATCTATGAGACAGAGAGGGGGTTATTTAGGTGGGTGGAGAGATAGGAGCAATACATTTGGGTGAGTGGACACAGAGTATTTTGGTTTACAAATCAACAGTAACATATCCTGATAATAGCACTTCAATTTAACAGAAATAAATCTATCTCAGCAATTATCATAACACAGATATGAATAATTTGAAATATTCCATTGTAGATGTAGATATTGATCAGGTGAGCGGCTGTTCTTCTGAAATTACCTGGGCTTGATTTAAAACTGCATCCAGCTGTGTTTCTGTGGAATATTCTGTGTAGCAGTATGTAATACAGATATCTGGGCTTGATTTAAAACTGCATCCAGCTGTGTTTCTGTGGAATATTCTGTGTAGCAGTATGTAATACAGATATCTATGAGACAGAGAGGGGGTTATTTAGGTGGGTGGAGAGATAGGAGCAATACATTTGGGTGAGTAAACACAGAGTATTTTGGTTTACAAATCAACAGTAACATATCCTGATAATAGCACTTCAATTTAACAGAAATAAACCTATCTCAGCAATTATCATAACACAGATATGAATAATTTGAAATATTCCATTGTAGATGTAGATATGGATCAGGTGAGAGGCTGTTCTTCTGAAATTACCTGGGCTTGATTTAAAACTGCATCCAGCTGTGTTTCTGTGGAATATTCTGTGTAGCAGTATGTAATACAGATATCTGGGCTTGATTTAAAACTGCATCCAGCTGTGTTTCTGTGAAATATTCTGTGTAGCAGTATGTAATACAGATATCTGGGCTTGATTTAAAACTGCATCCAGCTGTGTTTCTGTGGAATATTCTGTGTAGCAGTATGTAATACAGATATCTGGGCTTGATTTAAAACTGCATCCAGCTGTGTTTCTGTGGAATATTGTGTAGCAGTATGTAATACAGATATCTGGGCTTGATTTAAAACTGCATCCAGCTGTGTTTCTGTGGAATATTCTGTGTAGCAGTATGTAATACAGATATCTATGAGACAGAGAGGGGGTTATTAAGGTTAGTGGAGAGATAGGAGCAATACATTTGGGTGAGTGAACACAGAGTATTTTGGTTTACAAATCAACAGTAACATATCCTGATCATAGCACTTCAATTTAACAGAAAGAAATCTATCTCAGCAATTATCATAACACAGATATGAATAATTTGAAATATTCCATTGTAGATGTAGATATGGATCAGGTGAGAGGCTGTTCTTCTGAAATTACCTGGGCTTGATTTAAAACTGCATCCAGCTGTGTTTCTGTGGAATATTCTGTGTAGCAGTATGTAATACAGATATCTGGGCTTGATTTAAAACTGCATCCAGCTGTGTTTCTGTGGAATATTCTGTGTAGCAGTATGTAATACAGATATCTGGGCTTGATTTAAAACTGCATCCAGCTGTGTTTCTGTGGAATATTCTGTGTAGCAGTATGTAATACAGATATCTATGAGACAGAGAGGGGGTTATTTAGGTGGGTGGAGAGATAGGAGCAATACATTTGGGTGAGTGAACACAGAGTATTTTGGTTTACAAATCAACAGTAACATATCCTGATAATAGCACTTCAATTTAACAGAAATAAATATATCTCAGCAATTATCATAACACAGATATGAATAATTTGAAATATTCCATTGTAGATGTAGATATGGATCAGGTGAGAGGCTGTTCTTCTGAAATTACCTGGGCTTGATTTAAAACTGCATCCAGCTGTGTTTCTGTGGAATATTCTGTGTAGCAGTATGTAATACAGATATCTGGGCTTGATTTAAAACTGCATCCAGCTGTGTTTCTGTGAAATATTCTGTGTAGCAGTATGTAATACAGATATCTGGGCTTGATTTAAAACTGCATCCAGCTGTGTTTCTGTGGAATATTCTGTGTAGCAGTATGTAATACAGATATCTGGGCTTGATTTAAAACTGCATCCAGCTGTGTTTCTGTGGAATATTGTGTAACAGTATGTAATACAGATATCTGGGCTTGATTTAAAACTGCATCCAGCTGTGTTTCTGTGGAATATTCTGTGTAGCAGTATGTAATACAGATATCTATGAGACAGAGAGGGGGTTATTAAGGTTAGTGGAGAGATAGGAGCAATACATTTGGGTGAGTGAACACAGAGTATTTTGGTTTACAAATCAACAGTAACATATCCTGATCATAGCACTTCAATTTAACAGAAATAAATCTATCTCAGCAATTATCATAACACAGATATGAATAATTTGAAATATTCCATTGTAGATGTAGATATGGATCAGGTGAGAGGCTGTTCTTCTGAAATTACCTGGGCTTGATTTAAAACTGCATCCAGCTGTGTTTCTGTGGAATATTCTGTGTAGCAGTATGTAATACAGATATCTGGGCTTGATTTAAAACTGCATCCAGCTGTGTTTCTGTGGAATATTCTGTGTAGCAGTATGTAATACAGATATCTGGGCTTGATTTAAAACTGCATCCAGCTGTGTTTCTGTGGAATATTCTGTGTAGCAGTATGTAATACAGATATCTATGAGACAGAGAGGGGGTTATTTAGGTGGGTGGAGAGATAGGAGCAATACATTTGGGTGAGTGGACACAGAGTATTTTGGTTTACAAATCAACAGTAACATATCCTGATAATAGCACTTCAATTTAACAGAAATAAATCTATCTCAGCAATTATCATAACACAGATATGAATAATTTGAAATATTCCATTGTAGATGTAGATATTGATCAGGTGAGAGGCTGTTCTTCTGAAATTACCTGGGCTTGATTTAAAACTGCATCCAGCTGTGTTTCTGTGGAATATTCTGTGTAGCAGTATGTAATACAGATATCTGGGCTTGATTTAAAACTGCATCCAGCTGTGTTTCTGTGGAATATTCTGTGTAGCAGTATGTAATACAGATATCTATGAGACAGAGAGGGGGTTATTTAGGTGGGTGGAGAGATAGGAGCAATACATTTGGGTGAGTAAACACAGAGTATTTTGGTTTACAAATCAACAGTAACATATCCTGATAATAGCACTTCAATTTAACAGAAATAAACCTATCTCAGCAATTATCATAACACAGATATGAATAATTTGAAATATTCCATTGTAGATGTAGATATGGATCAGGTGAGAGGCTGTTCTTCTGAAATTACCTGGGCTTGATTTAAAACTGCATCCAGCTGTGTTTCTGTGGAATATTCTGTGTAGCAGTATGTAATACAGATATCTGGGCTTGATTTAAAACTGCATCCAGCTGTGTTTCTGTGGAATATTGTGTAGCAGTATGTAATACAGATATCTGGGCTTGATTTAAAACTGCATCCAGCTGTGTTTCTGTGGAATATTCTGTGTAGCAGTATGTAATACAGATATCTATGAGACAGAGAGGGGGTTATTAAGGTTAGTGGAGAGATAGGAGCAATACATTTGGGTGAGTGAACACAGAGTATTTTGGTTTACAAATCAACAGTAACATATCCTGATCATAGCACTTCAATTTAACAGAAAGAAATCTATCTCAGCAATTATCATAACACAGATATGAATAATTTGAAATATTCCATTGTAGATGTAGATATGGATCAGGTGAGAGGCTGTTCTTCTGAAATTACCTGGGCTTGATTTAAAACTGCATCCAGCTGTGTTTCTGTGGAATATTCTGTGTAGCAGTATGTAATACAGATATCTGGGCTTGATTTAAAACTGCATCCAGCTGTGTTTCTGTGGAATATTCTGTGTAGCAGTATGTAATACAGATATCTGGGCTTGATTTAAAACTGCATCCAGCTGTGTTTCTGTGGAATATTCTGTGTAGCAGTATGTAATACAGATATCTATGAGACAGAGAGGGGGTTATTTAGGTGGGTGGAGAGATAGGAGCAATACATTTGGGTGAGTGAACACAGAGTATTTTGGTTTACAAATCAACAGTAACATATCCTGATAATAGCACTTCAATTTAACAGAAATAAATATATCTCAGCAATTATCATAACACAGATATGAATAATTTGAAATATTCCATTGTAGATGTAGATATGGATCAGGTGAGAGGCTGTTCTTCTGAAATTACCTGGGCTTGATTTAAAACTGCATCCAGCTGTGTTTCTGTGGAATATTCTGTGTAGCAGTATGTAATACAGATATCTGGGCTTGATTTAAAACTGCATCCAGCTGTGTTTCTGTGAAATATTCTGTGTAGCAGTATATAATACAGATATCTGGGCTTGATTTAAAACTGCATCCAGCTGTGTTTCTGTGGAATATTCTGTGTAGCAGTATGTAATACAGATATCTGGGCTTGATTTAAAACTGCATCCAGCTGTGTTTCTGTGGAATATTCTGTGTAGCAGTATGTAATACAGATATCTGGGCTTGATTTAAAACTGCATCCAGCTGTGTTTCTGTGGAATATTCAGTGTAGCAGTATGTAATACAGATATCTATGAGACAGAGAGGGGGTTATTTAGGTTAGTGGAGAGATAGGAGCAATACATTTGGGTGAGTGAACACAGAGTATTTTGGTTTACAAATCAACAGTAACATATCCTGATAATAGCACTTCAATTTAACAGAAATAAACCTATCTCAGCAATTATCATAACACAGATATGAATAATTTGAAATATTCCATTGTAGATGTAGATATGGATCAGGTGAGAGGCTGTTCTTCTGAAATTACCTGGGCTTGATTTAAAACTGCATCCAGCTGTGTTTCTGTGGAATATTCTGTGTAGCAGTATGTAATACAGATATCTGGGCTTGATTTAAAACTGCATCCAGCTGTGTTTCTGTGAAATATTCTGTGTAGCAGTATGTAAAACAGATATCTGGGCTTGATTTAAAACTGCATCCAGCTGTGTTTCTGTGGAATATTCTTTGTAGCAGTATGTAATACAGATATCTGGGCTTGATTTAAAACTGCATCCAGCTGTGTTTCTGTGGAATATTCTGTGTAGCAGTATGTAATACAGATATCTGGGCTTGATTTAAAACTACATCCAGCTGTGTTTCTGTGGAATATTCTGTGTAGCAGTATGTAATACAGATATCTATGAGACAGAGAGGGGGTTATTTAGGTTAGTGGAGAGATAGGAGCAATACATTTGGGTGAGTGAACACAGAGAATTTTGGTTTACAAATCAACAGTAACATATCCTGATAATAGCACTTCAATTTAACAGAAATAAACCTATCTCAGCAATTATCATAACACAGATATGAATAATTTGAAATATTCCATTGTAGATGAAGATATGGATCAGGTGAGAGGCTGTTCTTCTGAAATTACCTGGGATTGATTTAAAACTGCATCCAGCTGTGTTTCTGTGGAATATTCTGTGTAGCAGTATGTAATACAGATATCTGGGCTTGATTTAAAACTGTATCCAGCTGTGTTTCTGTGGAATATTCTGTGTAGCAGTATGTAATACAGATATCTGGGCTTGATTTAAAACTGCATCCAGCTGTGTTTCTGTGGAATATTCTGTGTAGCAGTATGTAATACAGATACCTGGGCTTGATTTAAAACTGCATCCAGCTGTGTTTCTGTGGAATATTCTGTGTAGCAGTATGTAATACAGATATCTATGAGACAGAGAGGGGGTTATTTAGGTGAGTGGAGAGATAGGAGCAATAAATTTGGGTGAGTGAACACAGAGTATTTTGGTTTACAAATCAACAGTAACATATCCTGATAATAGCACTTCAATTTAACAGAAATAAATCTATCTCAGCAATTATCATAACACAGATATGAATAATTTGAAATATTCCATTGTAGATGTAGATATGGATCAGGTGAGAGGCTGTTCTTCTGAAATTACCTGGGCTTGATTTAAAACTGCATCCAGCTGTGTTTCTGTGGAATATTCTGTGTAGCAGTATGTAATACAGATATCTGGGCTTGATTTAAAACTGCATCCAGCTGTATTTCTGTGGAATATTCTGTGTAGCAGTATGTAATACAGATATCTATGAGACAGAGAGGGGGTTATTTAGGTGGGTGGAGAGATAGGAGCAATACATTTGGGTGAGTAAACACAGAGTATTTTGGTTTACAAATCAACAGTAACATATCCTGATAATAGCACTTCAATTTAACAGAAATAAACCTATCTCAGCAATTATCATAACACAGATATGAATAATTTGAAATATTCCATTGTAGATGTAGATATGGATCAGGTGAGAGGCTGTTCTTCTGAAATTACCTGGGCTTGATTTAAAACTGCATCCAGCTGTGTTTCTGTGGAATATTCTGTGTAGCAGTATGTAATACAGATATCTGGGCTTGATTTAAAACTGCATCCAGCTGTGTTTCTGTGAAATATTCTGTGTAGCAGTATGTAATACAGATATCTGGGCTTGATTTAAAACTGCATCCAGCTGTGTTTCTGTGGAATATTCTGTGTAGCAGTATGTAATACAGATATCTGGGCTTGATTTAAAACTGCATCCAGCTGTGTTTCTGTGGAATATTGTGTAACAGTATGTAATACAGATATCTGGGCTTGATTTAAAACTGCATCCAGCTGTGTTTCTGTGGAATATTCTGTGTAGCAGTATGTAATACAGATATCTATGAGACAGAGAGGGGGTTATTAAGGTTAATGGAGAGATAGGAGCAATACATTTGGGTGAGTGAACACAGAGTATTTTGGTTTACAAATCAACAGTAACATATCCTGATCATAGCACTTCAATTTAACAGAAATAAATCTATCTCAGCAATTATCATAACACAGATATGAATAATTTGAAATATTCCATTGTAGATGTAGATATGGATCAGGTGAGAGGCTGTTCTTCTGAAATTACCTGGGCTTGATTTAAAACTGCATCCAGCTGTGTTTCTGTGGAATATTCTGTGTAGCAGTATGTAATACAGATATCTGGGCTTGATTTAAAACTGCATCCAGCTGTGTTTCTGTGGAATATTCTGTGTAGCAGTATGTAATACAGATATCTGGGCTTGATTTAAAACTGCATCCAGCTGTGTTTCTGTGGAATATTCTGTGTAGCAGTATGTAATACAGATATCTATGAGACAGAGAGGGGGTTATTTAGGTTAGTGGAGAGATAGGAGCAATACATTTGGGTGAGTGGACACAGAGTATTTTGGTTTACAAATCAACAGTAACATATCCTGATAATAGCACTTCAATTTAACAGAAATAAATCTATCTCAGCAATTATCATAACACAGATATGAATAATTTGAAATATTCCATTGTAGATGTAGATATGGATCAGGTGAGAGGCTGTTCTTCTGAAATTACCTGGGCTTGATTTAAAACTGCATCCAGCTGTGTTTCTGTGGAATATTCTGTGTAGCAGTATGTAATACAGATATCTGGGCTTGATTTAAAACTGCATCCAGCTGTGTTTCTGTGGAATATTCTGTGTAGCAGTATGTAATACAGATATCTATGAGACAGAGAGGGGGTTATTTAGGTGGGTGGAGAGATAGGAGCAATACATTTGGGTGAGTAAACACAGAGTATTTTGGTTTACAAATCAACAGTAACATATCCTGATAATAGCACTTCAATTTAACAGAAATAAATCTATCTCAGCAATTATCATAACACAGATATGAATAATTTGAAATATTCCATTGTAGATGTAGATATGGATCAGGTGAGAGGCTGTTCTTCTGAAATTACCTGGGCTTGATTTAAAACTGCATCCAGCTGTGTTTCTGTGGAATATTCTGTGTAGCAGTATGTAATACAGATATCTGGGCTTGATTTAAAACTGCATCCAGCTGTGTTTCTGTGGAATATTCTGTGTAGCAGTATGTAATACAGATATCTGGGCTTGATTTAAAACTGCATCCAGCTGTGTTTCTGTGGAATATTCTGTGTAGCAGTATGTAATACAGATATCTGGGCTTGATTTAAAACTGCATCCAGCTGTGTTTCTGTGGAATATTCTGTGTAGCAGTATGTAATACAGATATCTGGGCTTGATTTACAACTGCATCCAGCTGTGTTTCTGTGGAATATTCTGTGTAGCAGTATGTAATACAGATATCTGGGCTTGATTTAAAACTGCATCCAGCTGTGTTTCTGTGGAATATTCTGTGTAGCAGTATGTAACACAGATATCTGGGCTTGATTTAAAACTGCATCCAGCTGTGTTTCTGTGGAATATTCTGTGTAGCAGTATGTAATACAGATATCTGGGATTGATTTAAAACTGCATCCAGCTGTGTTTCTGTGGAATATTCTGTGTAGCAGTATGTAATACAGATATCTATGAGACAGAGAGGGGGTTATTTAGGTGGGTGGAGAGATAGGAGCAATACATTTGGGTGAGTGAACACAGAGTATTTTGGTTTACAAATCAACAGTAACATATCCTGATAATAGCACTTCAATTTAACAGAAATAAATCTATCTCAGCAATTATCATAACACAGATATGAATAATTTGAAATATTCCATTGTAGATGTAGATATGGATCAGGTGAGAGGCTGTTCTTCTGAAATTACCTGGGCTTGATTTAAAACTGCATCCAGCTGTGTTTCTGTGGAATATTCTGTGTAGCAGTATGTAATACAGATATCTGGGCTTGATTTAAAACTGCATCCAGCTGTGTTTCTGTGGAATATTCTGTGTAGCAGTATGTAATACAGATATCTATGAGACAGAGAGGGGGTTATTTAGGTGGGTGGAGAGATAGGAGCAATACATTTGGGTGAGTAAACACAGAGTATTTTGGTTTACAAATCAACAGTAACATATCCTGATAATAGCACTTCAATTTAACAGAAATAAATCTATCTCAGCAATTATCATAACACAGATATGAATAATTTGAAATATTCCATTGTAGATGTAGATATGGATCAGGTGAGAGGCTGTTCTTCTGAAATTACCTGGGCTTGATTTAAAACTGCATCCAGCTGTGTTTCTGTGGAATATTCTGTGTAGCAGTATGTAATACAGATATCTGGGCTTGATTTAAAACTGCATCCAGCTGTGTTTCTGTGGAATATTCTGTGTAGCAGTATGTAATACAGATATCTGGGCTTGATTTAAAACTGCATCCAGCTGTGTTTCTGTGGAATATTCTGTGTAGCAGTATGTAATACAGATATCTGGGCTTGATTTAAAACTGCATCCAGCTGTGTTTCTGTGGAATATTCTGTGTAGCAGTATGTAATACAGATATCTATGAGACAGAGAGGGGGTTATTTAGGTTAGTGGAGAGATAGGAGCAATACATTTGGGTGAGTGAACACAGAGTATTTTGGTTTACAAATCAACAGTAACATATCCTGATAATAGCACTTCAATTTAACAGAAATAAACCTATCTCAGCAATTATCATAACACAGATATGAATAATTTGAAATATTCCATTGTAGATGAAGATATGGATCAGGTGAGAGGCTGTTCTTCTGAAATTACCTGGGATTGATTTAAAACTGCATCCAGCTGTGTTTCTGTGGAATATTCTGTGTAGCAGTATGTAATACAGATATCTGGGCTTGATTTAAAACTGTATCCAGCTGTGTTTCTGTGGAATATTCTGTGTAGCAGTATGTAATACAGATATCTGGGCTTGATTTAAAACTGCATCCAGCTGTGTTTCTGTGGAATATACTGTGTAGCAGTATGTAATACAGATACCTGGGCTTGATTTAAAACTGCATCCAGCTGTGTTTCTGTGGAATATTCTGTGTAGCAGTATGTAATACAGATATCTATGAGACAGAGAGGGGGTTATTTAGGTGAGTGGAGAGATAGGAGCAATAAATTTGGGTGAGTGAACACAGAGTATTTTGGTTTACAAATCAACAGTAACATATCCTGATAATAGCACTTCAATTTAACAGAAATAAATCTATCTCAGCAATTATCAAAACACAGATATGAATAATTTAAAATATTCCATTGTAGATGTAGATATGGATCAGGTGAGAGGCTGTTCTTCTGAAATTACCTGGGCTTGATTTAAAACTGCATCCAGCTGTGTTTCTGTGGAATATTCTGTGTAGCAGTATGTAATACAGATATCTGGGCTTGATTTAAAACTGCATCCAGCTGTATTTCTGTGGAATATTCTGTGTAGCAGTATGTAATACAGATATCTATGAGACAGAGAGGGGGTTATTTAGGTGGGTGGAGAGATAGGAGCAATACATTTGGGTGAGTAAACACAGAGTATTTTCGTTTACAAATCAACAGTAACATATCCTGATAATAGCACTTCAATTTAACAGAAATAAACCTATCTCAGCAATTATCATAACACAGATATGAATAATTTGAAATATTCCATTGTAGATGTAGATATGGATCAGGTGAGAGGCTGTTCTTCTGAAATTACCTGGGCTTGATTTAAAACTGCATCCAGCTGTGTTTCTGTGGAATATTCTGTGTAGCAGTATGTAATACAGATATCTGGGCTTGATTTAAAACTGCATCCAGCTGTGTTTCTGTGAAATATTCTGTGTAGCAGTATGTAATACAGATATCTGGGCTTGATTTAAAACTGCATCCAGCTGTGTTTCTGTGGAATATTCTGTGTAGCAGTATGTAATACAGATATCTGGGCTTGATTTAAAACTGCATCCAGCTGTGTTTCTGTGGAATATTGTGTAGCAGTATGTAATACAGATATCTGGGCTTGATTTAAAACTGCATCCAGCTGTGTTTCTGTGGAATATTCTGTGTAGCAGTATGTAATACAGATATCTATGAGACAGAGAGGGGGTTATTAAGGTTAGTGGAGAGATAGGAGCAATACATTTGGGTGAGTGAACACAGAGTATTTTGGTTTACAAATCAACAGTAACATATCCTGATCATTGCACTTCAATTTAACAGAAATAAATCTATCTCAGCAATTATCATAACACAGATATGAATAATTTGAAATATTCCATTGTAGATGTAGATATGGATCAGGTGAGAGGCTGTTCTTCTGAAATTACCTGGGCTTGATTTAAAACTGCATCCAGCTGTGTTTCTGTGGAATATTCTGTGTAGCAGTATGTAATACAGATATCTGGGCTTGATTTAAAACTGCATCCAGCTGTGTTTCTGTGAAATATTCTGTGTAGCAGTATGTAATACAGATATCTGGGCTTGATTTAAAACTGCATCCAGCTGTGTTTCTGTGGAATATTCTGTGTAGCAGTATGTAATACAGATATCTGGGCTTGATTTAAAACTGCATCCAGCTGTGTTTCTGTGGAATATTGTGTAGCAGTATGTAATACAGATATCTGGGCTTGATTTAAAACTGCATCCAGCTGTGTTTCTGTGGAATATTCTGTGTAGCAGTATGTAATACAGATATCTATGAGACAGAGAGGGGGTTATTAAGGTTAGTGGAGAGATAGGAGCAATACATTTGGGTGAGTGAACACAGAGTATTTTGGTTTACAAATCAACAGTAACATATCCTGATCATTGCACTTCAATTTAACAGAAATAAATCTATCTCAGCAATTATCATAACACAGATATGAATAATTTGAAATATTCCATTGTAGATGTAGATATGGATCAGGTGAGAGGCTGTTCTTCTGAAATTACCTGGGCTTGATTTAAAACTGCATCCAGCTGTGTTTCTGTGGAATATTCTGTGTAGCAGTATGTAATACAGATATCTGGGCTTGATTTAAAACTGCATCCAGCTGTGTTTCTGTGGAATATTCTGTGTAGCAGTATGTAATACAGATATCTGGGCTTGATTTAAAACTGCATCCAGCTGTGTTTCTGTGGAATATTCTGTGTAGCAGTATGTAACACAGATATCTGGGCTTGATTTAAAACTGCATCCAGCTGTGTTTCTGTGGAATATTCTGTGTAGCAGTATGTAATACAGATATCTGGGCTTGATTTAAAACTGCATCCAGCTGTGTTTCTGTGGAATATTCTGTGTAGCAGTATGTAATACAGATATCTGGGCTTGATTTAAAACTGCATTCAGCTGTGTTTCTGTGGAATATTCTGTGTAGCAGTATGTAATACAGATATCTGGGCTTGATTTAAAACTGCATCCAGCTGTGTTTCTGTGGAATATTCTGTGTAGCAGTATGTAATACAGATATCTATGAGACAGAGAGGGGGTTATTTAGGTGGGTGGAGAGATAGGAGCAATAAATTTGGGTGAGTGAACACAGAGTATTTTGGTTTACAAATCAACAGTAACATATCCTGATAATAGCACTTCAATTTAACAGAAATAAATCTATCTCAGCAATTATCATAACACAGATATGAATAATTTGAAATATTCCATTGTAGATGTTGATATGGATCAGGTGAGAGGCTGTTCTTCTGAAATTACCTGGGCTTGATTTAAAACTGCATCCAGCTGTGTTTCTGTGGAATATTCTGTGTAGCAGTATGTAATACAGATATCTGGGCTTGATTTAAAACTGCATCCAGCTGTGTTTCTGTGGAATATTCTGTGTAGCAGTATGTAATACATATATCTATGAGACAGAGAGGGGGTTATTTAGGTGGGTGGAGAGATAGGAGCAATACATTTGGGTGAGTGAACACAGAGTATTTTGGTTTACAAATCAACAGTAACATATCCTGATAATAGCTCTTCAATTTAACAGAAATAAATCTATATCAGCAATTATCATAACACAGATAAGAATAATTTGAAATATTCCATTGTAGATGTAGATATGGATCAGGTGAGAGGCTGTTCTTCTGAAATTACCTGGGCTTGATTTAAAACTGCATCCAGCTGTGTTTCTGTGGAATATTCTGTGTAGCAGTATGTAATACAGATATCTGGGCTTGATTTAAAACTGCATCCAGCTGTGTTTCTGTGAAATATTCTGTGTAGCAGTATGTAATACAGATATCTGGGCTTGATTTAAAACTGCATCCAGCTGTGTTTCTGTGGAATATTCTGTGTAGCAGTATGTAATACAGATATCTGGGCTTGATTTAAAACTGCATCCAGCTGTGTTTCTGTGGAATATTGTGTAGCAGTATGTAATACAGATATCTGGGCTTGATTTAAAACTGCATCCAGCTGTGTTTCTGTGGAATATTCTGTGTAGCAGTATGTAATACAGATATCTATGAGACAGAGAGGGGGTTATTAAGGTTAGTGGAGAGATAGGAGCAATACATTTGGGTGAGTGAACACAGAGTATTTTGGTTTACAAATCAACAGTAACATATCCTGATCATTGCACTTCAATTTAACAGAAATAAATCTATCTCAGCAATTATCATAACACAGATATGAATAATTTGAAATATTCCATTGTAGATGTAGATATGGATCAGGTGAGAGGCTGTTCTTCTGAAATTACCTGGGCTTGATTTAAAACTGCATCCAGCTGTGTTTCTGTGGAATATTCTGTGTAGCAGTATGTAATACAGATATCTGGGCTTGATTTAAAACTGCATCCAGCTGTGTTTCTGTGAAATATTCTGTGTAGCAGTATGTAATACAGATATCTGGGCTTGATTTAAAACTGCATCCAGCTGTGTTTCTGTGGAATATTCTGTGTAGCAGTATGTAATACAGATATCTGGGCTTGATTTAAAACTGCATCCAGCTGTGTTTCTGTGGAATATTGTGTAGCAGTATGTAATACAGATATCTGGGCTTGATTTAAAACTGCATCCAGCTGTGTTTCTGTGGAATATTCTGTGTAGCAGTATGTAATACAGATATCTATGAGACAGAGAGGGGGTTATTAAGGTTAGTGGAGAGATAGGAGCAATACATTTGGGTGAGTGAACACAGAGTATTTTGGTTTACAAATCAACAGTAACATATCCTGATCATTGCACTTCAATTTAACAGAAATAAATCTATCTCAGCAATTATCATAACACAGATATGAATAATTTGAAATATTCCATTGTAGATGTAGATATGGATCAGGTGAGAGGCTGTTCTTCTGAAATTACCTGGGCTTGATTTAAAACTGCATCCAGCTGTGTTTCTGTGGAATATTCTGTGTAGCAGTATGTAATACAGATATCTGGGCTTGATTTAAAACTGCATCCAGCTGTGTTTCTGTGGAATATTCTGTGTAGCAGTATGTAATACAGATATCTGGGCTTGATTTAAAACTGCATCCAGCTGTGTTTCTGTGGAATATTCTGTGTAGCAGTATGTAACACAGATATCTGGGCTTGATTTAAAACTGCATCCAGCTGTGTTTCTGTGGAATATTCTGTGTAGCAGTATGTAATACAGATATCTGGGCTTGATTTAAAACTGCATCCAGCTGTGTTTCTGTGGAATATTCTGTGTAGCAGTATGTAATACAGATATCTGGGCTTGATTTAAAACTGCATTCAGCTGTGTTTCTGTGGAATATTCTGTGTAGCAGTATGTAATACAGATATCTGGGCTTGATTTAAAACTGCATCCAGCTGTGTTTCTGTGGAATATTCTGTGTAGCAGTATGTAATACAGATATCTATGAGACAGAGAGGGGGTTATTTAGGTGGGTGGAGAGATAGGAGCAATAAATTTGGGTGAGTGAACACAGAGTATTTTGGTTTACAAATCAACAGTAACATATCCTGATAATAGCACTTCAATTTAACAGAAATAAATCTATCTCAGCAATTATCATAACACAGATATGAATAATTTGAAATATTCCATTGTAGATGTTGATATGGATCAGGTGAGAGGCTGTTCTTCTGAAATTACCTGGGCTTGATTTAAAACTGCATCCAGCTGTGTTTCTGTGGAATATTCTGTGTAGCAGTATGTAATACAGATATCTGGGCTTGATTTAAAACTGCATCCAGCTGTGTTTCTGTGGAATATTCTGTGTAGCAGTATGTAATACATATATCTATGAGACAGAGAGGGGGTTATTTAGGTGGGTGGAGAGATAGGAGCAATACATTTGGGTGAGTGAACACAGAGTATTTTGGTTTACAAATCAACAGTAACATATCCTGATAATAGCTCTTCAATTTAACAGAAATAAATCTATATCAGCAATTATCATAACACAGATATGAATAATTTGAAATATTCCATTGTAGATGTAGATATGGATCAGGTGAGAGGCTGTTCTTCTGAAATTACCTGGGCTTGATTTAAAACTGCATCCAGCTGTGTTTCTGTGGAATATTCTGTGTAGCAGTATGTAATACAGATATCTGGGCTTGATTTAAAACTGCATCCAGCTGTGTTTCTGTGGAATATTCTGTGTAGCAGTATGTAATACAGATATCTGGGCTTGATTTACAACTGCATCCAGCTGTGTTTCTGTGGAATATTCTGTGTAGCAGTATGTAATACAGATATCTGGGCTTGATTTAAAACTGCATCCAGCTGTGTTTCTGTGGAATATTCTGTGTAGCAGTATGTAACACAGATATCTGGGCTTGATTTAAAACTGCATCCAGCTGTGTTTCTGTGGAATATTCTGTGTAGCAGTATGTAATACAGATATCTGGGCTTGATTTAAAACTGCATCCAGCTGTGTTTCTGTGGAATATTCTGTGTAGCAGTATGTAATACAGATATCTGGGCTTGATTTAAAACTGCATCCAGCTGTGTTTCTGTGGAATATTCTGTGTAGCAGTATGTAATACATATATCTATGAGACAGAGAGGGGGTTATTTAGGTGGGTGGAGAGATAGGAGCAATACATTTGGGTGAGTGAACACAGAGTATTTTGGTTTACAAATCAACAGTAACATATCCTGATAATAGCTCTTCAATTTAACAGAAATAAATCTATATCAGCAATTATCATAACACAGATAAGAATAATTTGAAATATTCCATTGTAGATGTAGATATGGATCAGGTGAGAGGCTGTTCTTCTGAAATTACCTGGGCTTGATTTAAAACTGCATCCAGCTGTGTTTCTGTGGAATATTCTGTGTAGCAGTATGTAATACAGATATCTGGGCTTGATTTAAAACTGCATCCAGCTGTGTTTCTGTGGAATATTCTGTGTAGCAGTATGTAATACAGATATCTGGGCTTGATTTAAAACTGCATCCAGCTGTGTTTCTGTGGAATATTCTGTGTAGCAGTATGTAATACAGATATCTGGGCTTGATTTAAAACTGCATCCAGCTGTGTTTCTGTGGAATATTCTGTGTAGCAGTATGTAATACATATATCTATGAGACAGAGAGGGGGTTATTTAGGTGGGTGGAGAGATAGGAGCAATACATTTGGGTGAGTGAACACAGAGTATTTTGGTTTACAAATCAACAGTAACATATCCTGATAATAGCTCTTCAATTTAACAGAAATAAATCTATATCAGCAATTATCATAACACAGATAAGAATAATTTGAAATATTCCATTGTAGATGTAGATATGGATCAGGTGAGAGGCTGTTCTTCTGAAATTACCTGGGCTTGATTTAAAACTGCATCCAGCTGTGTTTCTGTGGAATATTCTGTGTAGCAGTATGTAATACAGATATCTGGGCTTGATTTAAAACTGCATCCAGCTGTGTTTCTGTGGAATATTCTGTGTAGCAGTATGTAATACAGATATCTGGGCTTGATTTAAAACTGCATCCAGCTGTGTTTCTGTGGAATATTCTGTGTAGCAGTATGTAATACAGATATCTGGGCTTGATTTAAAACTGCATCCAGCTGTGTTTCTGTGGAATATTCAGTGTAGCAGTATGTAATACAGATATCTATGAGACAGAGAGGGGGTTATTTAGGTTAGTGGAGAGATAGGAGCAATACATTTGGGTGAGTGAACACAGAGTATTTTGGTTTACAAATCAACAGTAACATATCCTGATAATAGCACTTCAATTTAACAGAAATAAACCTATCTCAGCAATTATCATAACACAGATAAGAATAATTTGAAATATTCCATTGTAGATGTAGATATGGATCAGGTGAGAGGCTGTTCTTCTGAAATTACCTGGGCTTGATTTAAAACTGCATCCAGCTGTGTTTCTGTGGAATATTCTGTGTAGCAGTATGTAATACAGATATCTGGGCTTGATTTAAAACTGCATCCAGCTGTGTTTCTGTGGAATATTCTGTGTAGCAGTATGTAATACAGATATCTGGGCTTGATTTAAAACTGCATCCAGCTGTGTTTCTGTGGAATATTCTGTGTAGCAGTATGTAATACATATATCTATGAGACAGAGAGGGGGTTATTTAGGTGGGTGGAGAGATAGGAGCAATACATTTGGGTGAGTGAACACAGAGTATTTTGGTTTACAAATCAACAGTAACATATCCTGATAATAGCTCTTCAATTTAACAGAAATAAATCTATATCAGCAATTATCATAACACAGATAAGAATAATTTGAAATATTCCATTGTAGATGTAGGTATGGATCAGGTGAGAGGCTGTTCTTCTGAAATTACCTGGGCTTGATTTAAAACTGCATCCAGCTGTGTTTCTGTGGAATATTCTGTGTAGCAGTATGTAATACAGATATCTGGGCTTGATTTAAAACTGCATCCAGCTGTGTTTCTGTGGAATATTCTGTGTAGCAGTATGTAATACAGATATCTGGGCTTGATTTAAAACTGCATCCAGCTGTGTTTCTGTGGAATATTCTGTGTAGCAGTATGTAATACAGATATCTGGGCTTGATTTAAAACTGCATCCAGCTGTGTTTCTGTGGAATATTCTGTGTAGCAGTATGTAATACATATATCTATGAGACAGAGAGGGGGTTATTTAGGTGGGTGGAGAGATAGGAGCAATAAATTTGGGTGAGTGAACACAGAGTATTTTGGTTTACAAACCAACAGTAACATATCCTGATAATAGCACTTCAATTTAACAGAAATAAATCTATCTCAGCAATTATCATAACACAGATATGAATAATTTGAAATATTCCATTGTAGATGTAGATATGGATCAGGTGAGAGGCTGTTCTTCTGAAATTACCTGGGCTTGAATTAAAACTGCATCCAGCTGTGTTTCTGTGGAATATTCTGTGTAGCAGTATGTAATACAGATATCTGAGCTTGATTTAAAACTGCATCCAGCTGTGTTTCTGTGGAATATTCTGTGTAGCAGTATGTAATACAGATATCTGGGCTTGATTTAAAACTGCATCCATCTGTGTTTCTGTGGAATATTCTGTGTAGCAGTATGTAATACAGATATCTGGTCTTGATTTAAAACTGCATCCAGCTGTGTTTCTGTGGAATATTCTGTGTAGCAGTATGTAATACAGATATCTGGGCTTGATTTAAAACTGCATCCAGCTGTGTTTCTGTGGAATATTCTGTGTAGCAGTATGTAATACAGATATTTGGGCTTGATTTAAAACCGTATCCAGCTGTGTTTCTGTGGAATATTCTGTGTAGCAGTATGTAATACAGATATCTTGGCTTGATTTAAAACTGCATCCAGCTGTGTTTCTGTGGAATATTCTGTGTAGCAGTATGTAATACAGATATCTGGGCTTGATTTAAAACTGCATCCAGCTGTGTTTCTGTGGAATATTCTGTGTAGCAGTATGTAATACAGATATCTGGGCTTGATTTAAAACTGCATCCAGCTGTGTTTCTGTGGAATATTCTGTGTAGCAGTATGTAATACAGATATCTGGGCTTGATTTAAAACTGCATCCAGCTGTGTTTCTGTGGAATATTCTGTGTAGCAGTATGTAATACAGATATCTATGAGACAGAGAGGGGGTTATTTAGGTGGGTGGAGAGATAGGAGCAATAAATTTGGGTGAGTGAACACAGAGTATTTTGGTTTACAAATCAACAGTAACATATCCTGATAATAGCACTTCAATTTAACAGAAATAAATCTATCTCAGCAATTATCATAACACAGATATGAATAATTTGAAATATTCCATTGTAGATGTAGATATGGATCAGGTGAGAGGCTGTTCTTCTGAAATTACCTGGGCTTGAATTAAAACTGCATCCAGCTGTGTTTCTGTGGAATATTCTGTGTAGCAGTATGTAATACAGATATCTGAGCTTGATTTAAAACTGCATCCAGCTGTGTTTCTGTGGAATATTCTGTGTAGCAGTATGTAATACAGATATCTGGGCTTGATTTAAAACTGCATCCAGCTGTGTTTCTGTGGAATATTCTGTGTAGCAGTATGTAATACAGATATCTGGTCTTGATTTAAAACTGCATCCAGCTGTGTTTCTGTGGAATATTCTGTGTAGCAGTATGTAATACAGATATCTGGGCTTGATTTAAAACTGCATCCAGCTGTGTTTCTGTGGAATATTCTGTGTAGCAGTATGTAATACAGATATCTGGGCTTGATTTAAAACACCATCCAGCTGTGTTTCTGTGGAATATTCTGTGTAGCAGTATGTAATACAGATATCTGGGCTTGATTTAAAACTGCATCCAGCTGTGTTTCTGTGGAATATTCTGTGTAGCAGTATGTAATACAGATATCTGGGCTTGATTTAAAACTGCATCTAGCTGTGTTTCTGTGGAATATTCTGTGTAGCAGTATGTAATACGGATATCTGGGCTTGATTTAAAACTGCATCCAGCTGTGTTTCTGTGGAATATTCTGTGTAGCAGTATGTAATACAGATATCTGGGCTTGATTTAAAACTGCATCCAGCTGTGTTTCTGTGGAATATTCTGTGTAGCAGTATGTAATACAGATATCTGGGCTTGATTTAAAACTGCATCCAGCTGTGTTTCTGTGGAATATTCTGTGTAGCAGTATGTAATACATATATCTATGAGACAGAGAGGGGGTTATTTAGGTGGGTGGAGAGATAGGAGCAATACATTTGGGTGAGTGAACACAGAGTATTTTGGTTTACAAATCAACAGTAACATATCCTGATAATAGCTCTTCAATTTAACAGAAATAAATCTATATCAGCAATTATCATAACACAGATAAGAATAATTTGAAATATTCCATTGTAGATGTAGGTATGGATCAGGTGAGAGGCTGTTCTTCTGAAATTACCTGGGCTTGATTTAAAACTGCATCCAGCTGTGTTTCTGTGGAATATTCTGTGTAGCAGTATGTAATACAGATATCTGGGCTTGATTTAAAACTGCATCCAGCTGTGTTTCTGTGGAATATTCTGTGTAGCAGTATGTAATACAGATATCTGGGCTTGATTTAAAACTGCATCCAGCTGTGTTTCTGTGGAATATTCTGTGTAGCAGTATGTAATACAGATATCTGGGCTTGATTTAAAACTGCATCCAGCTGTGTTTCTGTGGAATATTCTGTGTAGCAGTATGTAATACAGATATCTATGAGACAGAGAGGGGGTTATTTAGGTGGGTGGAGAGATAGGAGCAATAAATTTGGGTGAGTGAACACAGAGTATTTTGGTTTACAAACCAACAGTAACATATCCTGATAATAGCACTTCAATTTAACAGAAATAAATCTATCTCAGCAATTATCATAACACAGATATGAATAATTTGAAATATTCCATTGTAGATGTAGATATGGATCAGGTGAGAGGCTGTTCTTCTGAAATTACCTGGGCTTGAATTAAAACTGCATCCAGCTGTGTTTCTGTGGAATATTCTGTGTAGCAGTATGTAATACAGATATCTGAGCTTGATTTAAAACTGCATCCAGCTGTGTTTCTGTGGAATATTCTGTGTAGCAGTATGTAATACAGATATCTGGGCTTGATTTAAAACTGCATCCATCTGTGTTTCTGTGGAATATTCTGTGTAGCAGTATGTAATACAGATATCTGGGCTTGATTTAAAACTGCATCCAGCTGTGTTTCTGTGGAATATTCTGTGTAGCAGTATGTAATACAGATATCTGGGCTTGATTTAAAACTGCATCCAGCTGTGTTTCTGTGGAATATTCTGTGTAGCAGTATGTAATACAGATATTTGGGCTTGATTTAAAACCGTATCCAGCTGTGTTTCTGTGGAATATTCTGTGTAGCAGTATGTAATACAGATATCTTGGCTTGATTTAAAACTGCATCCAGCTGTGTTTCTGTGGAATATTCTGTGTAGCAGTATGTAATACAGATATCTGGGCTTGATTTAAAACTGCATCCAGCTGTGTTTCTGTGGAATATTCTGTGTAGCAGTATGTAATACAGATATCTGGGCTTGATTTAAAACTGCATCCAGCTGTGTTTCTGTGGAATATTCTGTGTAGCAGTATGTAATACAGATATCTGGGCTTGATTTAAAACTGCATCCAGCTGTATTTCTGTGGAATATTCTGTGTAGCAGTATGTAATACAGATATCTATGAGACAGAGAGGGGGTTATTTAGGTGGGTGGAGAGATAGGAGCAATACATTTGGGTGAGTGAACACAGAGTATTTTGGTTTACAAATCAACAGTAACATATCCTGATAATAGCACTTCAATTTAACAGAAATAAACCTATCTCAGCAATTATCATAACACAGATATGAATAATTTGAAATATTCCATTGTAGATGTTGATATGGATCAGGTGAGAGGCTGTTCTTCTGAAATTACCTGGGCTTGATTTAAAACTGCATCCAGCTGTGTTTCTGTGGAATATTCTGTGTAGCAGTATGTAATACAGATATCTGGGCTTGATTTAAAACTGCATCCAGCTGTGTTTCTGTGGAATATTCTGTGTAGCAGTATGTAATACATATATCTATGAGACAGAGAGGGGGTTATTTAGGTGGGTGGAGAGATAGGAGCAATACATTTGGGTGAGTGAACACAGAGTATTTTGGTTTACAAATCAACAGTAACATATCCTGATAATAGCTCTTCAATTTAACAGAAATAAATCTATATCAGCAATTATCATAACACAGATAAGAATAATTTGAAATATTCCATTGTAGATGTAGATATGGATCAGGTGAGAGGCTGTTCTTCTGAAATTACCTGGGCTTGATTTAAAACTGCATCCAGCTGTGTTTCTGTGGAATATTCTGTGTAGCAGTATGTAATACAGATATCTGGGCTTGATTTAAAACTGCATCCAGCTGTGTTTCTGTGGAATATTCTGTGTAGCAGTATGTAATACAGATATCTGGGCTTGATTTACAACTGCATCCAGCTGTGTTTCTGTGGAATATTCTGTGTAGCAGTATGTAATACAGATATCTGGGCTTGATTTAAAACTGCATCCAGCTGTGTTTCTGTGGAATATTCTGTGTAGCAGTATGTAACACAGATATCTGGGCTTGATTTAAAACTGCATCCAGCTGTGTTTCTGTGGAATATTCTGTGTAGCAGTATGTAATACAGATATCTGGGCTTGATTTAAAACTGCATCCAGCTGTGTTTCTGTGGAATATTCTGTGTAGCAGTATGTAATACAGATATCTGGGCTTGATTTAAAACTGCATCCAGCTGTGTTTCTGTGGAATATTCTGTGTAGCAGTATGTAATACATATATCTATGAGACAGAGAGGGGGTTATTTAGGTGGGTGGAGAGATAGGAGCAATACATTTGGGTGAGTGAACACAGAGTATTTTGGTTTACAAATCAACAGTAACATATCCTGATAATAGCTCTTCAATTTAACAGAAATAAATCTATATCAGCAATTATCATAACACAGATAAGAATAATTTGAAATATTCCATTGTAGATGTAGATATGGATCAGGTGAGAGGCTGTTCTTCTGAAATTACCTGGGCTTGATTTAAAACTGCATCCAGCTGTGTTTCTGTGGAATATTCTGTGTAGCAGTATGTAATACAGATATCTGGGCTTGATTTAAAACTGCATCCAGCTGTGTTTCTGTGGAATATTCTGTGTAGCAGTATGTAATACAGATATCTGGGCTTGATTTAAAACTGCATCCAGCTGTGTTTCTGTGGAATATTCTGTGTAGCAGTATGTAATACAGATATCTGGGCTTGATTTAAAACTGCATCCAGCTGTGTTTCTGTGGAATATTCTGTGTAGCAGTATGTAATACATATATCTATGAGACAGAGAGGGGGTTATTTAGGTGGGTGGAGAGATAGGAGCAATACATTTGGGTGAGTGAACACAGAGTATTTTGGTTTACAAATCAACAGTAACATATCCTGATAATAGCTCTTCAATTTAACAGAAATAAATCTATATCAGCAATTATCATAACACAGATAAGAATAATTTGAAATATTCCATTGTAGATGTAGATATGGATCAGGTGAGAGGCTGTTCTTCTGAAATTACCTGGGCTTGATTTAAAACTGCATCCAGCTGTGTTTCTGTGGAATATTCTGTGTAGCAGTATGTAATACAGATATCTGGGCTTGATTTAAAACTGCATCCAGCTGTGTTTCTGTGGAATATTCTGTGTAGCAGTATGTAATACAGATATCTGGGCTTGATTTAAAACTGCATCCAGCTGTGTTTCTGTGGAATATTCTGTGTAGCAGTATGTAATACAGATATCTGGGCTTGATTTAAAACTGCATCCAGCTGTGTTTCTGTGGAATATTCAGTGTAGCAGTATGTAATACAGATATCTATGAGACAGAGAGGGGGTTATTTAGGTTAGTGGAGAGATAGGAGCAATACATTTGGGTGAGTGAACACAGAGTATTTTGGTTTACAAATCAACAGTAACATATCCTGATAATAGCACTTCAATTTAACAGAAATAAACCTATCTCAGCAATTATCATAACACAGATAAGAATAATTTGAAATATTCCATTGTAGATGTAGATATGGATCAGGTGAGAGGCTGTTCTTCTGAAATTACCTGGGCTTGATTTAAAACTGCATCCAGCTGTGTTTCTGTGGAATATTCTGTGTAGCAGTATGTAATACAGATATCTGGGCTTGATTTAAAACTGCATCCAGCTGTGTTTCTGTGGAATATTCTGTGTAGCAGTATGTAATACAGATATCTGGGCTTGATTTAAAACTGCATCCAGCTGTGTTTCTGTGGAATATTCTGTGTAGCAGTATGTAATACATATATCTATGAGACAGAGAGGGGGTTATTTAGGTGGGTGGAGAGATAGGAGCAATACATTTGGGTGAGTGAACACAGAGTATTTTGGTTTACAAATCAACAGTAACATATCCTGATAATAGCTCTTCAATTTAACAGAAATAAATCTATATCAGCAATTATCATAACACAGATAAGAATAATTTGAAATATTCCATTGTAGATGTAGGTATGGATCAGGTGAGAGGCTGTTCTTCTGAAATTACCTGGGCTTGATTTAAAACTGCATCCAGCTGTGTTTCTGTGGAATATTCTGTGTAGCAGTATGTAATACAGATATCTGGGCTTGATTTAAAACTGCATCCAGCTGTGTTTCTGTGGAATATTCTGTGTAGCAGTATGTAATACAGATATCTGGGCTTGATTTAAAACTGCATCCAGCTGTGTTTCTGTGGAATATTCTGTGTAGCAGTATGTAATACAGATATCTGGGCTTGATTTAAAACTGCATCCAGCTGTGTTTCTGTGGAATATTCTGTGTAGCAGTATGTAATACAGATATCTATGAGACAGAGAGGGGGTTATTTAGGTGGGTGGAGAGATAGGAGCAATAAATTTGGGTGAGTGAACACAGAGTATTTTGGTTTACAAACCAACAGTAACATATCCTGATAATAGCACTTCAATTTAACAGAAATAAATCTATCTCAGCAATTATCATAACACAGATATGAATAATTTGAAATATTCCATTGTAGATGTAGATATGGATCAGGTGAGAGGCTGTTCTTCTGAAATTACCTGGGCTTGAATTAAAACTGCATCCAGCTGTGTTTCTGTGGAATATTCTGTGTAGCAGTATGTAATACAGATATCTGAGCTTGATTTAAAACTGCATCCAGCTGTGTTTCTGTGGAATATTCTGTGTAGCAGTATGTAATACAGATATCTGGGCTTGATTTAAAACTGCATCCATCTGTGTTTCTGTGGAATATTCTGTGTAGCAGTATGTAATACAGATATCTGGGCTTGATTTAAAACTGCATCCAGCTGTGTTTCTGTGGAATATTCTGTGTAGCAGTATGTAATACAGATATCTGGGCTTGATTTAAAACTGCATCCAGCTGTGTTTCTGTGGAATATTCTGTGTAGCAGTATGTAATACAGATATTTGGGCTTGATTTAAAACCGTATCCAGCTGTGTTTCTGTGGAATATTCTGTGTAGCAGTATGTAATACAGATATCTTGGCTTGATTTAAAACTGCATCCAGCTGTGTTTCTGTGGAATATTCTGTGTAGCAGTATGTAATACAGATATCTGGGCTTGATTTAAAACTGCATCCAGCTGTGTTTCTGTGGAATATTCTGTGTAGCAGTATGTAATACAGATATCTGGGCTTGATTTAAAACTGCATCCAGCTGTGTTTCTGTGGAATATTCTGTGTAGCAGTATGTAATACAGATATCTGGGCTTGATTTAAAACTGCATCCAGCTGTGTTTCTGTGGAATATTCTGTGTAGCAGTATGTAATACAGATATCTATGAGACAGAGAGGGGGTTATTTAGGTGGGTGGAGAGATAGGAGCAATAAATTTGGGTGAGTGAACACAGAGTATTTTGGTTTACAAATCAACAGTAACATATCCTGATAATAGCACTTCAATTTAACAGAAATAAATCTATCTCAGCAATTATCATAACACAGATATGAATAATTTGAAATATTCCATTGTAGATGTAGATATGGATCAGGTGAGAGGCTGTTCTTCTGAAATTACCTGGGCTTGAATTAAAACTGCATCCAGCTGTGTTTCTGTGGAATATTCTGTGTAGCAGTATGTAATACAGATATCTGAGCTTGATTTAAAACTGCATCCAGCTGTGTTTCTGTGGAATATTCTGTGTAGCAGTATGTAATACAGATATCTGGGCTTGATTTAAAACTGCATCCAGCTGTGTTTCTGTGGAATATTCTGTGTAGCAGTATGTAATACAGATATCTGGTCTTGATTTAAAACTGCATCCAGCTGTGTTTCTGTGGAATATTCTGTGTAGCAGTATGTAATACAGATATCTGGGCTTGATTTAAAACTGCATCCAGCTGTGTTTCTGTGGAATATTCTGTGTAGCAGTATGTAATACAGATATCTGGGCTTGATTTAAAACACCATCCAGCTGTGTTTCTGTGGAATATTCTGTGTAGCAGTATGTAATACAGATATCTGGGCTTGATTTAAAACTGCATCCAGCTGTGTTTCTGTGGAATATTCTGTGTAGCAGTATGTAATACAGATATCTGGGCTTGATTTAAAACTGCATCTAGCTGTGTTTCTGTGGAATATTCTGTGTAGCAGTATGTAATACGGATATCTGGGCTTGATTTAAAACTGCATCCAGCTGTGTTTCTGTGGAATATTCTGTGTAGCAGTATGTAATACAGATATCTGGGCTTGATTTAAAACTGCATCCAGCTGTGTTTCTGTGGAATATTCTGTGTAGCAGTATGTAATACAGATATCTGGGCTTGATTTAAAACTGCATCCAGCTGTGTTTCTGTGGAATATTCTGTGTAGCAGTATGTAATACATATATCTATGAGACAGAGAGGGGGTTATTTAGGTGGGTGGAGAGATAGGAGCAATACATTTGGGTGAGTGAACACAGAGTATTTTGGTTTACAAATCAACAGTAACATATCCTGATAATAGCTCTTCAATTTAACAGAAATAAATCTATATCAGCAATTATCATAACACAGATAAGAATAATTTGAAATATTCCATTGTAGATGTAGGTATGGATCAGGTGAGAGGCTGTTCTTCTGAAATTACCTGGGCTTGATTTAAAACTGCATCCAGCTGTGTTTCTGTGGAATATTCTGTGTAGCAGTATGTAATACAGATATCTGGGCTTGATTTAAAACTGCATCCAGCTGTGTTTCTGTGGAATATTCTGTGTAGCAGTATGTAATACAGATATCTGGGCTTGATTTAAAACTGCATCCAGCTGTGTTTCTGTGGAATATTCTGTGTAGCAGTATGTAATACAGATATCTGGGCTTGATTTAAAACTGCATCCAGCTGTGTTTCTGTGGAATATTCTGTGTAGCAGTATGTAATACAGATATCTATGAGACAGAGAGGGGGTTATTTAGGTGGGTGGAGAGATAGGAGCAATAAATTTGGGTGAGTGAACACAGAGTATTTTGGTTTACAAACCAACAGTAACATATCCTGATAATAGCACTTCAATTTAACAGAAATAAATCTATCTCAGCAATTATCATAACACAGATATGAATAATTTGAAATATTCCATTGTAGATGTAGATATGGATCAGGTGAGAGGCTGTTCTTCTGAAATTACCTGGGCTTGATTTAAAACTGCATCCAGCTGTGTTTCTGTGGAATATTCTGTGTAGCAGTATGTAATACAGATATCTGAGCTTGATTTAAAACTGCATCCAGCTGTGTTTCTGTGGAATATTCTGTGTAGCAGTATGTAATACAGATATCTGGGCTTGATTTAAAACTGCATCCATCTGTGTTTCTGTGGAATATTCTGTGTAGCAGTATGTAATACAGATATCTGGGCTTGATTTAAAACTGCATCCAGCTGTGTTTCTGTGGAATATTCTGTGTAGCAGTATGTAATACAGATATCTGGGCTTGATTTAAAACTGCATCCAGCTGTGTTTCTGTGGAATATTCTGTGTAGCAGTATGTAATACAGATATCTGGGCTTGATTTAAAACTGCATCCAGCTGTGTTTCTGTGGAATATTCTGTGTAGCAGTATGTAATACAGATATTTGGGCTTGATTTAAAACCGTATCCAGCTGTGTTTCTGTGGAATATTCTGTGTAGCAGTATGTAATACAGATATCTTGGCTTGATTTAAAACTGCATCCAGCTGTGATTCTGTGGAATATTCTGTGTAGCAGTATGTAATACAGATATCTGGGCTTGATTTAAAACTGCATCCAGCTGTGTTTCTGTGGAATATTCTGTGTAGCAGTATGTAATACAGATATCTGGGCTTGATTTAAAACTGCATCCAGCTGTGTTTCTGTGGAATATTCTGTGTAGCAGTATGTAATACAGATATCTGGGCTTGATTTAAAACTGCATCCAGCTGTGTTTCTGTGGAATATTCTGTGTAGCAGTATGTAATACAGATATCTATGAGACAGAGAGGGGGTTATTTAGGTGGGTGGAGAGATAGGAGCAATAAATTTGGGTGAGTGAACACAGAGTATTTTGGTTTACAAATCAACAGTAACATATCCTGATAATAGCACTTCAATTTAACAGAAATAAATCTATCTCAGCAATTATCATAACACAGATATGAATAATTTGAAATATTCCATTGTAGATGTAGATATGGATCAGGTGAGAGGCTGTTCTTCTGAAATTACCTGGGCTTGAATTAAAACTGCATCCAGCTGTGTTTCTGTGGAATATTCTGTGTAGCAGTATGTAATACAGATATCTGAGCTTGATTTAAAACTGCATCCAGCTGTGTTTCTGTGGAATATTCTGTGTAGCAGTATGTAATACAGATATCTGGGCTTGATTTAAAACTGCATCCAGCTGTGTTTCTGTGGAATATTCTGTGTAGCAGTATGTAATACAGATATCTGGGCTTGATTTAAAACTGCATCCAGCTGTGTTTCTGTGGAATATTCTGTGTAGCAGTATGTAATACAGATATCTGGGCTTGATTTAAAACACCATCCAGCTGTGTTTCTGTGGAATATTCTGTGTAGCAGTATGTAATACAGATATCTGGGCTTGATTTAAAACTGCATCCAGCTGTGTTTCTGTGGAATATTCTGTGTAGCAGTATGTAATACAGATATCTGGGCTTGATTTAAAACTGCATCTAGCTGTGTTTCTGTGGAATATTCTGTGTAGCAGTATGTAATACGGATATCTGGGCTTGATTTAAAACTGCATCCAGCTGTGTTTCTGTGGAATATTCTGTGTAGCAGTATGTAATACAGATATCTGGGCTTGATTTAAAACTGCATCCAGCTGTGTTTCTGTGGAATATTCTGTGTAGCAGTATGTAATACAGATATCTGGGCTTGATTTAAAACTGCATCCAGCTGTGTTTCTGTGGAATATTCTGTGTAGCAGTATGTAATACAGATATCTGGGCTTGATTTAAAACTGCATCCAGCTGTGTTTCTGTGGAATATTCTGTGTAGCAGTATGTAATACAGATATCTGGGCTTGATTTAAAACTGCATCCAGCTGTGTTTCTGTGGAATATTCTGTGTAGCAGTATGTAATACAGATATCTGGGCTTGATTTAAAACTGCATCCAGCTGTGTTTCTGTGGAATATTCTGTGTAGCAGTATGTAATACAGATATCTGGGCTTGATTTAAAACTGCATCCAGCTGTGTTTCTGTGGAATATTCTGTGTAGCAGTATGTAATACAGATATCTGGGCTTGATTTAAAACTGCATCCAGCTGTGTTTCTGTGGAATATTCAGTGTAGCAGTATTTAATACAGATATCTGGGCTTGATTTAAAACTGCATCCAGCTGTGTTTCTGTATTTGTAAATTCTGTATGTGTAAATCCCTATTCTACCCAATTCAATCGCAGGGTAACTTTATCCCCATGTTTAAACAGTTAGTTCAGGGAAAATTTTACCTTATGGCTAAGAAAAAAATTGTTAAACATAGGTCCAATTTATCCCACAAAGAAATTGAAGCTTTGGCTACTCTAAAAAAAGACCAGTCCATCATTATCAGGCAGGCAGATAAAGGTGGAGGCTTGGTAATACAAGATAGGGATGTGTATCTCAGGGAGGCCTTTAACATCATTAATGATGGTTCCACGTACATTCAATTAGAAGGGGACCCCTCCTCTGCCTATGACTTGCTCATTAGGGGAGCAAAGGATAAGGGCATTTTGAATAAAAGGAATTTGGTTTTTTGACCGTCACACATCCAAAGACTGCTATCTTTTACCACCTTCCCAAGGTTCACAAGAATCTGTCTAACCCTCCGGGAAGGCCTATTATCTCGGGCATTGGGTCTCTGACTGAGAGACTCTTTTCGTATATAGATGAGTATTTAAAGCCCATGGTTCCCAATCTAAGGTCCTATATCAGAGACACTCCACACCTTTTGGAACTATTGTCACATCAAATGTGGAGTGACGATCTCTGCTGGATTAGCCTAGATGTCTCGGCGCTCTATTCATCTATCCCCCAGGATTTGGGGATCGAGTCAACTAGATACCATTTGGACCTCTACAATAATGTGGAACACTCTCAGGTGGATTTTATCTTGGAGGCCATGGAAATTTATCCTTCACCATAATATTTTTCTATTTGAGCAGAAATTCTATCTACAAACTACCGGTACAGCTATGGGGACCAAATTTGCTCCTAGTTTTGCGAATTTGTTTATGGGACAATGGGAAGATAAGTACATCTGGAAAGACAATCCCTTTGCTGATAACATGTTTTTTTACCGAAGGTATATTGACGATATTGTCATTATTTGGGACGAATCCATACAGGGTTCTAAAGAGCAATTTTTAGAATTTGTCAACTCAAATACTATGAACCTTGAGTTTACCATGGTGACAGCAAAACAGGAGATACCGTTCTTGGATGTCCTACTCAGAGGAGGAAAGGGCAGGGTCACTACGAGTTTATATACCAAACCCACCGATACTAATGGTTATTTAGATGCGACCAGTGGCCATGATCCAAAGTGGATCAGAAACATACCCTATGGCCAATTCCAAAGGGTGAGGAGAAACTGTATTGACCTTGCTGACTTCGATAAAGAGAGTATACGATTGGGAAATACATTTTTGGCTAAAGGATATAACCCTCATGTAGTAAAGGGGGCTAGAAAGAGAGCAAGGGATTTAGATAGAACAAGTCTTCTATATAAGAAGGACCCCTGTAGAGGAGAGAATATTCATAAAACATCAGATGTACGGTTTCTCACTAAATATAACGCAGCAGCCCCATCTATACGCCATGTTATGAAGGAATTTTGGCCCATTCTATTACAGGATGATCTTTTGAGAGAGATTTTACCTGCAAATCCCATAATCACATTAAAAAAAAATGTTAATTTAAAGCAGAGATTAGCTCCTAGTGAGCTGAGGCCAGTTAAAAAGAATGAAAGCATGTGGATTAGGGGGACAAAAGGATCATTTGGCTGTAGTACAAAGAATTGTGGTACGTGCCTATTCCTCAAATCTAGAAAGAGACATATGGTAGTATCCACTAGCAATAATAATAAGTTTAGAATTAAACATCTTACTTCGTGCAAATCCGAGTATGTGGTCTACACCATTACTTGCACATGTGGCCTACAGTATGTGGGCCGCACCAAGCGTTCTTTAAAAAACAGATTTAGGGAGCATCTGTATAATGTCGATAGGGGGATCCTTACGAATGGTTTCTCCGCTCATATCATTATGAAACATAACAAAGATGTCTCTGGCATAATGGTTCAGGCAGTGGAACAAGTAAAACCAAATACAAGAGGGGGGAATAGACTGTTCAATTTGAGACAGAAAGAAACAAAATGGATACATCTTTTGAGCACCTTGGAACCGCGAGGTCTAAATAGGGATATAGACCTGGCAGCCTTTTTAGAAGGCTAATATAGATAGTAGTCTATCTATAAATGCCCCCTAGTCTTGTTTTAGGTGTCTATGATTGTCCTCCCATCCTTGAGTTCTATATGATGTCTCCCCTGCTGCATTTATGAATGACAGTAGTTTCTGTATATGTTTGCTTTTTATTAATCTCTGTCTATGAGATATATGTGTACTGCTTTTGTTTGACAAGAGTGGGGATATGGATTGTGCAATATGTTGGTCTATTGTCCTTTATTGTTTTTTTATATATTTACATGTCCTTTTTTGTATTTATATCCTTTTTTATATGTATTTTAATTAATCATGAGATATATGCGCAATGTGTTTTGATAGATAAAAGTGGGGATATGGATTATATCATATATTGGGATGTTGTTCTTTTATTGATCTATATATTTTACATGTATTTTATTTTATATATTTTCTATATTTATGTATATTTCCCTTTTATATGCATCCTGATTTATCAATGTATTTTTTATATATATTTATTCATTCTTACCCCAGGGTGATCCCCTTTCTTGGGGGTATACATGTATGTGTATGTATATATGTATATGTCGGTGTGTGTGTGTATATATGTATAAATATATATATATGGGTATATATGTATACATATATATACATATATATATATATATATATATATATATATATATATATATATATATGTGCCCATATCTGGAGAAAGACATGTAATGTGCCTGTAAAGCCACCAGAGGGCATTCACATAGGATGAGAGTTTATGTATCAGGAAGTACTGGGACTGTTATGTTGGTCACGTGATGTTGTCAAGAGTCACATGATGCACGTCACATGGGGCAACTCCATTTTGGATGCACTTCCTGATTGTTAAAACAATGGAGGGTATATAAGCCTCTGTGTGAGAGCAGAAATGGTTTGATGTTGGTAAGTGCTGATGAGCAGTACTTATACACATAGTTTTACACTGTTTATGTTTTTATATCACTGAGGAAGCCTTTGGGCGAAACGCGTTTGATATTTTTTATGTTTTTACATCATTGATTTTATTCATTTTAATGTACCTATCCCTATTGGCCATATATGGCATGTATTAAGGGTTATATGGTGCAATAAACACATGATAAACACACTATTGTTTGTATTAGTGTGTTTCAATTGTCTCCTATAGTAGACATAAGGAGTTGGAATCTGTAGACACTTTATAATAGTGTACCAAATAGCATTGGTGATCCAACTGTACCTGTTATAAAACCATCTGGATCGTATCCTGAGGTACGGATGGAGATCTAAGGATTGGACATTGGGTACTTCCAGAGCTATCCTGTTTAAACCATACAGATACCTCATAACCTTGGGGTCACCACATGTGAGTGAAACAATATATGACTGTTGTTTTGACGTGATTATACACTCATGTTGCACTAGGAGGTGGCGCGCTGTCTTTCCCCTACCCCCCTTTTTATCTATAATTTTAATGGTAGGTGTATTTTAATAATGAGAGACAGAATAACAAAAGAAAAAACAAGAAATACGCATGTCAAAAAAGTTATAAATTGATTTGCAGGGCAGTGAGAGAAATAAGTATTTTATCCCCTACCAATCAGCAAGATTTCTGGCTCCCAAGTATCTTTTATATAGGTAACGGAGCACTCTCTTAAAAGAAGTGATTAGGTGTACTCTCTTAAATGGAGTGCTCCTAATTGCAGCTCGTTACCTGTATAAAAAACACCTGTCCACAAAAGCAATCAATCAATGAGATTCCACACTCTCCACCATGGCTAAGACCAAAAAGCTATCCAAGGACATCAGGGACAAGATTGTAGACCTGCACAAGGCTGTGATGGGCTACAAGACCATCACCAAGAAGCTTGGTGAGAAGGTGACAACAGTTGGTGCGATTATTCTCAAATGGAAGAAACACAAAATTACTGCCAGTCTCCCTCAGTCTGATGCACCATGCAAGATCTCACCTCGTGGAGTTTCAATGATCATGAGAATTGTGGGAATCAGCCGAGAACTACATGGGAGGATCTTGTTAATGATCTCAAGGCAGCTGGGACCATAGTCACCAAGAAAAAAATTAGTAACACACTAGGCCATGAAGGACTGAAATCCTGAGGCGCCCGCAAGATCCCCCTGCTGAAGAAAGCACATGTACAGGCCCGTCTGAAGTCTACCAATGAACATCTGAATGATTCAAAGGAGAACTGGGTGAAAGTGTTGTGGTCAGATGAGACCAAAATCAAGCTCTTTGTCATCAACTCAACTCACCGTGTTTGGAGGAGGGGGAATGCTGCCTATAACCCCAAGAACACCATCCCCACAGTCAGACATGGAGGTGGCAACATTATGCTTTGGGAGTGTTTTTCTGCTAATGACACAAGACAACTGCACCGCATCAAAGGGAAGATGGGCGGGGCCATGTACCTTCAAATCTTGGGTGAAAACCTCCTTCCCTCAGCCAGGGCATTGAAAATGGGTCATGGATGGGTGTCACAGCATGACAATGACCCAAAACACACAGCCAAGGCAACAAAGGAGTGGCTCAAGAAGAACAACATTAAGGTCCTGGAGTGGCTTAGCCAGTCTCCAGGCCTTAATTGCATAGAAGATCTGTGGATGGAGCTGAAGGTTCGAGTTGCCAAACATCAGCCTCAAAACCTTAATGATTGTATAGAATCTACAAAGAGGAGTGGGACAAAATCCCTCCTGAGATGTGTGCAAACCTGGCCAACTACAAGAAACGTCTAACCTCTGCGATTGCCAACAAGGGTTCTACCACCAAGTACAGGGGTCAAGTACATATTCCCTCACTGACCTGTAAATCAATTTATAACTTTTTTGAAATGCGTTTTTCTTGTTTTTTTTGTTATTTTGTCTCTCACTGTTAAAATACACCTACTATTAAAATTATAGACTGATCATTTCTTTGTCAGTGGACAAACGTTCAAAATCAGCAGGGGATCAAGTACTTTTCCCCCCCAACTGTATTTGTATATAAGCTTGAATATGTACCAATTCACCACTATATATGTATTTAAAAAAAAAAAAATATATATATATATATATATATATATATATATATATATATATATATATATATATAAACAGTTGCAAGCAAAAGTATGTGAACCCTTTGGAATGATATGGATTTCTGCACAAATTGGTCATAAAATGTGATCTGATCTTCAAAAAAGTATGTGAACCCCTAGACTAATGACATCTCCAAAAGCTAATTGGAGTGAGGTGTCAGACAACTGGAGTCCAATCAATGAGATGAGATTGGAGGTGTTGGTTACAGCTGCCCTGTCCTATAAAAAACACACACCAGTTCTGTGTTTGCTTTTCACAAGAAGCATTGCCTGATGTAAATGATGCCTCACACAAAAGAGCTCTCAGAAGACCTACGATTAAGTATTGTTGACTTGCATAAAGCTGTAAAGGGTTACAAAAGTATCTCCAAAAGCCTTGCTGTTCATCAGTCCACGGTAAGACAAATTGTCTATAAATGGAGAAATTTCAGCACTGCTGCTACTCTCCCTAGGAGTGGCCGTCCTGTAAAGATGATGGCAAGAGCACAGCGCAGACTGCTCAATGAGGTGATGAAGAATCCTAGAGTGTCAGCTAAAGACTTACAAAAGTCTCTGGCATATGCTAACATCCCTGTTAGCGAATCTACGATATGTAAAACACTAAACAAGAATGGATTTCATGGGAGGATACCACTGCTATGCAAGCAAAACATTGCTTCACGTTTACAGTTTGCACAAGAGCACCTGGATGTTCCACAGCAGTACTGGCAAAATATTCTGTGGACAGATAAAACTAAAAGTTGAGTTGTTTGGAAGAAACACACAACACTACGGGCCTCATTCAATTGTGATTTTGCCAATTGAATAGGCCTCTAAATAAGCACATAGCATATTTTTTTAAAAGAAGTTATTAGTTAGTAAAGACGTTGCTTTTGGATAGAAGTTCACTAACTAAAAACTTCTTTAAAAAAAATATGCTATGTGCTTATTTAGAGGCCTATTCAATTGGCAAAATCGCAATTGAATGAGGCCCTACGTGTGGAGAAAAAGAGGCACAGCACACCAACATCAAAACCTCATCCCAACTGTGAAGTACGGTGGTGGGGGCATCATGCTTTGGGGCTGCTTTGCTGTGTCAGGGCCTGGACGGATTGCTATCATCAAAGGAAAAATGAATTCCCAAGTTTATGAAGCCATTTTGCAGGAGAACTTAAGGCCATCGGTCCACCAGCTGAAGCTCAACAGAAGATGGGTGTTACAACAGGACAACGACCCAAAGCATAGAAGTAAATCAACAGAATGGGTTAAACAGAAGAAAATACGCCTTCTGAAGTGGCCCAGTCAGAGTCCTGACCTCAACCCGATTGAGATGTTGTGGCATGACCTTAAGAAAGCGATTCACACCAGACATCCCAAGAATATTGCTGAACTGAAACAGTTCTATAAAGAGAAATGGTCAAGAATTACTCCTGACCGTTGCGCACATCTGATCTGTAACTACAGGAAACGCTTGGTTGTAGTTATTGCTGCCAAATGAGGTTCAACCAGTTATTAAATCCAAGGGTTCACATACTTTTTCCACCTGCACTGTGAATTTTTACATGGTGTGTTGAATAAAAACATGGCAACATTTAATACTTTGTGTGTTATTTGTTTAAGCAGACTGTGATTGTCTATTTTTGTGACTTAGATGAAGATCAGATCACATTTTTTGACCAATTAAATGTATGTATGTATACATTGTTTTTTCCTACCTCCACCTAAAAGATTTCAGTTTGTTTTTCAATTGAGTTGTACAGTTTATAGGTCACATTAAAAGGTGGAAAAAGTTCTGAAATTATTTATCTTTGTCTCATTTTTTTACAGCACAGAAACCTGACATTTTAACAGGGTGTGTAGACTTTTTATATCCACTGTAATGGTTGTCAAACCGATTCGTTGTCCCGCTTTGCGATAAATCGCAGTTTGACAACTATGATTGATCGCAAACTCACCGGAAGGGTCTCCATCTTTACCAGCCTCCTCCATCCCTGCAAGAACATGGCCATGTGCCAGATCTCAGCAGGGACGCGATCGGGAGCCACCGCAGGGGTCCTATGTGTGTGATCACTAGACACTCTCTCCTGAGCACTCCCCCTCTCGCTCGCTCTCCTGAGCACTCCCCCTCTCTCAGCACCCTCTCCCCTGTAGTCAGCTCGGTGCAGGTCTCTCTCTGCACCAGCCGAGAGGTGTCAGTGATGTCTGAGCTCAGTGCTCTATGTGTAATTTGCAAGAATTTTGTTTACAAAGCAATTTTTCATTTCATATTCATATAAACTAATTAATTAAACTAAGTTTCATCAATTTGCCATTTCGGATTGATGTAAAATAACAAATTCAGATGAATTAACAAGTTTAGGCAATTTTTTGTTTCACATTCATGTGAAGAGAGCTGAGAAGTCGAGGCATGCAGTGATCGCCATTGGCGGCCCATAGGGCCGTTACCGCAAGCCTCGCAAAGCGGGGTGATATGCAGGACTTAGCCAAAGGCGCTCATTGCACTGCAAGCCTCACAAAGCAAGGCGAGCAGTTGAGGAACACAGCAGACTCCAATTGTGTGACAAACAGCATTTCCACACTTTTTTATTGCCCCGTCGATTTTTGACGGGCAAGTGGTTAGTATATATATATTTCTGGTCTGTGCAAGATGGATAAATGAACACAATGTATACATAGTCTCAAAAGAACAACAAATATTACACAGGCACAATTTTTTTTTTTAACCAAACAAAGGTTTTATTTAATTAGCAGCTTACAACCAGTGATGTAAATGTTAATCATATTTATTAATATTCAATACTGTACCAAAACAAAAAAAGTATACAGTAAAATTTATACTTGAACCTATAAAATAAACAGAAGAAAATTCATTTAAGAAAAAACAATAGTCATAAATTAATTCTGGAAATCTTACATCAATTTACAGTGTAACTTATTTTTAGAAAATACTTTTACTAATGTGACATTTTATTTGTCAAATTAGCACATGGCTATTCAGCTTTGGCAAACATTTACAGCTGTACAAAAGAGAAATAATTGTACTAAAGTGTAACTTTTAAACTTATAAAATAAAAGTATACAAGTTCAGTTACAAATGTAGAAGTGAACAGTTATATTGATGATGTTTAACCCCCACAAATTGATGCAATCTGTTTTACTTAAATGGTACCTGTGGCCTACTGGAAATTAGTCATTTTTCAAGTAATAAGAAATACTTTGTTTACCTTTTCAATGTAATTATGAAATATGTATTATCTGTTCTAAAACATACCCACATTTTGAGTACGTGTTTACACATTGTTTGATTATCATACAATGAGCCTTTTTGCTTCTCTTCTTGAAATGGGAGATGTGCAAATTAGAATTCAGGAAATACAGTAAAACAGGAATAAAAGTATCCACAGGAGATGCAAAGCAATATTTTAAGAATACTGTACTTTACACCACCACCACTCTCAAAGCAGAAACCACTTTGACGATTTTGACAATATTATTTTAAAAGTATAATTCTGCTATCTGAAAATATCATTTAATTACATTATATTGTAGTGAGCTAATCTAAAAAACAATTACAAAGAGTAGAGGTGACCTAGAGTAGCATATCAGAAAATATTTATGAAGAATTTCATAAAATAAGTAAAGCAACTTTTCCTTTTTATGAGGCTGATCCATCCAGACATTTAATACATAAAAATGTTTTGATTAATAAGCTCCATAGAATAATTAAAGTTGTTTTATTTTATGTGAGAACATTTTATAAAAAATAGTGATAGTTTTCATGAGATATGAAATTAAAATAATTTTATAAATATTTACAAAAATAGGATATAGAAACTACAGTTGCTATAAATAAGATGGACCAAAACATTTCTGAGCAAAAATTAACAGATTTGTAATAATTGTATAGAGAAAACTGGAACTGAAAATGAAGAGAAACATACATATGGCTATTATGATGATGCATTTCAGAATCAAGACATTTAACAAGGTGTAAGATATAGCAAAGGCAATGCATTTTTATCTGTAACCAACCACTAAAAAAAAAGTTGTGTAACAAGTTTTTTTTTATAGATTAGTTTTAATGTTTTCTTTTACTAGCAGTGCCCCTTTTCTGTGAACATTGTTTAAACTGTGATATGCATTACAATATATTTCAGAACAAAAATATTTTGTTAACAGGTCTAGTACTTGCTTTGTGAACCATAAAGTTCTTATCAGATTTTATGGGACTACTAATATACTGACTTTAAAGGGCTTATACCCACACCAATTATTTTGTTTGGAAACCTATTTTTAATTTCACAATAGTTATTTGAAACAATTGTGGGAAGGAGTAAGATTTAAGTAAATCATTTAACATAATGGCCAATATGTTTTAAGATTACTACTTGTATATATTTCTCTGGGCAGTTTTGTTTAGACATACATTGTGCATCATTTTAGAGTTATTAAAGTAATACGTAAATGTTGAAGTAGCAAACAAGAACATCTACAACTCATTTTATAAGTGAATTTGTAATCATAGAACGGGTTCCACTATTAGAAATCATTGAAAATTGGCAAAACGTATTATTTTTTTTTTAAACAAAATCATTATTTTGACTGCAAAATATTTTGAAGAGGGGATGGACATATAAAAGTGCATGATTGATTAAATGGGAGTAGATGACCTTGTCCAG
Source organism: Discoglossus pictus (assembly GCA_027410445.1). Taxonomy (NCBI): domain Eukaryota; kingdom Metazoa; phylum Chordata; class Amphibia; order Anura; family Alytidae; genus Discoglossus; species Discoglossus pictus. The sequence continues at coordinate 220,629,122 of CM050166.1, read as the reverse complement.
CACACAAAGTAGCACACACTGCCACAGCTAAGTATACAGTGCATATATGCATAAATCAGTCTAGCTTCAAAAATGCTGTTTCTACAACATATCATCAGTTTTTAATGCTCATTATAAAGACATAACCTACTTCAAAAGTTTACATTCAAATAAGTATAAAAAATGTATAAATGCTTTAAATGGATTCTGAAATATGGCACCATACATGTAAGAAAACTGTAAGAAATGGGATATTCCAGAATATATGCATATATTACTCTGGAGGCTTCTTAGAAGTAAGTAAAGTATAAATATTATATGACAATTACATTGAGGAGGATACAATTAAGTCACCTAGTTAAAAAGAATTGAATAAAACAAAACGAAAAACAGTTCGAGTCTCTTTAAGCCATCTATAATCTAGGGCTGGCAAATAGATAAGCAATTTAAGGTTTCACAAATAATGTGGTCAATTATCTCCTTTTTAGGTGTAGTTTAGTAATATAAAAGTCACTCTGGTGTTTCGCTCTTGGTAAAAAATAGGCACAAATGATTATTTTATGTTTCCAAGCTTTTATTAACATAAACAAATGTGTGAATTATTTGCCACCTTCAGTTTTTAATATATGTGATAAAATACATTACTAAAAATATAAATAGAAAATACAGTTTTGATGATTATGTCACCTTGCACTATTTACATGTATTAAATAAGAATTAAGGAAAATGTACCATTTAAATTAAATCTGCATTAATGTCACAATCTTGTGTTGGTATAACGGTTTACAGATTATTGAATCCGGCCCCAAGATTCTAATTATAAAGGAGTCTCTGTGGCAGCTTCTTATAGATATATGAGCTTCTCTGTATTCATCTCTTCAAAGAAGACAAAACCTTTATCTGATTCTTAGCCTGAATATGCCAAGTAGCAAAATAAATGGTGTTTCAATACACCAGTTAAAAGGGCTCATAATCGATTAAGATATTTACATTATTTCATAACCAAGAAATATTTTATAATACAGTGTAATCAATTCTGACAGTGTCTGAATGAGGCTTATGAGGCTGACAACTATTAGAAATGTGAACTAGGAAGCACTGTTGCAAAATTAATTTTGCCTAAATATTTTGCTTGTGGCAGTGGTATAGGAATGTTTTTTCCAAGACACTTCCTCTTTGTGATGATAGTTTAGAGGTCCATGACACAAGTCTTTCCTTATCTTGTAAGTACTTAAAGGACCCTCTAATGTGCAGGGAGGTGAACTTTATAAGAAATACATCTTTTAGAGAAGTGCTTGTTAAATCTACTTTTTAGTTCGCCATTAACATTAAAAATACATGTGAAATAAGCACCAAAGCAAAGCTTTAGCAGAAACATAATTTAAAAATACAATTTACAATCCATCACTCTTCATAAATTTTTATAATTAATAGTAAACCAAACAATAGATTTTAACCGAAAATATCTTACTCTAAGTTTTTACTGTACAATTAAACAATTACTTTATTTTAAATCATGCCCCAGGCTGTATGAGCTCCAGATCTCTTCACCTTCTGAATGATGTATTTATTGTCTCTGGAATAGGAAACGCCCAGGGGCAAGTAACAAATTAAAAACCCTTTGAGACCACTCTGCAAAAAAGACATTTGCAGCAGACAGTAGTGTAACATGAGCTGCTTGCAACATACACAAATACACCTTCTTATCACCTACCACTATCATACCTCAAGTATGGTATGCCTGTTTGGAGAGCTTTGTCCTCTGGATGGCTCCCACTGCTGAGACAATACATCATTCACTGGTGGAAAGATAAGGAGCTCATACTGCCTGAGAGGATGATTCAAATAGAATAACCAATTGTTTAAATGTTCAGTAAAAGTTTAATAAAGTTTTGTTGCTCATCATGCCCCAACTATTCTTCAAAGAACCCTTTAAAAGGACACTACAACGGCCCTTTAGCTCACCAGTGCAGCTACCTTGGGCATAATGGAATATATATGTATGCTCAGGATAGTGAGTGGGGTAAACTAAAGTATTTATTTAAAAAAATTATACCCTTTCCTCAACCACACTTTTTATACCTGGTGTTAAAATCTAATCAAGAGTTTGAATTCTCTAAGCTGTCACCTTGCCTATGATGCACCCGGTTACTGTAATGTTTTGTGACAGACTCGTAATAATATTGAATACTATTGTTCCAGTGGCACAGACCCGATTATCACAGAAATGAAAAGTTCACATTTTACATACATACATATATATATATATATATATATATATATATATATATATATATATATATATATATATATATATATAAATATTACCCATACAAAAGAGAATTGGAAGATGTTTTGATTGGAAGTGACAGAAAATAGATGTAGGAGCTTTAAAGTTGTGTATATAAAACAAATTATCCCATTCATGTAATTACTTCATCTCATGAGATTCTTTAGCTCTCACTGAGTGGATGTTTAAACCAAGAGTGTGTGCCACAAAAAGTTTTACATATTATTGTAATCAATTCCAACTGGGCATGATTTTGTGGTTTATCATCCTCACGGTGAGAGATTATTGAGATTATTACATTTGTGAGATAAAGTCATTGATATGGTGTGAAGACTAAGGTAATTTATGCTTAAAATACCCAAGCTCAGATATCTGACTCTTGCACTGAAAATATTTAATAATAATCAATAGTTATATTTATTTATATATGCACTTTTCCTTTATCCAATAACCGCGACCTTTGCAATGTCACAGTCTCAGTTTCACAAGAAATAAAAAAATGTGGTTATTAATCATTAAAAAAAAAATCCTCATACTACAAAACTAGGAAATAAAATTGGCAAATGATCAAAAACATATTAACAGAGGGTGAGTGGTATATGTAGTTGAGAATACGACAGAAGCCCTATTGCTTGATTCCACTAGCGCACTTTTAATTTGTACAATCTATTTTTTTAAATAAATAGTTTTTGTTACGATTTTCCTTTGCAAGGGATAATACTGGAATACAAACTATACATTGTATACAAAACATGCTCCAATCACAAACAATCAAAACCGCAATGATTCCATACTCAGTCAATGTAACTAGAGAGAATTCGGCCATGTTTCTTTCTCCGTGAAATAAAAACTGAGGAATCTGTGTACGAAACAAACAGTCTCTGTCGTTGGGTTAAGCATCTTAGGCTGCTGCTTTAGTGAGGGGCTTTGGAGGGGAGAAGTCTGGTTTTAGACACAATTTTGAGCGCCACTGCTGTAGAGAAAGTGAAAGAGTGGGTCACCAAAAGATTTGTCTCCTATAGGTTGCCATTAATTGTTGCACATTTAATATGTTTAAGCTCACCTTGAAGCTGCTCTACAAAAGAACCCAGACATATATATGCTTCCACCACCACTGCTGGTTATTTTTTTATATAGTTCTGAGTGCAAGTAATTGCAAAAAACAAACAACCCAACAAATCTATGTGACTGATACAGAATCGCATTCTTACTGCAAAAGATAAATGGGGGTAGGGCAAGTATTCTGAACTGGCTTACCTTTTTAGAACAAGTTTAAAATATCTTAAAAGGATTTGGGTTTGCTTCAGTACCTTGGTTCCTCTATTTCTGCACATGCCTTTGCTGATTTGATAGAGAGAAAACATTACAGATTTGAAGACACACCATATGTCCTAATATACAATCTATATGCCCTTAATTGACATATTTCTACACTGTGCCTATCTGGATTTAGTATTATTCATACAAATATCTGAAAACATTTAATAAACTTGTGTTAAACATCTTTATTTCCTAATTTCATAAATAATTTGTATTTATTACTAAAAATATGTATTTAAAATTAATATTCACAAAGCCAAAATTATTATATGTCCAGCATACTAGTAAAACAAAATATTAATAAATTATTAATGTAGAAGTGTAGTTAACTAACTTAGATCTTTTGATTTCTTATCCCTCATTATCCTCTTTGAAATTGAGACCAGTGTGCCTTAGGGGAGTATAAATGATATCTAGTTTAATGTACTTTTAGATTGGAAGTTAAAATTAGCTTATTTAGGTTAATCGTTAGATGAAATGTAAGTCAAAACACTCTCCCCAGCAATTCAAGCAATTTGCTTATTTTGCATAATTTGGTCAAACAATTGATGTGCACGAAATATAAAACAATTTTATGCACATTAATTACTTGGTGAGTAGTGCCGGCTTCTTGTTTCATAACAGGCTTTTCAAATTCTTAAGAAAAACAAATAATTTTAACAGTGAGGATTTTTTTGCATGATTATAAAACACTTAAAATGGGACACAGGTTCAGAATTTTGCTATAGCCTTCTAGTGCTCAAAGCGTGATAAAAATGTACACTTTGGATTTAATGAAAATATATATATATATCAATAATGGGCATAAAACATTTTATGCATGCCCACAAACCTTACCTATTCTGCTGATGTGTGTCAATATATTGTGCAAGTTATTAATATGGATGCTATTAAACAATTCCAATTCGAAGCAAAGATGTGCGCTAAACATTTGTTATAATTTTGCATGTTTGTCCGACTAACAGCAGTACTAGGAAAAAATCCAGTCAAACATTTTGTTTTAACAAAAAAACATAAATGTGTAAAGAACGTATTTGAATTACTGTACACATAGCTCTGAATTTTCTAATAGCTTATTTTACTTATTATATATTAACTCTGCTTACTAAATATAATGTAAATGATCTATTGAATTATTGACTAACTCCCAAAACATTATAGCAGTTTGAAGTAAATAGCAAACAAACAACTCCATGTTTTCAGCAACCAAACCCGTAAAAACAGCCTAAATGGGTATGTCAAATGTAAAGAGACAGAATGATAATTTGCTTCAATAATTAGTGTTCCTTTGTCTTTGTATTATTTTAAATTTATGTCAGTGGGTTTGTGCGTGATTAAAAAAAAAAACAAAGAAAATATTATCTACTTTTAACGCAGTTGAAGATCCCAGCAACCCAACATCGTTTTGCTTCCCAGAAACCAAACCCTCCTTGTGCATCCATAGCAGAGAAGCATTTTGAGATAATTTGCTTGTGGACTCCTTGGTCACACTAATTGGAGCCAAATGTGAGAACAAATGATCTCCACGAAAGGGCCAGAATATGCAAGCAATGCACCTAGCTAGGTTGTCAGCATTAAAAACAATCAAAAACAAAGATATAGTAATATTTTTTGATGAGCATATCAAAAGCTTTACTTGTAGAACTATCATTGCCATGTCACATCTGTTTATATTTCCTACTCATTTTGCAGAGTTGATATTTTAATATTTGGCAAACAGCATTTTCATATACGATCATTGTTCTCTACTATTAGAAAATGTTTTAACATTGCAGTAAAGCAACACTGACTAAATTTTATATATGCGTTTATTTTTACACACTCATTTAGAATGAACAATAAAATAAAGGTAAAAAATATATTAAAAATGAAATACTTAGGTGGAGCCAAAATCATTTTTCACCTAGGGTGGCAGAAACACTCTGACTGGATTTGTATAAATAGATTTTAAAGGACTACCATAGTTCTGTAACAAATGAGAGCTAATTGTTTTAACTATGCATTGATCATTAAAGGGCCACTTAATTCAGCACAAATTGGACAGCATCATAGTAAAGATCTCCCAAAAGAATGTTAAAATAAATTTAGCATTTTTGAAATACATGGATTTTTCACTGAGAACTCAATAAAGTAAAGTCTGTGTTTACACGTGTCACTGACTGCCCACTCCCAGACCCACAGCTTCAGCTCCATGTAGTGAGCATGGAATGTTGGAATCACTGAAAAGGAACAGTTCTGGGTTAACTTTTTAGTGCATTCCGGAGTTCAGGAAAAAACTGCTATCAATCAGGATCTTCACTGAGCGGCTTGGCTCTCTCTTATTAATCATTAAAATGCCAGTAGACTGTGTTTGTAAACAAAACTAAAACTTTAGATGTTTTAGCTGTTATTAGCGTAATTAAAAAATAGATCATTTTAACATACAATATTGTCCTCTTTCACACCATGAACATTGTTTGATAGCGCAAGTGAGGTAAATGGCCTTTTACTAAAAAACATGTTTAATGATTTATAATAGCAATTTTCAATATTAAATTCACTTTCTCAGACTATAGTATCAGCCACAATTTAACCTGCCCCCCCTAAACAAATATTCATAGTTTAACATTGAATACTGCTTTTTTAAATAATTGAACATGCATTTTATTAATGATTATACCTAATTAAAACATCTAGCTCCTGTTGTTGGAATTTCAGTGATCCTTTGAAATTCTTGGTATTTATCAGACATATAAACTTTTCAACACACAGTAATTCTTTCATCTCACATCTGCCCCATTACATATGGGGCCCTTGTTGTAAAGAGTCTAAGGTCCTCAAAAATTTAGTGGTGTTCTTACCATGAACCGGAACTTTAAATTATTAATAACATTCATCCAGTTTGTCACCCTTATACTTATTCAGGGTAAACAAGATAAAATATCAAATTAAAATAAAAACAAAATAGCATTATTAACGGTCTCAAAAACTGTAGTCTGGCATTAGTATTAACTACCTGATTTTCTTTTTTCTTAAAAAGACATTTATGGCACTGTGTTGAACAATCACCCATATAAAAGCAACCATACTGTATTGTGATATGTTAAAAGAATATTTTAAGCTTGGGTTGCTCCATTTATTTTTCCTTAGAACATATATTCTAAAAAATATAGTGAATATTCCCAACATTTTTAGTTCATGAAGAATAGTGAAAATGACACTTCTTCAAGAAAATCATGTCTAAGGCAAAAGAAGGAATTAAAAAGTGTACCTGTGATTATATTTTCCTGTGTACAATATGTGCAAATGATATTATACACTTCATTAAACAGATATACATGACACATTATATACACATTTTATATGTACATAAGAAACCTTTTACAGAAATTTAAAGTGCCACAGATGTGCTCATCTTTCTTGTGGATTTTTCAAACATTTTGCTGTTCTTTCGTGGAAGCCCATTTAGAATGAAGAAATAATTAGCATTAACTGTAATGCAGTGGTCGCACTAAGCCGTCCTTGTAAACTCGAAGAATAGCTTCACATACAAATTTGTACTGACTCTGTGAATTGAAGAGAAAAAGAAATATATATAAATCACAAGGAACAAATTAAGAAGTATTATAGTTGCAAACTGTTTACAAGATACCTAATCTAAAATACCACTGTGATGGCTGAGCAAGATAAGCAAGTCATTTTAATTATGCATTGATCATAAATAAATATCATATTTAATAATATGTTATAGCATATTCAACATAATAGTATTCAACGGTTACAGTATCATTCTCCAGCTGAATGTTTGTCTCCACCTATTTATGCACATAAAGGGGAGTGCTGGTGTTTTTGCTGAGAGACAGGTCTAAAGGGTTATAAGAATAATCAGATATGATAAGAAAATAAACAATTATTTATAGGCTTCCCTAACATCAAGAAGGGAAACTTTGAACAACTATTATCAAGCATATAGTAATTATTGTGTTGCTGGTAAACATTATATCTGAAAATTTTGCAGCTTCCTGATGTACACAGTCCCCTCCATCTATTGGATAACAGAACAGCAGCTGAGCCTGAACTTTGACAAAAAAGTTAATATTGAAAACTGCTTTTTTAAATCATTGAATATTCATTTTATTAATGATCAACGCCTAATTAAAACAGCTAGCTCATTTTGTTTAAAGGACCTTTTCAGTTATATATTTAAAACATACCATTTTTAAAATAGGAAACATATTTTAGTAAGTAAAGTAAAAAATATTAATACAGACTCTAATGTATTCGAGTTTATATACAGAAAAGTATGTTATCTAGGTACAATGGAAATCTGTCTAAAATGAAACATCCTTCTGAGATGGAACCAGGCAGAAGCAACATAGAAGCCAAAATGGAACCCAGTAGTAAAGAACAGTGGCCAATACATATTGAAAAACTGTTTCTTTATTTCAGCACACTATAATATATAAAATAAACGCTTGCCCAACAATGTGCAATTTAGGGTGTACAGCATTTTTTGACAATAATTTAGTTTATGCTTGCTGCTTGTAATTTGGTCCAAAAAACTTTGTTTTTGTCATTTGTTTTGCTCTGGTTTATTAAACTTGTAAATCTTTTAAGTCATTCACAGCCTAAGAAAAGTGCACTTGAGAATTTCAAAGGTGTCACAAGCTGTTCCTGAGTTTAATAATTCCTGTGATGAACCTCAGCATAAAATAATAATCATTAATAAAAGGATAGTGGGAAATATGTATGCTGCAAACCAGACATAAATAGACTGCAAATCTATTAGCCTATCCATACAACTAGGAGCCATTTTCTAGTAGCCTGGAAGGCAGCACTTCATATTGATGCATTATACTTTGGAAAAATATTTAGAAGCCAGTAGAACATATTTTTAAGCCCTGGCTCCCGGGAAGTTTTCAGCAATGTGTGTCTATCTAAAGTCTTTCACACTGGCCAACTAAATTAAGTATTATTAGAGTAACTGCATTTTTGTGATGCCATGCTTTTTACTGTTATAGTATAGCTCAGGTGGTTTGCCCATCATTAAAATGACAGTAAATAAAAATAACAATAAAAAATAAATGACAGATTCCAAGGACAGATAAAAAAGAAATATAGAATGGGTGGAAGATATGGTGTGTGAAAGAGCAAACAGAGGGACTGAGAAGAGAATGGTAAGGGAGAAGGGATGGGCTTGTTCAGTCACATAGACAAATGGGTAGATGAGGGATTTATGGACAGGTGGTTAGGGAATACATAGAAGAGGAGTAAAGGGACAAACAGACAAGAAACATGACAAAAAGAGAGTTTATAATGAAAAGATAAAATCTCGGAGGAGAGAGAAGTAAGAAGAACTGAAGGGTGGTGGCACTATGAAAGAGCACATGGAATTAAAAAGGTTATTTGGAGACACATCTGGGAGACAGCTGACACAGAGGGGGGCAAGAGTGGGAAGGGAGAAAGTTGTGAACACGCAGGTACGATGAGACGGCAAACGCTTTAAAAATAACATAGTCCATATTATCTTTCAAAAACTAGCAAATAATATCCAATTATACTACTAATTACTTTTTCGTTATCTATACCTCTATCACCAATTAATTCCTTTACTACAACAACTTAGCCATTTTTCATTGGGTAAAATAAAAAGGTTTAAACACTTTTAAAGACTCAGGGGCTACATGTGAGGCTCTTGAGGTAAAATTAACTGCCCGGTATTGAACTATGACATCACCACTGAGCATTAGCTTGTCTCAAATTTGAGATTAAGTAGATTTATATAAGCTTTATATATTATGCCCAATGCTCATGTAACTTTTCTGCCACTTTCTTAACTATTCTTTTCTACTTAAATCTGAGATGCCAACTATCTGCACTACATATGTTTTCATGAAATGAGTTTGGTCTGTATGACTGACCAATGATTGTTGGACAAGCTACCTTTTTGGTGTAGCAGAAGTAAAATAAATATGATAACCCTAACACGTCATTTTAGTGAATCTATCATTTACATTAGGATGCAGATGTGTTTTACTTACTGATGTTTGAACCATCATAGAACGCTGGTCTCTCATTTGTCTCACAATATCCAATGGATAAACAGGCTGATTTTGTTCAATTAGGCACATGGCAGTTTCCATAGTGATTAATACACCAGTGCGGCCTATTCCAGCACTGTAAAAGAAAAGCATAGTATAACTGGGAACTGCAGTAATATATTTTAAGCCTTGCAAGAAAACCTTCATAAAATGTATATAGACAGTAAATTAATTATTCACACAACGTCAGCACTGAATAATGAAATATAAAAACACACTTCTGAAAAATGTTCAGTTTTACAGAATACTGGTAATTATGTATTTATAGTGCAATTTAGTCAAAGTGATCATATTGTTTTTTTCTCGGCAAAAATATTTATTTAAGGACTTACAGCTCCTACAGAGTGCAGTATTCTCACACCAGCACCCTCTCTTAAGGAATCAGGAACTCCTTAGATACAGAAATATAATTTATAATGAAGTCAAAAGACCAACATTTCATTGTGGAAGACACGTTGTGGGGTACGTTTTATTTCTACATTACTGGATTGCCTATTCCATGATGGAATGCATAATTGCCCATATGTTAGTAAACCTGTTGGCCAAAAAGAGATGTCCTTATTTACACACACTTACAATCTAAGGTATAGTGAGTGGTGGGGTTAGGTATTATTAAAAGAGGATTTTGTTATTAAATGTTTTTATTGTACTTTACAATTACAAAGCTTGACTATTTGATATTTTAAGAATAAGTTACCTGAAAAAAAAAATCCCTTCTCTAAAATGTATTTTGGTAACACCAGTAACCAAGGGTCACTATAGTCTTATCATTATTTATGCCAACTGGGCATGCTCTTCATGCTCATGACCCCCCAACTGTGAAAATGAATGAATGTCCTTCATTAACATAAAGAGGGATCTTTTCAGAAAACGTATGCTTAAAACCACAACACTTCTAACGTAATTACTAAACACCTTTACTTGAAAATGTGAGTAACAACCAATTGCAATTAAAACTATTATCTTTTATTTGTAATCCTCCAAACACATTTTGTAGCACTATATAGGGGTTAAGTACAAAGAAAAATACAATATTAACACATTGCAAACAATGAAGGCCATTGTCTTTTTCCTTATTAATTTATTAATTTGCGATTCAGCAAATCTAAAGGGCTCTATATAAGCAAAGAGCATTTTTTTTTTTTACAGAAGTTTTTAGTTAGTGAACTTCTATCTAAAAGCAAGGTCTTCACTAACTAAAAACTTCTGTAAAAAATATATGCTCTGTGCTTATATAGAGCCCTTTAGATTTGCTGAATCGCAAATTAATAAGTGTGTAGATATTTATTTATAGGTGTACTTTTCAATTCTTAGATTTAAGAAAAAGCACACTGGAACCATAGTTACATGCAAGTCATATTAAATATATATTCACAAATTATAGGCTGAAATATGTTATATATGAAAAATTATATTTCAGCCTAGAATGTGTGACTATATATTCAATATGACTTGCATGTTACTATGGTCCCAGTGTGCTTTTTCTTAAATATACGTATTCCTACATTACCATAGTAAATTTACCATATATAAGGTGAATTTATTGGGAAGAAGTTATTCCCTTTTTGTAGTTTTCAGGAGGAACGGATTATGGATTAAAATATGGGAACAAGTCCTAATGTGAGTTCTCTACCTTTCTTATTTAATGTACTTTTCAATTCTGCAGTAGCTCTAATCTATGCTATGTCTCTTTAAGATTTGTCCAGGGGTAGTAATTAATGTAACAATTAAAAGAAAGTAATATTGTTCGTAAACCTAACTATGGAGCTTATTTATCAAACAGAATTAAACTTTAGCCCAATTTGATGAATAGACTCCACAGATAAGCTAAGAAATGGCGATTAACTCCGCTTTTTACTACCCCACTTTTGATCCTTTGGGATAATTATACACAGCTCTAGATACTAGTTTCCACTGAGCATTGTATAATTTTCTAGGCTTCTCTTTTTTAAATAATAATTTTAAATGTACATTTTAGGTCTACTGTCCAGTTACTGCTTCGGTCATGGTGGGTTTCAACGTAGGCAACATTTCCGACCCCTCAAAAGGGACATGAAAGCTTCTCTTCCACCGATCTTTTGTATAGCATGCCATTAACTGTGTGTATTGAACTAGGGAGTAATCCCATTGCCAGTATCTGGGGTCAGACAGGCTTCCCCCCCTTATGACACAATTGGCAATGTGTCAATTGCATTCTTTTCTATTTGTATTCCTCTGGGTCAATAATAAAAAATCAATCCACTTATGACAAGGATTAGTGGAGATCTAAAAAGGTTGAACTTGGTGGACTAAAAGCATTTTTTCAACTTTAATTACTATAAACAGAATGGAATGTCCCAAAATGAGGACAGTCTCCAATTGAGGACTGTCTTGCAGTCTCTCTTGCTTCCATTGGTGTATAATCAGGGGTCACTATTCTGGAGAACTTCTATGTACATTACATATTTTCTAAATGCACTTTATGGTCATGCATTTTTTTTAAATCTTTTTTTATTGAAGGGAATGAAAGACATTAAAATACAAGTCCAACATGCCTCATATAAAAATAAACCCAATAAAGAATAAAAAAACTTGTTTGTATTTTTTCCCAATATTTTTAGTTTTTCTGTAGAATAATTATACTTATTTTATATACTACGACAATGTTATATTATGCCAGTTTCGATTAAACCAATAAGTGAAAAAAAAAAAGAAAGAACGAAGCAAAATTATATAAAATAAAGGAGGGAAGGGGGGAGAGGGAGCGTGCATTATATGGTCTCTGAAGTCTGTATTTGAGTTACCGTCCTTCTATACTACCAACCAATTCGAAGTTCCCACATGTCCCAATATGAAGCCCATGTTTTGTAGTTATCATCTAGTTCAGCATAGATCATGCACATTGAGTAAATGTGTTTAAGTTTCTTCTGAACCTCCTTGTACTCCAGGATGGACAACTTCCAAGTTTCAGCAATAGTGTTCCTAGCTGCTAAACAATACTTGCTTGGTAAGGAGTTGAGCTTCCTTGGAGAGACCAGTGATAAGGAGACCTAACAGGGCCTCCACTAGGTTCTGATTAAATCTAGTGACCCATAATGTCTCTGACGTGTCATATATCCCTGACCAAATGTGAGCAATTTTGGGGCAGTCCCAAAGTATGTGTCTTAATGTACCGGTAGAGTTGCAACCTCTAAAACAACTTCAATCCAGTGATGGATTTTAAAGTTTCAGTCTAGAAGGAGTCAGGTACCACCTAAGGTTAGTTTTGTAAGAATTCCCTCTCAGAATTAAGTTAAGGGAGAATTTTGCAGCATTTTTATGTCTTTTGTTTCATTGCAAACTATTTAAGATGGTGTTAAGTTCTACCTCCCAGAAGTTCTGATGATGGAGCTTAGATAGTCATCCATTTTTATAGAAAGGGTATCAGAGAAAAGTAGATTTTTAACTTTTGAGAATATTTCAATACAACATAATATTAATTACCTGCAGTGAACTAGGATTGGCTGATTGTCCACTCTCTTTTGCCTTACACAAGTTACAAACTCTAAGAAATCAGTAGAATCATCGGGAACTCCATGGTCCGGCCACGACACATATTGCAGGTGTGAAATTGGAAGCTCTTCACCTGTCTGATAAGAAGCAAAATGTTAACATCTCCTATTATATAGCAGTGGTGGACAACTTGGCCCACGACTGTCACCAACTGTCCAGGATTTTAGTATCTAGTTATTTTATGTTCAGATTCACTTAGCTTTAAAATATGTGATATACCCATTTTCATTGATTCTGCTTGATCCACCTGTGTTCATGCAGAGAAATATTAAAACCCTGAACCACTGGAGGTCCACAAAATATATAACTTGTCAAAAGGAACATGGGCGGTTTCTCAAGCAGCATGTCGCAGAATGTTGCCATTTATTACTATGAGACACTGATGATAAATATTTAAATATTATTTCAAGGTGGCTGAATAGGAATTTCTATAATCAGTATATAAAATAACAGATTGTTACACATAGCAATACTAATAAAATGATTTAGACACAAACTTATTCAAAAATATTCTGCCTGGAGTATAATCTAAAGTATATTTTGGACCTACATTCTAGGATGTGCCAATTATTATTATTACTATTATCGTTTATTTATAACGTGCCAACATATTCTGTATCGCCAAGTTGTGATCAAGGAAAAACAATATTAACACATTACAAATATGGAGGGCCCTGTCTTTGAGCTTAGAATCCAGAGTCCATAGAGCTTTCCCCAAAGCACCATGCAAGATTGAAAACTCACAGACTCACAATCTAAAGGTTTTGGGTGTGGTACAGGAGGGTGAGAAATGCATTGTGCATGTTAAGGAGGGGGTTTATAACCTTCTCTAAACAGGTGTGTTTTTAGTGAGGTTTTGAAGTATTTGAAGCAGGAGGATAGTCTAGTGGAGCGAGGCAAGGAGTTCCAGAGAATACGGGCAGCACAATAAAAAAGTCCTGAAGGCGGGAGTGAGAGGAGGTGATGAGAGAGGAGGAAAGAAGGTCATTAGCTGAGCAAAGAGGGCAGGTAGGGTAATATTTGGAGATGAGAGCAGAGATATAAGGGGGTGTAGTGTTGTTGAGGGATTTGTAAGTTAGGGTCATGATTTAAAATTTTATTCTGTAAGCTATGGAAAGCCAGAGGAGTGATTGGGAGAGAGGTGCTGCACAGAGCGTTTAGTACGGTAGATGAGTCTAGCAGAGGCATTCAATATGGATTGAAGGGGGGTAGACAGGTGGTGGGTGGACCAGTCAGAAGTGAGTTGCAGTAGTCAAAACGGGATGATGAGGGAATGTATTAGAGTCTTAGTGTAAGGTAGGGACTTATTTTGTAAATGTTTTTTAAAATCGAAAAAAGACAAGATTTTGTTAGTGACTGTATGTGGGGGATGAAAGAGAGGGCAGGATCCAGTAGATCCCCAAGACAACAGGCTTGGGAGGTAGGAGTGATGATGGCATTGTTGACAGTGAGAGAGATGTGAGGAATTGACAGTGAAGTAGTTGGTGGGAAGATTAAGAGTTCTGTCTTAGACAAGTTGAGTTTGAGATGGTGGGCGGACATCCAGGAGAATATCCTTGAGAGGCAGTTGGAAACACGTGCTAGAAGAGAGGGGGATAAATCAGGTGCAGAGAGGTAGATTTGAGTGTCATCTGCATAGAGATGATACTGAAGTCCAAAGGATTTTATTAGGGTACCAAGTGAGGATGTATAGATGGAGAATGGGAGGGGGCCTAGGACTGAAGCTTGGGGTACACCAACAGACAAGAGGGTGAGGAGAAGAAGAGGTGCCAGAGAAGGAGACACTAAATGTTCGATCTTGTATGTATGATACCAATGTTTTGATATGCCCAAGGCAAAATAAAAAAATAATAATATATAGATTTCTTTGTGATATACTCAAATTCTATATTTTGCTCAATTTAGATTTAATTTAATATGTACACAAATGTGAAACTTGTATGCATTCTTTATCTACAGATGTGCTTATGCTCATTTACCCTATTGTTATCTCAAATGGATAACCATCTCCATCGACTTGACTGGAAATAGGATAAACATAGGTTTGTTTAACCCAGTAATATTATGAAGGATGAGATTTAGCATATTTCAAATCTCTTTGCTTATTGAAATTATACACTAAAATTTCAAAACATCTAAACAGGAATTGTGTGGGTGGTTTAATGCAACCTACAATCCACCAGTAGGGTGCAGCATTTACATTTTCTATAGGCAAAAACCACCTGAATAATATGGGTAAACCAAAATCTGTATTCCACGGCAGACAAGAGACCAACTTCAGTGCATTTTGGGTCTACTGAACAACTTATCTCACTGAATATATACTGTGACACAGAGGAAGTTCCTAATATCATATGTTAAAACTATAGGTGATAAGTACTTTATCAATTAAATGTTGTTTCTATAGTAAACCAACATTGAAGTTTGCCATTTCGAGCTGCTAGTCAGTTTGTCTGATCCACCCACAAACAGATTACTTAAGGATATATCTTGGAACTGTTGTGCTAGGTAGGCTTCCATTTAAAGACTAAAAAAAAAAAAAACATATAGGAAACATCCTTTGTAGTGGGGATTCCAAAGATATTTTGCAGCATGGCTTAAGACTTGTGGAATTAAGATGTTATTGAAGGTTTAAGGAGTAAAATAACATCTTAATTCACACAATATTTATTTGATCATAGCATAAGATTAATTAAGCCTATCCTGCATACAATTCTTAAGTGCAATCTTGAAAGAAGGAAAATATTTGAATTTATAAATTTGGCATGGTATGCAGCTACTTGTTTTACAATAACAATTGCGTGATAAATGAGTTAGTGTGAAGGACTTTTATGATTTCAGGAAATCTTCACGTAACAGCGAAACTATTTTTTTTCAGTACCACTTACCTCGATATTCGTTACGGTCATTTCTCGAAAAACATAAGCAATTGTGCAGTCTTCTTTTTGACATTTTACCCGGAAATTCCCATACTCCATAACGTCTGGAGGATCAGGCCAGTATTGTTGGCACTTAGTCTATTGAGATAAGATTACACAATTCAATTATTAGTTCAAATGTTATATTACATATTAAGTATTCTTTAACATGCAACAAAATATATATCAGGCATTCTATGGTTTCAGGTTCACTCGTCATAGCTCTGTGGAAGAAGTGACACTAGACTTGTTATGCATATTGCTGAAGTACTAATACTCCCTTAGTATGCATTTGATTTAATTTACTTTATTTCACAATCAAATAAGTTGAGAATTGGTAACATTCAACTATCCGCTTTCATCTATATGTGACTCTATTGATATTATTGAAAAGATATCTCCGATATTGGTACTTTTCATTTGCATGGTTCATTACATTTTCAGTCATATCGGTATTACATTATATTATGGGTGGTATCTCCTCTATCTAGAATGTAAGCTCCAAGGAACTCCTCTCCTTTTAATCAATATGCCTAAACTGTACTGATGTCTGATGTACTTTTTGTGTGCACTGTATTTACTGTATTTATTATACTGTATGTAGTACTTAATCAAATAAATAATTAACCAGTATTTTACAGATATGTTGGTGGCAAATTATTTTCTCGCTGTTGGTTATTTAAGACTATTGTTGTGTTCTTATTGTGAAAAAGGCACATAAAGGATCATTAAACTGGCCATTAGATCATCATAAATACTAGTAACTGCAAATCCTTTCTACACAAAAACTATGTGCAATACTTAAAACACTGACCCTTTAAATTTCCTCCATCATAAGTCTTATCAGATACCCAGAGGAGTCTATCCAGCTGATAAATCTAAAAATAATAATTTTCAAAATATATTTTTCACAAGTAATTATTAGAATAGTAAAGACTGCTCTTTTATAAATATGAAAATAGAAAGCAACTAGTGCCAATAGCTAGAACCTAGGTTGAGGAAATGTTAGATTATTTCCAATCCGGTTACATGTTCAATCAACTAAATTTATTCAATTTCCCTACATTTTAATTTAAATAAAGCACATAGAATCATTCTCAGTCATAAAGCTTACCCTATTCTAAAACATACCTGGAAGCGACAAACATATATGCCTGGAGGAATATTATACTAAGCTTTTTATGCTGGATAACAAGTTACAGCCAATTCACTTGCAAGGGCCATAAAAAGTCATGTTTACTAAACAGTACTAAAAAGCTGTCATGTAGAGTAACAATACATGACCACCAATAGATGCAACAGGTTAAAATATTAAGTAATAAATAAGCATTATGATATATTTGTTTTAGACTACCTAATTCATTAAACATTTTAGTCTATGGTTTACTCACCCTCCCTCGCTCTGTAAGGGTAGTTAACATGATGATCAAAGTTAAACTGCGGTCCCAGACCATCTGCCAGAAGTGCGCGCAGGTATGAGGAAGAGGTCCTTGAGTGGCAATATATTTGTTTACAATGTTTGATGAAGGGATTTCCATCTGAAAAAGAATAAGCAGGTATGGGATCCAACAAAAGAAAAATCTAGTCTAGAAAAGCAAATACCAATTCAGAAATGTAAAATAAAAATCAACTTTACAAGCATTGAGAAAATGCAATAATATTGGAAAAAAAACTATTTTCACATTATGTGCCAATTCTACACACTTGATTTAACCATTCATATGTCATTGACATTAACATTCTGATACATAATGGAAGTTATACATTAATAGACTCATTAATAGACTCACAGTGTAATTTTTCATATATGCATTTTCACATGGTACTGTTAACATATTTAACACAGGACTATCAAATATTAGCGTTTAGATTTTTTTTGTAGAAAACAGACCAGCTACCAGGTTCACATTCATATAGAAAGTAATGGGTGCTTGTTTCTTGCTGCTCATCTTTTATCCAGACCTCAAATCTCAGACTATTATTTACTGGAAAAATGATTTCACTCATATAACTCTGGTACCATATATCTTGTTGCGTTAAAGAGGAAATCAACAACCTGCTTTTTCTTATTGAGTTCTTCCTTGCATGCCCTTTACCTGGTGCCCTTATCTGTAAATCTTCACAAAGCAGTGCTAATGAAGCAATGTTTTAACTGAAGGTTTAATGTGAAGCTGCTGTAAACACAGTCCTTAATCTTTCCTGTAGAACAGGGATAGTCAATAAGCAGACCACGGTCCATATCCGGATTTTCACTTGCTTTCTTCCAGACCTCCACTGCATTACAGTTTTTTTTATTTTTATAGTTTGCTTCCAAATCCTTAAATATATTGTCTATTTTATAGTATTGCATCCCTGATTTCCCTTTACTATGTAATATTCCTTCATATGCCAACTGGAATAACATTAAAGTAAAGTTTTTGGGGATGTGCCAGTACAAAAATGTGAATACTCTATATAATTTCCTGGAGAGTAGAAAAAAAAGTTTAAGAAAAATGTACTAAAACTAGGCAGATGTTTTGCACGGTCCTAAAAACTTTTTTAATTTGTAATCTCTAGACTTCATTTTATGAGCATGCACACCAGAGTAAACATTATGTGATGTATAATTAACAAAACATATGTATCTTCCTTTCGGAATATATAATGCATTCCACATGCTAATGAGTTATCCTCAGAGTGACGTTTGGGTGTTTTATAACACTTGCTCTTCCACTAGCAAACGTAAAGAAGTTTATTAAATACTACAAATCTGAAGAAAACTTTAGTATCAGAGTCAAGTTTTACATATATTACTGCTTTACAAACCTGATTGAATCCAATACCATACATAGGCCCCTATTTAATTACAAGCCCATAATTACCTTCACACTGTCCTTATGTCTGCAGGTTAGAAATGTGTTACATTTATAGATCTATTTAATTGAGCCTGCAATTACAGGCTCACAGCCACAACACGCAAACCATGAACCCGTGGACGTAGCATTTCAGGGCATGATCATGATCAATTAAGCAAGGCCGTAAGTTACAATTTAGACAGAGCCAATAGTAAATGAGAGTGTCAGCATGACTTGAGTAAAACAGAGTTTAAACTACAATCAATTAGTGCTTAGAGATTCTGTTTGCAATCTGACTCGCCATCCAGAAATGTAGAAATCAATAAATCAACTGTTCTAGGCCATGCAGGTTTCATAATATGCATTAACGCCTTGATTCCTGAGATCGACATACAGTGCCTTGCAAAAGTATAAACCCCCCTTGGACTTTTTCGTGTTTTGTTGCCTTACAAACTGGAATTAACATGGATTGTTTGAGGATTTGCATCATTTAATTTACAGAACATGCCCACAACTATGAAGATGTTTTTTGTTTTTTATATTGTTTAGCAAACAACAAATAGGACAAAATAACAAAAAAAGTCAATGTGCATAACTATTCACCCCCCTAAAGTCAATACTTTGTAGAGCCACCTTTTGCAGCAATCACAGCTCCAAGTCGCTTTGGATAAGTCTCTATGATCTTGCCACATCTTACCACTGGGATTTTTGCCCTTTCCTCCTTGCAAAACTGCTCCAGCTCCTTCAAGGTGGATGGTTTTCTATTGGATTGGGCTTTGACTAGGCCATTCCAACACATTTACATGTTTACCCTTAAACCACCCAAGTGTTGCTTTAGCAGTGTGTTTGGGGTTATTGTCCTGCTGGAAGGTGAACCTCCATCCTAGCCTCAAATCACGCACAGAGTGGTACAGGTTTTGCTCAAGAATATCCCTGTATTTAGCACAATCCATCTTTCCCTCAACTCTGACCAGTTTCCAGTCCCAGCTGGTGAAAAACATCCCCACAGCATGATGCTGCCACCACCATGTTTCACTGTGTCGATGGTGTTCTTTGGGTGATGTGATGGGTTTGCACCAGACATAGTGTTTTCTTTGATGGACAAAAAAAGTTAAATTTTAGACCAGAGCACCTTCCTCCCTACATTTTGGGAGTCTCCCACGTGCCTTTCAGCAAAAAACAAAATGGCACATTTTGAGTTTGAAAAAGTAATGGCTTTCTTCTGGCCACTCTGCCATAAAGCCAAACACTCTGGAGCGTACGGCTTATTTTCGTCCTATGTACAGATACTCCAGTCTCTGCTGTGGAACTCCGCAGCTCCTCCAGGGTTACCATAGGTCTCTGTGCTGCCTCTCTGATTAATGCCATCCTTGCCCGGTCTGTGATTTTTGAGAGGCGGCCGTCCCTTGGCAGGTTTGCTGTTGTGCCATGTTCTTTCCATTTAGTTATGATAGATTTGATGGTGCTCCTGAGGATCAAAGATTTTTTTTTTATTTTTTTTTTTATAACCTAACCCTGACTTGTACTTCTCAACGACATTGTCCCTTACTTGTTTGGAGAGTTTCTTGGTCTTCATGGCAGAGTTTAGTTAGTGGTGCCTCTTGCTTAGGTGTTGCAGCCTGTGGGGCCTTTCAAAAAAGGTGTGTATATGTAATGACAGATCATGTGACACTTAGATTGCACACAGGTGGACATCATTTCACTAATTATGTGACTTCTGAAGGTAATTGGTTGCACCAGAGCTTTTTTTTGGGCTTCATAACAAAGGGGGTGAATACATACGCACATGCCAATTTTCTGTTTTCTATTTCAAAAAAATTGTTTTATGTATATATTTTTCTCATTTCACTTCACCAACTTAGACTATTGTGTTCTGATCCATCACATAAAATTCAGATTAACAAAACATTGAACTTAAGGGTGTAATGTAACAAAATAGGTAAAAAGGCAAAAGGGTGAATACTTTTGCAAGGCACTGTAAAATGGAACTAAAACATAACATTGCAAGCTTGAGACTGTTGTGCAATTGATTAATAATTAATACATTTCATTACTTTCCCAGTATTTTTAAGTAAAGTAGTGTGTGTTTATTTGCTTTTGCAGTGTTATGAACAGGTATTCAACACACTTGCAAGTCCTATCTAGTACTCATAGAATTTTTTGATACATTTGCCATTTACGGGCTTGAAGGCAATTGTGGGCTTGTTGAATTGTTGTAATTAAATATGGATTTCTCGTCTTTAGCATTGGTAACATTTGCGGCCTTGAAACATCAAAGGAGGAGATAGGAGGAAGTTACGTTTTTGCCAATTGCAGGGATTTTGAGCCTGTAACTCGCAAATGGAATGCGAGTAGCTAAAAGTATCCAATTGAATATCAGTAACATTTACCTGTTCAAGTAATTGCGATTTGGACAATTAAATATGGGTCATACAGCCTCATTCTATAGCCACGATTTTGAGATCCAGGCTCGCAAATGGAGGTCGCTATCTACTTTGCTATTCAATTGCCTTCTGTTTGCGGGCTCCGATCGAGTTACTTGCTACAAGCTGCAATGCATTGCGATTCCTCAAATCGCAAGTTACTTCCCTGCAAGCCTTTGATCTTTCACGGCGCAAGAGTTGCGGCCGCTAAAATCACAAATCGCTATTCAATTGCTCCCGTTTTTCCCTCGCGAATCTCTCTGTCAAGCCCGCAAATTGCGAAAATCGAACCACAGGTTACTGGGGCAAGGAGGTCTTGCAAAGGGCTTACTGACAAATCAGAGCACTTGTAATGCAAATATAAATTCAATACAGCACTGTAAATTATAGGGAACACAATGGTTGACAGAGTTAATAGCACAACATTCTCAAGCTCGCGCATTGCCAAAATAAAATACTTTATTTCATGTTTATTTTCCGTCCAAAGCCCTACGGGCTTCAACCTCCAAGCCTGTAGGACTTTGGAATCCAACCACCATTTTTGTTCAAAGTCCTACAGACTTGAATACTGAGTTACGGGCTCGGAGGTCATTCAAGCCCATAGGACTTTGAACGGAAATTAAACATGAAATCAAGTATTAGATTTTGGCGATGTGTGAGCTTGTGAATGTTGTGCTTTTAATTCTAATGTCACCCATTGTGCCCCCAATCCCTTACAGTGCTGGAATGAATTTATATTTGCTTTTAAAGTGCTCTGTTTTTTCAGGCTTGAACCACGAGTTACAGGCTTGTGTCCGCAAGCATGGTTTCCGATTCTCGCGACCGGCGCCTAACTTTCGGGCCCGTCTAGTTGATTAGTAGATTAAAAGTAGACCTACTTGGGCCTGCAACTCGATCGCAGAACATCGGCTATTTGCAATCGAGTAACGGCCGCGAATTGAATGATGCTGATAGTGTTTTTGGTAAATAAGCAGTTCTCAGGTATTTCTTCCACCAATTGTGTAAATTGTCTAAATCCTCTTCAATATTCTTTTTTAAGACATGTTAAATTAACGCACAGTCCTATTAAGAAGAGATATGTACAGAACAATAAATTAATTACTTATAAGAAAGTTAAAAGTGTGTGCAAAAATAGTTGTTTTTTTATGTCTTTTTCCTCATTATATAGTTTAATCTACCAATAAAATAAATATTGGTTTAGCTCGCACAATTAAAGGAATATTTCAAGTACATGTTTTATTGAATGGTATTGATAATGGGTAATATTTGAAATATGAGATGTCTATGCCATTTAAATATTAACAAGCAGGGTGACTTGTGAAAAGGATTTAAATATCCAACACCATTAATTATGGGTAAACTTCAATATCATATTGCAGATCTCCACTGAATTATTACAGTTCAGTTGCATAATGTCTTCTTCACAATATAAGCTTCCTTGTTGTGCCATTCTGAATGCTATTACATTTAAATACCTGTTTGTGTAAGCGTAATATGGATTCCAGACCTTGACTTCGTTTTGATGAATACATTATGACCTTTATGAATTTCACAAAAAATAATTTACTGCCCCTGACAGAGATTTTTACATCAGCATGCAACTTACATTCACATAGCTGGCATTGATATAGTCTTCACTCCCTTGCAGCAGCGGCACCCGGGTGGCATCATCTGTATACAAACACCAAAGAAGGGTCGCCAATTAACACTGAACTGACTTTCTTTGTTAGTAATGGGATGTGTTATTAAGCAAGGAAACAGATGTTACGACCAGTGATTAAAGGCACACAAGCAATTACCATAAATATAAAATGTGAGCCATCTGTCTGGTTTGAAGATAGAAATAACCAATAATTTAATATTAATACCAAAAGCTAACCAGGCAAAGGAGTAACATAAATCCATTGTTTCAATAACCAAATAAAATAAAAAAATCTTATGTGCTTTAAAAGTTACTGATTTCAATAATTATTTCAAAATTTGCATATAACTGAACATTTTTCTCCTCAAAATATTACAGAGACACATACATAAAAAAATGGAACACGGTAATAGTATATTAAAATTAAAGAAATGATGTTTGGAAATGTAAAAAACATACAATATATTTTAAAAGTTAAATGTATATGGAAATTCCCCTGTTGCTGCTTTTTTCTAATCTAACACAAACTGCTTATTTCAGATACACATGGAGTCATTCTATACACATACAGATTTATTTTATTTAAAAAATATTGGTTTCCACACCCCCAGAGTTGTCTACTTAGACACCCCATACTAAACAAATAGAAAACCTGCAGAGATTGAACCCTCATACTGCTACAGTGTTGGAGAGATCTTGGATTGTCCATAACAAATTATGCATTTTATGCTAATTTAGATTGGATTTTCAGGGGCATTTCTTCTCAAAATCAACTTCCAGAAAACGTAAGACATTTTGCAAACTTTATGGTAAGTTAATTAATGTTTATTTGGGGATTTTTTCATGCAAAAACATGTTTGCAAACCCTACCCATTCTCCTCTATCAGATGCATTCATAATCCAGGAAACTTCCATTTACCTCTTTTTTAAATATTTTTACTGTAAAGCAAAATACATTTTATATGCACAAAATGTATAAAATGAAAATACATTTTATATGGACAATAAAATATTTAATCTATGTTATCACGTCATTTTTTTCTCAGCACTGATTAAATCTTAGCATGATAAAAGCATTAATGGTTCTGATAGTTTTGCTTTGTTATATTGCTGTGAAGAAGGACTTATTGAAACAAAAATAATTTAAAATGTAGTAAAGAGAAACCAAATGTAATACTCACAAGGTAAAACATCTTTATATCTGTTTTTGTCCATATTTTGACCAGTCCTTGCGCAGGAAATAGCGAGTCCAGGTTTTTTTCGATACAGTTGCTGCAAAACACAAAAGTATTTATAATTTAAGTGAGAAAATACTGTTACAAACAAATGCATGGTAGCAAATATGTGACTTTGTAATCAATGGAAATACCATCAATGCTTTAATAAAACAAAATATATAATTTACACATATTATAGTTCCACCAAATATGGATCCCACCAAATCAACAAAGTATATAAATATATAAAACAGGGTAAGAAGAATATATGTGGGCACAAAAACAACCCATTCTAGCACGCCTTGCATTGTTCAATCTTCAATTAGAACACTTTGTACTATACGTGTATCAATCGGATTGTGACCTCAAATGGAGAAGAGGATTCTAATTGTGTATACAACTTAGGGCACAGATTACATAAAGTTACTAGATAAATCACAAAGCAAGCCATGCATTACTCCAGGGCACACTTACTTAAATTACCCTGACAGGTCAATATAAGGATAACAAAATTGTACAAAGTTATTTAAAACATAAAGATTATGCTGTAAAAATACCTGTAATTTGATTTCATGATAAAATCAATAAAATGCAGAATTTTTAAAATAAAAAAAAAGACAGTGTTTATTCGGATTATTGAATAAAGTGTAACGGTGGTACAAATACACATATAAAATAGTAAAACATATATATAATGCCTATTTTTGTTTTTTTGTTGATTACATTTTTACATTACAGTGTAAGTGAAGATTCATTAGGCTGTAGCAGTAATAGAGACTGTAAATTAGGCGAGGGGCCACATTGCGGAGGTGGAGGCTCTATGGTGCCTCACAAGAGGTTACAAACAGCCACAGAAGAAAAAAACTATAACACGCAATGACTAAATACGGACTCACACAAAAAAATCCGAGCCGGGGACTTTGAAAAAAAAAAAATTACGAACTCGCAAAAATTCGACCTTAACGGCCAAACCGCGCACAGCGGAAAACATAAAAAAAAGCACAAAAATAAAATAAAAAATGTACCCACAGCAACGGGGGACACCTCAATTTAAGTCCAATTTACAGATTTTAGACACTCAAAAATCCCCTAAGCGAGAGAAACAATGGGTGCCGAAAAAAATTAAATGAGGCTACACGACCACTAAAGCCGCAAAACACCGCCAAACACATACGACTTTTACAAAAACCCGTACAAGGTACAAGATACACTATTAGCAAAAACAATAAATCATCCACACCGGCAAACACTAACTTACAGAATGCGGAAGTACCCAGCTACGCTAACGGCTTTCCCTCGCGCACGCAGCCTATTTACACTACACACTGCACACATTGCTGACACTTACACCTCAGCTCCACAACACTGCAAATCTACATTGTATGCTGCAAGAACATCAAAACAGATTGTTAGCTCTTAAGCACATTGCTTGCTGCATATATTAAATTACAAATAGGTAAAGTATATTCATTTATTATTTCATTAATTATCATGAAAAATTACACACACACAAAAAACAAACACAGTATCGCAATAAACGACAGAGCCCTTCACCGCGCGCCTCACGAGGAGCAACAACGGTGCTTATAGGACACCAACTACAACAGGGGAGAGGCTTGCAATAAGCGCAAAAAGGAGATCAGCGAGGACCTTAAAATGAATGCAACAGCGCCTCTGATAACAAAAAATACACCAACCCAGAGGCTCGCGATGAGTGCCGAAGGATCTCAGACGATCAAAACACTTACTGTCTGTAGCAAACAGCATTGCCTGCCTTAAAATTTTATTGCCCCGTCATATTTTACGGGCAAGTCGCTAGTTATTATTTAATGGTTGCTACAATGTTAAAAGGCCACAGAAACAGATTTTTTTGTCCAAGCCGCTATTTTCAAAAATTGGATGTCATCTGCTGAGGACACTCATCAAACTGCTCACTGAACACTATCCTTATTGTAGGAGTATTTAACCAAGGAGGTATTCTTTTTTACGTTTTAATTAAAGTTATACAAACGGATACCATTGCAGGGCAATTAATTAATAAAGTGTGATAAATAAAGCATAAATTACATTTAATCCCATTAATTACTGCATGGTTTAGGAATTAAATGCACAAACTATTGGTAAACGGCTATGGATTCAGAAGTAACTTACTATCAGCTAGAGAACATGGGCAGTGTAAACAGGTCTGCAATTAATTAATAGAATATCTTCTCTATTTCCTATCTTTTCCCTCATAAAAGTATCAAATAGTTTTGCTCAATTTACTATTTTCAGACACCGTAAAAGCCTCATGTTAGAACATTGTAAGAAACTATACTTTAAATATGAATTGACGAAAAAAGTCACATGCAAAACGCAATATTAATTCTGACATCACAGCTAGTGACATCAGAACTCTGATGTAACTTGTAAGATTGCAATATGAATAGAGAAAAAAAGATGTGAAACTCTTACAATGGGAGCAGGCAGTACTTACTGAATAAGCATGTTTACTAAAAATCAACAGCCTTATTAAATTCTGATTCAGCAAATTTAAAAGGGCTCTAATTAAGCACACAGCATATTTTTTTTACATAAGTTTTTAGTTAGTGAACTTCTATCCAAAAGAAAGGTCTTCACTAACTAGAAACTTCTGTAAAAAAAGTATGCTGTGTGCTTAAATAGAGCCTTTTTAAATTTGCCAAATCACAATTTAATATGACTGCAAATGTTTTGAGAAATGTTGGTGGGTTATTCCCTTTAAAATCATTTACAGAAAAGGAGATGCAGCAGGTTTTAGACAACATGTACATGTAAAATGCCAGTCAGGTGCCAGTTACCTTTTAAGACAATCATCACTAATATAATTTCTGAATCGTATGTAACGCTCCAGAATCTATTTGTACGGAATTCCCGTACACGCTGCAGTGCGCTAGCCGTGCATGTGCAAAGCGCAGCGTCATAGGGGGAAAGAGACACAGGAAGGAGGAGGAAGGAGGCACGCGACACAGGGGAGGGAGAAGGGGGGAAAGACACAGGGGTGGGGGGAGAGACACAGGAGAAGGGGGAAAGAGACACGGGAGAGGAAAGAGACAGGGGGGAGGAAAGAGACAGGGGGGAGGAAAGAGACAGGGGGGAGGAAAGAGACACGGGAGAGGAAAGAGACACGGGAGAGGAAAGAGACAGGGGGGAGGAAAGAGACAGGGGGGAGGAAAGAGACAGGGGGGAGGAAAGAGACAGGGGGGAGGAAAGAGACAGGGGGGAGGAAAGAGACAGGGGGGAGGAAAGAGACAGGGGGGAGGAAAGAGACAGGGGGGAGGAAAGAGACAGGGGGGAGGAAAGAGACAGGGGGGAGGAAAGAGACAGGGGGGAGGAAAGAGACAGGGGGGAGGAAAGAGACAGGGGGGCGGAAAGAGACAGAGGGGGGGAAAGAGACAGAGGGGGGGAAGAGACAGAGGGGGGGAAGAGACAGAGGGGGGGGAAAAGAGACAGAGGGGGGGGGAAAAGAGACAGAGGGGGGGGAAAAGAGACAGAGGGGGGGGGGAAAGAGACAGAGGGGGGGGAAAAGAGACAGAGGGGGGGGGAAAAGAGACAGAGGGGGGGGAAAAGAGACAGAGGGGGGGGGGGAAAGAGACAGGGGGGGGGAAAAGAGACAGGGGGGGGGAAAAAAGACAGAGGGGGGAAAAGAGACAGAGGGGGGAAAAGAGACAGAGGGGGGAAAAGAGACAGAGGGGGGAAAAGAGACAGAGGGGGGAAAAGAGACAGAGGGGGGAAAAGAGACAGAGGGGGGAAAAGAGACAGAGGGGGGAAAAGAGACAGAGGGGGGAAAAGAGACAGAGGGGGGAAAGAGACAGAGGGGGGAAAGAGACAGAGGGGGGAAAGAGACAGAGGGGGGAAAGAGACAGAGGGGGGAAAGAGACAGAGGGGGGAAAGAGACAGAGGGGGGAAAGAGACAGAGGGGGGAAAGAGACAGAGGGGGGAAAGAGACAGAGGGGGGAAAGAGACAGAGGGGGGAAAGAGACAGAGGGGGGAAAGAGACAGAGGGGGAAAGAGACAGAGGGGGAAAGAGACAGAGGGGGAAAGAGACAGAGGGGGGAAAGAGACACAGGGGAGGGAAGAGACACAGGGGAGGGAAGAGACACAGGGGAGGGAAGAGACACAGGGGAGGGAAGAGACACAGGGGAGGGAAGAGACACAGGGGAGGGAAGAGACACAGGGGAGGGAAGAGACACAGGGGAGGGAAGAGACACAGGGGAGGGAAGAGACACAGGGGAGGGAAGAGACACAGGGGAGGGAAGAGACACAGGGGAGGGAAGAGACACAGGGGAGGGAGAGGGTGGAACGATATGCAGGGGAATAGGGGTGGAGGAAAAAACGACTAGTGTTCATGTCACAGGAGTACATGTATATTAGTATGGATCACAAATAGCATTTGTTTAATTAATCAAACTTTATTTGTATATGATCTTACAATGTCACTTTCATTATTGATTTAAAAAAAAAAAAAAACAGTGCAGATTGTTTAGTTGCACTTGAACAGCAGCATTTGCAGCCCCGAAGTCTTTAAAAAGGCAGCACAACTATTTTTTTCAATACACAAAAACATGGTGAAAGTCACCGTGAATTTTCTAAATGGATAAAGTGACATGGAAATATTTTTTTCTTTGTGGCATCAGAAAGCAGGTATTTGACCGTGTGTTTTCTCTCTTTAAATAAAGGACTCAGAGCACAAAACATAATATTGTAAACTGATGTTTGGGGCTTGCCCTTTGTCAGCCAACTGACTTATATATGTTCTCTGCATTTACAATTAGTTTCGGGGGAGAGGCTGGCAATGAGCGCCTAAGGTGCTGATTGAGAGCCACGAGATGAGTGTCGAAGACGATCAGCGCGGGGCTTATGATGAACGCCAAAGGTGCTGAAGCGCAAAGCCTATAAAGTACACAGGGGCAGAGGCTTGCGATGAGCACCAAAAGCTCACTGTGATCCTCTCCCCCAGTGTACTTCAGCACCCAGGACAGGCTACAATGCAAAGCGAGCGAGCAGTTGAGGCACGCGGAACTTGCGACCCGTAGGACCTTAGGACCGTAACCTGTACATGCACTGTGCGCCTCGCAAAAATCCGACTTTAACGGCCAAACCACGCAACTGGAAAGACCTAAAAAAAACAACAAATATGCCTCAAATTCACTTACACACAGCACAGAGGGAGAGGCAGGAAGCCTGGGAATGAGGTTGCAAATGAATTTGAGGCATATTTGTATTTTTTTCACGATCGAAAATCGCCTAAGTGAGGAAAAAAATGGCTGCCGAAAAAACGCAACACGACGAAAACAAGGCTGAAGAACAAAAACAACATTTTAAGTGGCAAAAACATAGCAATGCAAGTACTGTGCAATGCATGGTTTTAGGCATGTACAACTACCAGTGCTTGAAAGCTCATTAGTTTACATGTACACACACAGCCCTACGAATGTAGAGGGCAGAATAAACACAGAAGAGATAACTTAATCCTGAATTAATGTAAAGGTTGTCTTTATTTTGTTTTCTAAAACTGTAAAATGTAACTGGTTATCAAATTGTGTTATTTAGAAGACTGTACACATTTCTTTGTGTTTTTTACCACAGTAGCAATCTAAAGACTTTTGTCTTGTAAGGTGAAAATGCTGGCGACAGGTATACGTAATGGCCCTTCTATAGCACTACGGAATATGTTGGTGCGCTACAAATAAAGGATAATAAATTATAATAATAATGAGAAATTGACACAATCTTACCTCAAACTGAATGAGAACAACTCCAGTCTCCAGACCTTTGGTTAGCTGCTCCATAGAGCCTTGCAGAGTATCACCATACTCTGAGCAGGTAGGAAGAATCGAAGCAGGAAAGAGTTGTAGATCAGTCTCATCTTCTGACTTCGCTAGAAGTGGCTTCTCAACTTAAAGACAAAAACATTAAATATGGATTACTTGGTTTTCAGGATAAGCGGATAAAAATCAGTACAGTAATCTAATCATTAAGACACTGTTTATCTCCTATGTTAATTTGTGAAGATGACTTTTCCATTGCCCTAGCTCATATCCAAAGCTTTGCATGCCAAAGGCTAAAATATTTCTGAACACACTGAATACAGCGCTTTAAAGGCCTCATATAATTTAGAGATTTTTGGTTTAATTTTAAGGGTCATGGAATATATTGTTTTTTCATGCATTGAGAGGATTATTTTTTAATATTATTAACTTTTATTTGTAACGCGCCGACATATTCCATAGCGCAATACAGGGGATAAAAACAAGGGAAGATACAGCATTAACAAAATTCAAAAAATGGAGAGGAGCATGTTTTCTACAGTATGAAAGTTGTGTTTTTCGTGAAGCAGCAAGTGCACCAAGCTTACACATGTCTGTAGATTTTACTTGCAGACAATAATGATTCATACATCTAAATTCCAGCTTATTAGCTAACAAACTGCTCATTGGCAGACATGGGCAAGCCCCCACATCAGTTAAACATTTCAACCCAAGATCATTTGAAAAGAGAAAACACACAGTGCTACGTTATCAAATACCCTATTCCAGAAAAAATAGAAAAAAATGCTTTCAATGTCCCTTTAAAAGGTAGTGAGTAGAGGTTACATATTGGAATTGACATCCATATAAATAATCAAATATGGTTTCATTTCATGAAGTACATCCCAAACAGAACTATTAAAATTAAATTATATATGCCTCCTTGACTAAGGGGTGTTCCCTGTATAGACTTGTGAAATGTGACTTTAAATTCATCTACATATTTAGAGCCCTATTCCAATCTTTTACGCATGCACTTATGGTGCAACCTTGCAAACTTATGTATACACATCTCAATGCTGCGCAAATGTAGCGCTGATTAGGCTAAAATGATCTGTGTTATCAAGTTGTGGAGACCTGACACTTTCAAATCTCTCTCCAAGCCACTGCAATCCCTTCTAACGGTGCTTCACACAAGTTATATATAGTGTAAAAAATAAAAATAAATAAGTAGCAAAAATAAATAATAATTACAATGAAATAAAAGTGGCACTACATAAAAAAAAACACATTAACCTTGTACGGAAAAATCTTTACTTGTCTACCCCCTTAATGCCCATCCAGAGGTGATCATCAATGCCTTTGTACTCAATCTTCTGCCCTGGATCAAGCGGGCTATCCATATTGATTGAAGATTCATATACTCTTCAATGTTCCTTGAAGTCAGCTAATCATCATAGTCTGAACCTTTGAAATGACCCTCCACCTAAAAATCCCACGTGGTATATATATAAAAATATAGATTAAATTAGCATAGCTCCTCCTATGAAGAGCTCCCCCGACACAAATGGCTTTTGCAACAAATACATTTTTTTCTGTCTTCCGATTGGCTGAAATATGTGTAAATATTAGAAGTGGCTTTTAGAGGTCACCCTGCTCTTTTCGCGTGGGAAACATTTTTTAACCAATCATAATGCTCAGATTGATGGACCTTATTAATCTGAGCACTGTGATAAAAAAAATATTTTCAACCCAAAAAGAGCAGAACAATATCTAAAAAAACAGTTCTGACTAACTAAAACATGATTGAAAGACAGAAAAAAAAACAGAAAATCAGAAGACAGAAAAAATAAATTGTACTTTAGCTGCATACACAAAGCAAAAACTCATTGTGGCAGTGAAACTCCTCATAGGAGGTCGCTCCGTTAGTAACTTTAGGTGGAGGGCCATTTCAAAAGCCCAGAAGATGAGGATT
The DNA here is from genome assembly GCA_027410445.1 of Discoglossus pictus. NCBI lineage: Eukaryota > Metazoa > Chordata > Amphibia > Anura > Alytidae > Discoglossus > Discoglossus pictus. The sequence continues at coordinate 220,597,145 of CM050166.1, read as the reverse complement.
CACTGGCTTCAAGCAACATTGAAGAGGACGTGATTTTTTTTATCAACACGCACAGTCCACTTGATCCAGGGCACGCTTTAAAGGACCTCACTGGCATAGTATACATTTTAAGAGCCATGGGTGTCCTTACAGATGCCACAGAGGCATGGGGGTCCTTGCATACAGGACCCCCTGGCATAGGCATTCATTTTGTGTGCTACAGATATCTGTATTAGGGGTTAATTGTTAGGTGCCACAGAACTTCTTTTAAGGATCTCCGTGGCACAGGGTTAAACATTCGGTGCCATGAGGGTCTAAACAGAACCCCATGATTATAGTTTAGGGTAGCGATAAGGTAAGCAGTTAATAGAATCACTAGCATGATAGGGCTGATCTGCAATGGGATCTTAGACAGCCTGCCAATCTCTTATTATGCCATGGGAAGGGGTTTATGTAGATAGATGGGGAGGGCTGTGTGTGTGTTTTTTATACTACAGAACTGCTCAGGAAACCACTGAGCTGACACCTCAATGTCTCCTGCAGCAAGCTGTAACAACATCAGGGCTGCAATGAAACATGCCTGGTGTGTGTTCCCAGTTTACATAAAGTTTAGTAGGTCTTGCAATTGGAATGGCTGCATAGCTTGCACCAAAAAAAGTCCCACAGTTACTAGAGAGCCTTTTTGCACAGCTATGAACCTGAATGGAATGAGGCCCTTACACTCTATTATGCGAATATAAATGGTTACACAATATTTTCATTTAAATAAAGGTTTCTCCTGAAGATAAATTCTCAAACACCCACATTAGTTACATGTTTTATTAAATCTATCCCACCACTCCTTCAGTTTATATCTGATATAACCCACAACAATGGCTATTCTATTATAATAATTGCACAATTCATCTCCTCTGACTCACACTAGCACTTTAGCTATTTACATTTTTGTATTTTGCCTTGACTTTTCCACTTGCATACCACAATCCTGGTTTACAGAAGTTATTGATTTGAAAAACCTTCTTTTGCTACTCCCACTATCAAAGGATTACATAATGTGGACATGTTTTTATATATGTCTAAACAGAGTGCTGTGGCCTCTCTTTTACAAGAAAATATTTAAGAGCAGTAATAAGATATTTAATATTATCTAAGATTGACAGGGTTCCCTGGTGGTCCAGCCAGTGGTTAGGATTCAGTACTTTCACCACTGTATCCTGGGTTCGATTACAGTCAGGGAACCAAGAGGTTACACAACCTTGAAGTCATGCAGGGTTGGGCCTGGTCGGTACTTGGATGGGAGGCCACCATGAATACCAGGTAGATCAGCATGGTGTGTTATGGTCCATGAGGTGACAGAGTCGTACACGTCTGAACAACGCAGAGACACAAGATTGACATGTTATTTCATAACTATCTCACTGAAATAGAATTGAAACAGACCTATATTATGTGGAAGTGTCTTAAAATTATTATAGAAGTAGAGTTGTTTTATGCATAAATTAACTTAGTAGATCTACTGACTGAGGTAATGGCATTATCAACAGAAAGTAATTAAAATTAGCAGTGGGGGTAATAAATAAGATAAGCATGCTCCGTTAAAATATGAAAGTGACAGATGTTAGCAACTAAATGTAATGTTGTCATTGTTAAAATGTCTCTCTTATTATCATTGTTACTGGGCATGGCCTTCTTTATTCTTCCCACATTGCTAACTGTGATTAATTGCTATTGATAAAGCCATTACCTCCAAGGGTGGAACTTTCCGTTGATTTATAAATAAATATCTTCTACAATAATGTTAAGACACTTCCAAATAATTATAACAAATTGAAATTGTTTTTTATTTTTTTATTTGTAGTTTTCATCTCTGAACAAAACTGGAATATTTTCTGTGTCACTTCAAAAAAAGGGGAGTGAGAAAAGCAGGCAATCCATGTAAGGAAGAGCTCAGTCGCCATGGTTCATGCTATTAGAGGGACATGGAATGCATATTTTTCGGTCATGTATTTAAAAGGAGCATGCTTTAAACATTATAAAAAAAGATTTTTTTCATGAAAAAATATGTAGTAAAACTTGCTTTATTGGAAAACGAATAGGAAATACCTCTGTGTGAGCAGAGAGTATGCACGACTCTAGATCTCATTGGCTGACACTTACAGCTCAAATGCTCGCTATCAGAAGCAACCAAGTAAAAATAATGCCTTCATTGGCCCTTTAATCCCTATTACATAGAAATCCAGAACTACAGATTAAACAATGAAGGACACAGGTGCAAAAAGCAGACTATTGATTAATATACAGATACTTATATAGGTATATATACTTATTGTGAAAAAATAACTATAATACAGAAACACATTTATTTAGCATGGAATGATTATTACATCTATTCAAATATATTTAAACTCATGCATTCATTATTTACAATGTTCTGATGATAAAATAACCCACTGCATATAATCAATATATGGGATATTTACATGAAGTGATACAGTTGTGATGGAAAGCATCTCCATCATCTGTAACATTAATTCCATGCAAAGTTTTTTGTTTGAATGTTGAATCTTATTACACTGCACTTCTTTATTAGTTCCATTAGAAAAATATAAGTAGGTGTAAATAAATTAACATTTAAATAACTATGGAAACTTTAATTGTTTTTGCTAAGAAGGGAACAATGAAAATGAGTCATCCAAAGTCTGTTCCCTGCAGTTGACTTTGATTATCAGCAAAGTGTTTTATGCAAGTGAAAATGGTTTGATTAAGGGAACACAACCTCTACATAAAATATATACACAATCTACTGGCTGACATTATTTTTTGGTGCAATATAATCATCTGTTTTTAATTTTCTACACATTTGCATATTATTGTGAAAAAAAAATAGATATAATAAGCAAAATGTTTATGGAAGGCAAAAGAATAAAACACAAATTTCTACATTCTAAGAACATGATGCCCATTTTGAACTGTAATTATTTTAGAGAGTACATTTACTAATATGACTGCAATGGACCTCCAACTATGCCAGTCCCACACCTACCAGTATAGCTTGTTAAAGCATTTGAACTTATAAGGACTCGTGGTATTGGAATAGGTTAGATGTAGATGTACAAGATATATTGGTGTTATATTCCCCATAATATAAAGTAAAAATCATATAATATAGATAAATTAATCAGGGAAAAAAAACAGCTGACATCAGTAGGAAATCAATTAACGATTTTTTGTCTGTGACTTTCCATCAACCTCTGTAGAATATGCCTTATCAGAATATTACCTTTCCTCCTAACCAGCAATGCAAGTTCCCGTGTGTGAGACTCCCGACTGGCTTTTATAAACATTACTACTTGGTCGTGTGTGTGCTCGGAGATGTCACGTCCATTGATCAGCACAATTTGATCCCCTTCATTGAGCTTTGGAATGCATTTGTCAGCCTGTTCAAAAGAAAAGAAAGGCTAGTGTAAATGTTAGCAGAACAATAAAAAAATAATAATTATAGAACCAAATTTTTTTGAAAGGATTATACCACCTATACTATCAAACAGTAACATACGGTATTCACTCTTCAGTTTATTTCTATTATTATTTATTGACTCTGGTACTTGTATGTATACATATTTCCTGTTCTAAACTATAAAATCCCACCTCTCATTTATAAATTATGAAATACCTTTATAAACTAGGCTCAAAAACATGCTGAAGTCTGTAAAAGACACATTCTGGACTATAGATAATTTCTCCACAACAATTACATATTTTCCATAGCTCCTAATAGTGTAAAACCTTTTTTTTTTTAAAACAGAATTTTTTCCAAAAATATATAAAATGGACACTTGAAGGAGTAATATAAGGGGGAAGCAATACTTGGGATTGCTTTATCCTACCTGGCAGAATTATTAATTCAGTATTTAGAATGTTAAAGTCGTACATTCAAAAATACTGACATAATCATACCACCCTTTCCCCCTTATCCTCCTCCCTTCCCCCTATCCTCCTCCTCCCTTTCCCCCCCCCTTATTCTCCCTTCCCTCCCCCTCCTCCATTATCGTCCTCCTCACTTCCCCCTCTCCAATCACCTCCCTTTCCCCCTTCCCCTCCTCCTTTTCTCCCTTATCCTCCTCCTCCTTATCATCCTCCTCCCCTTATAATCCTCCGCCTCCTTCCCCCATAACCTCCTCCTCACGTCTCTCCTCCTCTCTCCTTACTTGTTATTATGCTCCGATGAGCTGCTGATACTGATGCTGACACCGCAGCACGTCTTCCGGTTATGAACAAACCGGCATATGTTAAAGACGCAAAGCGCATGTGATGTCACGTCATTAGCATATGCCGGACTGGTCACAACCGGAAGACGAGCTGCACGTCAGGATCATCATCAGCAGCTCATCAGAGCATAATAACAAGTAAGGAGAGAGGGGGGTAGGGATTGGAGAGGGGGGAAGTGAGGAGTAGGTTATGGGGGAAGGTAGAGAATGATAAGGGCGGGAAGGAGGAGGATAAGGGGTTAAGGAGGAGGAGGATAAGGGGTTAAGGAGGAGGAGGATAAGGGGTTAAGGAGGAGGAGGATAAGGAGGAATTGTGTGCGGAGGCGGCCCAGGCAGCACTGGGCCCCCTCCAGATCCGCCCTGCACTCCTGCAGTAACCCCGAACGTGGCTCAGGGTTATCGATTCTGGAACAACAAATTAACCCTGAGCCACGCTCGGGATTACGAGGTTAAAGGACCACAAAAGTCGCCATATATTCTCTGCACCATCAGTTAAAGGGTGGGAAATCATGTGGAAAATGTGTTTGCGTTTTGAAAATGGATCAATAATTGACTTGGATATTGTCATTTAATTGAGGCCTTGACTCCGTCCCACAAGAACCTGCATAAATAATGAGACTGGGGTCTGTAACGGTTACAAATAGTATTATAGATTTACACAGCCTTTAAGAGTAACATATGATGGGGTAGTGGTAAGTGTTCCCGTTCAAAAAGGTTTTCATTGGTAAGTTCGATGCTCCAATTTCCACTTTTTTTTTGTTTAACTAATGTACTTTTGATTTAGAACCAATGACTTACTAATTGAATCATTTTATAAAACAACACATGTAGCACTACACCAAAACACTCTGCTTTAAAAAGTATATATATAAAAGTTAAATTAATTTCACTCTTTGAACTATATATATTGAACTAGTAACTTGCCCGTCATAAATTACTGTATCGTATGTTATGTTCAATTGTCTATTCAGTCTCTCTGTGCACCCTCTGTCTATCCATGTGCTCTGTCCCTTGCTCTCCCTGTGCTGTCTCTCTCTCTCTGTTTGCTGTCTCTTTGTGTGTGCACCCTCTCTCCTGAAGATGACGCAACTGCGCATGCATGCAATGGCATGAAGAGGACACAACAGTGCATACACGATTTTCCTCCTCTTTAGCGTTAGTAGCTTGTGAGTAACGCCTGAGAGGTGCGTTCTGCACAGGCGTTCCGCTCTCTCTCTGTGCCCTCTGTATCTCTCTCTCCCTCCGTCCTCCCTCTCTCTCTCTCCCCTTCTCCTCTCCCTTCCAATCTAAAGGACATATTACGGATTTTGTAAACATTAAAGAAAAAGTTCAATCTGTGTGGGGATTTGAACCCAGGACTTTCACGGACTATAGTCTTTACCTACTGTGTTATCGGATTTGCTGCTACACTAGCTGCTAGTATATAATCAGTTAGTTATAGATCACTTAGCCACTGCCTTCTAGTTAATATTCATTGCATCCTTACTCAATCAGGCAGAGGCAACACACTGAAATAGCTTAACTCCAAGAATTCAGCACCAATTTAAAGAATGAAAACTCTTTTTCCACATGCTTTTTCACCCTCTATATAGTGGAGCACACATGGGGAATTGTGTGGTCCTTTAAGTATACACAGAAAATATGAGCAAAATAAAAAGCTATTTGAATTTCAGCAGAAAAAGGCTTTTCAATAGTCTAATCATTGATCATTATTCAAAAACACACAAAAGTAAAACTGTTTTTTTTGTTATTAAAACGAAATACAAATATATAGTTGAATAATCAGAGTATAGCAGTGAATAGGGATACCTTTTTTATTGGACAAACATATTAAAAATAAAGCGACAAGCTTTCGATAGATAATGCCTCTCTTTATAAAGTCAAAGCGCGATACTTTTTGACTTGACTTTGCTTTTTGACTTGATAAAGAGAGACATTATCTCTCGAAAGCTCGTTGCTTTATTATGAATACGTTTGTCCAATAAAAAAGGTATCACTATTCAACTGGATTACTTGACATTCACGGCTACCTCACTCATATATATATATATATATATATATATATATATAGTAAATAGATAGTACATCTATATATATATATATATATATATATATATATATATATATATATATAGTAAATAGATAGTACATCTGTGTTCACATTTGAAGCTTACTGGCTATCATCAGCATGGAGCGGGTTCTGTGTTGTGGACTTTATGAGTAGGTAGTTCACCACAACAATAATTTATAATATGGTGGGCAAAAGAGCGACAGATATAAATACAGAAATTTCTTTGTAATAACCTAATTTTTCATAATATTAAAAGTAAGTTTCATTTTTAACTGCCAATAACTGTGAATATATTGTTTTCTGTATCTCTTCTATTGTGGGTTTATCTGATTTCCAGTTTTTAGTTATGATAATTCTCGTAGCTAAAAATAAACATGGTCAGCTGTTTCTTGATATATTTGATATAGGGAATCCTAATAATGTCTCTTCTGGTTTTCTAGGGTAAAGTTATAATTTTGAAACTTTTTTGTTAGGAATAAAAATGTTTTTGGTCGTCTGGGCAGATCCCAAACGTGCGGTTCATGCAAGAGTGGCTTGATGATATTAAGGTCAGGAGACTGTGATGGCCACTCCAAAACCTTCACCTTTTTCTACTGTAACCACTGGAGGGTAAACTTGGCCTTGTGCTTTGGGTCATTATCATGCCGGAAAGTCCAAGAGCGTCCCATGCGCAGCCTTCGTGCAGAAGAATGCAAATTGTCTGCCAGTATTTTCTGATAACATGCAGCATCCATCTTGACATCAATTTTCACATTATCTGTGCCTTTAGAGCTCACACACCCCAAAACACCAGTGAGCCACCACCAAGCTTCACAGTGGGGATGGTATTCTTTTCCCTATAGGCTTTGATGACCCCTCTCCAAACATAGAGCTTCACAACCATAAGCGATATTTTGGTCTCGTCACTTCAAATTACAGTGTGCCAGAAAATGTGAGGAGTGTCAAGGTGTTGTCGGGCATATTGTAATCAGTCTTTTTTGTGGCATTGGCACAGTAAAGGATGTTATTCTGGACACAACCAATTGCATTTTCTGATAAACACCACCCTTCAGAATTGTAAAAGGACACATAAAATATTATACTATGTAGAAGCACACTGAACACTTCACTTTTGAAATCAGTGTCATACAGTTTTCCTTTCTTTTCTTTTAAACAAACATTGCAGAATTTACTATTTATACTGTAACTTGGCCTTTTTGTGTCATTGACGCACTAAAAGGCTTCTTTATGACAACTCGACCATGCAGCTCATTTATGTTCAAGTATCGTCGTATTGTGCTCCTTGAAACAACCACACCATCTTTCCGTCTTTTTCCTGAGCAGCCTGTATTTCTCTTGAGGTTACCTGTGGGTTTTTCTTTGTATTCCAAACATTTTTTTCTGGCAGTTGTGGCTGAAATCTTTCTTGGTCTACCTGACCTTGGCTTGGTATCAAGTGATCAACACATTTTCCACTTCTTAATAAGTGATTGAACAGTACTGACTGGCATTTTCAAGGCTTTGGATATCTTTTTACATCCTTATGCATCTTTATGAAGTTCCATTACCTTGTTACGCAGTCTTTTGACAGCTATTTTCTGCTACCCGTTGATCAGTATCTAGCCTGCTCAGTGCATCCACGTGAGCGCTAACAAACTCATTGACTATTTATACACAGACACTAATTGAAAAATTACAAAGCCACAGGTGTGGGAAAGTAACCTTTAATTGCCATTTTAACCTGTGTGTGTCACCTTGTGTGCCTAACAAGGCCAAAAATTCAAGGGTATGTAAACTTTTGATCAGGGCCATTTGGGTGATTTATGTTGTCATTATGATTTAAAAAGGGGCCAATCAACTATGTGATAATAACTGGCTTCATATGATCACTATCCCTCAATAAACTAAATTTTTTGTCTGATCAGTCATATTTTCAAAATAAATGCCAAAATTATACAATTTCTGCCAGGGGAGGCAAACTTTTGAGCACAACTGTATCGGTTTTATATAGATTCAGATACGGTGTCAAACACTGGTAGCTGTAACATATTTCCAGTACGGACATATCTCCATTTCCATAGTACCAAATATAAATTTTTTTGGACACACAGAATATTAAAAAAGGTAATACTTACAGGTGATCCTGATGTTATTCTAGACACAACCAATGGCATTTTCTGATCAACACCACCCTGTAGAATTGTAAAATGACACATATAACGTTATACTATGTTGAAGCTCATTGCACACTTGTAAATCAAATTGTCATACAGTTTTCCTTTCTTTTCTTTTTAACATACATTGCAGAATTTACTATTCTGTTGGCTTAAAAATACACTCAGGGTGAATTATGTTTAATAATATTATATATTCATATTAGTAAAAATGGATGCCTTAAAATCTTACAAAATTGTGTCTTATAATGTTTTTAACCTTTCTTACACTCTTTTACAAACTATCAAATCAACTCTGCCACCCCAAGAGGAAGTTTATATCATTTTAAAGAGCGTTACAACCTGTCTATATATTGTATCAGCAGTTTTTCTCCAGAGCAAACGATTTTTGGAATATTTAGAATGGATTTTGTTGCTCAGTATGCTAATGTGTGGCTCAGAGTAATTAACAAGGGTAGGAGAGGGATCCAAGTGCCAGATAATATTGTGGGTCTCTATCTTAGCCACAACAGAGACAGATAAACAGACTAGAATCCTAATTAGCACATTAAAACAAGAAATTAATATGCGCAAGTCACTGATTTGGATATTAATGCAGCAAAAACAACATGGAATTTCCCAGAGCTGTTTCACTTTAAAAAAAATGGATAACATAACATATAGCAAGTTTGTAATGCTCTTTAAGAATAAGATTAAAAACAACTTGATTTTGGAGTGACAGAAGCCTTTTAATCTCACTGAAATTTACATTTGGAACAAATTTAGGACCTCCCCTTAATAAATGTTATATTATAATACTTATTTAGATAAAGCTTCCCATGCAATTTAATGAGAGAAATCAGTTAATAAAAAAAAAACCATTCTGCATATTAGCCATGAAAATATCAGTTGCTTATGAATGACAAAATAAATGTGTTTACTTGAATATAAATACTGCCACATTAGGAGCAACATCACTTTATGACGTGACCTTGTAATGTCATTAAACGGACGCAGATGCCTTTATTACCTTATTAACCTTTAAAGCATCTGTCCATTGTATTGCAAATGGTTGCCTGAGTCTGAGCATGCCTGGTCTTTTTTGTGCAAAGACTACTTTAAAGACAATGAGTAAAATGACATAGGGGCTAATCCAGTAATTAAGGCGATGCCATGTCTTTAACCAAGAATACAATATTCTTTTGTGGGTGGATCAAGCAGGCTGGCAGGTAGCTAAATACTGCAGAATTTAATGTTAGCTTAATGTGGGGAAAATGCATTTTTTGTCAGAAATAGCATTCGGTTGATAAAGTACTTATTACCTATAGGTTTAAATTATATCTTAATGGAACCTTCACTGAGTCAGTTTAAATGGGACATTCTTCCTAAACATAAGAACACATAAGAACTGAATCTGGCATATATGTCTCAGCTTTACTCAGATTGGCTCATGTTCTTCTGAGACAATTAGATGACTCACTTCAAAATTCAAACTGTTTGGGCAAAGACAGAAAATAAAGACGAGATATAAAATTGCCAGTCAAACTAAGCAAATTCTGTAACTTTTACAGACATTTCTTTCTCTTAATTATAGAAAAAAAACTAGGCTTATGTAGAAATTCCCCTTTAAGGGCACAGAAGCTGAATGCATTTAATACTACTTAACAGCATTAAGTAGACATATGTTCACACAACCCAGTGGCAAATACAGAGTCTCAAAGAAATAAAATGTTTATTTTGTTTATATCTATTAACCGTAAATACAGGGAACACATTACCTTTAAGTTGAATCCAAATTTCCCATCTTCATCGGGTGTGATACGGACCAGCAACAGATCTCCATTTGAAATTTCATTCTATAATACACAAAAACACACATGCCCTGTCAATATGTCAGAGTAATGGTGCTCATTAATATATTGCTTAATAATTATATGATGTTTTCCCTAACAAATCAGAGATAATTACCTAGTAGTAAGAAAGCTGCATTATAACCGCCAGCAATTTAAAAGTTGAATATAGGAGGCAATGGTATGCGCATTGCATTTCAATGTTCAATTGCTATTTTTACAGTATAGAGTTCAAAGCAGCTACCTAAGCCACTACCCGAAAAGGGGTCATGATTTACTAAGGTGCAAAGGATGGTGTTGCCTACACAAATTAACTCCTTTCTTACAGAGTTTGTACCATTTTGCGTTGGGTAAAAAAAAGTTTTTATGGACTTAGGGGCCAATTAAGAGCCTGTTTAAGTGAAATAAGTTGCCTATCACTGCATTAGACATTATGGGCCATATTCTATAAGCTACTTGCAATTGCCTTGAACTCATAAATTTGGCTTCGGGTGTTTTTAAAAAAAATGTTCTATTGACTTAAAAAATAATTTGTGCCAATAAGTAATATTTGCTGAATATGTAGCAATATTAAGAGTGATTTTAAGTGTGTATAAATTTACGAATTGGGCAACTGAATTGGGCTTTATGTGTGCGACTCTAGAGCTGAAATTCCCTTTATGATGTTTAATACATGGGATCTAATATTGTTTTTCCAATCAGTCTAAATCAGAGAGACGTAATCTGCTCTTTCAGAGGCCACTACATACCTTATCACAGTAGTACTGATTGGAGTCATCTGTTGAAGTCGATTTCTTAATGTTGTCGTACGTTTCCAAAAATTTCTTATCTACGCCTTCAAGAGGGTGAGAAGATGAAGACTGACTTGACATCCCGTTAGGAGAGTTATGCAAGGAAACTGGGTGTGTGAGTGTCAAACTGTTATCCCTTGGGCTGTGTTCCAATATATTCCTTAAAAAATATATATATTGTCATAAACAGATATTTTCCAAGCTATTTAGCATATATTTAACAAATGTACTATTTGCACTAGCAATATATTTAAAAGTAAAGCCACAAATGAGAATTTAATGTGCTTACTGTCATAGTACAACAAATAATGCTTGTTTTTAACATTTTAAATACTAAAAATATATTGTAAAAATGCAAAACATCAAATACTGATTTCAAAGCTATTTTCCAGAAGTTGTGAATAGGAAGTTAAAGGGACACTGAATTCATCAATACTACTTTACATCAAAAACAGCACTGGAAACAATTAAAACAAAATCTTAAAATCAGTGCATATTTCATTGTGTTCTACAAGATTTTAGATGCCCCAGTTAATCTTCATCAGCTGTATTCCGCTTCCTTCAGATTTTGCAAGGACCAAAAAGTACCAGCACCTGCCAAACTACAAGCAATCCATTGCTGCAACCAAATATGTAAATGTATTCATTTTGCTTCTTTAGATAATTTTATTTCAAAAAGGAAACTACGTGAATTCTATGATTGCAGTAATTTATGGCACCTTCAGGACCTAAAAAGATGTTTGGTTAAACTTAATAAATTCTGTGGTGCAATCTACAGTTTACAATGCACATTGTTTTAAGAAGTGAAGTAATAATAAAGAAAATCTTACAGAAAGTATATAAAAAATGATGTAGAAGTTGTTTTTATTGGTGAGATAGTGGTGAGATTAAATAACAAGCCCAGCGGGTGCAATGTATTGTTGAAACTGGTTGTCCGTTTGCTTTTTTTACAACATTTGTCAGCAAAATGTTCAGTGCTGTTCAATTCCCAATTGACTGGACACATTGATACATCTCTGCTCTGGATTGCCTGCTTTCCAGATTATAGATTCCACATTTAGACATTACATGACCAATTAAACAGAACTTTGTATCACTTTTTGATGGATGTTTTATTATTATTTTATTACACTATTATTACTTTGTAAGCAATCTAATCTCTTCTAGTATTTCTCTAGCAACTGGTCATTAATAAAACTTGGTAGAACATCAATATTTATTAAGGTAAGGTTTGGCTGTGATGGTTATTTACTTAGAAAAAATTAAAAGAAAAAATCCACTACAGCATCAATGAAACACTTCACAAACTTTGATACTCTTGAACCTAAATAATTCAGATATCAAACTAATTTCCTTAAATCAAGGATACAATGTGGAACATGATGTTTAAAGTAGCGTGGGTGTAGGGAACACTACTACAAAACTATGCGGTTTCCACAATATAAAAAATAATATAAGAATTTGAACCTGCTATTTAATATAATTATGTTGACACTGCTCTTAAAAAACTACAATAATAAATGTATTGACCGATAAAAAATTACACATTAAGTAAACAGACATGGGAGAAGTAACAGTAGAAAAGAGGTGGATAATAAATTGTCACTTACTTCGGTGAGTCTTGATCTGATGACCTTACACAAAATAAGAAAAAGAGAAGTCAAACTCATCATAAAAAAAAATACATAATTTATGCATTCAGTTGTAAAACAAATGCATGCCACTTGTGCATAGATTATTTTACAATATGGTGTACTGTGCTGAGTAACCATCTATGAAATACGTAGATCACTTGTGAACAATAAGGCTCACAAACTAGTCTATAAATATATTGTATAAAGTGACAGTGGGATCATTTTGCTGCTTGTTCTGTACATGTACTTTAATAACTACCATTGTGATGTAGCCAGGGCTTGTGAACATTTTGATTTTATTCTGCTTTAGGACATTCAGATTTCTACATCCTCACTTGCAGCTCCTCCTTTTACCTTACTATATCTCAAAATTATAAATGTATGTGTGTTTATGTGTATATAGTATGTCACAAAGTGTCAAGTGCAATGCAGACAGAAATATCACTGCATATAGACATTTCTGTGCATATACAAACATATTTCAATGTACTGCATTGCAGCCAGGCAGCCTGCAGCCCTCTAAAAATGTGCTGCCCCAGGCCTGGGTCCCATGGACCTAGGCAGAGACACAGCCTTGAACCAGGGTCTGCAATTGCCATACTAGGGAATAATGCTATCAGAAGTTGAACTATATTTTGAATCAAATTATTTCTTAATATACCCTATTAGAGTTGTATTTGCAATGATGCTATAAATATCTTCACAATCAAAAAAGATAACGAGTTCTTATCAAAAACACCCTTTTCTAGCTTTGAGCAAATCCTGTTTACATTTCTCATCCAACTAACGGGTTTCAGTTTTCTTTATAGGGAAATTTATGTTCCTTGATTTGCACCTAAATCCATCTGTTTCCATGAAAACACTACCATCATCAGTGTATTTGTGTAACAGCCCAATAAAAAGGTACTTAGTAATACCGACTACAATACTCTGGATAACCAGTCTTTACATGAATTATTATAAATCACTGAAACCAGTTTGTTGTAGGCCATGCTCTTAATCCTAGTCTTCATCCAAAAAGTGCCGATTTGCGCGATTGCGAGCTAAGGGTGCCGATTTGCGTGCTTGAGACTGCATTGTAGCAATTGAATAGCATTTCCGGTTTTAGTGATTCTAACAGGCTTTCTGACATGTACTGTAACTTCTTTTGCAGGTTACACGCCTTACAGGATGTTTCTTGCAATGGCTCATCACTTGGAGAGAAAAGCATCAACAAGCCTAGGAATGAGGCGTAGTTATGATGCAAGTTTCAAACTTGCAGTTGTTAATTATGCAAAAACGACAAGCAACAGAGAGGCTGAAAAAAAATATGGCTTGGATGAATCCAATGTGCGACGTTGGGTTGCCTCAGAGCAGAAATTGAAAAATTCAGTTTCCACCAGAAAATCTTTCAGGGGACCAAAACATGGCAAATATCCGGAACTTGAAGCTGGGGTTTATTCCTACATTCAAGATATGAGAAAAGACGGGATGCCTACTTCATGTGAAGTAATCCAGCTGAAGGCCTTAGAAATTGCAAAAACCTTAAAAATAAATAAGAGGGAATTTCGTGCAAGCATTGGATGGTGCCGTTGTTTTATGCAGAGAAAGGGTCTCTCTCTTCGACGAAGCACTTCATTGGCACAGAAACTGCCGGCAGATTTTGAGGAGAAACTGACTAGTTTCCAGCGGTATGTCATCCAAGTTGGGCAGCGTCACTCATACCCATTATACCAGATGGGCAATGCTGACGAGACTCCTGTATTTTTTGACATGCCAAGCAATACGGCAGTAGACCAGAAAGGGGTAAAAGGTGTCACCTTAAGAACAACCGGCAATGAAAAATAACGGTGATGTTAGCGGTTACTGCTGACGGAGGAAAGTTACCCCCCTATGTTATTCTGAAGCGAAAAACTTTGCCCAGAGAAAACATTCCTGAGGGCTTAGTGATTCGTAGCCAGGAAAAAGGCTGGATGACAACTGAACTGATGGTTGACGCGTTGTCTCTAGTTTGGAATTGCAGACCTGGAGCACTGCTCACTAAGAGAGCCATGCTGGTCTTGGATGCTTTTAAGGGTCATCGCACTCCTGAAGTGAAGAATAAAGTTGCTGCACAGAAGACAGACCTCGTTGTTATACCAGGTGGCATGACTTCAAAGCTACAAGTGCTTGATGTCATTGTAAACAAGCCGTTCAAAGACAACCTTCGCAAGCAGTATTCAGATTGGCTTCGGGAAGGGGATCATGCTCTTACACCATCTGACAAGATGAAGAAGCCGTCAGTGACACTTCTGTGCCAATGGATTCTCACTTCATGGTCAAGTATATCATCTAACTCCATCATCAGGGGGTTAAAAAAAATGCTGCGTGTCAAATGCATTGGATGGTAGCTAGGACAACTTGCTATGGGAGGAGAATGAAGAAAACCGTGACAGTGATGAAGTCAGTAGTGACACCAGTGATGACTGTGAATAGGCCAATTACACTAAAATGTGTTACCTGACCTAAGTAAAAAGTTTCCGGTTACCTTATGTTTCATGTTACCTTAACTTTCTGTTGATGTTAATATGGACAACCTGTCTAAGGAGTTACCGTATAATGTTTTCCAATTACTGGATACTGTATATGGTACAGTATATGGTAAAATAAATCACTATTTTATTCCCTGAATCTAATTGACTTTTGTCTTTTTCTCTCCAATTTTAAGGGTGCGGCTTATATTTGAGTAATATCTTTTTTCTATTTTTTCTCTTGAATTTTGCTGGTGCGGCGTATATGCGGGTGCGGCTTATATTCGGACCAATACGGTAGTTAATTTTTGAGCTGGTCAAACTAAACAATTGTATGACTGTGGAAGTGGAATAATGAAGAACAGAGTTCCTGAATAGGCAGATATAACAATTACTACTCATATTTAATTGTTATCTTTTTTTAAGAATGGTTTATGAAAATTAAAGACTAATGCTCAGTAGTTAAACTGTGAATACCTCTTATTCAAGGACCACTGGCAAAAAAAAAAAAAAATAATAACAAAAGCTGTGCTTATTTCCAAACTCATTATTCATTGAAATGTGTCCATGAAATTATGCACACCATAAAAAAGTAAAGAAATCTCTCTAAATAATCACACTAATTAAGTCTTATTAAAAATGGCAGCCCTTTCAGGCACTTTACTGAAGTAACAAACTGGCGACTCTGCCAGTGACAAATATGGCCGCTACACCCAAGCCACACACTGCGAGAAAAATATGGCCACAACAACCACACACATAGGGCCTCATTCTATTATCGGCCGTAGGAGATGCGGGGCCGCAAGGACCGGCCGCCGTAGGCTATTTGCCTATTCTATTCCCTTCCGGCCTGGGGCTCCGGCTGGCTTGCGGTCAGCGCCTTGTTATCCCTTGCGGCCGCACGCGCCGCAGGAAAGCCTTTGATCTTAAACGGCCACAAGAGTTTCGGCCGCAAGAAAACTCTGGTTGCTATTCAATTGCTCCAAAAAGGTCCCGCAAGCACACAATTAAGCACATAATAAAGCCATCCTGCATTCTTATGAGACGATAAAGTGATTGGGGGAGTTTGCATTCATAGCACAACATTCCCCTACACTCAAATCCGCAAATAATTTTTATTTTAATTCATGTCAAATATCCGTGGACAAAGTCCCGAGGGCTTGGAGCACCTCAGACCTGCCCAGGCTGCGGGACGTAAAATAAACCGTTAATGAAATATCGGATTTGGGCTGATGTGCAAGCTTAAGAGGGGGTTGCTATTAATCCTCATGTCCCCCATTATGATCCCTAGCATTTACAGAGCTTTACAGTGCCATCTTGAATTTATTTTTGCGTTTAAAGTTTTCAGACCTTGCGGCTGGTTGCATGATATGCGGCCGGCTGTAAGGGGGATATCCTTGCGGCGCCGTCTATTTGAATGGCAAGGTAAAGGTAGCTCTACACGGGGCCGTAAGACTGCCGCAAGGAATTGCGGCTATGCGGCCGTTTTACGGCCGATAATAGAATGAGGCCCATAGTAATTAAGAACCTGCTTGCTGCAACAGAGAAATATCTAATCTCACAAGACTTAGTCCTGTTCGGACTAAAACACATTTTAATCCTGCTAAAAATATGTATTCAGAAAGAAAAAAAAAGTATATACACATACATATTAAAAACACAATGTTTACATAGAATGATGAAAGGCAGAATAATACTTTTTTTTTATTTTTTTTTATCATTTTATGGACTTAGAAGAAAACAGAAAAGAATTGTGCTTGGAGTAAGTTTTATAATTTGGTGAGGATATTTTTTTTTATTATTCTGGGTATAAAATAATTTTTTCATTCATTTAAGTTGCCCTATAGTGCCATCTATGTATAAAAAGAAGGAGACTTATGACATTGTTACTGCAGCTTGTGGTAAGTAAGAGTATTTTTAATATAAACCGTGCAACAGTTTTCCAATGACCTATCTAATCACAATATTTTTAATACTATGACAGTGTGGGTACTTGGGTGCATACATAAATACATAGCTGTAAATAATAATTTTTTTTATGGAATAAGACTGTACAATTAGAGTTAATGTATTTGTATATTTTTGTTATATAAGATTATAACAGCTTGGATCATGGAAGAAACAGACCCCTGTCTCTAAACGTATGAGTTAATACACATAATGATAATGAAGAATTGGAAAGCATTCATTTTTATATCGTGTTCATACTTCGTGATCCTCATTATTATTTTTGTCCTTTTTCTAAGTTTATCGCTCTAAGTGCTTATAATAGTAACAAAGATAACACTGGGAACACAAAGTAATGCAATCACATTTCCAATGAAAATACTGTAGATTTTAGCAGGTTGTTTGAAAGAATCTCAAAGCAGCCTTTACCCATCTCTGTGTAACAGCTCCTTCTAGTGCCCTTATTACATGCTTTTTATAGAATTCAAGGTTATACATCAATTCACCTCTTGGCAAATGTGCACAGTATTTGACAATACATTGGGTTTAAAATATTAAAGAACTTAAATAACGTTTTTCAAAATAGAGTCACACTGAAAAAAGAAGATCTTACAGGTTTTGACGAGGTTTAAACTGATATACCGTATGTTAAAATTATATTTTTCCATCCTTTACAAATTAAGCATTAATTAATGAAGGGAATGTCTCAATACTGATAGAGTGTAATATCTCTGCTGCATAAACATGAGTGGAACCTAATACAAACATGAGATCCGCAGTCTTAAAATCATCAAGTGGACACGACTGTATCTGTAGATCTGCTGTGTTAAAGTGATTATTTTTGGCAATGATGAGTCAATCTTGCTAGTACTGTCCACATGCAAACTGGCAACCATCCATACACACCTTCCTGAAGCCATTAGACCTGAATCCCAGCCAGAACTGCTAACACACCCTTTGTGACCTCACAGGGAATGGAGACAATCATCTTAAATGAAGGCTAAGAATCTGAAGGTTGGAAGGAGATAGGTTTTGAATCTCATTTTTGAATCCCTTAATAGGAAATTTGCTCATGATGAGCACCTAATTAAAATATTAAGCTCCTTTAGATAGGGTATTACTCGGGTCACTTCAAGTGTACCAAAAAAAAAATTAAAAGATGTTCTAATCAGCATATAGCTGTTCGGTGTCTCAAACTAAGATTAGTAAGAAAAAAACCTAGGTGCATTTAATGTAAATTCTAGGTTAAAGCCACTGTGGAAGAATGGAGTATATCAACCTTACATACTATTCAGGCTATCTTGAAAATCGGTATTTTCAACTAAACATACATTGTTCTTATATGAAAGGTCACTTATAGAAATTCAAATATATGTGTAAAAGTTTTACCACATGCCTTTTATTGCTACAAGACCTCTTTTATGTTAGGTGATGTGAGCTGCTGAGGAGCACAGAACATGAATAATCTGTGAGTTTAGAACTCAGCTGCAGTCTGATTGGGTCAAAGATTCAAGAGCTACATAAAAACTCAGCTCACATGGTTCAGTGTCAACGACAAAAATCTATTTTTAAAAACAGCAGCATCCGATCTCCAGGAACATGGAGAAGTAACTGGTAAATTAGGAAAGTTCTATAACTTTTACATAGATCGTCTTTAAGAATGATCTTTAACATAAAATAAAATTATTTTTATTTGGAACTTGCCCTCATTTTTTCCCGTTTCCATTTTTTTCCTCTTTCTTCAAAAAATCTGTTCTATTTCCAGTAAAAAGCATATAATGGATTTCAGACTTCAATAAAGAATATTTGGTATTCAAATACTGTACATTTACAGTATTGAAAATGTTCTATTAGCAATTTTTGACATTACCAGTAACTAGAGAATTTTGTCTGTGGATAGATGCATATACTTATGATATTTTCGAAAGTGAACATATTTTGACTTACCGTGAACTGCGATTTTGAAAGAATTCTGAATCGCTGTCTTTTGATGTTGGAGAGCCTTTGTAAGTATAAAATACATCTTCTGTCTCCGTTATGTAGGTCATTTCATTGGCAAGATTATCAGCGGAAGAATGATGTGGTTTACGAATTTCATGACGTAACCGAGGACTCCTCCTAAGGAAAATTAGATAAAATGCATACTTTATCAAACTTATAAGACAGTGTACTCTAATAATGTCATCTTTTCTCATTGAAGGTAATCTACCTTAATGCCTTCTTAGATTTACTCAATTATCGGTTATTATTCTAGAATACACAGGATGTGTAAACTATGCTAATGACAAACATTTATTTAACTTGATAAAAACCTCTATACATTAGTATGTAATTATTAGAGAGCCATTCACACCGACTTGAGATATCCTAAACATTTGGCATGATATGGTCCCTTGAGGACTGGAGCTGTACCCTGCACTAAGGAATCTTATGAACATTCCAACCATATGAAATTGCATGTAATATCCAGAGAAATGTATTCTCTAGGAATCCGTTATTGGCTGGGAGCTAGCAAAATGGGAATATTACTAAAATTATAGCTGGTATAGAATCAGCATTTTGACACCTCTTGCTTGTGGGGCCTTTTTTCCCTTGAGATTCAATATTGTAAACATTCTTCTAAATTCTTAGCGCATTATGCACTAGCTTCAAGATAAGACACTGCTCACCAATTTGGTGTAATGGGAGGAGAACGGGAAGGAAGGCTTTTGGTCTCAAGATGTTCCATAGATACAGATCTTCTTAAATCTGTGTTCCATACCATACCACCAATTACCTTCCTGCATAGCTGGCTGCTGGCAGACCTGAAAAAGTAATGAAATATATAATATTACCATTGAATCTATAAGAAAGATATGTGCACCTATACAATTGAGTACCTCAAGTTACAGGATTATTGGCTGAAGCATGCCAAGGCACCAACTGTGTGATACCTTACAGACTGATGCCCTCAGCCTTATAGGATAGGCTTATTGTGCCAGGGGAAAGGGGACCACTGAGATATGTGTTAACATTGGGGACATTGTTATTTGTGTGTTATTCCTTGTTATGCCAGTTTAAAGCTTAGGATAGTGGAAATTGCCTTGGTACCACTAGGCCCATAGTATGGTACCCATGTTTATAGTTGGGGTGTGCATAAGAACATGATAGGAGTAATGGCTGCATGTCTATATTGTGCTTTTGGGGGGCTAGAACTTACAAGAGAAATATTTTATAAGCCTCATATTTCCTAGTACTGGACTAGTCCCTATTAACCAGATTAGGTAGATAACTGACCCCTAGGAGTCACATAACACAAGTCTCTCTCTCTATTATCACAAGCCTTTAGCCTGGCGTCTCTATACCTATTGTGTGTAATTACCCCCTACAAGAATACAGTGGTGGAAACGGAAAACAATGGGTAATTCTCTTTCAGGCATAGGTGATAACGTTAGCCAGAAGGCGATTGGGGTAACCATGAATGCCAATTTGAATTGATTGGCCTTTTGTTGCTAAGAGTGCAATATAAATATGTCTGTTGTAATGAAGAGGTTATAACTGGTACACATAATTAATGTGTGGATTTCGTTATTGATGCTGGAATACTGATTGCTGGAGTAAGGAAATTAGAAAGATATTTATGCTATACAAGACCACAGACATCTCTCAGTCTAACCCAAGGGCAGAAAATTATTCCTGCTGTACAGAGGTAAAACGAACTGGGCACGCCTGTGGGGAGAGGTTTGGGCAATACAGTGCCTTGCAAAAGTATTCACCCCCCTCTGCATTTTTCGTGTTTTGTTGCCTCACAACCTGGAATGAACATGGATTGTTTGAGGATTTGCATCATTTAATTTACAGAACATGCTCACAACTTTGATGCTTGCTTCACAAAAAAAAACAACAAAAAAAAACATCTTCAAATAGGACAAAATAACAGAAAAAGTCAATGTGCATAACTATTCACACCCTAAATTCAATACTTTGTAGAGCCACCTTTTGCGGCAATCACAGCTCCAAGTCGCTTTGTATAAGTCTCTATGAGCTTGCCACAACTTACCACTAAGATTTTGCCCATTCCTCCTTGCAAAACTGCTCTAGCTCCTTCAAGTTGGATGGTTTGCGCTTGTGAACAGCAATCTTTAAGTCTGACCACAGATTTTCTATTGGATTGAGGTCTGGGCTTTGACTAGGCCATTCCAACAGTGTGTTTGAGGTCATTGTCCTGCTGAAAGGTGAACCTCCGTCTTAGCCTCAAATCACGTACAGAGTGGTACAGGTTTTGCTCAAGAATATCCCTCTATTTAGCACCATCCATCTTTCCCTCAACTCTGACCAGTTTCCCAGTCCCAGCTACTGAAAAACATGTACACAGCTGATCCTGCCACCACCATGTTTCACTGTGGGGATGGTGTTCTTTGCGTGATTTGATGTCTTGGGTTTGCGCAAGACATATCATTTTCTTTGATGGCCGAAAAGTAAAATTTTAGTCTCATCAGACCAGAGCACCATCCTCCATACATTTTGGGAGTCTCCCATATGCCTTTTCGCAAACTCAAAACGTTCCATTTAGTTTTTTTCTGAAAGTAATGGCTTTCTTCTGGCCAAACTCTATGGAGCGTACGGCTTATTGTCATCCTATGTACAGATACTCCAGTCTCTGCTGTGGAACTCTGCAGCTCCTCCAGGGTTACCTTAGGCTAGGTCTCTGTGCAGTCTCTCTGATTAATGCCCTCCTTGCCTGGTCCGTGAGTTTTGGTGGGCGGCCGTCTCTTGGCAGGTTTGCCGGTGTGCCATGTTCTTTCCATTTGGTTATGATAGATTTGATGATGCTCCTGGGGATCATCAAAGATTTGGATATTTTTTTTATAACCTATCCCTGACTTGTACTTTTCAACAACATTGTCCCTTACTTGTTTGTAGAGTTCCGTGGTCTTCATGGCAGTGTTTGGTTAGTGGTGCCTCTTGCTTAGGTGTTGCAGCCTCTGGGGCTTTTCAAAAAAGGTGTGTATATGTAATGACAGATCATGTGACACTAGATTGCACACAGGTGGACATAATTTCACTAATTATGTGACTTCTGAAGGTAATTGGTTGCACCAGAGCTTTTTATGGGCTTCATAACAAAGGGGGTGAATACATGCCAATTCATGCCAATTTTCTGTTTTCTATATATAGTTTTATGTATATATTTTTCTCATTTCACTTCACCAACTTAGACTATTGTGTTCTGATCCATCACATAAAATTCAGATTAACAAAACATTGAACTTAAGGCTGTAAGGTAACACAATAGGTAAAAAGGCAAGGGGGTGAATACTTTTGCAAGGCACTGTAGGTTCTTATCATACACCATTCAACATACAGGTTGTCACAAGTCCCAAGCCACATCAGTTTCAAAGTCAAAGTACATGAAATAATAGGACAGCTTTGTGCTGTTATGCGTTATGATTTAAAATGCCATAAAGCTAATGTTGCTTCTGCTGGATCCTAGAGGAATTCTAGACGGTTGTTTATATTTATGTGGAAGAGTTCTTGCAATTGTTGTTGCGAGCTGCATAATTCTAATCATGTGCATGTAAACAGAGAGGGTGTCACTTTCCAAAAGCTCCAATTACTTAAAGTATATGTAAACTTCATATGTTTGTTGAGTATAGACTACTATAAACAGTTTGCATTTTAACCTAAATAAATTACATCATGGGATGAAGCCAATGACATCATAGTCTTGCTGGCTTCCAAGCTCCATGATGGACAAGCCCCCAGATGACTATGCTCAGGGAGGGAGAGAAAAGCAGACAATTTAAAAAGTAATATAAAATAAAAATAAAAATATTTATACTATTAACATTTATTTATTTTAAACACATACTGTTTTAATAGTCTCTGTACTACAAACAAACATATGAGCCAACGACAGAAAAATGGAAACTTTTATATATAAAATAGTCTTCAAAAGGTAAAGTTGCATCTAAAAATGATTTTATGTTCATGGCTTACAAAGCTTTAATATTGGGCTCAGTGGCATGGCTCCTTTGAGGGTAGCATTTCATAGCATTGCAATGGAGAGTACTGAGTTTGAGACTTGTCTCCTACTGATATATACGTAAGGCAGGTTGCAAGCGCAGAGAGCTATTATCACAACACCCTGAATTTGTTTTTGTGTGATTCGTAGTATAGCTCTGCATATTTGCTTGTAAGAGCTATGAATATGCATTGTGGGAGTTACTGCGGGAGACATGTATCTGAGCCCATTGTTAGTTTGCTTCACAAAAATACAGTGAGTCTTTAAAAACTAATGTTTAAAAGTATCCATATCCTATTTTTTTTAACAATTATGAAATAAATACAAATACTCACTTAGCTTGATTTATTGTACCCAAAGTCCAATAATTTGACACTAGCTTTTTTTCATGAGGTAGAGATCTCTTTGTCTGAAAAAATGTATGATGATCCACACAGGATTTCCAAAGATTTTTGCACGCACGATAGTTGAACATATTGAATGCAATCATCTGTTCTCTGCATCCACTCTGAAACACAGATATATACAGTATGTATAAGACTTCTGGTAATGAACACAAGCGATCATACTCAATGATATATACATGTTTATTTTCATTATATATGTCGCTTCAGTAAAAATATTATCTGAGAATTCTCATGCGGTCCTATCCCATTTCTGGAGTTGAAAATCATGTCACCGGTCTCACTCCACTGTACCATTTTTACCCCCCACAATTAGTTTATCACTTACACTCAACTGACAAAATACTTCCTCTCACTATGTATTCATCATCCTTAATTTCCAATGCAAATTATACCATTTCACAAAGTATCATAGGGGTTTAAAGGGCAACATAACTCACCAGATGTGCTCTGTACCATCAGATATAGGATTAAAAAGCATGCAGAAACAGTGCTTTCCTTTTTTAAATTGTTGCAGTATTTATAGTAAGAAGTTGCAGATAATTTAAATTATTCTTTGAGTTTACTTAAAATATAATTAAGC
The DNA here is from genome assembly GCA_027410445.1 of Discoglossus pictus. Classification (NCBI taxonomy): domain Eukaryota; kingdom Metazoa; phylum Chordata; class Amphibia; order Anura; family Alytidae; genus Discoglossus; species Discoglossus pictus. Next base: position 220,572,993 of record CM050166.1, on the reverse strand, counting down.
TGCACTAACCAAGGCATTTGAATCTGCTGTGTAAGGCTGAGTGAGGAAGTAGTGCAGGATCTGTGTGTTACATTTCAAGTCAGCTGCAATACTAATAGCAGTATGGAAGTATACTTTTTTTACACACCACACAGTTGTTAAACATTTGATTTCAGTGGAAGAGGATGTTGGTTCAAAACTAGATGCCCTTTTTAAAAATAATTTTATTGAGCTCATATGATAAAACAAACACCAAACAGCTATAATCTGTATGAGTTTTCCTTAAGACAATTAAGTCTTAATTTGTGCCAATTGTTCCACTATGGTTGTGAGGATGCCAAACCTGGTACACATATATATGCTAAAAATTTGTTGGAAGTACAGTGCATTGCTGGATACTACAACTGCTTTGCCTCTCTTTGGCCTGACTAAACCCAGCTCCATTCATGTGATTCACTAACCACATGAAACCACTCATTGGCTTTGTGATCAAGCCTCCACCTCATTATTCAAATGTTTCTTGTAGGGTTTGATGTGCTACACCAAAAATGAATATAACATATTCAAGTCTTCAGAAATAAAAAAAATATATATTACATAAAATCGAAAGCTGCTCATCTCTGCCCTGGAAGCTGCCACATTATAAGTGTTCTGCAGATTTAATGTTTGTTGGTATTGGTAAGTGGATATTTTGCTTCTCATAAATCTTGTTGACTTTTCTTCTTTACTTTTCTCTTTGTTCTGCTGTTTTTAAGCCCCCTATATTTTGTTTGTTTAAAAGAAGCATTTATATCGGTAATACTGAACTAATTAAGACTATATTCTATAATAGAAAATAGAAATGATAATATCAATTTAAAATTGTAAACTGAAATGCAACAAAAAGAGAAAAACATTCACTTACATGTTTTTGTCGTTGCTGAATGAAAAACTTTTTTCTTTTGAAAGAGATTTTTAAGATATTTACCCTAAGTAAGAAAAGAAAGAAATCGCACAATGATTATTCTTATGAATCTTTGTCCAAACAAACATACAGACACATACAAATATAAACACATTTTTAAAACACTTAGGAAAAGGCATATGACTGCTCTATCAAGGACTCATACCCCAGTACATGCACTCTAAATAGAAACTTAGACAGTTTTATTTTTAGATTGCAGCTGAGTGTCCAAACAAAAACATGTCTAAAGCTGCTTGATTTAAATCACTCATTAATATAATTATTTGTATAGCGGTCTGTGATTTTCCAAACAAGTTTAACAGGTGATAAGACAAACAAGGACTTGTCTGATGCAATGACTAACTCTGCACTATATTTAGCATCTCTCTTACATGTGTATATTATTGTTTAGTCGTTCAGTCGTGTCTACCTCTCCATGACCCTATGGACTGCAGCATGCAGACACATCTTCTAAGGTTTTCTTGGCAAAGTTACTGGAGAGTGTTGCCAGTACCTTCTCCAGTGGACTGCAATTTGTCTGGCCTCTTTGCTGTGACCGGACCATCTTTGAGGTACACAATTCTTTTCACTACAAGATAGCGACCCAGAAGGGGACGTGTATATAGGATCTCCCAAATATATATATATATATATATATATATATATATATATATATATATATATATATATATATATATATATATCAAATCTTTTCCATTTGTGTGTACACAGAAATCTCCCCACATGTGCAAACAACATCTCATCCACAATCTATTACACTGATCCACATACTCTTTTCTTTCTGGTGCTCTTGAATCTACCCAAACTTCAGCCTCAGACACATTTTAGTACTAAATAAATTATGATACTAACCAAGGATAGAAACTGGTGCAAATCAGTTTTCTGTATACAGCGATGCCTCCAGAAGCAATCCCAATGAGAAGATCTAAATTATGCAGATCCTGCAACAACAACAAAAATCTTTATTACGTTTTTATTTTCTGTAAATCTGTAAGTTCAACACACTTAACGACATTTCCAATATGGTCACTTGTGCTCATATATGAAAGGGCCACTATAATGCGCATACTATAAAATGCAATTTGTTTGTCTAATTATGGTTTATAAATAAAATCATTATTCAATGAAAATACATTCAATGCAGCTTTTAAAAATTAGATCTGAAATTTTGTGTTTTGGACATCAGCAGATATGCTGCTCCCACCTGACTGGTGTAGGTTTGCCTTCAATAACCAGCGCAGGAGGAAGATGAAAACACAATATATAAAAACATCTATCAGGACAGTCCTCTTGGATGAATCCTTTCATACCCCCTGAACATCAAATAGGGGCTTTTATATGTTGTGGTTCAACCACCTCCTACAGTGACGATTGCGAGCAAACCTACATCAGTCAGAAACATTTCAGTACAGCCTTATTGAGCAGGTCCTCCTTGACACCTAACTAGGAGTGGAAAGAGGTAGATATGCTGGAAGCTATAATGCTAATTTAAAAAATTGCAGTTTTAAAAGATAACTTGATTTTTATTTCTTCAAGTTATTTTATGGCAAACTAAAAAAAAAAAAAATGTATGATCACTAAAATTGCCTTTTTGTCTCCACACCAGATCATGCTCCATCTAAAATGTGTTTCAAAAAGAAAATATAAAAGGCTGCAGAATAATAAAGGTTATTGGGTTCACTAACAAATTGTACACAAGTATATGCCTGCACCTGTTAAGCGCTTCGCTAAATTTTTTTATTAAGCAAGAATAGATATAGCTAATGCCAGAGAAGAGAAATATGGCTTTTTCTCATACTCCTCATTTTCCGGTCACCTGAATGATTTTAACCAATGGCAATAACCTCACACCATGTTTGTATACAAATACATAATTAAAGTATATCAATAGAAGAATGGTGTATAGATGTTTTTATGTCCAGTATAGTGCAGACTTGCTGCATGGTTCAACTATGAAATAATATGGAATATTCATGTTGACCTTGCAAGTCATAATCTAGCCACATTAGATTTATTTCTGGATCACCCATTGTTTGCTATCTGCACCTATTTGTTAAGCACTTAGCTAAAAAAAAATTATACATGATGAAAGGAATAACCCCGGGTACATGTACTATCTTTCAGAGACTGTCTCATATTCTCAAGGTTGACCAGCTGTATGAAACCAGTTGGCACTAGCTCATATCCTGCTTGAGAAAACATTTAATAAACTCAGAAAGATGTGTGCACAGTGTGTGCCAAAAATGATTGACCATTCCTTATATGAAGGGTTAAAAAGCAGAAGTATTTATGTATTTATAGTGGTAAATAATGAACAATCAAATAAAAATTTAAGTAGAAAGTGTATATGATCTTTTGTATTTCCACATGTCCTAACATAGGTTAAACAGTAGTTTAAATCAGGTGTCTCTGATGTTGATTCAGTTTTCTTGTATAACTGAAACATATTTACCTGGCCCTACTACACAGCTAGAACTGAGCCTGCAGTTGATACGTATGAGAGCCCATAATCAACCAAACAATAAAATGAATCCAACAACTGTACTGCACACACTTATTTTCATTACTCACTATATCTTAATTTACACCTATACTAAATAGTCACAACATTAAAATATGTTTCATATGAAAGTAAGCATAATATTTCCAAAGTCCAAAAGATGAATACATCTAAATGCTTGTGAAGCAAAGAAAGAAGACATGGCCCATGCAACTTCTCTCTACTTTCAGTAAGAATCCCCTTACAGATTGAAGGTAATAGGTTTCAGCAATCTGAGCTGAATAAAACCACTTGCTCCCGGTTTGCCAATAATAAATGATAATGTTTATTTAAGTAAATTAAAATATACCTCTTGGAATATACTTAAAAAGCTATAAATTATGTATTAAAAACATGATACATACTAAAAAAAACAGTTGGTATATTATATTAGATGTTATATATCATCTGTGTAACTTTATTTAGCAAATATTAACATGAGCTCTAGATGGTGCAATTCAATCATATTACAGTTTAGAACAGAAGAAGGGCTGATAAATTCTATGCATTAAGGAAAAATAAACTAGAGTATAAATCAAGCGTTCAAATGTTTTGGCATCAGAGGCAAAGTTTTAGCACAACAGCAAAATAAGCGATCGATCTGCTAACTAATATTTATGTATCACAGAAGAGTATGTTAAAGGGACAATTATATATATTTTTTTGTTGCAACAGAAAGAAGGTATTTGTGAATGTGCCACAGTGTGTTTATATTTTTCAAATAAAGGATCTACATACTAAATGTAGTATGCTCTATGTATTCCCTTTTCTTTTCAATGAAGCTTAAACAGGTTTTACTTGTACCGTGTGCTTGTTACAAAACGAATGAGCAATTGCATTATAATAATGAAACAATATAAAGTTGATGTCTATCTGTAACAATATTGTGGTGTTTGTAGAACAAAATATTTATTCGACAGATGTAAGAATTTTAACAACGTCAGTCTTCTTAACCCCTTTGGCATTAAAAGGGGTCAAGAGTCAGAAAACATGGTTTACTTTTTTCCTAGAGTAAACCATTCCTGAACTATTCAGGATTGTTTAAGCTATACTAATATGCAAATGATGGACTTCCAAACCCTAATTAGTTATTTTAATGTGCTAATCAGCATTACAGCCTGCTTGTATGTCTATTTGGTGGCCAAAACAATACCCTCAATGTTATCAGGGAGTTACATCCCACAATGAGCCCTACATACAGGAGCTACACAAATAATTATATACATCTAGGGAGTGATTTACTATAGAGAAAAATTGCTAATACAATAAATACACAGTTTGTTTGCTCTTTAAGATGAAAAAATCTTCCTGTTGGGAGTACAGTATCCCTTTAATGCCGCTAAATACATTTCGTCACACTAAATGCTTGTCTTATAGGACTTCTGTTTAATCAGCGCACATCTTGTTCTTTAAGAAATCCATTTTAAAATGCAGTAGCAGGAGACTACTAAAATTTCTTAGCAAACTGAAATCATGTTGTACCTACTGAGTAATGGTGTGTTTAGTTATCTGCATTTTGGAGGCTATGTAAAGAATATCAGTGAAAGAGTTAATCAATGCAGCTGCTTGGCACGCACACCTGCCACAATCCCTGCAGGACACACAAATTACTAATCTCACATCAAGACTACTCACTTCCTCTATTGAAAAATCTATTCCACAACTAAACCTACACAGGCGACACTTTTTACATTAAATGACCACTACGGTCAAATCCTATTCTTTATGGTATTCTGAAAAACTAAAACTTAACGGGAAAATGTTTTAGAGCGTAAAAAAATAAACACAGCATTTGCATTTTTATTTTTTATGTGAAATGAATCTTTACTGCCTTTGTTCGTGTTCTTTTGCCAATTGGTTCTATCAGCTACTGCCTTTGTAAACTAATGAGCTTAACATTGTCATTACTTGAAGCTCTGATACTTATAGATTCCGCATTCACATTGTGTAGATATGACTTCCTGTGGAATCAAAGTCTTCTCCCACTTCAGAAAGTTGATTACCAGAAACCAAAAAAGTAATATAAAATAGTTTGAATTATTTTATTTTCCATTCTGAATATTTTTGTTGTGAATTTTCAAGTATAGTTCTTCAAAACAGTATATATTAAATATATGACCACATTGTCCAATAAATGGAGAATTACAAATGTATTAAACTGAATAGCCCAATCCTAAAATGCACTACTTAAATAATGTGCAATCATATAAGAAGAAAGAGGAACAAGCCAATCGACTTTAAGGGGTACAGTATTTACTGTACTGCAGTTTAAAGTAGCGTATGGATAGCTTGTTTAACTTAAGCAAGCATATGAGACATTGTAATTCTTAAACAGTTTATCATGATTACCCCATTTACCATTAGCACACAGTTACATAGGTCACCTTTTACATCAATAGTATTAAATGTTATCACTGTTATCTACTTTAATAATTTAAATGATTAATGATATTAAAACTTACTATAGATATATATTTTTCATTGTGTATTTCATTATTATATATAGAAGGATGGTATAAAAACAGAACATTGTGTGAAGAAGAGGAGAGTAGGAGTAGAGTGAGAGCACTATGAAGATATGGGAAGGATTTAGACATGAGGGCAGGTAATAAGATGGAAGAGAAGACAGCTGCAGAGATAAGCTGATAGAACAACATTGGGAATAGTAGTGGAAAAAATTTGGGTGGAGAGGCAAGGGCTCTATACCTTCCCCATCATTGTATATTATTTCAGGCTTCAAAATGTACCATCACCTCAGACTTGGACTATTGAGAGGATGCCGGAGAAAAACACCATGTAATTCCTCATAGAACATAGGCCCTCAAGATTCTGATTGGCTGGGACATGGAATGTGGTGACCTCACTTCTATAGTGGGAAAGCTTTTAGAAGGGTTAATAAAAGATAATAAACAGTAATATGTCTATTTGAACAGGATTATAACTAGGAGTCAACATGGAACTTGGATCAAGGCAACTCAGTTGATGTAGTCTTTTTGGATTTTGCAAAGGCGTTTAATACAGTGCCACATGGAAGACTATTGTGCAAACTAAGGGATACAGGAATTGCATTAAATTGCATTAAATATCTGCTCATGGATTGAGAGCTGGCTAAAAGACAGGAAACAAATGGTTGTTGTAAATGTAATATACTCAGATTTGACTAATGTGGTAAGTGGCGTTCCTCAGGGTTCCGTATTAGGTCCTCTCCTTTTTAACATATTTATTAATGACTTAGAAGTAGGACTGGAATCTAGTGTCTCCATTTATGCTCATGACACAAAGCTGTCCAAGGTAATTAAATCAGAAAAGGATGTACTTTCCCTCCAAAGTGATTTGCATAAATTAGAGAAATGGATGACTAAATGGCAAATGAGATGTAATACAAATAAATGTAAAGTTATGCATTTAAGAAGGAAAAATAGCCATGCAATGTATAATCTTAATGGAGTAAATCTAGGGTTATAAGATATTGAAAAGGATTTGGGAGTACTTGTGGACAACCATCTAGGTAACAGAGCTCAATGCCAAGCAGCAGCTGCAAAGGCAAATAAAATATCAGCATGTATTAAGATGCCCGCAATCACTGCCGAAGGCACGCAAGACTCGCGAGGCACGCAAAACGTGGAAAATATTATGGCTTTAACGGCTGAGAGTTTTTTCAAGCCCGTGACTTGGTAGCCATAGTAACACACAGGGGTCAGAGAGTGGGAAGAGAAGGCGCTCATCCAGAGGCACGAAACTGATGGGGTGGACGACTAGTAACTATGTAATGGCAAAGCTGTCATCGAAGCTGTTTCTGATTGGGCACCCAGTACTCTGATTCATTGTATTATTCAAATTTCTTTCCAATCGGGTATTGGCTAAATGATATCCAATAAGCCAGCCACTGAAGGCGGCATCACCGTGATTGGGCAATGCCTATGTGAAGTGGGAATTTTAAAAACATTATTTATGTTATGATTTTTTTAATGGTCTATGTGATTCCCCATTTTGCCAGTTCCATTCACCTTGTTTTCTTTTGCTCTAGACCCACATACACCGTCTGCCTCTGAACTCATGTATCATGTCCTCCCACCTACCTATGATTTGTTTTAATTTATAGTGCAGGTTTAATGCTATCACCTCCATTTTTTCATAGATGATACACCCAAAACATTAATCACAAATTAACCCTCTACTCTCTTTTCAATTACTTGCCAAGCCCTTCCTTGTTCCTTTAATTACTTCTCCTTTTGTTGTTTCAATAATCCCTTTAGATTGTACATTTTCAATCTTGTATGGGGTTTTAAAAAAGTACCCGGTATGTAAGGGCATGTGTTTAACATTGCATTTTCATGTTTTCCTTATACATAACCCATGTACAGTGCTACAGATTATGTTGGTGCTTTATAAAAAAAACTGTAATAATAATAATAATAATAATAATAATCATCACAGCTAAATTGGCACATAAGTTCCACTAGAAGTCGATAGTCAATTAGGCCCTATTGTATTTGAGTGCAAGACAGGAGCATGACAGATACAAGATGGCAGTAATTATAATTTGGGTTGTGTGTGAGCAATTTTGCATTCACATTTGTGTATGATAAGGCTGATGCACTTCTTTAATAAATGTGTTTTTAGTACGTTTTGAGGCAGTTAAATAGTTTGTTAAAGTGTGACAAGTAGTTCCACAGTGTAGGTGCAGCTAAAGGCGGTAATGAGAGGAGGCGACAAAAGAGGAGGAAAGAAGAAGAGCATTCATAGACTGAAGAGGGTGGTATGCAAAGTAGGGTAGATATAAGATGGGAAGCACTGTTAAACACTTTATATATTCAGGTCAGGGTTTTACATTTTATTCTGTAGGCTATAGGAAGCCAATGGTGTGAATGACAGCATTCATTATGGATTGAATGAGTGATTGGTAGGGCATTAAGGATAATTATCAAAATCAAGGCATACCAGAGTATATTAAGATCCTTCAGGTCCTCAAGATATTACTACAAATTATTTCAAGAGATTATAGAAATTAAATATTTACTCTGTAAAATATAAAGGATTTTTTATTGCACATAATAAAATGTTTTAGTTTTAAAAAGAAGATTTTGTACCACAATTTAGTTTTATTTGTCAAGTCTAGGTAAACTGCTGACCATACCTAAAAAATGGAATAAAAAAAGAAAAGGATGAATGGGAAATAATGGTGTGAAATCAAAACAGGGCCCTTCAACTTTTGAATTTGTAAAACTTGTATTTCCCCAGTTCTTATCCAATGTACAGCGCTACGGAATATATTGGCGGGATACAAATAAAAGATAATAATACAAATAATAATGTACGTGAATGTGGATAAATCTTATTATTTAAAAGGTTTCGTAGTCTGAAGAGCAACAAGGAAAACAGAAGAAACACACTCATGCTAAATATAAATAAAAAAACAATATTGATACAATAAACTACAAGAGAGAAAACAATAAGGTATGTATAACCTGGTGATGATTCACAATAATGGTTTTCGAGAGAATATGGTACAGACTGTACATGATTTAAAGGAAGGTGGAGAACAGTCATGTAGAGTAAGCAAACTAATTTGGTGAGGCATGCAGAGCATGGAACAGTCATTGATGACATTCACATTTTTTTAATTTTTCTCATTATTGTAATGCAGGAATCATTATTGTGAACTGAAACTTAAGAAGCTAGAAATGAAAAGAGGTGAAGAGAAAAACAAATTTGACAAGTTGAATCCAAAGGGTTGTAGTGTTGACCAGTTGTTATTGTGATCTCTATTTACTTGGCAATACAGCAAATGAAAGGAAAGTCATTGTTATTTGGTTTCTTGGTTATTGGCATATATAAAAGTTTTAAAACAATAAAAAATTAGGCCAAATGAAAAAATATGCTAAGGAAAGTTAAAACACTTTGTTACTAATTAATACTTTTTGTGTTGAGTTATTACCATACTATATTATTATCTTTGGGAAAAATGCCATCAAATCAACAGTTTGGGCCAAGTGAACCCAAAGAGATATCACAGTCTGCAGGTAAAAATGACTACTGATTTAAAAGTGACCAAAAGCATACCAGTTCAGTTTTCACAGAAAATCAATCTTAGTCTTCAGGCAGAACACCACCCCCCAATTGTTGTGTGAAAGAAGGTGTAAGAGAGAAGGAGGTCATATGCAAGTATTGAATTTGTGCGGGCAGTGTGGAAGCTCATGTTAGAGCAACCACCATAAAAATATATCCCAATACACCAAAGTCTCGATACCCCTGACATAGTTTGCATGTTAAAAGCCATTAATGGCTGTGGTAACAAAAAGTTAGCAGGCTTACCCTGAAGAGATTTATAGATTTAATGTCTGTATGGTCTTATGCATTTCCTAGCATTTTTCTTGATTTCATTACAATATACTTTGGGGATGCTAAATACTAAATGTTTCTGACACTTGAGATCAAGTACAATTGGGTTATTAAACAAACACATATTTCATACTAATGACACAAGATTGCAAACAGCTGCAACCCATACAAGAACAAAATCAGACATACAGAACCAACTGAAATAGAGTCCTGTTAAATGTAAAATATCAAGTTTTTGCATATTATTTTAGCCAGCGAAAACATACTTAAAATAATAACCACATATAATATTATTGTAACATCCCAACATTTAATACTAACTAAATTTCAGTATCTACCATTATTTTCACAGCTGTTAAATACATATAAATCAAACATACTCTACCACTGTGCATTTCAACTCCATAAAATTCAAGTGTTCTTGCAATGTTAATGTAGCATGACTCTGCTTCTGTTTGTCCAAGACCGCTAAAATAAGAAAGAAAAATATTTGTCAAGAGGAGAACATGTGAGTATCATTCAGAATTATTCAGATTATGTATATTGACAAAATGCTACCTGATATAGCAAAAAAAGGTCATTTTATATCAATATTTTCTAAAAATAATGTTTTTTACTTTTTTAATGAGTACTAATTTTGATATTTGTTAAATTGCTTTCAGTAAAGCTGTGTTCTATATAATATATAACTATCCTTGTTCTCTTTTTTGCTTTTAATGGTGAAGTGCCTCACTCAGCATTGTATTCTCATTTAGAGTATTACCCTCTCTGTATCCTTCTCTATATAATACCTTCAGGTATGCTGCATTGGATGTCACCCATAGGTTAATACCCCATTCATCTTCACTATCAAAAGGCACACAAGAGTCAGATTACAGAATTGGCATTGGGACAGTGGGTAAAAGTAAAGACATACATTTAGAATTAAGGACCTCTTCCACCAATGTATCATGGATCCTGAAGAGGTGTTAAAAAATATGTTATTTTTAAAAACTAGATCTATGCCTTTTCTTGCTTAAATTATGCTCTTTGTCAAACTCAAAGATTTGTTTTTGCACTACAGTGGTCTTTTAAATATAATCATATAAATCTAATGACTAATAAATACTTAAAGACGTTTCGAGGTACAGGCATCATACCACACAAAAAAATGTGATCTTTTTTAAAGAGGGAGTTTTCCCATATAGGTAATAGCATAAGGCAGTGATAGAGAAATTATTTTTCACCTAGAAAAATGATATTATTTAATTGACAGCTTATTTAAGGATATGGAAGCTTTATTATGGGTGTATGGAACACAGAATAATGATGTGGAAATCTGAAACAAATGGGCCAGATGTCCTAGTTTGGACCCAAATCTGCCTATTAACTACCCCTGACATAGGGCTTATGATATCATTCAATCAAAATAATTCAATATAGTACCTGTGTTGTATGTGTAGTGATTCTACTTTGGTTATAAAATCATTGTCTTGACTGGGAATAAAAAAAGTATCCAATAAGTATCCTGGGAGATGTAGCGAAGGATTAAAGTCTCCAAGATCCGCTAATAGAAAAAGAAAAGAAAAGAAAAAGGTGCAGGTTAAAAGTACGAATTGAATGACAAATACTATTACAGAATTTAATCATTTAAACAACACTTAGATGAGTTAAGGTCAATGAGTAACTTTTCCTGAAAATAAAATCAAAGCAAGTAAAAAAACAAAACATTAAATCATACATCAAATAGACGGTATCCTAGCATATTGTTCTTTACCAGTGATATAATTGTATTGATAAATTATGAGGAACACATTGCCTTGCAAAATCCCCTGGCCTTGCTTCCACATATTGGATTAACTAAGATTTGTCTTTAAAAATCACAACAGGTGAGATTTTGTGAGACATCTGGTATCACTCTGGCATTGTACAGTAAAATCAGATCATGAATACTGTATTAAGTTATAATATATAACCTATGTAAATAGATCATTATAATGGAACCACATTTCTAATTTTATTTATTTAGTGAACACATGACCCATTCAAATGTAAAGCATCAAAATCCTACAAATTCTATTATCAAAATAGAGGTGAACTACAAGTAAAAAATGTGTATGCACACCTCCTTATATTGAATTCTAATATGCTGCTAAAATATTTATCAGTGGCTGTGACCTCTTGTAAATAAAATTAACCATATCTAAAAGACTTAAAATACCAGACATGGAAGTTTTGGTGCAAGGAAATGAAGATTGCTATTATGGAAATTTGTGGGTTTAATTGTAATTACAGCAATAAGCTTACAAGACAATATTGATATACTGATATAGTGATATACACAATAATGTACACAATAAAATAGGAGTGAGGCAAGCTGAAGGAGAGCGAATATCAAGTCAAGCACCTTCCTGAATTCAGACAATTTTGTATGTATAGTGTACCATGAATATGTTATGTGCAACTTTGAACACTATACAAAAGATGGGAAATGAAGCAAATTACAAAAAAATTAAGGAATTAAATGAAGAAATCCCAGCAAAAAAAAAAAACAAAGCTACATGCTATCGCTTCACTTTTTAGCCTTGCAAGTTGGACACTACAAGAAAGACAAGATCGAATGTTGGAGATTCTACAAAAGTATCCAATAAACAAGAAAAAAAAATATTAAAGCATCAGTGTAAGCACTTTTTATGTATTCAGGGTTTCTCTGGTCTCACAGTAATTTTAAGTTTTATGAAATGGTTCCTTTGTTTTATATACTGCTGATAAATGTAGCTTACAAAAGTTGCTTTATCAGTTTCCTTTAATAACAAATAACCCACTTTAGAAATTGAAATGAAGACTGATTAACCGTAACTGATCTTTTATTTCATTTAATATAGTTATTATTTGCTTTATTAGATAATGACTTAGCACAACATTTTCATACATTGAGGATGTCAGTTCTCATATTTTCATTGAAGTTTTCTAATAAAATCTTAGCTGACGATCAAGATTAAATTATTTTATCATAAACCGACTCATTATAACATACTTCAAATGACTAGATACATTTTCCAAAAAAACATATACTCCCACACCCAGCTTCGATTTCTTAATCTCTCTGCTACTTAAGAAAACAACATTGACTCATTGGCAGTATTCATTTTTCCAGAAGCCAAGTAGCTCATTATAGACAATATTCATTAAACCAGCACTCATAAATTAGAAATATTTCCAGTTACCATAATTTTATTCTATTGAAATAAATGAACTGAATGTAGGAGATCCATATCATCTTCTAAGGGCTTGGTTAAATATGGAGCCTAGGAAGGGCTGCTGTTTGCTGACAGACTGAGTGCCTCTATGGTGTCAACACTACAGACTTTTCAAAATTGCACATTGTAATGGTTTTAGTAATGGTTTCCCAGCAAAATAGGGGGCACATTAGATCGACTCCATGAAATCAAGGAGTACATGCTGACATTCTTTACCAAACATTACTATATGAGATGCTCATATATAGTAGGACTGATCAATACAGTTCTACCGGATTTGTATTTATTGTATAGTCTAAAGACATCTTAAAATTAAGATAATTATTAGACATATGCAGGCACAGTTTAATATTAAGAAGCTCGGACAAGTTCAGTGCACCTTATGGCCGAAGTCTGGACAACAAATGGGATTCTCAAGCCCTCAAGGTAGGGGGACCTGAAGGCTTTTTTACTGGAGTGTAAGCTTCAAGGTACACAGATTTGCACAGACCCAGAGGGCACCCCCCACAGAGCGCAGCCCCAGGCATATAAAAATAAATATATATATATATATATATATATATATATATATATATATATATATATATATATATATATATATATATATATATATATATATATATATATATATATATATATATATATATATATATATATATATATATAGTGCTCAGCTCAAACTGACCTTTTGTAATTCTTTTTTCAGGGTCAATTAAGTTTTGTAATATTCACTGATGGAGCAATATGGCAGATACTGGTATCTTACTATAGATTATACATGTACTGAACATTTAGATACTAAATACAGAATATCTATTCCAAGAGTCATTTGATGATATAGTTAATCATTTATTATCCATCATCATTGGGACAATGAACTATGATCATAAACATGTTTGTATTTGCAATAATTTAAATGTAGTGACAGTTACATGCAAAATATTAGTACATTGCTCATATTGCACCAATAAGTGTGCACATCATATTCCCTAACCTATAAGACGTTGGAAGGGAACTTTTGTTATTGAAGTCCAATACGCAAATATGATACACTCTGTTCTCTTATTACATTGCAATAAAGTGTTTCACAACTTTACAAAATATATGCAGGTATTCATTTAATACCATACTGCAAAAAGGTAAATTTTACTATGTCCTGACACACTTTATATCCAAGTGATTTTAAACATTCAATGTTATACAAATCAGGGTGAAATATTGCTGAATTTTCTTAGCCCAAACATTGTGACGACTTATGGTTCAAATGAGTAGGCGTATCAAAGGAAAAACATTGTAATGTACTTGGAGCATTTTTAAAATTCCAAACACTTTCGCTTAGATGGTAAAACCTGCACAAATCTTATCTCATTAGGACCAATCAATGCATACATTTTTAAACGTAAGTTATTACTCATACGAGGCAGAATGCCTTTAAAACAGAAGTTTAAAAACAAGCCGCAGGCAATGTATGAAGAGTTGCTGCTATTTACTGTGCTCAACAATTAAATGGGTAAGAAGCATGTATTATCAAACTAGTATGACTAACGGCCTCAGTGTAAAAGCAGCAAGAACGGCAAAGAATTCCTTTGGTAAATGGTTGTGCTGATTAGGTAACCATCAAGCCTATGAAAGTACTGGAGCAAAACATTTTGCCCTTGAAGGGGATAAAAGATCTCAACAGACACAGGTGTGGTCCATGTACTTTTATTGAAGCATTTCATTTCTTCCAACACTCATTACATTTTAACCACACACTTTTTTATTTTATTTTATTTTGAACTACATTAATTAAATGCTTTACATTATAGTGGCACTGTTGTTATTTTAATAGACTTTTTAGAGACTATTGCTATTTAGGTTTTAATGATATCCATCATTAGCTAATAGTAAGAAATACTATCTAATTTCTAGAACAATAGGGATACATTTGACGTTGAACATCAGTGCAACATACATGTCTAACATATGGTAAATTTTTTAGATGAATCCCATTATTAACTCAACCATATCTTAAATTGTCATAGACGTTTTTTTTTAAAGGAAAATGTACAATATGACTTTTCTCAATGTATAAATTTGAGTATTTTCAAGTTCACATCATCATTGCTCGTTTCAAGAGAGATAATACAATCATATGATCTAAATTAGTTTACCAAATAACACTGGTTGACACAAAAGGGTACAACCTTAGTTCAAAATCAAAAATGTTTATGTTACAATTGTCTTTATAAATCAAATAGCATGTTAACTATGTTTATTGATATTCATTTGTATTAAAAATCTCTTGAAAGTATTGAAAAATACAAACACTTTCATTAGCAAGCTATGAAATATTACATCTAAAAAAGATTTAAAACCACGCATATTTTATGCATTTTAAGGAAGATTAAAACTAGTTTTACCTTAAAAGATATACAAATATGTGTTACTAAAATGCTACTTTTATGTGACAGGCAATACCACTTACATTGTACAGCATATGAAGCAAGAACAACAGCAGAATTCAGAGGGCATGATAACCTGCAAAGAGAGAAACAGTGTTTGACTTCATCCAAAAATGGAGATTTCTTTGAGAGAAACATTTCATTTTCATTCTCTATACAACATGCTTTTTATTTCTGTGTTTTTCTTAGGAATTTATTAGCTGCATTAGGTCACACAATGTCCTATTTTAGGAAGAAAACTTCACAGATCCACTATCAATTAATTACCTTGTTTTTGGGGGGTTTCCTGCCCATTAATACATTTCAAAGTTTACTAATTTTGCTCACTGGATTAACTACTTAAAAAGGGACATGGAAGGTTTCTGGATTTCACTAGGAATATAATATACAGTTGTGCTCAAAGTTTGCATACCCTGGCAGGAATTGAGAAATGTTGGCATTTATTTTGAAAATATGGTTATATGAAGCCATTTAATATCATATAGTTGTTTGGCTCCTTTTTAAAATCCTACTAACAGAAATCACCCAAATGGACGTGATCAAAAATTCCATACCCTTGATAGCTTGGCCTTTTTACAGACACACACACAGGTTAAATTGAAGTTAAAAGGTTAATTGCCCACACCTATGGCTTTTTTTAAATGCAATTAGTGTCTGTGTATAAATAGTCAATGAGTTTGTTCGCTCTCACATAGATGCACTGAGAAAGCTAGATACCAAAAAAGAACTGTCAAAAGACCTGTGTAACAAAGTAATGGAACTTCATAAATATGAAAAAGGATATAAAAAGACATCCAAAGCCTTGAAAATGCCAGTCAATACTGGTCAAACACTTATTAAGAAGTTGAAAATTCAGGGAACTCTTGATACCAAGCCAAGGTCAGATAGACCAAGAAAGATTTCCACCACAACTGCCAGAAGAATTGTTTGGAATACAAAAAAATAAACCACAGGTAACCTCAGGAGAAATACAGGCTACTCTGGAAAAATACAGTGTGGTTGTTTCAAGAAGCACAATACAATGATACTTGAACAAAAATAAGCTGCATGGTCGAGATGCCAGAAAGAAGCCTTTACTGCACCAATGCCACAAAAAGGCCCAGTTCAATATGCCCGACAACACCTTGACACGACTCACAGCTTCTGGCACAATGTAATTTGGAATGAGGAGACCAAAATAGAGCTTTATGGTCACAACCATAAGCGATATGTTTGGTGAGGGGTCAACAAGGCCTATAGTGAAAATAATACCATCCCCACTGTGAAGCATGGTGGCGGCTCACTGATGTACTTTTTTTTGAAGGGGGTGGGGGGGGGGGGTGAGCTCTTAAGACACAGGGGATATTGTGAAAATTGATGGCAAGATGAATGCCACATGTTATCTGAAAATACTGGCAGACAATTTGCATTCTTCTGCACAAAGGTTGAGCATGGGACGCTCTTGGACTTTCCAGCATGACAATGACCCTAAGCAAGAGGCAAAAGATGAAGGTTGTGGAGTGGCCATCACAGTCTCCTAATTTTAATATCATCGAGACACTCTGGGAAGATCTCAAACGTGCGATTCATGGACGATGACCAAAGACTTTGCTTGACCTTGAGGTATTTTGCCAAGAAGAATGGGCAGCTATACCACCTGCAAGAATTAGGGGCCTCAGACAACTATTACAAAAGACTGCACACTGTCATTAATGCTAAAGGGGGCAACACACAGTACCACAGAGTTCAAATTTCAACGTCCCGTAGGATTTTCCCGCCTGTAACACGCAGATAACTAGCGGATTACGTTACTGGGCCATTTTAATAGCCCTAAGTCTTACGGGCTACGGTTTTACATGTTGAGGGAATTTAATAGGTCTGCAGGTCTGTAAAATGTAGAGGATATAAATAATAGAAATGTTGTCGACAGATAATAACCAACTATAACATCATCATAAATATATTACATATTTCTATATATAAACTTTTCTATACAACCCCATGTTATACAATAACTTATTTACATACTTTTATTACTGACATTTACCCATTAAAGTCCCTGGGTCCCTGAGTGCCTTTGACAGTCATTAACCCTTACCACCCCCCAAAAAAAAAATATGATTATGCCCCAGAGTTCTTATCCCTCTTAAACTCTTCTTTCTGCTCACCCTCGCTTACTATCCCACAATTGCATTAAAAATGTAGAGAGTGGTTAAAACTCTACTATTTTGAGATTTGCATCAGACAAGCTCTACAGTAAGCCCACCTCTGCGCTGGAAGTTGCTCCAGACACCTTTCCTACAACACCATCACCTTGCGTCACAATTAGAATCTCACTAACCTCCTTAAAATCCTCATAGAATAATTAAGTGGAAAACTGTAAATTGGGTGCTCCAATTTTTGTCTGTGGGTCATGTTTTAACTGTATTTTGCCCACCTCTGCTGTACACGTAAGAAAACCAAATAGGCACATTATTATATTTGCCACCCAACAAAAATACAATTCTAGTTGTAGAATAATATGCAACCAAATATATGCATATTTAGTAAAAAAAATCTTTATTAACTTTTTTTGCTTACCTTCCATCTAGAATATCACTTTTTAGTTGCAAAAAATATAAATGCCTGAAAAAGAAACAAAAATATTTTCACAAATAGCAAAAAATTGTAAATACAGATCTAATTTAATGTAGGGGCTACAAATGTATTTGGAAGTTAGGAGGCAGACAAACTTTACTTTAGGAGATGGGTTATATATTGAAATATATGCATAATGACTAAAAAAGGTAGGAACCAAGCAGTACAATTTTAGGAGCATCCTAGCTCCCACTGCTTCAATGTACAAACATAAGTTATAGCTAAATTACCGGTAATATATGTACTGTGGCAGGTTAGAGCAAGAGAGATTACAGAGTGGGGAAAATTAATATTTTGGAGGTGAGAAGATATCTGAAAAAGGAATAACGTACAGTTGGTGCTTAGGTTAAAAGGTACATGGAACACCCACTTTCACATTGTACACCCACTTTCAGATGCAACAAAGAAAACAATGCTCTCAATGTCACTTTAAAGGCTGTGAAAGCTGGATCAACAAAATGATGAGCTTTATCCTAAAATGGATATACATATATTTTTTTTAAATAACATTAGCTGGTTTTGCGATGAAAGGGCCATTGTATGAGGAGGATTTTTTAGCCACTGGCGTAATACTTTTTAAAGAAATTCTTAAACTTATTCAATACTGTTTATGTCATGGGGGCTTCATCTGCCTGTGGTGTGTGTGTGTGTGTGTGTGGGTGGGTGGGGGGGGGGGGGTAACCTACTGGAGTTTACTCTTCTATTCAGTACTGTTGTCAAATGGTTATGAATAGTGCCAGTTGTTCAACAGAACTGAACAGAGATCGTATCCAAATCCAAGGTTCTTCGCAGGTTTCTCATCCCGTTAGCAGCTTTAAAGTAAACTTCAATACAATGGTTAAAAATTAAAAGCTGCACATTTTCAAGTTCTTCTGAAGAACATACTATAAATATGACAATTCAGTGGTCCCTTAAGAATCACAATGACTTTCTGACTGTAACAGTGAGTCATTATTATCTTTTAGCTTTTAATCAAATTTTGTCTGTTCTAAACATATGTATTCGTACTCAAGTTTTTGTTCCACTAATGATTATGAAAATAAATACAGTTAACAAAAATGAATTGCATATATAAAGATGTATAAACAATAACGTAATTAAACAATAAAATTCAAATAGAATGATTTGCCTCTCCATGGCAGGAAGCTGCACATCTAATTCTGCAGAAGCTAATCTGGTAAATTAATATTGACATAAAACAAGAGTATGATACAGAGTATTTTTAGAGCTATGCTAAACAAAGCGAACACATAACCAATGTCGTTACAACAGGCATGGTTATATTAAAAAGAAAAAAAGAAAAGAAAAAGACTTACCTGGTTTGATCCTGCTGTAGTGTGTTTGGGTCAGGTATGAAAAATCGAACACGAAATAGAAGAGAGCACGGAAAGCCACCTGAAATATTGTTAGAAAGCAGTTTATAATTTTAAACATATTCAATAAGTCCGATAATTATTTATATAAGAAAAAATATTAACATGTCACATTAAAATAAAGGTACGCATTTGGAGTCATGTACCAATCTATACATAGAAACCAAGCGATATAATTAGCTTGTCTCCTAATAATCTCCATACATCCAATTTGCCAATAACGGACACATTGCTCCGCTATCATGATCTCCTTCTGCCTAAAGAACCAAATGTAACTCTGTGTCAAACACTTTTGAAACACTTGAAATGTTGCCAAAAATAAAATAAAAAATTAAATGTATTTTCTCAGTTGGTATTGTGCTGAATATTGCATGATTAATCTAGAAATTTTTGTTCAAACTTTTAATAAAATCTTTCCCGTTTGAATGAAAAACATTTCCCCAAGCCTGTAAATAGGAGAGGACAGTGTAATAGGTGGTGCAACGTTGTTGTGTCAAATGGCAAACAAAGCAAAAATAGAGCAGTCACTTCTGTCTACATTACCTAACTATTCACATGCCAGGCATTTACCGATTATATTACCTCATAAATCCAAGGGAAACACAAGATTGAGGGAGAATAACAGGATTTTTTTCTTCATTGACAACATTTTATCTTGGCTAAACAGTTTTTTATCAACACAGTGCCAGTTTTAAAACAACTTATGTGGTCCTTCGTATTCCATGTATTTAGGCTACACTTAATGCTTAATAAATAAAGAATTACACTAAGTATTTCCAGGATGTCTGGGAATAATTACTAATTGACCACTATTAGACAGATGCTTGAGTGTTTATTTTTCACCCAAGCCAAATTTATTATTGCCTTCTGGAATTCATTTAATTATGTCAGTAGAAAGAAGTCTTACCTTTCAGCTGTTTCCGAATAGGTTTGGTTGGTTCAAGCCACCGCTATAAAAAGAGAGAAAGACAGATAGAAGACTATTAGGATGAATGTAATCAATTACTTACAGACATGAATGACTAGACCAATTTCTCTTTGGACATTCTGAATATACATTGCTATTCATGTGAGGGATAAACAATATTTTGTATTATTACAACAAATCCTGTGCTTTCAGAATCTTTTCATGCAATGAAGAACATCTGTGGCTGACTAGACATTTTCATGATATATAATTGCCATTTATATACAGTGAGGGGGAAAAGTATTTTATCCCCTGACGATTTTGAATGTTTGTCCACTGACAAAGAAGTGATCAGTCTATAATTTTAATGGTAGGTGTATTTTAACATTGAGAGACAGAATAACAAAAAACAAAACAAGAAAAAGGCATGTCAAAAAATTTGATTTGCAGGTCAGCGAGGAAAATAAGTATTTGATCCCTATCAAATCGGCAAGATTTCTGGCTCCCAGGTGTCTGATATACATGTAACGAGCTGAGATTAGGAGCACTCTCTTGAAGGGAGTATTCCTAATCTCAACTCGTTACCTATACAAAAGACATCTGTCCACAGAATCAATCCGATTCCAACCTCTCCACCATGGCCAAGACCAAAGAGCTGTCCAAGGAAGTCAGGGACAACATTATAGACCAACACAAGGCTGGAATGGGCTACAACACCATTGCCAAGAAGCTTGGTGAGAAGGTGACAACAGTTGGTGCGATTTTTTGCAAATTGAAGAAATACAAAATAACTGCCAGTCTCCCTCAGTCTGCTGCTCCATGCAAGATCTCACCTCGTGAAGTTTCAATGACCATGAGAACAGTGAGGAATCAGCAGAGAACTACATGGGAGGATCTTGTTAATGATCTCAAGGCAACTGGGACCATAGTCACCAAGAAACAATTGGTAACACACTACATGGTGAAGGACTGAAATCCTGCAGAGCCTGCAAGGCCCCCCTGCTCAAGAAAGCACATGTACAGGCCCATCTGAAGTTTGCCAATGAAAATCTGAATGATTCAGAGGAGTACTGGCTAAAAGTCTTGTGATCAGATGAGACCAAAATCAAGCTCTTTGGCATCAACTCAACTCGCCGTGATTGGAGGAGGAGGAATGCTGCCTATAACCCCAAGAACACCATCCCCACAGTCAGACATGGAGGTGGCAACATTATGCTTTGGGAGTGTTTTTCTGCTAAGGACAACTGCAGCACATCAAAAGGTATGATGGACGGGGCCTTGTACCGTCAAATCTTGGGCGAGAACCTCCTTCCCTCAGCCAGGGCATTGAAAATGGGTCGTGGATGGGTATTCCAGCATGACAATGACCCAAAACAGACAGCCAAGGCAACAAAGAATGTGCTTCTTCTTGAGCCACTCAAGGTCCTGGAGTGGTTTAGCCAGTCTCCAGACCTAAATCCCATAGAAAATCTGTGGAGGGAGCTGAAGGTTCGAGTTGCCAAACATCAGCCTCAAAACCTTAATGACTTGGAGAGGATCTACAAAGAGGCGTGGGACAAAATCCCTCCTGAGATGTGTGCAAACCTGGTAGCCAAGTTCAAGAAACATCTGACCTCTGTGATTGCCAAAAGGGTTTTGCCACCAAGTACCAAGTCGAAGAGGTCAAATACTTATTTCACTCATTGACCTGCAAAATCAATTTATAACTTTTTTGACAGGCGTTATTCTTGTTTTTATTTTTTTGTTATTCTGTTAAAATACACCTACCATTAAAATTATAGACTGATCATTTCTTTATCAGTGGACAAACGTTCAAAATCAGGATCAAATATTTTTTTCCCTCAGTGAATATATAAATAAATTATAAAAATTAGAGTGACTACAACTGACAAATTACAAAGGCAAAACAAATTATAAGGTAAGAAGAAATAAATACAATACAGTAAGACAATAGACAAACAGAGTTGAGGTGCCTACTCAGAGAAAAAACAAAGCACTGTATGCCTACATGTAATAAATAGTTCCAATAAATAAAAACTAGTAAACTAACCTGTATAAAATATAAGGCATATTATATCCCCCTTATGACTTACATGCGAGTCCAAGGAATCTTCAAGGAGCTGTAATCCAAAATACTCTCGTTCTTTCACACTCAAGTGATTGTAGACCATATCCAGCAATGCCTGCCCATTATCTTGTTTCTAAAACAAACCCAACATGATCAAATGGTTGTTGTCTTCTGGAGTTGCACATCAAACAAATTTAGTATTAAGATACCAGGGACAATTAAGAAAATCTGTTATCAGATATATTCAAAATGGATGGCAGGGCACTAGCATGAACTCTCAGTTTGGGTGTTGCCACACAATAAATATACCCATGACAGCACCCTCACCCCCTTTGTAACATCAGAAACATAGAGGCATTATTCGCACCCTTATATCATTTAAGTAGACCAGACTAAAAGTTCACAGATGAGATCATAAAATCAGTGTCATCATCTAAAAGCCACAAGCCATCCAATAAATGGTCAGCAGCCATTATTACACTATTCCAGAATTTCATAATTAAATTAAAAGTGGACATTTCTCCTATTTATAAATATATATGAGTAAAAGTTTAAGCACTTTTTTTGCTAGAATACTTCTATATTTTAGGTGATGTGAGCTGCTGAGAAACACAAAACATAAGCTTAAAAGTTGACTGTAGCCAGCTTGGCTCTTGAGCAAGCTCTTGGACTTTTAATCTAATAAGCTCAAACTAATCAAGTTCCATAACTTTTACAAAGATGATTAATCTTCTCGGTCCTTTCTTATTAGGAGTACTCCAGCGCACTGTTAGCACAGGCGGCAGCAGTGGCGGTGAGCTTTTGCTAGATGTCGCTGCCAAGATTTTTCTGCCGATGTCGTAGCTGTAGGGTTAGGGTAATAATTTCAGCTTGGAAATTGTGTATGATCTCAGCAGTGCTTACAAACTGTGTACAATTTCGGCAGCATCATCTAGCAGCTTCTTGCTGAAACTGCTGCTGGAGTACTCATTACAGGAAAGATCCATCTTCTCTAACCGTGATCTATAATATAAAAGAAACTTTAACATGATAATTTAAATCTGCTAACATAATTTTAAAGTTAAATTTAGATTAGTATCCTTGTGGCCTTTTCTATTGTTTTTAAAACAGGACCTTTACTACACTGTAAATTCTAATTTCTTGCTGCTATTCCGAAGAAAAATGGTCAATTACCATACAAAAGAAACAAGCAACTGGCCTGTTTACAAGATCATTTAAATCCCTTTTAAGGAATAACAACAATTATACTAAATAAATTATTATAATTATAAGCACACATTTAAAAAATTCCTGCCCTGTCCCTTTAAACCTTATTTCAATACCTCAAGCTGCAACAGTGTAATCACTGGGAGTTTTATATCATTAATTCCACATAGATACAAAAAAAAAAAAAACTATTTGGGTGTACACACCCAAGGCTGGAATTGTGGAATTGCATTATTAATGCAAAATTTGTGCACAAAAAGCTAAACAAAATTTGACCATAGTGCATATTCAAATAATAACGATACAATTAAATTAAAGGATTTAATAAAGTTCAGGAAGGAAGTATATTCCAGAAACAAAGAGGAAAGCAATAAAAGAGGTCATTCATTGCAGTTGGAAGGTGGACAATGCATGGGGTTATGTGAGAAAATACTACTTTACAGAAAGTAATAGATGAGTGGAACAGTCTTCTTTTGCATCTTTGTACATTTCTATTTCATGACTAAATAGAAACAATGAAGTGACAGTTTATTTGCTTCATACAGTAATACTTAAAGGGCATATATACACACACATAAATATATGCTTAAGGGAAGCCATGTTTCATATGATTATAGATTGCAAGAGTGTAGCCTTTGTGGGCACATTTGCATGTCCCTGCCAAGGCTCCCAGAATGCAGTGTAATGACTGTATTTCTCAGTATTCTGGGCATAAAACAAGTTTTTAAAATTTCAAATTCAAATGTGAACGCAAATGTACTATTTATTTGCTGTACTATTGTACAGTGGAGGGCTTCTATCGCGCTTTTGCCCAACATATATTACATTAAAAAATATATTTTAGTGCTGAACACAAGACTTGGTCAACTCATTACCATGTGAACATAGGACACCGGCAATGCAAGACATTGCTTTGTAAACTCTGTATACAAGGACATCTTCTGCTCCTTTGTTCATATTAATTCTTTCATTTTTGTTATAGTTCATGGTTACCAGTTAAAAATGACCTACACTTTAGTGTATTTACCATGTGAATGGTGAGAAAATGGAAGAAATTACTTTTAGTTCTATCAACAATCTACAAGACTGAGCTGAACTTTTGTTACTTGATCTCGCTTCACCTGAACACACTGTGGATTACAGGTATTTTCCCGATTACAAAGCCTTATGTGGTTCACCCAATATTTTTTTTAAAGCTGTGGGATTCATGGTTGTATTAACAAAGCAATATAGGTTTATGGGTTATAATGAAAAAAAAAAAAAAAAAAAAGAAAAATGCAAAACTATAAGGAAATAATGTTACTCAAAAGGAGCATTATCTTGTACTATTGTGAATCAGCAGGACTTTCTGTTCTTTATGTTTACTAAATTGTATCTGCCCCATTACCTTTTGTGTAACTGACATGCAAAGGGATGAAGAATGATGATGTAACGTTAGTAAGGTTCCAAAGTAATCAAGCTTCGAACCTCTGCTAACCAATACTACATACGGTATTTGGTATATGGGCAAGGAATTAAAATGATGCACAATGAAGAATATTTGGCTCTTGGAATAAAAGGAATAATCTGCTCAATATACTCCCACACCCCATACACATTCAAGAATTATACTGTAACATTGCCACCAGCAGGCCACCTGGTGTGGACAGGACAAAATCACATCAATGCAATTGATATTGCTCTTCACTATTCTGTATTGCTGCAATATAATACTTCTCTTTTGCAAAGCCTTGCACTTGTAGCTTCAAAAGGTATTAAAAGGATATGTAAATTTGCTGGAATATGAATGCATCTGATAGAGGATAACTAATAGTGTATGCCAAAAAAATTGTGTGGACCGCCCCCCCCCCCCTCAATAAACATGTAAACACTTACATTGAAGTCAGCAAAATCTCTTGTAATTTCTGAAAGTTGAACATTAGGGTTAACACCCTCCAAACCCAGGCTAAATTAGCATCGCAATTTAAAATGATTTGTTTTGGCCAATCAGATTAGCTGAAGCTTTTGAATTAACTCTTTGTTCGGGTTTGTGCTGCAAAGCAGCCTGTGATATGTAGTGTATCACCGATATGTGCTATGTATTGCTGCTGACAGAGACAGGCAGCTGCAAGGAGATTGGATGAGCACGCAACAGCAGGTAAATTGTGGGTTAAAATTGCTCCCCTGATGCTGCATGCTGATTGCGGTGGGATCAGATGCCTATGTAGACACCCACTCACTGGAGGTGTCAACATAATCATTAGAGGGATTTTTAGATATTAATACAAATAAAATGTTTTATGAGATGTGGCGCATACATACATTTAAGGCTGCTTTTTGCCCATAAAGTGCAGAAATGTATTAACCCATGACATTTTCATATCCCTTTAAGAGTATTTGTCACTATTGCTTATGTGGTGATCAGAGTGTTGGTTAATCCATTACAACCTATGGACATTTCTCAAGGAATAATGTACTAAACTGCAGTGAACTTTGCTGAAGTGTTATGAAGATGAGACCAGCATTTTAGTTATATTTATCAGGTGTTTATCATTTGTTAGGTTTATTACAATAAGTTTATTAAATTACCTTTAATTGTAAAAACTAACACGGCAAAGCATATTTTCCACAGTGAAAATTAATATGAATTTGATACATTTATCAGTTATTTTAATTGTATTAGTGTGAGCTAGCCCTTAGGTGGCTAGTTTTTTGCTTTCTGTTGTAACTATTACAACTACGTGGACTCTGACATTCTTGTGGAATTTAAAGAGAACACTTTCCCCTTCCATCAGACCCGGAGCCATTTGCAGAGCAGTACTGCATACTTCCTGTGGTAACTTGTCTTCCTTGCATGGTAATTCAGGACCTCCTTAAACAGGTCTAGGTGGGAGGGCTGGGAGTCTTTGCTTCCCTCCCACAATTGCTGGAGGAAGTGATGCAACTAAGGGTATATCCAGGCAGGAAACTGCTGTTGCTTCCTGTTTCTTCCTTGGATGTGGTGATGAATGGTGATGGCCTAACCGTGGGTGAGATCAAGCGTTTGGGGAAGGGGATTACTATATAGGTAGATAGATTTAAAAAGGGTTGTTGCTCCGTGGGTCTGGGCTGTGCGTTTGTGATACATTTATAGTATTGTGTTGTTGCCTTTTAATAAATACCTTTTAATGTAGACGAACCTTGTGTAATATATATATATATTAATTTGGTGATACACCACACTTCCCAGGTGGTCTAGTGGTTAGGATTTGGTGCTTTCCCCACGGCAACCTGGATTTGATTCCAGTCAGGGAACCACGAGGTCACACCACCCTGAAGCCATGCAAGGTTGGGCCTGGTCAGTACTTGGATGGGAGACCACCAAGGAATATCAGGAGCTGTATGCTACGGCCCACTGGAGCAGGGACTGGCAACCCACTCCAGTATCTCTGCCAAGAATACCAAGTGGATCAGCATGGTGTCCTGCAGTTCATGAGGTTGGAGAGTTAGACATGACTGTATGACCAAACACACTGCATGGAAGCCCATAGTTTCACATTCTCACATATTTAGAGGGGATGCATAATACGCTCTGAAGTGCATCCTTATCTGGAACAATACATAAGCATGAATTGTTCTCAGAGGCATCACAGAGTGTACAGTTATTCAACTTACTGAACTCACAGATGGGCAGCTTATGGAGGTTCAGAGAGGAACTTTAGAGTTAATGCAGAGACATACATATGATGGAATGATTCATTCTCATGCTGGCACTGAAAATCCATTATGGATGATTTATGATTGTTTGATGATCTGCCACTGATTATCTGCTACTGAGAGTGTTGGTTAACCAATACTATGGTTTAAACATCAGCCCTGGATGCAGGCATTGGGCCAATCATGGTTTAACTCTGGTTACCAATATGCCACAAGGTTCTTACAATAATTTCACTGGAAAATCAACAGCTTTGTATCTACAGTGCAGACAAGACTGCATTTCCATTTAAAAACTTCAGAAATTTGATACAGAGGATGAATTAATTCAATACCGACTGCTTAGTGCAATGAATTATTAATTTTTTATCATATTTGTTGACAAGTGGATAGAACAACAATAAAACCACAATATGCTGTCAAAATATGTGAAATAAAAACAGAGTGTAACAAAAAAACAAGGTGTCAAATTGTCAATTGGGATTCTGCACATTTAAATTACAATATTTAACATTACTTATTCAAGCAGTCATACAAGTTATAAGAAACAAACAAAACCCAAGCCAAATGTCAAGTTTATATTCTGAAATTGCTTGAAAAATTATTTACACAGACAGTAAAGTTTTCTGTAAGCAGCTAATTTTAATATTTTATTTAAATATTTTTTTTTTTAAACTAAACAAAGGGGTTATTTATTAGTGTATATGTGCACATTTAATGGTTCACACACCGTGCACAATGACAATCTATATGCACAGGTTTCCACAATGACTCGCTCACACAAAACCACTGGTTTCCACAATGACAAACACAAAACCACTGGTACGTTGCAGGAGATGTTAATGCAATTAGGAAAACAGTTGTCTGGTCCTGAAAAAGTGACTGGCTGAATGGTGGGGATAAAACAGAGTATCAAAGCATCTGGAATACATACAAGGCTATACTGAGAGTATACATTAAAGGGCCAGTATATGCACTCTTCATGGTTACCCTATTTTTAAGTTCGCCATTAATTCTTTGTAAGTTTTCAACCCTGTTAGGTGCTTGAGGGAAAGCACTGTGTACGTTTGCTAAAGAATGTAAAATCACTGTGTTAAACGGTTTATTTTTACTTGTACTTAACCACTGTATAGCCCTACGGAATATGTTTGTGCTTCACAAATAAATAATAATAATAATTTTTGCTTCTACATGTATATTTTATGTTAAAGCAAATCTTTAGCCAGAAAATAGAAGATAAAATTACATTACATTTCTTTAGTGACCACTGTTGCACCCCTCACCACCTTTCTCATTGTACTAAACACCACTGAAAGGAAGTGGCACATAGCTTATGCTTTGTTGGTAAGGTAGACTTCAATAAAAGTTTATCACAGACAAAATATTAGGATTAGGATAATGTGAGAGATGGTGAGGGGTAAATATAGATGATCATACTAACCCTAGGTAAAATACACAGATCCATTTGCTAATAATCAACCCATTTAGCACCAATGCAATAAATGAGATGACACCAGCCTTTTTATCAAAACCTTTTCTGCTTCATCTAAGAGAAACCCAAGAATCCCTCCAATATTTTATTATGTTTGATGTTTGCAAGAGCGGACATAGAGACAGCCTTCCAAGTAGCTTGTTAGGGCTTCAAAACACTCCTAAGCCATTCTTTTAGTAATGGAGGAAGACTCTGCACAAGGAGATATAAAGTACGATCCATACATCTATATTACTGCTCACTGACTGACGGAGGCAAACACCTAGATCAGTTAAACAGTTGAATCATTTTGTCCTGCTTTGAAAGAAAGTATTTACTAATGTACCATTGTATGTTTTCTTTCATCAAGTGAAGGTCCCAGAGGCAACAAAGAAAAAAATGCTTTCAATATCCCATGCAGGGTATAGTGTGAAGTTACAGTAAGTTAAAAAAAGTGTGCTTAGTAGGGATATTTAGTTATCTACCCTACCACAGCAGCTTATATGATCAGGCACTTATTTGTTCAATTTTATTAGTATTTGGAAACATTAAAAAGTCAGTCAAGGTGAACAAAAGCACATTCCAAACTGAAGTGAAATAGAGATTGTAGGAATTGAACAATGAGTTGGAGAATTTGGGAATGCGGACTAATCAACATCTCTACCTTGCAATGACTGGCACTAAATATATCTAAACCTGCTAAAATATATTTTGGGATAGAATACTGGCACCTATTTTGAGTTTATAACACTTCAATAACAGTCTATATTCAGCTTTGATGAATGTGCTATTCTTATGTGACGTGGATACATATTTAGGATTATCAATTAACTACTTGGAGAAGCAACAAAGTAATTATTTTTATTAAATACAAGTGATTGAAATTAACATTATGTGTGTATATTGCTGACATTGAGCCCCATTCTATTTGAAGCTTGTAAATTCCTTCAACCCGTAAATTTGGCTGCGGGTACTTTTTTCTATAAACTTCTAGGACATATAATATTTCTAACCAGCAACTTACGTCTCTCAGCCTCCATACGTAAACCATAACCTTCATAAGTAAGAATTTAGGGGGGCTGATTATGAGCTTGTAATGCAATGCATTGGAGCATCTGATTTAGTCCATGTGGGTTTCATGATATGTATTAATCCCTCGAGTACCGGGAATTTGTGGGTTTGAGAAGGAATTATAATGTCTTTCCATGCCTTCTCATGCTTTTAAAGTACAGCAGTGTGTGTTTAATTGTTGCTACATCTTTCAGAACTGGCGTTAAATATTATGAGTAATAAATAGGACTCGCAAAGGGTTTTGTTTCAGAAATATGATACTTTTTCTAGTTGCAGGACTGACTTAATTTGCGACCTAGATGTAAAGTTCTAATAGAATATGGATTTCGTGTAGCTTTCAGTATGTTGCACTCGTACTGTTTGAGGAACACGGACGCGATTCATTGGGGAATGTTTATTTACATATTAAGATTTTATACAACGTAGTTGTTGTTTTAATAGAGTTATAATAAATAAGTTTCCCTTTTTTAACTTACAGTCTCTGTTGCTCTATTTATACCAAGATTTAAAATTAAATGATTTATTGTGATCTAGTTTGGGTCAATAGAAGTTCTGTTCTATTTTTTTTCTTTTTAAGTAAATGATTTCACTTCTGGCCCTCACTTTAGTGCTAACTTATATGGTATTTTACCGATAATGTACCCGTTGGATCAATATATAACATATCTAAATCTTTTTGTATGTCAACTTTAAGTATGTGTAATATTACGATCTGGGCAATAGAATAGCACCCATTGTCCAAAACAACTATTTTGCGCACACTTTAATGCATTAGGTAATACTTAAGGCATATTAAAGTGAGGTGGGTTATAAATGCATCCTGTAGAGGAGCATTATAACCCACCTAGCAAAAATGTTTGCGTGAAAAAATGCAAACCATTTTTGCATAAAAAAAATAAAAAAAAACTGTTGCAGGTGATGTTTACACCCTCAGGATTGAGCTAGGCTTCTCAGGGTATGATTTTGTAAAAGTTTACCCAGTCCATGTGAGCATGCTCAGATATGCAGCCAACCAGCAATGCTGAATGCAGCCAGAATAGATAACTATTAAACTGGGTCCTTAAAAGGACCATAAAATCGATATTCAAGTAAAAATGCTTGAGTGGTTACACGGTTGTTCTTTAGATATACACCCTCTCGTTGATAAATTCTGACAAATTATAATTGTACTGAAAAAAATGTTTTCAGCTTCTTCTTCCTAATCTAATTAGGCAAATGAGCATTTATGCTTGATTTATGGTCCTGCGATGACCTGCAAGAGCCAACCATGGTCTCTGTGCATGTGTCTCTCTGTGAGTGAGTGCATGCAATTTACTGGGGCTGGGGGAGCTAATGTGGCAAATTACTGCGGCTGGGAGAGATCAAAGGGGCAATTCACTGGGGTTGGGGGGTTACAGGGACAAATCCCTGGGGCGGGGGGATGTTTCACCTGGGATGTAGGTGAAACAATCAGTGAATGGACACAGACCCTGTTCTGGGTATTACAGAAATCTAAAGGAAAACTGCCAGCTCAATCGCCAGGCCAAAAATATACAATGTATTAGGCATGCTCATTTTCGCTTGGAATTTCAGGGGGTGTCAACATTGATAGAAAAAAAAAGTTTGCAAATGCAAGAAATTCAGCAAACTTTAGGGTAACTGTTTATATGATTATTTTGGTATTTTTTCATGCAAACATTTTTTCTCATAAACTACTAATTCTCCTTTATCAGATGCATTAATAATCCAGCTCACTTGAATATGCCTTTACTAAAATCTGTCAATGCGATTTTAACATGGTGTCAGTTTAAAAAGACATGGCACACAATTTTTTTTCATGCATTAAAAATAGGATTTTTTTAAACATTACCAAAGTTGCTTTTGTCATGATAAAATATTAAGTAAGCCTGTTTAAATGTAATTGAAACTAACAGGAAATGCACAGAACATCCGTAAATCTGTAGATTTTGTTGGCAGACTCGTACATCTATATAA
The DNA here is from genome assembly GCA_027410445.1 of Discoglossus pictus. Classification (NCBI taxonomy): domain Eukaryota; kingdom Metazoa; phylum Chordata; class Amphibia; order Anura; family Alytidae; genus Discoglossus; species Discoglossus pictus. The sequence goes on along the minus strand of CM050166.1, from coordinate 220,541,128 downwards.
CTGCTCATTGGCTGACAGAGGCAGGGCCCCTGAATCAGTGAAACATTTGAATAAGTATTTTTCTCCTCTGAGAACTTCATTTGAAAAAAGAAAAAACATAGTGTTACGTTATCAATTGCCCTCTTTCAAATTCAACACCAACAAAAGCTTTTAATGTGCCTTTAATATGTTTCTAATTGTCCTTTTCTGGGATTATCATTGTTTTTACATAAATGCATAATTAATTACATATGTGTTTACATTTCATCATCTTTCATTGCTTGTGTGTTCTCCAATTTTTTTAATTGTTCATTTTGCCTTTAAGAAAACAATATACCTTCAATTAATACTTACACACTTTTCCTATTTAGAAACCATCTTATTTCTTTGTGACTCACAATTACAGTGGAAGAAGAAGACAGAAACTTTACAAGGTTAAGATAGAATTAATTCAATAATAATGAAAAAAAAAAAAGTTATATAGATTGTTTCATTCATGGTTAATGTTAATTGTTTCTATTGAATTCATAAGATAAAAGAACACCACTGTAAGTATAGAAATGGATGTATTATTTCAGCCTAACCTGCAATTAGTCATAGTCATACTATGGAATACAGTCTTTCACACTAACATCATAAACGTTCACTGTGTAGTACGGCAACCATCAAAGATCATTCACTTTCTTACCTTTACTTATTTAGATCTGGTAAACGGTGCATAGTAGGAGCTTTCTAGTAGATGACTCACAATTTTAAATATAAAATAGGAACTTTGTAATTTTAATTTATTATCTGTAAAATAATGAGAATAAACTGATCCATTCACAGTACAACAATGAAGAGAATGAATGCCAGCCTTGAAAGTTTACAACTTGAGATCAATGATAAGAAAAATGAATCTCTTTTTTCCTATACACATCTCACTTTTTCCATTATTGTTCTAAACACATATTCCATGCTTTCTAAATAGAAAAGAAAAAAGATCATTGGGTAAAACACGTTTCAACCCCTAGTGTAGAGAGAAATATGTGAGAAATCCAAAGAGAAATCATAAATAGATGAATTTTAATGATTTTTAAGTTAAATATGCACTTAATAGCTAGTGATGTTTTTCATTGAGAAGCCATAAATCTCATTGCGTGCCTCTCCTCTGGTGTACTTTTGCTCCTCTGAGCACCTTCGGCGCTCATCACAAAGACAGATACATATGTCTATATTTTTTAAATAATAATCAATTAATTAGTTACTTAATAATTTAATATTCTTTACCTATTTCTAATTAATATATCCAGCAATCAATAACCTGAAGAGCTAACAATCTCTTTTGATTTTCCTGCAGCATACATTATACAGTTGGATTGTTGCTGCCCTGAGGAGAAAGTGTAATGAATGTGCCAACTGTGTATTAGAAATAGTCTGCGTGCGCGAGGACAAAACGTTGGTTTAGTTGTGTAAAGCGCCCTTTTAGATTCATAATGTTGTTAGTTGCAAGTTAGTGTTGTAAAATGGAGTCATTTGTGTAGGTGTTATGCGGCTTGTGAGCATGTTCCGTCCGTTCTAATAGTGCATTTTGGACCTCGTACGTTCCTGGGTAAAAGTTGTACGTGGCTGGTGGTGTTTTGTGCGGTTCGGGGTCATGTAACCTCGTTATCCTTTTTTTTTCGGCCGCCATTATTTCTCATGTTTAGCCAATTTTCGAGTGCCGAAACTCTGCAAATTCGACTTAAATTTCCGTGCAACCTTATTCCAGACGTCCTGGCAGTCCCCAGTGCTGTGTGTGAAGTTTTTTTTTTTTGTATTTTATTTAGTATTTTTTGATTTGGGCGGTTCGGCCGTTGAACTTTGTATTTTTCCGACCTCAAATTTTTTTAATCTAAATTCTGCGTTCGTCAACTGCTTGCAGCCTAAGTGCTTGGAGGCTAAGTTTCGCGTTTTTCAGTACCTCAACGGCTTGCCTCGCTTTGCGCGGCGTGCAGGATCGGTGCTCCTTTCTGCCTAAGTCTTGTGTGTTTCAATGCTCGCAGGCGATGAGCGCCTAAGTGCTGTGAGTTTTACTGCCTCAACTGCTTGCCTCGCAGGCGATGAGCTCCTAAATGCTGAGAGTTCTTACTATGCGAGGCTTGCAGGCGATGAGCTACTGCAGGAGCGAAACTCGCAGACTTACAATCTAAAGGTTAAAGTTTGTATGTGGTACAGTAGGGAGAGAGTAGTGCTGAGCATGTTAGGGAGGAAGGTTATAGGCTTCTTTAAAGAGGTGCATTTTTTTGAAGTTTTGAAGGATTTAAGGCAGGAGGATAGTCTGGTGAAGCAAGGCAAGGAGTTCCTGAGAATAGGGGCAGCGCAAGAAAAGTCCTGGATGCGGGAGTGAGAGGAGGTGACAAGTGCGGTAGAAAGAAGAAGGTCATTAGCAGAACAAAGAGGGAGTGTGGGGGAGTATTTGGAGATGATAGCAGAAATGTATGGGGGTGCGCTGTTGTTGAGGGCTTTATAAGTTAGGGTCAAGATTTTAAATTTTATTCTGGAGGCTAAGGGAAGCCAGTGGAGTGTTGACAAAGAGGAGCTGCAGACACTGAACGATGTGAACGGAAGAGGAGTCTGGCGGAGGCATTCATTATTGATTGAAGTGGGGAGAGGCGAGTGGTGGGCAGGCCATCAAGGAGCGAGTTGCAATAGTCGAGATGAGAAATGATGAGAGAGTGTATTAGAATCTTAGTAGTGTCTTGTGTAAGGTAATGGCATATTTTGGATATGTTTTTTTAGATTGAGAAGACAAGATTTGGTTAAAGACTGTATGTGAGTGATGAAAGAGAGGGCAGGGTCCAGTAGAACCCCGAAAAAAAGGGCTTGGAAGGTGGGAGTGATGATGGCATTGTTGACAGTGGGAGAGATGTGAGGAATTGAAGCTGTAGTAGAGGGTGGGAAGATTAAGAGTTCAGTCTTAGACATGTTGAGTTTTAGAGGATATACTAGAGAGGCAGTCGGAGACGTGTGCTTGAAGTGAGGGGGATAGAGTTAATTAGGGTACAGAGTGAGGATGTGGATGTAGAAGAGGAGGGGGCCTAGGACTGATCCTTGGGGTACGCCAATAGACAAGGGGTGAGGAGAAGAAGAGGTGCCGTAGAAGGAGACTCTAAATGATCGTTCTTGGAGGTATGATGAGAACCATGAGAGAGCAGTGTCTCGAATGCTGAGGGAGGAGAGAATATGGAGTAGTAGCAGATAGTCAACTGTGTCAAAGGTGGCAGAGAGATACAGAAGCAGCAGAATGGAAAAGTGGCCTTTAGACTTGGCGGTGAGCAGGTCATTGGTGACTTATGAGGGCTGTCTCAGTGGAGTGTTGGGGCCTAAAGCAGGATTGGAAGGTGTCCAGAAGAGTTAGAGGAGATGAAACTGGTAAGGTGGTTATAGACGAGCCGCTCCAGCAGTTTGAAAGCCTGGGGAAGTAGAGAGATAGGGCGATAGTTAGATGCAACGCCAGAATCGGATGAGGGTTTCTTGCGAGCGGGTGTAATTATGGCATGTTTTAGGGATGGTGGAAACGTGCCAGTGTTTAGAGAAAGGTTGAAGATGTGTGTGAGAGCGGGGATTAGTGTAGTAGAGAGGAGAGGGATGAGCTGAGATGGAATAGGATCCAAAGGACAGGTTGTGTGGTGAGAGGATGATATTAGGATGGAGACTTCATCCTCTGTTGCAGGGGTAAAGTAGTTCAAAGTGGCTTTGGGAATAGGGAGGAGAGTAGTCTGGGTATTGTTGGTTAGTTGAGAGGGAGAAGTGTGAGCCACAATGAGAGGAGAGTTCATTGTGGATAGATTAAATTTTATGTGTAAAATGGTTGGCAAAGTCTTCAGCCATGAGACAGGAAGGGATGGGGGGAGGTGGTGGGAGGAGGAAAGTATTAAAAGTGGCAAACAGACGTTTGGGGTTGGAGGACATAGTTGATTTTAGCTATGTGAAGTAGTGCTGTTTGGCAAGGTTGAGGGCGGAGGAGTAGGAACGTAGCATAAACTTGCAGTGAAGGAAATCTGCTGTGGAGCGTAATTTCATCCATATTCGTTCAGCAGTGCAGGAGCATTTCTGAATGTAACGTGTGTGTAGTGTGCCATGGTTGTGGATGAGATTGAGGTTGTCTGCGTGTGGTTATGGGGGCAAGGGTGTAAGATAAATTAGAGTTGTAGTGTGAGGTGGCAGTGTCAGGGCAGTTGTGGTTGGGGATAGCGCTGAGAATAGTTTGGAGCACAGTGGAGAGCTGTGTAGGGTCAAGTTCTAGCAGGTTTCTGTGGCTTATTGTGGCTGGGGTTGAAGAAGAGTGATGAGAGGAAGATGTGGTGAGGTTGAAGGTAAGGAGGTGATGGTCAGATAGAAGGAGAGGGTGGATGACTGGTTTGGAGTTAGGGCTAATATTGGTGAAAATACGGTCAACAGAGTGTCCAGCATGGTGAGTTGAAGAATTTGTTAGTTGTGAGAGGCCGAGGGAAGAGGTGAGTGCAAGCAGTTTGGCGGATGCTGGGGAGGTAGGGGAGTCAATGGTGGGGGTGTCAATACAATAAATAATTCCATAGATATTCAGGATTGTTTGTGCCATTCCTTTATGCTAAATTGCAGTCCAGTATGGTTACATGTGGTTCAGAGAGCTTTATATGGGTGGGGAAGGGGTCTAACTGCATGGTAACATTGGGACATTGTTTTTGACACCACAGACACAGACTAGCACACTAGCTGCTGTGATTTGCAAATTTGGATAATAATTTATATTGGAAGCCACTAATTTCCATAACAATTAAGTACAGAAAATCCTGAATATTTTAGGGCTAATTCACTTTAAAAACTGGCTATACATTACATATTTTTAAACTATTGAAGAATAATTTAAAAATAACAACTTGGTTTTGGAGTGGCATTATTAACTAAAGAAGAATAACTCTGTTTGCCTTGGGGTTGAAAGTATGACTGCATAAAAACCAAAGGGGTGGTTCTGTGTACTCTGCAGTATAGTTAGACAGTTAGGTCACTGATTTGCATATATATATATATATATATATATATATATATATATATATATATATATATATATATATATATATATATATATATATATAATACAGCAGGTTTAAACATGACATTTGTTTGTTTTTATCTGGTACAGCAGATAGAAGGAATGACCATTATTTCAAGAAAGTACTATAACCCCGCTGGTGCAGTGCCCTGACACCTTCTAATCAGAACAAGCTACAAAGAGGTTCTTATTTTATTGCAAAAGCAGTTTGCAAAGAGATTAAGGACAAGTTTAGAACTTATCATGCAAAAAAAGTACAGTTTTTAGAACATTTAAAAAATGTTTGAGAAGAGTAAACAATATGTTATTGATATAAAGTTATTAATTACAAAGTCCAATACTGACACGTTAAAATTTCATATATTTACTGTATTGGCCTGAATAGAAGCCCCCCCCCCCAAGGCTTGAGACTCTTGCGCAATTAATTTTAATGTCATTCATCGCTTTCCCCGTATTTTACAGTGCAGTATTGATTTTTAACTTGCATTTACTGTGCTACATTTAACCCACTTGCAGGTCCTATTTTGAACGCATAGGATCCAAATAGGACCCCCAAGTGGGTTAAATATAGCACTGTAAATGCAAGTTTAAAATCAATACTGCACTGTAAAATACGGGGAAAGCGATGAATGACATTAGAACGAATAGCGCAACAGTCTCTTTTCTTTTACATTTGCCATTTACGGGTGTGAGTGCCTGCAGAATTGTAGCAATTGAATAGCGATTTGCGATTTTGGCGATTGTAACGTATTGCGAGTTACGATTTTCGGCCTGTAACCCTCAAAAGAAGTTACCATAGGTAAGTTGCAGCTTATATTGGGATATTATCTTTTTTTTTTCTCCTTGCATTTCACAGGTGTGGCTTATATACGGGTGCAGCTTATATTCGGGCCAATACGCTAATATGCTTATAGCAAATTACATTAGCATGCTGAATGCACATCCATAATGGAGAGGTTGCACTATAGGTTACACATTTTTCATACAAAAATAAATATTTAAAATATAGTCTTTACATGAACTGACAGCAGTAGGCTTTTAAAGACGAGAAATAATATAAATCTGCCTATATGGATCTACATGAGTTCTGATATAGCTGACATTGTCTTGTAGTTACTTTAATCTTGCACTGATGCAACAAGGTATGAATCACTGTGAGACGGTCACTTATACATACTGTTCATGTGGATGTGACTGCCAACAGAATGAAACATAGCTTTTTTTTGTCTTAATATTTTGTGATGTTTTTAGACTAGTCTACAAGACACAACAAAATGCACATCAAAACGATTTTAGGCAACTATGAGTCTAGTGCTTTATCCATGTGCTGTGTACATATTTATTTTGAAATGGACTTTGAACGAATGTTATCAGAGTTCTTTGAAATCAGGCAATAGTCAAACAGGTTATAGTAAATTAAAAAACAGCAAGCAACAGCATTATTAGGCAATATATTCACAAATATATTCACTAAAAGGTAAAAGCGTCAACAATATTGTCGTTAGACCTCTCTAATCCCTCAATCATATATACTAATGTATACAATATAATGAAGAAATTGTAATATATACAATGAAGCTCTATCACTTTCCTTTTCACCACTTCCAGCTTTAGTACATTTCACCTGTATGTTACCTATTTAAGTTTTTTTTTTTAACTGGAGAGATTAAGGGCCACCTAATTCAGTACAATTTGGACCACATCACAGTAAAGAAAGTGTGATTGTTTGTAAGAAAGCGACTATATACGAATTAAAAAAAAAAGGCAAAGAGAGAGAAAGAAAAAAAAACATAGTTGTGAAAAAAAATAAAGGCAGGGGAAGAGAAGATTATAGGAGGATACAGAAAATGAGACAGAGATAGCAGAGAAAGGGAGAGAAGGAAAGAGACATACATAGAAAAAAAAAATACAGGGAAATCGTCTATAAGGAAGTTTTGCATTTTGCAGAATAATGCATAGTTATTTCATTCTGTTAAAAAAAAACTTAGTATATTGCATTATTTTATTTCTTTATCTATTTTTCTTTATCTGTTGGATTGATTGTAAAAAAGAAAAAAATATGTAAATTGATTCAGTATTTTATATATATATATATATATATATATATATATATATATATATATATATATATATATATATATACACACACTACAGTCATTTATTACAAGCAAGTTACCTCAGTGAACACAGCCTGATTATACTTCCATTACCTTTTTACTTGTAAAATAGAAATACACAATAATGGCAATTCATAAATAAGGTCAATTAAATAATAAAAAGGACTCAAGTGAACATTTTATGGAAATGCTATGTGGTGGATGCTTGGTGTTTCACAAATGTGAATTAAACAAATTGATTCTAGATTTGGATTTGCCACAGCACTTGAATCCCATTATAATATTTCAATTTAGTCTACTCATTGGTTTTCAGATCAATAATATGAAATACAAGTGGATATAATTAATAATTTATATCAATAACTCTTACAGGGATAGAGGAAACAAATATCAGATGGTAATTAAAAAAATATGTTACATGGTATTTGAGGTTGAATACTTTTAGTCCATAAAGTTCAACCTTTTTAGATCTCCTTTGAGGCTTGCAATATGTGGATCAGTTGGTAATTGATCCACAGGGAGACAAGCAAAGACCCCAGATACTGGAAATCAGTTTACTCCCTGAATCAATACCCCTTCTGCTCTCTTGTAATGTTAACATTACCAACAATTTTCAAACCCAAAATGTTGGCTAAAATAATTACAAGTTACAAAGCACTACATTTGTTTTTGCATTATTTATATGTTATTCTTAAGATTATTACTGTGTTTTGTCCACAAAAATATTTAAGAATTTTGATAAAAATAAGTAATTGTTCAAACATACTCTTTTCAACATATTAATACATTTTTGCACAATTCCATGACCCTTTAAAATATTTATGAAAAAATAAATAGTGCTAAAAATTGCACACATCCACTGTGAGCTAGAAATATACATGATCAAGCAGTGTCTTTGAACTCATTTCACAGTCTAGACTTGCTCAAATTGTACAGTAAATAGCACTAAAATACGTTCTTTGTTGTAAGGAGGACTTAAAGCCCTTGCTTTATAAAAAACTGTAATTATATATCTTGTGAGGATCACTTGACCGGATATTTTATTTTCCTAACACACCTTAAGACAATTTTTTTTTTTTTTTTTTATATACAATCAATTTAAAACATGTTTAAATGTGCCCCTCCAAACAGACTGTACCTGGGAATGTAAATCTCAGTGGCAGAAAAGTAGGACTTATACATCTATATAGGAACCCTACTAAGTTGCGCATAGAGATGGATACTGTTGCACTCAGTGCATCATGAGAAGCAGTGACGGTACCAAGATATACATTTGTGCATATACTGATCCAAAAGCTGCAAAGGACCATAAACTATAAGATAAAAGTCACATGCGTCCCAGAACCTTATGTTTTATACCTGCTATATAGGGGCTCCATTCAATTATATAGAACATGTATATGTAAAGTAATAGGAGAATGTGTGTGCGTATGCGATTATCCACCCATTTGCATATTGGTAACCAGAATTCCCAGAGAGCAGCTTATTGACATTCTGATTGATGAGATATTTATATTTATATAGATGAATAATCAGAATTATAGTGATACCTTTTTTTATTGGACAAACCTATTCATGAAATGATGAGCTTTCAAGAGGGTACCCCTCAAGTCAGAAGCAAAACCGGGTAAGAAAAGCAATTAAGAGAATGGTAAAAAAAAAAAAAAAAAAAAAGCAGATAATTAGAGTGGGACACCGAAAGGCATAATAAATTATGCCTTTGTAGGTCAGTATATGAGTCTTTAGACCAGGTTTGAGATGAGGAAACAGGAGAGTAAAAAGTTTGGCCTGTAAATATGACAGCATATTGGGAATTAGAAAAGCAATAATAAATCATGGGATGGAATGTGGTGGGGGTCATAAGATGGTTTTGATAGGGAGATAAGTTCAGTATCCTTTCTATTAAAAAAAATGTAATCATATTTTCACAACACAGAGAATACCACTACATCATTGGATTAGAACAATAAGACGAACATACATTAACTTCACCGCCCGGACGCAGCCCTAAATTGGAAAGTTAAATAGAAAGCTTTCGCCTAAGAATGACATTGTGGGTAACATCCCAACAGAAAATATGCTTATATAATCTGTCTCCATTAGAAAGCAGACTTAAAAGGAAACCCTAACATAATCAAACCAGCCGACAAAAGGTGGAGTAGTTGTTATGAACACTCAGGACCACATACAATAAGGAAATAGACAACTGACAGACAGTACATCCTACAAGAAATTGAACCGGAACCCTACAGATGAGTATACCAATCAACTCAGGAAACTTATCCAAAAAGTTCCGAAGAATCTGCAACAAGAATTGGAGCAGCTCATACCCACTCATCCTACAACTGGGACTTTCTACATGCTGCCAAAGGTCCACAAACTAGGCAAAACAGGGAGACTAATTGTTATGGTATGGATACACTGAAAACATCCTTAAGCCACTAGTAACAAACACCAGGAGTTATGTACAGTATAGCACAGACTCTCTCAACAAACCGAATCAGCTTAAGGACCTAACTGCTAACACACTACTTGTAACCATGGATGTTGATTCTCTTTACAGCATCATCCCACACAAAGAACCAGAAATAAAACCCTGAAACTGTTGCCAAACTATTGGAATATATCCTGACCCACAACTGCTTCACCTTCAACAAGGGTACCGCAGTGGGTACCAAAATAGCACCACAATAATCCAATATATTTATGGCCAACCTGGAACAGAGATTCTTATCTATATGTTCACAAATCCTACAGATACTACTGATGCATAGATGTTCTGTTCATCATATGGACAAAAGGAGAAAAACACATCAAAGACTTCCACAATAATTTCAATATCTTCCACACATCCATTAAACTTAAAATTGATTACCCTGCAGAACAGGTGAACTTTCTGGACACTACTTTATCCATCACCAAAGGCACACTCCACTCTGCATACAGGAAACCACTAGACAGATGCAGCTACCTTCACAGCTCCAGGTTTCATCCCTCCATACACTAAACAAGTGATAATTCACAGCCAAGCGATCAGCTATTACCACATATTTGATGTGAATCTTTCAGACAGAATGGTTACAAATCCCTGTGTCACTGCACAGAAAATAACCTCTGCCATTAAAACACCTTGTCAACACCTGTTGCAGTACAAAACTAAATATATTGTCACCAGATGTGTATGTGAAGTAGTTTACCATCTGGCTCTAGAAGAAATACGCAAAATATTTAAGGATTTAATACTAACAGAGGACGCAGCATAAAAACATATATTCCCCAAGACTCCAATTCTTGCATTTAGACAGCCACCAAACCTGAAAACACTGGTCAGCAGAGGACTGACCAATGAACAACCTAACAGAGAAAATGGTACCAAACCTTGCAATAAAATTTGCTGCAAACAATATCAACACATCTGTAGGACACAGCCACACATAACAAGACCTATAACATCAGAGGATCATATTCATCCACATCCTCCAATGTGGTTTACATAATACAATGCACATGTTAAAGGGGCTGTTACATTTGTGAAACCAGCAAAAAAAAAAAAAATCTGTATAGATTTTCCATCAAAAAGCACAATGAAAACAATTATTGCACCCCAGTTGAAAACCATTTTACCCAGAATTACCAAAACCGTCAAAGCAAATTTCAACCACATACAGGAGAGGGAAGGTTTTGCAATGAAGATGGTTAAATTATTTAATACAAAGGATGCTTTATTAAATATTAACTGGGGATTTCTATCTCACTATCAAAACTTATTTTGACCCGCCACATTCTATCCCATGATTTATTGTTGTTTTTCTAATCCTCAATATGTGGAGATATTTACGGCCCTAATTTATTAATCTACGGTTTCTTTATCCCTAACCTTTTCTATAGGCTCACATACTTGCCCTATAAGGACATAATTTATGATGCCCGTTTGTGTCCCACATTAATTATCGGTTTTGTTTTACCATGCTCTTGATTGCTGGTTTTACCATGCTCTTGATTGCTGGTTTTACCATGCTCTTGATTGCTGGTTTTACCATGCTCTTGATTGCTGGTTTTGCCCAGTACTGCTTCTGACTTGATAAAGAGAGGTACCCTCTTGAATGCTCATCATTTCAATGAATATGATTGTCCAATAAAAAAAAAAGATATCACTGCATACTGCAATACTCCTGGCTACCTCACTCTTCGTATTAAGTAAGTGTGAGAGTGTGTATCTATCTATCTATCTTTATAGTAGTACAAATAAGGAATAGTACATTAGTGATTCTATTTGAATGTCTAAAAATAAGTTGCTGAAAACTTATTTCCTGCTCAAATTTCTCAGAAATACAGTATATATATATATATATTCATTCAATATACACTTTTATGCTCTGCTACGTCTTGACGTTTAGAAAACGTATCCACATTAAATAAATGCCCTATCATTTTAAGTTATGTTATTATTAGGAAGATACACCTTGAAAATTGATGCACTATTAGGTAGTGTAACCTCCATTCTGTACAATGTGCATGTACAAGTTTTAGACATATACACATAATATGTGCACAATGCAACAAACACACATATTCTGCAGAACGGACAACTCCAGGCTTCTAGATATTTTCTACACTTTGAGAGAAAGCAAAAGAATAAGAGGAAACTGATAAAGTGGTAAATGTTGGACAAAATAATACTGTAATTAAACAAGTCCCTCCTTAAAAAGTACATGCTCTTTCAATAGTAGTATTTGAGGTGATAATCTGGGAATTTCAAAAACACACACAAACATTGGAAAACAAATAATATAGCTGAACATTCAGTCATGGATTTACATATATAATAATAATAATAGTAATAATAATAATAATAATAATAATAATGATGATGATGAAGAATTGGTAGAAAGTGCAGGTTTATTTAAACAATAAGATAAGGAGGAAATCAAAAAAGACAGAGAAAACACTATATATATATATTTAAATAAAACAAGTTTGAGGTAGTTGTGTCTAGTAATCTAAAATGAATAATAAGAGTATTGCAGTATATAAAGAGGTTTATTTCTCAAGAGCTCATCGCTATATTCTGTATAAGTTTGTCCAATATATATATAATTGAATTTGCTCTTAGGGTGAGGGTTAGAGTTAGAGTAGTGGCAGTTGATGAACTTTACATAGTAAAGCAGCGCGCACAGCTTCAAGCCATAGCAAATAGAGCAAAGTCAGATACCATCTACGTGTCTGCTGGGAAGACAGCAATATGCTCAAGACAAGTGGACTGTCCAGGTGCTTAAACTGTTGCTTGCAAACCGCTATTTGGTTTACTTAAATTGTTATCAATAGTGGCATATTAGCTTGCAAAAATGCTAATTACTAATTAGCTTCAGATCACATGGAAACAAACTCATTGAAAACCGCAGAGGTAAGATATATTTTGGTAACTTACACTAACTCGGAAGCACTGTTGAGAGCCATCTAAGAAGCGGACGTTGCAAACAACCTCTGATCTATTTTTTTCCTTTGGAAGCTCAGTCGCTCGTATGTTGTTTATCCTTCCACCCAGAGCACGCAGCCGAGAGTTCATAACGAACAACGAATATCCTACAATAAAAAATAAAAAAATATTAATATTCACATTGAGCCAGAACAATGTATGCTCTTTTATATGGTTATCATTCAATATTACTTTTCTAGGCTGAATAAACAAACCTCCTCCACCCACACATGACTGTACTGTGCTCAGCTCTACTTCAATAGTTCCCTTTTATTTTAAAGTTCAAAAGCAACATCACATCACTTCATAGTCTCTTGTGATACATACATACAAAAGTTAAAATTATTAAAAAAGAGGTTTACACAATAATTTCATTTATAGGGAGTAAGGAAATATAATTACTAATTCTGAAAGCTACTGCAATTCTACAAAACACATATTTTCAGTATATTCATTACCTGTAGTTAATAGTAAAAACATGCTCACTGTATAATTAAATAATGTAAAAGGACCCCTGCACTTACTAACACCCTAATCAGTTGCTTCAGCCATGCACAAAAACATTTAAAAAAAAAATAAAAAAAAGAGAGAATTTCTGAAGACTGTTTATATATAAAAGAAACCATTTTACTTTGTTTTGCCACTTTCTGAGAACCTAGGCATCAGGGGTGGGGTTGCTTATCACTGCAGAAAGGGGAGGAGGAAGAGTGAGGTAAGGAGGATTTTTTTTAGATATCTGGATCGTACAGAATTTTACGCCAACATACTTTGAAGCAGCAGCTTGCATCAATAAATGCAAGTCTTGCTCTCCATAAATGTAAACCCCACTCTCACACACATTCTTTTCACCAAAGTACCATAGATGCCTCCAGGTGCCAACAAAAATATCAAAACGTATTTTTTCCCCAATGAAAACACTGTATTACTTACTTTGTCCCAGTCTAATTATGCCCTTATTCAGAGTCAACATTGTCAAATATACATATTTTTAATCACTGTACAGTGTTCTTTCAAGTTTCTACAGGATGAAAATAAATATTCTGTCCCATCATCAGGTTTGATTTGAATAGAGAATCAATTTGTATTCAAGTTCACCCATTGCTATATTGTCCTCTTATTTGTTGTAACATTAACAGACCTGAATGTAATTTGCTCTCATACTGTGTGATTCTTGGAAAGCTTATTTTATACTATACAGTACCAATCCGTCAAGGTTGCACAGTTATTCACCACCTCCACTTTTAACCTTTGACTTAAATTACACTTGGGATTACATACTTGAAGTAGCTCGCCCACAATCATAATACAATGTCCCATTCACATAAATATTAATCCTTAGGATTTAAGCCCAGTAGAAATCAATTTGAAATGTATTCTATTTAAATACAGAATTATTATTGTGATTTATTTCCCTTACTTAATAGTATAAGAAAAAAAAACTGTGATATTAATCAGGAGGATAGATAAAACAATGGTGCACTAAATACAAGAGAGTTGTAGCTAATATGCAATTAAAATTATTTTATTCGAATGACTACTTCCCGTAGGATAATCCGCCAGATCATTAAACACGTAATCTCAAATCGGTTCCACGAACAAGATGAGTACAGTGTACTCCAAATGGCATGCTCAGGTGCCAGATCTCAATCCAATAGAGCTCCTTTGGTATATGATGGAATGGAAGATTCGCACCACGATTGTGTAGCTGACAAATCTAAAGCAACTGCGTTATGCAATCATGTCAACATGGACCAGAATCTCGAAAGAATGTTTTGAGCAGGTTCCAAACATTGTAAAATGTTTGCTTTTTAGAATTCAGGTTCTAGAAAAGTGTACCTAACAAAGTTGCCACTGAAAAGGATCGATAGATAATGTATATCTATCTCTATCTGGAAAGTGAGAGAGAGAGAAAGAGAGAGAGAGAGCGAAGAAAATGAAGAATGGAAGTACCTGTTATCATAATAAGGAATATAGATAGCAAATACTTTAACAAACTACACATTCCTTTGTTCCCCAGGAAATGAGCCATAACAAATCATTTTACATTACATTTTGAAATACATATATTGCACTTCATGGCCTATTTGATTTCAGAAGAGTAAATCTATAATACTAAAAGAGCAGATTAGAACATGGGCTGTATTAGGTTCCCTTTGATAATTTATATTGTTTTATTGTGGAGAAAGTGTGCAAGTGAATTAATTCTAGATCTCTTTTTCTGCTTCTAGAACAAAATATTATTTTTAAATAATCACCTTCAGAATAGAGACCTGCTCCTAGATTGGATGTAGAGAACCGTCATATGATTTTATCTATAGCCTCTCAAAACTAAAATATATTCTCTTCCATTGTTTCAATTCCATCAAACACATTCTCTGTGTCAATAAAAGAAACATGGAAATATATTTGTTTCTCTGTTGCATCAGAAGGGTATTTGATGTAACAGTGGGTTTCCTTTTATTTTTTTAAACAAAAAGTATTCAAACATTTAGCTAAGTAAAGTATGCACACTGCCTTTTTTTTGTGCTTGCTTTTTTGTGGCTTCAGTGTTGTTTATGCTGGATTTACCTATTCTATCATTTTTGTAATGTTTAAAAAGTGTCCTCCTTTAAACCATTTGAGTTAGGTCACTTTAAGGAAGGAGGAATATTTTGGAGTAGGCCTTTACTCCAAAATATGTTTTCAAGCCTCACATTCACTTTATATTACCGAGTCTAGCCAATACCACTTGAGTAAAAATCCTTACAAAACACTGCCAAAACTATTTTTTTAAATTACAAAGACTGTCGGGAAATATTTTAAACCACACTTTAGCGAACGAATACATAAAACATTAATACTAAAATACTGAAAATGAAAAAACTAAAATTAAATTCGTATTCATTAAACTGAAAAGCTCATGTAAAAAAAAGTCAAACAAAAAAAAAATGCAATGGGTTCACTTTGTACAGTAGTATTTGATCATCTAAATTTAGTTGCTAAAATATAAGGTAATATTGAATAAAGTGATGTTAGAAATTGTAATAAGATGCTTTCATTTACTTCATCACATTCAAATCTAGTTTTCTTACAATCCTTTTGCTTGAAAAATGTGACTATATGTTGTGTTCTGTGGATGTTCTACCATTTTGTTTTCCGGAGATAGGAGGAGAGTTTGAATGCCCAGCAAGTGGCTAAAAACACTATATGACCAGTGTTCCCAGCAGGGCTAAAAGGAAGTTAATTTGTTTACAAGGACACACCCTTCTCGAGAAGGTAATAAACAACAGAGGGCAAGAAAACATAATGGAAGTTTGCCATAAAGAATAATTTCTTATGAATGTTCTTTAAAGTGTATTATATTGCATCTATTTTATGAAACAAAAGGTCTGTTACCACGAGGAATAGAATTAAACATATCACAAGATTTCAACACAGATTGTGATTATCCTGGTCTCAGAAATGTGACCTCTAATTATAGGGAAGCTGCAAAACAAGTCACACAATGCACAACAGTATAGAGCTTATTTAAGGTAGGCACTTGTAATCTATTAGAGGCATTTCAAGAAATAGAGACAAATATGCTAGTATAGGAATCAGATCAATATAATTCAGTTGCAATATGTCAATTCATTTATATTTTTAGCGGTTTCGTTTGGAATTCTATATTAATGATTACAGATAAAGCAAAAACAAATAACTCTGTAAATGCATTTTTGATCAGACAGAGTGCTACTCTCTCCTAAATTGATCTTGTTGTCTTTACTTATCCATGAACTGCAATTGTGTAAAGAGGTCTAAGTCTTTAAACCAATGTTATAAGCTATGAAATGTATTGTACAGGGAGTGGAGGTTTTAATGTGTTCTTCATATACAGGGCAATGTGAAAACACACTTTAAAAATCTGCTTACAATCTGTGAACTCACTGAAAACACACATATTTTTCTTTTTTTAATTACTCACAAGTTACAGACCCCAATCTTAACATTAATGGAATATTGCTCTACGCACCTTTCTTACACACTAAATATGTGTATACTCTCTGTACAGCTTTCTTACACATTATACATGTGAAAAATGGAGCGTGAAACATGTTTTAATGCTCACTTTTCCTAAAAACAGAACAGAACATACAGGGCAAACCAGTTTGTCCTTTTGATGACTGGTATTAGTAGAGCATTCTAAGTATTTTCTAATGTAAGTTTGGGACAATGGTGAGGTGATCTGTAATGTTTTAAACAATCTAAAGGGCTGCTTCTATAAGAGGACCTCCATACAATGTTTTTATTTTTTATTTTAAATAAAAGTGTTCTGACTAGCTTTATTTAATAATTCCCTCTACAATGAAAAATTGTCAACGGAACATTGTATTTTAAAAAAGGACTTTGGTAAAAATGCAACAAACTAACAACATTAGCAGGTGGGTAAGCCATGGATATTAAAAAGACATATTTCGAAAGATAATTTTTGAGTAAAGGAATCCATTTTGTTTTGTCACATCACTTCCTGAGAGCTGCATCATGTGGACGTGTTTCTTTATCAATGGAGGGAGGGTAGAGGAGCATGAAGCAGGGAGAGGTCAGTGGTTTTGTTAAAAAAGTCTGGGCCCCAACAGGCCCAGAAGCAGGAAGCTCTCAAGAAATGTTAACGCTCCTCACATATACCACTTCCAGCAATGTGTAATGGATGCCCACAATATCCAGTAGAGGCCTCCAAATTAATATTTTTTCTTGATAGCTACAAAGTTATGAAATCTGGATTATTACAGTGGCCCTTTAAAACCTGTAACTGAAGAATTGTAACCAAGCTCTTTAAAATTATTTCCACATAGTGGGTGACTGAAAATGAACCTTAATATAGTGCATTACAGATTTTGTAATGGGTGTTTCCACTCCAATACAGCTAAACATCTTAATTAAGTTATATTTCCAAAAGGTCAAATCGTAATATAGAACTAATGTATTTTTTGGAAGACAAATGATTTTTCATTGGAAAGAGGAAGGACACATCATACAAAGGAACTGTCCTGCAACTACTTTTATTAGTTTCTCTTGCTATAATTTAGTTTATGTGCTCTTGGTCACTGAGCTCTTTGAGTTTAATTTGGCAGTTAATTCAATAAATTCTGAAGAGCTCTCATATTTTTAGATTTTATTGTAAGCCAAGTGTATCCTATTCATTTTGTGTATGCTGCTTTTCTATTTAATAGCTTTATTTATAGCACATAGGTAGTGGTTCCATCAACAGTGTGGCTATATATATATATATATATATATATATATATATATATTATTTTATTTTTTTTTTTATAAAAAGTACATCTGTGTTCACATTTGAATGTCTTAAGCAAGTGAAAAAACCTGCTTCCAGCTCAGAGTTCCGAGAAAAACAGTTTTTACACTGCATTCTGTGAAGTTGAGCTGGGATACACAAATGTGTGTGTATATTTTTACTGGTAATATGCTTCCTCAACATCATCACCGCAATATTCCCTGATCCTACATAATTTATATATGACTGATGTACAAAGCAGTGATGGTTTAGAATACCTTTACAAAAAGTTACATCATTTTTACATTTTTAGTTCTATTTGTATTAAATAGAAACTGAAATTGTTGACTAAACATAAACTATAGTTATTCTGGTCTAGGAAAATTTTAAAGAAACATGATTATGTGGAAATTGCCCTTTAAAAAAAAAAACTTGTTATACATTGTACTAGCTATACATTACTAAACTAAATAAATCTTGAGACATCCGTCCTCTCCCTTACTTGTATACTATGCTTATTTAGTGAGTGGCACAATTACCACAATATGTCCCGGTTTCATCATGCTATTTACAGTTATGTGGCACACTCCATATACAAATGTCAATCCTTGCATTACAGAACAGACAACTCCATTGTGTACAAACCTAGACTAAAGAATACAACTCCAGGCCTCTATGCAGAAAAACACTACAAGAATAGAAATGCTTCAAGCCAAACAGTATGGGCCTCATTCAAATGCAATTTGGCCAATTGAATAGGGCTCTATATAAGCACATAGCCTGTTTTTTTTTTTTTAACAGAAGTTTTTAGTTACTGAAGACCTTGCTTTTGGATAGAAATTCACAAACTAAAAACTTCTGTAAAAAATATGCTCTGTGCTGATATAGAGCCCTATTCAATTGGCCAAAAATCTCATTTGAATGAGGCCCTATATAAATAGTATACATATACACACACACACACAACAGAGAAAGTCTTGAATCTCTCTCCCAGAAGCAGGGAAAAAAGGGCTGGAAAAAGTATGGTTGGGTCTTACAAGGAGAGATTGATTTATTCTTAAAATGTGGGCTTACTTCTGAAAAAAAAAATACATATTTAGGAAGAACAAAAAGATTTTCACTTAGAAGAGCCAATGACCCTCCAAAAAGGAGATATTGTATGGGGCTTCAGAAGATTAGGTATGCATGATACTAGCGTTCAACGGATGCTATTTAAAAAAAAAAAAAGCAAGTTCTCTAGCGCCCACTCATTGTTTCTATTTAGGTCTCTGGCATTTACACTTGTATTGATGTAATCCTTAGTTTAACTAATGCTGTAATTCCGTTTGAAAATCCTGAGTAAAAAAGCATCAATTGTATATGGATAAGAAAACATAAGTTTACATATAGATTTTAACTTAAAGATATTATACTAAAATGAGCTCAATATCAGTGTGCATCTGTTTTGCCAATACTGAGATAACGGGCAGTAAATGTATCTTAAATCGTAATAGTTCTTATATATCCTCTCAATATAGTAATGAAAAAATGAAGTGTTAGAATTAACTACGATTCAATTCAAAAAGGTATTCACACAATTATATTTGTTGCAAAAAAACGTAATACCAACAAACGCATTATGACTAAACTATAATTGGCATTAAAAGTTCTGTTCCCATATCCAGCTGGGATGACTGTACACTAGGAAGACGTTTATATATCTTCCATTAAAGCATGCAAGAGAATGCACAAGGTCGTCAAAGTACTAATATATTGGTAGTAAATGATAACAAACAATATCCTTTAAAAAATATATGTGTAAAAAGTAAAACACATAAATCCCAGAGCAGTGTTCGGATTAATTAATAAGGTCTCTCACCAATTAATCTAATACGTATACACTTGAGCTATATTTCTAAAGATAGCATTTGGTACTTTGCTATTGTGCTTATTCCTTTTATTAATGTTTTTGTCAAGAAACAACTGAAAGCCAACTATCAATTTGCTTTTTACATACATCTTACATCAGCCTTTGTGGTCCAGGGTTTTCTAAAGAGGAACCATAAAATTATAAGAGTGACACATGATATATGCATGCCCACACCCATTACATTTTATACACGCATCTTTCATGTTGTGATAGTTGAGAAGCTTAGACAAGCTACCAAATGAGTCATTTGGGCACAGTGTTGTTTAATCTCAGCTTTCCAAACTTGTACATGGGTGTATAGTGTAAATCAATAATAGAGACAAGCTATAATTGTAGTCTATGCTTTCAGGATGACAATATATACTGCATGCCTTATTTAATTTTCATTCATTGTCCTGAAAAACATATGTAGTACTAGATTATTAAAAAGATAGAATGTTATTTATGGTTTCCAAACTGTATTCTTAAAAAAAATGTCTTCAGACATCATTTGGGCATATTCATAATTTAGACCCTGGTACATCATCTATATAACATTTTCTACACCGATACCATTTCAAAAGTTGTCAGAACATTAATGGAATAAAAAATGAAAAATGGATACAGACAGATTTGTTTCAATTAACAGTACTAAACACTTAGGTTACAGCCACAACTTACGCCAACAAACAATGGTAACTCTTTAGCAGATTCAAACATTTCTTTTAGGTTGGATCCCCTTCTTCTACAATTAAAATAACAATTTCCAGCACACAATTCCCCCCCTATACAGTGTCTACAACCCCTCCCTGTATACAGTCATTCATTAGGTTAGCCAGATACCCCCAGTTTCAGTAAATAGCCCCCTGATTGAAACCTTTCTACGTATGTAAAAACAGACCAGTGCTCAGACCAGTCAACTGTGCATGCGTTTTATCCATTCTATAGTATCTTTAGATTGTAAGTTTGCAAGTTTTCAATCTTGTCTTGGTGCATTGGAAACAACCTCTATGCAGGTTTGATTTTAAGCTCAAAAACAGGGCCCTCTATTCTTTGCAATGTGTTAAGTTTGTTTTTGCTATTTATTTAACCCCAGTCTAACTCTACGGAATATCTTGGCTGTCACGATCTGCTTCTTCAATTGTACTTAGCAAGAACCTGGTTCAAACCTATCCAGCAGAATCGTGCACTCCTTTTACACCTCTGATAGCAGAAGATGGACCAAACACCAGTACCACACCCAGGAGCTTGCTTCCACATCAGGATATCAGGAACACCATATCATCCCTTAGAATTATTATTAATGCATAGAACAACACTTACACCTTGCTTATGTAAGTACAGAAACAACTGCCATAATTTTATGGTCACATTTTCTGGCACACCGGCTGGCCAATCACAGTAAGCCTCATCCTTAGGTACATAGAAGAGGGACCAATTAACAATAGGGTGCCCCCTGCCTACTGGGAATCCCTGTACATCTGATAAGCCCAGACCCTTAAACATATCCTGGTGATTATATTAACTATAACCATTTGCTGTAAACACTCAGACTATCTGTTTTATCCACCCAAGACCCCCTGTGTTTCTTTATTTAGGTGGGGTTGGGCGAGTCATCACCAGATAAAATTGTAACATAATCAAAATACAATTTATATGTCATTTTAACCATACGTAAAACAAAAATACATAAAACTAGAATAATAAACAGGGTAACTCTTTGCCAGTGCCGGCCCAGTCCATATTACAAAAACGTCCAGTCAGGCCCTGGGCATGACATTGGCGCGTTACAAACAAAACATAATAATAAATGTGCATCCAGTCCAGGGCATTATGCGATTTATGCAGTCTACTATTTATGTGTACAGTGTAGGTGCCCTGTACATTATTGAAAATAAAAGGTAGAAGTGGACACTTTAGCAGACGTAGCAAGGCCAAGTGTATTGTTTTCATATTAAAGAATACATTGATTAGTAGTACACCTTCTGTCTACTGTAATAATCAAAACATATTCTTGAAAAAGCTTTTGAATCATATCAGCATACTTTGGTTTCTGTTAAGCATCATGTACCATTCTGTCTACTCTACTCATTATTTAAAGTATGTAAATTAGTAATATAATGATGCGTTTTATTATGCTTTTTTAACTTGTTACATGGTTTTATAGATATGCAAGCATGGAAATACTTACCTTGGTGGAACAGTATCACTGCAGCAGCAGTCCTTAGAAGACATTCTGTAACATGGTCTCTTTAAGGCTCGTCAGAAAAATAATCTAGCCATCCAGATTCTCAGCTATTTCACTTTCCAGGCAGCTCTTGTCTCCTGGACTTCAAAAGCAGACAAGATGACTATGCTTCAATAGTAAATCTGCCCCAGTATGTCATTACTGACCTACCCAAGAAACATGGCAAGGTATGGCACGTCAGAAACTACACGTAGTATGTCAGGTTCTATCACTGGGTCTTGTGGTCAGCCTCTGATGAAAAGAAACAGCAGTACTGAAATATCAAAGAGGTGGATTTTTAAATAGCTTCATATGCTAAATGTAGGAAGAACCTACTTTCGCCTTTTTCAGAAAAGGGTGTTAAAATATTAAAAAGATCACAGAAGGTATTCTGTATGGCACAGTATCTAGCTCTCTATCTTTAACACATTAACAGATGAATTGCACTAATATGAAGTTAAAAAAAAACAATGTTGCTGCCTCATTTTCTGAAATCTAGATTCATTCTTTTCTTAAGTGAAATAAAAAAAAAAAGAGTGTATATAATTTGCTCAGCCGGAAATAGTCTGATCATATCAGTAATGCAAATTGAAATCGCGATTATCTAGTGAGCAAAATAAAAAAAATAAAAAACTACAGTATCTGTCCTTACATATTCAGTATAACTAACAGTGAAATGTATATTAATGCATCAAACGTGTGAATTTTCTATTGCCAGAATTGTTTTTTTACCTTTCTTATAGCAAAGTGTAGGCGCTATTTTAAGGGAAGAGGGGTTGGTGTTAATTACATTAATTAACAGCATGCCTCCAAACAATACACATACTAAAATATCCTGGCGATATGCCCAGCTTCCTTTATATTTAGAATATTGGCATCCAGGAACTCAATAGCTTCCGTTAGCGCTAACTTAACTTTTTAATTTGACATTGAAGACAAAACACAAAAACCTTTCTAGTCATGTTCAGAGCACATTCATGGTTTCCTTCCGGAGTCCAAAAAGGCTGACATAAGAAAGTGTCGCTTTACTACTGAGTCTTGGAGAAATGCCCTAATCAAGCAAATAATAAAAACTTCTCTGTATCGCCTTGGAGATCCAAACCATTCTAAAACCGGCAATTTCTGCACAGTTTTGTTTTTTGAACGTGTATTTTTTATTTAAATTTTGTTTACAATAGGTTTGTAATCCTGGTTGTTACATGGACCACCTGAGTGAAGCTCATACGGCCATTGGTGGTCCACAAACTTTGTTTAGGAACCTGTGATTTATTTATTACAGTGTTGATGACATGGGCCTAGTCACACCCCATTCATGCTTACTTGCTCTCTACCCCTCAAACCTTTTTCTCTGAGGAACAGCATGAATTTGCCCCATACTCTGAACCGGTTGGACTAAACCATTTCACACGAGGGGATGAATTGGGAATCTTTTCTTACATGGACATTTTAGAAATAGTAGCAATTAAAACACTAATATATAGATTAAAACATCAAAAGATTTTTTTTTTTTAATGATGCAGGCCTGTTGGGGGGTGGGCATAAGAAAGGGGAAGAAGGAAGGAACAGAGTGGAGGCATGGGTTTGCACCAGGAATTTATGGTATTGCAAAACATGTCTGCTTCAGACAAATACAGTACAGTGAAGGACTCTCATATGACTGAAAGCGTATAACTTGGGCAAATCCAACTTGTGACACCTTAGTAGCCGTCTAAAATTACATTTTGTGTTTAAGGTATACATAGATATAATAATAATCACAACTCAGTAGCTGCAAATGATTCATTCTGAGAAAAACGCAAACTTATGCTAGATTTGTTTCATGGATAGGAAACCAACAATTTTTACTACCTATTTTTAAATTAAAACATTAAACAGGTCCACATCAATAAACAATGCATTGCTGAAAAGTGTGTTTACATATCTAAAATATAGTGTATTTTTACAGAATATTCTCTTTGTTATGTGCACTTAAGCAAATGACAGACAGAACAACTGTTGATAATATCCAAAATGCCATTTTTCTAATGGACTGAAGCATTTTGCTAATCTTTTGATATGTATTAGTCCTTCGTGCCAGTGCTTTCTATGGGACTAATGGAAATTTCATTAGTACATATTCCTTCTATCCATCTGATAATGAAACTAAAGCACAACTGTAATTTAAATATATAGGAAAGATCTCTAAGTATTTACACCCCACAGCATTTCAGAAACATTTGCAGGCACTATAGGAAAGGAAATGCTAATTATTATATAGTAAGATTTGTGCATTACAATAATGTAATCCGGCCGTAAGGGAATAGAATAGCAGAATAGCTTGCGGCCGGTCCTTGCGGCCCCGCAACGGCTGCGGCCGCTAATAGAATGAGGCCCATTGTGTTTAGTTGTTGAGTTGAATCCAACTCTTTATGGTCCTATGGGCCACAGCAAGCCAGACGCATCTTGTGCCTCGTTGTGCTCATCCATAAGGTTTTCATGGCAAAGATACTGGGGTGGGTTGACAGTTCCTTCTCCAGTGGTCTGCACTTTATCTGACCTCACTGCTATGATCTGCCCATCTTAGGTGACCCTACATGGTTTACCTCACAGCTTCATTGAGGTACACAAGTCCCATCACCAAAGCATGGTAGCGAATAAGATGAGGTTAATTATATTAATTGCCAGGGCAGCCTACTGCGGGTAGAGGGTTAGTTATACAGTTAAGAAAAAAAAACTTAGGGGGATGTCCTGACTGTTTCAAAAGCATTCTATACAGGGATTAAATGAATAAACATTGATTTAACACTCATTTATTATGCAAATAAAACATGTTTAGTAGTGTTAAAAGCCTAAAACTGTTCTTTTAAACAAATGGCAGCTAATTTGTGATTCAGTATGCCTTTAAAGCCACGTTTGAATAATAATTCATCCATCCATATTTCTTTACAAGACATTTTAAGCTTGGCATGTTTTATTAAGTCAAGATTGTGTATGCAAATGCTGATGGAAGGTAAGGGTATAATTTAGTACAATTTTTACAAGACATGAATGCTTTAGTGGTTTTAATACAGGAGGAGTGTATAATACTTGTGGTTTAAAATACATATATTCAATCTGCTGGTATTTTGTAAAATGATGAATTGTTCTTGGCCTCTTTGAGATATTTAAAGGTTATTCGTTTACAGCAAGTCACCTGTTAAGTGTCCTGTCAGAACTGTCACAGCACCTTAATTACATCTGGTCTCCAGATCAATTTGTAGAGATTACAATGCTGGTCTAAAGCAACATCATTTCATTTCACCAACTACCAGATTTATATCTGTAATCAATGTAGTTGTGAGCCAAAAGTTTCTTGTTCATTTGTAATGCGCCAATATATTCTGTAGCGCTATACATGGGTTACGTTCAAGGCAAAAAAAGAATAGCTCTATTAACACATTGCAAAGGATGGAGGGCCTTGTCTTTGAGCTTAGAATCCAGTGTCCAAGGTGCTTTTCCTAAAGCACCATGCAAAATTGAAAACTCGCAAACTTACAATCTAAACATGAAGCACTACATAGCTGGGGTTTCATTAGGCAAAAAAAAAAGGCAGCCACTTATGGGTGCCTCATTTCCATAGCAATGTTTGTAAATGTCAGTTTATTTTAAACACTTAGCGGACTCTCTAACACTCTATCCTGTCCACGGCTGCAGTGCGGCCGCCAACCGCTAGATGGCGCTGCTGCTATTTTGCAGCGCTGCAGATATGTGAGAGAAGTTCTAAGCTTATAATGTTAGCCTAACCCTTGAACTAGCATAAAATTCATAATTAGTTTTGGCCAATCAAAGGCAGCTATACATTTTAATACATTGCAGCAATCTGTGATAACAGCTTGTGCAGGAAGGAATCATGGGATGTGTAGTGTTCTTCAGAGGGAAGCAGGAGGAGCCAGACACTGGTGTGTAAGAGCTCTGCATTGGGATGCTTCTGGCTTGAAGGTTAGTAAAGGATTAAAATCCATACCCAAATGCAGTGTTGCTATTGGTAGGTACACTGTGACTATGTAAGCAACTCTGGAGGTGTAGAAAACTAATTTTATTTTTAAATAAAATACATCTGTACCTGTATAGAATGACTCAATGTAATGAATGTCTCTGATATAAGGAGCATGTAAAAGATGAGAAAAGGTAAAAACAGGGATAC
The DNA here is from genome assembly GCA_027410445.1 of Discoglossus pictus. Classification (NCBI taxonomy): domain Eukaryota; kingdom Metazoa; phylum Chordata; class Amphibia; order Anura; family Alytidae; genus Discoglossus; species Discoglossus pictus. Next base: position 220,514,975 of record CM050166.1, on the reverse strand, counting down.
TTAGATATGCCTAAGTGTCAGGCTATAGCACACTGATGTGGAGTATTGTTTAAATACCGACAAAGTCCTATGGACAAAGCTGACCCGTCTGCCCTAAAGTAGTTGGCTCCAGCAATGCTTTCAACAGTAGCCAGCAAGCATCTTGGTGTTAGACTACACTCATGGTCACTGCCAGGAGTTACTCAACAGCTAAATGTATTTATCTACAGAAACAAAAAAATAACAATGTCAGGTACGGTATGTTCTACTTCATCACAATTTATAGGTACACAGACATCTGTGCTATGTAGTTTATGACTTTACTTTTCAAAATAAGTATGCTACATATACTTGGTGGTACTAAAAAGAAGTGTACTTGAAAGTAGAATTCCTTATCTAACAGAAACCTCTGCAAGATTGAAAATAAACGTTGCTAGTAAGAGGTGTAACTACTCATCCATCTTTTAGACTCAAACAATCTCAGGCCGTGCACGAATGATTTCAATGTGGCATAGATTTCCCAAACGTAATCATGTATATGAAAGCAAAGCACTTTTTCTAAAATACATCATCAGTTCCAGTTTTTCACAAAGGGCAAACTGTAAGAATGGGCGACAATACAATTTTAAGGCTGGCAATGCGGTTTGCCACACAATGCAAGGCTTTCCCCCCTCTAACTTGCGGGCCTCGTGACGAGCGCCTTTGGCGCTTATAGCAAGCCCCGCAATAAGCGCCTTCAGCACTCATTGCGTAAGCCCGTCAATTTTAACATTGCGTGACGACAACTCGCAATTACGACAACCATTATATGTGATTGACAGACAGTGACAAGCCCCATAGTGATTACACATGGGAAAATCTTAAAAGTACGTTTAATCTGCACTGGGGCATAAAAAATAAAACAAATGCTAACTCTTTTTTTCCAATACTATTCTTTTAGATTCAAAAACAAAGGGCTTTCCTTGGTCCTGTAAGAGATTAGCTTATATTTTTAAAGCACAAAAAGCGATCTTGTGAGTTAGTTACAGAAAGCCGTCACAGCAATGATTACAGGAAATTGCACACTATACATTTGTGACTCACTAATTTACCATACAGAGCACATCCTGCAGTATGTACTAGAGTAATCAAAAAAATGAATGGGACCAATTTTGTCACCAAGATTGGTCATGAGATGTATAAGTGAAGGATAAAAGTTATTCATTTTGCTGCTATTACTTTTATATGGGGCTGACACTACTGTATGTATACAATAGTAGCACAGAAACACCCCTTCTGTAACTACTGCAGATACAATTTTAAGAAGCTGTAAAGTTAACGGCAAATATAAATATAAAAAATGTATTTGTGCATATATCCATAATGTTAACCTGTCAAACCTGGCAGACAAAGTTTGTTTTTGTGTTCCTGAAGCAGTTCAAACTCATAGTTTTGCAACTTAATAGGTCCAGTTACACAACACAATGTGCTATATACTAATGTGAGAACTCTAGTCCAAGGGAGAAGAAACTCTCAGATGAATATGTTATTCTACAGAACCGATACACTACATCGGGGTTGGGCCTACTTTTTTGTGTGGTCTTTTCCCTCCATATAAATAAACAGCGGAAATTAAAGTGCAATTCTGAGAAATAAAGATTTGAGAATATAGACAGAACGCAAAGCTGATATCTTTAGAGTCAGGGAACAAGTAACACCTGTAATACAGGTTCTGGAATCCTGATAGGATCTGTAATATTGCCAGGGGTACTGTGAAAGATAAGAATATATGTCTATATGACCTACAGCAAATGCTTTTGGATCAGGAAAACTTCACGCATACCTTTTGTGAGGGGCGGGGGAAGGTTACTATACCCAAATTACTCACTCATTATTGAATTCTTTAATCACTTTTGCAGTAATTATATGAGTTCTTGTGAACATTAACAGGTTCCTTCAGTTTACTGACCCATGACTAGAACATAGGGCCGAGTATGCTGCGCCTTTCAATCTATTCATATGTATGAAGTGTATTCCACATCACGAGGTCACACATTGTTCTACATTGCACAGGTGCTTCTGTGTTAAAAAGCAACACTGACAAAATGAGAGCACATTCAGGCTACTGTCCAAAATGTTACAGTATGCTAAATAATTGGGTTTTGTGTGTTAGTAGGACATTGTAAATACAAAGCTTTAAGTGAATATATATTATTTTAAAAGTTAAAATTACCCTTTGGATCCATTTTGGATGCTAAACAAAATCATATAGTACCTCCTCAATGAACTATTAAGGAATCCCAACCCTCTTTTCCCATTCCATCTGAATCTTAAAAGAATTATGAATAAATAGAGTATCCAAGATATGGGGCATTTGCTTATATTCATCAAATAAAGTAAAAATTGGAGTTAAGAAGAGTGGAAGTATGAGTTAAGCAAGGCCCAGTTGGTATGTGCACATAAAGATTAGACACAAATCACATATTGGATATAATGATTTGATACAGACCACTTATTGGAGGGAAACCGGCCACAGCATTTATTGGTAAACACAAATAACGTGATAACAATAATAAATTAACAATGACCAAGTGCGAGGAGGAGCCTGGCCAGAGACAGTATGCCGTATGTCCTGAACCCTCGTCCAGGGCCTACCGTGCTGGAACAGTCGTACCACTGTAGGGATCTCACCTACTTTACCACTGTCCCGGCGACTCCCCTCACCATGCGCCGCTGTGACAACATAATACATTTTCTGTTAATATATATTACAGACTTAAATCATACACCCAGAACAAACGACTACTTAATACAATTAACTAGATGATACCTCTATATTGTAATTTTTTTTTTAGATAGGGATTGCTGGTTATCTTTACACATGGGGGCATAATGGCGCAGATGGCGCCAAAGAGTATATAAATGGATCCACCCCCAGCTAGCTACCTCCAAATAACATACCCCTGTCCTGCCAGGTCGAATGGCCCCTCCCACCAACCCCCAGAGGCCTGGGGTGGTCTACAGGGCCCTTCATGAACTCTGCTTCCTTTTTGTCTCAGATATCTATAATAAATACTATTACATTTATAAATAAAAAAATGTACTTTAGGCTCCTTGGATAAAACCTAGAGGTGTTCCCACTCTCAATCAAAACACCACCAGATGTCATTGCTTTGCAAATTCTGGCCCATCACTGATCCCCCAGCATTAGCCGTATGCTCACTACCAAAATAAGTGCACATGATGGGCTTTTGCTTTGAACCAGAAGTAAATCAAAGCTCTCTTTATGTTCTGCCCTCCCATTCAATGTAACCATAACTGTACCACTGTTGTAGTCCTGTAAAGCTTCTTGAATAAATACAATATTACATAAATAAAAACAAAACAAATATGCAGTCCATGTTTTCCTTCTACTTTTGTTCATCTCTGTATAAGTATGAATGCCAGTGAGGACCTACAATTGCCAAACACCTCTCTGTCCCTTGTTACAGCTTTAGGTGTAATTTTACCTAGTTACAAATTCTAGATTACTATTCATCTGCGGCAAGGATTGTAATAATAAATAATTATAGCACACTATTTAATCCTGAGCAAATGTCACAACAAGTGGCACAATATGATTTCTGCATGCAAGTGGCATTAACCAATACATTTAAATTTGTGTTCAGATCTATTAAAGCCAACTGTTCCTACTATAAACAATCCTCAGATCCCTTCTGGTTTTAGAACTTAGGTGAAAATACATCGAGAATTTGATAAATAATTGAATTTATAATTCTGGAGCAGTACATGTCTATTCAGCAGAACACAGCAGCACATGTCACATAACCATACACAGTAATATTATGTATATATTATATAATTTATCCTACTACTGGTATTCATTGATAAATTGTCTGTGGGCTAATGTTATTTTTAAGAAGTATATCTAGTCAAGTGATATAGTATTAATAGTACAGTAAGGGGATGAATCACTTACAACATTACACAGCAATGTTGAACAATTATCAAAGCATTACAGAATGCTATATAATATGTTATTATAATTTAATTATTGTACAGTAATCTGCTTTTTGATGTTATGGAAAACCAGTTAATGTACCTTGGACAAATAGGGCAGACACAGAGGAACACAAATTAATAGGATAACTTATTTTTCATCACTAATCACTCATTCCTCAATATTATTTAAAAATCTGACCTATGTTGATGTAAATGTAAAGTTTAAATCAACGCCACGCCTGACTTCTGTGTTTAGTGAATGAATAGTGCACTAGTCACCTCTGCTTAATTGTAACCTGTAATAATTCACATTCTATGACAGTGATGCATACGGTGTGTCTATAGTTCTAGGTGTGCTAGCCAATCAACGGCTTTGTCTCAGCAGCATTTTAATAACAAACCAACAGTATGGATATAGACACGTCCTAAATTACTAAACAAAAAAAAATGTCTGAACAATAAAAACGTAAAAACAAACAGAGAAGACCCTTGTTTATATATATATATATATATATATATATATATATATATATATATATATATATATATATATATATATATATATTATTTTCTTTTTTTTATTACATTTGGTAAGGTTCAGAATCATATTGCTTGTTTCAACGTTAGAGGTGATAAACTAAGCTCGTAAAACTTTTGGATTTTCATGTTTTTTTTCTCCCCAAAACAAGACTTTGTCAAAACTTGTGTGACTTGTTTTTCTTATAAACATTTGGATAACACAGGTTAACTTCTCGATGTTCACAAACTTAAGAGTGTTCTCACTAGTGAGCCGTCGTCATCAATTATTTTGAGGCGATATCTTCAAACATAAGTAAATAAATAAAATGGCTTCGCAGAATAATTAAGGAAAGTGAGTGATGTCTCACCTACATAGCCAGTTAGCCTTATGGAATATAGTCCAAGGTGACTAATTTACAGCAAAAAAAAAAGTGAACAAGATAAGTTTGCCCAATTTTATGTCTGAAAATAATGAACATTCATACAAAAAAAGGTATAAAAAAAAAACTTCTCCACATAAAGCAGTATTAAAACATATCAACACCTGGTCATATCAATGTTTCACAAATTAAGTCAGTCATTTAGCACTGCTAGAGGACCAAAAGTATTAAGAGAACACGATTCTCCAGTAGTCCAACCTTTCCCTTATATTCCACAACTTGTTCCCTGTATCTTAAACCCTTTTTTAGGACACCAACCCTTGTCCCAAGGACCTCATAATATCTACACAAGCCTGTTAAACGATAGTTGAAGGACATCACAAAAGCACAGAGGTAAATCTTCTAAAAAAAGTAATTTCCCTGTCAAACATTTGGTCATACAAATTTACAGCCCTCAGGTTTCCACACAACAGAGATCAGGAAGACTGCTATATAGGGTAGTGTCCTTCTGCTGAGTGCATTGACTTTACAAATAAAAGTCCAATGTAAAGAAGTTAATTTTCTCAGCTTGCGGGCTCTGATAGAGTTACGGGCTCAGAGCTGCAATTCGTTACAATTTGTAAAATCGCAAGTTAATGCCCTCCAAGCCTTTGATCTTTCACAGCTGCAAGAGTCCCGAACACTAAAATCGCAAATCAATATTCAATTTCTCTGATTCCCCCTCGCTAACCATTCTGTCAAGCCCGCAAGTTACTGGTACCAAGGATGTCTCGCAAAGGGCTTAATGATAAATCGGAGCACTTTAAAAAGCAAATAAAAAAGCAATACTGTACTTTTATTAAGAGTGAAAGTGATGTTGGGTCTTAGGATTAATAGCACCACATTCTCCAATACTTTGTTTCCTGTTCAATTTTCGTGTTATATCAATCACTGCAATCAATGTGAAGTCCTACGGGCTTAAACCTCCAAGCCAGTAGGACTTTGAAATATAACCTCCATTTTTCAAAAGTCATAGGTGCCTGGAGGTTGCAGCCTGTAGGACTTTGAAAACTGTAGGTTGGATTTCAAAGTCCTACAGGCTTCTCTTACGAGTTAAAGGCTTGGAGGTTGGTCATGATTATTATATCCGTTTCCATTGGCTGTTTCTGCATTAGGAGTTACGGGCTTGCTCCCGTAACATGTTCAAGCCCGCAAATGCTACGTTCGACGGCAATGGTTTCTGATTTTCGCCATCGGCCCCTAACTTGCGGTGACGGCCAATTGAATAGCACCTTAACCTGAGGACGCTGCAGGCCCGCAAACCTAAATCCTACATTAGGTAACTTACAATGCCTCAATTGACGGCTCAAAGTGTCAAGGGAAGCTTCAAGGGAGATGACCTGGAAAGAACAGACATTGATTTACAGTAAGAAAAGCAGAAGGTAATATAGGTTTCCATCAGTATGAAATCACACATGGCCTAACTCATGAACATGATGTAGCTAAATATAAGCAGGGATCCCTAGGACAGAGATCGAATTTATAGTACAAGCTTACAATGAAGTATTAACTGAATAGGAAAACACCTTGGATAATCAGCCAAAAGGTACTACAGCAAAAAAAAAAAAAATAGAATAATGTTTTAGTTGAGTTACATATGCCACTTCAGTATCAGAACAACTGCTTCAACCAGTTTAAAAGCTAAGAAAATAAAACATATGAGCTTTACCTGCAAATGCACTACAGTGGTCCTTTAAAATGTATTCATAAACCACAGAAAGACTTTGCAAGCATATAAACATCTCCCACTTATTTTCACATCATCATACAGTATGCTTTTAGTGACATTAATATAAATGTACAATCTAAATGTTCTCAGAAAAACAAATGCATCAATGTCAGGATTAAAAACATTCAAATGTATCCATTGTATAGAAACCATAGTGGATGACTGTATGCAATATCACCCTTCTCCTATAGGAAGAAAGAGGCACTCCCAAATTGTACAAGACCTAACTCAAGTTACCTTGGGCCTCATTCTATTATCGGCCGTAGGAGATGCGGGGCCGCAAGGACCGGCCACAAGCTATTCTGCTATTCTATTCCCCTCCGTCCGGGGATTCCGGCAGGCTTGCGGCCGGCGCCTTGTTATCCCTCGCGCCGGAGGAAAGCCTTTGATCTAAAACGGCCGCAAGAGTTTCGGCCGCAAGAAAAGCCCGGTTGCTATTCTACTGCTCCGGGAACCCACTCTGCAAGGCTAAAACCGACCCGCAGCTTACTTGCAGGAAAAAGGTCCCGGAGGCACACAATTAAGCACATTATAAAGCCGAAATAAAGCCATCCTGCACTCTGAGGAGACTATAAAGTGATTGTAGGTGTTAGCAAAAATAGCACAACATTCCCCTACACTCAAATCCGTAAATAAATTATTTTTTAATTTATGTCAAAAATCCATGTAAAAACTCCTGAGGGCTTGGAGCACCTCAGACCCGCCCACGCTGCGGCCGGAAAATAAACAGTTAATGTAAACTCGGATTTGGGCTGATGTGCAAGCTTGAGAGGGGGTTGCTATTAATCCTCATGTCCCCCAATATGATCCCTAGCATTTACAGAGCTGTACAGTGCCGTCTTGAATTTATTTTTGTGTTTAAAGATTTCTGAGCTTACGGCCGGTTGCAAGATATACGGCCAGCCATAAGGGGAGATCCTTGCGGGGCCGTATAATTGAATTGCAAGGTAACGGGAGCCCCGAAAGGAATCGCAGCCTTGCGGCCGTTTTACGGCCGATAATAGAATGAGGCCCATTGTATGTAGGCTTGGACGGACTGAGCATTCAGAAACTGCCAATCTAGAATAACACCGCCAAGAAATGGAAGTGACATAGTTGATCATGGTAAATAGTAGGGAGGACACAAAAGAACAAGAGAGATAAAAGAAAGACACTACATTTTCTTGATAAAAGGCAATGGCTTAGATTCTATAAAAGCAGAAGTTTTCTCCCTAATGTGAGAACTTTCCCTCCAGAAGGAGATACCCCAACAACTTCTTCTCCAAAAAACACTGTATAATATAGGTGATGGAGAGGTTTAACCGTAACAAATCTAGCAGTCCGATTCATATTTTTGTGATCATGAACAAGCATTATACAAGTAAGGGAGGTAGCACAGTACAACCCCCTAGGCCCCAAAACAAAATGCATCAAGAAATCCATATACATCAGTGCACCAAAGAATTTGATGAAGTCAGAGCACAGTGCTAAATAGGGACACCAATATTAAATAGAAACAAATGTTTCAGTTAATCCTAGCAAAATTTGCAATACATAGAAGAAAAGAGAATATCAATAAAACATCAGAACAATATGTTTCCTTACAAGAACCTCATTATTTGTTACATACAATACATTGAGGGGTCATTCCATAAGGTTTTATAAGTAATGCAGCTTCTATTTAGATATCGGATAATATATATTGCGAGCCTCTTCCCCTGTGTACTACCTTTGGTTAAGAGTTAGTGCCTTGGGTTAAGTCTTATTGGCTTGAGTTAAATATTACTGCCTTATATTAAGGGTTACTGGTTTGCGTTAAGTCTTAGTGCTTAGGGCTCGCATTTACGTCCTTCAGCCTCGTTTACGTTTTTTTCGGCTCGCCTCGTGAGGTTTGCAAAGTGCGACAAACATTCTTGGTCCACAACTATATATGTGATTAATGTTATTTGCAGATGACATTTTGGCTACAGTAGCTAAATTTCAATACATGAAGAATTAGACTTATTTAGTAAAATATCTGATTATAAACTTAATCTCGAAAAAAATTAACTTTTATGGTTAAATCTAGATAAATATACTATAGAATTATTGAGAAAACTATTTTGATATAAATTACAACAAAACAAGATCTCCTATTTAGGAATCATTTTTACACCAAATCTAAATAAATTGGTTTAGAATAGCATTGAAATATTATGTTTGCAGATTAAACAATTCCAAATAAAAAATGGAAAGATTTACAACTAACTTGGCTTGGAAGAATATCAGCAATCAAAATGGTGATATTGCCAAAAATCATATATATAATGAGAGCTATTCCTTTAGAAATCCCCAAATTTCTATTGAAACAAATACAAAGCATGTTCGATAAATATGTTTATAAAGACAATAATCCATGTGTAAATTATAAAATAGTAAAGAGATTTATCTAAAAGGAGGACTAGCAGCTCTCATAATATTCAAATATAGATAATCAACCAGACTTCCACAAATATTAGAATGGGTTTTTCCTAGACATCCAGCAAAATGGTTGTATATAGAAAAATCTACAATGATGAATATGTACATTCAATTTATAATATGGTATAGAGAAGCTATATTATCATTATTAAAAAATTCTCTAAAAACTGTTAGATATAAAATAAAGATGTGGTATAAAAGTTAAATAAAAAATATGATCTGTTAACACTTCCTTGTCCTATGACACTGATTGAAGGTAGATATATAAAAAAAATTGTAAAAAAAAAAAAAAAAGGAGTAGAAAGATTGGGGGGGGGGGGGGGGGGGGAAATAAAATTAAACATATTAGAGATTTATACCTTAGAGGAAATATTAAACAATTTAAAGAGATTGTAAATGAATATAACATATCTGCAAATCTGCAAACCTTTGGCTTACATAGAAGCATGTTTGAAGATAGACCATTAAGTATATTTGAATTATTAATACCGTATATACTCGAGTATAAGCCGAGTTTTTCAACCCTTTTTTTTAAGGCAAAAAGGGGCCCCCTCGGCTTATTCTCGAGTCACTCTCCCCCTTCCCCCGTGTCTCTCTAACCCCCCCTCCGTGTGTCTCTAACCCCCCGTGTGTCTTTCCCTCCCCCCTCCTCAACCCCCCTCAACTTCCCTCCACCTAAACACCTCCCCCTCTCCCCTCACTTACCTGCTTGTGCTCCGGCCTCCGCTCCTTGACCCGGCGCCGGCGTGCATGTGACGTCACATGCGCGCCAGGTCAAGGAGCGGAGGCCGGAGCACAAGCAGGTAAGTGAGGGGAGAGGGGGGAGGCATTTAGGCGGGTTTAGGTGGAGGAGGGGGGTTGAGGGGGGTTTAGGTTGAGGAGGGGGGAGGTTGAGGGGGGTTGAGGAGGGGGGTTGGGGTTGAGGGGGGTTGAGGTTGATGAGGGAGGTTGAGGATGGGGGGGGTTGAGGAGGAAGGTTGAGGAGGGGGTTGAGGAGGGGGTTGAGGAGGGAGGTTGAGGAGGGGGTTGAGGAGGGAGGTTGAGGAGGGGGTTGAGAATGAGGGGTTGAGGAGAGAGGATGAGGATGGGGGGCTTGAGGAGGAAGGTTGAGGATGGGGGGGTTGAGGAGGGAGGTTGAGGAGGGGAGGACGGGTTGAGGGGTTGAGGATGGGGGGGTTGAGGAAAGAAGATGAGGATGGGGGGCTTGAGGAGGGAGGTTGAGGATTAGGAGGGGGGTTTAGGTTGAGGATGAGGAGGGAGGTTGAGGATTAGGAGGGGGGTTGAGGTTGAGGATTAGGAGGGGGGTTGAGGTTGAGGATTAGGAGGGGGGTTGAGGTTGAGGATTAGGAGGGGGGTTGAGGTTGAGGATTAGGAGGGGGGTTGAGGTTGAGGATTAGGAGGGGGGTTGAGGTGGAGGATTAGGAGGGGGGTTGAGGTGGAGGATTAGGAGGGGGGTTGAGGTGGAGGATTAGGAGGGGGGTTGAGGTGGAGGATGAGGAGGGGGGTTGAGGTGGAGGATGAGGAGGGGGGTTGAGGTGGAGGATGAGGAGGGAGGTGGAGGATGAGGAGGGAGGTGGAGGATGAGGAGGGAGGTGGAGGATGAGGAGGGAGGTGGAGGATGAGGAGGGAGGTGGAGGATGAGGAGGGAGGTGGAGGATGAGGAGGGAGGTGGAGGATGAGGAGGGAGGTGGAGGATGAGGAGGGAGGTAGAGGATGAGGAGGGAGGTAGAGGATGAGGAGGGAGGTAGAGGATGAGGAGGGAGGTAGAGGATGAGGAGGGAGGTAGAGGATGAGGAGGGAGGTAGAGGATGAGGAGGGAGGTTGAGGATGAGGAGGGAGGTTGAGGATGAGGAGGGAGGTTGAGGATGAGGAGGGAGGTTGAGGATGAGGAGGGAGGTTGAGGATGAGGAGGGAGGTTGAGGATGAGGAGGGAGGTTGAGGATGAGGAGGGAGGTTGAGGATGAGAAGGGAGGTTGAGGATGAGAAGGGAGGTTGAGGAGTGGGGTTGAGGAGGGTGATAAGGGAGGGGGAAGAGACACAGGGAAGGGAGAGGTTGGAAGAGACACAGGGAAGGGAGAGGGGAGAAGAGACACAGGGAAGGGAGAGGTTGGAAGAGACACAGGGAAGGGAGAGGGGAGAAGAGACACAGGGAAGGGAGAGGGGAGAAGAGACACGGAGAGAGAGGGGGACACAGAGGGCACAAGAGGGACACAGGGGGCAGCACATTTTCCACCCTTGGCTTATACTCGAGTCACTCATTTTACCCAGTATTTTTTGGTAAAATGGGTGCCTCTGCTTATACTCGGGTCGGCTTATACGGTAAATCAAAAACGATTAGAAAAAAAAAAAAAAAAATCGCAATAACTAAATACATTTTTTTTTATAAAAAATAAAATCACAACTCACTAAAACATCAAGAATGGAGGACTGGGAAGTTGAATTAAATGTAAACTGCTCTAATAAACAATGGTACGAAGCATTTGAACTTACAAAAAAAGCAACAAAATGCTCAAACTATAGAAAGATTATTTTCAAACTTATACAAAGATGGTATAAAACACCAGTAATAATGAAAAAATATATCCAGGTATATACTCTGAGCTTTGCTGGAGAAACTGAGGTTAAAAGAGGCACCCATTCGCATATTTGGAGCACTTGTCCTAAGATACAAGAATTTTGGTCCCTGTGCGTTACTCATGTAATGCAACTTCTATTAACACAAATGAGATTCATATGTTTGTGCTAAAGGACAGTGTTAAATGTTACATATAGCCTGTTTGTCTATTATTTGAAACTAAATAAATAAAATATACCCATAGTATATATATCGATGAAAATGAATATCAGAACTCTATATTATGCCTTTAAATGATTTATTACAAGCTTCAATTAGCAGATAGTCATTAATAGGTTGGTTCAATATAGTAGCTGCTATGCAATGCATTTTGCTTTGTACAGCTGTTACATTTTGTAAGGCACAGTGTCTGCGATATGACTCATGTTCTGACATGATTTGTGGAACTGGCGTAAATAAGGAAGAATAGATTTTATGCATACAAATGTAGAAACACTTCCTGAACGTAATGGGGAGTTATAAGAGGATTAAACTGTAGAGAATATCATGGTGTTAAATAGCACTTTCCATACAAATAGGAAATTAAATACATGCAAACTTTGTGAAGTTACAGGAACAAAACATTTAGTTTTCAGATTACACAAAAAATGTGTAATTATTTAATGGAATGACACATAGACAGGCAAACCATTAAATTTTTAACCCTTTTTTCTCTTCATTAAAATGTAAAAGTAGCTAGTACATATCTTACCAATAGAAACATTGTATGCATGAGCTGTGGGGACAGATATTTGCAAGGACGGTTTGGGAAGTTTACGTAAGTGAAAACAGAGATTTTAAGCATGTGTTAATAAAATGATGTTTACATATGCAAACACTTATTTATATTAGTCTTAAAAACAGGGAAGCTTCTATATGCCTTTCATATGAAAATGGACCTTGAATTAATTTAGAAATCAATGTTTTAAAATTATAGGGCTGTTACAACTGTGCAATATGAAGTGTATTCAAGATGCTAGCAAATTGAAGATATAATTAATGAAGTGGATGACGCAAAGAGCTATAATACCCTTGTACCCCCACCTCCACCTCAATAGCACCCTTTTGTAAATCTAGGCATTGTTTTGTCCTTTTACTTATTGCAGCTTTTACTTCTCAAGTTAGAATTAAAGAAGTAAGAGTGCAAATGTCAGCCATTATATCCTCCCAACGGAGTAAGGGGCTACTAACAGCTAGGCACTCTTTGGGAGATACGATGGACATGCCGAATGTCCGTAAATTATGGTAGGGGGCTAGTAACATGGTCAACAACCTCTTCCCTCAACCATTCCCCCTAACTGCATAAATGTGTGTGTGCTTGGCATTATCTGAGTGGGCATAAATGTAGCAAAAAGCTCATCATTGTTAGAACAGTGAAACTACAGTGCCTTGCAAAAGTATTCACCCCCTTGACTTTTTACCTATTTTGTTACATTACAGCCTTAAATTCTATGCTTTGTTAATCTGAATATTATGTGATGGATCAGAACACAATAGTCTAAGTTTGTGAAGTGAAATGAGAAAAATATATACATAAAACTATTTTTCAGAAATTGAAAACAGAAAATTGGCATGTGCATATGTATTCACCCCCTTTGTTATGAAGCCCATAAAAAGCTCTGGTGCAACCAATTATCTTTAGAAGTCACATAATTAGTGAAATGATGCCCACCTGTGTGCAATCTAAGTGTCACGTGATCTGTCATTACATATACACACCTTTTTTGAAAGGCCCCAGAGGCTGTAACACTTAAGCTAGAGGCACCACTAACCAAACACTGCCATGAAGAACAAGGAACTCTCCAAACAAGTAAGGGACAATGTTGTTGAGAAGTACAAGTCAGGGATAGGTTATAACAAAATATCCAAATCTTTGATGATCCCCAGGTGCACCATCAAATCTATCATAACCAAATGGAAAGAACATGGCACAACAGCAAACCTGCCAAGAGACGGCCGCCCACAAAAACTCACCTACCGGGCAAGGAGGGCATTAATCAGAGAGGCAGCACAGAGACCTTAGGTAACCTCGGAGGAGCTGCAGAGAGCCACAGCAGAGAAGGTAGTATCTGTACATAGGACGACAATAAGCCGTACGCTCCATAGAGTTGGGCTTTATGGCAGAGTGGCCAGAAGAAAGCCATTACTTGCAGCAAAAAAACAAAATGGCACATTTTGAGTTTGCGAAAAAGCATGTGGGAGACTCCGAAAATGTATAGAGGAAGGTGCTCAGGTCTGATGAGACTAAAATTGAACTTTTCGGACATCAAAGAAAATGCTAAGTCTGACGCAAACCCAGCACATCACATCACCCAACAAACATGATCCCCACAGTGAAACATGGTGGTGGCAGCATCATGCTGTGGGGATGTTTTTCAGCAGCCGGGACTGGGAAACTAGTCAGAGTTGAGGGAAAGATGGATGGTGCTAAATACAGGGATATTCTTGAGCAAAACCTGTACCACTCTGTGCGTGATTTGAGGCTAGGACAGAGGTTCACCTTCCAGCAGGACAATGACCCCAAACACACTGCTAAAGCAACACTTGAGTGGTTTAAGGGGAACCATGTAAATGTGTTGGAATGGCCTAGTCAAAGCCCAGACCTCAATCCAATAGAAAATCTTTGGTCAGACTTAAAGATTGCTGTTCACAAGCGCAAACCATCCAACTTGAAGGAGCTAGAGCAGTTTTGCAAGGAGGAATGGGCAAAATCTTAGTGGTAAGTTGTGGCAAGCTCATAGAGACTTATCCAAAGCGACTTGGAGCTGTGATTGCCGCAAAAGGTGGCTCTACAAATTATTGACTTTAAGGGAGTGAATAGTTAACAAATAGGACAAAATAACAGAAGCATTCAATGTGCATGTTTGCTTCACAATAAAAAAATAAATAAAAAAAAACAACATCTTCAAAGTTGTGGACATGTTTTGTAGATTAAATGATACAAATCCTCAAACAATCCATGTTAATTCTAGGTTGTGAGGCAATAAAACATGAAAAATGCCAAGGAGGGTGAATACTTTTGCAAGGTACTGTAAATATATTATATATGGACATTACCATTACCCTATTCGATTAGAGGAAACATCCTTCTATGAGAAATATACATACACCCTAGAGGTTCATCAGGAGTATTTGGAGCAGAAGCTTAACTCACAAAACTAGTTTCTGAAACCTCCTTAGGATCTGCCAGGATTAACCCTGATGCTTCTTATCCTCTCATCTTTTGAATTGTCTACTATGGTTAGCTCTCTGACCTGTACAACCACCCCAGACCCTTGACATACCTAACTTCACCTTACCATGACTTTTCTGTACTATTATGCCCTTATTTACCTCCTTCAATTGTTAATACAAATCAATGGTAACATTTAATCAGTACAGCTTTTCAATTGTGAGAAAAAAAAAAAAAAACAACAACATATGGCTCTCTAAAGCTTGTCACACTAAATGAAATACATTGACCATTACTTGAGATGCTTAGATGTAACTTACTATGCTCATATTACTTTTTCTTTCTTATATAATTGCTGCAAAATACATGAAGGACAATAAAAAAAAAAAAAAAAAATTCTAATAAAAAAGGGGGTTACTGAATAGCTTATAAAAAAGTTTATCAGAAAGCGGGTTCTTTTACGTTTTGAGATTGGGTTGGGGATCGACAACATTTTGCATCCACTAGCCAATGAAAATGTAGAACAGAGAATTACAAGTCTTAAGATAAACGGAATAGATTAATTGAAGTTAAAGTTGAGGTATTGGAAAAACCTCTCCAGTTCCCATAGAACGCCAGCAAGTTTTTCGACTAGATATATCCCTCTCCCAAACATATTCCAACCCCATTATGTTTATGGGCTGCATGGAAAGTTTTATGTGTTTTTACAGTGTAAGTGTATTTTTTTATTCATTTTTTTCTACAAAACAGCAAATCTTCTACCATATGTAACCTATTTTTTTTCAATCTTCCATTTTATCTTTCTGCTGTTCTGTATGAAATCTGTGCTAATTTGGACCTGAATAAAAAGTAATATAAGTATAAGTAAAATATGGGATTAAATGGAGATCTAAATGATGGAAGGGTCTTTCCCTTCAGCAGGTCATATGATTTACCAATACAGACACATTAAAGAATATGAAAAATAATAAAAACAGTTACCTCTGATTACAACAGTATACGATTTTCAAAAAGAAGAGTGAGCTGCCCCTAGGAATGGCTGTATTCAGCTATTTGATGAGATCATTATGTAAAATTATAAATAAACTTCAAGGCAATAAAATAAAATTATTTTAATATTAATCAAGTTTTATTTGTCCCATTACATCATTTTCAATGTTTCTTCCAATTTTAAATGAGCAAAATCAGCAGTCTATACATTCTCATTCTGCAAGTCTTACATTTCTTGAACCAAATCTGGTGTGGGTCATTACATCTCCAGATTTACATGTTCAAATTACGCAAGCCTTACCAAGCAAACTGTAGGCCACGGCACAATATCTGTGGCCTTTCAATCATTTCCTTCATTTATATTTTTACAGGCTCAATTATACACGGGTATTGTGCACTGATCATATGACTTCCAAGAACCCTTATGTTTCTTTTGGGTCTGAACTGATCATTAGTCTGGCGGTTTTTGAGATCTGTTCTGGAAACAAGCATTTCAGCATTTTTGTAACTGCATCTCTATCTCGTATATAATACATTACAGTCCATACACACCTTCATACACAGTAGTTAAGAATTATACATGATTTGAAAAGTAAAATCCAATCCATACATCACATAAATATATGAATGTATTAGATGATACATAAATACAACTCTCAGGAACTATTACAAGAACAAAATCTGACTCTCCCCAACAACACAAAATTACTCTTATAGGTCATTACTAGCAATTGCTAAATAGGTGTTTGATCCACCCCTCCCTTACAAGCAGACATACATCCTCTACTGGAGGACAATAAGACCTGTCCCAAATCTTTTTTATAAACAATGAGACTTTTCTGATTAGTAACGTTTACCATTCTGATGTAGTCATTTTTATTTGGTCCTACACTTGAGAATGCATAAAAACATGAATTCTAATTTACTAGTAACTTACCGGTCATAAATGTCATTAGTCATGTTCAATGGTCTATGCTGTGTGTGTGCGCTCTCTCTCTCTGTGCGCCCTCGGTGTGCTCGTTCTCTCTCTCTGTGCCCTCTCGCTCTCCCCCTCTCTCCGCGTCCCTCCCTTTCTCTCTCCCCCCCTCTGTCTCTCTCTCTCTTTCTCTCTCTCTCCCCCTTTGTCCCCCTCCCTCTCACCCCCGCAGCTCCACAAATGAGCGATTGCGCAGCTGAGCCCATCATGTTTGGTTAAATAATTCCTCCCAGTGCGCCAGCAATCAGCATGTGAGTAACACCTGCGCAGAACGCTACTCAGATCTGTAAACTATTATAGGGGATTACATTTTTGCAGCTGCAGAATCTTAGTTTCTGATGATCATCTTAAAGAAGGCGTCAACAGAAGTTTCACCTGTGTATTCACACATATCCATATTCTATTAGCTACTTGCAAATGCCTTTAACTCATAAATTTGGCTTTGGGTGTTTTTTTTTTTTTATAAAAGTTTATATGCATTCTATTGACTTAAGAATTCATTAGTGTCTATAAAGGAATATTTACTGAATATGTAGCAATATTAAGAGTGATTTTAAGTGTGTATAAATTTATGAATGGGGCCCACAGTGTTTGACCTAAATCTTGGCTTGTCTGGTGAGTCTTGAGAAGAGATTTGGGAACCACCGATTCACAGGAACATTCCCTCCAAAGAAAATAGTTAACAGAAAATGTATCCCTACAGTAAAAAAAAGAATTGCATAAAGAGGTAAAAACTTGTAAAGGCTATATTTTTGTGACTCTCTAAAAAAAAAAAAAAAAAAAAGTTTTTCGATTACCAAGTATCTAAAAGATAACATAGTAAACCATAGACCAAATAGGTACTTTAATTTCCTGTAGGAAAATAGAGGCATACTCCCCAAAGCAGGAAGTTTGTCTCCTAATTTGAGTGGCAATTTACATGCATGTGTACATATATTTATTCAATAGTTTGAACATTAAAAAGGTATATGCAAGTGAGATGGGTTATGAATGCATCTGATAAAGAATTGGTAGTGTATGAAAACATTTTTTTTTGCATGAAAACCTCCCAAAATAAACATTTATTAGCTTACCTTGAAGTTAGCAAAATTTCCTATGTTTTTTGGCATTAGCATTTTATCGTGTACACCCCTAGAAAACTCCATCTCAATTAGCCTGATTCTGAATTTGAATGTTTTGTTAATACACTGTATCATTCTTCACCTCAGTGGCTTGTGGCATGTGCTCAGTACTGCAACAGTTACTTCCTGTGCTCTGTACCAGAAAGATCAAAATGTTGTATCTTGTTGAATTTCCTGTGGGTACACTGCTGTATTTCCTGTGTGTACCCGGCTAATGTAAGCGTCCTGTGGGTGTGAACCACTGTATTTGACTTTTGTGCCAATAACTTTGTAAGTAAACTGAACTTTTCTATATAACATGTGTTTTCATACACTACTAATTCTCCTCTCAGATGAATTCATAACCCAGCTCACTTGTAAAATTATTTAAAAAGGTATATGCAACTAAAATCAAAGCTTGCTGTGTTATTCAATTAGGTTGTATGATGAATACAACAATTGGAGAATAAAGTAATAATGTATGCGATTGTCCTGTCCAGAAAATTACATTTTAATACTTAAAATTAGAACAACATTTAGGAGCCAGGAGTTAAAGGATATGACAGATTCCTGTCATTTTCATTCTAGGTTAACAAAAAAAATGTAAAAGGTTAAATAAAAAAAATAAAAAAATAAAAATAAATCTGTTACAATCAAAAATAATTAAAAAAAATACCAACATGTACAACAAGACCCTGTGCCCCACAGTGAGATAAGCTTTCATCTGTTACAGTCTCTGTATTCTCAAATGAATAAAAAGTGATTCTGTGAGACATTACGTGTCTCTCCACTGATAAGAACAAGTACACTCTGCAGATGAAAGAGTAGGACACTTTTTTTCCATTCTTGTCATCCGGTTTCCCACATATATTTTTGTATTCCTTTTATCAGCAATATTTCAAGGAGACAAAATGTACAAGCACTTTGTACAAAAAAAAAAAAGAGAAAAATGTGCATTATGGTCTCAGGGAACAACCTGGACTATAACAAAATCGGAAGTTTATTAAGTAACTTTAACAAAATGACAACATCTTTGTACAGATAGAACACAATGTTATTCTTGTCTGGAATGCAGGCGTGACATTGCCTGAAGTCTGGTGTGCCGAAAGGCGTGCATAGGTTTAGCAGCATGGTATAGTACAACACCCCTTCTGGATCGCTACCATGTCATGGTGAAGGGGCTTGTGTACCACAATTTAGCTATGAGCTATACCATGTAGGGTCACTGAGGATGGGCAGGTCATAGCAGAGAGGTCAGGCAAATCGTTGTCCACTAGAGAAGGAACTGTCAACCCACTGCAGTAGCTTTGACAAGAAAACCACAACCAGAAACAGACAGATGTGCCTTGTGGTCACAGAGAGTCGGACACAACTGAAGGACTGAACAACATAGTATAACAGAGACTTGGAATGACAACTGCTCTATCATGTATTTAAAAGAACATGTTTGAAATCATTATTACAAGTTTCATTTTTAGTGAAAAAATATTTAGTAAAACTTGTTTATATTTATTGGAAACGAACAGGAAATGCCTCTGTGTGAACAGACAGCATGACGACTAATTCCCATTGGCTGACACTTATGACACATTACAGTTCTATTGCTGCACATTGGCTGACAGAGACAAACCCCCAAAGACAGTTAAACAATCAAAAAGGAGTACCGTATTTTTCGCCGTATAAGACGCACTTTTTCTTCCCCAAAACTGGGGGAGGAAAGTTGGTGCGTCTTATACGGCGAATATACCTTTTCAAACTGCCTCTGTCCTCTTGATCTCACCCCAGCGCTTCCTACCAGCATTGCGTCGGCCGGTGCGTCCTAGTGACGTCACACACGCAACGCTGCAGTACACGAGGAGTGCTGGTAGGAAGCGCTGGGGTGAGATCAAGATGGCAGAGATCAGAAGAAAGGTGAGGATCAGGGGGGTCAGGGAGGATCAGGACGGTCAGGGAGGATCAGGAGGGTCAGGGAGGGTCAAGGGCTCCCAAATGCTGCAGTATATGGATATGTATGTGTGTATGTGTGCATGTATGTGTGTGTATATATGTATGTATGTGTATGTATATTTATGTGTGTATGTATATGTATGTATGTGTATCTATAAAGGTGAGGATCAGGGGGGTCAGGGAGGATCAGGACGGTCAGGGAGGATCAGGAGGGTCAGGGAGGGTCAAGGGCTCCCAAATGCTGCAGTATATGGATATGTATGTGTATGTGTGTGTGTGTGTGTATGTATGTATGTGTATGTATATTTATGTGTGTATGTATATGTATGTATGTGTATCTATATATATATATATATATATATATATATATATATATATATATATATATTTGTGTGTAATGTAGGTGTGTAAAGTGTATTTGTGTTTGATTCAGATTTTTTTTTTCTTGTTTTCCTCCTCTAAAAACTAGGTGCGTCTTATCTGCCGGTGCGTCTTATAGGGCGAAAAATACGGTATATTGTGCTACAAAATCTTAAATTCTCAAAAAGTAAACACATTGTTCAACATTACCAAATGTCCGCTTTCAGATGCAACAAAGAAGGAAAATCCTTTTAAACGGCCCTTTAAATCAGTCAGTGGTGTGCTATTACAGAAAAAAACAAATTGCACTGAACTGTAAATAAAGTAGATCTGTCACTTCTTGGTAAAAAAAAAAAATACACACACACACACACTATATATTATTTTATTTTTTGTTGAAAACTTGAAATCAATAGAAATGTTTTCTCTGTGTAGAACAATATACTGAACCAGTGCGGGTACAAGAAACAAACTGGGTTTTCACTGGGGTAGATCATTTTGGTCATTACAGAAAACAAATAACACTGTGAAAGGGTTTATATATTAAAGGCATATTTAAGTGATCTGGATTATGGATGCATCTGATAGAGGATAAATTACTAGTGTATGTAAACATTTTTTCCCTAAAAAAATCCCCAAATAAACATTTAAACTATCACATTGAAGTCAGCAAACCCAGGCTAAATTAGCATCACATTTAAAATGATTTGTTGTGAATGAACTATGGGTTCCTGTTTGTGGTGCAAAGCAGTCTGGGATATGTAGTGTATCACTGATATGTACTTTGCATTGCTACTGACAGAGGCAGGAAGCTGCAATGAGATTACCTTCTGTTGCTTGCTCAGCCAAACAGTGTGTTAATATTGCTCCCCTGATGCTGCATGCTGATTGGCAGGGATCAGATGCCTGTGTAGACACCCCCCTGGAGGTATCAAAATAAAACATTTTATTTTTATTAATATCTACAAATCCCTCTAATGATTATGAGATGTGCTGCATACATATAAGCTGCTTTTTGCCTATAGAGTGCAGAAGTGTATTAATCCATGAAACTTAGATATGCCTTTAAATAAAGGTTCCTAACCCGAGTTCTGCGAAGCACTGTGGTTCTAATTGGTGTCCACAGGGATTTAAAATGTTCTAATAGTTACTCTATGTGGAAAGTAATAGAGGGGGGGGGGGGGAAGCATCCGTGGTAGTTGTATAGTCCCATGAAGGTGACAGAGTAAGGAATGTTGCTTTAGAGAGGTTATTCGTTTATGGACTGTGGTTTCAGATCTTGTAGAGGTGTTTTTGTTTCCAATGGGAATTAATTTAAAGTCTTAAAAGCTACTTCTGTTGGGAGTCCAATAATGTTAGAGAAATTTAGTAACAAGCCAAATAAAAAGAAATAGCACACAGGTATGAACATTGTATCAATTTCCAATCTTTTACTCTGTGGTGATTGGTTGATTTTAGCAAGTTTTGCCAGGCAATTACTTTATGAAATAGCAAATACAGTTCCCTTATAAAGGATTTTGCTCAGGAGAACACAACCTTAGCTTGCTTTAGTCAACATTAGATGAGTCAACTAGGCAACATCAGAATTACCGGTTTGCAAAAATTAACCCCTCCCAGACAATATCATTAAAATTATAGCAATGACGATATAATCTATCATTGTTTGATGAATCAATACCATTTTGATACATCACTCACGTGCAATAAAATTACCCATTAATAGGAAGTAGACACCATAATATATATATATATGATTCATTATAATGCCTAAGTATTTAGCACCTTGTCCTGCAAAACTTTAAGGGAGTTCCCAGCTATTGAAAAAAAATCATGGTGTTATGTTGTCCCACTGGTTCCAGGAAGAAAAAGCAAGCGCTGTACAGCAGGTCAGCCAACCCTCTGTCCTAACAGATTTGTATGTACAGGCCATCTTGGTGTGCAGAATGCAAGTCCATAACAATATACATAATGTCTCTTCTCTCCTTCAAAGTGCAATTTTACAGCAGAAGCCATTTTTCCCCTTGAATCCTAAGAGTTAAGGGGTTAAACCTCTATACATATAAAAATTAGGAATACATATATATATTTTCTAGTGTAAAAAAAAACAAAAAAAAACAAACAAAATACATTTTGCCTATGTGGAAAAGCCCCAACAGCAATATAACAGCCAAATCCGTTTATTCTGCTCTAGGAACGTAATTTGTGTTTTAGTAGACTTTTACTAATGCAAGAACTTTGCATGCAAAAAAAAAAGTGGCCATTTGGCACTGTAGTCCACTTAACAAGTTACATGTCATTGGTGCAAAGCTGTGATGTGTGCAAATACCTTATTACAGAACAAGAGCAGTTTAGTTGCCCTTTTATTATAGTTACACAGTCCTATTATTGAAATCTTATTTGCAGCAAATGAAATAGCTGCAACATTGTTCGTTTGTTTGTTTATTTGCAATCGCTGATTGTGGTAAATGAACCAGAAAAGTTATGTTTTTGATTATTGGTGAAAACATCTGTAATTATGAACAAGTCTGAACACAAAAATATAAGTGGAAAAATGTAATTTAGTAAAAAAAAAAGTGCAGCTGAATAAACAATAAAATAGTAATCATGAAAGGAAGGTGCAATATAAGATTGTTGATCATACGGTTTAATTTGAGTGTTGTAAAACAATGAAGGTCACTGCCACGGACAATCAGGAAATGAGTAACAACATTGGTATTGTTCAAGGTGAAACTCAACAGGGCTTGTGTTTGGAAAAATAAGTACCACACTAAAGTTTAGTTATGCCTTTTGTTATTATAATTCTTTAAACTATATAAAGAAGTAGGCAGTGATATAGGTAACCATATAGACCCATGACCTAAGCAAGGCCCATTTGGTAGGTGCATATAAGAATTTATACCCCATCACCCATTGAATACAAAATTAGACACAGATTAGACACAGACCATTTCTTGGGAGATAACTGGCCACAGCGTTTATTGGTAAACACAACATGATGTAATAACCATAACGATAAATACATAAATAAACATAACCCCGAGGGGAGGAGCCTGGACAGAGACAGTACACCCTACGCCCAGAAGCCTCATCCAGGGCCTACCGTGTTGGAACATCCGTACCACCGTAGGGTAGGATCTCCCCCATTTTCCACTGTCCCGGCGACTCCCCTCACCACCCGCCGCTGTGACAAAATAAACAAACGTCTGATATCATATAATATACACTTAAAAGATACATCTACCACAATGAATACATAGACAACAACTTAATACACAGCTGCTTTTTTATTTTTTATTTTTTTACAGTACAATATATACAACACGTTAACAACAATACTCTAGGGATGGGTGGGTGGGCATCTGCTCCATGGCTAGCTGGGGGCGGACTGGAGAAAATTGGCGGCAAACGCCTACATTGCTCCACCTCCCTCAGCTAGCCACCACCCCGTCCCTACCCGGGCCTGCCATGTCAGGTGGCCCCTCCCCCCAACCCCAGGCAAGCCTGAGGTGGGCTACGGGCCCTTCATGACCTAAGCAAGGCCCATTTGGTAGGTGCATATAAGAATTTATACCCCATCACCCATTGAATACAAAATTAGACACAGATTAGACACAGACCATTTCTTGGGAGATAACTGGCCACAGCGTTTATTGGTAAACACAACATGATGTAATAACCATAACGATAAATACATAAATAAACATAACCCCGAGGGGAGGAGCCTGGACAGAGACAGTACACCCTACGCCCAGAAGCCTCATCCAGGGCCTACCGTGTTGGAACATCCGTACCACCGTAGGGTAGGATCTCCCCCATTTTCCACTGTCCCGGCGACTCCCCTCACCACCCGCCACAGAGAAGATCGCATAATACCTTTGCGGATTCGACTCCCCCCACCAACAAAAAACACCATGGCCAGCCACATACCCTCCTAAAACCTAACTCCAAGGCCACTCGCCCGCATGGTCTGCTTTACTAATAGCCCATGCTATTTCCGCCCGATACCTTCCAATTCTCAAGACCATCTTCTCCAAAAGCCCATAGGGCTGTTACTGCATCTGCTTCTGCACCAAGCGAGTGGGCAGCAAGTTCCATGCGGAATATGCCCAAATGCTGCTGGCAATCTCCCACGTCGTAGAATCACTCATATAGAACCAGTCCCATTTCATCAAGGGAAGGTGCAAACCAACTTCGTGATTGGCTGAACCAAGAGAGCCGTAATCCAGGAAGGGGGAGCAATCAGCGTGCCCAACACACTGTAACTAACTCCTTCCCACCTGCTCAACTGGCTGCCGCTGCCACATGGTCACGTGATCACCCTGGATCGCCAGACCAGTCACCTGAGGTCGACATACCTTGTCTGTTTACCAACCAACCTCCTGCTACCATCCGACCAGCGGAAAGAGATGGCCGCACAGAAACGCAAGGATTTAAACTTGTCACAGACCTCTTTCCATAACCGCAGTAACCAGCCATATGGTCATACCTGAGGTCTCCCCACCTTGCCTGTATATATTAACCAAACTCTCACTACCGGCACACCAGCGGGAAGGAGAGATGGCTGCACAGCCCGCAAGGCTTCGCCCTTATCACAGACCTCCTTCCCGAACAGTGGTATCTCCGGCCCTTGGGAAAAGGCTACCAGTCGCCTGCTGTCCCTTTGCCATACCTCCTGTTCGCCTTTACGATCACCCTTTGGATCCCAAGACTAGGCACCTGAGGTCGCCCTCCCTGCCTGTATACTAACCAAACTCTCACTGCCGGCACACCAGTGGGAAGGAGAGATGGCTGCACAGCCCACAAGGCTTCGCCCTTATCACAGACCTCCTTCACGAACAGTGGTATCTCCGGCCCTTGGGAAAAGGCTACCAGTCGCCTGCTGTCCCTTTGCCATACCTCCTGTTCGCCTTTACGATCACCCTTTGGATCCCAAGACTAGGCACCTGAGGTCGCCCTCCCTGCCTGTATACTAACCAAACTCTCACTGCCGGCACACCAGTGGGAAGGAGAGATGGCTGCACAGCCCACAAGGCTTCGCCCTTATCACAGACCTCCTTCACGAACAGTGGTATCTCCGGCCCTTGGGAAAAGGCTACCAGTCGCCTGCTGTCCCTTTGCCATACCTCCTGTTCGCCTTTACCCCTTGCTTTCTCTATCCATTCCTACGTCAGGACCCATTAACCCAGCTTGATTTCCGATGGGCCACACTGCTACTTGCCCCCCCCCCCCCCACCTTTGGGGGACTCCTCCTCTGAGCCTACGGATAGCGTACCCAGTGCCCAAACTGTCCAACCTCCCACCCTGGCCTGCAGTCTGAGGCTCGCACCTGAGAAGGAACCGTCCTCCATCCTGTCTTTTTGACCTTGTATCTTCATAATACTATATGCTCCTCTATCCGTACTGAGCACAGGGTTTTCAACAACGTTGTCCTGAACAAGCAACTACATACTGAGAAACAGCCTGCACCACCACTGCAATCACTGGCTACTCTACTTACTGCCCTTCGATCCACTGCCAACCATCCGTGTATAACTCTAGCAAGATCTACAAAGCCAAATACCTTACAGCACATACCTATCACAATAGCTTATGATACCACCTTGAATGATCAAAACAGGGTCCTCCATTTTTGGAATGTTGTTAATGCTGTATTTTCCCTTGTTTTTATCCCCTGTATTGCGCTACGGAATATGTTGGTGTGTTACAAATAAAAGTTAATAAAGTATCAAAGCGTGATACAACCGCCGGGGACGACAGGAGTGACAGCCCTTGTTGCATAGAGACCAAAAAAAACCCACCTCTGTAATAACCCATATATACTCCTCAGTCTGCACGTTGCCAATCCCGGTACAAAGAGTTAATAATATCCTGGAACTCACCTGGAAAAGCATATAATACCCTCTGCTTTATGACTATTACCGGATATCAAGCGTTAGCGCCCCGCCAGCACGACCCCTAAGACTTTTTTTTTTTTTTTAATCCGAGACAAAATCTGACAATCCATTATACATATCTCAATTACCATACAAAATAAAAAAATATATACATGTGATAGACCCACTGAACACGCACACCGCTACCCACCAAATGGCGCAATCATGGCTTACAATCTTTCATCTCGCTGCATAACCTACACTACCTCTAACCAGACAGACCAGGGGCCCGACGCAGGTCCCCAGATGCCGTTACAGCCAGATTTGAAAAGAGCTGGTATATGAAAAGAAAAAACTGCTACCAGCGGATCTAATCCATCAGCTACCCTGCCAACACTATGGAAAAACGTGCCTGTGCAGAAAACAACTGAGACAAAAATTACATATAAAAAACACTTGTCCACCTTTAACATCGGTAGCCTAGAGCACCTATGTCTATATTATCAGACGCAAACACCTCTACTATAACTAGGAATGTACCAAACACCTACCCTAGACCCACCTTCAGGAGTCAATATAACCACCCAAGACCATAGCGGATAAGGCATAAGAGTAAACCGTGGAGGAGTATACGACATACCCAAAAAGGGATAATTCTGCTGGAATGCCACCCGGCCTCCTTCCAAATCCCACTACAAACCTGAAACTAGTGGTATGAGAACTGTCTACCTGATCAATGGAACCCACGACGATAGAGATGATGAACGGGGAATGAGAACCTACGGCACAGAACGGTAATGCGATAAAATGGTAAAGCCTCCCAGCATACCGGGAGGCCTATACCCCTAACGTACCCTAGAACCACAAGGACAACCCTGCCAGGAACATGCAGGAATGACCCCGCAAGACAGCCGAGATGAAAATGATACCAAGGAGAACGAGTACAGGCAAATAGATTTACCCCATATAACTAACCTCCCGGTGGACCGCCTATGAAGGGAACTCAGTGCAGACACCGATCCCAAGATGCGACCAACAGCACAATAACCTAACTATATCAAACATACCTGGCAGGAACCTACACAACAAATACTTGCTATGCCCAAGCCATCAGACCCCAAACTCCCCACTATCCCTTAATATGGACCTCTAGAAAGTAGACTGTTTATAAACAGCCCCAATACCCCGATGTCAAGGCGGTTAAGTATAATAAGCGCGCAATGTCACTAAACAACCTGGGCACCAACCCGTCTAAGGAGGACACTATGGGAAGGAATTGGCCCTATAACTTTCTAAGGCCTCTCTGCCCTGCTCCCCCTTAAGACAGCCCCTTGTAACCTGACATATAGGCTTATGGCCCCAATAGATCCTTAAGGCACAGCACTAAGCGCTGTACCTAGTGCAGTTGCATCAAGAACAACCGCAAATCATATAATCATTCCAGACCGCAATTGCTACAGTCCAATCTCACTATAAATCGCCTGGTGTTCAACCCCTTAGACTGCAATTGGAGAAGCCAACTGCCACCGCCAGAATTAAAAGTTCTATCTGTCCCCCGTACTCCAGTTATGAACACACTATTATACAAATAACGCAAGGGAAAATTATGTAAGTATTAAATAATCACACAACGTCCTCAGACTCGTAGATAATAATATGAAATAGATTTATAGCGGATGAAAACCGCAGTATACAGAATATGTCAATATATATAACAGCAGTCCCATAGACTTGACTATCATATTGACAGAGAATACTGCTATTAATGTGACCAAGTGCTGCTTACCTACACTGCAGCTCCCAGACAGCATGGCAGCCTGAGAGGGCAGAAAGGCCTGGGGACATCACCAGGAGTCCCAGCACACAGCAAAATGGTACACACAGCCTTCACTAATATGATAATGTGCACTCTGACTACCCCACATAATCTATACACAAACATATATACAATACACAAACATATGTACCCATACAACAAAACACAATACACATAAGAAATACACACAACACATATACACAATGCACATGAACCAAACAAAGCCCATACATAACCAATATACCTACAAAACAAATCTACATATAAATATGTCCAAATACATACATATATAATTAGATCCACATATAGATAATAACAAGCACATGTATATCCATATACATAAACACAGAACCAAAAGCATACATATATCCAAATACACACATATACATATATATATATATATATATATATATATACATATAAATATAATCCATACATAAATAAAATACTCAACAACAAAAAAACATACCCAAACACAATATAAGTGTATAATATATAAGCCTACTACAGAGTTATATAATGCAGTTCATAATACATGCTGCCTTGATAGCAGGGACACAGCTTACCCTCCCCTGCACACCCAGAGACAACACAGCCCTCACAGCTGCATCAACCAGGTCTGTGGCCTGAACCAGCTCAGCAGTGTTCACATCAGTGCCCCCCAGCACTCACATACACTATGACAAGGAGCACTAGCAGCTCCATCCTCTTCCATGGCTAGCTAGGGGCCAGCCCCTAACACTCTGGAAGCCATAAACAGGGGCTGCACCAGCAGCACATCTGCTCCATGGCTAGCTGGGGGCGGACTGGAGAAAATTGGCGGCAAACGCCTACATTGCTCCACCTCCCTCAGCTAGCCACCACCCCGTCCCTACCCGGGCCTGCCATGTCAGGTGGCCCCTCCCCCCAACCCCAGGCAAGCCTGAGGTGGGCTACGGGCCCTTCATTATTATGTTACTTATAAGGGTACCAGTTTGTATGGTCTTCCTATCTAAAAATAAAATAACTACCAAATTATGATAAACGCCATGGTCTACATCCCTATAATAGAAGCAGCGGACCATAAGTATTTATGTCCAAGTGTACATGTGTATGTATACAATTAGGCAACAATGCGGTTAACCACAGAACTATAGTATTATGTTATCTGTGAGTATAGCCACCAGTAGCCTGCCTCACTATGTGAAAATAAAATGGCTGCCAGATCTAAAACCCCATGGTCTTCACATTTTTGTTGTTTATTCAGCTAAAGAAACTGGCACGTGTAAGTGGGAACTGAATTACTGAAACTAGCACAGTCTATCTCCTCCACATAGCAAAGGCTGTAAAGAAGTATGTGTAATGACAGGGGGTTCAAAACGTGTCGTAGTGGTCAGACAGTTCAGTTAGGAGAAAGGGAAATAGGATTAGGAAAATAATTGTGAAACAGTTAAAAAGGACCACTTAACTTTGGAAATATAAATTTTCATAAATGTTGTTTTTATTGATGGAATAATTTGTGTGCTTATAAGTGGATGAATCAGCAGCTCTAGTGGGTCCCCATTATTAAGTAAGTGGACCTTATGAAGCTATGTGGATGACTCCAACACTGACATCTTTGCCTATCCTATTGCAAGCACCATCTTTGGAGCTATGGCATAGAATATCAGAGAGGGAGAATGTGAGGAGCAAAATGTCTCTCTATAAGAGTGGCAACATAAGGCAAATAAGACAAAATAAGTTCATATATTTCAATTAAATGTTTTATTATTTAAAAAAAAGTAGAGGATATTCATTTTGATTCCATTCAAAAAAAAAAATTTCCATTCATTGACATTTTATTTAAATATTCATATGGTATACTGTATATTTATTTTAACAAAAATTAAAGTACTGTATCTAAAATGCCATTCATTGGGATAATTAATCTTCAAACTGACAGTGTGTCATATCTTAATTGAGATTAGTAAGCTATACCATATAGAACTTCTAACAATGCTACTTTTGCATGTATCGAACCTAAATAACTGCATTTATTATTATTTACTCAAACTGTGTTATGTTTTGTGGAAGACTAGGATTATTAAAAGAGGAAGTTGCAATTAATCGTAAGCTGCTTTTAGGGGAAAGAGTTAAAAGGAACAGTTTTATTGCTACAAGAAGTCTGTATGGTAGACTCCATCTCTTTTATCGCGATGCCCAACAAGATGACAAGAGTGAGGTGTAAATGCACAGAGTAAACCACCCAATGACATTAAAAGTAAATGGGATAATATGATATCTTTAAATATCCTTTATACTAATCATAATTAAAGTTAATCATCAAAATCCTTTTACACAGTATGGCACTGCCTCAAACAAACTATCCAAATAAACATGTGTACACTTACAAATCCTGAGGTAGCCAAGCCTATTGAATATGCTGGCACATATCCACTCAACAAGCGGCTGTAAAAATGGTATATATACACACACACATACATACATATACACACACAGTATCTCACTAAAGTGAGTACACCCCTCACATTTTTGTACACACCTCCAAGACTACCACTGCCTTGCTAAAGAAGCTGAAGGTAAAGGTGATGGACTGGCCAAGCATGTCTCCAGACCTAAACCCTACTGAGCATCTGTGGGGCATCCTCAAAATGGAAGTTGGGGGAGTGCAAGGCCTCTAACATCCACCAGCTCTGTGAGGTCATCATGGAGGAGTGAAAGAGGACTCCAGTGGCAACCTGTGAAGCTCTGGTGAACTCCATGCCCATGAGGGTTAAGGCAGTGCTGGAAAAAAATGGGGGCCACACAAAATATTGACATTTCCACTAAGGGGTGTACTTACTCTTGTTGCCAACGGTTTAGACATTAATGGTTGTGTGTTGAAGGGACAGCAAATTTACACTGTTATACAGGTTGTAAACTTACTACTTTACATTTTAGCAGAGTGTCATTTCTTCAGTGTTGTTACATGAAAAGTTATAATAAAAAAAATTACAAGTGTGGGTGTGTGTGTTGTCCTGCACCATTTTTACAGCCGCTTGTTGAGTGGATATGTGCCAGCATATTCAATGGGCTTGGCTACCTCAGGATTAAAAGTGTACACATGTTTATTTGGATAGTTTGTTTGAGGCAGTGCCATACTGTGTGAAAGGATTCCAATGATTAACATTAAATTATGATAAGTATAAAGGATATTTAAAGATATTATGCCATATATAAAATGCTGGAATGTACCACCAGTAAGCAAAAAGAGGTTTGCTATATTTGAACACCAACAGTTATTTTATTATTAGAATCAAAAAGCAAGGCAGGGAGCATATGTCAACATACCAGACAAAGTAATGAAAAATACAAATGTAGGGAATGGTTCATACTTTCCTGAAATGATCCCAACTTGCAGGGATTCTAAACAAGGGTCATTTCCTTTTTATAATGTTCACATAATAATAAACCACCCATAAAACACCAGGAATAGAGGGAACATTAGTTCTTCATGTAAAGTAGAAAGGTTGATAGGCATGATACCAACAGGGGAAGGGAGGGTTTGTGTTGAAATGCTTTTTCAAGGAGTGGTGCTGGAATGTGTTGTGAAATCCACAGTACAAATGAGTCCATTCTCTGTTACAGAAAAGGCTTTCTACAAAACTGATTAGGCCTGGCATACACAGGGGAAGATGAAGTGTTATTTCCCCCTTATGCACATGGCATTTTTCTGAAAGCACCAGCAAATTGATTATTATTATTATTAACTAGATTTAAAAATATATCACCCACACAAAATATTTTGGAAGTGGGACTAAGAAGGAAAAGGCTGCGAATGTCATATGCTGAAATGCATCACAATACCTGCTTACACCTGGTTCATTCAAATCCATTTCTGTATTACAGATAAAACAGGTTTTGGTTACATTTTCCTCACATCTTAAAAGGAGTGTAAATATAGATGGTTTGGTAAACGCAGTAAAATAGCAAATGTTCCAGTCTGATTATCCTAAACATCTATCAGAGCCCTTGTCTTAGTCAATAAGGGTTGTCTGAAAAAATAAGCATCCATACAGTAACTACATAAACTGAAGAATGCTTACTGTCACTAGCAAATATAAGAATTAGAATAAGACTAGGGACAAAATAAATATGTGGGATGAGAATATCTAAACAGGAATAAGCTTCAAAAATTGTAACAGCTATAGCACCACAAAACCTATTTTTTTAGTTCATACTAAAGTCAAGCAAAAATATAAGGAGATGCATTGTAAAAGGGTCCCATTAGAAGGACAATCACTTTTTATAGTTTAAATCAAACAATAAGGCACTAGATGCCCCACTTAAATGAACTGCTTGCTAATTACTACCCATAATCAATGTCACCCTATTCTCTGATCGTTTCTAAGACATACATATATATACACACACATGTAATCACAGGTTGTGTTTTTCTGATTTGTTGTTGGGGTAGAAGGATAGAAAGGTTATCTATAAAATTATGCACATAAACCATTCCAATCAAGCTCTAATAAACGATCAGGAGAAATTGATACAGACATTATTGTAATAAGACACATTTTAGTAATGCAATCATCACAAAATATCACTTCAGTCCTAAGCCATCCTTAGATACTAAATAATAAATTATATATATATATATAAATAAGTTCTCATAAATTCATCTGTCAGCCAATGACCTCATAAAGAAATCTTTCAATACTCATTCAGCTGTTCAGTTCCATGTCAGATATATTTGTGAAGCTAATGTATCTATGTTTGGATCAGGGTGTCCATTTAATTTATAACATAGGTTCTGTCACTGGTACAAAGGGGGGGGGGGGGGGAGCGGATACTACTAAACTGGTACAGCTATTGATTATACAGCTTTGTTAAAGTATTTAAGTTTTGAATACGTTTTTTTACAGAACTGCACTCCTTTATATAACAATGTACAGCTTGTTCTCTGTGCGTAACATGATATACATGTGTAAATACACACTCATCATATACAGTTTTCACATGGTTAAAAAGTCTATTCATTTGTGTAGAGAACAAGTATGCTAGAACAAGTGGGTATGTTCTGAAGCGGGCATGTTGTAGACCTAGGAATCATCTTCCAGGGATATATTTCCATAAAGGAAATCAGTCACATAAAAAAAAATACTTCAGGGCTGTGTATTAACATTAAACAACATGTATTTATGAATGAGTGTGCCAACATTATCTAATGGTGAACTGTGTGGGTGCTTATTTTTTATGACCTAAAGGCATGTCACATATGGGTGTACATCCTATTTGAATATCAAAACAGGATATGTGCTAATGACACACCGCTCCAAATCAATATAATACTTGCCTAAAAATTGTGAGCAATCACACACATTTAAACCAACACAATTTACTTAAGTGTATATCTTGTATTTCCTTTAATACACCCCCAACAAAAATGAATTGCCATAGTAGTATACTTCAAAACTGAAAAGTAGGAAGTAGGAACTGGTTAATGTTGCAACACTTTCTCAGTGCTCTACAAACTCATTGAAACCTAGGATTTGAGAGCATAACCTACGCATAGGCAATGCCAAGCCATGATTTTAATATTTCTCAGATGTGTAGGTGAGGCAATCAGAATATCCGTGACAGTGGGGCAATACTGAAATCTAGGACTGTGTTGAGAATGCCACTGCCAATATTGTCTACATCTGATGTAATCACTTGGAACAAGGTTCAGGCTGTATTGGGGATCGGTTTAGTCCTAGTTTCAAAATAGCTGAACATGCCTGAAGTACTGTACTTTGAGGGACAGCACCAAAATTCTTTCCTCAAAGAATAGCGCTCGGTAACTACTTGTGCTCCACCCAATCCGTATGCCCTTTCTTCCATACAAATGTACCTCAATGCTCCACCCTATCCATATGCCCTTCCTTGCATACAAATGTACCTCAATGCTCCACCCTATCCATATGCCCTTCCTTCCATACAAATGTACCTCAATGTTCCACCCTATCCATATGCCCTTCCTTGAATACAAATGTACCTCAATGCTCCACCCTATCCATATGCCCTTCCTTGCATACAAATGTACCTCAATGCTCCACCCTATCCATATGCCCTTCCTTCCATACAAATGTACCTCAATGCGCCACCCTATCCGTAGGCCCTTCCTTCCATACAAATGTACCTCAATGCTCCACCCTATCCATATGCCCTTCCTTCCATACAAATGTACCTCAATGCTCCACCCTATCCATATGCCCTTCCTTCCATACAAATGTACCTCAATGCTCCACCCTATCCATATGCCCTTCCTTGCATACAAATGTACCTCAATGCTCCACCCTATCCATATGCCCTTCCTTGCATACAAATGTACCTCAATGCTCCACCCTATCCATATGCCCTTCCTTCCATACAAATGTACCTCAATGCTCCACCCTATCCATATGCCCTTCCTTCCATACAAATGTACCTCAATGCTCCACCCTATCCATATGCCCTTCCTTCCATACAAATGTACCTCAATGCTCCACCCTATCCATATGCCCTTCCTTCCATACAAATGTACCTCAATGCTCCACCCTATCCATATGCCCTTCCTTCCATACAAATGTACCTCAATGCTCCACCCTATCCATATGCCCTTCCTTCCATACAAATGTACCTCAATGCTCCACCCTATCCATATGCCCTTCCTTGCATACAAATGTACCTCAATGCTCCACCCTATCCATATGCCCTTCCTTCCATACAAATGTACCTCAATGTTCCACCCTATCCATATGCCCTTCCTTGCATACAAATGTACCTCAATGCTCCACCCTATCCATATGCCCTTCCTTGCATACAAATGTACCTCAATGCTCCACCCTATCCATATGCCCTTTCTGTGAGCTCGCTCTCAAGGGCAGGGCATTCACATACTTCCATATTGGTTGGCTGACCTCTAAAAACGCAAGTAACTACATCAACCGTACCACATTTTATAAAATGTTGGCACATTAGTAATCACATATAATAGTTGTCAGGAGAGTACGACTTCGCGATGAGAGCCGCAGGCGATCATCGCCGGCGAGGCGAGCCGTTAAACCCGGAGCACTTTTAGCAAAAACTAAATACGAGCCGAAAAAAATCCGAGAGGCGGGACTTAGAAAAAAAAAAAAAAAAAAAGATACGAGACGCAAACAATTACGAGATTAGCGGCCAAACCAAAAACCTGAAAAAAACACTAACTACACCTTAAAAAAAATTACAGAAACATCACAGATAGCATGGGGCAACAGCCAGGACGTCTGTGAGGGAGCTGGAATTTAACTGTATTTAGACGATTTTCGCCACACGAAAATCGCATAAGCAAGAAAAAAAACGTCCGCCGAAAAAAATGAAAACGAGGCTACACGACCCTGGACCGCACAAAACACTGCAAAATGAGTAGCACTTTACACAATCGCACTACGACCTACAAGATACACTATTACAAAAGCCTGAAAATGCTCACGAGCCGCGTACCACATTAATAACATTACCACTATACAATGCCGCTTTACACAATAAACCAACGGCTTTACCTCGCGCACGCAGCCTATTTATAATGCACACTTGGAACATTCATTACACTTTATAAGCAGGGCACTAACACAATGTATATTCTATGCAGACGCAAAATACAAACAGATTGTTAGCTCTTCAGCCTATTGCTCCCTGCATATATCAAATATCAATAATTAAAGTATATTTATTGAAGAAATAATTAAATTATTACTTAACTACATATACATAGAAATATATATCTCTCTCAGAGGACCAAAAGTACATGACAGGAGAGGCTCTCAATGAGCGCTGAAGGCACTCATTGCGAGGCTGTGATGAGCGCCGAAGGCACTCATTGCGAGGCTGTGATGAGCGCCGAAGGCACTCACAGTATAAAACTATTTCAATTATGTCCCATGCCTTCAAATGTTATTGACCGTCATTTTTTGACGGGCAAGTCGCTAGTAATAATAATGATGATGATTGAGATAGACATCAATAATGTTAATGATAATCGATCGAAAATAGACATCTGCAGGTGCCAAATGTATTTAGTGCATGTACTTTGCACCTGAACTCTGTCAACAACAGAACAGTTAAAGTTTAATTGTATTAACAGTAAAGAAAAACTAAAGGACTGAATGTAGAATGTGTTGGACTTGTGCTGAAGAGGCTCATGAAAGTCATCCTCCAATAAAGGCCTTTAATAACATCAACCTCATAATCACGTTGTCTCCAGGAAATCTTAAAAGCACATATAGGAAATTAATATACAGGAACAACATGTCTGCCAGCGGAGTCTTCCACCACCCCCCCCCCAAAAAAAAATAATAGTAACTCCCAGCTTGTTAACACAGCCTGCCTAGCTTATGGAAAACTCAGGGAAACATATTATCTCAGCCATTTCACTTGTCACACATACGCAATCTAACATTACATCCAAAAGGAGCTGCTGCAGAGCTTCTGAAACAGCTGTTAGAACGTAAGCTTGATTAAAAAAAGCCATAGTCTGAGACTGAGTACAGTGCAGAAGGAAACGTAAGAATCAGTCAAGTAAAAAAAAAAAAGCTTTAAGACGTTGTGTAATAGGACGGACATGCACAAAGTTATGACACAAAGCTATGACTACATATTACAACATTCTCATCTTCAAATAACTGAAGAATAAAGATGTGATAAGTGATTAAAAGCACAGTACGATGCCTGCATGCTTTAAGTGTCAAGCATCACAGAGGAAAGATGCTGAGTGGATAAGTGTAAGGTTTTAACGGTTAGGAATGATTTCTAGCCAGACTCATAGCTGTGGTGCCAGTAAAAACTGCAACATCATGCAGGCACCAGCAACGTGTCAGACATCTTCCCAGATACTACAGCAAAAAGCTTTCAACTGGCTAGATCTATTATATCTGTAACAAAATACATTTTTTAACAATAACCAATAATCAAACATAAAACCAGAGATAGTATATTAATGTTTTGTTTATTGACCAGAAACTGGTAATATGTTTAACTGTTCACAAGTTTTATGGCACTATAGAAATGTTTTGTGAAAAAAAAATCAGATTCTGCTTTCCATTATTCATCTCTAGAAAATGAAGAATTCCCACGTCTTGTGAGATTTCTTTTTTGTTGTATGCAATCTGCTTTTCAGTTTGCTTGCTACAAGAAAGAAAACATGGTCAATATCAAGTTTGCTTTAGGATTGGCTCCTGGGGACCATTTATTAGCATGCCTTTTATATTTAAGGATTGCCGAAACAAATGTGACAGTATGGCATTAAATAAGAGAGCCATATTATTGAGTAGAGATGATGGCACCACAGAAGATCAAACAAAAACTGGTGAGTCATATTGCAAAATACCAGTGCACAATCACCTGCAAAAAATCCAAAATCATGTCTTGAGTAATTATATCAGCAAAAAATGGTATAGTCTAGTGTAGCATTGTCCATTTTATGTCTGTCTACAAAAAGCAAGAGTACTTAGGCAAAATAACAAATTAAATAAATAATACATTTCCATTGAAACGAATACATTCCAGAGCGTTATTGTATTGTTCATAAGCATCCCAACTTAAAAGGGGTGGTGTGGTCACCTTTATGTAGTGCTGACCACATTAGCTACAACTTGAATCCAAACATTTCCTGAGGGCTTGCATCTTTCTAGAACCTCAGAATCCATCGTTACACACTCTACATGGTTGGCTACAGGCCTGCTTGAAACCATCCTTTCCTAACAAAAAGTTATTTTTGTTTAAGCACTTTGATCAAACTGCGATTTCTAAAGAAATTACTGTCTTGCCTTGTGCAGATCGAATGAAAACATTATTCCTAAAAAGGAATTCTGTAATGATGCAAAATGTCTTGGTCTATCATGAAGAGCAGAACAGAAAAACTGCAGCAAAACATTAGAAAAATGTTTTAAACATTTTAATAAAATTGGAAGCTGGTGAAATTAAAAAAAGGTGTATGGATCACAACTGTTTTTTCTTTTCATGCATTTAAAGAGCATGTTTTAAATATTGCAAAAGTTGTCTCTTTGTATAAAACCTATTAAGCAAAACATGTTTAAGTTTTATTTCTAAAATAACTGCATATCTTAGTCTGTAGATGTCACTGAAAGAGGGCAAGCCCATAAAAAGAACAGTTAAAAATCTGATGTTTTTTTTTTGTTGTCTGAGACTTTCAAGCTGATACAACAGAGAGAAAAAAAAAATACATTATATACATATACATATATATATACACATATACATACATACATACATATACACAGTCAGGTCCATAAATATTGGGACATCGACACAATTCTAATCTTTTTGGCTCTATACACCACCACAATGGATTTGAAATGAAACGAACAAGATGTGCTTTAACTACAGACTTTCAGCTTTAATTTGAGGGTATTTACATCCAAGTCAGGTGAACGGTGTAGGAATTACAACAGTTTGTATATGTGCCTCCCACTTTTTAAGGGACCAAAAGTAATGGGACAGATTAACAGTCATAAAACAAACTTTCACTTTTTAATACTTGGTTGCAAATCCTTTGTAGTAAATTACAGCCTGAAGTCTGGAACGCATAGACATCACTAGACGCTGGGTTTCATCCCTGGTGATGCTCTGCCAGACCTCTATTGCAACTGTCTTCAGTTCCTGCTTGTTGATTAGCGACAAATATGTTTTAGATTGTGTGACTGTCACAACCCCAGAAAATCATCTGGCCTCTGGACATGTACTCTAGCCACTGTTCACCCAATAGGCCAGGGGCGTACAAGTTTGGTTCTGCTGGGCCGCACACAGGCCTGGAATGGAGGATTTCCTTTCTGTGCACAGGTGAGTCAATCAGCATGACTGAAGAAGTGATTCACTCACCTGCATGCAGCAGGGATATGCCCAAATCCAGTTATGTGTGCGACCCAGCAGGACCGAACTTGGACACCCCTGCTATATGGCTGACAATGGCTATATGTGTTAAAGATTATGTACAATACATAATGCTAATAACAATATTTTAAGATTAGTATCAGTAGCCACTTCACGTAGGCAACTGTGATACACGGTTTACTCCCAGTTCCTGGACCGGGCTAGGTCCTTGGGTGGATTCCAACTCACGGCAGAAAAGAGCTCCATAGACTCTCTATGAGGAGATCCAACAACCTGATCGAGCCACTAAATATAGTTAACTAGTTTGTCAGACAACAATTGAGACACTTTGCTTCAGCAGACAAAAGGTCAAGTGATGATCCACTGTCTTGCAGTTAACCATTAATTAATACATACTTGATCCTAGCCATTGTTCCTGACCCCCCCCCCCCCCATACAATCTAAGAGAGGTCATATTGTTTGGGAACATTATGGAAGTCCTGGTCAGTCACCAAAATGTGACTACACCCCAGAGCTAACCCACTCTCCTACCTAGTCAACTCCATAAAGATACCTCTACCTGAGAGGCTTGTGAACAGGAAAATCTTATCTTCATCTTCCCCACGGACATCAGACACAAAGTACACCCTTTTCCATCTTACAGGGTACCATGAGCATGCTAACAAGCGCAAGATTATCCACTGGGTTCCCCGATAAGAGAAAATCTGGTCTCCCCCTACATGGTTCCCTACTCAGGTTAAACCCCGACCAATGGCCCAGGCAAACTGTCTCCAACATTCGCAGTAAACCTGCAACCCCCTGGTGTGCCCAAATAATGACTGAGGTATCGGCCATTTGGAACCATAGACTAATCGGCACCTAGAGGGGGAGACAGACAGGCTGACGCAGTGCCCCTTTCCAGCTCCTTTCATGCTGTTTTTTTGAAAACATATACATGGTGTGTTTCATTTA
Organism: Discoglossus pictus; assembly: GCA_027410445.1. Classification (NCBI taxonomy): domain Eukaryota; kingdom Metazoa; phylum Chordata; class Amphibia; order Anura; family Alytidae; genus Discoglossus; species Discoglossus pictus. The sequence goes on along the minus strand of CM050166.1, from coordinate 220,475,235 downwards.
AAGTTAAAGCTTTGTATTATTTTTACTACAGAGAAATTCTGCAACTTGTTCTTGAAACCGGATAGCCTCCCTGTGTGAGGGGATACCGAGCAGAGTCAACCTGTAGGTAGGATCAGTCTAGCAACCTTTTCAAGCCCAACGAAGAGCAGGTTGTGACAGGCTATCAGTCTCCTCTGGGTTTGTGTCTTTGTGTCCAACACGATAACAGGAGGCTTTAAATTTAGTGTTACAAAATATTACACCAAAAACATAAATCGCAGAAAACAAAAGGCCTAGCTCCCACCATAGAAATACATTTACTGAGACAGCTCGCCAACTACCTGCTCATATCCAGCTAAACCTGGGTGGTGGAGCAACAACAAAACACAAACAGTACAATAGTTAGTTCATAATCACTGGCCTGTAGCCTTTAGAAGACCAGTTTTTCATTTTGCTGCATACTGCTCATCAGCTCCAGGATCTGTATCTCTGTCTGTGAATGTCTCCAGCTTTAGACACCAGTATGGACACTTCTCTCTGGTTGTTTCTTTTCCCAACTCATACCAGCCTGTTTCTTTTCTCAGCTGCAGTAAATACCTCACTGTATTTCTCTCTTTCTAGCTTTGTCTTCTACTCCAAGCAAACTTTGGACACAGTTTCTTTGACAGCCTTTCCCAAGCTGTAGGCTGAAATGCAGCCTGTAGGACTAACCGCAGTCTGCCACACTTCTTCTATAGTGCATAAATGGCCATACCCAATTTCCAGCTCAATCTTATCAGGACTGATAAGGTGTAGCTAATCAACTGCTTCAAGATTGAACTATTTCACACCTTCTGGGGAGAAAAGAGTTTTAAAAAGTCTGTGCATAACTGCCACACTATAATATATAATTTGATTTTAACAGTGTACTAAAAAGTTTGTACCAAACATAGAATTAGATGTACAATTAGTCATCGTCCTCCAGACAGAGCCACGTTGACCCTATGTATTAAGTTTCTAATCTCAAAAATATTTGTGGAAATTGCTTTAATGCACCTTATTTTACTTTAATGCAAATTATTATCAGACTGATCCAGAACATATATTAATTGCACATAATATGGAGTACATATCAGCTCATGTAAACTTGTTCATAGTCATAAGTATATATAAAATTTAAATGCAATGGATATTAAATCCTAACTAAAACGCAATTGAATATCAATAATTTTGGTTTGCATGAAAGCAAAACATTTTTTGTACAATTTACCTATACAGATGAACCAATATGTAATTTTATTAATAATTACTTCAGAAACTGGAAACTCAGCAGATGGGATGCAAGCAGTCATGGTATGGTCCAAGATCAAAGAGATGTGAAGTTATCTGCCTCTCATGGAAGCTTGTGGTTTACGGTTTCATTTGATTTGTTTAGGATACATTTGTCTGACATTATAGTGTTGAATTGTGCCATTAGATAGGTTCACATTCATATGCTACATACTATTTTTATTTTTTCACGGGTATACTCCCAAAGAACAAGCTGCAGTATTTAATGTTGCTGGTCCTTAATTTCAAATTCCTGACACTCTTCTGATGTATGTAACCAACCCTTAGTCATATCTCCATCAGGATTACAGTGTAATATATATCCAGCCTTAGTTTTCACTACACCTAGGGAGAGAAGCTGCATCTTTTCGATGCCCAAGGCTGAAAGTTATGGTATGCATGTGCTTTTTTTTAAACCCTGCAGAAGAGATACGCCTGATGATTCTGGGGCTGTCCTCATGGACAGGGTCAGACTAATATGCTACAGGATATTTAAAGTATGGAACAAATAATCTAAGAGACTGGAGCTTAAATTAGGCCAAATGCCCAATGACAAGCTACTGTATTTAGCATTGTTCATTCTCAGTGGGGCATCACTAATACTCTCTTGATCAAATAACTATAAACAAATATGCCTCACAATAAAGCAAACTATTTGAGGTATCAAATTCCCTTTAAATCCTATGAAAAACGTAACCACAATCCTATTGAAGAACATGAGAAATTGGGCATACGATACCAAACATGCAAGGACAGAACTGAGAAATTATGCTATAACAAAAGATTACACAAGTGACAGCTTATACTGAAAAGGAGATTATAGTTTGGTTATGGGTTTTGTGTGCCTCACTTAAGTGAAGGCTGTTTATAAGTAAGCATGGGCAATACAGCTAGTAAAATATATCCAAATGTTCTCCCAAGAAAGGTTTGCCAGCCAGTTGGCATGAAGGAGGGGCCGGGTGGGTACACAGTTCTACAATATGGGTTTGTGTGTTATTTGGTTCTCAAGCCGGGTGGCGCTTCTAAAAGGTGGATAGGGTACCATCCTGTGTGTACATATAGAAACACACACACACACACACAGAGGGGGTTCTGCATCTCTATAACTACTATCTGTTCAGCACACCTCAGTATGCCGAGATTGTGCCTGCAGGTATGTTGCTCAGCTCTCTCGCTTTTGCCTCATCCCCGTTTCTTTATTATTCGACTTTGTTGATTTTTGGCCTTTGCAATTTCATTGACTTGTAGATTCTTAACTTTTATTTCCTGGCTCCTTTCTCTTGTCCGCGAGGGTATTTCCATTGCTGCATTGTTGCCTATTTCTTGGTAAGATTCCTGCCTTGAGCTTTCCTTGGTGGATTTCTGCTCAAAGCAACCAAGCCTCCTCCTTGCCCATGCCCTATGTTCTGTTTTTTTGCTTTCCTTCTTAGCATTTATTTGGCCTAAATAAACTACGTTTCTCGACTTGCCTCGTACCCTCTGAGATTGCTTTTTGCACTTTCTTTTCCCAACCTCATCAATTGACCCTTTAGTTTCATCAACTTAGTCAGGGGCGCTCAATCCAAGAATGAACTAAGCAAAGGAAGTTAAATCTACAGGCAGAGTAACTCACTCAGAGGGCAGCCACTTAACTCACTTGTGTCCTTCAGAGGGAGAATTATATTGTACTCAATAGAGTGATCCAGCCCTGAAACCTCAGGCTTCAGATTAGTTCCTACTGGCCTTTTGCATGATGTATTCCTCATGAGGCTTATTGGATTGTCTGGTATCCCCATCTCTTAAAAAAAACTGGCCAAAACTTGCCAAGGCTTTAGGGTAGTTTATAAAGAGGCATTTTTTTATTTTTTATGGAAAACTCTTGCTTTCTCCATTATCCAGCGGACATTGGCAATTTGATCTTTTGTGCCTTGTGAAATCCTGTTCACATCTGGTAGTTTTTGGTCTATATATTGTTGCCAAGCTTGCAGGGTCTTAGACATTACCTTGCTGGCATGTAAATCCAGAATTCCTCCAAAAATGCTTAATGTGTCACAATCTGCATCTTCAAGGGGGCTTGATATGAACCTAGTTCAAACCTATTCCAGCAGAATCATGTAGTTTTTGTTCTCTGTGGCACAAAAGATGGCTTCTGAAGAGGACAAACGCCCAAAGGTACAGGCAGAGAATACTGGATACAGGTTACTAGTGGCCTCTGACAAGACCACTGCCCAATTCAGGATACAAACACAAAAACAGCCTCACGCTATGGATGTGTGAAACTAGGACTGAATAATTATTGAACCAACATATTTATACTTTATCTCCCATACCACACCCTTGTGTACATTTGCCTATATGTGTGATGTCAGAACAAAGCTTCATATGGCTTGCAACCTTGGTTGCTCTTGAGATAAAACTCACCAGATGTCTAAACTACATGACAGGTGTCTATAGCTGGTTAGTGAAAAACCTTGATGTTAATCTCTAGCATTTGCTTAGGACTACTGAAGTGCATGCATTGGTCTTGGCTGCTGTTTATAAAGGCCTGTATGTGTGAGGATGCAATGTGCTATATTTAAACTTATGTGCAGAGCATTATTTACCTTATTCTCATGTGTTCTCCTGTTCTATATACATTTTCCCGCTATAACATATTATAACTAGTACACAGAACCATGTACAGGCAACATATAACCACACACAATAATGCAACAATGTCATGCTCCCTTGGCAATATCCATAATTAATGGTAATATTACAGTCACTAAACAATGTAATCATGACAGTGTCATTAAAAGCTATCACCATATGTGTATGTTAAGTAGATATTCATTCCAAAGTATAATGCATCTCTATGAAGGGCTTCCGGGAATCTTTCTAAAAAATGTCTATCTGTCCGGTTTCAGATATTTTGTCCATCCCTAGATAGATAGATAGATAGATAGATAGATAGATAGATAGATAGACACAGATACACACATACAGCTTTTTTCCCAATGGTCAAAAAATATCTAAAACAATTTTGAAGCTTATGCTCTGATAAACCCCATTCTCAAGAAACCCAAAAATGGGAGATTTTCCATTCATTATTATCACTGTTTCTGTATGATAAATGCTGACATTTAATAACGCTAGTAATAAATATTAATCCAAAAATAAGAACCTACAGTATGAAAAAGGTTGACAAAATTTAACTAACTTGCCAGTGAAAATGTAAAGGCTATAATTATATTGACCGCATTTTCCCTAGGTCAGATGTATAATTACAGTCTAAAGAAATCATATTTTATTAGATTTTATATTGAAACAGTCAATTCCACAAAGCAAACACAGGGCTGTGCAACCCTTGATTTTAGGTTTAGTTGCTCATGATTTTATTAAGCGGAACTAGAAATACCATGAAATGTAAATAAAAGAGTTTTCATTAGTGGCTATTAACAAACCAGAAGATTGCAAAGTGTTTAAATCATGCACAAGTATAAAGCAATTATTAGAAAAATTCCCATAATGCAAGGAAAGAGTCAAACCAAAAATACACACTTAAAATCTGAGCAAATTGGGGCGGAATTGATGACAGTTATTTATTTTAAATTAAAAATTATCACTAATTCAGACAAAGTATTTGCTTTAAAAAGGTGTTACAATATCAGCCAATATCCTGGTGTAGCTATCGTACAATAAAAGTGCAATAAGGTGAGCAGTACCCTTTTCTAAGTGACCATGGTATTTCTAAATAGATACATAATCTCAATAAATAAACAAACAAACATTCTTACCTCTGCTGAGCCTCTTTGTAATAAATTCCTCTGCCATTAATTCTCATCTCTCATATGCCCCCAAATGATCTTCATAACATTTTCATGCAACCCCGGCACCCGTTTCACTGTATAAAATGGTATCATTGGCTAAAAGGTAAAGATAGTCACTGGGTTCCAGGAATTAATCACCTGTTGATTGCTCTGCCCCCAGATAATTTTCTCCCTGGCACAGATTAGGATCAGACTCCTTTTTACCGGAGTTAATGTGCATTTATACATAAAATTGAACTGCTGCTCTCATTGGGCAAGTACCCCTTTAATTCCGTTTGAATATTGCTTTGAAAAAAAAAAATGAAGAAAAAAAATTCCAACAGTTAAATAGTTTCTATGATTTACTATCCAACAGGTAATGGAGAACAAATCAGAAGACCCCTTTTGTTCTTAAAAATGAAATGTTGTGCACTTTACAGCTTTTAAAGAGCCCAACCGAGTGCTATTACTTACAATCGAACATCACTCATTGAAAGCACAACTCCACCATTCTCAGCTCAGGACCCCTGGCTACTCTTCTACCAGCCCAACACAGCACATAATACATACTAGTCCTGTACCTCAAAGAACGTCTTATTGTCTATCACACCTCATTCGAGGACCACAAGCAGCTTTAATACTAATTAATGCTGGCATCCTTGGGAATTGGGCTTTGGCACTTTTCAGCTTCAAATAGGACCACACACATGCACATAGTATAGAGGATTCATTAATGCGAATATATCTAGTCTCTGATCTCCAATTGTGTATTACTCATTTTATTTAGTTTTAAGCAGATAGGCTTACAGATATTCAACAGGTTTATTGACACACTAAAATCATAGCACAAAAACAGAGAAAATGTTGTTTTTTTTATAAAAAAAATATTGTATAGCCTGGTTGGTTAGTTTAAACAGAGAAGCTAAAATTACTAAAAACTAAGAAGTAATTGCACTACTTTAAATGAAACAGATACAATAACAATGAACTATTTTTTATGCAAAGTATTACTTTAATATGCTACATGTCTAAGCCGAATAATGCATCTAGTTTACCACCATAACATTTAAAAAGAGATTGGACAAATGCATTACAGAAGCAAAGTTTAAACTAGTGATCAATACAGACCAAGGTAATATTTATCACAGAAGTAACATTTACACAGAGACAACCGGCAATCATGATTTAATTAAGTACTAGTCTCCATGCACACAGTGAGCATGACAGATTGCACTGCAATTTTAAGCAGCAGAATTTCAAGTGACTACATGTCAGAGCTACATACTTCATTTTGTTTACACAAGACTGAAGCTTAGTACAGCTCATAGCAGAACTGCTCCAACTATGCAAGGTTTAACCCCAAAGAGGAAAATCTGAGGAAATGAGAATCTCCACTGAAACAGCTATTTTGTTATTTGATGTAGTCAGATTATATTGATAAACTGTGTAAAGAAAGTTACTGGGGATTAAATTCATTTGATTGCACATTCCTGAAATTCAGTACAAAATAAACAAAAAAAGGTATTTTGTTGTTTAGTCATTCAGTGAGGTCCAACTCTCCATGACCTATGGACTGCAGCACACCAGTCACACCTGTCAGCCACTGCCCTTCTGAGCTCCACCAAGCTCAAACTCATTGCTGCAATGACCTCATCTATCCATCTCCGTATCTGCCAACCCCTTCTTTCTATCTTTCCCAGCACCATATTATTCTCTAGGGAATCCTGTCTTCTCATGATGTGGCCAAAATGTTTGTGCTTTGGAATCATGATCAAACCTTTCAGTGAAAAGTTAGGATTGGTTTCCTGTAGTATTTATGGAGTGGATTTTCTTACATTGTAAGGGACTCTAAGCAGTCTTCTCCAACACCACAATTCAAAAGGCGTCAATTCTACGGCGCTCAGACTGCTTTGTAGTCCAGCTCTCACATCTGTTACTACCGGGAATACCATAGTTCTAACTATGCAGACCTTTCTTGATAGTAATATCTTTACTTCTGGGGAGGAAAACCATGGCAAGTCTTGACAAACTATAAAAAAATAAATAAAAGAAGTATTTTAATTTCATGGTTGCAGCCATCAAAATCGGCAGAGATCTTGGAGCCAAGAAAAAAAAAAAATAACTAAATAAAATAAAAAAAACTGCTTTAAAAGAAGAAGAAAAAAAAAAAAAAAAAGACTAAATTAAATTATACAATAAATAGATTAAAAAAAAATTGTGGGAAATTTACCTTTTAAAAAGCAAATAGCTTTGCTTAAATCTTACTTTTAAAAATGTGTAGAAGGGAAGATTAGAGTAAGTTCTGCCACGACACAATGTTTTGAAAAGAAGAGTGTATGGGCAGGTCTCTGCTAGTCTGCGGGTGCCATTGTGCAAACTATTGTGGCTATTTGCCTCTTTTTAAATAGCAAGCCCAATGAAAAATGCTTTTAGCAATGATCTAATTGGTTTAGATAACCAGTCAGACTATCAAAATACCACTGTATGCAAAAAAATAGTCAGTCTAAGAACATAATTAAGCAGGGAAAACATCATAAAGCTAATTTTTAAAATTAGATCAAAACAGAGTTTGATACATTTGCTGGACTCTGAAACAGTGCAATGTTGCTTCTTAAAAAATAAGCAACAGCCAATAAACGTAATACCTATTTATGCAATGTTATGCTGTTCTGGTCAACTCCGTGAGTATGTATCTTATGAAGTAAGTGGGACCCTAGGAAGCAGACATTTGCTCATTGCTACAAAGTGAATTGTTGTTTGCACTTTTGTACCATAGACAATTGACTTTGCGTATCAGCCCTCAAGCAGGACGTAGCCTGGCAAGCCTTGGGATTTGAGACATAACACAGATAGGGGAGGCAAGGATGGAGATGATCATGCCTGCATATAATAAGTAGTAAATTATTTTCTTAGCATTCCAAAACCTTTGACTCAATATACATTTTACTTTAGAACAAAAAATAAATAAAATAGCACTGCAAATATGTCCCTTTAAACTGTGCTACTTACTGCCAGCAGGATTGTTTACAATGCTTCATTTTTAAACAGAGGCCATTAACCACACTCATCTGACCAGTGACAACAGCATGATCAGTTGAAGAAAAATGCATGAAAGTATAATCTCATCTAAAGAAATATTACGCTTTTTTGTAACGTCAGTATGTTTTGCTTTAAAAATGTAAGTATGTGTTTTTTCTGCTGTCTATTAAGCAATGTCTAGTACACCGAGAGATCTTACTTTACATAGACTGACAGCAACTTATTCTTTCATTTAAATATCTTAACGTTACAACCAAGGAAGTCAAACTAGGAAATGTGAAATTAAAATGAACATAAATGAACACTGCGCTGTACTGTCCAGGCATATCCACATACAATAAGACCATGACCGAGATCCTCTGAGGTGTGAAGTGCCTGCAAGGCACTAAAAATCAAAGTATAATGTTCACAAAACAAATCTTATCTCCTTTCTTCCAACTGATCTCACACACATTGTAGGCTTGTTTTCACTAAATATATTCCTGGATAGGTCTCTTCTCTAAGCTTCGGGTATTCCAATATTAATATTTTACACCACAGCTGAAAAGTTTAACAATAAGCAGCATATATGAAAAGTCATAAAACTGTGTTCGTGAATATGCAACTTATGATATTGAAGAGTGTGAGTGTTATGTTCAAGCTAAATAATAGATGGATTATTAATATTGAGCATTACAAGTGTAACAAATAGGGTGCAATACATTTAAAATTACAGCATGTTCTTTGATTTATCACTATACTAATTGGATCATGTATTGGGGAACTCTTGGTGATGTAAAAAAGTACATACATACACACACACACGCGAATACAGAGATGGAGAGGCTATTCATTATCAAACCCTGCATTACATATGTATATCATTATACAGAAAATGTCCAAATGTAACGATAAACATATACTTAATATTATGGGTTATAATAATAAAGCTTACATATTTGTCTAATGGAACTGAAACATATATGTATATGTTTGCACAGTACCATCCGTGTGCACAGTGCATTACAGTTATAAAAGTACATATTGTATATGTGCAACTTATATATTGTTTGTGAGATTTCTGTCCAAAAAGAGCAAACAATCTTTTTCACAGTAGGGAAGACTTACAAAACACCTAAGAGATTAGGAAGCTACATAAATGAAGGCAAGGCTTGACAAAATACAAAAGCCAGCGACACATGTTTCTTAAAAATGGTTATTGATAATTTTAAATACATATGGCATTTTTTTGGGGGGGCGTTGTTCAGTTGTTTCCCACAATCCGTAAACCCATGGACCGCAACACACCACGCACATCTTTTATGTCCACAATCATGCTGATCCAATTCATGGCAAAGATAGTGGAGTGGGTTGCTAGTTCATTCTCCAGTGGGCCACAGCACACAGCTTCTGGTATTCCTAGGTGGTCTCCCATCCAAGTACTGACCAGGACCAACCCTGCTCAGGGTGGTGTGACCTCTTGGTTACCCTAACTGGAATCGAACACAGATCGCAGTGGTCAATGCACTAAATCCTTACCACAGGACCATCAAGGAACCTTTACCTGACTCCTAAAGTATGTGGATAGTTCTTCAGTATTCTGACGGGCTCCAAGAAAATGTTGTTAGTTCCTGATTTATGGGTTGTACTTGTTTCCATTGGTCACATTTATTTATTAAACTTTCAGAGGTTGTATTAAATTGAAAGTGTGTATATATATACTTCAAATGAGAAAATGTGTTACTGTACTTTACGTATCAATACAGGTTTCCCTAACTTGATGAAGTAAGTTTGCAGTGCATCAAGTCTTCACCTACATTTGCTAGGTATATTGATAGGATTGTGCCTTTAAAATTGAATGAAATTTGGAGGAAACGGAGAAGAGTTACTATAAAAATAAGTGGAAGTGGAAAGAGGGTGCACCATGATAAAGGGGTAGCATGCTGCTCCTATAAGTCTTCAAAAACATGTCTCTGGTACAGACAGATGAAACATTGTGCTCAGCTTGGGGGATATTCACCAAACTATTGCAGCCTTCCATGATATACATTACAGACTCCAGTTCTTAGTCAATCTCCCCCACAATATATTACTTTATTTGAATGTAGTGTTGTAATAGTGGTACTGTTGTATACCTTGCAACAAACATAACCAGCTTCTTATCAGTCTAATGATGGAACTAGAACTGGTTTTCAACTAAGAAACAAAGCTTCTGTAAGATAACAATCTGATGGATGTATCTCAGGGTTGTCCCCAAAAAGGAGATTAGTACAATTTATAGTCTTTTGCAAAAGGTTTACTATGGATACATTACTAGGTTTGTTAAATTGGGTATATTTTAAAAAACAAATATTGCTTTTTCCAAGGGAGTACTTTAAATTCAGACATTGTCGTGTGTCTGCTATATAAAGCAGCAGATGAAGTATCAATCTATATAGTGGATTAAGAGTATAATTGATTTAATATATTGAAATATAAATACCCACTAACAACTACCAAGTCACCAATGTCTCATACAATATAACCATCAAAACATGGACTAAATGTGGCTTAAATGTGGCCAAGCACATAACTATAAACAGAAATCTCAATAGCAATTACCGCCCGTAACACCTTGCCAAAAAAGGAAAGCGGGACTTAAAAATTAAAATAATACGAGGTCCCAAAAAAAAAGTTAACAGCCGAACCGCGCACATACAAAATTAAACAATAACACAAAGAAAAAATAAAATACCCCCAAAAAAATACAAAAAAACCCCATCACACACAAAAAAAAAAAAAATGTCGGACGACAAAAACGAGGCTACATAACCCCTAAACACGCAAAGCACCGCCAAGCACATAAGACAGGAACGTAAGAGGTATAAAATACACTATTAGGGAGAACAGAAAATGCTCCACACCCGCGTAACAAATTGCAATTGCCGTTTTACAACACTAACTTTAACATTACCATTCCAAAAGGCTGAATTACACAGCTAAACAAACCGTTTGCCCTCGTGCACGCAGCCTATTTACACTGCACACTTCACACATTGCTGACACTTACACCTCAGGTCAGCAACAGTGCAAATGTACATTGTATGCTACAGGAAAAGCAACAGCTTTTTAGCTCTTCAGGATATTGCTTGCTGCATATATTAATTACAAATAGGTAAAGTATATTAATTATTATTAAAATGTATAGGATCGCAATGAGCGCGGGGCTCACAATGAGCGCTGGGGCTCACAAAGAGCTCAGAGAACCAAAAGTACACCAGGGGAGAGGATCGCAATGGACGCAAAAGGCGATCAGCGCAGCTCTTGCAATGAGCTCCAAAAGGTGCTCAGACCATCAAAAGTACACAAGCGTATATAATTATGTGGTAAATATAATAAAAATATTTGGTTGTCCTTATAAATGTTAATTATTACCAATATAACTTTATGTAGGTATAAGTTTTACAATACACATAAAATATGCATTAACATGCTGACATGTTTTATAATAAGCATATGCTGAATGTAAATATGCTCACATTTAAATGCCCAATTGCTTAATGCACATGCTGTGATTTAGTGTTGCACATGGTGTATGTGTTAGACAGCTATTAATAGTGGGGACTTGCTGTCCATACATTGAGTGCTACATTTGTAGCCTATGGTTTCGATCAATAACAAAAACACACAACTATCCATAAACATTTGAATTCTGTTTATCAAACACTAACACTTACCGTATATACTCGAGTATAAGCCAAGTTTTTCAGCCCTTTTTTAAGGCTAAAAAGGGCCCCCTCTGCTTATACTCGAGTCACTCTCCCCCCCTCCCCCCCCCCCCGTGTCTCTCTAACCCGGATGTCTCTTTCCCTCCCCCCTCCTCATCCTCAACCCCCCCTCCTCAACCCAACCCCCCCCCCCCTCAACCTAACACCCCCTAAATACCTCCCCCTCACTTACGTGCCGGCACCCGGTATATGCTAATGACGCGGAGCGCATGAGCTGTCACATGTGCGCCGGGACAAGAAGGAGTGGAAGCCAGAGCAGAAGCAGGAAAGTGAGGGGAGAGGGGGAGGTTAGGTTGAGGAGGGGGGTTGAGGAGGGAGGGAGGTTGAGGATGAGGAGGGGGGGGGGGAAGAGACACAGGGAAGGGAGAGGGGAGAATAGACACGGGAGAGAGAGGGGGACACAAGAGGGGGACACAGGGGCAGCACATTTCCCACCCTCGGCTTATACTCAAGTTACTTATTTTACCCAGTATTTTGTGGTAAAATGGTTGCCTCGGCTTATACTCGGGTCGGCTTATACTAGAGTATATACGGTAGTTTATATAATGGAAACATGAAAGAAAATGAGATTCTGTAAAGTTCACAGAAATTATTTGACTGAAATATTAAAGTGGAATCACATTTAAAAAAATAAAATAAAAAAAAAGGGACGTGTCAAGTATGTACAAAACGAATATTAGTAGCTGTGTAAGCCATAGACAGAAATACAGAAATTCTTTGGGGGGGAAAAAAAACGAAATTTTCTTAGACTCTGCTTGAGTATAGGAAACTATTTTGCAAGTTTCACATCACACCATGAGATCTGGCCGTGTTTGTAGGTATCAGTGGGGGATAATGGAATCTTGAATCAAGATCATTTGTATGATAACTGGATACAATTGAAACTGACACCACACCCCTTCACCCACTGGCACAGAAGTAGATATCTTGCATCATGTAATAAACCACAGCACTTCTGAAATGTAAACATCCCTCTCACACTCAATCAATATATCTAGGGAGTTAGATGTCCACTGGGTGGATGTGAAAAAGGGTACTGCCTTATAGGAAACGGGATATAGAAATAAGGATTTAATTTATGCATTTTCTACAAAAATAAAAAAGAAGTTCTCATGGCTATGTGATCCCATTAAATGCATACTGATATAGCACTGCATAATGCATAAGCTGTTACATTTTCAGTCCAATCTAAAATGAATTGGTAGCAATTGTAGTGTTTTTCACTTTAGAAAAAAAAATCTACCCTCCCAAATAAGGGCAATGGCAAGAGCTTTCAGACGTTCCGTTTTTTTTTCAATTAGTTATTTATTAGGAAAGACGTTTGTATCATACATCTTTTAATCATAGATTGGAAAAAAGCTCCCAATGGAAAATAGTCCTCACAATGTTGCCAATGAGGGTTATCAAAACCACAAAACGATTCCATATAATATATAAATGTCAGGGTGGACTGTAGACTGAAAATTATTAGGATTACGAAGAAGTGTTGTTGGAAGAGCCAGAAACCAAGGCCACATTGTGGCTCCCCAGGGATACCATCACATGTAGAGGTGCGCTGAGACCAAGTTTGTGGTGCAAATCTGTTCCATCTCGCTCCTCAGTTCTATTGTATTTTAAATAATGTGTAAGGAGACAAGTTAGGTTTTATTTTTATTTTTATTTTTTATTTTTTTTTTTTTATACACATGTTCATATCTCATTAAGTTAGCAAAATATGTAGAAAAAAAAAAAAAACTTAATTACAAGTCTGTTTATAAACATATGGTTGTTCTAATCAATAGTGTCACGATCTGCTTCTTCAAGGGGGCTTGATATGAATCTAGTTCAAACCTACCCAAGCAGAATTCTGTAGTTCCTGTTCTCTGTGGCACAAAAGATGGCTTCTGAAGAGGTACAGGCAGATAATACTGAATACAGGTTACTAGTGGCCCATGGCAAGACCACTCCTTAAGTCAGGATACAACACACAGAAATAGTCTCACACTGCGGATATGTGAAAACTATCTCTTAACCTTTATTGAATGATCAAAACAACATATTTATACTCTCCAATACCACACCCTTGTGTACATTTCTGTGATGTCAGCCCATCTGGCTTCCAACCTTGGGCCATCAAAGCTCCAATTCACAAGATATCTGTAGCTGGCTAGTGAAAAAAAACTTTATTTTAAACTCAAGTGTTTGCTTAGGACTACTTGAAGTACATACATCTGTCTTGACCCAAGGTCTGTATGTTTGAGTGTGCAATGATCTGCAGCTAACTTCTATGCAGAGCATTTTTACCAATTCCACATATGTTCTATATAACATTTTCCCTCTTATAATATATTATAACTAGGATACATAATAACCACACACAATAATACATAATCCCAATGCAACAATGCCATGCCCCCTTGACCAGATTCATAAATTACGGGCAATATGAATCCTTAAACAATTAAATCATGACAAATAGTATTTATGACATTTCCTCAGCTACCTTTCATATGGGGGATAATTTCCAATGTTAAGTGCAATATGATGAAAGCCATTTGTTGTTCTAACATTAATGGATGAGAAGAACATAGTTACAAAAAAGGTATGATTAGTGTCAATGTTAAAAAAAAAAAAAAAAAGAGAGATCAGCAGTGACTAAGATTTGCAAATGAATGGATGCAGTACAAGTGTATGGATGCTTTTTCCACTGATGGTTTATTAAATAGAAGGGCTGGAAGCAGAAACTAGTCTATTCAGAGATATAGATGCAAGGCTGTATAGTTAAGGAGTCCTCTCTCAGTCTCAAGATAGAGATGAATTAGTGCTGATTGAGCATGTAATGTTTGGGAACTGGACTTGACATGTCTGTTGGTGTCAACTGAGTCCTTCAAGTAGGTGGTAACATATTCTGTTGTATGTGTGGAGACAGTCAAAGGTGTGGTATGGCACAGAGAAATTATTAAAAATAGCAAAACATCACTAATGATCATAAAATGAAAGTTGAAAATGCGACTGTTCTATAAGTGGAAAAGTTGTATTCCTCAAAAACATCATGCTATTAGATTACATTTTCTTTGGTGAATGACTTATTGCGGACATACCCATCATTGACAGACTGGTAAAGATTTAGTGTATGCCAACGACGGACATATACTGATGCTGGTGGCCATCATATCAAGGAACGATTTTGTAAAGGGTGATGGGCAGTTTGGGCCAGGAAACAATAAAACTTTAGGGCATCAGTGATAAAGATTAATACAGATTTTCTACAGCACCATCATAATCACCAGTCAGATACGTTTAATAAAAGCTGAATTAAATGGCTTCATCGATGTCTTGCTGATTTTGATTGCCACATTTCTATTAAATACTTGAGAACAAATGGAGTCTTGCTGTGACAAAAAGCATTTCACAGAGAGAATGTTTTTCATTTTTAATGTTGCAGTGATTGCTAGAATACTTTTAAGTTTGGGGTAAACAGATGTATGAAAAGGAAGGAAAATAAGATTACAGTATGGACCTTGTGGTAAGTTTCTTCACTGTGTAAGAACCTTAAGCAAAAAGAGTCTAAATACAGATGCTGAGATATATAAACATTTATTTTTGAAAAATATATTATTGTCCTTGCTCACTATGCCTTATGGAGTTCAGCTGCACCTCACCGACGAGGCCCACAGAGGCCGAAACACGTCTGGGGTTTGTGGTTTCTCCTGTTCAGGGTAGAATTGCCTGATATTTTGGGGCTGGATCACTCTTGAGTGAGACCAGACTGATATACTACAGAATATTTCTCCCTGTGAAGGACACAAATGAGCTAAAAGAGGTTGCTCCCTGAGTAGGTAACCAGAGCTATAGAACAAACATACTTCAGGTAATGTCTGTTCTCAGATTGAGCACCTCTAATTTTGTTGCTAAGTATATTATTGTGACAGAAATAATAGCATGATACCACGCAACATTTCAAGTAGCCAATGAGAGACACTGTACCAAATATTACACAGGAGTCTTTGTTGTGTTAAATTAACCAAACACAGTCAGAATAGTGGTCAGTCACCCTCAATAACTATAAAGACCCAGTTAATGGTCATCTACAGCCCAAAAAGCCATAATAAAAATCATCACCAATATAATTTAAAATCTCATGAGATTGAGGGGTTGCTCACATTTTAATAGATTATCAAATACAAAAGAATAACAAACATGTTGGTCACAAGCGTAGATTAACCACTTTAGCACAACAGAGTAAGAAGCACCCTTCTGATATTGTTCTTTATTCTGAGACAAAGCAACAAGTGGGACATATGAAAGGAAGTGTGATGGGATCTGTATTGGAAGAGATTTGCCCTTAAAATTTGGAACACCCTCCAAAAAGAGGGAGAGACCAAGCATTGATCAACTTTGCGGTGAGAAATTTAAAAAATAAATACATAAATAAATAAATAAATAAACAACAACAACAACACATAAAAACTAGTCATCATTTATATACTTTTGTCAAACTTAAAAGGACTGCAAAGTTTTTATGTCCACTTTTTCTCCCAAGGAATTAAACTCACAACAAAGAACAATACTAAAAAGAAGAGTGGACACAAAGTGTGGACTGTATAACAATGTTAATCTTTAAAAACATTTTTACAAATAAACGCAATTGGATAATTCACATCATGCCACGTGGTTATTCTGGAAAAATTGAGGAGCCAAAGAAAGTGTTTTTTGCTTTTATTTTTTTAACAAACACAGACATTTGAACTCTGTCAAGTACTACTAGGAACTAAAATGAGCAAAACACATGTGGGCAAGTTTACAAGTTTCAAACTACAAAATTAATCTTTAACCATTTTAACAAGCTTTGAATAATAAACATTAGCAACCTAGGAATTTTGTTTACATTTCCATTTGGGTTTTGTGTTGAAGTTTAACAATTATTGAGATCAATTTTAATACACATTGCTGCTATTAAGGGCATTAAGATGGTTAATATATTAGATGATGTGTGTTAAAACACAAAATATACACCGGTGATAGCGAAAATCACCAATATGGAAAAATAAAAAAAAACGGTAGGCTGAACCTTTAAAAAAGGTAAATTACAGGGTACAAGATTTTGGGGTATTCTTAAGCAAATCATGCAACTCTTAGAGAAACTGATCACCTAGGGCCTCGTTCAATTGTGATTTGACCAATTGAATAGGGCTCTAAATAAGCACATAACATATTTTTTTAAAGAAGTTTTTAGTTAGTAAGCATCTATCCAAAAGCAAGGTTTTTACGAACTAAAAACTTTTTAAAAATATATGCTATGTGCTTATTTAGAGCCCTATTCAATTGGCCAAATAACAATTGAATGAGGCCCCTAGTGCATTACAATGGTTTGAGAACATTTGGTCAACAATATTATGCGATTAGTATCACAGCAATATTATAACTGTTCCTCAGTTAAAGCAAAATGATTTCTGTTATGGAAATAAGCAATGACTTCTCTACATCATGAGCAATGGTTACCATTTACAGTCCACAAGTGATTTATAGGTCAGACCATTTATGTTTCAAAATTGAAATGCCGTACAGTATAAAAAAACAAAAATTAAGATTTAATTTACTATATAAGGTCATACAAATATATTTATACTTACGTATACATTTTGCAATAAGTAACAAATAAACATTTAAAATGTTCAATAGCATAAAGATAACATAAGCAAATAAAAATACTCACGGTCTTCATATACAAATGAATTAAAACACATTTACAATTCCCAGACAATTATATGTTACACACAATCACAATTGATGAGTGGAGTTTCACCACATTTAGTGTGACTCCTCCTAATGCTTCCTCAATGTGATGATAGACCTAAATGCCTTGCATTGTAAAGGATAATATTAATGTTGGCATCACTTCATGGTATAGTCAGTGACAATGGAGCATGCATGGTGATCTGTTGTGTTTATCTGCACTTCCTGATCACTTTTTGTCTGTTTATGATACATAGGAAATTACTGTAGACCTCTAGGTATTATACATTATGAAAAGGAACTGAATACAGAACGTGTGGCTTTTCACCAGTACCCCATTATTTCCTTTTAATAAACATGTGCAAAATTGTGTGTAAATTACTTTCATACATCTAACGTCATTTTATTACGATTAAGAGTCATAACACATTTTTTGCTGTACAAAATGTAAAAGTATATTGATTTTTCACAAACTACAAAAACATTTCATAATGCAAAATACATTATTTTCAGATAAAAATGATCATGAATCTTCAGAAAGTAATGCAAATTATGGATATGAAATAAAAACTTAGCTTTAAATATACATATTCAACACATGTGGTTGATCCCAAAATCTATAAAAAAAATTATAGTTGGGCACACTGAAAACCACAGTATACAAACAATAAAAAAGTAACGGATGTAGAGAGAAGATCCTTGCAGGTGTCTGACAATTAAGGAGATCTTATGATGAAATTCCATCAACTGAACATTTCATTTTATTTATTTTTTAATCAAAAATAAATATTTGAAGGTTTCTCAATAAATAATGAAATAAGCAATCATGGAAAAAAAAAAAACACACACACAACGATAGCTAGGCCTGAGTTGGCATATTTTGCCAATGACCATGGGTACAGTGTTTTCAAATTTGGTTGAAAAAGTTTAAACAGACAATACAGTCACATTTTGGAAGAAATATTCATAGTCTCCAATTCAACAAAGTTCCATGAATCATCCTTGAAGACCCCTATCCCCCCCCCCAAAAAAAATATTGGAGCATGCAGATAAAAGTGGCCATTTATAATGTAAAAAAAAAAAAAAAAAGACAACATGACATTTTCCATATAACATAGTACTGGAAAAATTCTGGGTTGCTAAAAAGCTTCACATATTATATGGATATAGTGACAAATTTATCAGAAACTTAGGACCCAACCAAACATTTCCTATGAAAACATGTACATAAAAAAAAAAAAAAAAAAAAACTAAGAACCAGCAGTAACATTTTAGAAACCGTAGCACCCTGGCTCCCGGGATTTGTCAAGCCCCAATATTATGTATGAATCAGAACACACACCCCCAGAAGCTCCTTAAAAATAAAAAACAAACTGTCTAGTGGATACAAAACAAACAATTGTCATTGGTAGAAGCCATTTAAGAACAAGTGCACGAGTGTGTGGGTGGACTAGTGACTTTTTCCCACGCCTGACTTGTGTCTGATAAATCTCTGAATGGAACGAGAAGAATACTAGACTACATAAACTATTTGTTAAAGCAGACAAGTAGAATTGATGAAAGATGGGCACTGAAATAATACAATTTACACTAATCGGTTTAGGACATAATAAACTCTTGAGTAGGGCGACAACTGTACATGTAATATTCTCTGAACTTTTTATATACAGAATGCATCTGTAATTTACCCGACTCACAAAGTGTGAAACAAATGAAGCTTCCTCCAGTTCAAAAAGCAAGTTGTTAGGGCCCCATGCGATCTAAAGGCCAATAACTGAACAACTAGAAGGCAAAAACATTTTTCAATTACAAGATTACATTCCTAACACTAACACATTCCTAAAGTTGGATAATTCAAGTAGCAGCTCCCATCCCCCTTTCACACACATTGCACAGTATGAAACTCCTCAGCTCAGGGTAAATATTGATGTTAGTTGCAACACAGGAAAAAAAAAAATGTGTAAATGGAAGCCAAGCCAGCAGCTTACACTGCGCTAACATACCAAGCCCGCCCACTTCTGTTAAATTAGAGGGCCAAGTCCAATATTACGTCTGGAGGAAAGCATGAAGTCCGAAATGGTGACAGGAGAGAAGTGATCCCAATCGTACCTGGACAATGAGGTGTGAAGATTACGGAGAAAATATACCACTCACTTCTACCGACACCCACTGAGAGATTCTGCATTTCTCTCTGATAGAGATTATATATATATATATATATATATATATATATATATATATATATATATATATATATATATATATATTCTAAGAGAGAGTTGTTGTTCAGTCTAGACTGACTCTCTGCGACCCTATGGACCACAGCATACCAGGCACATCTTGTGTCCAGTTGTGCCAATCCATAAGTTTTTTTCATGGCAAAGATACTGCACTGGGTTGCCAGTTCTTTCTCCAGTGGACCGCGAAGGGACTTGAGTACCTCAATAAAGCTATTAACTATACCAAGATGGGCACGTCATAGCTGAGAGTTCCGACAAAATGTGGTCCACTGGAGAAGGAACAGGCAACCCAGTGCAGTATCTCTGCCATGAAAAAAACTTATGGATTGGCACAACTGGACACAAGATGTGCCTGGTATGCTGTGGTCCATAGGGTCATAGAGAGTCAGTCTAGACTGAACAACAACTCTCTCTTAGAATATATATATATATACATATATATATATATATATATATATATATATATATATATATATATATAAATTTAAAAAAATCATAAACTTATATCAAATAGTGTATGTATATAAATAAAAGTAGAATTAACAAAATCCATAAAAAAGTTAACTTAGGAAACATTAAGCCAATATGCAAATTATATCTACTAGTAGTTTTATTCACCAAATGTATTAAATACCAGCTCTACATGACAAACTTTGCTTCCTAACAATTCTTTTTGAAAACACACTTCTGACGGAAAACAGTAAATAATACATTTGTGTTGTATCTCATGGCGACTTGTGACCAGTCAGGTTTAAACAACAACAAAAAAAAAGGCCGAGAGAAAGAATTCCTCAGGAGCCATGCTTGTATTACAACAACCATGCCTTCCAAGCAGCAGAAGTGTTTGATCTTAAGAGGTGAGCTCTGACAGGCCTGTACATACCTGTCAATTTACTCAGGATGGTGTGACCAAGCATGCAGTCCCTGCCCTGTCCATAGTGTAATATGGGAGAAGTTACCATTCACTCAATTGTGTGCTATAGTAGCAGTCAGCAAAGTATACATTACACTAAATCCCAAGTAATTATTTAACACACCCACTTTTTACCTTTATATATTGGTAGACATTGTATATACTGTGGGAAGCAGTGTATCATATGGTATCAAGCTCTGTGCAACTCAATGTGGAACAAGACTGTCTTTTAGTATTTGTTTTAATTAGTTGACAGGTCTGACAGACTAAACCTGTTTGTAGTAAAGCACCCAAGCAGTGATCACACACACAGGGTCATAGCCCTATATACACATAGTGCCATGTCACACACACAGTGCCATGTCACACACACATACCGTGTCATAGCGCACACACACACACAGTGCCATGTCACACACACAGTCTGCTTGTGTGCAGCACCAACGCCTTCTCTCCCCACTGCAGTGATTTACCTGCACCATCCAGATCTCCTCCTCCTCCTCCTCCAGTCCTGTCGGGGGCTTCTCCTCTCACACTCCGGCCAGTCCTGTCCTCCACTCCTCTTTAACACCCCCCAGACACAAATCCTAGTAGAGTGAGATATCCCCCCAAACTCAATCCCAGGATCAACCCTGCTCCTGACAAAGAAAAGCAGGTGGTGCTCTTTTTTATTCCAGGAAGCAAAGCCTCAGTATTGCACTGTCCCACTCCCAGCAGCAGCCGCCTCCTCCTTCTCCTCTGGTCTCCACCTCCCTCCCCCAGTCTGCTTGCACCAGCACAGCTCCACCTCTCACAGCCTGGATATATGTATATTTTATTACATTGATCACTAGCAGGGCACAGGCACAGCATACCAATATTGAGCCAGACCTCCCCTGTTTGATGGCTTCTCCTCAGCCCTCCTCTGTGTGTGACATCAACTGGATCCTCCCCTGAGCCTCTTAAACTGCCTCCAAAAGCACATCTATCAGCCTGGTGTACATTGCACTCCTCGGGCTCATGTTCCTGTTGTAGCATGCACTGACTACTTCTGCTGTTTGAATCTCTAGCACTGAAAGGAGTGCCAATCATTGCAGGCTGGGCTTGTACTGCTGCCATCCTATTACCAGGCAGGAGCCTGGCTTGTAAGGGATGTGTTACATACACTGCCCAGGCACTGCATAGAGATGAGCTGCTAAACTCACACTGCAGATATCCCAATAAACGCCCAATACACAGCCAAATACTTCATTTAGTAATCAGTTTAAGCCCATAACTGCATATGATCTCATTGAAAACCATGGGATTTATTCTATAATATCTCAAAAATGTCCAGGCACAGTCAGGTTTGAACATGTATGAAATGCCCTTAGTGTTACACATGGCAGGTTATAGAGACATACTATTGTGTACTATGTAGAGACATCACTGATCATGCACACTGAGCCCCAAAATGTGCCATAAATAAACCACCAGATACACCCATGTCCTTTTATGGCATGTCACAGTGTATTTGGTATTTATAGCAACAACAAAAGCTATTATAATAAAAGAAACAGTTCAAAAAGTGTTTTGTTTTACACAAAGGGTTGTATTGACAGTTATAGGACCTTTCCTGTGTGTATATATATATATATATATATATATATATATATATATATATATATATATATATATATATATATATATATATGTGTATATATATATGTATATATATATATATATATATATATATATATATATATATGTATATATATATATATATATATATCTATGTATGTATATATATATATATATATGTATGTATATATATATATATATATATATATATGTGTGAGTGTATATAAATCTGTATATTTTGGTAGATGTAAAAGATAAAACAAGGTATGTAAATAAATATGCTGTTACATCTAGTACATGCTAATACATGTGTATATATGTATGTATATATATATATATATATATATATATATACATATATATATACATATATATGTATGTGTGTCTCTTTCTTTTTATATATATATATATATATATATATATATATATATATATATATATATATACTGTATATGCTAACACTTGCTATATATATATATATATATATATATATATATATATATATATATACGTACATCTCAGATAATCTTACACCTTCAGGGTTGTGGACAAAATAGGGTTAATTTGACCTGTCGTTTACATTATTTAAGAAGATCCACTGATAATACATAAACATAAACATAGGTGTCATATAGAATCTATGCGTGACAATAGTATACAAGTCATAGACAAACAACACACACATTTGGAGTGCTTACAGATATTTGCATACACCAATACACTCAGTGTCATGCATGCAAATGCAACAGTGTCATACATAGATGTACACAATACCACTATTTTGGTACATTTTATAATATGAGCTAATGAAACTTTTCCAGCTCGTTATATTTCCTTTATATTTTCTATTCCTTTGCACTTTTTTATTTTTTCTTTCTACTATGATAATAGCTATGGGTAATATCAAGATATGATGCAAACACACATTTGCAGTATTTGCATAAATGCTCATGTGTTCACTCTGCTGTGTGTCTGTGGTATAATTAGAAGACGTGCCATATACAACAGATGCTTAATTATTTGTGTCCTCATCACACAACACTTTCTATTTGAACTGCAAGACCTTATGGTTGTTTCTAAAAGAAACCAGCCTGGACCCAGGTGCTCTGAATACAACATTGTACTTCAATAGCCTCTGTCTCTATTAACTTGCCTCAGTCCAAAAGTGTTTCTTCTCCCTGGAGATACATGGTGCTAGACAGCAATAGATTAAATGACCAGTATTTTTTATATGTTATTTTAAATAGCAAAGCATGATAATTGGCAAAGTAAATACAACAAACAAAACAAGGAAACACAACCTTTCTATTTTTGTCTTTTATATGCAATTTTATTTAGTGCATGGTTTAATTTACCTTTCCCATCTGATTATGTCTGTTACGTTGAAACGACTAGCTGTTTTAGATGTCACATTTCCACATTTCTAACTCACAATCTCAAGAAATACAACATATTCATAGCAGCCTGGAAAACTGGGTGGGGACATGTAAATTAGCTCACAGTCCAATAGCCATTTTAACATGACTCCTTTATAGCATATGCCCTCTAATATAACACCATGTTTGGCATACGACAGGATGGGTATCCATGAGTTACAGTTGCAAAATACTTGCAAAAGTATTCACCCCCTTGACTTTTTACCCAATTTTGTTACAATACAGCCTTAAGTTCAATGCTTTGTTCATCTGAATTTTATGTGATGGGTTAGACCACAATAGTCTAAGTTGGTGAAGTGAAATGACAAAAATATATACATAAAACTATTTTTTAGAAATAGAAAACAGAAAATTGACATGTGCGTATGTATTCACCCCATTTGTTATGAAGCCCATAAAAAGCTCTGATGCAACCAATTACCTTCAGAAGTCACATAATTAGTGAAATGATGTCCACCTGTGTGCAATCGAAGTGTCACATGATCTGTCATTACATATATACACATCTTTTTTGAAAGGCCCCATAGGCTGCAACACATAAGCAAGAGGCACCACTAACCAAACACTGCCATGAAGACCAAGGAACTCTCCAAACAAGTAAGGGACAATGTTGTTGAGAAGTACAAGTCAGGGTTAGGTTATAAAAAAATATACAAATCTTTGATAATTCCCAGGAGCACCATCAAATCTATCATAACCAAATGGAAAGAACATGGCACAACAGCAAACCTGCCAAGAGACGGTCGCCCACCAAAACTCACGGACCGGGCAAGGAGGGCATTAATCAGAGAGGCAGCACAGACCTAAGGTAACCCTCGAGGAGCTGCAGAGTTCCACAGCAGAGACTTGAGTATCTGTACATAGGACGACAATAAACCGTACACTCCATAGAGTTGGGCTTTATGGCAGAGTGGCCAGAAGAAAGACATTACTTTCATCAAAAAACAAAATGGCACGTTTTGAGTTTATGAAAAGGCATGCGGGAGACTCCCAAAATGTATGGAGGAAGGTGCTCTGGTCTGATGAGACTAAAATTAAACTTTTCGGCCATCAAAGAAAGCGCTATGTCTGGCGCAAACCCAACACATTACATCACCCAAAGAACACCATCTCCACAGTGAAACATGGTGGTGGCAGCATCATGCTGGGGGGATGTTTTTCAGCAGCACGGACTGGGAAACTGGTCAGAGTTGAGGGAAAGATGGATGGTGCTAAATACAGGGATATTCTTGAGCAAAACCTGTACTACTCTGTGCCTGATTTTAGGCTAGGACGGAGGTTCACCTTCCAGCAGGACAATGACCCCAAACACACTGCTAAAGCAACACTTGAGTGGTTTAAGGGGAAACATGTAAATGTGTTGGAATGGCCTAGTCAAAGCCCAGACCTCAATCCAATAGAAAACCATCCACCTTGAAGGAGCTGGAGCAGTTTTGCAAGGAGGAATGGGCAAAAATCCCAGTGGTAAGATGTGGCAAGCTCATAGAGACTTATCCAAAGCGACTTGGAGCTGTGATTGCCACAAAAGTTGGCTCTTCAAAGTATTGACTTTAGGGGGTGAATAGTTATGCACATTGACTTTTTCTGTTATTTTGTCCTATTTGTTGTTTGATTCACAATTAAAAAAAATATATCTTCATAGTTGTGGGCATGTTCTGTAAATAAAATGACGCAAATCCTCAAACAATTCATGTTTCTAACTCATGCCATGGATTTTATGAAGACTACTAACCACAAATTCATTGAGTATGATAGAAATTAAGTGAATTACATGCCTCCTTTAATTATGCATAATAATACTGACATATTACTCTACATAGCATTGCAGTTATAGATCCATATTTATCAAAGGGCAAATTGATTTTAATGTACTGAAATGCTTATATTTAGATCAGTATGCTTATATTCAGATTCAGTATTTAATATAAATAAATACTTAAATTAATAAATGGTAGTGTTTAATGTTGTATTTAAAATAAGCATTTACAGCCTTATTAAATTGCGATCGGTAAATTTAAAATGGCTCTATATAAGCACAGAGCATATTTTTTTACAGAAGTTTATAGTTAGTGAAGACCTTGCTTTTGGATAGAAGATCACTAACTAAAAACTTCTGTAAAAAAATATGCTGTGGGCTTAATTCAAGCCCTTTTAAATTTACCAAATCGCAATTTAAAAACGCTGTTAGTATTTAATATTTTACAGCAAATTATACAGCATATTGATATAATGATCTTACTTTTTTTGCATAATCTGATAAAGTGTATTTCAAAACAAGGCACTTGAAAGAGCAGGAAAATCCATCACTATGGGTCTCATTCAATTGCGATTTGGCCAATTGAATAGGGCTCTAAATAAGCACATAGAATCATTTTTGAAAATAAGTTTTTAGTTAGTGAAAACCTTGCTTTGGATAGATGTTTACTGACTAAAACCTATTTAAAAAAAATATGTTATGTGCTTATTTAGAGCCCTATTCAATTGTCCAAATTGCTATTGAATGAGGGCCTATGCTGACATCACAAGGCAACCATATGTTCAATATGATATTCTTAAAAAAATAATACATTATTATTATTTTATTATTATTATTTTAATATTTGACATGCTGTGTGCAAGACAAAGTAATAAAATAGTATGTAGGAAAGTTATTTATAGTATACACAAAAACAAGCATGGTCCTTTGTGTAAATCAATTT
The DNA here is from genome assembly GCA_027410445.1 of Discoglossus pictus. Lineage (NCBI taxonomy): Eukaryota > Metazoa > Chordata > Amphibia > Anura > Alytidae > Discoglossus > Discoglossus pictus. The sequence goes on along the minus strand of CM050166.1, from coordinate 220,448,794 downwards.
AAGAAAACTTGAATAAATAAGGAGAAAACATTTGTAACACAGAATTAGAAGAAAAATTAGCACAAATTTGTTCATGAATAAAAACTAGTGGGCATAACTTTCCTATGCCATTCCCTACCCTGCATGATGGAGATTGGAAGGTGCAGTTTTTTTTGCAGATTTTCATCATTTCGTACCCGTAAAGGGTTTACAGACTCAACACTGTAAAAGACAATATAAACACAACAGTAGACTTTAAAGGCATTACAATTACTTGCACAATAATGCCCAAATAAGAAATAGGCATTTATAAAATATTTTATTTTATCATATTATATGTGGGAATGGTCATGCATATGCCAATATGAAAAGCCATGCTGCAATACACAAAAAGCAATTAAAGATACACTACCTGATTAAATTTCAACACACAAACATGAAAATGATGACACAATAAACTCACTCACAGTAGCCTCTAATGTGTAACCTCACTCAATAGCCTCTAATGTAGACCCTGATATATATATCAGGGGTAATCTCCACTATGCCCATCCTGGAAAGTCCCACGCCATTGCTGGTGGCCATGTGCCAAGATTTATATGCATTCCCATTTGGTGACCTCCCATTATGTTTTGCTATTGATCAATTTACATTAGTGTGATGTATGTTCCCCTGGTCCCTCTCAGCATTGCCAAGTGGTGGTGGTGAAGGGGCTTGTGTACCTGAATGAAGCTGTGAGCTATACCATGTAGGGCCATTGTAGGTGGGCATGTCATAGCAGAGAGGTCAAACAAATCAAAGTCCACTAGAGAAGGAACTGGCAACCCACTCCAGTATCACCTGTTATATTGTTAGCAGGCCCTCAGGGGAATGTTAATACTCCACAATATCACTAATTTGACATTTGCATGGGTATTAACCCTCTATGTTGATTATATATGGTATATATTATTATATGATATCTAATGCTATTATGACTATTATTATTGTTACTAGCTACTTGCCTGTCAAAAATGACGGGAATAAAATGTTACTGCTGGGAACGCTGTACCTTCAGCGTAAATCGCGAGCCCTGCGATGAGCGCCTTTGATGCTCATTGCAAGCCTCTCCCCCTGTATAGTTTATAGGCCTTGCGCTTGAGTGTTACTGTCTTGGGTTGTGTTACTGCCTTGGGTTAAGTGTTAGTGGCTTGTGTTAAATGTTAGTGGTTTGGATTAAGTGTTAATGGCTTTCGGTAAATGTTACTGTCTAGATCTATTTTTTACATCCTTCGGGCTAGTTTTACTTTGGACCTCGTTTTCGTTGTTTTGTGTTTTTTCAGCAGCCATTTTCTTTTCTTGCTTAGACGATTTTCGATTGTGAAAAAACAGCAAATATGGGCTCTATGACCAACATCATAACCGGACACACACTGACAACTATTATAGTGATATGTATTGATCTATTGCATAGTAACTGTGGCTCATTAGTTTATATATATAGGATTGTGACACATATGTGATGTTTGTGGATGTCCCATAACCCCAACCATTGAAAACACACTGACACAGATAGAACAGTACATCAAAGCTTTGTTTCAAACATAGAGCACAATCAGAAATGTACAAGACTATGCATTGATATCATTGGTGTGGTGTGGGTGGATCCTGGAAGGGCAAGAGGCTTGTGGGTAAAAGGGGATACCTACAGGGGGTAATGGGATAGTCTAGAATAAGCATGATGCATAGCACCTACCAGGGTCACATGCGGTCACTACACCACAACAACCAAAATCTGATGAAAAAAAGTTAATCACAAATCTCTTTAATTGAAGAAACTATTAATGTGCATAGCACTTATAACTTGTCTATATCTGCTCAATGAAACAGATGATTCAACCTCTGGACTGTGTAATCCAATCCAGTTTCACAAATACAGTGTGGCGACAAAAACTAAAATCTGAAAACAGTGGTCAACTAAAAAAAACTAATCAACATTCATGTACAGTACAGTGCTAAATACTGTAACTGTAACAATATACCAACTCACCTGATTCCCATCTGCAAGCATTACTAACCATTAGCTAGTTCTCTAGATAATCAGCAATATGGGAAAATACCCATTAATACGGAGAGGACACAAAGGTCAGCAGCCAGATTCACTGTTATTTACATCATACCGAATGATCTGTTTTTCAGACTGCTATTGAGCTCAGGTTCACAAACTTCCCTAGTGCTTACATTAATGCTGGCTGTCATTAACATGCCATTGTGAGGCTTTGCAGGTCCACCGCCATAGTGCTATTAGTCAACAACAATCATGTCTGAGATATCTGGCTATATGACAGCTTTAAGATTATGGGAGCTACATGTTGGGGGGGGGCGGAGTCATTGAAGGAATGTCTACCTGAGAGGCACTGGGAAAACCTTACACCTTATACATTTCCTTCACAATGCTTGCAGATGCAGGAGATGCCTTCATGGACCTGAACTGTACCTAAAACAAACAAAAAAAAGAAAGAAAAAGGAAGACAAAACCTACAAAATAAGGCATTAAAAATCATAGGGACTGCAGCATCTCTTCTCAACAGCATTCCTCGGTGACCATCAATTGGTAACATGTTCAACAGAACCCTACATGTCCACAGAGAAGAGGATCATGGACCATGTGATGGGAGGTAGCCATCTGCATATAAAATATCACCATCACGTAGGCCAAGATCCAAGTCTCTGTAGCCAGGCTAGATTAGGTTAACATTGTGACCAATAGATGGTCACTGAGGAGTGCTGTTGAGAAGGCACAAACATATGAGCAGCCCCTATGTCCTTCTCCGTCTAGGCACAGGGCCCACATCCCCCGTGGCCGGCCACCTTCTCCCTGCTGGTAGTGTTGGGTGTGGGGGGGAGGGGGCAGGGGTAGGCAACCCCCAGGAGGCAGCAGCACCTGCAGTGGCAGTGGTGGAGGCATGGTGGGAGGATAGGAGGGGCAGGGCTGCTGGTGGCTGGGGGATGCCTCCGGGGTGGACAAGGTAGAGCCGGGGACAAGAGCACGTCGCATGGCCTCCTCGGTGACTCCTTGCAATGCGCTCTGGTCCACCCAAATCCTACGAAGCCCGGCCAGGTAGGATTCAGTCATCAGAAGAAACCTCCTCTCCTACCAATTGCGCCTTAACAGGCTGCCCATGACCTCTGTGTGATTGGCGGAGATAACAATCTGTTTACAAATTGGGAAAAAGTTAAAACTAAAATCTTTATTAGTAAAGGGTAACAACGGCGATATCTATTAAAACCAATATAATATAAAAAATCCTGGATTGGAAAAATGGGAATATAAAATAGGCTAATTTGTATGTGAAAAATATACCCACTTGATATTATTGAAACCTCTTAATAGAGGGGTATATAAATTCACAACTAACAGTATTTCCAGAGAAAGAGATAAAATAGCTTATCCAATTGAAGTGGAACCTGTCCTTATGATTATACAAGATCTATAATATCACTTGAAGGTATGGTGTTACTACATGTATTAAATACAGAAGTGGCCCTTAGCTCCTAGGGTCCACTGTGAATAAAAACTGAGATAATCTGGTCTCCTATAAGTATATATATATCTCCTAGATAGATAATTATTTTCCAAAATCTCTCTGATCAATATTGATGTGATTAATAATTAGGATACAGATTTTAGTAGGAGCACAATCAATAATGTGAGTACTTCTGTTATGCTGTCTCAATAGGACTGTAATATGCAGGTGATGGCCACTCAAGGCTGTTCCCCCTCTATTTTGCCCATATCCTAGTTCAATCATAAATAGGGAGAAAAGGGGTTCTAGGAGAGTAATAAGGAGCCAGCAAATTAGCTTTTTCTCTAAAGCTCTTATGTGCTGTCTATTACATGCTAACTCTAGCACCACAACATTCACTCATGTGGAAAGCGGACAGGGAGGGTAAGCATTCAGACTCTAGATATTCAAAAGTACAATACTGTTAGTTAGGGAGACGCCGGCGTGCCCTTAGTTGTAAGGCATGCCACGTCATCAGGAGCCGACGCGTTTCGACGTCATCAGACGTCTTTGTCAAGGAGAAGTATGCTAGGCCGTCTAGCCCTCTATTTAAAAGTTGCCGTAACCACGGCAACCAATTGGCACTAACCGGACATGCGCAGTGAGTCTATGAGGCGCTCATTGCGCTTTTGCTGCGTTGTGGTAGAGGTTTAAAGGTACAGACCGGAGTAGGGAGTAAATAGAGAGACAAATAGGAATATGAAAAAATAGCCATAATACAGCCCATATATTATATTATATTAAATGGGGTTGGTGCCTCCAAGCTGAAATGGGGAGGCTATAGGAAAACCATAAAATTAGAATGAACAGGAGGGGTGAATCTGGAAAAACCAGGACCCTAGGGAATGTATATATATATATATATATATATATAGTTATATGTGCCAAAAGTGCCAGTAGTAACTAGTGAAAAAGTATATGAGAACCACTCCAAGTTTAGTATGAAGTGAATCTGGTGTATAAAAACAGATCAATAATAGTCTGTTGTAAAAAATGGATGGACACCGAAAAGAGATCTCTCAGTTTAAAATAGGGAAAAAGTCCTATATGATATAAAGTGATATATGGGGGGAGTGACAAAGTGTGCTGGAAGTGTATATGAGAACTACTACAAGTATAGTATGAAATAAATATGGTGTATAGGAACAGATCAATATTAGTCTGTTATAATAAAATAAAATGGTGAACTCTCAAATTATAATAGGTAAAGCCCTATGTGATACAAAGTGATGTATGGGGGGAGAGTAACAATGTGTGCTGGAAGTGTAGCTCGCATAATAGGGTAATAGCAATAAATGATGTAAATAATCAAACTAGGTAGTGTAAATTATTACAGAGCTAGATAAAAAAATGGTTATGTAATATAATAGCTTGTCAGTTATGCAATAAGGGTGGTCATTCTAAAAAGATATGACATTTAAACCTTATAAACACCAATTTAAATGAAAGGTGAAAATGTGAAACCTTCATTTAATCCCTCTGGTGATAAAGCTTTTAACTTGTGAATCCATTTTGCTTCATGTTGGAGCAGTTTTTTGTCCAGATCCCCCTGTCTGGGGCCTTGATATACTTTTTCAAGTGCTGTGAATGTAAGAACTTCACTGTTGCCACCATGAAAGATTTTAACGTGGCGTGCTATCGGGGTATCGAGGTCTTTCTTAATTGAGTAAACATGTTCGCCTATACGTCTTCGTAGTTGGCGTCGTGTTTTCCCTACGTAGATTTTTTTACATAAACATGTAGCCACATAGACTACACTTGTAGTGCAACAATTTGAGAAGTCCTTTAGGACATATCTTGCCCCATTGGATGGATGCTCATAGATTTTTGTGGGTTTGATATATCTACAGAATTTGCAATTACCACATTTAAAACATCCTAGTGGAGGATTAAGCCATGTCTTATTGTATTTTGTCTCTTTGAAGAAGCTATGCACTAAGGAATCTTTCAGATTTTTTCCCCTTCGATAAACAATTGGTATCTTATGTGGAAGGATATCTATCAAGTCTTCATCACTTCTCAATAGATGCCAATGTTTAGATATAATATCTTTTATTGAGGCAGACTCATAACCGAAAGTTAAGATACATCTTGGATGTGATTTATCTGATGTTTGGGTATTTATCTTAGGTGGTTTATTCAATAATTCCGTTCTATTGCAACCCAATGCATATTGATATGCTTTCTTTAAACATTTGTTAGAGTATCCTCTTTCTCGAAATCTTTGTTTTAATTTATCTACCTCAATTTTAAACTTAGTTTCTGAGCTGCAGTTCCTCCTGATTCTTAGATATTGCCCCTTCGGGATGCCCTTTTTCAGGGGTTCGAAGTGTTGGCTGTCCCATGATAATAGCGTATTTGCAGCTGTCTTTTTCCTGAACGTGGTGGTTGAGATGTTTCCTTCATTATCTTTTTGAATAAGAAGATCCAAAAAGGGAATCTCTGTTCTATGGATTTCATGCGTAAACCTCAAACCCATCTCGTTTTTATTCAAGGAATCCATGAGGGTTTCAAATTCTAATTTTGTTCCATCCCATATCACGAATATGTCGTCTATATAGCGACGCCAAATCATTGCATGTATAGTAAGATATTCAAGCCCTGGTTCTGAGAAGATCTTCTTCTCCCAGCTACCTAGAAAGAGGTTTGCGTAGCTAGGGGCACATGGGGTGCCCATTGCAGTTCCCTTTATCTGGTGGAACCATTTATCATTGAACAGGAAGAAATTGTATTTTAAGACATACTCTAAGATTTGAACAATAAAATTATTGAACTTCTCAAAGTTAGTGCTTTTTGTGCTCAGAAATTGTTTGGCTGCCTCAATACCAAGATTATGAGGTATACTACTGTAGAGTGCTTCAACGTCAATGGTTGCTAACCAGGTATCCTTTGGCACTGTTAAATGTTCAAGCTGTTTTAGTATATCATTAGTATCTTGTACATATGAGGGCAAGTTTTGTACCAATTCACGTAGATGATGATCCACAAAAATACTGGCATTGGATGAGAGGTTTCCTGTACCTGATACTATAGGCCTCCCAGGGATAGGTGTTGTTTGTTTATGCACTTTTGGTAGTGCATAAAAGGTAGAGATGCAAGGGAATTTCGGTAAGAGAAACATGAATGTATGTTCATCGATAATTTTCTCCATTTTAGCTTTTTCTAATATAGACTTTAAAACTAGTCTATACTCAAGATTTGGATTCTTAGCTAGTACTTCATAGGTGGATCTGTCATCCAAAATTCTATTGCACATCTCTTTGTACTTATCATTACTTAATATCACTAGGTTGCCTCCTTTATCCGCTTGTTTAATTTGAATATCTTTACAGGATTTAAGCTCATTTAGGGCCTGATATTCTTTTTTTGTTAGGTTGTAAGTTTTTCTTAGTTTAGAAAAATCTAAACTTTCTATGTCAATTGTTACCTGTTGAAGGAATACCCATATATTCGAGTAATCTTTTAGAAAGGGAGTGAACTTGCTTTTATTTTTCCATCTTTTCGTATCATATGTATTTTCTGCTTCAATGGTAGTATTCTCTTCTAACAGAGACAATAGAAGTTCAAAGGTGTCAACGTCCTCTTTGCTTAGGCCTAACTTCATATGTTCTTTATCTTGTTTATTTTTAAAGAATTTTTGTAAGGCCAATTTGCGAGCAAAAAGATTTATATCCTTAATATGGGTGAATTTGTCAGATCTTGACGTTGGGACAAAACTTAGGCCTTATCTAAGTACTGATTCATGATCATTATTTATGATAAACTTTGATAGGTTGATAATTTTCATATTCTGATCTTTTGTCGGACTTATTGCATTGGGCTGTTTCTTAATGTTTAATTCTTTTTCCTTTGGTCTCTCCTCTCGGGACCTTTCACAGGGAATTGGCCTACCTCTAAAAAACCTTCATTATTGTAGGGGTTTGGCATTCTAGTTTGTGCAAAATTCCTTGTATTGTATGCCTCCCTTCTATAGTGCATAGCAGGTCGTCTACCTCTTGAGCTATGGGAATGTTCATCTATGTCTGAGTTATCATAATCTGATGAACTTATGTCAGAATTTCTTTGTGATGGTATTGAGGTGGGGAATTTTTTAAAAATTCTATTTGTTTGGAAATCAGTTTTGTCTCTTAGAAATTTTTTCTGTTTCCGGTCTTTAATATCTCTCTTGAATCTTTCAATGTTATCATTTAGTTTTCTACATAGCGATTCATACTCTGTAGAGTCACTTTGTTTGTTGAATTCTTGTTGACATAATACAATCTTAGGTTTTAATACTTCCAGATTATGTTTTTCTGTCTCAATGATCAGACTGATTAATTCAGATGAACATTTAAGGAGAATATCTTTCCATTTGTTTATAAAAGTTTCATCACTCAAATTAATTGCAGGGTTAAGGTGTAATCTTAGGCCTCTAGGAATATACTTATTTTTAAGATAGTTTTGTAGGCTGCTTATTTCCCATACCGAGCGTACCTGTTTCCTCATTATTTTCAAGAGGTCTCCATATATATGTCTTATATCTTTATTACCTTCAACTATTGGCTGAGGGTTACCACTGAAGCTTTCTTCAGCTTCTTTTAGGAGGGATTCAATATCTAAATTATGGATAGCAAAATTCGTCATAGTGAACAAAATAGTCTCTCTGAAGAATAAGTCCTTCAAAGTACAATGCAAGTCCTTAGTGTCAATATATGGAAGTATTATACAAAAATACTAATAATTATTCAATGCTTCCTTTTGTGGATTGAACCACTAGTCTATAGAACAAGGTATGATAGGAATGCTAAATTCCCTAGGTATTTACTACCCATTGATTAACAATCTGTTTACAAATTGGGAAAAAGTTAAAACTAAAATCTTTATTAGTAAAGGGTAACAACGGCGATATCTATTAAAACCAATATAATATAAAAAATCCTGGATTGGAAAAATGGGAATATAAAATAGGCTAATTTGCTTTCTCTGGAAATACTGTTAGTTGTGAATTTATATACCCCTCTATTAAGAGGTTTCAATAATATCAAGTGGGTATATTTTTCACATACAAATTAGCCTATTTTATATTCCCATTTTTCCAATCCAGGATTTTTTATATTATATTGGTTTTAATAGATATCGCCGTTGTTACCCTTTACTAATAAAGATTTTAGTTTTAACTTTTTCCCAATTTGTAAACAGATTGTTAATCAATGGGTAGTAAATACCTAGGGAATTTAGCATTCCTATCATACCTTGTTCTGATTGGCGGAGATGCTGGCATGGATCCCCTGAAGCAACTCCACCTCCTGTCGCATGAGGGCAAGCATCTCCGCCTGGCCTGTTGTGGGTGATGGAGGCCCGTGAGGTGTGGCCAGGTAACAGTGGCGGTGTTTGAGCAGGGAGGGTCTGGAGCCTGGTGCAAAACTGACAGTGGCGTGAGTGGGCCGGTGGTGGCCAGTCTAGCGCACTGCTGTGGGGGGGGTGGGGGGTGGGGGGGAATCTGGCTGGCTGCTGGCATCATATCTCTTGTTGGAGGGCCCTGGTGATATGCTCACTCTTTGGAGGAGGGGATAGTGGGGTCGAAACACAGCAGTGTTGACGTAGTCCTGCTGGTGACTCCACTAGCTATATGACATCATCCTCCTCCGAGCCTGGGCCCTCGGGTCCTCTTCCTTCCTCCTCTGCTTGCACCAGTTCCTGCCTCTGGCTCGCCACTGGACCCAGACCTCCTTGATGCTAAAAGACATAAAAGAGAGGTATATGTCATTAGTATGATGAAAAATACGTTATTTTGTGTGCATTCCTTACGATCTGACATCTAGGCTTGATCCTGGATGATACTCCTAATTGCAACTCAGATTAGCTATCATTTGCTAGATATGATCTATTCTTTAGTTCATGGTCTTGATTGTTCTTACCTCCTAACGCTATCTTGATTCCGGCTGCGGTCTGTAACTGCATAGGCTGCAGTGGGCACACCAATAAATGGACTCTCTATTGCTTGATTACTGTTGTTGTGCCCAGTAATGAAAGTGATTTGTCAGCTTCATGGATTTTTATTCCATGAAGCTGACATGTCAGTGTTGGTCATCATGTACATGTGTAGTGTGTGTGGATATGTGTTTGGTGGCCATGGATAGCACCGAGGAGGACCACATTCTCCTGGTGCGAGTAATTGTGGGCTCTGTGCTTGCCCTTAGCCTCTTGCCCTCCCGACTGTGGATGGGGACCCTTGCCTCCCTGACCAGTCCCTGAGGCCTGTCCCTGAACTATCAACCCCCTAGGATGAGGCCCCTTCCCCTCTGTCCCTCTTCTAAGTGTGCCTGGTGCTATGGCCACCCTGCTACCACCCACCTCCTCCTTTACACTCCCATCCTCCACCTCCTCCTCCTCCACCTACTCCACCGCCTCCGCCTCCTCCTCCTCCACCTTCGCCTCCTCCTCTACCTCCTCCACCTCCTCCACTACTCTCCTCCACCCCACCACTACTCCCCATGGCCACCTCTCTCTCCTATTTGCCTCTCCTCTTCTCCTCCTCCCCACCTCTCCACTGCTCTCCCCTCTTCTCTCATCCCTCCATTATAATCCCCAAAAGAAAATAAGGATAAAAAAAAATAGTGTTGCTATATATATAGGATGGAAAAAAATGTGTTTATTATGTGTATTTAGTAACTGTTGGGGTATGGGATGTGGGGGATGGGATAGGGTGGGGGTGTGTATGGAGTGACATAACTCTATGTGTGTTCTTTAAATTATGTGTATTGCAATTATGTGTAATCTGTAAATATGTGTAATTCTAGTATTAAGCGTAAACTCGTATGTAATAGAATATAATGAACAAAACTGCAAAATACTTCTCTCCAAACGTATATCTATAACTCGAAACCAACCACCAACTGTAGGACCAGCGTGGGACTTCGAAAGAAAATGCAACACAGTCAACGCATGGGCGAGTGTAACGCAAATTTATAACCTCCCTCTGTCAATCATCTTCAGCTAGACCACTTTCTATTGGCTGAAAGGCCTGTGTCGCACTACGTTATACCACAATTGTATAGTGGCGGCCGATCGCGGCTCGGCTGGCCCCTTTGCAGATTGCATGCGTGGAAAGGGTTTACGGGCTTGAGTCTATAGCCCATAACTTGCGGCATGGCTCAATTTAATAGCTCTGCAACGCAGCAGAATTTCAAGCCCGCAGCCTTTGCGCGTGTGCTAATGCCGCTACGGGCAAACTTAATGGGGGCTGTAGGTGTGATAACTAAATAGCTGTGTGCTCTACAGTATGTCTCCATTAATGCAGCTGCAACATTGCAACCTTAAACCTTGTGAAATACCTGTTGTCATGTATAATTAATTTTAAATTCTGTTAGTCACTGTAACAAACATAATGTTTGTATATATATATATATATATATTTACGTTATTGAATTGAAATTATTACATATTACACGATTCCTATTTTGATAAAAGCCTAGTGTCGTTTGAATCCTGGAGGTATCCATTCTACTTTATAATCAAATATCTTTAGATGCACTTTTCCATCCTTACATTGCTCTCTTAAAAGTACTTGAAGATAAAAAAGTAATGTGCTTATTGGCTTTACAATTGATTTAAAATGATCCTCCTCTATAGATTGTCTGCCTTTCACTGGCTTCAGTAACGTGACTTGTTAGGGAAAAAACAGAGATCCACAATAGTATTGACTCTTTATTAAAATAGGAATAAAATAAATGATACAAGCTGTATCACAGAATTATGCAGCATAGATTGCCAGTCCACCTCCAGAGTACATCACACCATAAGGGCCAAGGCCTGGTTCTATAAGCAGCAACATATTTCACCTGAAAGAGTTTCTATTGGCTGAAATGTGGTAATAAATATATTTTTATTATGCGCTTTGCAACATTGGTTATCAGAATTACAATGTAAGCAGGCTGCTGTGACACTTGTATGAAAATTGTAAGAAAAAAGAATGGTTAGTGAACTACCCAAGCACTTCTACACACTTTTAACCTTCATACTTTGTTAAAGGTTGCATGTAAGAGGGGGTGGTATCCCGTAAAACAGTGGGCGCCAAAAATTGCGCAGTCAATATCACGCCGCACATGGGCGCACCGACTACTGCGCGCCCAACAATAGGGGGGTCTACAACTGTGCCCTGGACTACAGGTAAGGGGGCCTTAAGGGTGTTATGGTTACAGTTTTTAGGGTTAGTCTTAGGAGGTCCTAGGGTTAGGGTTAGAGGGGTAAGGGTTAGGCTTTAGGGGTGTTAGGGTAGAGGGGTTAGTTATGTGTGTAGGGGATAATAAAGCAAGTCTGGCACTGTGTTGGTTAATAGAGGGAGTCTAGCAGTGTAGGGGTTAATGATGTGTCTGGCAGTGCAGAGGTTAAATGTCAGTGTGAGCGCATTGGTTCCTTCTCTGTCACTATTCTCTTGTACCCTTGGGGCACTTGACTCGCTTCCAGTGCCTTGTTCTCATCATGGTGATCTCAAATCATTGGGCTAGAGGTGAGCACAATGCTGACACGATGTGTACTGGTTCCCTGATGGGAGCAGGACCAGAGCTCTGTGTGAGAGCAGTCAGAAGTTTCACAGTGCAGTGTGTGAGTATTTGAGAGAGGAATGGCATACGAGGGTTGTATATCTGAATAGAGAAATGTAAGAGCTTTATGCGTACAAGATAGGCAGTATAGCACGACTGAGGGTAACAATGCAAGAACAGGTAGGACCCAGAGGTTAGAGGGGTTAAGGTTAGGTACGGCACTGACATCAGAGCTACTTTTAACAACTTGCGCTCTTTTATCCATGTGCATTGTCGTCGAGCATTTGCCCTGCTCCCTGAAGTCAGGGTGCCAGAGGGGGTAATTGCATTTCTGCAGGAAAGAGCTTACAATGAGCAAGCATGGGTACTAACAGCTAGCTCAATAACTGTAGATGGGGTTAAGGCTTTCCAGATAATATTTTACAAGTGTCTGATACATTCTTGTCATGGCCAGAAATTTTACAGATACATTTAATTTAACTACAATAGTTCATAGACAATGAAACACATCACTTAACAAGCTCAACATAAGAGGCATTTATATGATTTTCTATTAAGAAAAGTTGCCTCAGCTCTCAAACACACCATCATATATATATTACTAGAATATTGCCCGTAAACAAATGACGGAAATCAAATTGTAAGTGAGCTAATGCTGTTTGGTGTATGGTAATCAAATAAATAATACATTAATAAAGTAATATACTTTACCTATTTTGAAGTAATATGTGCAAGAAGCATTGTGCTGAAGAGCTGGCAATTTGTTTTCATGTTTCTGCAGCATACAATGTAGGTTTTCACTGAGGAAAATCCGTTAGGATACCTGTGTACTTCCACATTGTGTAAGTTAGTGTTGTAAAATGCCGCCTAATGTGTGGTATGCGGCTGTGGCTGATTTTGCGTCCTTGTTCTTGGAACTCCTACGGCTTTTCCGGAAAATCTGTATGTGTTTGGTGGTGTTTTGCGTGTTTGGTGGTGTTTTGCGTGTTTAGGGTCCTGTAGCCTCGTTTTCGTTTTTTTTGGTAGCCATTTTTTCTCTCGCTTAGGGGATTTTCGGGTGTCTAAAGTCTTGAATTTCTACTTAAATTCAGGTGTAACTTCACTTTTAGAGGTCCTGGATGCCCCCCCTTGCTGTGTGTAAGCTTGTTATGTGTTTGTTGTGTGTATTTTGTGTGTTTTCAATGTTTTCATGTGCACGGGTTTCGGGTGCTAATGTTGTATTATTGCGAGGTCGTATTTTTTTTTTCTAAGTCCCGCGGCTCGTATTTGCGGATGCTAAGCCTGTAAATTTTGCGGTCGCGGTGGCAGCCTCCACCTCCGCAAATGCAGCCCCTCGCTTTGCGAGGGTCTGCATTTGCGGGCCTAAAGTCCGCAGTTGCTTGCAATGAGTACCTTTGCGAGACTGCAGCGTTAGCAACAACTTTGGACAACCCGCACTGATGACAACTATATATGTGATGGACACTTTATTAAAAATGGAGATACATGGGAAAAAAGACACAGGGGGGAGGGGGGAAGAGACACGGGAGGGGGGAGAGACAAAGGGAGGGAGACACACTTGAGAGGGGGGGGGAAGAGACATGGGAGAAAGAGACACAGGGGAAGAGGTATAGTGAAGAGAGTGGGGGGAAGACACACAGGTGAGGGAGAGGGGAGAGAGACATGGCAGAGGAGGAGGAAAGAGACTGGGGGAAAGAGACACAGGAGAGGGGGGCGAGAGACACAGGGGAGGGAAGAGACACAGGTGAAGGGGGCGGAGACACACATTGAATATTATGCCGTCAATGTTGATGGGCAAGTTACTAGTTTTTAATTAAATAGATAGGAAGATTTTGAGAAATCAAGAGAAATTAAGCACTGGCTTTCTAAATCCGACTTGCAGAGAGGAAGAACATGTATTCAGGATTAAGTAATTGGAGAAGGTTTGAAATCAGGACCAAGAAGAATGAGCCCCAATATTTCAAGCGCTGGCATGCCTGTCAAATGAGAATAACCCAAAACAGCTGCTACAATCCATATTCTATTTATTGTTGATGAAGCTGGCTGATTCTTCCTGTATCCATAAGTAATTATGAAAAGACGAGAAATCATACACATTTAGTAGATGTACAAGAATAAGATGGAATCTGGACACCACTTTAGGGAGAAACTCAGGTACTGGATGAAGAGATTTTCTGTCATGAAAGGAAGATAAGCAAGATTATTCAATAGAAAGGGCAGCAAGTTCTGAGACTCTACTTGCCATAGGGAAATTGTTTCAAACGTTAGAAGAGTCTGAGCATGAATCTGGAGGGGCAAAAGCGAGCCTGAAGGAAGTGTAAAACAATCTGTATATTATAAGAAGCCCCAGAAGATAGGAAGCCTGATCTAGACAATAGCCTTCAGGAACCTGATGATAAGATCGGGAAAGAACCAATGAGTCCTTTATCGACTGACATTAAAATAACCTGGACCCTTAGAGTATTAGAGGTGGGGCCCATCTTTACTCTATCCTATAGTAGGAACAGAGGCTTAATATAAGCCAGATCTGTATCCTTGTTTCATTCAATAAACCACTCCCAAATTCCATAACATGTAGAGGAGGTAAAAGGCTTTCTGGCTTTTAACATTGTCCCTGTTACCTAATCTGTCACATCTCGTGAGCTCTAGATATTTGAAGGAACCATAAAGAAAAAGATTATCTTGATGAGAAAGACTGATTTTTTTGACTGACATTGCAAAAGAGACAACTAAAGTCTTCTTGGCCAGAACGGAATGATGGTAATCACCTCTGCCTTGTTCCAAATTGTCTTTCGGGATAGCATCAAGATAAGAGAAAAATTAGGAAAATATAAGTTGGTAGAAAACTTCCAGGAATAGAGAAGGCATCTTGGATAATCCATGGCTTTAAATCCAGGAAAGAACAAAAATAATGTACTTAGTTGTTCCAAGGAGAGGCCATATGGTCTATATCTTATGTGCTGCAAATTTATGAAAGACATCACAGCATTTACCAACCATTCAGGTAAAAAGTTTTTTGCTTAAAATATCTGCTTCTGAATTCAAAGTACTTGGCATCTATGCAGCTAAATGCCCTTCTAGGTTTCTCTCTGTCCTTGAGAAAAATAGTAACATCTTCTTAGGGAAAACTTTTTCTCTTTGCAAGTCTGCTTAATTAAAACATGAGAACCAGCTTTGTTGTCCACCTGGAAACTTACTTATTAGGATCCTTGTAATGGAAAACTGCAGTAAAAAAATGGCATGACAAACAGTTCTTATTCTGAAAGTGATGAATGAGATGTGGTGACAGGGGATAGGCCATTTTCTTGAGCTCTTCCTTTCTATAAATCTGTTACCCAAGCAGTATCACTTGCATCCGTTGAAACAATCTTTCAATTTATTTCACCCAAGGGAAAGTCCACTTCTAGTTTTTACTTTTTTGCCACTAGACAACGGGCCCTAAAAAATTCGAAGCCAACAGTGGCCTTGTACAGCCCGTATGTCTGCGGGCTTGAAATTTGCTGGAGTTAGAGAGAGATTAAATTAGAAAAGCCTGCAAGGAAATGGCCGGAATCCAAATCCGTAAACCATGCTTCGGCACGTAGCAAATTATTCAAACCCCTAGTTATGGGTTTAGACGGAGCCAATAGTAAAAGAGACCGTCATCATTACGTCACTAAAACACGGAGGTTACATTTCAATCACTTACGGTTTTGAAGTGCACATTGCACTCGGCCCTATATTCCAAAAATAATGTAAATTGAAAAAAATTAATAAATATACTATTCTAGTGCATGCAAGTTCTATTATAACACATTGAGTGCAAGGATTGATATACTGTAACACGGAAATAAAACATAAAAAAAATATTTTCTATTGCAGATTTGCGAGCTTGAAAATGTTGTGCTATTTATTCTAATACAGTTGCTGGCTTGAGGGCTTTTTTAATTTAATAGCGATTTGCGAATGTAACATTTACGGGATTAAAAGATCAACGGCTTAGCTGGGTCGGAGTTCAGTTTTGACAGCCTGTAGGATTTTTCCGCCTGTAACCTGCAGATCGTTTGCGGGGAGCTAAAAGAGGCCAATTTAATAGGTGTAGATTTTGCGGCCTCCTTTACAGGCTTCTGGAACTGCAATTTTAGGAATTTAATAGGGCTCAAGGTCTTTTTAAGTGCACTGAATGCAATAATCCTCTGAGACAAATTCTGTCTTGGATGTTTTAACAGGATTAGGAAGATTCTCTGAGAAATTCTCAAATCCAATCCTGCCCAATGGACCAAAATTATAATGTCTAAGTAGAGATAGATTCTTAATCACTTCTTTCTGATCTCTGCTAGAGCTTTGAAAAGACCCAAGAGATGATACTAGACCAAAGGGAATGCAGTAAATCTTTAGATGATTTTTCAACAATCATGCATCTGAGGAAGGTTAAGATCATGATGATGTCACAACCTACAGTGCCTTGCAAAAGTATTCATCCATCAGGGCTTGTCGCCATCAAGTCTGTTGGGACAGTCGGATGTTGACCTTATCTCCCGTGATTGTGTTAGGGAGATTTGGATACTTATTTATACATGGTAGTGGGTTCATTGAAAGTTTGGGCCAGTGGCTCCATAGGGGCTGTAGCTGGGAAGGAGTTTTAGTAGCATATGATGGCTGCTCAATACTCAAACTCAATCCCCTAAGCCAACAGGCCTATGTTGGAAGCAGGAAGAGAACGGCTAGTGATGGGTATGTTGGCCTAGGTGTAGTGTATGTTTTAACCGGCCATAGACTTCCATGATATTTCTTCATTAAATTAGGTTTTGCACAGTCAAGTACGGTCGGTTTGGGCTAGTTGACAAATATGATCATGTAAAAAGAGTTGGTAAACAGCAGACAATGGATTAAACGGGTATCACTTACAAAGTACTTGAACCCACTTGACCTTTGTCAATTGAAACTAGGTGTTTTAATCAATGTCTAACATGCCTGGTTAACTATGCTTTACATCTCCATTGGCACACCAGACAGCTTCCTATGGAGCCCCAGGGGATCGTAAGTTTGCACGCTTAAAATCTGTCAATGCCTCCACTTCATCCCCAGCTATTTGCCAGGAACTGAGATTGCCATTTGCCATGATCTTCATCTTTTCAACATTGCACTCTCTTCTTTTACCCTCATCAATGGGTCAATTAGTTCCTCCTCACTTTCAGCCATCAACGTAGTATCAAAGTAGTCATCCTTGCGTTTGAGGTTGTTGATATTTTTCCAGCAATATTGATTCTGGCTTTGGATTCATCCAGCCCGGCCTTACACATGATGTTGAATAAATAAGGTGACAATATATAACCGTGTTGCACACCTTTTCTGATATTGAACCATTCGTTTGTCCCATGTTTGGTTCTGACCATGGCCTCTTGGTCCACATACAGATACTTTAGGAGGAGGATGAGATCTCCTCTTTAAGAACTGTCCACATTTTGTTGTGATCCACATAGTCAAATGCTTTAGAATAGTCTATGAAGCAAAATAAATGATTTTCTGAAAATCTCTTGCTTTCACTTTTAACCATCGGACATTGACAATTTGATCTCCTGTTCCTTTTCCTCTGCAGAACCCGGCTTGCACATCTGTTAGTTCCCGGTCTATATATTGTTGGAGTCAAGCTTGTAGGATTTTAAGCATCACCTGGCATGTGAAATGAGTGCAATTGTTAGATAATTGGAGCACTCTTTGTCACTGCCATTTTTGGGGACTGGAATGTAGACTGACCTTTTCCAGTCTATTGGCCATTGTTGAATTTTTCAAACTTGTTGGCATAAGGTAGGCAACACTTTCACATCATCATCTTGTTAAATAGTTCAATTGGGATTCCATCAACTCCTGCAGCTTTGTTATCAGCAAGGTATCCTAGGATCCATCTCACTTTGCTTTCCAAGCTTCAGCTCACTGCACAAATGGTTGAGGTCATCACTGCTGTTAAGATTTTTCCTGTAGATCTTCAGTATATTCCTGCCACCTCTTCTTTATCTGATTTTCTTCTGTTAAGTCAGTACCATTTTTGTCTTTTATTGTATCCATTCTGGCATGAAAGTTGCCTTTGAGATCCCAAATTTTCTTGAAGAGATCTAATGACTTACCCATTCTTTTAACTTTTTCTATCTCTTTACATCGCTCATTGTATAATGCCTTATTGTCTCTTCTTGCTATCATCTGGAATTCTGTATTCAGTTGGCCAAATCTTTTCCTATCTCCACTACCTTTCGCTTTCCTTCTTTCCTGGGCCACTTCCAAAGCTTCATCAGATAGCCAGTTTGTCTTCTTAGCTTTCTCTCTTTTAGAGATATTCTTTGTTGCTATTTCATGGATAATGTTGCAAATGTCGGTCCAAAGGTCCCCAGGCATTCTATCTTCCATGTCTTGTCCCTTACATCTATTCTTTTTTTCAACTGCATATTCACAAGGGATATTATTTTTTTGTATCTGTTTGGTCTGATGATATTTCTTCTTTTCTTCAGTTTAATTCTGAACTTTGCAATCAGAAGCTCATGGTCAGAGCCGCAGTCAGCACCAGTTCTTGTTTTGCTGATTGTATAGAGCTCCTCCATCTTTGGCTGCAAAGTATATAGTCAATCTGATTACTATATTGTCCATCTGGTGATGTCCATGTGTAGAGTTGTCTCGGAGGCTGTTGGAAGAGTATGTTTGCTATGACCAGAGAAGTGTCTTGACAGAATTCTACTAATCTCTGACCTGCTTCATTTTGTACTCCAAGGCCAATCTTGGCAGTTATTCCAGGTATCTTTTGGTTTCCTACTTTAAAATTCCAATCTCCTATAAACTGGACAACTTCAGCCTCTTCAGCATCCATGGTTGGTGCATAGACTTGGATCACTGTAGTTTTAAATGGCTTACCTTGAAATCAATATTTAAATCATTCTGTCATTTATTGGGTTGTAACCAAGAACTGCTTTAGCCACCCATTGATTAGCTATGAGGGCTACTCCATTTCTTCTGCGGGATTCTTGACCACAGTAAACGATCTATTGGTTGTCTGATGTGAAATGCCCTATTCCAGTTCATTTAAGTTCACTAATTCCCAGGATATCAATGTTTAACCTTGTCATCTCATTCTGGATCACGTCCAGTTTCCACTGGTTTATAGTTCTAACATTCCAGGTTACAATGCTGAAGTGTTCTTTGCATCAGTGGACTTTCCTTTCCCCTCCAGAACATATTCAAAGTTGGGTGTCCTTTCAGCTTTGGCCCAACCACATCATTAGATCTAGTGCTACTTTTATTTGCCCTTTGCTCTGTCTTAATATTGTGGTAGGCATCTTCTGACTTGCGGGGCTCATTTTCCAGTGGCATCTATGGTTGTGTTTGTCCATAAAATTATCTTAGCAAAGTTGCAAAGATACTGGAGTGGGAAGCAGTTTCCTTCTCCAGTGGACTGCGACTTGTCTGACTTCTCTGCCATGAATAAACCATAACACATGGTAAAATGGAAAATTAGCCCCAGTTATCTAGCCACTTAGTGATTATTTTAAGTCTCTTGAGGTTATGACAAATATCCTTGGGTAGTGATTATTTGTGAATGTCCACTATCAGACCACCTTCTCATGAAAACAGGGCTATCAGTATCTTAACCCATGCTGTGCTCAGGTCCTGATCAGTGGTAGCTCATAGCTGGGGCTGTAGACTCCCCAGCATCTATCAGGGTAATACGACAGACAGGCACCGGGTCTTTGGAGCCAGCCCTATCCAACAGGGTGGTAATTCAAAGGGGCAGAAGGTGTGAACCTTGTGTTAGTCTTAGGCAGTGGCTCACTGCTGATTGGGGAAAAACCTGCACAAAAGGATGCACCAAAAACAAATAAAGTTTATGTTCTGTTTGTTACACATATGTATTGTGTCTTTTATTTAGAAGGAAAGGCATTGTAACGGAGCAGGAACACGCAGTCCAAAATCTCCGCTGGTATACGATAAAATACCCAAGAGGCACTACAGTTTCACCATTCCCGACCTCCCATACTGGACGACACACAATTTGGGAGTCAAATGAATACTGACTTTATTTTGTTATTGCAGAAATATTTATACATCTCTTTGGCCACAGGCAATACACATGCCCATATTTGGCCACACACAATACACATAAAGAGAACAATAGGGGGGTCACACCTCCCTGGCAACTTTGATACAATCAGACATTGATTCAATTACACTTCTTTGTTCTTATCAGAGAATGAAAACACTTTGGAAAATGCAAGGATCCTTTACAACTTTCTTATCTCTTGAATCTCTGTAACAGGATTATCTATTAGCCTAGGTCTGCAAAAGTCTGGCTAATATTCTGAGCCAATATATTCTGTAGAACATAAAACAACATATCTACAGTACAGCAATGTGATCATATTTTAACCAAGAATTAAATAATCATAAAACAGGGTAAAACAGTGATGGGTTCCGCTACACACCTCCCCCGTGACCATAAGCCGGCATACACGGTCTGATCCCAACGGATCGGCCTGGGGATGTCCGGACAAAAGTATTTGTTGGTCAATTCTCTAGTTTGACAACCCATCAGCATTACTGCAATTCACATTGACTCATATTTCCCATATCCCCAGATAGCTGGGATCTGAGCACACAAAACTACCGAATAGCGCTCAGATCCTCTTCACACAGTTCAAGTGCCAAGTAGCTAAAGTCTTTCCCATAGTCTTTCATCATATGAATGGGCTCCATGGCATAGCTATCTGGGGTATCACCGCTCCCACAGGGCAAGTACAGAATGACCCCCTGTATGTAAAGGGCCAGAATGAGTGACATACACTCTGGTATGGCCGAACACTGGTTCCAAAGGGCAATATGTACCAGGGCCATAGTCGCAGGGCAGGAGGCTGGCAAACAGTCCTCTCCAAGCCAAAGTGGCGAAGGGCACTTCGTCACACATCTCCCCTTTGGGGGGAAGTCTAACCAGGCACCTGGATATTTTGCTGGGGTGATGGTGCAACACGCTGAGGGGACTTGAGGGGCAGAGGCCAGCGGCACTCTGCCCTGATGCCAGCTCTTCTGCTGGTATAACCTGCAGGACCTCCTGCTCTGTACAAGGGACAAAGGGAGGGCAGAGGTCGACTGCACTCTGCCCCGCTGTCAGCTCTTCTGCTGGGGTACTTGGGACATATTCCGGCTCAGTAGCCAGGGAAACGTGGGGGTCAGTGGGGGTTAACATTTCCTCTGTTAACCCTGGGGCCACATTAGAAGTTAGCTGGGGAGGGGAATTTGTACTTACCCCCTCCTCCGGTTGTCCCAGTGACGGTAGTTGGGGATCTGGACAAGCTGTGGGCGCTGAGACCACGGTCCCATCTGCGCCATCTGGGAGATTGATGTCTCCCCTTATCAGGGTAAACTGTCGCTGGGGCGGAAGGACGACACATTCTGCCCCATGTGGTTCACACTGCCGCTGGGAGGGAAGGATGACACCTTCTGCCCCCTGGGGTTCACACTGCCGCTGGGGGGGAAGGACGACACCTTCTGCCCCCTGGGGTTCACACTGCCGCTGGGGGGAAAGGACGACACCTTCTGCCCCCTGGGGTTCACACTGCCGCTGGGGGGGAAGGACGACACCTTCTGCCCCCTGGGGTTCACACTGCCGCTGGGGGGAAAGGACGACACCTTCTGCCCCCTGGGGTTCACACTGCCGCTGGGGGGGAAGGACGACACCTTCTTCCCCCTGGGGTTCACACTGCCGCTGGGGGGCAAGGACGACACCTTCTGCCCCCTGGGGTTCACACTGCCGCTGGGTGGGAGGGACGACACCTTCTGCCCCCTGGGATTCACACTGCCGCTGGGGGTGAAGGACGACACCTTCTGCCCCCTGTGGTTCACACTGCCGCTGGGGGGGAAGGACGACACCTTCTGCCCCCTGGGGTTCACACTGCCGCTGGGGGGGAAGGACGACACCTTCTTCCCCCTGGGGTTCACACTGCCGCTGGGGGGCAAGGATGACACCTTCTGCCCCCTGGGGTTCACACTGCCGCTGGGGGGGAGGGATGACACCTTCTGCCCCCTGGGATTCACACTGCCGCTGGGGGGGAAGGACGACACCTTCGGGCCCCTGGGGTACACACTGCCGCTGGGGAGAAAGGACGACACCTTCTGCCCCCTGGGGTTCACACTGCCGCTGGGGGGGAAGGATGACACCTTCTGCCCTCTGTAGGGCCGGTAGAGAGACCTCGGTCCCATCTCTACCTGCCATCTGGAGGTCATCCCAGGACCAGTCAATGAAGTCTGGTTCTGCTTGTCGAGTAGGTTGGGGCTGCACAAGGCTGAGCAGGTGTTGGTAGTCCTGCTCCAGCTCCCACTCTCTCGTTACCAGGTGGGTCATGTCTTTGCTCACCTCGCCTTCGTCATCCCAGACATACATGCCCATCCGGTAGTCGTAGATGTCCCAAAACCTAGACCCCTCCGTGCTGCCAAGATCAATATCGTCCTCCAAGGCATCCCATAATAAACCCGGGCCATCATAATCATCCCCCTCCGGTAAGTCGTGTTCAGCCGTCCAGGGGGTAAGTCGAACGGTATGCCACCAGAGGGCCTGGTATGCGTTGTCTAGCCAGAGCTCTCGCCATACCAGGGTCTCTAGTCTTGTCACCCACTCATCCAGGGGCTGCTCTCCCAATAGATACATCCGCATCGCCACACGCTTCTGTACCCGCTGCTCATCACTGGGGAGACTCTCACCTCGCCGCCATTGGGCATCTTCCAGGGCATCATACCAGAGTTCCTTTCTGTCTGTTTCCCTGTAGTCTGCGGCCGCCTCCTCCTCCTTATGATGGAACGCTGTCCGAAAAATAGCCGGTTCCATCCTGCTGTAGCCAGGGGCGCTGTACGGATACTAGCGTTGCCCTCAATTTGTACTCCACGGAATGGTGTCTCCTGTAGCTGTCCTTCTGACCGTGGGAACAATCCCACCACTGCCACCAAATGTAACGGAGCAGGAACACGCAGTCCAAAATCTCCGCTGGTATACGATAAAATACCCAAGAGGCACTACAGTTTCACCATTCCCGACCTCCCATATTGGACGACACACAATTTGGGAGTCAAATGAATACTGACTTTATTTTGTTATTGCAGAAATATTTATACATCTCTTTGGCCACAGGCAATACACATGCCCATATTTGGCCACACACAATACACATAAAGAGAACAATAGGGGGGTCACACCTCCCTGGCAACTTTGATACAATCAGACATTGATTCAATTACACTTCTTTGTTCTTATCAGAGAATGAAAACACTTTGGAAAATGCAAGGATCCTTTACAACTTTCTTATCTCTTGAATCTCTGTAACAGGATTATCTATTAGCCTAGGTCTGCAAAAGTCTGGCTAATATTCTGAGCCAATATATTCTGTAGAACATAAAACAACATATCTACAGTACAGCAATGTGATCATATTTTAACCAAGAATTAAATAATCATAAAACAGGGTAAAACAGTGATGGGTTCCGCTACAGGCATATCTTTTTTTTTTTAAATCAGAAATACATTACTGCAACTTGTCTTGGAATCTGGTAACTTGGCTTGAGAATCTGTAGCTTATCCTAGAATTTGGTTAAGCTGTCCTATGTGCGGGGATACAGAACTTATACAACCCGCTGGTAGGATTGGTCTCTTTGGCCTTTTCAAGCCCAATGAAGAGTGGGCTGTGACAGTGTAGATGAAAGGTTTCCAATATGAACATGTGTAGAGCCTTCAATCTTTCTGGATGCACACTTTGATTTCTATAACTGAAATTAATTTTAGTCTGTAGCCTGATGAAATGATTGAAAGGACCCATAAATATTAAACAACTTCTTCCCAAAGTTCTGCAGAATTATGTACTGTAATTTTACCCTAACTGCTGAAGTTTGGACAGTAAAACCTCCAGGTTTGACATACTCCTTTGTTGTTTCTAGAGAAAACATCTGCCTTTAAAAGACCTCAAGAGGGTATTCTGGCCTTCTCTACATTTCCACATATAGTCTCTGAAAAAATAGGAATAGGAATATATCTTCTAGTCCTTCTATATTGAAGCCAAAAAATGTGCATGCTCCACGGGCCTTCTTAATAGCATCCGCCAGACAATTGCCAAGAGATTAATTACATCAAAGGGAATACTTCATAAACCAAACACTGAAGATGGGTCTGAAGATCAGGATCTAAGCCTCAGTGCCCTTTTAACTGACACTGCAAGGACTAGGTGGTCTGCTTGAAAAACATACCAGAAGCCTTATTAAATTCCCTCAATGTGTAAAACCGTGCCCGTATGACTTACGGCTATTAAATTGGCCCTGTAAAGCAACCCAATAATGACTTGCTGGTTAAGAGCGAAAAAAACCAACGAGATGTCAAAATCTGATCTCCGCGGCTTCAAATCCTACTTCATCTGTGACACACTCAGAACTGCATTCAGAACACCTCAGCAGTGCAAATTTACTCTGGTTTTAAGGCCTACTTCATCTGTGACACACTCAGAACTGCATTCAGAACACCTCAGCAGGTATGGAGAAGACTATGGAAACTGTGCCATCCCTGGAGCCAATATGCTTATTAATATCACTACTGTATGCATGTTATTATATCTTGGCAGATAGAAATATTCTGACTTTTTGTTTTCAATTTTTAACTGTTTCCTATACCCTGCTCTCCTGTCCCCACCTTCCCCCCCATCCTTCCCCCATTTATGGCTGGCATAATTACCTCAAATCTCCTCCCCCCTCCTCAAATACCTTTATTCTATGGTCTCTCTCTCATTCCTTCCTAACTCTCCTATCTTCCTGTACTGTCTGACCCCAATCCATTCTCTCTCTCTCTTTCTTTCAGTGCAAATTTACTCTGGTTTTAAGGCCTACTTCATCTGTGACACACTCAGAACTGCCCTCCCTCCCTTCCCCTCACCCACCCACCCCAACTCAGATTAAATTTATAGAGCCATAGAAAACACCTGACTTCCTACTTGCAGATATATCATCTCAACACTAGGGGTCAGCCAACATACTACTCTTTCACCTCAGATCCATCCCCTCTCCCTCTAAAATAAAACTCTTTCTATCTTTCACTTACTTCCTTGCCCTTGCTATTCCTTATTTGTTACTCTTCCCCAGTTCTCTGCCCTTTAATTCCCTTTAGATTGTAAGTAGCGAGTTTCTAGTCTTGTAGGGTGCTTTGGGATAAAGCACTTTCTGCTAAGATTCTAAGCTCAAAACAGGGCTCTTCAACTTTTTTAATTTTGTTAAACGTGTATTTCCCTTGTTCTTATCCCCTGTACAGCGCTACGGAATATGTTGGCGCAATACAAATAAAAGATAATAATAATAATAATAAAATCTCTCAAGCCCGTAACTGTTACATTAAAAAAACGCTATTAAATTGCTACAAATCCACTGGCGTTCAACCCCATGACACGCAAATGGAGCCAAAAGCAAACAGGTACTAGAGAGGACCCGCTAGTTGCTTAAAGTCCTATCCGTAGCACTGTAAATGTAAATATACACACACTACTGTACTTATAATTAATGGGGAAATGATGTTAGGTATTACAATTAATAGCACAACATTCTAAAGCTTGCAAATCTGCCATATAAAATACTTTTTTTAATGTTTAATTTCGTGTTATATCTATCCCAATGTGTTAATACATATAATGGAACTCTCATGGACTTGAATATCATATTTAGTGGTTTATTAATAATTCATTATATCTGGAATGCGGGTCCAATCGAAACTCGTAATTGAAACCCGTAAGGCTTTGAAATCTAACCTCTATTTTTCAGTGATGTAATGATGACGATCTCATTTGCCATTGGCTCCGTCTAAACCCATAACTATGGTTTGACTTATTGATCATGTTCACGGCCGCACATCAAGAATGGTTTACGGGCTTGCGTCTCTGGTCCGTAACTTGCGGCATCAATTTCATTCTTCTGTAACGCAGCTGAATTTCAAGCCCACAGCCTTTGCGGGTGTGCCGATGCTGCTACAGGCTTCGAATTTAATAGGGCTGTTAGTCTAAAACTGTTTCTGAAACAAAATCAGTGGATGTCTTGATATCATATAATGGTCTGATAATGAGAAGCTTAAGGTAAGGACCTCCAAGGTAGTATTTTCTGAGATACTACCAGTGCCACGTGCTAGCCAAGGGAGACAGATGGAGCTTAGGGAGGTTAATGTGTGACTAAAAAAGTGGTGCACGAAGGAGGGGTTGGGTTTTTAGAGCACTGGGCTGACTTCTCACTTGGGTACAATCTCTATAGCAGGGATGGATTGCACCTTAATGACAAGGGATCTGCTGTGCTAGGGGAATGGATGGTAGAATGGCTGGGGGAGTTTTTAAACTAATAGGTAGTGGAGGGACTAGACAGAAGTAATGGGGTAGTAAGTGTAGAAGGGGCAAGGAATGAATTAAATAGTCATGTGGGAGGAGATGGGGGAGGGTTAGTATAGTCAATCGGGAGGTACTGCTAAGTAACTCAAGTATAGTGGCAGGCACTCCAGAAGTACTTACTAATGCCACAAGCTTGCCAGGAAAAATGGGAGAGTTAGAATTATTAGAAGTAAATGAGAAATGGGATTTAATAGGCGTTACTGAAACATGGTGGGATGATTCTCATGACTGGACTGTTAATCTGGATGGTTATAACCTATTTAGGAAAGATTGGGGCAATGGTAAAAGGGGAGGAGGGATTTGTCTGTATTTTAAGCCTGAATTTAAGCCTGTAGTCAGAGAAGATATTTATGCTGGAACTAGTGGTAATATTGAATGTTTGTGATTAGAGTACATTGGGGGGCAAATTCCAAAATAATATTAGTAGGAGTATGCTATAAACCCCCAAATATAATTGAAAGTGAGGAAATGCAATTATTATTACAGATTGGAAATGCAGCTAAGCATGGGCAAGTTTAAATAATGGGAGGTTTTAACTACCCTGAAATAAACTGGATGCGTGAAACCAGCAGTACGGTTAAAAGGAGCAGGTTCTTGAGTACACTCAGGGATCATTCTCTTTCCCAGGTTATACAAGAACCTACTAGAAATGAGGCTATCTTGGATTTAGTCATCACAAATAATATTGATATAGTATCAAATGTTGAAATAGGGCAACATTTGGGAAACAGTGATCACAACACAGTGTCATTTGAGATTTAATAAAAAAAACAAAACTGTAAGGGGCCAACAAAAACTTTGAATTTTAAAAGGGCAGATTATAACGGTCTAAGGGTAGCAATACAAAGTATAGACTGGGATAGAGAACTGGCAGGTAAAAATACTGAACATAAATGGACAATATTTAAAGCCATACTAAATATACACATTGGCATATACCATGTAGGAATAAAAATAAAAGGAGTAAATTACATCCAACAGGCATTTAAATTATACAAACAAGAGGGGACAGAGACTGCTTTACGTGAGTACAAGGAAATCACTAATGCTTGCAAAAGGGCTATTAAACTGGCTAAAATAGAAAATAAAAAATAAGATGCAAAGGAGAGTAAGACTAACCCTAAAATATATATATTTTTTCTCAATCAAGATTTTATTAGGCCAATACAGCACGTATAAAACAATACATCATTCTTAACAAGATGATATGCAGTTTACGTTAAATGTCAAATAACATTCCATCTCGTATCCAAGGTGCTGTGTGATGCTTTCGTGAAGCATTCCTCCTTCCGCCTGATACGGGTTATTTTTAAATTTATTGGGGAATTTGGGTACATCATCCTTAGTCATTTATTGTTGCAAATTAAGTATCTTGATTAACCTTCCCTTTAGAGGGTCGGGGGTATCTTTCTGGTTTTAGGTGGTGGAGGGTGGGGAGGGGATATTAAGGTGGGGTCAGGAGTAAATAAACTGGGTATAGGAAAGATATGGGAGGGGGGTAAGGGGGGATATTAATTGTACCTGAGATTTTACACCCGATCCATGCCAACACCTCACCTGATCTTGTCCCGCAAGATGGACTCGCTATGCTCAAGACGCCATGACCCTCCTCACATCCGGGGGAGCCTTAGTCTTAGTGTCAGCTGTCGTTAGTCCCCTTAAGCTAAGATGGGAGTGTAGCCAGGGGCTCCATATATCAAGGAATGTGGGCATTGTGTCAGCTAATAAATGTGATAATCGTTCGTTGGTGGCTATATGATTAAGTTTGTTGATGATGGCCGGCAGGCTGAGGGTGTTGCTTTTCCATTGTTTCGCTAAGTGACTTTTGGCCGCAAGCATCTTGAATTGTAGTCGTGCGTTTTGGTGCCTGGAGAGAAGGGGACATCTGGTCCCCAAGAGTGCGATCTCTAGGTCTCTATCAATGTGGATATGTGTTATCGTGGATGCTAGGTCAAATACCTCCTCCCACATGGCTCTTGCCATAGGGCATGTCCACCAAATGTGGATGAAGGAGCCCGATTCCCAGCAGCCTCTAAAGCACCTTGGGCTTATTTTGTTGTTCCATTTATGTTGCCTTTCCGGAGTTATGTATGTTCTATGGAGAACCTTGAGTGAGGTTTCCAGCAAGCTGAAGTTTAGTGCGCCTTTAGATAAATTGACCCATGAGGAGGACCACACGCCCTCATCTCTTTCATGCCCCAGGTCTTGTTCCCATGCTGAAATATATGCCGGTTTCTTGGAATGTCTGTCGTGTAGAAGTTCTTGGTATAGGAGACTTATCATTCCCTTATATAGAGGGAGCGACTCGCAAAGCTTAATCAACCAATTTGTTTTGGGAGGTCCAAATTCCCGTTTAATTGAGTTCACATGGAATAGCAATTTTCTGAAGTTAAAGTATTCTTTGGGTGGTATATTCAGAGAATTTATTATATTGTCTGGATGTTTAATTTCATTATCTTTGAACCATAACCCTAGACGCAGAAATCCCCTTGTTTGCCACCAGAAAAGCGATTCTTGGGTAAGTGTTGGGGCAAATCCTGGGTGGGGGGCCACTGTTGTCAGTGTGGAGGGTGTAGCTGAGAGTTGTCGTGTTTTAGCTGCCCATCGCCACGTGTCTAAGGTAAGTTTTATGAAGGGGTTGTCCATTTTCCTCAGGCTTTCTGGGTTATCAGGCAGCCAGAGGATGTTGGCCCATGAATAAGGTGTCATTGCCCTGTTTTCGATAAACACCCATAATGGTTGGTGCTGTGTTGAATGAGCTAGAGGTATGAATGCTAGCCGGGCAGCCTTGAAATAAATACGAAGATTTGGGCATGCTAAACCCCCCATACGTCTGCCTTTGTGCATTTATGATTTTGAGATTCTTTGGCGTTTGTATTCCCAGATAAAGTAAAAAATCTGTTTTTGGCAAATTTCCAATTTTTTTGCTGGGATTGGGATTGTCTAAAGAGGTACAAGAGCCGTGGAAGTAGGTTCATCTTGATCGCATTAAAGGCCACCTTTAGTCCATGTTGTGAGTTCAGTGTGCAATTCTCTGAATAAGGGAGGATAATTGGCCTTGTACATTAAATCTATAGAACTGGTAATGTTAACCCCCAGGTATTTGATTGCTGATTTTGACCATGTGAAGTTGAAATTTTGTTTTAAAATTTTTAGCGTGTGGGCTGATTGTGAGCAGCCCAACACCTCAGTTTTGTCCGCGTTAATCCTAAAACCGGATATTCTGCCAAATTGTTCTAGGAGGGATAATAGGGCTGGGATGGAAACAGTCAGGTTAGTTAGGGAACAGAGTAAGTCGTCCGCAAATAAACAGCTTTTCATGTGGTGCATGCCTACCTCAACCCCCTTTATCTCCGCTTTGGATCTAATCATTTGAGCTTTCAATTGCTAGTGCAAAGAGCAGGGGGGAGAGGGGGCATCCTTGTCTAGTTTTCTATCTTAATTATTGAGGGGTTATCCCCCGCTAATTTGAGGCAGGCTTGGGGGTTGTCATAATATATTTTTAAGAGATTAATAAATTGTTCAGGGAATCCGAATCTCCTGAGAACTGCCCAAAGGTATTTCCATTCTACTGAGTCGAAGGCCTTTTCAAGGTCTAATGCTAGGAGACACATAGGAGTTCGGCGTTGCTGAGATAGATGTATTAAATTTAATATTCTCCTGACATTATCCCCCGCCTGCCCATGTGGGATGAACCCCACCTGATCCTTATGGATCAGTCTGGGAAGAAATGAGTTGATTCTGTTGGACATAAGTTTAGCTAGGATTTTAATATCCCCGTTCAGGAGGGAAATAGGCTTGTAATTCTGCACTTGAAGGGGATCTTTCCTTGCTTCCAGAAGAATACCATATTAGCCTGGTTTAATTCGGGAGGGATACTGTGTCCCTTTAGCATGTTATTGAATAGGGTTGTCATATGAGGTGCTAATAGTTCCGCAAATGTTTTGTAGTATAGGTTCGTGAACCCATCCGGCCCCGGGGCTTTACCTGATTTTAGTGATTTAATCATTTTTACGACTTCTTCTATTGTGACTGGGGCTTTAACCTGGTCCATTTCTAGGGGGGACATTACTGGGAGATCTACCGCTCCTAGAAATTGGTTTATATGGTTATCTGTGGGGGGGTTGGGGGATGAGTAAAGGTTTTGAAAGAAAGTTGTGAATTCTTTTTGTATATGCGTGGGACTGGAGGTAATCCCTCCCGTGGGTTGTCTGATTTTAAAGACTTTTGATTGGTTAGCTTTTTGCTTTAATTTCCTAGCGAGCATGGCGTTGGGTTTATTAGCTTTGGAATAGTATCGATGGCCTGTCCATCTCATGGCTTTCTCTACTTGCTCTGAGAGGATTAGGTCCAGCTCTGCCCTGATTTTGTCTATACTGGAGCGGTTTTCTGATGTTGGATATTTTTGGTTGAGCTTTTCTAGGTCGGTTAGGTTTGCAAGTAACCCTCTTTCTCTAGCCTTTTGGGATTTTTTGTATTTTGCTGCAAGTTTGATGCATGTGCCCCTAATGAAAGCTTTATGGGCCGCCCAAACCCAGCCTATGTCCACCTCTGCAGATAGATTTGTGGAAAAGTAAAGTTCTATGTCCGAAGCCACGTGGTCTCTTAGCAGGGGCATTGACATGAGCATTTCGTTGAGTCGCCATGAGTATGGGGTTTTAAATGCAAAGCCAAAGTCTATTGTGCAACTCACCATGGAGTGGTCTGACCAGGGGCACGGATGGATTCCCGAGCTCACCGCATCGTCTATCAGAGTGGAGTCTGTATAAAATGTATCTATTCTAGAGTATGTCTTGTGCACTGGAGAGTAGAATGAATATTCCCTTTCTCCTTTGTGTTGTTCCCTCCAAAGGTCTATCAGGTGGAGTTCGTCCAACAAAGCCAGAATATGGGGTTGCTTTTTAGTGAGTTTACTGTTCCGTCCCCCTCCCGATCTATCCAATGGAGATAAGACTGCATTGAAATCCCCTCCTAGAATTATTTTCCCGAGATCATGAGATTTAATATACTGCAACAGCCGTACGAATATTTTCTGTGGCATGAGAGTGGGGGCATATAGTGAGATTAAGGTACATTTCTTCCCGAATAGGGAGCCTGTGAGGAGCACAAAGTGGCCATCTTGGTCTATTTTTTTATGGTCTAAGATGAAAGGGAGATCTTTATGCAGCAGGATTGCTGCCCCTGCCCTTTTTGTGGAATAGCTAGTGGCAAAGAAGGTAGGATAAAGTTTAGATAAATATTTAGGAATCTTATTTCTGACAAAATGCGTCTCTTGTAGCAAGAGTACTGAGGGGTTATATTGTTTATAAGCATTAAAGGCCTTCCGCCTTTTGAATTGCGAGTCGGACCCTCTTACGTTATGTGTGATAAATGTAATTTTAGTGTCCGTCATGATGTGGTATTGTATTTTGCGTCTATAGTCAAGCATCCCAGAGTAATATTCACCACCTGGATATAAGGAGGCCAGGGGTCCAGGACAGCTCTCTTTGCCTAATCCTGTCTGTGGGACAAGCCAGATCTTTGCAGGTACTAATGAGGTTTTGTTGTTTAGAAGGTAAATGGTGTATAAGGTGGATCGACGGTCGGTCTCAGTTACTAGGGGGGAAGTAAATACGTTATTGATAGTTAGCGTAACATTTGGTGTATCATAATCTCCTGTACATCTGCAGTACAAATAAAAGGAAAACAATAGGGTGTGAAAGGCATAAAGCCTTTGTTTCCAGATAATGGTGAAAATGTCTAGGGTCTTTGCCCTAGAGCTAAATTGCCTAAACGTGTGAAACAAGACAATAAAACATGACCATATTTGAGGTTATCAGATAAACGTAGGGTCAAACATCTTTAACAGTTCTAACACCTGATTATAATAAACTTGGAAGCCTAACATCAGGGAATTTGGAGTGCCCGGTTGATAATCTGTTGGCCTAATTTTGTTAAGGGTGATCATCCCTTAAGGCTGCAGGTATAGTCTTTGGGAATGTCCACTTTCCAGTGGGCAAACCTCTAGGGGCCCTTTCAGGCCTAAAATGGGTGAACATCATCCAGACTCTGTCCGTTCTTGACTGTGTATAACAGCTTCAAGTTAGTTGTAAAATTCGCTGTAGTCTCCCTGAGTGGGCCTTTCTTGTGAGGGAAGATTGGATCTTTTTTTGTGCCATTTTATCCTGGGGCGACATGTGCCTTGAGGGGGGTGGTATCCCAAGTTGCAGACCACCTAGGTTGATGACAGCCAGCCTTAGGCTCGAGGTCAGGCGTTTCTCTCCCTTGTTTCTGTGATCTTTGACGTTTGGGTTGGGTTACTTCAGTCCATTCTCTTGTTGGCCTCTGGGCCCCAGTAGCCCTTTGGGGGTTAAGGGGTTCCCCTTCATTTAGAAGTTTTAGACGATGAAGGGTATCCTTTCCTTCTTCCATCGAGCGCACTATGTATGTTTTTGCGCCTACCTGGAAGGTAAGGCTGAAGGGGAATCCCCATCTATATTTTATTTGGTGCGACGTCAGAGTTTGTAGGATCGGCTTCATCTGTTGTCGTTTATACAGGGTCAGTGGGGCCAAGTCTGCATATATCTGGATTTCCGCTCCATCCGGGCCTAAAATAGCCTGGGCCTTCCTGGCAGCCTGAAGTACCGAGTCTCTAGTCTGTTGCCGGAGGAAGCGTACCACCACATCTTTTGGCAGGTTAGGGGTTGCAGGGCCTCCCAGGGCTCGGTGTGCCCTTTCTAAGTCCCAGGGTTAGCCACCACTGCTTTCGTGTAAGTTACTAGATTCGTAACAGCCGTAGGTATCCCCCTCAGGCGTATATTATGTCGGCGGCTCCTGTTCTCAAGATCTTCTAGCTTTAGTTCAAGGTCCTTGAGTTGCGAAGTGTTGGCAGATATGTCAATTCTGTCTTCGGCTTGACTTACAATGAGTTGATCCGCGCAGGTTTCAAGTTTGCTGGTCCGTGTGCCCAGTTCCTGTATTTCCTGCTTAAATTCTTTCATGGCCGCTGATAACCGTGATTGTAGGAGCATGTCAAATTTGGCCATTGAGAAGTCTGACACATTTACATTTGGATAAGCAACCTCAGAGTCTCTGTCACCTTCTGAGCCTGAGGGCGAAGTAGGTGTGGGGCTGCTCCCCCGTTGGGAATCTGCTGTTTGTTTTGTGAAATGATCTGTGATACTTCTCGAGGGGCCACTTTTCTTTGGTTTCCCCATGGTGAATGTTGCTTGGAATAATGGATCTAAACGTGACAGGGTTTCCTGCCTTGGTGGTTTGCTGTAGTTTGATGCTCGTGGGGTAGCCCAGGTTTCTCTTTTTTTTTTTTTCCTTTCCCCCTCGCATTAATTGGCATTGTACTGACAAAGGTGCGTGAGTTATTGAGTAGGCATTAGCTCTAGTAGGCAAATTGTGACATTTTTGGGTCACATTGTTATGTGTAAGCCACCTGGCTCCTTGATATTAGAATCCAGTGGTAGGAGACAGGGGGGGGGGGTTCCCCCTATTTTATACTAAAGGCAGATTTGGGATGGTTGCCGTATTTGATGTTGCTATTACAGTCTGCTTGGTCTTGAGGCTTTTATGAGCCAGTCTGTGTAATAAGTCCAGATTATTCTGTTTCCCAAGTTTTAATGGGATGATAAAAGTAATAATGCATGCAGGAGGGTGCTGCCTTGAATTGTAGGCTTCTGTGCTGCTGCAAAAGATCCCAGGTAATGTGGGGCGAATGGTGCTGTGAAAGCTGAACCCCTGGGTCTTATGTGGCCTTAAATTGTCCAGCCTGAATCAGATTTTGTTTGTGGTGTAGTAATGATTACAGGATTCCCCTAGTTGGCATTGGTTTATGAGGGGTGTTGAAAGTGTCTCATCAAAGGCCAGGGAGGTAATATGGCTCCCTAAGGCCTGCTGCAGCTACCCTTTCTCCCCTTATGTTGAAGGGTTGAGGCCTCTGTGTTGCACTTATCTCCTTTTGAGGTAATCTGCCACCCCTTGATGTTATTTTTGGAGTGTTGTTGTGGAATTGGGGTACTTACAGGGCTTAGGTCTCCGTCTCTGCGTGTTTCTATGCAGACCCAAGATGGCCGCCCCCTTGTGGGGATCTAAGATGGCCGCTGCCCGGCCACGAGGCCCTAGACCCGTCTGTAGCCTCTGCCCTGGCTGTCCCCACTGACCTGGCTCCACTGAAGCACCCCAGCCAGTGTATCTTTGCTCCGTTTCTTGGGCCCTGGGTCCCCCCGGCCTTTACCTCTCTGGGAGGTGGTGTCCTCTCTGGCCAGCAGCCTGCCGGACTGATTCTGCAGGCGATCGCTCCGATGTCGTTATGGGGGGTCCCCCTTGGTCATGTGGGTCTTCGCCCCCTCCTCTCAACAGGCCTGCCGAGGCTCCAGTACCTCCCTGGGTCCACCGGGATTCTTTCTGTGCCCAGACCGGGCCTCACAGCCAGACGTCAGGTGAGGCCTGCCCGCCCCTGCGGCAGAGAGCGCGGTTGGTTTTCTCTCTCTGTGTGTCTTATTGTTTTTTTTTGGGGGGGGGCAATTTTGGGTTTAATTTGTTCCCCTAGGTCTTCTGAGTTTAGTGGTACTGTTTGTTGGTCAATCAGGGAATCTATAGGAGTCGATTGCCCCAGATTGACCCAGGCCTTAGCTGGAGCTCTTGCAGGGCACGTCTTTCCTCTCCAGCAGTTTAGCCACGCCCTTCCCTAATATATTTTTAAGTATATAAATGCGCAGAAGGCCTGGAAGGAAGCTATAGGAGCATTACAATGTGAAACGGGCCTCCTAAAAATTAGTGACCAGAAGTAGGCAGATGAGCTAAATAGGTTCTTTTCTTCGGTATACACAAGGGAGGTACCAGTAGTTAGGACACTGCAACATAATGGGCCTACACTACCATCACTAAATAATTGGTTGAAATCCAAAAGGGGTTGTAAACAATAAATGTTCATAAAGCTCCAGGTTCTGATGGAATACATTCAAGGGTACTAAGGGAACTTGGGTCTGTAATAGCCAAACCATTATATCTAATTTTTCAAGATTCACTCAACATAGGGTCTCTAACAGATGACTGGAGAAGAGCAGAGGTAATACCTATATTTAAGAAGGGAGCAAGAGCAAATCTGGGGAATTATAGACTTGCAAGCCTCACTTCTGTAGTGAGAAAGCTTTTAGAAGGGTTAATAAGGAATAATATACAAGAATATGTATATTCAAACAGGATTATAAGTAGGGGCCAAAATGGATTTATGAGGGATAGTTCATGTCAAACAAATCTAATTAGTTTCTATGAGGAGGTTAGTAGGAACTTGGATCAGGGCAACTCATTGGATGTATTCCTTTTCGATTTTGCAAAGGCTTTTGAGTGCCACATGGGAGACTATTGTGCAAACTAAGGGATGCAGGAATTGCAGTAAAAATATGTACCTGTATTGAGAGCTGGCTAAAAGACAGGAAGCAAAGTGTTGTTGTAAATGGAACATACTCAGATTGGACTAATGTGGTAAGTGGGGTTCCTCGGGGCTCAGTATTAGGTCCTCTCCTTTTTAACTTATTTATTAACGACTTAGAAGTAGGAATAGAAAGTATTGTCTCCTTTTTTGCTGATGACACAAAGTTGTATAAGGTAATTAAATCAGAAAATAATGTACTTTCCCTCCAAAGGGATTTGCATAAATTAGAGAAATTGGCAATAAAATGGCAGATTAGATTTAATACAAATAAACGTAAGGTTATGCACCTGGGAAGGAAAAATAACCATGCAATTCATAAACTTAATGAAACAAATCTAGGGGTATCAGATATTGAAAGGGATTTGGGAGTGCTTGTGGACAACCACCTACTTAACAGTTCTCAATGCCAAGAAGCAGCAAAGGCAAATAAACTATTATCATGTATTAAGAAGGGTATAGAAGCAAGGAAAGCAAATATAATTCTACCACTATACAAATCCCAGCACGCCCTCATTTGGAATATGGAGTACAGTGTTGGGCAACACTTCATAAAAAGGACATTTTAGAACTGGAAAAAGTACAGAGAAGGGTAACAAAACTAATAAGGGGAATGGAGTGGCTAAGTTATGAAGAAAGACTAACCAAATTAAATTTATTTTCTCTAGAAAAAAGGCATCTAAGAGGGGATATGATTACTCTATATAAATACATCCAGTCAGTATAAAGATTTGTCAAATGAGCTTTTTGTGCCAAAAGGTTTTCAATTGATACAAGGACATCCTTTGAGGTTAGAAGAAAAGGTTTCTTCACAGTAAGGGTAGTTAATCTTGAGAAATAATGTAATGTCTTGATTAGTCTAGGTCATTATAGATGCACATTGCTGATATTCAAAAAAGGGTAAATATCAGTTACAGAAAAATCTCTCAAATACATATCTAATAAGAATCATATCTCATAAGAATAAAAACTGTAACTGGTTACTCAGTACAGTACATAAGCCTAACATTTGCTTCACTGATTTGCTTATTAAACAGTCAATCAGACTAAGGATTATGATTGCATTATAATTGGTTAAACTTTTATCCAGTTAGAAATAGGGCAGTGGCCATCTTTGATTGGTTACAGAGTAACCAATCAGAGTTAGACAATTCAACATGAGTTGGAACTTGCGTATGTGGACCTAATGCTTTCAACTCCTGTATAACAAGGGCCATCCTTCTACAGGCTTGGACTGGTGGAAGGACCCTCGGAGGGAGATCCAAAGTGGAGATTCAAAGTGTGGACTTGGAACCGCAGAGTGCTGGGAAATTTTGAACAGCGCCGAAAGGATATGGAAATTGAACCAGGTACAGCAGAAGAAATGTTGCTTAAACCGTTGATCAATAAAAAAATGTATTTCGTAAAAGAGTATGAAGAACTGCTTGAGGAGGTGGGCCCAGGTGGGACCTGAATCAAGTATGTGGAGTTAACCCATGCTTCCCAGCTGAGCTAGCAGAGGATACACTGCAAGAGGAAATTAACTGTTGGCTTCTCCAGGTACCTAGAGATCTGACCGCTACAGAACAGACAAGATCAGAGGGTCTTCTGGGAATTTGTCAGGATAGGGAGGCCTGGAGAACAGTCCAGACCCTAGTAGATGCATGACCAGGGAGCAGTGTTAAGCAGCACCAGCCACGGGGAGATAGCCAACAACCAGAGAAGTTCCAGCTGCTAACCAAGGGTTAGGAGCTGGAGACTGAACACTTGGCAGAGGAGGGTGCAAGCCCTGAAAGTCTTCCCAACTACCCATGGACTGTTACCTGTCCTGAAAAACCTAGCTATAGAGGTGATCCCAACCTTACCAGGCCTGGAGTATACTCACCCTGAGGAGCTACCGACCCCAGCAAAGTCTGTTACCCCAGGTGAGACTCAGCCAGGAAAGGGTCTCCACCCTAATCCTGAGTCCTGCTCTGTTTTTCCCCAGCCCTGCCTTAACAACTGACCCCAAGGAGGTTGTGCCAGCAGGGAATTGTTTTTTACCCTTGCCTGAGCTGATCCCTAGATGGAATAGCCCAGTGCCACTACCTGCCTGTGGCAAAGGGGGCAGTTGTATGCCCCTGGATGAGATTCTAGTTCCTGACATCCTGGATGTGTCCTCAAGATTGATGCCTGCAATTTGGGGTGGGTTATTGAAAGGAATGGAGTTAGAGACTGTGGACACTTCCCTGAAGGATGGGCAACTACCCCCACACCGGGCCAACCTACTACCCCATCCAGGAGGAGGTCATGAACTGGGATTTATGAAGTGGCCATTTGGGCCAACATTTTTTCTTCTTTGGATGGGGACTTGGGCTATGGGCTGCAGTTCAAGCTTATCATCCATCAGGGTCATAGTCCCAGAACTGCTGTCTGGAAGGGGGGAGTAATGTCACAGACCCCTTTTCAAGGCTTGAATTTCGGCCCAATGAGCTACCATAGAGAACAGACTTCCTTATTGGAAAATGGTTGCCCCTGCTTCATCCTGTATACTGCATGTAATTCCTCATGTAATATTACTGTGTTCTGTGTCATGTTTAAAATTAATTAATTTGTATAGTTAATGTCATGTGATAGTCTGATATATGTGGTTTAGAGGTGCAATTTCCAGATGTTCCCTACCCCCCAGCCATCTTAGTCCCTCACGCGTGATCAAAGGACCGGCCATAAAGTTTGAAACTAGTTTTTATTGACAATTGGGAGTTGTAAATGGAGCAAGGGCAAAAAAAACTCCCCTCCAATGACAACCAATATGTACCAGATAAATGAGGTCAAAGGGGGAGGAGGAAATGTGGGTTGTGCTTTGATTCTGTGTTTTTTTGTCTGTAGCTTTTTAGTTAGTTGGTGTTTGGAAGTGAAAAAACACAGTTCACTTCTGGAAGCATATAGAAATCGTGTATCTTTTATTTTGCTATTGATGACTGCGATACTGATCCTATCTTTACCCTGCAAAAAAACTTGCCCTGGTCAATACCACAGGGAAGTTACCAGGACTCCTGGAAGTGCTGATTCCTGATGGAGAGATCCTGATTGGTACAGAAGCCAGATATCAGGGTGCTGGTGCCGAGATTTCCAAGAACCCAAAAGGTCCTTGTTGGTAGTTAACTTGTAGTCTATATCAGTTGTTCTCTTGCCTTGTATACAATATCCTTTTGTTAAACTGAACGTTCATGTGTAATGTACTGTATGTAAAGCATGCTGTTTTTAATGCAAAACAGACTGCAAGCTCTAGCAAATAAGTTAATTTGCTATAAATCTTTTTTATAGTTTCTTTTTATTGCATTTTTCACAATAATAAAATAAATCACAACATATTGAATGGAATACATTGAATAAAATACACAGAATTAAATATATAGTATGTATTAAAATAAACAAAAGATTGGATGCCAGTTTAATAAGAATATCATATTCTGCCTGTTTTTTTGGTAAACTCTCTTTTCCATTGTGAGACATTTAACTAAAATAGCCCTATGGACCAGATGATATAGTCCCATGTAGGCCAAACCATTAAAATAAGAGAGTCATAAAATTGTCCTCTAGTCCTCTTAAAGGGAATTATTGTTATAGTGAGTTAGTTTATATCAAAAGAGCACACGCCATAAACAGGTGTCAATCTCCAAACTCTCAACGACAAAAGTATTATTTTAGATTTACATTAAAAGAGAACAAAATGAGAAAAAAAGTATAATAACTTAAACTACGGTAACTAATGCACATTTTTCTCTCTCATAAAGAAATGTAAGCTCTTTCCTGGTATATCTGAAAAGGATGTAGTGGGCATCCAACCTGATACTCCTAAATCTAACCTACAAACCCAAATAAAATTCCTAAGTGATTTATGCGTGAAAATTTGCATCTAGAAAATTGGTATAGATACTCCACCCACCTATATCTTAAAAAGAAACCTATATTCAGAAGAAGAAACACTATCATAAAGAAATTACATTAAGGAAATGGGAAGAATAAAATGTCACTGTATGCTGATGACAGACTACATTTCAACCAAACCCAAACTGCTTTTCTTTTGATTGAATTACCTAATGCAAGAAAGTTACAAATAAGGAGCCTCATTCATTTGAGCAATTGTAAGTTACAGTAGCCCGTAAGGAAGGCTGTAAGTTATTTGCTATTTAATTGGCTTTTTTTTGCAAGCGGTTGTTAAAACCGGAACTTACAGCCCATCAAAGCCTTTGATTTTTCACGTCAGCAAGAGTTACAATCACTTAAATCGCAAATAGCTATTCAAACTTCCTAAACTTTGCTCAACCAACCTCGCCCACTAGACATACCCTACTTCCTTATCTGCTACCTTCCTATCTGATCACCATTTTAGGGGAGGGAGGGAATCAGCTTAGTGGCCGTCGCGGAGTGAGGAGGAAGCCCGCGAAACGGGCTTAAGTCCCTCCTCCTCCTCCCAGCCTATCAGCATCGCCCAGGCTCTGCCGGGTCACGCAGCGCTGCGTCAGACCCGGCGTGCCTGGGCTGCCTCCGCGCCGGCCAGTACCAAAACCTTAGTGGATGTTCTCTGATTATACACCCACTTTGAATAAGAGCAGAGCATTGTATTCTATCCCCACCCCCTAAAACATCATAATTAAGAAGGGCCAAGTAAAGTGACTATACTACAATTCTATGTATACTGCTCCAAATATATCACATATTATAATTGTCTAACTACGATTCGTCGTCATGCTGCGTTGCGTAGTGCGTACGACTTAGCGATGAGCGCGCGTTAAATCGTAGCACTTTGGCAATGAGCGCCGCAGGCGCTCATTGCAGCCGAGCCTCGCGCAGCGAGGCGAGCCGTCAAATTGTAGCACTTTGGCAATGAGCGCCGCAGGCGCTCATTGCAGGCGAGCCTCGCGTAGCGAGACGAGCCGTTATGTTAAATCGTAGCACTTTGGCAATGAGCGCCGCAGGCCACAGACGTATGTGTTTGAAAAACAACGAGATAAAGGATGCGGATTAACCGCGCAATGAGTAAAAAGACAGTAGCGAGTACATTTTACGAAACCCAATTACAGATTTACGCATTAACACAGATTTAACGACTTTGTCTCGCGCAACATCAGATTTCCCGCCTAAACCAACGCATTTACACTGCACACGTTCATCACGCTTACACAGCACCTCCACACCACTAATGCTGCTGCAACATCAACACAGATTGCCAGCTCTTCAACACAATGCATAAAAATACGTAAATTAATTTATTAATTTGATTTCTATATTTCAGTAGTACACAGAAAACAACATTAGCTACCTTACATTTCCATGTGTATATTAATAACTAAACAACTTTTAAAACATACACATCTGATTGCCGTCATTTTTTGACGGGCAATACGCTAGTATTTATATAATTGGAATGGTAGTTTGGTAGATTTAGTTGTGTTTTTTAAAATGGTCACATTAGGCTACTTCTTTTCATCTTTATCAGTGTAATTGTGATGATATTTACTCTTACTTACTCTGGATTCTTGAAGCTCTCATTTCCTCCTCTCATTAATGACCTAAAGTCATGCACACATGGAGAGATTCCTTACACACAGTGTCTCATGCAGCTGTAAGCAGACAGTTACAGTTATATGCCTTGTGTCTGCACGCAGCAGCATGACACTTTGTAGCCCCTCCTCTGTGGATGTGGGCTTAAATTACTGATGTGACAAATGGCACCCTGCATCAGAGAGAAGAAAAATAATGGGTAGATTCCATAATCTGAGAAACTCTGAAGGCTTCTTAGAAGTACTGTAAGTGAAGTGTAAACTTTATATCACAATTACATTGAAGAAGATAACATAATTAAAGGGACATTGAAGGTTTCTGGATTTCACTAGGAATACAATTTACTTATGTATATCTTTACTTTTGTTTCATTAAGAAGTGCTTAAAAGCTCTGTTTTGTTCTGCCTAAAATCATACAATTGTTTCCTAATTGGTTTCTCCTCTCTGCAGCTTATGAAGACAGTGTACTTCTATGTAGGTGGGTGCAGTTTCCCATAGTAACCAATCAGTGACAACATTCTCCAAATTGCAGCATTCTACAATTGGTAATTTGAAACACTGTACTTCACATGAGCTGCAGAGGGCAGACCCAAACGGGTGCAAATTGTATGGCTTGAGGCAGAGAAAATAGAGCTTTTCAATACTACTTAATAAAAAAAGTACATCAACTTAAATAGATATATAGGTATATTATATTCCAAATTAAATCCAGAAACCTTTCATTACAATTTACGTAGCCTAGTTAATAATTTATATAAATGAAAAAAACACCCTAACTAAAATCATTTTAATACATGCCAAAATGATTTCTAATATATTAGATCATTACCATATTATGACAGAATTCAGAGAAGCCATTGGCTATTACAAAACATTGTATAACTCATCTCTGCCAGCCTTATGGAAATTCCCATTTGTATCATACTCATTTTGCTGTTGAGAAATATATTTTACTGTGAACTGTAAGTGACCCGCTTTAGATTTGCTATTCCTGAGGTTTAGTACAATCACTAAAGAGAGATTAAAAGACTGAAGTCTCAATTATTAAAAGACAGTATCTAGCTCTTAACATTAACTGACCTCAACAGATTCCACAGACAGGTATTGATCTTCTCGTAATTAGAATATAACATCACAAGTGATCAAACGCACACTTCTATTTAGAGATAAAGGTTGTCAACTCATGACAGAAAAGGTTTAAGCTATACTGTAGCTCTCAGTATCTCTCTATTTAAACTTATATTATGAATTATTCTAAGGATTTTCTTATAGAAATATGCATTTACACTTATAACAATTTTTATTTAATTTTCTGTTATTTTTTACAAAGATAAGACAATAAAATGGGTTTCATAAATGCTAATTTAAATAGCACAATATCTTGATAAATAGGTTTGAGAGATTATCCTAATTCAAAAAGTAAAGAATGGTGACCTGAATTCCACACTTAAAATGGTGACCTACATTTCAATCTAATTAATACAGCATAAAAATTTCACCGTGATTTATTAGCCATAAGAGTGACATGATTTGGTGGGCAGAACATTTTTCTATTAAAGGACCACTGCAGTTAAAAAA
Organism: Discoglossus pictus; assembly: GCA_027410445.1. Classification (NCBI taxonomy): domain Eukaryota; kingdom Metazoa; phylum Chordata; class Amphibia; order Anura; family Alytidae; genus Discoglossus; species Discoglossus pictus. Next base: position 220,405,818 of record CM050166.1, on the reverse strand, counting down.
TGACACTTGTTTGTCAAGTATGTACAACACTAACAATATTAGCAGCTGTGTAAACTATGGACATTTACATTTTTTGGGTAAATGTGAATTTTTAAAGATCGTTTAAGTACATGTATCCACTTTGTATTTGCTTCATCATATACTGAGAGATGGATGATGGGGGTGTTTGTAGTTATCAGTGGAGAGAGGGGTCTGGAAGTAAGGAACAGGGAGAAGTCCAGAGCTTTTGTTTGATGAATGAATCATATTTAAATTCACATCACACTACTTTCCTCCCACTGGACCATAAGCAGACAGCTTGCATCATTTGATGCAGCCATATCTCTCCAGAAATATAACTTCGACTAATCTATCATAGATCCCGCGAGAGTCCAAAAGAGGCATCAACATTTTTTTTCTAATTAAAATCTATCTGTATGACTTTTTCCTGCTTAATAATGCTCTTGGTAAGACAACTTTTTCATACATCTATTGTTTTCATACTTCTTTGCATACTTCTTTGAATATATGAAGGGCCCGTAGGCCACCTCAGGCTTGCCTGGGGTTGGAAGGAGGGACCACCTGACCTGGCAGGGGCAGGAGGTGGCTAGCTGGGGGAGGTGGAGCCATTATAGGCTTTTGCCGCCAATTTCCACCAGTTTGCCCCCAGCTAGCCATGGGAGCAGATGCCCACCCACCCATCCCTAAAGTATTGTTGTTAAAGTTATGTATATGTTGTACTGTTAATAAAAAAAAAAGAAAAAAAAAAAAAGATGAATAGTAAGTTGTGGATTATGTTGTTTATTGTCTGAAGTACTCATTGTTGTGGATGTATCATTAAGTATTTATTATATGGTATCAAACGTTTGTTTATTTTGTCACAGCGGCGGGTGGTGAGGGGAGTTGCCGGGACAGTGGAAAATGGGGGAGATCCTACCCTACGTGGTACTGATGTTCCAACACGGTAGGCCCTGGATGAGGCTTCAGGGCGTAGGGTGTACTGTCTCAGTCCAGGCTCCTCCCCTCGGGTTATGTTTATTTATTTATCCTTATGGTTATTACATCATGTTGTGTTTACCAATAAACGCTGTGGCCAGTTATCTCCCAAGAAGTGGTCTGTGTCTAATTTTATATTCAATGGGTGATGGGGTATACATTCTTATATGCACATACCAACTGGGCCTTGCTTAGGTCATGTAAATTCATATATTGGTTGTTTTGTTTTCCAACATGGGTTGGGATTTTTTTTCTTGATAAAGAAGGTTTGCTTTGTGTAAGGGATAGGATTTGTAAACATAAAAATTAACCTCCCAATATATCACGCTACCTTTATATAAAATTCATTATTGACAGTGAAGATAAAATCAAATATTTATGACCAACAGAAAGTCACTGCAGGCATTAATGGCAAACTATCTTTTTGATTGTGTTGACCTTAACATGCCCAAAACTATTACCAGTGTCTGACCAAGATAAACTGTTGTCACATTGTGTGGTCATATTACACTGGTAATATAAAACAGAGACATTTCTGCAGTAGTAATTTACAGAAAGGATGAGGTTATCAGACAATGCAAATCAAAGCTAGACCACAATATAATCATAAGGATCCCTAAAGAAAACATATCTACATAGTATTAGTGTATGTGATTGTACAGAATACAGATTAGTATTGATTAGTACATACATGGTCCTCATGCCGAATTTATCAATAGAAACCTTTCTCCCTTTCTCATGGCTGGGCCCTTCAAGAGGGATTATATAGCCAGTTTGGTGTGGAATAACCTGGATAATGCCACTAGGCCTGGTGGGTCCATGGAAAACCACAGATTGTTCCAGGGGCCATGGTAGACCCTATAAATCCCCACTTGGTCTATGGTTCCCATCATGGCCATTGGCATATCTTGAGGCACAGGGAGACCCCTAGTGAGAGCTGCAAAACCCCCATGTATGTAAAGGTAACAACTATATACTGGAAATTCATAAGGACAACCATGGCATCACTAAAATGAACCCCTATTTAATAGGGGTCCATAAGGAATTTCATGGTATCACTAAATTGTACCCCTATACCATGGGGGTCCATTAGGACCAATACGTTTTACAAAACCCCTATACAACCCGAATCCATAAGGACAACCATAGTATTACTGAATGAACTCCTATACCTTAAGGGTCTCCACCGTATCCTTATGAGTACCAAAGGGTACAAACATTAAAAAAGTTAAAAAGTTAAAAAAATGAATTAAACCTGTTGGGAGGGGTTATACATTGACAACCTCCAGCGACGATCACCGATACCCTGGTCTTCATTCTTCTGCCTTGGATAAGCGGCACTTTAATGTTGCTAGAAGAATCCATCCTCTTCTTTCTTGATTAAAGTGGAAATGAGCCTCAGCGTAAAAAAATATGCTGTTTATTAAGAATTTTTTTTAGATTAACTTCTATGGTATAGGCATTCATTTTAGTGATACTAAATAGGATGGCAAGGGTCCTGGTCCCCGGGGAGGGGGTCTTGAGTGTAAGGAAGCTGCTTTAAAAGGGGTTATGGGGGGATTTAGAAGGGCCAGTGGATAGGATATGTGGTCTTAAGGGAAAGGGAACTTCTATGAGAAGAGATCTTTTGTCAGTCCCGTCATGGGTGGGAGGGAGGTGGAGCTGAGTGAGTTCACAGGTAGAGCTGAGTGAGATTTTTTGCACCGGGGCCCTCCATTCACTATCTCCATCACTGAAAGAGATAATGTAACATAAATCAAAGGTGGGTGGGTGTGAACAGGGTAGGTGAAAGTGCAAGTTAGATGAGTTCAGAGTCAGAAGATACAGGGATATTTGAGGCTGTAGGTCTTGATCTGAAGTGAATGGAACTGGGAAGTTGTCAGTTGGTGAGTGCTTCTGATAAACGACAGTACAACAACTCAATGACTGAAAACAAAGACCTCAATTTGTAACTAATATCATGTAAAATTTTTATTTATGATATTTTCTTCCAATATTCATTGTCAACATACACACAGTTATTTTTTATATGTCATGTTACAGAGCTCGCAAGGGGTTTTGCTTCACTTACCTGTGTTGCATAGTGTACATTATGTTTTAGATGTTGGTAGTGGCAAACTTGAAAGTGAAATGTAAGCAAGTGCTTGCTCAACATGGGTGAACCAACCACTGCAGAGTATGTTCATCGAAGTCCTCAACTCTTGTTCTCAAAGCGTACTGCAAAGCCACACTGCCAAGGGAGAGCTATCCATGAACTAAATGACTGAATGACCGTCCAGTGATCCTGCCCTAAACAGGTGGTAACTCTCCCATGATTTACAAGCACCAGCAGCAGTACAAATGCCTTGCAGGGGAGGCCTCAATGGGAGAAGCTCCACCACTTAAAAGCTGTAAGGTGCTAGTTAAGGCATTTTCATAATGAAACCTATTTGGTCGTAACATACAAATGTATTCTGATATTTTAATTCTTGATGACCCAACTTTTCTGCTTCCTAAAAAAAGAAAAAATCAGTTTCTCAGTCTTCTTTTGGTCCTTACTGAGTTTAGCCTGATCTAATCTATGAATCATATCTGACCAATTTAGGAAGATGCAAGGGAAAAGCGGCTTTAATTTAAAATGCCAATCTTCATAATCTTAACCCACTCACAGAGGCATATGCAGCCTAAGTCATTGCCACTTGGATGTTTAGCCATTATGTCTGGTTGATCTCACCTCAAACATCAGATTCCCAGCCATCTACCTGGTCTATCAGAAAGCCCAGGTGTATTCTGGCAGGCAGAACTGCAACAAGCTTTCAGGCTTAATATACAAACAATGGCCACAATCCAGGCCTAAATGGGCCTAGCTATAATAAAAGGAACAAATGCAATCTTTTAAATATCAGGCTTCAGCAGGAGTGTTCTAACATAAACACATGAAATCGCTGAGACTACCAGCTCCCTATATGTTTAACCTGTAAGGAAAGAAAAGACCTTTCTGAACATACATGTCTCAAGCAGATCAGGAAACATGTTTCTCTCATAGAGCATCTCAGTGAACAGTGTTTTACTACCAAGGACTGGATAGGGACAGGCAAATGAGGCTCAAAATGTACCACCTCTTTGCCTCTAGACACACATAATACGATAATCCATTTAGGACTATGTGTCCTGCTCTCTCAAGACAGGCTTGAGAACATAACCGTGGGCTAGGACTGTTCACTAAAAAGGTCTCTGAAAAGAACATGTCTTTTGGTCTGCTTGAAACATGTAAGAGTGCTCAGAATAGTCTTTTCTTTCCTTACTGGTTATACAGTGAAGGGTATTTCAGTTATCTTGCTGCCTACCTTAACATAGTTTGTGTCTGGAAAATGTTTAACTACACTCTCCTCAGGAACCAATCAAGTTGCCTCAGTTGCTGCCAATATCCAGAATGTGTGTGTACCACAACCAGAGGACTGCAGATGCAGAGAACCAAATCACTATTAAAGAATGCTTTGAAGAAGGCCAAGGTAAAAACAACTGTTAATAGGGAAGCCTCATAGGGAAGGAGCATAGAGAGGATTTATTGAACACTCCACTTTGGAGAAATGAGAATGAAATACTGCTTGAAACTACCTCTCTTTATGCCTTTTAGGACCTTGCTCACAACAACGTCCTTAGTAATATCCTTGCTCCCTGGCAAGCTGACAAAAAAAGGCCAGATCTGACATCTTTCTTTCAATAACTACCAGATATACCTTTATATGGTGGCAGTGTGATATATGAACCAAAATAGCAAATTAAACCTACTTAATTTGTCCTGCAGAAGAGCCAAGATCCATGCAGTCTTGCTACATTTTCTTGACTATAAGTGCATCCATTGTTCAAAGATGCAATCGGTCCTATGCACCCTTGAGATCCACCAGTGGAGCTGCCATCCAGAATCAAAATCAATGTGAAATGATTTAACAAAGCATTAAATGTTTCCAGCAAAAGGTTCCAGATTTCACCAGCCCAATGGCCACCCAGTGGGGGAAATATTGAAGGCTTCAAAGTATGCACAAAATACGGGGCATACCATAGGTAACCAGATGGGCATATAATAATTGTTCCTAAACTTAAAGCCTCAGGGGTGGTAGAACAAGGGATGTAGTGGGTGAAGGTGGAAGGCAGATTCGCTGTCATCTGGCTGCTCCCAGCAAAGCTACTGCCTGATCAAAAGATGCATATGATACTGAAGTGATGTTGCTGTGAATTACATTGTTAACTAACTAGCCCTTATGGAAAACAGTTGATATATCAGCCTGCATTTTACTAGCTCATTTTCTGTTCTACCACTAATGGAGAGAAGCTAATTAATTAGTTAATTTCCCTTGAAAATGCTCAGTTATGAATATTTAGGCATCTTGTTGTTTTTCTAAAATGGGGAAGGAATATGCAAGCCAAAATAATCCATTGTGAAAAAGCATAGCATTTTCTTTTGCCATGACCATTAGAGTATAGGCTTTACACAGCAGCATTTCCATTGACCTCTGGTCTTTAGTTGAGAACTCAGATTTGAAGTTACAATTTTAAAGCCTAGTTACACATGATGCATATGGACAATGCCATGCCCATCTAAACTGTCTGTTGTTGCTGTGAAGAACACATTTTATATTGCTCAGTCGATATACTAATGCCTTTCTGCCACCAGGCACCCTTTTCAAAGATGCATTCACCTTTAACAGTGTCATGATTTTGAGCCATAGGTTAGCATCTTTGTTGTCCCATGCCATTGCTGGTTTAGCTGCTAAAGGCTGGCAGAATTGCTCATCATAATTCACTAAGCTCTCTAATGTTTTACGGGCAGATGCTATATGCTGAAGGTAAGTGAGGGGCATTGTTCTGGTGTTTTCTCTCCAATGATGCTGCCATAATTCAACCAATTATGGAAAGTTTTTGGTATTTGATTATAGCGCTTCTTTTGTTCTTCCTGTATCCTTATCTTTTTGATCCTCCTTTACTGTGATGTAATGTGACAGGAGTAAGGAGAAGATTTCTACAAATTATCTCATTTGTATAGTGGCAAATTTAGTTTTTTTGCCCAAAAAAGGGGAAATAAATGAAGAGAAGTAATAAAAGATAATTATATGGAAGACTGCAAATAACAAGAGCAAAAACAAGGAGATGTTGTTTTGTTCTCCAGGCAGGCTCAAAGTGCCCATCCACTCAGATTGGCTGTTGTGTAGAAGCTAGCCCAGTGACATGCAACATATTTCACTTGGAAGGCAACTTATGTCCTTAAATGGATTTTACATTTTTGGGAGCAAAAGCTAATGGTAGATTAATTGTTATAGATATGGATAATGAGAAGTGTTTTGAAATACTGACGAGATTTGCTAGTTATAGATAGATAAAATACACTGTGTATTAGTGGCATGCTCTGAGATCCACATGTGGCCGTCAAGCAAAATTTTCATACCACTGAGCTACCTTCTCCTCAACCACAACTTCAGTAATTGACTGCAGTTCCTAGTTTATACCGATATAAAAATTCCTACACCTAGTTTCACTGCTATGGGCTTCACTTTCTTTTCCTGATCAGAGAATAGTTGGATATGTTTTCCGGGGACAGAACAGAACTGTAACACAAGGTAACATATGAAGAGTAGGTGATGGAGTAGCAAACTAAAAAAAGACTAGGTGATGGAGTAGCAAGATGAAGTTGTAAGAAAGAAAGGAAAAATAGCTAATAGCCAGGCTAGGGAAATCATAACGTAATGTCATTGTCTCTAAGAGCCAGCATATAACTTGGATGTGCTTGTACAATGTGAATGAGCTAGACTTGTGAAGTGACATTCACCATATAATGTACAGCAAAATAGTACATTTGTAAGTCAGAAAACTTGTTTCCAGTTTTAAAATCTCAAGACATACAGTATATACAATGCATTCTGGGCGACTGGGCAGGGACATGCAAATTAACTCACAATATGTTTCATTCTTTAAATCCCCCAAAAACATTTTGACTTATCCATTAATACCATGGCTTTTCAGGATAGCACAGGATGGATATGCATGATTTAGGTAAGCTATCCACAGAAAGTTTTGGATCTCATCATCATGGGCCTGATCTCTACCTTATGGCATGCATTTTGCAACAATGCTACTAAACATAAATGAATTGGGCTTATGGTGGGCAGCAGAGAGATAGAAGCCCTCCACCATACAAAGTACAGTAAGTAAAATAGTACATTTGTGTTTACATTTGTAAACAAAAAACAATGTAAATTTAAACTTACATTTTTTATAATTTTTAAGTAGTAGAGATCATTATAAACATATTTTCAATTTTCTTTAATTAATGGGCTGAAAATTTAAATGATTCATTTTTCTTCCTCTTCAAGTGGAAGTTATTCACATCTTTTCCAATCTACATCTACACATCTTTTACAGTTGTGTAAAGTGTAGTAGTATTTCCATGGAGATGCCTCTGCTGCACAGTACAACACTATGAAAGTCACTCTGATTCTGCTAAAAGTATAAACAGTATATTTTAAAAGAATAGTGGGGATATTGAATTAAGAAACAGAAAGTCCTGTTTAAGACCAAACACCACTTATTGGCTAAGATATGAGCCAAGTACAATTGCAATTTCATGTTGTTAATGCATTACTTTGCTTTTTATCTTCCCTCTCTGATTTGGTTTATGCATTTACCCTTCTTGTATGCAAAATTTCATAGGGCAAAAAATCTGTAAATCCTCTAGCATTTTTACCCTATGTTATCAAGCATGGACTGCAGCACATTGCTCACACCTTTCCCCTATGTTAATACTATATTCATGCTGTGGTTTTAATGAAATCATTACAAAGCGACTTTGAAAGCAATCAGATAACAATCTAGGTAAGCAAGCAAAGCAATCGTTGCTCTCATTAAAATAATTGCATGTGTTAGTTTATGCATTAAAGGGTGCTGTTGTATTTTCTAAAGTAATTTTGTTTTTGTGTGTTTCCAACTCTCTCTGACTTAATGCACTATAACACACCATGCACATTTTTATGTCTATGGTCATGCTAATCCACTTGGTATTCATGGCAAAGATACTGGAGTGGGTTGCCAGTTCCTTCTCCATTGGGCCACAGCATACAACTTCTGGTATTCCTAGCTGGTCTCCCATCCAAGTAGTGACCAGGCACAGACCTGCATGGCTTCATAGTAGTGTGACCTCTTGGTTCCCTGACTGTAATCAAACCCAGGTCGACAGTGATGAAAGTGTTGAATCCTACCCACTTGCTCTTTTAATCAAGTTCCAGAGGCTATGAACAATTTACCATGTTGTTACACATCTTAAAGACCAATGGCAAAGCATTGCTGGAATCATGAGAGAATGAACTGGTTTCTCTGCACTTGTGAATCCAAGTCCATAGTAACTACAGAGCCATCCACCATGTTGTGGAGGCTCTGGGACCGCCCTCTACTTGTCAACCAGACTGTCCTTTGTGTGCACCATTACTTCTGTATGTATGCATGCATGTATGTCTGAGCTATGAATATGTGACTTTGTGTTTGTTTCACTCTGTGTGTGTGTGTGTGTGGCTGTCTTTGTATATGGATCAGTCTTTGGAAACATTTATCTTTCCATTATAAGCCTTTTTGTTATCTGTAGTGTCACATTACATTCAATAAGAAGTTGAACAGGAAGCTACTAAATTGATACCTAACCCCATTAAAATGCCTGCTAACAATAACAATGACTATCACATATCACTAGCTGTTGTAAAATGATTTTCAGATCCATATTCCAACAGTCGTAAGCTAGATTTAATATTACTTTCTGGTACCAGAGATGTGTCCTGGAAATTTGATAGCCATTTTGAGGACAAGGACACAGAAATAAGGTTTACATAATGGAGGAGAACCAGGAAGAGAATATAATTTTACTCATAGCTTGTTTAAAGATAAATAAGTTTCAGGAGGTATATCTAGTAACTACATGACCCAGCGAAATCCATTAAGTGCTTAACATAACTAAGTGACAGTGCATAACCAAGTTGAGCAATGATGAGACAAGAAACCAAGTTGGGACACCAACTGCCATAGCATTTATTGACTTAAAAAACAATGTGACAAAACATGAACAAAAGGAGTAGCAGCCCAGCCAGTGGCAGTGACCTCATGCCCCAGGGCCTTAGTACTGTCCTTAAGACACACCCATGAGGTAGGGACAACCCCCCTTTTTAACCCCCCAATAACACAATTACAACATAACAACCAATTCAAACTAATCTGATTAGTTTATATGAGGTGGTTAGTAGGAACTTGAATTAAGGCAACTCAGTGGATGCAGACTTTTGATAAAGTGCCACATGGCAAACTAAGGAATGCGGGAATTGCAGTTAATATCTGCTCATGGATTAAGAGCAGGCTGAAAGACAAGAAACAAAGAGTTGTTGTAAATGGAACATACTCAGATTGGACAAATGTGGTAAGTGGGGTTCCTCAGGGTTCAGTATTAGCTTCACTATTTGTTAACATATTTGTTAATGACTTAGACGATGGATGAACAAAAAGTATGTTGGAGGGAGTGTAATCAAAAAGGTACATACTTACAAATCTGGTGGGAGTGCCCGATCATTCAGAAATTTTGGAGTTATTGCTTCACCCATATTGAACATCTATGTGGTGTAGCAATAAACCCCAGCCAACAAATATTTTGTTTCATATATTTCCGGATTTACTCGCTTTAGATCTAAAAGCCCTGTTAATCCAAGTTTTTATGGCAGCTAAAAGTAGTATTGCCCACAAATGGTTTAGTTTAAATGATCTTATGGATGTTTTTTGCCCTTAACCTTATTAGACATTTCAAGGGTCTCTTGATAAAAAATGTTAAAAGAAAAAAGAAAGAAGTTGGACTTGAAAGTATTGTCTCCATTTTTGCTGATTTAATTGCATGGCAATTAAATAAAAAAAGGATGTACTTTCCGTCCAAAGGGATTTGCATATATAAGAGAAATGGGCAACTGACAAATGTCATATGTAATTTAATACATTAAATGTAAAGTTATGCATTTAGTAATTGTTAGAGCAGGATTTCTTCCACAGCTAAAAACAGCACTACCCCGGGGTCAAACCTTTATCCACCTTCTTCAGACACCTCTCTCCTCTCATCCCAGATATCTGGGAGACAAAATAATACACACACCCACAAGGATGTAATATCAAATCCCAGATATTCCAGATATCTGAGCCATCTGAGACACCGGTTTTCTCCCCAGGTGAATGCAGTGCATCTCATGTCGCTGATGAGATTAGTGCATGACTACCAGGTAATAAGGTGTAAATAAGGGCATAAAAATAGAGGTGAATTCTGTTGCTAAAATGGTGTTCTAAACCAGATTCACACTGTTTAGCTAGAGATGGAGGCCTATGTACCTACTTAAACTCCACCTGTTGGTTCTCCACTATCGGATGGGTAAAGATGGGGTCCTATCTCTTGTGATAATAGCGAGTCTCATCTTTTGAGTGCTATATTTTTGTTTTCCCTTACTGGTTAAATGTTGGTAAAATGTAACACCTACTCAAGGTTCTCAAAAGATAGCCATGATGTAAATTGAAAAACGATTGGCAAAACCTTTTCAAGGTATTTCTAGGTCTCCAAAAAAGGAACATGATATGAGATGGGGTAAGTTATAAATTGAAAATCCAGAGGCTTATTAGTATAAATGTAACATTAATAAGATAATTAGTAGTCTATTTTCCAACTTATATACAATGAAACGATAAATAAAATTTTGATCTAGATAATTGATCAAGACAATCTTGCTTCTTTTACATTACATTATATAATTTACATTATTGACTTGATTGATTCTTGTTTATATACCATAATACCCTAATTCATTACAAAGTTTCCATTTGTACTTAGGTCTAGGATATGTGTGTATGATGGGAGGATGTATGTAAGGTCTTGTTTGACAGATCTCGAATGCTTGGATTTAGTTGTTTCCTTTTTATTTTATCACACTTGCCTACCCACAGAAGAAGAAGACTGTGAGTGCCTGTGAAGTGGAAGGAAAAACTAAGAAAGTAAAAACTGTGCCGCAAGCTTGCACCGACATATGATGAGAGAAGGTCTCTACCAAGTGTCTATCCTGATGACAAAGATAATGACAGATGCAGAACCAGATACAGAGTTTGCTGACTAAAAGACAAAACCAAGAAAGAAGTCTTATTGTGATTCTGGACCCAAGAAAAAGGATGGGCCAAACTCTTGTTCATTGACCTGGAAGTGTGAACATGTATGTATCTACTGGCAAAAAAAAGATGCAAAGATCTGTGAGAAAGTCACATACTCTATGTCTGAAAATCTGTACATGATGGACCATTGCCTTGACCAGAGCATTTCATTTCAAGCAATATTTTTTTTTTTTTTTAACCATATGACCTCAGGGGCCTGGCTTAGTGTGATGGGTAAGATTGGGTTTGTATGAAGATTGTCTGAGCCTATGTTTTCACTGTTTTGTCGTTTTGTACTTTTTTTACTCTTTCCTAGCCTTGTCTTCCTTTTGTGCTGTCCCTTGGCTTCTAACACTTATGCACCTTGTTCTATCAACTAGCTAGGAAATAGAATGTACTAGCATCTGATATTTTGCATAAGCTTTGGTTTGTTTGTAATATCAGTGCATAATTGTGTTTTAAGAAATGTTTGTTCAATTCTTTATAATAATTGATTTATCTATGTTCTAGCTGCTGATAATGATTATAGTAATCTTACTATTGGTTATTAATCATATCCATCATTTCAATCCCTATTATGTACAAGACAACAGGTATCAAGCTAAATTGGCTCCATGATTTAATTTGCAACTAAATTGATAACTATTGCACCACAATCTGGACAAACCATGATTTCATGAGTCTTGTGTTAGATTTATAATCACTGAAATCCCATCCAATGTGGCTTAACAATGATTTAAAGATCAAGATACGGAGTAAAAAACAGGCATTTAAATTATACAAACAAGAGGGGACTGAGACTGCTTTACGGGAGTACAAGGAAATCAACAAGGCTTGCAAAAGCGCTATTAGACTGGCTAAAATAGAAAATGAAAAATGAATTGCAAAAGAGAGTAAGACTAACCCTAAAATATTTTTTAGGTATATTAATGGGAAGAAGGCTGGGAAGGAAGCTATAGGAACATTACAACGTGACACAGGCCATATGAAAATTAGTGACCAGAAAAAGGCAGATGAGCTAAATAGGTTCTATTCTTCGGTATACACAAGGGAGGTACCAGTGGTTGGGACACTGCAACATAATGGTACTACACTACCTTTGCCAAATAATTGGTTAACACAGGAAGTGATCCAAAAGAGGTTAGAAAAAATAAATGTTAATAAAGCCCCGGGTCCTGATGGAATACATCCAAGGGTACTAAGGGAACTGGGTTCTGTAATAGCCAAACCATTATATTAAATTTTTCAAGATTCACTCAACACAGGGTCTCTACCAGATGACTGGAGAAAAGCAGATGTGATACCTATATTTAAAAAGAGAGCAAGAGCAAATCCGGGGAATTATAGAACAGTGAGCCTCACTTCCGTAGTGGGGAAACTTTTAGAAGGGTTAATAAGGGATAATATACAAGAATATGTCTATTGGAACAGGATTATAAGTAGGAGTCAACATGGATTTATGAGGGATAGTTCATGTGAAACAAATCTAATTAGTTTCTATGAGGAGGTTAGTAGGAACCTGGATCAAGGCAACTCTGAACTTTTGATATAGTGCCACATGGGAGACTGTTGTGCAAACTAAGGCCCTCATTCAATTGCAATTTGGCCAATTGAATAGGGCTCTAAATTAGCACATAACATATTTTTTTAAAGAAGTTTTTAGTTAGTAAGCATCTATCCAAAAGCAAGGTTTTCACTAATTAATAACTTCTTTAAAAAATATATGCTGTGTGCTTATTTAGAGCCCTATTCAATTGGCCGAATTGCAATTGAATGAGGCCCTAAGAGATACAGGAATTGCAGTAAATATCTGTTAATGGATTGAGAGCTGGCTAAAAGACAGGAAGCAAAGGGTTGTTGTAAATGGAACATACTCCGATTGGACTAATGTAGTAAGTAGGGTTCCACAGGGTTCAGTATTAAGTCCTCTCCTTTTTAACATATTTATTAATGACTTAGAGGTGGGATTGGAGTGTGGTCTCCATTTTCGCTGATGACACAAAGTTGTGCAAGGTACTTAAATCAGATAATGATGTGCTTTCCCTCCAAAGGGAATTACATAAAATTGAGGAATGGGCATGTAAATGGCAGATGAGATTTAATACGCATAAATGTAAAGTTATGCATCTGGGAACGAAAAATAGCCAAGCAATTTATAATCTTAATGGAGCAAATCTAGGTGTATCAGATATTGAAAGGGATTTGGGAGTGCTTGTGGACAACCACCTAGGTAACAGTGCTCAAAGCCAAGCAGCAGCTGCAAAGGCAAATAAAATATTAGCATGTATTAAGAAGGGTATAGAAGCAAGGGAAGCAAATATAATTCTGCCAATATACAAATCTCTAGTACGCCCTCATTTGGAATATGGAGTACTATTTTGGGCACCACTTCCTAAAAAGGACATTTTAGAGCTGGAAAAGGTACAGAGGAGGGCCACAAAACTAATAAGGGGAATGGAGGGGCTAAGTTATGAAGATAGACTAACCAAATTAAACTTATTTTCTCTAGAAAAAAGGCTTTTAAGAGGAGATATGATTACCTTATATAAATGCATCCAGGGTCAGGGGACTGGATTTATTTCTAATTACAAAGGGAATTCAGGGTTCTCATGGATAATTAGAGAGACAGTATTGATTCAGGGAGAAATCCGATAGCCAATATCTGGGGTCAGGAAGGATTTTTTCCCCCCCTTTGAGACGATTGGCTAAGTCTCATTTGTTTTTGTTTTTCTGTTTGCCTTCCTCTGGATTAATTAATAATTAAAAATAAAATAAAAAATAAATAATTAAATAATTGATTAATAATTAATTAACAACAAATTAATTAATATTTAATCCGCATATTGCAGATCAGAGGAGATCTTAAAAAGTTGAACTTGATGGACTGAAAGTCTTTTTTCAACCTTAATTACTATGATTGTCATGCTCTCATTCAACGTGCTTTTTCCACCTGGATTGTGAACTTTGAGCAAAGGTCTCCTTTATTGAAAATTTTCCAGTTTTGTTGCAGGGACATCACATGGAGCATCGACCATACTGGGTTATCAGCTCTGTGGCTCTATGGGCACAATAATCCCTGTCATATTCTGTTTCCCTGTGAGCTTTCTCCTTTTGGCACTCTTTTGAAGTCAGTTTCAAGATGACACCTTGCCTTTCTTATTATGACTATTGCATTTTTATGTTTTAATTGCAATGCTTGTAATGGCCTGTTGTATTTTTCTAGCATTTACAACACTTTTTAGTGTTGTGGGCGGAGGGGGGTTTAATATGTAGCGGAAAAGATGCTCCATTTTGTATATTGCCTTTCATATTGTATTTTGTGTGTACTGTCAGCATTGTTCCTTTTTTTGTTTTTTCACCTCCAAAGCATAATACATACCTGTTGTTTTGGCCTGTAAGCATAATGTTGCAAAAACAGATCATGCCATGTCTTAGATAATATACTAGTCAACAAATACTGAAACCTCCATATACCCCTTTTCAGAATTGTCAACCTATATTTAAAGATCGCCTGAGGAGGGAACAGGTGAATGAGAATGATCATGGTTCCACAGAGGTTTCTCCTCTAAAATGTTTCCTCCTCTGAGTATCATTCTAACATAGTTGTTCTTTCAGAACAAAAGGAAGGATTGTAAGGGGTTAAATGTTATATTCAGGTATATTCAAGAGTTGGACATCTTGCTCAACCTTTGCCTTGCTGGCTGCTGACCGCAAGGTCTGCACATTCCATACAAATCTCTACCAACAACCTTCAGGGAATTTTTATTTCGTCAACAGGGTCCTTATTTTATATATATACATAGAATTTGTGTTCTGTTTTCCTACCCTTGGTACTTCTCCTTGTCACCAAGAAATAGATGTGTAAATGGAATATGTTTCAATTTGCTGACCACCTGTGTCCTGTGTTTGTTAACCATAGAAAGGAAAATACCAGTGCAATTTATAATCTTAAATCTTGGGGTATCAGATATTGAAAGGTATTTGGGAGTGCTTGTGGACAATCACCTTGGTAACAGTGCTCAATACCAAGCAGCAGCTGCAAAGGCAAATAAAATCTTAGCATGTATTAAGAAGGGTGTAGAAGCAAGAAAAGCAAATATAATTCTGCCACTATACAAATTCCTAGTATGCCATCATTTGGAATATGGAGCACCACTTCAGAAAAAGGACATTTTTGGAAAAAGTAATAAGGGGAATGGAGGAGACTATTTATAATCTGTTGAATTCTCAATCAAAGGAGGTCGTGACAGCGGATTTGATAGATAACTTTAAGAAGGGATTGGATATATTTGTAAATAAAAACGGCATACAGGGTTATCCTAGTTTATTAGAGAGGGAGTATTGATCCTCGGAGTAATCCAATTGCCAATACCTGGTGTCGGGAAGGAAGTAATTTTTTTCCGCCTTTTGAGACAATTGGCAAAGTTTCACTGCAGATTAGAGGAAATGTTAAAAGGTTAAACTTGATGGACTAAAAGTATTTTTTCAACCTCAATTACTATGTAATTATAGAACTATGTAAGCAACATTATCCAGACATAGTTCTACCCCATATATACTGATTTTACATAACATCCATGATGATATTCCATTATTTGATACTTCTTTTTTTGTAATAAATAACATTCCATTATTTAATCCTTCTTTTTTTTAATAAACAACATTTATTTTTCAGACAACAAATCTTACATAAAACATAATGGAAATCTTAAATAGGGCTGAAGGGAGGAAAGCTCCAAGATGCCTGACCACAGAGTGGGGAAATGGCACCCTTGCAGGCAAAACAGCAAGCCTCCACTCCTCCTAATGCCAGCCCCTAACCCATCAGGGCCTCAATACTGTCGTTAAGACATGCCCATGAGGTAGGGACAACTTCCTTTATTACCCCTTCACTCAGGGGAATCCCCCACCCACCACAGAGCAGACACGGGATACCTCATGACTACAATACCCTCTCTCATAGCATTGGCCCATTGCACGCCTTCCCTGAACTCAAGCATCATAAGTTAAATTAACCCCATCTGTCAGAAACAAAATATCCGCATCTCTGTCTTCAAACTCAGGATTGAGAAGCGCCTCGAACCCCAGCTTTCAAATGGAACTTGTTGACTTTCTGGCACCCTATATCTAAGCTGGATTGGTTTCTGGTGCTCCTCCATACTCCCCTCCTAATAATTTCTGACCAGACTATCTCAGAAACATAATTTTCCACTCAGAAATGTCTCTCTTCATGTCTCTAACCATTCTTTTTATGGAAACCACTTTCAAATCATTGCCACCTGCATGGAATAGTATGATACTCAGGCTACAATAGCAGTGAGCATTTGACCCTATGAGCCCACTAATTTGTTACCAGCCTAAACCCCTGATACCAAATCCCTGAGCCTGTATATCCTTGTGTGGCACACCCAGCTGCAGGTCATCTCATGTAACTGCAGCAAACCGATGAGCCCAATACACGTATGAGGGGCCAACAATCCAAAGCTGCTCCTTTTGGCCTGCAAATGATACATATCGGCATTAGTATACTGCAGTTGCTGTTCTCACATAATTCTGGAAGCGCCGGGATTCCCATCTTCCAATTCTCTTGACCACCTCTTCAACAAACCCCAATCGTGCCACCTATATGGCTGCACCAAAACGGAATGAATGGGTACCGAAATCTGCCTGTTGGAACCTTAAACCTTAACATTTTAAAACCTTAGAGAATTAGAAGCGAGAAAGAGCAAGGCCATTCTCATGAATTAACAGCAGGCCGGGATAACCCTGGTGCTGCTTCAGATAATGCATCACATAATCAAAAGGGCAACAATCTGTACCCACCCTGTGTAGGATAATTTCCTTCCCTTTTCCTTCCTGATCAGTGTTAGAGCTCTTGAGCCAGAAAATGCTAGGGAAAAGACTGAACAGAAAAGCAAAGTTTCATGGGCCGAATGACAAACTACATTAAAAATTGATGATAACCGTAACAGTAATGCAAATGTAATGGGGCGCCTCTTATCATGTCTGTGTCTCACCCTAAAAATTCTGTGCACCACACGGCTGATGATAAAGTCCTTTGTCATTTCCCTTAGCTAGCATAAACATGAAAGCTAGGGCCACAACTGATGCTGCCGACTTATCCGTGTCGGTGCATTGTAACAAAAGCCCATCCTCTTATCTTCAGATCTGTTATCATCCTCTTATCGGCACCACCTGCCATGGCCACCAACTCATTCCAATTCACCCAGATTCATTCCAAAATACTGGGGCCAGGGATCATCTTATTGACGAAGCTATCTCTCTTCTACATGCTCCAAGAGCTGCAATGGAATACTGTTGCCTTGCATCTGGTCTTCCAGGGCCAGTATGAAGTGATCCTACTGGATCGCAGATGGTGGGTGTTGTCCTAATGCCTTTGCATCCATCTCCTTGATGCGGGTGCAATCTTATCTGCCTCTCTTGGCTTGAATACACTTCTCTTTCAGAGCCTGAACGTGCACAGTTGCAACAACATGATTTGTGGCTGCAGGATCTCGATGTCGATCTCAATCATGAGTTTGTTGTAGCCTTCTTGGCCCTGGCCGGCTGTGCAGCTCTCGCCACAGTAGTATTGTCGGCATGGCCTGAAACTACAACCTGGTTGTCCTCTTGCCTCATCTCATTCTCGATCTATGTCCGCATGCCTCTGACCATAGGCATCATGGCAATAAGCTCCACACCGCTTTGTCACTGTCCCTTTAATAAAGCAACATCTCTGTCATTCTCTGCAGACTGTGGGAACTTAGTTTGACCAGTTTCTTAACTGTTGGAGTCATATTATAGCTCCTAAGTTTGCTATTACCCTTATTTCCCCTTGGGTGAGGGTGTGCAAGGGGGTGTATCAGATAGTATCACCTGTTTTAAAGGTGTATCTGAAAGAGTAGGCTGAAGTGAGGAACCTACACCTGTTTCACTTGTCTGTTCTACTCTCTTTTGATTGGAAGGTGCTGGCTACTGTGACTCCATGCCAACTCCTGTTATTAAAGCCTGTCTCTTCTCACCTTCCTTTTGCAGGCTGCGAACACTAGAGACACACTGCAGCGCAGACCTGCCAGAGGAGCAGGATCTCTCAGGGTCCCCCAAGCCAACAGTCACTGCAGGCTGTGTCTGTGTAGCCACATGGGGATCTATCCCACCTATGTGTTGTGAAGTACACAGTCGGTTTTAAACCCTTAACCTTACCCTAAACCCTAACCCTAACTCTAAACCCTAAACCCTAAATGTCACAATCTGCTACTTGGTAAGAACCTGGTTTAAACCTATCCAGCTTAATTGTGCGGTCCTTTTACACCTCTGATAGCAGAAGATGGACCAAACACCACTACCGCGCCCAGGGTATCAGGAACACCATATAATCCCTTAGAATTAGGATTAATGCACAGAATGACACTTACACCTTGTTTATGTAAGTCCAGGAGGTGGAGGCTCCCACGTTGGCTGCAGTGAGCCGCAGGCTCATTGCAGGACACAAAAGGGGCCGCATTTGGGGAGGTGGAGGCTCAAAAAACATTAAAAAAACACACAAAGAGACACACTCAAAAAAAAAACCTTACCCACACCAAGGGGGAACACCCAGGACCCCTGCAACACTGCTCAAATCACAAATTCTGTCAAATTTAAAAAGTTTAGCCACTCGAAAATCTCCTAAGCAAGAGAAAAAATGGTCGCTGATAAAAACGAAAACGAGGCTACACGACCGCTAAAGCCGCTAAATCCCACAAAGCAAATACGGCTTTTACAAAAACCCGTACGACCTACAACATACACTATTAGTAAGGACGCTTCATCATACAAACCTGCCTACCACATACACATGCACCGCCATTTTACAACACTAACTTACAGAATTCGGAAGTACCCGGCTACACTAACGGCTTCCCCTCGCGCACACAGCCTATTTACACTACACACTGCACACATTGCTGACACTTACACCTTAGCTCCACAACACTAGAAAGCTACATTGTATGCTGCGGGAACATCAAAACAGATTGTCAGCTCTTCACTACAATGCTTCCTGCATGTATTACTTACAAATAGATAAGTATATTAATTTATTAATTTAATACTTATTTAATTAGCAGCACAAAATACATATACACAAAAAACTAAAATAAACCCTATCGCAATAAATGCAAAAGACATTCACTGCGCGCCTCACATTGAGCGCCAACGCTGCTCATATCACACAGACTACACCACGGGACAGCCTTGCAATAAGCACAATAAACAGATCAGCGCCGACCTTACAATGACAGCAACAGTGCCTCTGATAAACAACCAAGCGGCCCGCAATGAGCGCCGAGATCTCACACCACCACAAAAAATAATGTCTGCTGCCCCAAATAACATTCCTTGACTTACAATTCTATTGCCGTCATTTTTTGACGGGCAATTCGCTATTTAACTATAACCATTTGCTGTAAACACTCAGACTTTCTCTTTTATCTGTCGACTACCCCCTGTGTTTCTTTAATTAGGTGGGGCTGGAAAAAATAATAGGCTGCCCCTGTTTACGGGGAAAACCTGGACATCTGATGAGCTCAGGCCATTAAACTTATCCTGGTGATTATGTTAACTATAACAATTTGCTGTAAACACTCAGACAATCTGTTTTATCTGCCCAAGACCCACTGTGTTTGATTTTTTTAGGTGGGGCTGGGTGAGTCATCACCAGATAACCACACTATAACATAATCAAAATACATACAATTTATATGTCATTTTAACCATAAGTAATACAAAAATACATAACTATAACAATAAACAGGGTAACTTCTTGCCAGTCCTGGCCCAGGCCATAGTGTAAAATAGTCCAGTCAGGCACTGGGCATGACACTAAACCCTAACCCTAAGCCTAACCCCTAACTCAAAATCCTACCCCTTAAACCTAAACCCTAATCCTAACTTTAAACCCTAACCCCAACCCATATACATAAATCTAGGAAATTGACTAAAATCTCAACCGAAACTGACTAAAATCTTGGCTGCGTCACCTAGTGGCCAAAAGCCACCATTGCTAGTGGCCAGCTAACAGGAACGGTCTGGGAAGGATAGCTAATCGGAAAGGTCCAGGAAAAGTAGTCTATAGTATACAGAAAATACAACACAGAAAGAAGAGGATTATTTTCTCCTCTGCTTCATGTGTAATATAAGGTAGTAATAGAGCATTTTTTATCTTTTATCTTTAAGCTACGACAGGGCTGTTTGAACATTCAGTAAAATATCTTATAAAATTCTTCTTTTCACTAATACGGCTAAGGTGGATCAAACACAATGTTTTTTTTTTTTTTTTTTATCTACTTTACTGCTTTTGGCTTTTCGTAATGGGACTCTGCAACACAAAATAATTTTTTCACTAGTTATCTTTATAAAACATGAAAAACTGGCCATGCATTGTAAAAAATGTTTTCCTATAGTAAATAATTCCTAAGATATTCAGCATTGCTTGTGACTTCAAATACAAATTAGCTCATCTGATATGTTAATTAGCAACACAGAGCCTTATTCTATTCAAAGCTCACAAATGCCTCTAACCCGTCATTTTGTCTTCCAGGTTTTTTTTTCTAAATGTGTAGATCGATTCTATTGACACAAGATCACAATTTACCTCCTTAAGCCTAAACTCATAAGCCCTGCCTTTTTAAGTCTGATTTCATTGGGCGTGATCATATGATCTGACAATATTTAAGCAAGCACATCATTTACTTAGTAAATTAGTCCGTCATCATGATGTCAGTAAAACATGGAAGTTACACGTAATCTGCAATCTGAGGCTAAGAATTAATTAGTGCCAATAAGAAATATTTGCTGATTGGGCGCACAATCAAGAAAACTAGCACTCTATAAAATGCATTAGATCATCTGTTTTAGTCCATGCAGGTTTCATGATATGTATTAACCCCTTGAGCACTGGATCAATATTACTCAGAAATAACTTTAAGATATATATATATATATATATATATATATATATATATATATATTTTTATTATTTTGTATTTCGCGGTTTTGTGAGCCTGGATGCATATCGGACCTCTAAACGCTAATTGATTGACATGTAACCTCCATGTTTTACTGACATAATGATGATGGTCTTATTTTCTATTGGTTGTTTCGAAATAGGTAGTTAAGGCCTTGCTTAATTGATCATGTTCCTGCCCTGAACTGCTACGTACGGGTTCATGGTTTACGGTTTCAGCCCGGAACTAGTGGACTTGATCAACTGAATAGCACCGGAATTGTAGCAGACTGCGAGCAGCAGCAGGCCCGCAGTTGCGGGCTTCTAATGGAGACGCAGGCTTTTAACTGAATGAGGCTCTAAGTGTTTGAAAAAGCTTTTGCGAGTCCTATTTTGTACTCGTAATATTTTTGACAGAAACTTGATATTTTTTTCAGTTGCAGGTTAGACTTTATTTGCAAGCTAGAGCTACGGGTCTAATAGAATATTCATTTTGTGTAACTTTAATTATTTAGAGCTTGTAATATTTGAGCTGTGCTAAAACCAATGGCTGTCTAAGGCATTTTCTGCAGCTTTGGCTGTCCCATAGTGATTGTGGATCAGATTGCGAGTAGCCAATAGCTAATAGAATATGTGGCAATATTGAGAGATTTCAAGTGTATAAATGTACGAATTGGGCAATGGAGTAGGTCCCTTAGTCTGCTTGCTTGTTTCTGTGGTGGCAAATATAATGTGCTCCAATGTTACCATGCAATTAGATCCCCTCTCCGTCATTTATCAAGCACTCTGAGTTATAAATTAGCATATTCAGCTATACATTAATGTCGACGAACCACACAAATAATTCTGAATATCTCAGGAATTATTCACTTGGTACACCTAGTATAAGGTATAGCAAGTTGTTTTTGCTCTTTAAGATTAAACCAATTTGTTGGGGTGACACTGTCCCTTCAAATTATCATAATTTATTTTTCTGCAGAAAACACGATTTTTAAAATGTGTGGCACATATGAGTTACAGTGGTCCATTAATGATTAATTAAACACATTTAGGAATTTCCAAAACTAGGGTACATTTGCTTTATGTGACAGCAAATCATATAATTTTTTTAATGCATTACATACATTAAACAGAATTAAAACAATCAACCATTGAGAAACATAATACAGAATTTCTATTTGAACCTATCCACTATAATAGTTGTAGTAATTGTGAGTTTGTCAGTAACGCTATATTAAAACTTGTGGGCTACGCATGCACAATGAGCGCCAAAGGCGAGGCCCGAAATTTACAGGTTTGACGTAATCTGCAATGAGCGTGTGAGGCCCATAAAGTAGAGGAGGTGAAACAGGCTAGCAATGAGAGCCTTCGTCGCTCATTGCGAGGCCCGCAACTTAGATGGGGTAGAGGCTTGCAATGAGTGGGCTCATCGTGAGGCCCGTAAAATAGAGGGCGGAGGGGCTTGAAAGGATCGCCGGAGGCGCTCATCGCGAGGCCCACAAGTTAGAGAGGGGCAGAGCCTCGCATTTTGTGGGAAACAGCATTTGCAGGCTTCATATTGTATTGCCGTGATTTTTGACGAGCAAGTTGCTAGTTTTAAATAAAACATAAACTTGAATGACAATATAAAAAAAATGGTGTGTACAGTGTATATAAAATATATGAAAATATAAATGAACAATACAGAGTTACCAATATTAAATCCACTATGTCTGTGGATATGCACAGCTATTTGGTTTTGTTTGCTTTTAAGTTCTACCTTTCATCAGAAATGCATTATGTAGGATTTAGATTATTATGTTGCTTTTGTTAGATCACTAATGGCTAGAATAATTAAATACATAGATAAAGCTTGCATTCTATAGCTTAACTCCTCATTAATTAATGAGTTATTGTTGACCTATAGGTTAACACAATGTTAAATATTTGTATTAAGCTGTGGGATATGTTGGAGCCCAAACAATAAAATATAACAACAATATATAGCTATGCAAGGCTTGTAAAACATATTATTGGTACACATTGCGGTACTAATAATATTTTGAATAATATTTTGAATTTGGATAAATAATTTGTTTAATGAGCTGGAGACAGACATCTTGGAGAGTGAAGTGAGATGGGCCCTAGGATGTCTTGCTGATAACAAGGCTGCAAGAGTTGCTGGAATCCCAGCTAAACTGTTCAAAATTCTAAAAGATGATGCTGTGAAAGTGTTGCTTGCATTATGCCAACACATTTGGAAAACTCAACAATAGCCAATAGACTGGAAAAGATCAGTCTATATTCAAATCCCCAAAAATGCAGTGCTCCAATTATCAAACAAATGCACTCATATCACAAGCCAGCTTAAGATCCTGCAAGCTCAATTCCGGCAATGGACCAGGTACTACCAAGTGTGCAAGCCGGGTTTCACCGAGGCACAATAAATCAGATTGCCAGTGTCTGCTGGGTAATAGAGAAAGCAAGAGTTCCAGGAAAAACATTTACTTCATAGACTATTCTAAAGCAATTGACTGTGTGGATCACAATAGTATGTGGCAAGTTCTTATAGAGATCCTGAGGAATCTGTATGTAGACCAAGAAGGCATTGTCAGAATCGAATATGGACCAACTGAAGGGTTCAAGATTGCAAAGGAATGCGACAAGGTTGTATGTTGTCACCTTTTTTTTTCACTTATATTAGGAGTACATCATGTATAAGGCCGGGCTGGATGAATCCAAAGCTGAAATTAACATTGCTGGAAGAAATATTAACAACCTGAGATACTGCACTCAGAGACTGCACCCACTGAAGAAATTTGCTTCTGAGGAGGAAAGCTATGGCAAGTCTGGAAAGCTATTGAAACATAACTATATTATACTATCACCAAAGGTCTGAATAGTTAGAACTGTGGTAATCCCAGTAGTGACATACGGATGTGAGGGCACCCAGACAAAAAAAGTGCCCGTGGGCACTGATGTCAGGGGGCACTGCAGGCTGAATCCTGGTCTGCATGGTCCTGGGAGTGTGGTGTTGAGGGCTGAGTACTATAGTCAGTGCAGCAAGGGAGAATGCACTGACCAGAAAGGTAAGCGGGGAGTGGATGGAGGCAGTGTAGGGCAGGTGGAGGTAGCAGGGAGTGGATGGAGGCAGTGTAGTGCAGCAGAGGGCAGGTGGAGGTAGCAGGAGTAGATGGAGGCAGTGTAGGGCAGCAGAGGGCAGGTGGAGCTAGCGGGGAGTGCATGGAGGCAGTGTAGGGCAGCAGATGGCAAGGGGGAGGTAGTGGGGAGTGGGTGGAGGCAGTGTAGGGCAGCAGAGGGCAGGTGGAGGTGGTGGGGAGTGGATGGAGGCAGTGTAGGGCAGCAGAGGCCGGTGGAGGTAGCAGGGAGTAGATGGAGGCAGTGTAGGGAAGCAGAGGGCAGGTGGAAGTAGAGGGGAGTAGATGGAGGCAGTGTAGGCCAGCAGACGATAGAGTGAGAGACAATGTGACAGAGAGAAAGGAGGGAGGAGAGAGAGAGAAGTGGAAAGACAGTAAATCAGAAAATGTAGAGAGCGAGAGACTGTGCTACAGAGAGAGAAGAGAGTGTAACAGATAGAGTGACAGAGGATTGAGAGAGCGGAGATGAAGAGGGAGTGAGAATGACTGTATGACAAAGAGAGGAGGAGAGAGTATGACAGAGGGAGGGGAGAGAGAGACTGCAACAGAGAGAGAATGGAGAGAGTGTAACAGAGAGAGAAGATGATGAGGGAGACTGTATTATAGCGAGTGAGACAGAGTTCTAATAAGTGAGACTGCCTTATAAGGAGTGGCACAGACTGCTAATGGCTGATACTGCCTTCTATTTAGAAGCACTTCAATATATGGGATTATCTTCTAATGATTAGGACTGTCTTAAACGACCGAGTCATCCGAGGACATCCCGGGGAAGGCAGCCCGGTAGCAGGAGGCAGAACAGAACTCTGCTTGCCCCACATGGGGAAGGTCAGGCGCTAGCAATGGGGGGATAGGGGCATGAGGGATAAAACTGGGGGAGGGGGATAGAAAAGAGATATCTGGGGGAGGCAATGGGGGCTAAATCTGGGGCTAAAGATGGGTACAGGACCCGGATTCAGCCTGTAGCATGCTATTAAGGGGTGTGCTTTTGTGTGTGCTGGGTGAGACATGTGAGTGGGCGCGCTATTGACTGCCACTCTATTGACAGGCGTGCTTTAGTGTGCGCGTTAATGCGTTGGCGTGCATTTGCCGGTGCGCATT
Organism: Discoglossus pictus; assembly: GCA_027410445.1. Taxonomy (NCBI): domain Eukaryota; kingdom Metazoa; phylum Chordata; class Amphibia; order Anura; family Alytidae; genus Discoglossus; species Discoglossus pictus. The sequence continues at coordinate 220,380,447 of CM050166.1, read as the reverse complement.
CCTCAGGCGCCCTATAGTCGTGCTACCGAATGTGAGAGCTGGACCATAAAGAAAGCTGAGCACCATGAAATTGATGCCTTTAAACTGTTGTGTTGCAGAAACCTGCTTACAGTCTCTTGGTCTCCAGTGAATCACTACTACAAGAAATAAAGCCAAACTGTTCAATGAAATGAATGATCATGAGGCTAAAGCTCAAATATTTTGGCCAAATCATGAGAAGACTTTGATGCTGGGAAAGATTGAAGGCACACAAAGAAGGAGAAGGACAGATGAGGTTAATGAAGCAATGATAGTAACAGGATAGGAGAAAAAAGGTGGCTCAAGATATATAAAGAAATCAAGGTGTAGACTAGGGGTGCTACTTGCGGATATACATATTATATAATAGTAATGGAGGGGGAAAGAAAAAGTATCCTTTTGAACTGTAGTGCACACCCTCTGCCCTAATAACAATATAGAACAGCAAAAAAATAAAACTTAACGTTTATTGATGTATAAAATTGGTATTAAAATACTGATACACTGACAAGATACTGGTAGTAGTGAATATCTGGAATATCAATTTGCGGTAGGACTTCCTCATAAAAATTATGGAATTGTGAAGATATTGTGTATCATCTATCCCCTTGCACACAATAATAATAAGTGACAACAAGTGCTGGAAAACTGATAATGGGAGATATAACAAATAAGCAGAGACAAAGGTCCTGATATTGGACCTATGTATTAGCATAGATGTATATGCCACATACAAAAATAAAGTGACTGTGCTATATATATAGAGAGTAATTGTTATTTATATTATTATTTTCATTGTTATCCTCCTTAGTTTTCCTTTTCCTCATTATCGTTAAGCTTAATCTTTGAGGGGCATATAGGGAGGGTTTGAATAGTCATAATTATGTTATCATATACTACGTACATGAAACCATATATAAAATTAATCACTGATTAACCTTAGTGGTAGGTAGATAACTTAAATAAATGGTGTAAACGTGAATCCATCATTGAGGCCCCATGGTTTTTTGGTTTTAAGTGTGAAAATCCAGTAGGCCTCTCTTTTAAGTAATTCCCTATCTATATTACCTCTTCTGATGTTTTGTTTAATACCGTCTATAGCTGTGAAAGATATATAACTTAGATCACCATTATGGTGAAAGTTCACATGGTTGGCCACTGGTGTGTCATATTCTTTGGTAATGCTGTATATATGTTCTAGTATTCTGCGTCTCAATTCTCTGCAGGTTTTTCCTACATAGTTCATACCACATTTACAAAGCATGAGATATATGACCCCTACAGTTTTACATGTCATTAATTGTTGAATTTTGAAGTTGTCTTTTCCATCTTTTGAGGGGAATGTTTTAGTAGTATTCACATATTTACATGCTTTGCATGATAGGCATTTAAAGCAGCCCTTTGTTCTATTGAACCAGGTATTATTTCTAGCAACTTCTAGATGGCTTTTTGTTAGCATATCTCTCACATTAGTGGATCTTCTACTGGTTATTTGGGCCTCACTGTTTAAAAATGGCCTTAGATCGTCATCATCTAGTAGAATCCTCCTATGGTCGCTGAATATTTTCTTAATTTCATGCCATTTACCATTGTAGGTTCCTATACATCTGACCACTTCATCTTGATCTTTGTTTTTATTAGACAGGAGTGATTCTCTGTCTACTACTTGTGCTCTTTGATATGCTCTTTTTAAGGGTTTATTCTTATACCCCCTCTCTATAAATCGGTGCTGTAAATCTCTGGCTTCCTTCTCAAAGTTGATTTGGCTGGAGCAATTTCTTTTGATTCTTAAATATTGCCCCACTGGTATCCCTTCAATCAATGATTTGGGGTGACTGCTATCTGCCCTTAAAAAGCTGTTTGTCGCTGTTGGTTTCCTATATGTGGTTGTTTGTAGTTTTCCATTCTCTGACTTTGCAATTTTCAAATCCAAAAAAGTAATTGCATTTTCACTCATTTCTGAGGTTAGATATAGTCCCATATTGTTAGTATTAAGTATTTCTATAAAAGTTTTTAAATCTTTTTGACTTCCATTCCATATTAACAAGATATCGTCGATAAATCTTATCCATAATTCGACGTGTTGTATATATTGATCCAATTGGTCAGTGAATACAATCTGCTCTTCCCACCAACCTAAATACAGGTTGGCATATGTGGGGGCGCAGGCTGTGCCCATAGCTGTACCACATATTTGTTGGTAAAATCTATTGAGAAAAACAAAGTAATTGTGTGTTAGAGCAAACTCCAATAATTCTATTATGAATTTGTTATGATTAGAATATTGAATGCCTCTCTTTGATAGAAAATAATTCACTGCTTCTATACCTCTTTGATGTTGTATGCTTGTATAGAGTGATTCCACGTCTAAAGAAACCAGTAGTGCTTCCTTACTAACTGAAATGTCATTCAATTTCAGTAGAACATCTTTGGTATCTTTTACGTGTGAGGCCAGTGTAGTCACAAATTCTTGTAACATGGAGTCCACATATTTACTGTGATTCTCTGTTATACTCTCAATTCCGGACACGATTGGTCTACCCGGAGGTTTTTTGGGGTTCTTGTGTATTTTTGGAATGGTATAGAAAGTAGCTATTTTTGGGTTCAGATTTAAGAGAAAGTCAAATTCATTTTTGCATATGACTTTGGTATTGAAACCCCTGGTCAAGATGTCTTTGAGTTCCTCTATAAAATTATCTGTTGGATCTTTCTCTAGTTTTTTATAGCTTTTCTTGTCTTTAAGGAGTCTTTCACATTCTAAGATGTAGTCGGTTTTATCAAGTAGGACTATATTCCCTCCTTTATCTGAGTTTCTTATAATAATGTTATTATCTTGTTGTAATTGTTTTAGTGCCAACCTTTCGATTTTGGTCAAATTATGGTTGACATTATTTTTACTAGAGATCTTTTTCATATCACGAACCACATTGTTGACAAATAGCTCTATATTGGGACTTATACTGAGAGGTGGTGTGTATTTGCTTTTGGGTTTAAAAGCAGAGTAAGGGCCTGTAGACTGAAATTCTTCATTATCTGCTAGTAAGCTTTCAAGGCTTCTCAAGGTTTTGGAGTGCATAGGTTCAGTTTGGGTTATGTTCTTTCTTTTAGAAAAAAACTTTTTTAACGCCAATTTTCTGGCAAACAAATGGGTGTCTTTAACCCATTCAAAGAGGTTAAAATCCCCTGTAGGTGAAAAGTTTAGGCCTTTTGTGAGAACTGCTAGATGATTTTTTGACAGTGTTTTGGTTGACAAGTTAAATATTTGTAGAGAATCTAGTTCTTCCGAGTTCTCTTTTGTTGGGGTTTGTAAGTATCTAGGTTTTTTCTTCTTACCCCACCTGATCTTTCTCTTGGATCTAAAAAAGTTTTTGTTGGTCTTTTTGCCATTGTGAGGTTACTTGATCCCAATGTATCATTTGTTTCTAGATCAGACCATTCAGATTCAGATGTAGTATTATCTGCATGGGTTTTTGGGGTAAATTGTTTCCTTGATCTCTTAAAAATGTTTCCACTTTGGAAATCATTTAGATCCCTATGGAATTTCTTTTGTTTTCTATCCACCAACATTTTTTTGAAGTTTTCTACATCTTTTTGCAGTTTATTCTCTAATTCTAGAAAGTTGGGATCTGTACTGTGTTGTCTTATTGTCTCCACTTCTTTCTTCAATTGTGGGTCTATCTCTTTCAATTGTGATTGTTCCCATTCTAGAATTAGATTCATAAGTACCTTTGAACATCTCAACAGTACTGTGTCCCATTTCTTAACAAAATCATCTGGTAGGCCTTGAATTGTGGGGAATAAATTGATACGTAAGCCTCTGGGTACTAGATTGTTTGCCAGATAGTTCTCCAAACTGGCTATCTCCCACCATATTCTATATTGTTGTTTATATAGCTTATTTAGTTCAAAGAACTGATTTTTTAGCATGGGCTCTTTATGTACACCTAGATTTATATCTTTATTAAATACACTTTTGGCTTCATTTAGCCAACTTTCTTGGTTCCAATTTTGGAATAGGAATCCTGTTTCAGGTTCCATATTTGTATTTGAAATATACAAGAATATCGAGCTTAACACCTTAGATAGAACTTAGTTCATAAGTAATAGTAGTAACAGGATAGGAGAAAAAAGGTGGCTCAAGATATATAAAGAAATCAAGGTGTAGACTAGGGGTGCTACTTGCGGATATACATATTATATAATAGTAATGGAGGGGGAAAGAAAAAGTATCCTTTTGAACTGTAGTGCACACCCTCTGCCCTAATAACAATATAGAACAGCAAAAAAATAAAACTTAACGTTTATTGATGTATAAAATTGGTATTAAAATACTGATACACTGACGAGATACTGGTAGTAGTGAATATCTGGAATATCAATTTGCGGTAGGACTTCCTCATAAGAATTATGGAATTGTGAAGATATTGTGTATCATCTATCCCCTTGCACACAATAATAATAAGTGACAACAAGTGCTGGAAAACTGATAATGGGAGATATAACAAATAAGCAGAGACAAAGGTCCTGATATTGGACCTATGTATTAGCATAGATGTATATGCCACATACAAAAATAAAGTGACTGTGCTATATATATAGAGAGAGTAATTGCACTTTACATATTGCACCTAGGTATAGTTCATATAATTATTGATACAGTCTTATTAAAGTGTCTAGTGCTGGAAAACTACTGATGGGAGATATAACAGATGAGCAGAGACAAAGGTCCTAATAGTAGACCTATGTATTTGCATAGGTGTATATGCCACATACACAAATAAAGTGACTGTGCTATTATATATAAAAAGTGATTGCACTTTGAATATTGCACCTAGGTATAATTCATACGATTATAATCTTATTTAACTTAATTAAAGTGTCCAGTGCCTATACTGTTAAAGATAAATAATCAATTGTTATAACAGAGTTAATATAAAGCGCTAGTGCTACATAGGGATATACTGATATAATATCCTAATAGTTATAGTACAGGAAGGTCCTATTAATGCTTGTTAATTCTGTTTCACTGCATAAACTGAGGAGCTAGGAGGAATCCCTCTCTACTTCATAATTAAATATAAGGGTAAGTATACATTGATAGTGGTGAGAGTAGGGATAGTATTGCAGTTAGATGTCCGTTTGTAGTGCCTTTACACCTAAGCTCCTAAGTTTGCCTCGCATGGTCTATGCGTCTACGTATGACGTCATAGCGCAACGTCGCGGCGTAATACGTGCAACCCGACGCACGTTTCTGAACATTTCATCAGGGGTTACCGGGGTCGTATCTAAGGAGCTATTTATGCTCTGGGGTTGTCTAGGCAACCTAGTGAATCTTAAAATCATGTTTGTAAAATAAAATATACCATAATTAAAACCTTGCTGAAAATAAGATGGGGAGTAGATAAAGCCTGGATTATAATAGATTTAAGCATAATAATAGATTAAACAGTACTAGAAATACAACTTTGTACTTAATAACATATAGCATAGATGGCCCTATGTTACTAGCAAATATGGTATATGATGGTATATGGTATTGTAATGTCACCTTATAGGTGTCATATTTGGCATTACATATGAGAGGGAGATCACATTGTATATGTATGGATTCATAATAGGTATCTAACCCCTTTTATAAATTTGATCTTAAACAAATGAGAATTAGATGTTGATCATTTAGTGGTATACAAGATACACAGTTTTTTTATATATATGGATACTGTGCAGTATATCTATATGATCTATGAGACTACTGATATAAATAGATGGAACATTATCTTTAACACTATAGGCACTGGACTCTTTAATTAAGTTAAATAAGATTATAATCGTATGAATTATACCTAGGTGCAATATTCAAAGTGCAATCACTTTTTATATATAATAGCACAGTCACTTTATTTTTGTATGTGGCATATACATCTATGCTAATACATAGGTCCAATATCAGGACCTTTGTCTCTGCTTATTTGTTATATCTCCCATTATCAGTTTTCCAGCACTTGTTGTCACTTATTATTATTGTGTGCAAGGGGATAGATGATACACAATATCTTCACAATTCCATAATTCTTATGAGGAAGTCCTACCGCAAATTGATATTCCAGATATTCACTACTACCAGTATCTCGTCAGTGTATCAGTATTTTAATACCAATTTTATACATCAATAAACGTTAAGTTTTATTTTTTTGCTGTTCTATATTGTTATTAGGGCAGAGGGTGTGCACTACAGTTCAAAAGGATACTTTTTCTTTCCCCCTCCATTACTATTATATAATGAAGCAATGAGCATGAGCTTAAGGGAGCTCAGAGTGGCAGTGCCTGACAGATGTGCCTGGCATCCATAGGGTCGGACATGACAATTTAATTTTTTTTATTTTAATTCTATAAAATCAAAATTTTAGAAGCATTTTCTGTGCTTACATATCTCCATTTGTGCTAGAAAAGATGTTATGACCATGAAAGTGTAAACTTGAAATGCATATACATGTGTATATAATATATTACAAATCCCACTCTTGTCATTTTACTGAAACAGGGTTGAAGGACCATTGCAGTTTAAGAAAAAAAAGACACTTGTTTGTCAAATATGTTCCAAACTAACAATATTAGCACCTGTGTAAGCCATGGACAAAAATAAATTTGAGCAAAAATAGGAATTTTTGAAGACCCCTATTTGTGTTCATGAAACCATTTTGTGTTTGTTACTTTACATACTGAGAGCTGGATGATGGAGATGTTTATTTGTAATTAAGCGTGGATGGGGGGGGGGGTTAGAAAGCAAGGAGCAGGTGGAAGTCCAGACTCTTTGGTTAATTTGGCACCACACCCCTTCCCACTCACTAGACAAGAAACCTTACATCATTCAATTCAACCACTGCCCTCCATAAATGTAAATGCCCCTATCACACACACACAACTTCAACACATGTATCATGGATCCCTCCAGAGTCCAGCATAGCTATTTCTTTTTTTCTAAATAAAAACTAGTCCTGTGTTTATTTTCCTGCTTGGAAAATATTTATGTTCCCAATGTGCAGTGGCCGTTTAATAAATTAATTTAATGAAAGTTCTTATGGAAAGCAAATGCTCCTTTGATAATTGTGTTTGGAAGAAATGACATCATGGATTAATTACCATGCTTTTTATTATACTACAAGTGTATTTTGCCTTTTTTATGACGTGAAGTTTTATAATTGTTTTGTACAATCTGTTCTGAGCTTTTATCTACCAATGTAATTCTAGTGCATTTTGGGCAAGCAACCACATCTGTGGTAAATAATATTGAAAAAAGGCATCCAATTTTAGAGCAGGCAGTATTGGTCCACGAACATTGATGAAAAGCTAATCAGCTGCTCAATACATTTCTTAAAGTGCTCAATCACACCAACTCTTACCAGTTACAAACAAAGTATTAACATACCTTCTGGCACCCAGTTCTGGATAATTAGAAGGGGATTGCCTCTGGAGGATCCTTACATCACTCCAGGAAATCAATTGCTCTCTTTAAGATTTCAAATGTCAATCCTTCAGACCCTAAATTAACCTGGAGCAGTAAGGCACAACCTCTACCTCTAGCTTCAAGGGGAGACAGCTTGTAGCTTACGTTGTATTTTGCCATAAAGTTCCTAAAATGTGTTTGTCAGTTTCCTTGGGCTTCTCACTATTAAATAATATAATATATTGGATAAAGGAATAGTAGCCATATTTACCCATGACTCATCTATTGATGCCAAACAACAATGCTCTAAACATTTTAAACAAAAAATGAAAGTATGTATTTGTGGGTTATGTAGATGCGGCAATCTATTCTGGGATTTGTATGGTTAGAAAAAGTCATTTTAACAGATTTTTTATTATTGTGATGCTTGGGTTTAATAGCACCCAGTAACTTTAGAGGGTTACCATTGGGTTTAACAGGTTTGATTTATTGGTGCCATTGTCTGTGGCTCGCATATCAAAGCAAAAATCCAAATTCCTACAAATAGCAACTATCAAATATCATGTGCACCACTGGACAAATCCAAATTATAATACATTCCCTTAATCCACCCTATAGTAAATGTGTAATATTTGTTCCCTCAAGTTGGTTAAAGTACCACCAATGCCCAGTATTTACAGTATACTGTTTTGAAACACTACATTTAATTATATGCAAAAAAATGTTCAGCCTTTTCATCTTTTAAATAATATCTTAAATGTTATATGTAATTACACTTTACTGAAGCATCCATTTCATAACATAGTTTGTCACCTGGGTGGGGACCTTTGATATAGACAGACTGTTCAGTTCTATTCAAAATAATTTCAGAAAGGAATACAATTTACAGTAGAACCCATACATGCTGTCCATTATCAAGTATTGTGTTTAAAATCAACATTCTATTAACAGCTGCTCAGCCCCCCTGTTCCTCCTCGGCCCCCTATCTTTCCTCAGCTCTCTATCCCTGCTTGGCCCTCATGTCCCTACTCGGTGCCCCTGTCCCTTATCAGCCCCTCTGTTACTGCTCAGTCCCCCATCACTCCTCAGCCCTCTGTTCCTGCTCGGCCCTCATGTCCCCCCTTAGCCCCTCCTTTCCTTCTCAACCACCATGTTCCTGCTCAGTCCCCTGTCCCTCCTCAGCCCCCCTGCCCCTCCTCAGGCCCCCTGTCCCTCCTCAGCCCCCCTGTCCCTCCTCAGTCCCCCTGTCCCTCCTCAGCCCCCCTTTCCCTCCTCAGATCCCCTGTCCCTCCTCAGCGCTGGCTCTGCGCATTTGTTGCTGTACTGCAGGGCATGGCTGGAACACACTGGGAAGATGTCTCCTCAGTCCCCCATCAGTCATCAGCACCTGCTCTATCGGCTCTCTGCATCATGGGGCATGGCCGGTATAGGAAGGGAAGATCCACTGAGCATGCAATTTAGCTCATAGCAGAGCCTTTCAGCAACAATTGCTATACTTCTCGTTAAGTGATAGAGAGCTGATAAATGGAAGATGTAGCAGAAAGGATCCCTAAATCTAACTACAGTTAGGAAAATGCAATTTTCAAAACAAAAATGAGTACAGTGGTGTGTGTTATCGCCTAGCTACATCATACCTTATATTGTTGGAGCATTATTATGACCATTTAATATTCCTATAAATAATTTCTCACACATATTTGTATTGTACTGTTGTGTTAGTCTTCAGGAAATTGAACTTGCAAATAAGAAATTTAGTAATTAACGGTGTAGTCAGTTTGTTATAAAACAAATTCCAATATTCTCACTCACCTGTTTTATATAAAATGACCTTGTTATTTGTAATCATGTGTATTATTACTTTGTTTATCCATATATTATTTTAGGAATACCTGCCAAAAATATAACTTTTTCTTTTATTTATTTATTCTTTGTATTAACTTTTATGGAGAGAGCAAAATAATATAAAACATACTACTGAACATACTAATAGACCCTTTAAATAAACAGTTTCTGGCTACTGTGATATAAATAATTTATAAAACAAATACATTTCATTGAGATTTTGTCAAGGCATTTGACCATAGTTCAGCCACATACCAATAATGTATTAAAGTTTATTTTATACCTTCATTGCAATGACAAAGCTGTGGAAGAATATCAAGTTCTATGAATTCCCAGGAAGCAAATAATCTACAGATGCATTATGAGTCACAATGAGCTATTCTACTCATCTCAAGGTTATGCACATGCACTCTACACTACGAAATCTCTGTAAAGATCAATTGAAAGTATGGAAATAGACAAGAAAATGAAATAGTGTAGGCTGTAATTCCAGATACATTTAATCATCCCTTTTTGAATATATATATATATATATATATATATATATATATATATATATATATATAGATTAAATATCTATTGTAAATACATTTCCATTTAAGCAAAAGAGAATAATAAAGCAATGTGCTTGATTCAGGTGATGTCTACTGTATTTAAGTCTGGATTCTGCACTACATCAGAATAAACAAAATGGGCTGTCTTTAAAATGTGCTTCTTAACTCAATGTAATATTTAATCTTTTTGCAAACAATCTATACGTAAGGTGCCGATACTATACTGTTATATTTCACGTCAGCACACTTACTAGGAATTGGTCTCCACAGTGCCAGATTAGATCTCATTTAGTCGTGAATATTTAAAATGGCAGGCTAAACAGCAGAATACATAAAACTGATTACATTTTTAGTGAAACACAATACTGGACTTTAAAATAGCTGGAAAGTGATAAAAGGCATTAGAATTAATTGCTCAATAGTCTCAAGCTCGCAAATCTGCAATAAAAAAATATTTTTTGTATGTTTCATTTCTGTGTTATATGAATCTCGGAAATCAAGGAATTAATAAATATCAGGCCACATACATGGACTATAACAGTTTTTTCATTCATTTTTATTTGATTTTTAAATCGCTGGATTGTGAGCCTGATCGCATATCAGACTTTTAAACACTTGATTGACGTTTAAACGCCATGTTTTACTGATGTCATGATGACGGTCTCATTTACTATTGGCTGTTTCTAAATTATTACTTACGGGCTTGCTTAATTGATCATGATCATGCCCTGAAATGCAACATACTGTTACATGGTTTACAGATTTTGCTTTCGAACATGAAATTGTGGGCTTCTACAATTAACTTGCGTTGTAATTGTTGCAAATTTATGACCCGCAGACTTATGGCCTGTATGAAGGCATGGACTTTAATAAGGCATGGAATTTAATAAGGTCCGAAGTCAACTGAACTGAAACACAATGGTTACTCAAAGAGTGGAATGTACAGGAATTCTTGGAAGAAAAGCCCCAGGAACAGCACTCACCTGAAGATTTAGCCTCACATGCACACATACTTGGAACTAATGACACCCCTGCCTAGCACATCAATCATTCCAACCCTTTCCATGGGCACGTATTACCAGAGAACATATGTCTCAATAATGGGACATTACTGGCAATCCTAGAATAAAAAGTGTTTTGGTAATATGGCCTTGTCCCTTTTTATTAAAATATATTTTTATCAGAACAAAATTACAAAAAATAACTTATATCAAATTAAAAAGATACCTTATACAAACATATATTATTTAATGTTTACATTATATAAACTTAAATTTTATATCCGTCATTACATTTTTTTTTTTATTAAGCAAAACAACTTAACATAAAATTAAATTTAATTTGCAACTTATATACTTTGTCATGTTCACCATGCATGTTAAGTACAATAAAAATGTGCCTGTTTTTACTTAATATACATCTCTCATAGTCCCTTAAAGATAATACATTTTGGGAATGGTTACAATGAGATCCCCGTATACCCTTACAACCACTGTCTCAATTATTTTTTTAGATAACAACAAAAACTATAACATCTCTAATAGTTTCTTCCCCTTCTGGGTCACTACCTTGTCGTGGTGAAGGGGCTTGAGTACCTCAATGAAGATGTGAGCTATACCATGTAGGGTCACCCAAGATAGGCAGGTCATAGCAGAGAGGTCAGACAAATTGTAGGCCACCGAAGAAGGAACGGGCAACTCAATCTAGTATCTTTGTCAAGAAAACCTTATGGATAAGCCTCAGGGACATAATGATTGTGCCTGGAGTGCTGTAGTCCATAAGGTCACAGAGAGTCGGAAACTACTAAACAACATAACAACAATAGTTTCTTGGAAGAAGTTCTTACTACATCAACGTTTGTACTTGGCAAGTTTAACAAAAATAAATACAATTAAAAACATTGCAAGCATCTGTGCAGCTTTGAAATTATCCACTTTAATTAAATTAAATGTGTTAACTTACTTAATACAAGCTTATATATATGGTGGACACAATATACCAGAACCTTAACAAGCTGTGCAATTTATTTTACTTACTAATGTTGCATTCCTTCTGTTCCGTTCTCAATGCATAATTTGTTATGGCATTTGTCAGATTCTGTTGGAAACATAGGATCTTCCCAGTTCGATGAATGCAAGTAACAGCCAAGGTGGCGCGGCAGAGATATCAGTGAATTTCTAGGCAGTGTAAATCGTATAATATACCATAACCCTAATCCTAAGATCTAACACCTAACCCTAAACCCTAACCCCAACAACTAACCCTAACACGTAACACTTAACCCCTAACCCTAACATGTAACTCTAACACCTAACCCTAATACTAAACCCTGAAAAAATGGTAGCGCCACCAAAGGAAAGGTCCAAAACATATTTTAATGCAAAAACAAAAGCCAATGAAATGTATCCATTCAGTGAATAGATTTGAAGATGTATTTCTATGCCATAAATTGTCTTATGGAATCTGATGTGTCAAAGTCTTTAACTTATTGAAGAGGTCAATAAGAAGCCATTCATACATCATATTACTGTGTTTTTCTTTACAATGAGATTCATTCAGAGTTTCTGGGAATCAAATGCTAAATACAGAACATGTAAAACCCTTTGCTGCCCTCTTCTGCTCAAGGAAAAATACATAACTCCAGAGAACGCTCAACACTAAAGGGCCACAGATGTCATTTTTCTTCTATATAAGCTTTAGAACTACACTTGATAAATTGCTAAATGTTTTTTAAAAGCAAAATAAATAAACAATGCCAATGTTTACATTCTTATCTTTTATATGCAATTATTCTTTACTGCAAAGGTCCTTTGTCTTTGTGAAGTAATATCCTTGTAAAATAATTAGCTTTAGATGTCATAATCCCACTGTATCCTTCTTGTTCAATCAAAGCTTCTTCCAATCTCAGAAAGCTGATCAGCAGATACCAAAATGGTAGATTCTGTTGCAGCATAATTCCCTAAAAAAAAAATACCGGTAAATTTGAGGCTGTATTTTTTACACTTTAAACACATTTTGCCTATTGCCATTCTTCAAAAAATATATATTAAATATATGACCACACAGGTCTTTTAAAGTAAAATTAACAGTTGGAAAGTTGATGCGAATAATATGTATTTGTATTACAAAATAGTAACATATTAATTGAGGATGAACAAAGACTTTTAGTACATCAAGTTCAACCTTCAGATCTTTTTTGTTTTATGAATTCACAATTGAGCCAGAGGAATGCAAACAAAAACACCTTTGAAACCCTGCTAATTGTCTCGTAAGGGCATAAAAATCCTTACTGATTACCAAAACTGATAATTAGATTGTACCCAGGATCAATATCCAGACACTACATTTTGTGTTATTATAATAGGAATGTTTCAACTTTTTTGCTTTGGGTGTAAAATGTAGACAAAATCGGAAAGTCAAAACTATGCACTTTTCTTTCAAGCAGGAGTAGCTGAAAAGGGCCAATTAAGTGTAGTCTCCAATTAAACATGAAAGCCAGTGTTGCATCTCATTATAACAACATAAAATGACATCATGTGCAAGATCATAATGCAGGTTTGACCAAGACTAAAGATACAATTGTAAGGCTTATCATAGAAATAACACAGATTTGCATCTTTGTTGAATTATATATTGGTTGTTAAGTTTCTAACTTCATTCAGAAATGTTACTTTTTCTTTTTTTATAGCTATATTCATAGACTTTGTTTTTTTCTATATTTTTAATTTTCTAACTTTATTCACTGTCATCACAGCTAGTGCAGTTACCTGACATCACAGAGGTGGGTCTGGAGTCAATTTGTGTTAAATGGTAATGTATATACCTTACCTGTTACATGTTTTGCACTTGATTATTATATTTATATCTCCTGTGTCCTGTCTCCTGGGTCTCTCTGCCATGTTGTTATAAATATAATTGTTAAATCTGCAAGATGTTTTTTTTTTTTTATGTTTTATTTCCTGGGAATCAAGGAGTTAATACATATCATGGAACCCGCATGGACTAGAACAGTTGCTTTATTGATTTTTTATTGATTTCCACATTTCTGGATTGCAAGTCCCATTGCAAATCTGACTTCTAAACACAAATTGATTGTAGTTTAAACTCCATGTTGTACTGATGTCATGATGACGGTCTCATTTACTATTGGCTCTGTCTAAAATGTAACTTACAGGCTTGCTTAATTGATCATGATCATTTCCTGAAATGCTATGTACAGTTTTGTGGTTTGCATGTTGGGGCTGTAAACATGTTATTGCTGGCTTGAGTCAATTGAATACATCTATATATATATAACAAATTTGTAACTCGCAGCTAAAGGTTCAGTATGAAGGTAATTATGGGCTTGCAATTGAATAGGGCCCATAATATGTAGCATCTTATTTAGTTCAGTAGGAATTGTGAAAGTAGTTGAAATATGAACTACAGACACAACAACCTGCAATCCCAAAACTGGAGCTCTATTGGTTAAACTTCCTCCTATGTACTTTCACCAGGGCTCATCCTAAACCAGTTGACTGGAGCTGTAAGTAGGTCCACATTTCCCAAGGATCCAGGAAAATACGTACCTGCAAAAGATTTATAACACTTTGAATATGATCAAGGGGTACAGGCCAAAAACATGTCTCCTGATGAACTACTTCTTTTTTTAAACTCAAATACAGTGAAACTCAAATATTCCAATATACTCTCAGATAAAATAAACTAATCATGGGGTTCGTTGTGGCCATGGTTGATGGAGCTTCAAATTAACCCCAGTAAGCCCTACATTTACTTCACTCTTTTCTGGGTATGGCTGTTGATTTTGGGATCCCACTAGCCGATAAGAAATCAGAAGGCCCATAACATTTTCTGCATTTTTTAGCTATTTAAATTGATACAGAGACATTTGAATGTAGGCTACCCCGGAACAAAGTGATTGATTTAATGAACAGTGTTTTATTGGTTATGTCATTCACAAAAGTTTATTTGAGGATAATGCAGTCTTTGTTGGGTAAACTTAATTTTGCTTGCTGTATCATACCAATGGGCAGAATTTTTTCTAGGAGGTTTTCGTTAGCCAAAGCTGCTGTAAGGCAGTCGCATCATCACATAAGAGTAACGGCTGAACATAAGGTGGATCTATGAATATGGTATTTGTTTCTGAAGCCATTTAATGGTTGTACTCTTATTTTGAGGCAGCCAGTTTTTAATGAAATATTAGAACTGTTTACTGATATGGTAGGTTCCGGGGGTTTCAGTGTTTACTTTAGAGGTCACTGGTGTGCGGAGGCATGTGGCAAACCAGTAATCTCATAAAGAATTTGTCTTTCCTGGAGTTGTTTGCTATTGTGGTAGCTATATTATGAGGGGATAGGCAAAAAAATGACCATGTTGTATTTCATTGTTATAGTTTAAGTGTGGTTCAGGTGATTAATTGAGCGACTGCCTCTATGCCTCCGCGGGTTTGATTACTGAGGCAATTGATATTGAAATGTCTGCAATTTAATAAATTGGTCAGGGCTTGCCACATACCAGGGATAAAAAATATTATTGCAGATGCTTTATCGAGACTTAATTGGAAGAATTTAATGGAAGCGGCTCCATCAGCGGATCCAGAGCCAACGCAATTCCCAACTCCTCTGTGGAATCTGTGACTCTAATTATGCATTATATGGTCGCATATAACACCTAAGATGAGATGGAAAGGGATGTATGACCATAAGAAAAGGTGGGCCTTTAATTATTTAACTATTCCTTGAAGGAGGGTATTATCCAGGCCATGGTGAATTTTGGCAGTGCTTAAGCCCGTCGGGGTGGCGGGGGGTGCTGGTTGGAGCTCACTATTTGTTAATGTATATGGTGGTGATTGGTATATATATATATATATATATATATATATTGTATATATATATATATATATATATATATATATATATAAATACATATATATATATATATATATATATATATACATACACAGACACACATATATAAACAATAAAAAATGAGGAGAAGCTCATATATAGAAATATATCTTTTTATTTATGCTTTATTTGTGTTCAAATACTTTGTTATAATGTTTTTATGATTGCTCCTTACTTTAGAGATAATTCCTGCAGAAAGAGAGGAAAATGGCTGCCAAGCAAGGCAAATCAGCCTCTATCCATTAAGTCACTATAGCGCTGAGCACACCACCCTGTCAACCTAATTCATTCTCATAGAGTTTAATAGAGACACACCCCTGCAACCTGGTTGGTCAGAGTAGTTTAGGAGGAGGAATAGAACTCTGTCTGAGCTGTGAACCAAAGGGGGGCTGTCTCTACATTGTAAACAACCTGGAAATCATACATTTCTGTAGAACTGATTCCTTAATGAAAAATTGACATATTTCAAATAATAAAAAATTATTTCAACATGCCTTTTGGAGATCTATAATATGGTGTGGTCCAATATGTGCTAGATTTACTATCCCTTTAAGGTATACAGTGGTGGTTGGTTCCAGAAGGCTGTTGGTTCCATTGGGCCTCTGGGTGGGGTGAGCTCCTTCCAACGGTGAGATGTACAACTCACTCTTGCCTCGTATAAGAGGACCAAGTTACGTATGCATAGGTCAAGTCTTTTCTCATATATTACTTGGAAATGGTAATTCTATACATCCTTCTCACTTTTCCCCATTGCAATCTCCTTCTGCTCAGTATCACATATATAGTTGTGAGCAAGCGGATTGTTGTTACGCTGCAGGCTGGCATAGCAAGCCCGCAGCCACTGCGGCCCTCGCAAAGCCGAAGGCGCTCCTTGCCAGCAACTGCAGACTTTAGGCCCACAAATGCGGACCCTCGCAAAGCTGGATGGCTGTCACGTCGACCGCAAAATTTAGCATCCACAAATACGAGCCGCGGGACTTTACGACATTAGCGCCCGAACCCCAAGCACATGAAAACATTAAAAACACAATAAATACACACAAGAAACACATAAAAAGCTTACACACAGCAAGGGGACCAAAGCACCCTGGACCTCTGCAAGTGAAGTTACACCTCAATTTAAGTCTAAATTCAAGAGTTTAGACACATGAAAATCCCCTAAGCGATAGAAAAAATGGCTGCCGAAAAAAACGAAAACGAGGCTACAGGACCCTAAACACGCAAAACACCACGAAACACATACAGATTTTCCGAAAAAGCTGTACGAGGTCCAAAATACACTATTAACAAGGATGCTAAATCATCCACAGCCGCGTACCACATACACATTAGCCGCCATTTTATAACACTAACTTACACAATGCGGAAGTACCCAGCAACCCTAACGGATTTTCCTCACGCACACTATTTACACTACACACTGCACACATTGCTGACACTTACACATCAGCTCCACAACAGTGCAAACTGACATTGTATGCTGCAGCAACATCAAAACAGATTGTCAGTTCTTCAACACAATGCTTCCTGCATATCTTATTTCAAAATAGGTAAAGTACCATATTTATCGGCATATAACACACACTGGCGTATAACACGCACCTCATTTTAAGAAGGGAATTTCAGGAAAAAAAAAATTCAAATGAAGAACTTTGAAGCAAAATCCTCAACCTCCCTCCTAACCCTTAACCTCCCTCCTCATCCTCCCTCCTCAACCCCCTCCTCAAACCCCCATCCTCAACCCCCTCCTCCACCCCCCATCCTCATCCTCCTTCCTCAACCCCCCTCCTCAACCTCAACCTCCCTCCTCATCCTCAACCCCCCTCCTCATCCTCAACCCCCCTCCTCATCCTCAACCCCCTCCTCAACCTCCCTCCTCAACCCCCCTCAACCTCCCTCCTCAAACCCCCTCCTCAACTCCCCAATCCTCATCCTCATCCTCAACCCCCTCTCCTCAACCTAAACCCCCCTCCTCCTTAACCTAAACCCCCTCCTCCTCAACCTAAACCCCCCTCCTCAACCTAAACCCCCCTAAATACACCCCCCTCACTTACCTGCTTCTGCTCCGGTCTCCGCTCCGCTCCTTGACCCGGTGACGTCACATGTGCGCCAGCGCGCCACGTCATTAGCATATCATCCTCAACCCCCTCCTCAACCTCCCTCCTCAACCACCCCTCAACCTCCCTCGTCAAACCCCCTCCTCAACCCCCAATCCTCATCCTCCTTCCTCAACCCCCCTATCCTCATCCCCCCTCCTCATCCTCAACCCCCCTCCTCATCCTCAACCCCCCCTCCTCAAACTCAACCTCCCTCCTCATCCTCAACCCCCTCCTCAACCTCCCTCCTCATCCTCCCTCCTCAACCCCCCCATCCTCAACCCCCTCCTCAACCTCCCTCCTCAAACCCACTCAACCCCCCTCCTCAACCCCCCCATCCTCATCCTCCCTCCTCAACCCCCCTATCCTCAACCCCCCTCCTCAACCTCAACCGCCCTATCCTCAACCCCCCTCCTCAACCTCAACCCTCCTCCTCAACCTCCCACCTCATTCTAAGCCCCCTCCGCATTCTAACCCCCCCTCCTCATTCTAAACCCCCCTCTCCTCAACCTAAACCCCCCTCCTCCTCAACCTAAACCCCGGTCCACCTCAACCTAAACCCCCTCCTCCTCAACCTAAACCCCCCTCCTCAACCTAAACCCCCCTAAATACACCCCCCTCACTTACCTGCTTCTGCTCCAGTCTCCGCTCCGCTCCTTGACCCGGTGACGTCACATGTGCGCCAGCGCTCCACATCATTAGCATATCATCATATACCGACACCCGGTATATGCTAATGACGTGGCGCGCTGGCGCACATGTGACATCACCGGGTCAAGGAGCGGAGCGGAGACCAGAGCAGAACCGGATAAGTGAGGGGGGTGTATTTAGGGGGGTTTATGTTGAGGAGGGTGGTTTTGTTTGAGGAGGAGGGGGGTTTAGGTTGAGGAAGGGGGGGTTAGAATGCGGAGGGGGTTTAGAGTGAGGAGGGAGGTTGAGGATGAGGAGGGGGAGGGAATATCGGCGTATAACCCCACCTATGATTTGCCCCCTATCTACAGGGAGAAAAAGTGCGTGTTATACGCCGATAAATACGGTATATTAATTTATTAATTTATTAATTATTTCATTAGCATACAAAAAACAACTGCCAACGCTGCTCATAGCACACAAACAACCAACAGCCTCGCAAAGAGCGCCAAAGGCGCTCAGCGCGAGGCTCGCAATAAGCACCAAAGAATCTCAGAACACCAACAAAATTAATGTCTCAACCAAACACCATTACCTGCCTTACAATCTTATTGCCGTCATTTTTTGACGGGCAAGTCGCTAGTATATTATATCATATAGCCTTAATATTTAACCATTAACCTAATCCACACTCTAAATCATAGTCTCTCTTTAGTCTCTGCCCCTGCAGTTTTTGTATCTTTACAATTCCAAAATGAACCACTCCGTTTCACACTTTGTAACAAAAATCATGGTTCACTCTTTTATCTTAACTAGACAATTTTACCATTTGAGCAACAAAAGCAAACTTAATTTTCCTACATAAATACACTTTTACTTTCATCCTGGCCCATCCTAATCCTTGTCTGTTAGCCCAGGTTTATTTACCTCCAATTCCCTTTACTTGTAATTTTGTGAGTTTTTATTCTGCTTTGAAGGTGCTTTATAAGGTGATTTTAAGTTCAAAGACTTTCCACTCTTTTGTCATGTGTTAAATATTACATTATGTTCAATACTTAAACCCTGTATTTCTTTAAGCAATTGGTTGGCTAATTACAAAAAAAAAAAAAATAGTTTGCAGTTGACAGCCCAGTTCTATGCCCGTCCTTTAAATCCCCCAATCAAAATGTTGTTGTTGTTGTTGTTTAGTCATTCAGTCGTGCCCGACTCTCAGTGACCCTATGGACCATAGCATGCTAGGTACAACTGTCAGTCACTGCCCCTCTGAGCTCCATCAAGTTCATGTTCATTGCTTCAATGATCTAATCTATCCATCTCCGCCTCTTCTCTTCCCCTCCTTCTTGTGCCTTCAATCTTTCCCAGCATCACAGTCTTCTCCAGGGAATCCTGCTCTCTCATGACATGACTAAAATAGTTGAGCTTTAGCCTCATTCCAGTGAACAGGTTGTCAATTTCATGCTACATTCACTATCTGAAGAGATCTTGGATCCCAGGAAAATAAAATATGTCACTGCCTCCACCTTCTACCCCACCTGTTTGCCAGGAACTGAGATTGCCATTTGCCATGATCCTTGTCTTTTTGTTATTGAATAACAGGCCAGCTTTTGCAAAATCTTCTTTTATCCTCCTCAATAGATTGTTTAGTTCCTGTTCACTTTCAGCCATCAGAATAGTGTCATCCACGTATCTGGGGTGGTTGATATTTCTTCCAGCTTTGGATTTATCCAGCCCGGCTTTATGCATGATGTACTTGAAAGATGTAAGTTAAATAAATAAGTTGACTTTATAAAACCATGTAGCACACCTTTCCTGATCTTGAACCATTTTGTTGTCCCATGATCAATTCTGACTGTGGCTTCTTGGTCTTGGTGGATTTGGTCTTGATTTGATACCCCATCTCTTTAAAACTTGCCACATTTTGTTGTGATCCACACAGTCAAAGGCTTTAGAATATTCTATGAACCAAAGGTAAATGTTTCTCTGGAACTCTCTTGCTTTCTCTGTTATCCATCAGACATTGGCAATTTGATATCTTGTGCCTCTTCCTCTGCAAAACCCGGCTTTCTCATCTGGTAGTTCCCGGGCCATATATTGCTGGAGCCGAGCTTGTAGGATCTTAAGCTTCATCTTGCTAGCATATGAAATTAGTCCAATTGTTTGATAATTGGAGTACTCTTTAGCACTGCCTGTTTTGGGATTGGGATGTAGACTGACCTTTTCCAGTCCATTGTTGAGTTTTCCAAATTTGTTGGCATAAGGCAAGCAACACTTTTATAGCATCATTTTCTAGAGTTTTGAATAGCTCAATTGGGATTCCATCAACTCCTGCAGCCTTGTTATCAGCATAGGGCCTATTTCACTTTGCTTTCCAAGATGTCTGAGTCCAGCTCATTGGACACATTATTGAGGTCATCACTGCTGTTAAGATCCTTCCTGTATAAATCTTCAGTGTATTTTTTGCCACCTACTTTTTATCTGATCTACTTTTGTTAAGTCCCTACCATTGTCGTCTTTTATCACTCCCACTTTGTCATGAAAGGTTCCTTTGAGATTCCCAATTATCTTGAAGAGATCTCTTGACTTTCCTATTCTGTTATCTTTTTCTATCTCTTTACATCGCTCATTGGATAATGTCTCCTTATCTCTTCTTGCTATTATCTGGAATTCTGCATTCAGTTGGACAAATCTTATTCTATCTCTGCTACTTTTTGTTTTCCTTCTTTCCTGGGCTATTTTCAAAGCCTCATCAGACAGCCAGTTTGTCTTCTTACTTTCCTTTTTTGGGGGTATATTCTTTGTTGCTGTTTCCCTGATAATTTAGCAAACTTTGGTCCAAAGTTCTTCAGGCATTCTATCTTTTATGTCCCTCAAATCTATGTTTTATTTCGACTGCATATTCACAAGAGATATTATTTATTTCATATATGCTTACTCTGATGATTTTCCTGCTGCAGTTTCAGTTCCTGAAGTTATCAAATTCTAATCTTTTCTGATTCCCCTTTCAGTGTATGCTTTATTCATTTTGACAGTAAGACTGGACCAAGCACATATTTACACGTATGTCATGATCCTCCTGAGCACCAGTCCTTAGGACTCATATGATCCACCAAGAATGATTAGGATTTTGAGGATGGCTAATACCCTGGCTGCTTAAAGACTCCTATCAGGACTGCCTCTTGGGAATATGTGGTGTGGGGCTGGGCTAAGATTGTTTACACCTTTTTAGACCCCTATTAAATTAGAGCTGGGTTTCAATTCGTACCTAGCAAATGCGCCTCGTAGCGAGATTTGCATACTACGATTTGTGTTGCGTTCGACTTGCGTAATTTTGGACTCATTGGCCGAGATTTGTCTCCGAGAAGTGTAACGTAGTAAGTCGCAGACGAGAATTCTTTGCGTGTAAGCTCGTATCTCTCAATATTTCTAAGTGCACAAAAATGCCCCAGCAAAAGGTTTTACGTACTACGTACAGACAACTTAAAATGTAAAAGTGACAGTTTAACAGAGGGAAAGTATGGAAGGCCATTACAATTGATTGCACAATAACTCCCTTCCCCCACCAAAGCAAATGCATTATACAACCAATTAGTTACATTTTGGAATGCTCATGCACGTGTCAAAATGAAAAGCCATGCTGCAACTTACATAAAGCAATTAAAGAAACACTACCTGATTACATAAAAAAAAAACATCAAAATGATGCCATATTAACACTTTGTTACTCACAGAGGCTCTATCGTGGCCCCCAAAATATCAATATAATTGTATATACATGTTGCTCATCACATCTACATTTGGGAACACATATGTGGGGCAAATTACACTGCCACATGGCATATATCAAGTACACGGGGAGCATGTGAATATGTCCTGTTCAGTCTTTTAGTCGTGTCTGACTGTCTGTGACCCTCATATCTCTCCATCCTTCAGTTGTGCCTCCTCATCTCAACATGGAGAGCTTGTGTGCTAGCCTGGATGGCGCTGCTAAGTCGGCACTGCCTCTCACTCAATTGTAGCATCCTTTCGGCTCTTTGTTGTTGTGCCTGGTCCTCTCTATTACACTGGGCCAATTGAGTGTGTACTGGTGGCAGAGGGGCCACAAACGAGGCCTGAAAGGCTGGAGGCGTTGGCTGTCTGGCTGGTGGAGGAGATGGCAACTCAGTGGGTGGCGACTCAGCGGGTGGCGCCACTGCTGAGGGTGGCGCCGCTGCTGAGGGTGGCGACACTGAGGCAGGCACAGCAAAGGGTGGTACAGCAAAGGGTGGCCACCGCTGCATTGGTGGCTGGAGCAGGCCCTGAGGAGGCAGCATGTAGCCCTGGGGGTCATACCATGATGGGTGGCACAGTGGATTTTACAATGAGTAGCCATGAGCAACATTATACAGCCTAGGATAAGGGGCAGCATGGTAAGGGGCAGCATAGGATGATGGCATCCATGCGGTGTGCTGTCCTCATTGCTGTTATGATGCTGGCGGCAGCTGGGAGTTCTGGGACAAGGACATGGCGGGTTGATATTGCCGGTATGGCTGTAACCAACTGGATATTGCAGTTGAGGGCCTAGGCATCACTTCCCACTCCTCATAAGCCAGTGAGGTGGATGGTCCCGGGCCCTCTTGGATGTCCTGGCCCTCCTCTTCGGGGCACTCCTGCCTCCTCCTCTTCGGCTGCCCTTCTGGGTACTGCAATGGAATAAACATATATTTCAGTTGGTTGCCATACACAATTGACAGCTATGTGTTTCCATATCCTTGACATCATGGTCAACTGTGATTGACTGTGGTGCTTGTTTTAAACAGATGAGCCACGGGCTGCATACTAAGCATTGTGGATCATGGCTCATATGAATGTGTACTGCATGTGCATCAGACACATGGTCTGGTGGATCTGCTGTGCAGTGTATGAGACTGACCAATCTGTGACATGTTCCCAGCAATGGTTGTTAATATGCAGCTGAGACATAGGCCAGGTTAGGACAGTATATGACACACATGCAGTCCTACAGAGTCTGTATCCACATATGCTGCAAAGACAGATTTTTACTCTCTATCGCAGTGGTGTCCAAAGTCAGGCCTGCATTTGTGGATAGCCATGCTGCACCCAGCTGAGAATATAATTCTTCAAGTCTAATTGACTCATCTGCGCACATAAAGGACATCCACATATCCAGGCCTGTGCGCAGCCCTGGATATGTGGAATCATGTCAAAATGCATGTCAAATCAATCTGGATATAATTAGAAATTGTACTCACAATCAGTTTGCGGTGCAGCTATTGTCCAGACATATCAGTGATACAAATTATGAACATGATAGGTTTGCTACCAGGACTGAAATGGTTATTGTTGCCCCATATTTCTTTAGTCAACCATAGGGCTTACAGTGCTATTGTATGTCAATTATCCCTGTGTGTGAGCAGGGTAGTAGGAGGCCATATCATTATTGAGCAAGGGTGGGCAGGTTTGGTCCTGGATGGCCACATACATGCCTGGATTTGATGGTAATCCTGCTGTGCACAGGTGAGTCAATCACATTTCAGTCATCCTGATTGACTCACCTGTGCACAGAAAGGATATCTTGAAAGGCCAGCATGTATGTGGCCCTCCTTACCCACCCCTGTTCTAGAGGGATACTGCTCATTATATACAACAGCCAGAATACAAACCTATTTATACATACATACATACATACATAAATACATACATACATACAGCATGTTATCTGCAGGCGTTTGTACAGCCCATACCCCCACCCCCACAATCTCATAAAACCATGTGTGTGATGTGAAATGATACTCACGTTGCAGTGGGTTAGGGTGATCTGTGTTCACCTGGCCTGGTATGCCCACCACTGCTTCTGTAGGAATAAAGTTCATCACAGTCCGCTCCCATTCCTTGTATTTAACATCGGCCGCAGGACCACCACCTGTACCACGTGCTGCTGCTGCCGCCTCCTTGGCCATCTTCTTTTTCACCAGCATGTTTAGGTCATCAAACTTGTGTCTCACTGACCTCCAGTTCCTATTGGTGACTCCTGCTGCCGACACAGCTGTACCAACTTGGACCCATGCTGCTCCCTCTGGCTATCATTTACATCTCTCCCACTATGATCCACAGGAGGAGAACCTGTATCTCCTCTGGGCTATAATTGGGGGCCCTGGGCCTTGCCACAACCCGTTGCCCTACTGACTGTGCCTGAGACACCTGCTCTTCCTCTTCTCTCCCTGGGGCCGCTCCCTCATCCCCACCACCTCCCACCCAGGGATCAGGCCCCAGACTCTCTGCCCCTTCTCCTTGTATTACTACATCTGGGGGCACCTCGCTCCCCCCTGCTCTCCTCCTTGCTCTTCCTCCTCCTCCTCTCCCTCCTCCTCATCCCTCTTAATCTTATTCCTCCTCGCCTCACTTGCCTTTCTTTCCTCCTCCCCTCCTCTAATATGTATGTTTATGGGGTAAAAAAAGAAAGATGTGAGTATTATGTGTAGTTCATTACTGAACTACACATAATACTCACATCTTTCTTTTTGTATGGGGTATGGAGGGTATGGGGGTGTAGGTGCGCTTTGGCCTACCACTAGGTGTAGCTATGTGTACGTATGAATCGTATGCGTGTGAATTATGTGATATTAGTAATAATATGTGTTGTGAATTAAGGGTTAAATGCTATGATATTTCAAAAGATACAAACTCATAATACTCCTTCTCTCTCGCCCACTCTCCTTTCTCACAAAAACCCACCAACGCCTAGACCTGTGTTTCTACTTGCAAAAGCTCCAGCACAGTCAATGATTTTCTGTTTTGGCTCCCTTTCTAGTTACGTGTTACGTATTACGTATTTTGTGCTATTTTCACACGCAAACCTTAATTGATTAATTGATACGCATGGCCACGGAAATCACAAGTTATCCGAGATATCGTCCCTGGTTCGCAAATCCTAAGGTGTACGAGATTGCGTCCCTCGCTCATACCTCGCAGCACTTTTAATTTAATAGCGTCGTAAACTGTCTAATTTTTCAAGTACGTAGGCCTTGCGTTTTCACCTTGTATTTACGAGGCTACTATTTAATAAGGCTATAAATGTTATATTAAGTTGATTACCATATGTATGTTAATTACTGTATGTTATGCTGTGTTATGTAATGTTATGCTAATGTCCATGGGCCTCATTCTATTACCGGCCGTAAATCGGCCGTAAGGATGCGATTCCTTGCCGGGGTTCAGTTAACTTGCGATTCTATTATACGGCCCCGCAAGGATCTGCCCTTACGGCCGGCCGCATATCTTGGAACCGGCCGTAATCTCAGAAATATAAAAACGCAAAAATAAATTCAAGCCTGCACTGTACAGCTCTGTAAATGCTAGGGGTCATATTGGGGGACATGAGGATTAAAAGTAACCCACTCTCAAGCTTGCACATCAGCCCAAACCCGAGTTCGAATTAACTGTTTATTTTCCGGCTGCGGCGTGGGTGTGTCTGAGGTGCTCCAAGCACTCTGGACTTTTTACATGGATATTTTACGTATATTAAAAATAAAATATTTTACGGATTTGAGTATAGGGTAATTATGGGCTATTTTTTCTAACACTGAATATCACTTTATAGTCTTCTCAAAGTGCAGGATGGCTTTATTTGAGCTATTTTATGTGCTTAATTGGTGCTAGCGAGACCTGTTTGCTGCAAGTAAGCTGCGGCTCGTTTTTAGCCTTGCAGACAGGGTTCCCGGTGCAATAGAATCGCAACCAGGCTTTTCTTACGGCCGATTTCCTTGCGGCCGTTTTAGATCAAAGGCTTTCCTCGGCCGCAAGAGATAGCAAGGCACCGGCCGCAAGCCTGCCGGAGTCCCCGGCCGGAGGGGAATAGAATAGCCGTAAAGCTTGTGGCCCCGCAGCGGCTGCGGCCGTAATAGAATGAGGCCCCATATGTTTAATTGTATCCAGTGTATAAGGAGTTAACTGGCAGTTAGACTGTTATGAGGTACCCAGTAACTGACAGTTGAGAGAGGGAAAATCAGTGAGTCATGTAATGGCGTCTCTGAGGACAAGCCAGTCTGAAGGCAGTCTGTGATGCATCTGGAGAGAAGTGAGGTAACACAGCTATTAGTGACTCTGAAAAGCTTAATATATATATATAGAATAAGATATCTGGAAGATATATATGTACAGTATAAGAATACATAGTGAAGATATGATTAATAGATATATGGGAAAAGATATCTGGAAGATATATATGTGTCAGAGAAAATGGCTGCCCTGATCCTGTACAATTATTGAAGTGTGTATATGCTCCTAACTGAAGGGGAAGAAACCTATCTAGAAGATATATGTATATGTCAATATTATTAGAGAAGATAATAATGAAATTGATGTTATGATGCCTTGCAGATCAAACCTTGTTTATAGTAATTTATACAAAATCTAGAAGACACACAAACTGTTAGAGAATGTTATCAGTTCAAGTTTAAGTATACATCTTTTGAACCTGTTATAAAGTTTCCACAGCAATAAAAGCAGTTCCTGCATTTTATAATGCTGAGCCTGCATTCTTATTTTAAAATGATGCATAAAGAGTAAGGACATTTTAGAGACATCAGTGGTCTTGGTGAAGGGATCAAAATAACCTGGTGTATCTGCTGGGTAGGTTGGGCCATAACAGCCTTATCAAGCCCGACTGAAGAAAGCAGATCTCCACAATTTACTTTACTGATGAGAGTTTTTCAAATCCATCAAATGGGCTGTGTATTTTTTTAAATGTCCAGAACTCACAGACAGATGTAAATATATATTGGTTTTATAAATGTAATTTAGATTCTTGGCACCAAATAGTTCCTAGATGGCTGAAGGTCCCAACTCATGGAAATGTACTAATTGCATAGCTCACATACTGTATATTAGATTATATTGTATATTATTATAAGCTCTTCTTATATTTATTGAGTTTATTATTATTCAGACAGAGGCATCTGTATGGTGTTATTGGTATGATATATAAGTGCTAAATATCTTAACTTTTAGTTGTATGTTTGTGTGTGGTATGAATCATTTTAAAAGTTTTTTTTTATAAAGTTACTACATGCTTACTAAGCTCTGTCACTTATGGACAGTACTTTGTGTTGTAAAATATGTGTAAAAAGTTGCAATGTTGTTTTCTCTTAGTCTTTCCTCTGTACTCCTGTTCCTATGCTACTTTAATAGATTTAAACTCTCCACTCCATATGTAGCTCTTTAGCCCTTAGTCACTTACATCTGCATAAGCTTTGCTTATATCTGCTTGTTTGACTATTGTCTTGCCTCTTTTATCTTAGTTCATTGCTCTGCACATTTATCTGCTTGTACCAACTTCTATTCCATGTATAGCTGCTATCTACTTCCCTACTTCTGAGACAGACTACCTGTCTCATAGAATATTTCAGCAAGGAGACCAGTGTGGGTCCCACAGCATGACAATTGTTATCTTCTTCATAATCTGATTACAATATATATATATATATATATATATATATATATATATATATATATATATATAATTTAAAGTTATATTTTCTCACAAAGCACTTCCCTTACTGTATGTTGCTTTACTGATCTTTACTTCATCTCTATCTCTCACCAACAATGATTATTAAATTTTTGACAAAAATACAGGATTAATTGTATTGTGCTTTGATCTTAAGATCCAAGAGGCTACATAATGAAATTTGTTGGCCATTATTAAGATATAGTGTATCTACAGTGAAGACTGTCTACTGTTATAGATGCAATGTACAAGAAAGAGAACGAGATGTAGATCTTAGAGCACTTCCTTTTTTTATCTAGTTGTAATTTAAAATTAGTGATGTCCCGAACAGTTCGCCGGAGAACTATTCGCGGCGATTTACGCATGTTCGCGTTCGCAATGAACGGCGAACACATGCGCTTTTCGGTCCTATTGCATCTACTCTGCCAACTTTTGCCAGTGCACAGTGACACTCATATGTGGTGCAATCTAGTGTACAGTGAAATAAAAGAACCCTTTTTTTACTGTAATCGATTGAATATCAGTTGCCTGCCTACAGGCGTGTGTATGAGGCCTATTGCACCTACTCTGCCAACTTTTGCCAGTGCACAGTGATACGTCATATCTGGTGCAACCGTAGTGTACAGTGACATAAAACAACACTTTTTTGACTGTAATCGATTGAATATCAGTTGCCTGCCTACAGGCGTGTGTGTGAGGCCTACAGCGCCTACTCTGCCAACTTTTGCCAGTGCACAGTGACACTCATATCTGGTGGCACCTTAGATTGCACGCGCAGTGCCCCAAATTTGAAGTAGGAGGTCCGACCAAGCATCTTTTTCCATGTCCCTGTTCCAAAAATCAATGCCATATACACGTCCCATAATAGTGGACGTAACAGGGATTAAACCGATAGGAATAGTACTACTTAACAGTACACACCTTATAATAACGCAGACAGAGGCAACGCAGAGAGAGGAGTCTGCAGAAGAGGAGTCAGAGGAGGAAGGTGGCTTTGAGGAGGTGGAAGACAAAACACAGCAGGCGTCCCAGGGGGCTTGTTGTCACCTTTCGGGGACCCTTGGTGGCTGGGTGGAGGAAGAGACCTTCAATGACATCAGTGAGGACAAGGAACGGGACATGGCTAGCTTGGTATCCAACCTTGTGCAAATGGGGAGTTTGCGGTTGTGCAAAGGGACTGCGGTTGTTTGCGGTGCATTAAACAGAGAGATAGGTCTGTTACTGTGAAGCGGGTGTAACCCTTACACTACCTGATCGATAAAAAAAGCATGTTATTCCAAACAATTTAGGAATCTTAGGTGATTTATGCCCTTTATGGCTTAAAACCAGACTCTGCATCAACTATGTAATTTTCCTTGGGAGTTTTGCCATGGATCCCCCTCCGGCATGCCACAGTCCAGGTGTTAGTCCCCTTGAAACAACTTTCCCATCACTATTGTGGCCAGAAAGAGTTCCTGTGGGTTTTGAAATTCGCCTGCCCTCTGAAGTCTATGGCGGTTCGCCGATGTTCGCCCGTTCGTGAACATTTGATGAAATTCGCGTTCGCTATTCGCGAACCGAAAATTTGATGTTCGCGACATCACTGCTGATTTGGCCACAAGACCTGATGATTATTTTTCAATCTTGTGTCAGTGCTTTGGAAACAAGCACTATGTACGTTTTATTTTAAGCGCAAAAACAGGGCCCTCCATTCTTTCACAATGTGTTAATATTGTTTTGCAATGTGTCACGGACCCCTTTTTCTTAGCCTGGGTGTTGGCCCATTGAGCTCATCAAAGGGCAGACCGCTTGGCTCCAGCCACTGGATTATGTACGTAAATACCTCCATTGTATTTATAATCTGCTCTGGCCCATTGCTACCAAATTAGGTTAAGCATCTGATGTGCTAGAGACGGCAGGATGTGTATTGGAGATTATTCTATTAATCTCAGGAAGCTACTGTTAGACCCCATGTGTAGTTTATCTCTTGTGTTTGTCTTCCACACACTCTCATTGTTGTGCTGTGTACACCCCCTCTGTATCTATCCCCTATAAATATTGCTGTAATTTAAAAAATAAATCATTTCACTCAGAGACATATAGAAATCATATGGTCTCTTTATTTTGTTCCTGGTGGCTGTGATACTGAACATACCTCCACCCTACAAGTAATCTGTTCTGGTCACTACCACAGGAAGGTTACTGTGACTCCTGGAAGCACCGATTCCTGATGGTGAGACTCTGACTGATACAGAAGCCAGATATCAGGGTGCTGGTGCTGAGATTTCAAGGAACCCTAGGGTCATTGTGGGTAGCTAACCTGTAGTCTAGCAGGTGGCTCTGGTCTTGTATAGCCCCTACTCTTGGAATGTCACCCAATGTACTTAATTCCTGTATAGTGCTACGGAATATGTTGGAGCTTTACAAATAAAAGATAATAATAACTTTCCAAATAATGGACACAGGTGAAACACAATTGCAGCAATATGCTCCATTGCATAGCAGCATAGAGTGACCAACTATGGGCCCTATAGTATTGCCCAATTAGAAATGTATACACACTTAATATCACTCTTAGTATTGCCACATATTCTATTATCTACTCGCAATCCGATTACAAGTTACCCGCCCACAATCACTATCGGCCAGCCAAACATGCAAAATCAGCCTTAGAACTCCATTTCTTTTTGCACACCTTGATTATTATGAGTGCTAACTAATTCAACTTACACAAAACTAATATTCTATTAGACCTGTACCGGTAGCTCGCAAATAAAGTCTAACCCGCAATTGAAAAAAGCATCACGTTTCTGTCAAAAATATTACTAGTACTAAATAGGACTCGCAAGGCATTTTTCAAACATTTATTAGAGCCGTAGCAGCAATTAAACACGCAATACTATACGTTAGAAGCATGGGAAGGCATGGAAACACATTAGAATTAATTGCAGAACAGTCTCAAAACCACAAATATGTAATAAAAAAATATTATATTTCAATATTATTTCTGAGTAATATCGATCCCGGGACTCAAGGGCATATCATGAAACCCACATGGACTAAAACCGATGATCTAATGCATTTTATAGAGTGCTAAATTACTTGATTGTGAGACTGATCGGCAAACATTACTTATTGGAACTAACTAATTATTAGCTTCCCATTGCAAATTACACCTAACATCTATGTTGTCTGACGCCATGATGACATTCTCATTTATCGTTGGCTGTGTCTCGTACGGCTTGTTTGAATATTGTCAGATCATATGATCCCACCTACTTAAAAAGGCAGGGTTTATAAGTTTAGGCATAAGGAGGTAAATTACGGGCTTGAGTCAATGGAATACATCTAAACATTTAGAGAAAAAATCACGTGCAGCCAAATTTACGAGTTTGAGGCATTTGCAAGCTTTTAATAGAATAGGGCCCTATATTACAAAGGATAAACGTTGTATCCAAATGTGTCAAATTAAACCTAAAATTCTTGACACAAATTATTGTAACTCAAATAAGACATGGATATTCCTTGATAGTAACTTCTTGAGAAAAGAGAGAGCTAAAAATGTTAACCTTTATGTACCCGAACAAAATACAATTTGAGAAATTGATTGAATTAAAATCAACAGATACATAAGTAAAGAAAATATGTAAAGAACTCTCAAAAAGTAGCCTCACTCTGATGGAAAAGTAAAACCGTGTGCCAGAAAATGGAGAATGTGGATCCACTATCCGCTATAATGGTTATGAGCTCGTGAGAAACCCTGCGAAGGTGAACCACTAAATAACGGCAAATTGCGCAACTGTGCGGCGAAGTGGCGCATGCGCAGTGTTGTCCTCTTGCATATCAACTGCCTCTGGTATGAACTGCGCATACGTGATGGAGTCTTGCATGAGCAGTTGCATCCCATTTGCGCCAACACAACTGCACAACAGAGTTCTCTTGCGCTGTAGGGATGCAGAGAGGGAGGGAGAGAGAGAGAGAGAGAAAGGAAGAGAGGGGAGAGGGAGTGAGAGAGGCAGAGAAAGAGGGGGAGGGAGAGAAAGAAGGAGAGAGAGTGTGAGAGAGAGGGAGGGAGGCAGAGAGGGGGGCAGAGAGAGGGGGAGGGAGGGAGGGAGGGAGGGAGAGAGAGAGAGGGAGGGAGGGAGGGAGGGAGAGGGAGGGAGGGAGGGAGAAAGACAGATAGTCAAAGAGCCCAGAGAGACAACACAGAGTGAGACAGAGGGCACAGAGAGAGAAGGGCACAGAGAGAGAGAGAGAGAGACATAGGGCACACAGAGAGAGAGCACACAAACAAAATGAGGGCATGACAAAGAGAGGGTGCACAGAGAGAGATACAGTGCACAGAGAGAAACAGTGCAGTGACAGAGAGAGAGGGTGCACAGTGAGACAGAAGGTGCAGAGAGAGAGGACACACAGACAGAGAGGGGAAAGCAGAACAGACAAGTTAACATAACATATGATATAGTCATTTTTGACAGGCAAGTTGCTAGTATTCAAATAGATACAGGCACACACAAAAAATCATAATATATTAAAAAAATTCAGAATTGCTTTTTCAACTAACAATAGTGAGGGTGGTTTCCTAGTTGGCCATTCTGCAGAAAAATAAATAAGAGGAATAAGAGCAATCTGTGTTTTTGAGGACGGCAGTCAGTGAGCTGTATATGGGCCTTGCATGGCCTGTGGGAGCAGTAGAGCTTTGCAGGCTGGAAAGTAGGGGCAGAGCTAGTATAATGAACTGACAACTCCTGCATGTCAGTGATGGTACAGACACTGTAAACTTGCCCATGAGTTCCCTTGTCTTGTTTGTTTTACTATATTGCAGCAAATTGCATCCTGGCACTTTACACCCATTTATTCCCCTTCCCACACAAAAGAACTTGCTCATAGCAACTGGCTAGAGAAGACAGGGTCTAGGTGTGAAAATATAAACAAACTGACATTTAAATGTATTGTTATGGAAATGATAGTACACATAAAGTGCCCTGCAAAATTATTCACCCCCTTGACTTTTTACCTATTTTGTTACATTACAGCCGTAAGTTCAATGTTTTATTAATCTGAATTTGATGTAATGGATCAGAACACAATAGACTAAGTTGGTGAAGTGAAATGAGAAAAATATATACATAAAACAATTTTTTTAGAAATAGAAAATTGGCATGTGTGTATGTATTTACCCCCTTTGTTATGAAGCCCATAAAAAGCTCTGGTGCAACCAATTACCTTCAGAAGCCACATCATTAGTGAAATGATGTCCACCTAATTGCAATCTAAGTGTCACATGATCTGTCTTTACATACAGTATACACACCGTTTTTGAAAGGCCCCAAAGGCTGCAACACCTAAGCAAGAGGCACCACTAACCAAACACTGCCATGAAGACCAAGGAACTCTCCAAACGAGTAAGGGACAATGTTGTTGAGAAGTACAAGTCAGGATTAGGTTATAAAAAATATCCAAATATTTGATGATCCCCAGGAGCACCATCAAATCTATCATAACCAAATGGAAAGAACATGGCACAACAGAAAACCTGCCAAGAGATGGCCACCCATCAAAACTCACGGACCGGGCAAGGAGGGCATTAACCAGAGAGGCAGCACAGAGACCTAAGGAAACCCTGGAGGAGCTGCAGAGTTCCACAGCAGAGACTGGAGTATCTGTACATAGGACGACAATAGTTGGGCTTTATGACAGGGGGGCCAGAAGAAAGCCATTACTTTCAGCAAATAACAAAATGGCACGTTTGGAGTTTGTGAAAAGGCATGTGGGAGACTCCCAAAATATATGGAGAAAGGTGCACTGGTCTGATGAGACTAAAATTGAACTTTTCGGCCATCAAAGAAAACGCTATGTCTGGCGCAAACCCCACACTTCACATCACCCAAAGAACACCATCCCCACAGTGAAACATGGCGGTGGCAGCTTTATGCTGTGGGGATGTTTTTCAGCAGCTAGGACTGGGAAACTGGTCAGAGTTGAGGGAAAGATGGATGGTGCAAAATACAGAGATATTCTTGAGCAAAACCTGTACCACTATATACATTATTTGAGGCTAGGACAGAGGTTCACCTTCCAGCAGGACAATGACCCCAAACACACTGCTAAAGCAACACTTGAGTGGTTTAAGGGAAAACATGTAAATGTGTTGGAATGGCCTAGTCAAAGCCCAGACCTCAATCCAATAGAAAATCTGTGGTCAGACTTAAAGATTGCTGTACAGAAGCACAAACGATCCAAGTTGAAGGAGTTGAAGCAGTTTTGGAGGAATGGGCAAACATCTCAATGGTAAGATGTGGCAAGCTCATAGAGACTTATCCAAAGCAACTTGGAGCTGTGATTGCCGCAAAAGGTGGCTCTACAAAGTATTGACTTTAGGGGGGTGAATAGTTATGCACATTGACTTTTTCTGTTATTTTGGCCTTTTTGTTGTTTGCTTCACAATAATAATTAAAAAAAAAAAACATTTTCAAAGTTGTGGGCATGTTCTGGAAATTAAATTATGCAAATCCTCAAACAATCCATGTTAATTCCAGGTTGTGAGGCAACAAAACACGAACAATGCCAAGGGGGTGAATACTTTTGCAAGGCACTGTATCTTGATTAACATATTTTGTGCCATATGATGCTATCAGACTGTAAATATTGCAAAGTTTATGGCTATTTGTAATCCTCTGTGATTTACCAAACTTACTTCCTGCTGAACATCAAAACTGACACATAAACGTTTAAAAAAAAAAAAAAAAACGTTTCCAATCTCCTACCAACCCTATTCTTAAATGATCAGGTTGCTAGCAGGGATTGTGGAGGGTCATATGACATCATGTGACTGAATCCACAATAAAAAATCCTTGCCTTGTGGTGAAGCAAAGAAGGCATCCAAAGACATCAAATAAATAATATGATGGCCCATGGCAATTTAAGATTGTCTGTGTAGCAAACACAGCAACCAGTGAGTTTAAATAGTCACTGTTCACCCCCAATGGGCTAATTCTCTCTCCGCTGGTGGTACATGTGGGTAAAGTAAGGGGGCAGTGGAGGAATATATAAAACGTATTTCATTGCATAGGAGGGTGATGACATTGTTTTTATAACAAGTTATAATAAGTTCGCTGACAGCATATAACAGGTACTTGCTTTGCAAAGTCGGGCTGCATGTATCTGTTAGAATAAAGGGACATATGTCACAAATTTGTAATCATGTCAATGCACAGTAAACCAGTTGAGTTACAAAACTGTATAGTTACTCCATTTACTATGCTGTACCTGATACAGCTAAAAAAATCAGATGAAGATCCTGATTTTGCTGCAAAATTAGTGTGTACTTTTATTAAATGAGCCTTTTTAATGCTGCAGCACTATCGGTTTATTTAATGAAAAATGTTGCACTGTTTAAAACTCTTTTAAATACACGATAACAAAATTTGTGATTTTTTTTTCAATATATCTATTTTTTGTGAAGTGCACACATTACATTTTTGCATTAAAATGTATGTTTTATTTTTATCTGTGTGCTTGTAATTTCAACGATTCATAAAAATAGATCTGCTTTCTGCATTACCAACATAAAGAAAACATGAAATCAATCAGAGAACAAACTAACAATAGCTTAGTTCTATGGACATATTAATCAACTCTGAGAGCAGCCTCTTTTAGCTCACTTGTGCCCTTCACAGGGGAAATATCCTGTAGTATATCAGTCTGGTCTCGCTCAATGGGATGATCCACCTCTGAAATACTAGGGAATTCTAGCCTGAACAGGAGAAACAACAAATCCCAGATATACATCGGGCCGCATGAGTGGGATGTGGCTGAACTCCCTAAGGCACAGCGAACAAGTAGTCCACAACTGAAGTGCCCTATTACCCTTAGGGAGACTAAGCACCTCTATTTTTTCTTTAAACACAGCATGGTATCAACGGAGGCTGAAAGGATTAATATTCATGTTGCATCTTATAATGCAAAAACTTCATGGTCATTAGCTACCACCAGTCATATGGTCATGTGGTTTTAATTCTAGTGCAGGAATTAAGCACACATACCACCAGAAGTTGCTGGTCATGCTGTGTTTGCATTAGAAGATGCAGTATGGAAATTCACAGTTTCTAGCGAGACCTATTCACTCAGTGATATGCTCTGAGGGATGGGTGGTGGAAGAGAGGCCAAAACAGTAGCTCCCTAGAGGCAAGCAAAGGAAAATTACCAAAATAATAATAATTCATACATTTGTATATTACTGCTAATAGGATTTTCATTATCTTTAATGCAAACTATTCTTTTAAAGGGTTTATTTGATACTATAGTGTCCCTTTAAGGTACTTTGAGTTTGGCTGCAATGCATTGCAAGATGCAACTACAAGCAGAACAGCTGTTTGCCCCCATATACAAAAATGGGATAGGTACCCAAGAGCAAAAGAGAAAGCTCCTAGCTGCAAGCAGTGTGAGTTTTAAAAATGAAGGAATATTTGTACTGCTTTTTTTTAAAACATTACATACTTTTCACATTTTGATCTTACTTTTCAAAAATAGAACATATGTCCTATTATAAAATCTGTACTTTAGGAATTCCATTTAGAGAGAGAGAAATCCATGTCTTCAAGTTGAGATAACTACATGTTCTTGTTAAAGGACAAGTTCAAACTAAACTTATGTTTATTTGATATTAAAGGCATACTTAAGTTTGCTGGATTATGACTGCATATGATAGAGGAGAATTAGTGTATGCAAATATTTTTTGCATGAAACAAAATCTTAAAAAATAAACATTTAAACATTCACATTGAAGTCAGCAAAATGTCTCGTTATTTATGACAGTTGTAAATCAGGGTTAACACCCTCCAAACCCAGGCTAAATTAGCATCAGATTTAATGATTTGTTTTGGCCAATCAGGTTAGATGAAACTTTTGAATTAACACTGGGGTGTCTGCTTGTGCTGTAAAGCAGCCTGGGATATGTAGTGTATCACTGATATGTGCTAAGTATTGCTGCTGACATACAGACAGGAAGCTGCAAGGAGATTGGCTGAGCAAGCAACAGCAGGTAAATAGTGGGTTAACATTGATCCCATGATGCTGCATGCAGTTTGGGAGGGATCAGATGCCTGTTTAGACACCCTGGAGGTGTCAACATAATCATTAGAGTGATTTTTAGATATTAATATAAATAAAATGTTTTATGAGATGGGCTGCATACCTATAGGCTGCTTTTTGCAAAAATGTATTAATCCATGAAACTTATATCCCCTTAAAGTTCCCTCTTATAGAAGATTAAATATATGTTTAAAAGATATGTCTAGTGTGCCAGTTACTCCATTTGTGGAGAGTGGAAGCTGACATTTTAATATGGATTTCTATTGCTTTTCATTTCAAAAATCATTATGCCCATTACTATGTGCCTGTTAGAGTGCATTTTAAATATACTATGGTGACTCTTTATGACATATCATTTAATGCTTTTTTAGATCCTGCTATAAAACGGATTGCAATCTGTTATTTATTGTAATGTATGTCTTAACAGATTGCAAGGCCTTTATTGACTAGAAATTGCACTCATTAGATAGATGGTAGGTGTTTACAGTTAATTATTTGTATTGTTTTATGTATATATGTTAACCTTTTTTGTAACCACTTTCCAGAATTGTGAACTGTACAGGCGGTGTAGCACATTTTGACACTTAGAAATAATTCTGATAACAAAAATAATTATATAAATGATTTTAAAAATTATGATAAATATTAAGTTTCTCTGTACAGTACTATACTTATGCTGAGCGCATAGCCTACTAACTAGAAATAGATAAATATAAAAATGCAAATCGCAGGATCACAAAGGCTTTACACTAATTATGCAGTTAAATGTATTTTTGAGTTAAGCCATGTACTGCTAATAGTTTATTTTTTTCTTAGCTGCTTAGCTTTAGAAATACTAATACAATTAAAAGTAGAAAAACACATGCTTGTCTTTATGAATTGCATTGTTGCTACACTCGCCTACATCTCAGCAAGCATTCATAAGTACCCTCCTACACATGTACTCCACTCCTCTAACGACCCAGTATTTTTCCTCATCTCTCATAACCTTCTCCCACATGAGTCTTTAAAGCTTTTCATGTTCTGCACCCTATAATTCCATCCCCCTCCCATCAGACTTTCTCAGTATTTAGACCTTAATAATCTATAATAATTCACCATTTCAAAAAAGCATATTCTTTACTACATTGATTTTTTTTTTATAGAGCCCTAATTACATAAACCTACAACTTTCCTGTTTACTCATATTCTCATCTGTTGCCACATTTTCACCCATTGTTGCAGATAAGGTGCTGTTCATGTATTAACACATAGGCTTTTAACAATGTGACCTGGCACATTACATGTGTTCAAGTATAAGCAAACCTAATGTATCTTACCATGGCTTCCAGAAAAAATCTGGGGAGGGGGGGTGGTAATTAAACTTTACTCCAAGGACAGGAAGCAGGGGGATCTACCTCCGATGCACCCAGTGAAATGCACTGGGGCCCTGTTCTGGGGGGCTCCATTGCTGCAGTGCCCCTGATAAACTTTTTTTTTTATTTATTTGTTTAAATTCTCAATGTTCCAATATTATTTTAAAAAATTATATACAGTGATATATAAATATAATTAATCCGTTCTAGACCCCAGATTTTTGACATTTTAGTTTGAACTGATTGTCTTGTTTTTGGGTACAAACCCTTAAAACTAAACAGAAGTTAATAAACAACAATAATTACATTAAAAAAACGTAGAATTTAACGTCACTTTACCTGTACTGAGTGGACTTGAGGGCCCAATGGGATGATGGGGATGTAGAGGAGAAGGAGGAGGACACAGGTTTTTGCTTGGAACGTTGGTTCTTATAGGCACATGCTGGGCACATTGGCTCATAGGCACAGGCTGGTCACATTGCTGATTGTCACAGGCTGGGTACATTGGCACATAGGCACAGGCTGTTTGTGTTCTTACCGGCACAGGGACATCGGGCTCTTGCAGGCACAGCAAAGTGCGCTCTTGGAGGCACTTATAGGCACAGACTATAAGACAATCGCGATTACAGTATTTACAGCTAGCTTCCTTTTTTCTGGTTCAATTGCTCGGTCACATGTACAGCAGCGTTTGCCTTGTTCCTTCTTTAAGTTTTGATTTCGGAAAACGAGGTAGCATTGTAACCCGAGGCAGAAAATTGCAGACGAGAAGTGGTGTAACCTGAAAACAGTGTAACCCGTGGGCGTTGTAACCTAAGGTACCCCTGTGTATATATATATATATATATATATATATATATATATATATATATATATATATAAAATATATACATATACATACTGACCTATCAGGACATTATTTACAATGCTGGTCTGTGTCTCTCAATTCATTATTTCCAATTTTTATCTATGCATATTTTTATGCTTTTTGACTTGATAAAGAGAGGTTTATAGGTTGTCGCTATAATGTGCATACGTTTGTCCAATAAAAAAGGTATCACTATATACTGCAATATTCTGATTATTCATCTATATATTGTGGTGTACTGCCCCCCGGTGGATGGTGTTATAGCTGCAGGTGTTATAAGCTTTTTAAAAGACACACACAGGGAAAGGAAGACTGATTGGGCTCTGTCCTAAGCAGTGAGAGCAGAGTGTGGAGTCTGCTGAAAGAGGCCCAGTTGGTGTGATGCTTCTAGCAGCTAGAGCCAGCAAAGAGAGAAAGGTTTGTTTGCTCTTCCTATGTGGATCTACAATCTGGGAAGGATGCTGCTGCTTAAATTATTTGTCCCCTGCAACAGACAAGCTGCTAAGGTATAGTCAGGGCGTTCCTGCAGTCCAGTTAGAATGTTTATGCAGATGTTTATTTTCGGCAATCATTCGGTTTATATTGTACTAGCGACTTGCCCGTCAAAAATGACGGCAATAAAATTTGAAGTCTGGCAATGGTGTTTGCCACACATTGCAAGCCTCTCCCCCTCTACTTAACTGGCCTTGCGATGAGCGCCTTTGGCGCTCATTGCGAGCCTCTCCTCCCTTTACCTCTTACCCATCTACTTGACGGTAGGCTCTCATTGAGAGCCTCTCCCCCCTCTATTTTACTGTCCTTGCATTAAGCACCTTTGACGATCATCATGGGCCTCGGAATGAGCGGCAAAGGTGCTTATTGCAAGCATCTTCCCCCCATGTGTCTCTTCCCCCCTCTCCCTCCTCTGTGTCTCATCCCCTCTCTCCCTCCCCTGTGTCTCATCCCCTCTATCCCTCCCCTGTGTCTCATCCCCTCTCTCCCTCCCCTGTGTCTCATCCCCTCTCTCCCTCCCCTGTGTCTCTTCCCCCCTTTCCCTGCCATGTGTCCCCTTTTCCCTCTCTCCCTCCCCTCTCTCACTCCACTGTGTCCCCTTTCCCCTCTCTCCCTCCCCGGTGTCTCTTCCCTCACGTTTCTTTTCCCTCCCTCTCCCTCCCGTTTCTTTTCCCTCCCGTTTCTTTTCCCTCCCTCTCCCTCCAGTTTCTTTTCCCTCTCTCTCCCTCCAGTTTCTTTTCCCTCCTCTTCCCCCATCTCCCTTTCCTGTGTCTCTTCCACCCCTCTCCCTCCCGTTTCTCTTCCCCCTCTCCCTCCCCTGTTTCTCTTCCCCCCTCTCCCTTCCCTTGTCTCTTCCACCCTGCTCTCCATTCCCTTGTCTCTTCCACCCCGCTTTCCCTCCAGTCTCTTCCACTTCACATCTCTGTCTGTCACTCCTTCCTGTCTGTCTCTCTGTCCCTTCCTCCTGTCAGTCTCTCTCTCTGTTGCTCCTTCCTGTGTATCTTTCACCCTGTCCATCCTTCCTGTCTATCTCTCTGTCCCTCCCTCCTGTTCTCTGTCCCTCCTTCCTGTCTGTCTCTCTCTCTGTTTCAATCCCTCCTGTCTCTCTGTCCCGCTCTCTCTCTCTGTCCCTCCTCTCTCTCTCTCGCTTTCTCTGTGTCCCGCCTGTCTCTCTCTGTCCCTCCTGTCTCTCTCTCTATCCCTCCTGTCTCTCTCTCTCTCTGTCCCTCTGTCCCTCCTGTATATCTCTCTGTCCCTCATCTCTCTCTCTGTCCCTTGCTCTGTCCCTCATCTCTCTCTCTGTCCCTTGCTCTGTCCCTGCTGTCTCTTTCTCTGTGTCCCTCATCTCTCTCTCTGTGACCCCTGTCTCTCTCTGTGTCTCTCCTGTCTCTCTCTGTGTGTCCCTCCTGTCTCTCTCTGTCCCTCCTGTCTCTGTCCCTCCTGTCTCTCTCTCTGTGTCCCTCCTGTCTCTCTCTCTCTGTGTCCCTCCTGTCTCTCTCTAACTGTGTCCCTCCTGTCTCTCTCTCTCTGTGTCCCTCCTGTCTCTCTCTAACTGTGTCCCTCCTGTCTCTCTCTCTCTGTGTCCCTCCTGTCTCTCTCTCTCTCTGTGTCCCTCCTGTCTCTCTCTCTCTCTCTCTCTCTCTGTGTGTCCCTCCTGTCTCTCTCTCTCTCTCTCTGTGTCCCTCCTGTCTCTTTGTCCCTCCTGTCTCTCTCTCTCTGTCCCTCCTGTCTCTCTCTCTCTCTCTCTCTCTCTGTGTCCCTCATGTCTCTCTCTCTTTCTGTGTCCCTCATGTCTCTCTCTGTGTCCCTCATGTCTCTCTCTCTCTGTGTCCCTCATGTCTCTCTCTCTCTCTGTCCCTCATCTCTCTCTCTCTCTTTCTGTGTCCCTCATGTCTCTCTCTCTCTGTCTGTGTCCCTCATGTTTCTCTCTCTCTGTCTGTGTCCCTCATGTCTCTCTCTCTCTCTGTGTCCCTCATGTTTCTCTCCCTCCTGTCTCTCTCTATCTGTGTCCCTCCTGTGTCTCTCTATCTGTGTCCCTCCTGTCTATCTGTCCCTCTTGTCTCTCTTTCCCTCCAGGCTGTCTCTCTCACCTCAGTCCCCAGCATGTCCACCGGTCCCTCCCCAGGGAGGAGTTGAGAGCAGCCGGGGGAGGAGTTGTGAGCAGCCGGGGGAGGAGTCGAGAGCAGCTGGGGGAGGAGTCGAGAGTGACGGGGGAGGAGTTGAGAGTGACGGGGGAGGAGTTAAGAGCATCAACCCGCAGCGCATTGTCCCCCCGGACAACTGATATATGTGGGCCGCTCATGCCAGCAACCGAGGCCCTCGCTTTGCGAGGGCCTCAGTTGCTGGCATGGGGCGCTCCATCCCAGCAACTGAGGCCCGCAGCCCTCGCTACGCGAGGTCCGCGGCTCGCGCTCCATGCCAGCAACCGAGGCCCTCAGTTGCTGGCATGAAGACATCACATATATAGTTGTGAGCAGGCGAGGGCCGCGGGCTCGCTACGTGAGCCTGCAAGCGTGAGCAACGGCCCGTACGCTCACAACTATATATGTGATATAAAAGTTGTGAAGTCTGGCTACTTTAACAGTATTTGCTTAATATTATAATTCATATTACACTAAAAACAAAACATTTCTACATTATTTTTTTTATATGATTTGTTTTATCATAAATTGATAAAACACGGGTATGTAATATATCAAGTCAAAGCATAAAATATTTTACCACTCAGGCATAATAGTCAGTTATAATCTTAGGAATAGTCACTATCATGATTTTAAAGTAGTATATCACATTGGGGTCCATGGCTATCGTTTTACATTAAACATACCTCCAAAACCACCCTCCTCCATTGCTCATGACTGGTCTTGGAAAGAAATATTGAGCATAGCTTAGTGAAAGCCGCATACATGTTTTATGTTTCCTATTCAAACCTTAGTTCATTTGACCATAGTCATCAAAAATATGTATATATTCTATTTGATAAAACAATATCTATCTACAGCAAATACAAAAGCAAGGATTGGGTCTTCTGTGTCCTTCTGTGTTCTATGGATATTAAACTGCTAACTAGACCTTGTTCTTTATTCTCAGCTAATAATCAACTTTCCTTTATCAGTTACATAATATAATAAAACACATCATTTTTTTTTTTTAAAGTAGCTTTTCTTTCAGCTTATGTCTATAAACTACACAGAGGCCTAACACATCCATGCCTGAGACAA
Source organism: Discoglossus pictus (assembly GCA_027410445.1). Classification (NCBI taxonomy): domain Eukaryota; kingdom Metazoa; phylum Chordata; class Amphibia; order Anura; family Alytidae; genus Discoglossus; species Discoglossus pictus. Next base: position 220,337,447 of record CM050166.1, on the reverse strand, counting down.
CACTGGCCTGTCAGTCTCATCAAGCTGCTTTATTTTTATTATTAAAGCAGGCTTATGCCTAATTAGTTCATTGTTTGGCAGTTAAAGGGTGTATCCAGCATGATGAACAGAATCTCACACTCACTGAACCGTATCTCTGCACTAAATGCCACTTTACACAAATGATAGGTCTGTATATTCCATCACAATCCCCTTTAGTCCCGTGCTTCAGCTTCCTGTTACTCAACCACCAGCATTACACCTGAGACCGGTGAGAGTTTATCACAAAAGTCACCTCTGTACCAGGCACAATTTACTCACACGCATTTAGTAGAGTCTCCTTCCATAAGAATTTAACTTGTTATATTTATCTTTCCTGCACATGGTTTAAGTTCTTCAGGAACGTGTCATTATGCACTAGTAATTTTACAAAAATATAGTTAATGTAATACATCAATTGTTGCTTAGTCATTTAATCATGTTCGACTCTCTTGGACCCTATGGACTGCAGCACTCCAGGCACATCTGTCAGCCACTGCCCCTCTGAGCTCATCATATATCCACCATATTCCGCCTCGGAGGTCCCCTACTTTATGTGTTTTACATTTTTTGCAGCATCAGATTCTTCTCATGATATGGCTACAGTGTTTGAGTTTTAGTCTCATGATCAAACCTTTCCGTAAACAGTTTGGCTTGATTTTCCAAATTATTGATTGGTTGCACTTTATGGTACTCTAAGCAGTTTTCCCCAACACCACAATTAAAAGGCATCAATTCTAAGGCAATTCATCCTTCTTTATAGTACAACTCTCATATGTTACTACTGGGAATACCATAGTTCTAACTACCATTGTTGATAATGTAATATCTTTACTTTTTACTAATATTGCAGTTTGCCATCGCTTATTGTAGAATGTTTCTTTATGCTATCTCCTCCTATTCTTGATGTCTCTTCCTCCCTACCTTTCTCTTTCCTTGTTTCCTGGGCAGCCATTTTGTTTTCTTTGGGTTCTTTCTTTTGGGAATATTCTTTGTTGCTATATTATGGATAGTGTCACAATTATTATTATTTGTTATTATCTTTATTTCTATAGTGCCAACATATTCCGTAGTGCTGTACAGGGGTTTAGTACATGGCAAAAAACAAACTTAACACCTTATAAAGAATGGAGGGCCCTGTTTTTGAGCTTATAATCAAATGTACATAGTGCTTGTTTCCAAAACACGAACACACGATTGAAAACTCGCAAACTTACACACATCTGTCCAAAGTTTTTCAGGCATTTTGTCGACCCTGTCCAGTCCTTTAAATCTATACTTTACCTCCACTACATATTCACTGGTGATATTTATTTTGTATCTGCTTGGTCTGATGGTTTTCCCTCTTTTCTTCACTTTAATTGTGAACTTTGCAATAAGAAGCTCATGGTCTAAGCTTCAGTCGGCTCCTAGTCTTTTTTTTGCTGACTGTATAGAGCTCCTTTATCTTTGGCTGCAAAGTTTATAGTCAATCTGTTTTCTATATTGTCCAGGCGGTGATGTCCATGTGTAGAATAGTCTTAGAGGCTGTTGAAAGAGGGTGTTTGCTATGACCAGAATGTTATCTTGACAGAATGTTATTAATCTCTGACCTGCTTCATTTTGTTCAAGCTTGCCAGTTATTCCAGGTTACTTATTGTTCCCTCCTTTAGCATTCCAATGTACAATTATGAGAACAACATGTTTTCAGGACATCCGTAGAACTATAAAATAAAAATAGATACAAACAGATGCAATGAAATAAAAATATCATGATATCATGTGTATGTATTGGGAAATCTATAAAAATCTAGAGTCCTAAGACCAATGACAGTCCCTAAGTCCTTATCTACTGGTCCTCAGTGATGAGGAAAGTATTATTATTATTATCATTACTTTATTTATAACGCACCAACATATTCTGCAACGTAACACAGGGGTCAGGTACAAGTATAAACAATACCCCACCATGAAAAATAGTGGAAGACCCTGTTATTGAGCTTTCAATCCGATATACACAGTGCTTTCCCTAAAGCACCTCACAAGATTGAAACGCGCAAACTTACATTCTAATGCATAACATTTCATACAAAAATGTCATCCAAACCATCACCTTTAGTCACAGTTGTAGATGGATTATAGAAAAAATGTAAGCAAATAAACTGTACTCTGTTCAAGTCAGTGCAAAGCTAGATGAAAATTCAGTTAGTCACGTGAAGTATCAGTGCGTTAAAAATGTTCTGGATCTTACAGCCGTTCCTCTTAAGCAGTGGAAGGTGAGCAGCCAGTTCCCATACCAAAAAAAGGTTGAAAACCACTGATCTATAAGATCATTCTTTCTTAGTTTGGCAGTTAATTACAGAATCATACTATGCCATTGAAGAAAATTAATCTCTACAGAAAGTAATATAATGTGGAATCAATTGCTGAAGAATCTTATGCCAGTGCAATTAATTAATTGTGCAGAATGTACATTAATTTGCCGGATTTCACATTATTAATTATGTACACAATCTCATTTTAAAACTATTTCATCCAAGTCATCAATTCATGTAGAAGTATTAGAATAAAATATTGTACATGCCAGATGACATGAACAGTACAAAACAATGTAATGGAAAGTGGCAAAACAGTTGTGTTCTTAATTGTTCTCATTTTTTCTCTGGCATCAAAATCTTTGAGTGACAAATAGATTGAAAATGTAAAAATTGGTCTGAGTCTAAAGCTTGTATCAGGATTGTATCCACTTAATCTTTTATCCTGTAGCGGGAAACAAAGACCAAAGAACAAATAATCTTGTTTTCAGACTAAAAGAACAGAAAAAGAACATTCCTCATATTTACTCCCCACTTTTAGAATAAAGACAAATAAGCTTTGCAGAGCTTAAGAGAATCAGAAACCGATGCGTATATAGCTGTATGTGTGTGGGAAGTCAAATTAGTTTGGGTGGAGGAATTTGAACATATTTTTTGGCCAGTTCTCCCACGTCTTAATTAAAAAGATATGTGCACTTGATCTAGAAGAACTGACAACCTACTGAGTAAACCTACTAAAAAAAGAACACTTTCATTAAATTTACCTGTGCAAGTAATATTTTTTATGCTTCTCTCATAAATATATGTATTATTAATATAACATTTTTGTACATCATTAGTCATTCCGAATATATAGATGTAATCCCTGAGTCTACATACTGTATAGTTATTTTCACATGGAGGATAATTATTTTTCCAAAGCCAAAAAGAAATACAGAAAAAATAATAAGGGAACACAGATAAAAAAATATTATTAAGTATGATAAACCAAGATTGGATTAGAGATGTTTTTATTTTAACGACAAGAATAAAACATCATTGAATATCCAAACACATGTAAAGAGTACTGTATTTCCCTGAAAGACATTTCAATTAAAATCTAATTTGATGCTACAATCAAGACAAGTTATTTGCTGTATCAGTGAAGGCTTAAGGAAACATGCATGTGAAATATATATTGAAAATATACATTTGTTTTCTATGTTGTCGATATTTACTTTTAAATGTACTTGGAGCTTCAGTGTTTGATGTCAACCCCCCAGTTTATAAAGACTATAAGCAGTTACATAAGCATTGGCAGATGGAGTGATACTTGTGCAGAAGTGTTCTGTGAGTGACACTATAAGAGTTCTCAATTAGTTGTATTACAGGATCAAGTCAGATTATTATGACCACCCCCTACTTTTAATGTCAGCAGCTCGTAGCAAATGAAATACGGCACTTGTTGTGAGCTGGCTTGTTGGTTTTATAAGGTGACATGTAGGCATTCTGCAAACATATCACTGTCATGGGCAAAATGTGTGACTTAACCACGTTTGAAAAGGACATAATCATTGGCTTTTGGGCCAAGGGTGGCAGTATTTGTGAACTGTTCATGTGCTGCTGTGGTTAAAGTGTACCGTGACTGGATAAATGGCACCATTGCGAATAAACGGCATCGAAACTGCGAGCACCACGGCCATTGATATCAGAGGTGAACGTCATGTGTGTCCACCACTTTTCAGCAGCTGTCAGATGCACTACAGTCTGCATGGCTCCAGGTACCTTACCAACCTTCTAGTATCTTATTCACTCACTACCACAATGTCTAGCCACTATCCCTGCTGCACACAGCAGTTATTCAGGATATCATAATATCAATGGTCATAATAATGTGACTGGACCGTGTATGAAAAACATCTCACCACAGGATTATTGGTTAAAGATAAATTCTATATGGATGAGGCTTCTATTCGAACAAATATTCTGTCCTAGCTAGTTATAAAAAATTGAAAGAAAACAGGATCTAAGATTTTTTTTTATTTTGCTTAAACTTGAATGATAGACTAAAAATAAAAGATATGGAAACTAAATTATGATATCACTGGATTGAATACTGATCCCATGGTATAAAAAACCCTAACTATACATTGCATATCTCAGGACATATTACATTTATTTAACTAATATATACAGTATAATCTTCATGCTTGCCAGATTCAAAAGTAGAAGGTTTATCAACAAACAAAATGCAAATGAAAATATTAATCTTAATACTACACCTCACTGACGAGGCCCAATGAAGACCAGAACGTACGTCTGGGGTTCGTGGTTTCTCCTGTTCAGGGTAGAATTGCCTGGTATTTCAGGGCTGGATCACTCTAGTGAGTGGGACCAGACTGATATACTACAGGATATTTCTCCCTGTTAATGGATCTAAAAGAGGTTGCTCTCAGAGTGGGTTATCATGTCACAAAACTAACCTATTAAGATTAATTTGTTCTCTGATTGAGCGCCTCTATTTTGTCTGTCTCTCTTCTCACCAGATTTTCATTCTACCCTTGTCTTTTCATACTTCTGACTCTTCCCTGTCTTCCATGTCTTCTTCACATGTATTTCACACTCTCTCACCAGCATTTCAATATGCCTTCTTATGTTCTTTCATCACTTTTCCACTCTTTTTAGCTCTTTTGCCATCCATTTAACCCAAGTGTTGCCATTCTTAATGTCTGTCTGTTTAACCACAAGTGATTTGTCATGTCTGTCTTTTTAATGACTGGAAACAAAGTGGAATAAATTGTGATACATGTAATGGCTTACTAAAAGGGATTATAGTGCGAGATTTCAGGATCTCATGATTCCTTCATTGGGAAAGGTATGAAAAAAATCTCCCATAATATTTACATCAGAACATTGCATTACAATACACATACAGGATATACATTACACAGAACAGAATAAACAGTAGGGTGATGGTGTGAAGATATATGATTCACACTATGACTTCAAATGAACACCACAGTTTATTTGATCCTTTTGGGTTCAAGAAAATGTATTAGGATTTATTAGGCTGTAATGTACTAATAATTAGTGAAGACCCTACAAAATTATTTGCAATAATTTAATCTATGAGCCAACCTTCCCCATAAATTTTAATTCCAAAATCCTTCTTTCTGTATTTTTAAATTTCCCATCAATATAGTGATTCTCATATATTTGATGCAGTGTCCATTGTGACAGAAATCGGGTTCCCCCTGGAGCTTCTGTTCTCTTTTGATCATCTTATTATGTAGTCCTATTTCACCTTCATAAAGTCACATGATAAGATAGACCACATTAGATAATCTGCAGGAAAAACGTATTGTTTTGGTATTGGTTATTGCACTGTAGTGGCACCTTATCGGTTATATATCTGTGTACTCAGGTAACACATCTCTTTTATAGGCACCCCCCTGTTGTTGCGATGGTAAATGCAATCCTAACTATCAGTTGCTTCAGGATAGAGGGTTGTCGTTAGTAACACTTTACCTAAGCCAGTAACACTTTTCACCTAATCCAGTAACACTTTTTACCTAAGCCAGTAACACAGCCGAAGCCGTAACTCGCAGGACCATCAAAAAACAAACAATAATGTAGCAAATAAATTTAAAAAACTCACACACAACTCAGGAGGACGTGAGTGAGGTTGCAAGCTAATTTGAGCCCTAATTGTCATTTTTAGGAGATAGAAAAATCAGCTAGGCAAGGAAAAATATGGCCACCGAAAAAATATTTTTCTCAAACAGGATGAAAGGCCGAAGCCAGTAACTATTATCCTAAGCCAGTAACACTTAAGCCTAGCCAGTAACACTTAAGCCTAGCCAGTAACACTTAAGCCTAGCCAGTAACACTTAGCCAAAGCCAGTAACACAGGACCTCGCAATGAGCGCCGAAGGTGCTCATTGCAAAGCAACAAACTTGCGAGTTGGACAACGCCTACAATGACCGGCAAGTCCTGTAGACTGGGGAGAGGCTCGCAATGAGTGCTGAAGGTGATTGTGTGGCAAACAGCATTGCCAGCCTTAACATCTTTTTGCCGTCATTTTTGCCGGGCAAGTCTCTAGTATGCACACAGCAGTTATTCAGGATATCATAATATCAATGGTAATAATAATGTGACTGGACCGTGTATGAAAAACATCTCACCACAGGATTATTGGTTAAAGATAAATTCTATATGGATGATGCTTCTATTCGAACAAATATTCTGTCCTAGCTAGTTATAAAAAAATGAAAGAAAACAGGATCTAAGATTTTTTTTTATTTTGCTTAAACTTGAATGATAGACTAAAAATAAAAGATATGGAAACTAAATTATGATATCACTGGATTGAATACTGATCCCATGGTATAAAAAACCCTGACTATACATTGCATATCTCAGGACATATTACATTTATTTAACTAATATATACAGTATAATCTTCATGCTTGCCAGATTCAAAAGTAGAAGGTTTATCAACAAACAAAATGCAAATGAAAATATTAATCTTAATACTACACCTCACTGACGAGGCCCAATGAAGACCAGAACGTACGTCTGGGGTTCGTGGTTTCTCCTGTTCAGGGTAGAATTGCCTTGTATTTCAGGGCTGGATCACTCTAGTGAGTGAGACCAGACTGATATACTACAGGATATTTCTCCCTGTTAAGGGAGCTAAAAGAGGTTGCTCTCAGAGTGGGTTATCATGTCACAAAACTAACCTATTAAGATTAATTTGTTCTCTGATTGAGCGCCTCTATTTTGTCTGTCTCTCTTCTCACCAGATTTTCATTCTACCCTTGTCTTTTCATACTTCTGACTCTTCCCTGTCTTCCATGTCTTCTTCACATGTATTTCACACTCTCTCACCAGCATTTCAATATGCCTTCTTATGTTCTTTTATCACTTTTCCACTGTTTTTAGCTCTTTTGCCATCCATTTAACCCAAGTGTTGCCATTCTTAATGTCTGTCTGTTTAACCACAAGTGATTTGTCATGTCTGTCTTTTTAATGACTGGAAACAAAGTGGAATAAATTGTGATACATGTAATGACTTACTAAGAGGGATTATAGTGCGAGATTTCGGGATCTCATGATTCCTTCATTGGGAAAGGTATGAAAAAAATCTCCCATAATATTTACATCAGAACATTGCATTACAATACACATACAGGATATACATTACACAGAACAGAATAAACAGTAGGGTGATGGTGTGAAGATATATGATTCACACTATGACTTCAAATGAACACCACAGTTTATTTGATCCTTTTGGGTTCAAGAAAATGTATTAGGATTTATTAGGCTGTAATGTACTAATAATTAGTGAAGACCCTACAAAATTATTTGCAATAATTTAATCTATGAGCCAACCTTCCCCATAAATTTTAATTCCAAAATCCTTCTTTCTGTATTTTTAAATTTCCCATCAATATAGTGATTCTCATATATTTGATGCAGTGTCCATTGTGACAGAAATCGGGTTCCCCCTGGAGCTTCTGTTCTCTTTTGATCATCTTATTATGTAGTCCTATTTCACCTTCATAAAGTCACATGATGAGATAGACCACATTAGATAATCTGCAGGAAAAACGTATTGTTTTGGTATTGGTCATAGCACTGTAGTGGCACCTTATCGGTTATACATCTGTGTACTCAGGTAACACATCTCTTTTATAGGCACCCCCCTGTTGTTGCGATGGTAAATGCAATCCTAACTATCAGTTGCTTCAGGATAGAGGGTTGTCGTTAGTAACACTTTACCTAAGCCAGTAACACTTTTTACCTAAGCCAGTAACACAGCCGAAGCCGTAACTCGCAGGACCATCAAAAAACGAACAATAATGTAGCAAATAAATTTAAAAAACTCACACACAACTCAGGAGGACGTGAGTGAGGTTGCAAGCTAATTTGAGCCCTAATTGTCATTTTTAGGAGATAGAAAAATCAGCTAGGCAAGGAAAAATATGGCCACCGAAAAAATATTTTTCTCAAACAGGATGAAAGGCCGAAGCCAGTAACTATTATCCTAAGCCAGTAACACTTAAGCCTAGCCAGTAACACTTAAGCCTAGCCAGTAACACTTAAGCCTAGCCAGTAACACTTAAGCCTAGCCAGTAACACTTAGCCAAAGCCAGTAACACAGGACCTCGCAATGAGCGCCGAAGGTGCTCATTGCAAAGCAACAAACTTGCGAGTTGGACAACGCCTACAATGACCGGCAAGTCCTGTAGACTGGGGAGAGGCTCGCAATGAGTGCTGAAGGTGATTGTGTGGCAAACAACATTGCCAGCCTTAACATCTTTTTGCCGTCATTTTTGCCGGGCAAGTCTCTAGTATGCACACAGCAGTTATTCAGGATATCATAATATCAATGGTAATAATAATGTGACTGGACCGTGTATGAAAAACATCTCACCACAGGATTATTGGTTAAAGATAAATTCTATATGGATGATGCTTCTATTCAAACAAATATTCTGTCCTAGCTAGTTATAAAAAAATGAAAGAAAACAGGATCTAAGATTTTTTTTTATTTTGCTTAAACTTGAATGATAGACTAAAAATAAAAGATATGGAAACTAAATTATGATATCACTGGATTGAATACTGATCCCATGGTATAAAAAACCCTAACTATGCATTGCATATCTCAGGACATATTACATTTATTTAACTAATATATACAGTATAATCTTCATGCTTGCCAGATTCAAAAGTAGAAGGTTTATCAACAAACAAAATGCAAATGAAAATATTAATCTTAATACTACACCTCACTGACGAGGCCCAATGAAGACCAGAACGTACGTCTGGGGTTCGTGGTTTCTCCTGTTCAGGGTAGAATTGCCTGGTATTTCAGGGCTGGATCACTCTAGTGAGTGAGACCAGACTGATATACTACAGGATATTTCTCCCTGTTAAGGGAGCTAAAAGAGGTTGCTCTCAGAGTGGGTTATCATGTCACAAAACTAACCTATTAAGATTAATTTGTTCTCTGATTGAGCGCCTCTATTTTGTCTGTCTCTCTTCTCACCAGATTTTCATTCTACCCTTGTCTTTTCATACTTCTGACTCTTCCCTGTCTTCCATGTCTTCTTCACATGTATTTCACACTCTCTCACCAGCATTTCAATATGCCTTCTTATGTTCTTTTATCACTTTTCCACTCTTTTTAGCTCTTTTGACATCCATTTAACCCAAGTGTTGCCATTCTTAATGTCTGTCTGTTTAACCACAAGTGATTTGTCATGTCTGTCTTTTTAATGACTGGAAACAAAGTGGAATAAATTGTGATACATGTAATGGCTTACTAAGAGGGATTATAGTGCGAGATTTCAGGATCTCATGATTCCTTCATTGGGAAAGGTATGAAAAAAATCTCCCATAATATTTACATAAGAACATTGCATTACAATACACATACAGGATATACATTACACAGAACAGAATAAACAGTAGGGTGATGGTGTGAAGATATATGATTCACACTATGACTTCAAATGAACACCACAGTTTATTTGATCCTTTTGGGTTCAAGAAAATGTATTAGGATTTATTAGGCTGTAATGTACTAATAATTAGTGAAGACCCTACAAAATTATTTGCAATAATTTAATCTATGAGCCAACCTTCCCCATAAATTTAAATTCCAAAATCCTTCTTTCTGTATTTTTAAATTTCCCATCAATATAGTGATTCTCATATATTTGATGCAGTGTCCATTGTGACAGAAATGGGGTTCCCCCTGGAGCTTCTGTTCTCTTTTGATCATCTTATTATGTAGTCCTATTTCACCTTCATAAAGTCACATGATGAGATAGACCACATTAGATAATCTGCAGGAAAAACGTATTGTTTTGGTATTGGTCATAGCACTGTAGTGGCACCTTATCGGTTATATATCTGTGTACTCAGGTAACACATCCCTTTTATAGGCACCCCCCTGTTGTTGCGATGGTAAATGCAATCCTAACTATCAGTTGCTTCAGGATAGAGGGTTGTCGTTAGTAACACTTTACCTAAGCCAGTAACACTTTTCACCTAATCCAGTAACACTTTTTACCTAAGCCAGTAACACAGCCGAAGCCGTAACTCGCAGGACCATCAAAAAACAAACAATAATGTAGCAAATAAATTTAAAAAACTCACACACAACTCAGGGGGACGTGAGTGAGGTTGCAAGCTAATTTGAGCCCTAATTGTCATTTTTAGGAGATAGAAAAATCAGCTAGGCAAGGAAAAATATGGCCACCGAAAAAATATTTTTCTCAAACAGGATGAAAGGCCGAAGCCAGTAACTATTATCCTAAGCCAGTAACACTTAAGCCTAGCCAGTAACACTTAAGCCTAGCCAGTAACACTTAGCCAAAGCCAGTAACACAGGACCTCGCAATGAGCGCCGAAGGTGCTCATTGCAAAGCAACAAACTTGCGAGTTGGACAACGCCTACAATGACCGGCAAGTCCTGTAGACTGGGGAGAGGCTCGCAATGAGTGCTGAAGGTGATTGTGTGGCAAACAGCATTGCCAGCCTTAACATCTTTTTGCCGTCATTTTTGCCGGGCAAGTCTCTAGTATGCACACAGCAGTTATTCAGGATATCATAATATCAATGGTAATAATAATGTGACTGGACCGTGTATGAAAAACATCTCACCACAGGATTATTGGTTAAAGATAAATTCTATATGGATGATGCTTCTATTCGAACAAATATTCTATCCTAGCTAGTTATAAAAAAATGAAAGAAAACAGGATCTAAGATTTTTTTTAATTTTGCTTAAACTTGAATGATAGACTAAAAATAAAAGATATGGAAACTAAATTATGATATCACTGGATTGAATACTGATCCCATGGTATAAAAAACCCTAACTATACATTGCATATCTCAGGACATATTACATTTATTTAACTAATATATACAGTATAATCTTCATGCTTGCCAGATTCAAAAGTAGAAGGTTTATCAACAAACAAAATGCAAATGAAAATATTAATCTTAATACTACACCTCACTGACGAGGCCCAATGAAGACCAGAACGGACGTCTGGGGTTCGTGGTTTCTCCTTTTCAGGGTAGAATTGCCTGGTATTTCAGGGCTGGATCACTCTAGTGAGTGGGACCAGACTGATATACTACAGGATATTTCTCCCTGTTAAGGGAGCTAAAAGAGGTTGCTCTCAGAGTGGGTTATCATGTCACAAAACTAACCTATTAAGATTAATTTGTTCTCTGATTGAGCGCCTCTATTTTGTCTGTCTCTCTTCTCACCAGATTTTCATTCTACCCTTGTCTTTTCATACTTTTGACTCTTCCCTGTCTTCCATGACTTCTTCACATGTATTTCACACTCTCTCACCAGCATTTCAATATGCCTTCTTCTGTTCTTTTATCACTTTTCCACTCTTTTTAGCTCTTTTGACATCCATTTAACCCAAGTGTTGCCATTCTTAATGTCTGTCTGTTTAACCACAAGTGATTTGTCATGTCTGTCTTTTTAATGACTGGAAACAAAGTGGAATAAATTGTGATACATGTAATGGCTTACTAAGAGGGATTATAGTGCGAGATTTCGGGATCTCATGATTCCTTCATTGGGAAAGGTATGAAAAAAATCTCCCATAATATTTACATCAGAATATTGCATTACAATACACATACAGGATATACATTACACAGAACAGAATAAACAGTAGGGTGATGGTGTGAAGATATATGATTCACACTATGACTTCAAATGAACACCACAGTTTATTTGATCCTTTTGGGTTCAAGAAAATGTATTAGGATTTATTAGGCTGTAATGTACTAATAATTAGTGAAGACCCTACAAAATTATTTGCAATAATTTAATCTATGAGCCAACCTTCCCCATAAATTTTAATTCCAAAATCCTTCTTTCTGTATTTTTAAATTTCCCATCAATATAGTGATTCTCATATATTTGATGCAGTGTCCATTGTGACAGAAATGGGGTTCCCCCTGGAGCTTCTGTTCATCTTACTATGTAGTCCTATTTCACCTTCATAAAGTCACATGATGAGATAGACCACATTAGATAATCTGCAGGAAAAACGTATTGTTTTGGTATTGGTCATAGCACTGTAGTGGCACCTTATCGGTTATATATCTGTGTACTCAGGTAACACATCTCTTTTATAGGCACCCCCCTGTTGTTGCGATGGTAAATGCAATCCTAACTATCAGTTGCTTCAGGTAAGAGGGTTGTCGTTAGTAACACTTTACCTAAGCCAGTAACACTTTTCACCTAATCCAGTAACACATTTTACCTAAGCCAGTAACACAGCCGAAGCCGTAACTCGCAGGACCATCAAAAAACAAACAATAATGTAGCAAATAAATTTAAAAAACTCACACACAACTCAGGAGGACGTGAGTGAGGTTGCAAGCTAATTTGAGCCCTAATTGTCATTTTTAGGAGATAGAAAAATTAGCTAGGCAAGGAAAAATATGGCCACCGAAAAAATATTTTTCTCAAACAGGATGAAAGGCCGAAGCCAGTAACTATTATCCTAAGCCAGTAACACTTAAGCCTAGCCAGTAACACTTAAGCCTAGCCAGTAACACTTAAGCCTAGCCAGTAACACTTAAGCCTAGCCAGTAACACTTAAGCCTAGCCAGTAACACTTAAGCCTAGCCAGTAACACTTAAGCCTAGCCAGTAACACTTAGCCAAAGCCAGTAACACAGGACCTCGCAATGAGCGCCGAAGGTGCTCATTGCAAAGCAACAAACTTGCGAGTTGGACAACGCCTACAATGACCGGCAAGTCCTGTAGACTGGGGAGAGGCTCGCAATGAGTGCTGAAGGTGATTGTGTGGCAAACAGCATTGCCAGCCTTAACACCTTTTTGCCGTCATTTTTGCCGGGCAAGTCTCTAGTATGCACACAGCAGTTATTCAGGATATCATAATATCAATGGTAATAATAATGTGACTGGACCGTGTATGAAAAACATCTCACCACAGGATTATTGGTTAAAGATAAATTCTATATGGATGATGCTTCTATTCGAACAAATATTCTGTCCTAGCTAGTTATAAAAAAATGAAAGAAAACAGGATCTAAGATTTTTTTTTATTTTGCTTAAACTTGAATGATAGACTAAAAATAAAAGATATGGAAACTAAATTATGATATCACTGGATTGAATACTGATCCCATGGTATAAAAAATCCTAACTATGCATTGCATATCTCAGGACATATTACATTTATTTAACTAATATATACAGTATAATCTTCATGCTTGCCAGATTCAAAAGTAGAAGGTTTATCAACAAACAAAATGCAAATGAAAATATTAATCTTAATACTACACCTCACTGACGAGGCCCAATGAAGACCAGAACGTACGTCTGGGGTTCATGGTTTCTCCTGTTCAGGGTAGAATTGCCTGGTATTTCAGGGCTGGATCACTCTAGTGAGTGAGACCAGACTGATATACTACAGGATATTTCTCCCTGTTAAGGGAGCTAAAAGAGGTTGCTCTCAGAGTGGGTTATCATGTCACAAAACTAACCTATTAAGATTAATTTGTTCTCTGATTGAGCGCCTCTATTTTGTCTGTCTCTCTTCTCACCAGATTTTCATTCTACCCTTGTCTTTTCATACTTCTGACTCTTCCCTGTCTTCCATGACTTCTTCACATGTATTTCACACTCTCTCACCAGCATTTCAATATGCCTTCTTATGTTCTTTTATCACTTTTCCACTCTTTTTAGCTCTTTTGATATCCATTTAACCCAAGAGTTGCCATTCTTAATGTCTGTCTGTTTAACCACAAGTGATTTGTCATGTCTGTCTTTTTAATGACTGGAAACAAAGTGGATTAAATTGTGATACATTTAATGGCTTACTAAGAGGGATTATAGTGCAAGCTTACGGGATCTCATGATTCCTTCATTGGGAAAGGTATGAAAAAAATCTCCAATGATACAAATCTCCCATAATATTTACATCAGAACATTGCATTACAATACACATACAGGATATACATTACACAGAACAGAATAAACAGTAGGGTGATGGTGTGAAGATATATGATTCACACTATGACTTCAAATGAACACCACAGCTTATTTGATCCTTTTGGGTTCAAGAAAATGTATTAGGATTTATTAGGCTGTAATGTACTAATAATTAGTGAAGACCCTACAAAATTATTTGCAATAATTTAATCTATGAGCCAACCTTCCCCATAAATTTAAATTCCAAAATCCTTCTTTCTGTATTTTTAAATTTCCCATCAATATAGTGATTCTCATCTATTTGATGCAGTGTCCATTGTGACAGAAATGGGGTTCCCCCTGGAGCTTCTGTTCATCTTACTATGTAGTCCTATTTCACCTTCATAAAGTCACATGATGAGATAGACCACATTAGATAATCTGCAGGAAAAACGTATTGTTTTGGTATTGGTCATAGCACTGTAGTGGCACCTTATCGGTTATATATCTGTGTACTCAGGTAACACATCTCTTTTATAGGCACCCCCCTGTTGTTGCGATGGTAAATGCAATCCTAACTATCAGTTGCTTCAGGTTAGAGGGTTGTCGTTAGTAACACTTTACCTAAGCCAGTAACACTTTTCACCTAATCCAGTAACGCATTTTACCTAAGCCAGTAACACAGCCGAAGCCGTAAATCGCAGGACCGTCAAAAAACGAACAATAATGTAGCAAATAAATTTTAAAAACTCACACACAACTCAGGGGGACGTGAGTGAGGTTGCAAGCTAATTTGAGCCCTAATTGTCATTTTTAGGAGATAGAAAAATCAGCTAGGCAAGGAAAAATATGGCCACCGAAAAAAACTTTTTCTCAAACAGGATGAAAGGCCGATGCCAGTAACTATTATCCTAAGCCAGTAACACGTAAGCCTAGCCAGTAACACTTAAGCCTAGCCAGTAACACTTAGCCAAAGCCAGTAACACAGGACCTCGCAATGAGAGACGAAGGTGCTCATTGCAAAGCAACAAACTTGCGAGTTGTTCAACGCCTACAATGACCGGCAAGTCCTGTAAAGTAGACTGGGGAGAGTCTCGCAATGAGCGCTGAAGGTGCTCAGATTGTGTGGCACACAGCATTGCCAGCCTTAACATCTTTTTGCCGTCATTTTTGACGGGCAAGTCTCTAGTATTTTAATAATCACTGTGTGATTATAGGCATATGTTGCACAGCAAGCAAATTCAGCTCCTCTTCTTGCCATCTTCCTAGTTCCTGGAGACTCTTGCTAACTTGGGTTTCTGTATTCAGGCTTTTTTTTTTATTAATTAGTCTATAAGCTGTGTGTGAAGAGGTTCCTAGTCACCCAGCAAGACTACATACATTACTGATATATTTTGTTATCAAAAGTTCATCAAGGTGCATAAATATAGTAGTGCCCATTAACCATGTATTCACCATTTTGGTATCTCAAACTGATAACCATCTCCATTGACTTAAATGGATAAGACGTCGTTTTCTTAACCGAATAACATGAAGGATAAGGCTTAGTAAAGACCGATACAACTGCAATCCGGGCATTAATATTTAGTGTCTTTGAAACTCTATTAGTTACCTCATGTTACTTTGAAAACTCACAAATTAAAGTACTTATTTTCAGATCTCTTTTATATCATATTTCTAATTGGCAATCTACCTTATAGCTCTCACCTTTGCAGCTGCATTTGTAATTGTGATTTAGTAACTTTAAAGTTAAACTAATTTCTCACCGAGTTTCTGCTTTTTTATCTGCCATTTGTAGATCTCTGCATGAGCATGTACTATAAAGTTGAATAATGAATCAAAACTTTATTTCTATGGAATAAAAAAAAAAAAAAAAAAAAAATATATATATATATATATATATATATATATATATATATATATATATTTATATATACATACATACAGTGGTTATAAAAAGTCTACAAACCCCTGTTAATATCAGGTTTCTGTGCTGTAAAAAAATGAGACAAAGATAAATCATTTCAGAACTTTTTCCATCTTTAATGTGACCTATAAACTGTACATCTTAATTGAAAAACAAACTGAAATCTTTTAGGTAGAGGGAAGAAAAAATATAAAAATAAAATAATATGGTTGCATAAGTATGCACACCCTTAAACTAATACTTTGTTGAAGCACCTTTTGATTTTATTACAGCACTCAGTCTTTTTGGGTAAGAGTCTATCAGCATGGCACATTTTGACTTGGCAAGATTTGCCCACTCTTCTTTGCAAAAACACTCCAAATCTGTCAGATTGCGAGGCCATCTCCTGTGCACAGCCCTCTTCAGATCACCCCACAGATTTTCTATCGGATTCCATACTGGTCTCTGGCTGGGCCATTCCAAAACTTTAATCTTCTTCTGGTGAAGCCATTCCTTTGTTGATTTGGATGTATGCTTTGGGTCGTTGTCATGCTGAAAGATGAAGTTCCTCTTCATGTTCAGCTTTCTAGCAGAAGCCTGAAGGTTTTGTGCCAATATTGACTGGTATTTGGAACTGTTCATAATTCCCTCTATCTTAACTAAGGCCCCAGTTCCAGCTGAAGAAAAACAGTCCCAAAGCATTATGCTGCCACCACCATGCTTCACTGTGGGTTTAGTGTTCTTTTGGTTATGTGCAGTGTTGTTTTTGCGCCAAACATATCTTTTGGAATTATGGCCAAAAAGTTCAACCTTCGTTTCATCAGACCATAAAACCTTTTCCCACATGCTTTTGGGAGACTTCAGATGTGTTTTTGCAAAATGTAGCCTGGCTTCGATGTTTTTCTTCGTAAGAAAAGGCTTTCGTCTTGCCACTCTACCCCATAGCCCAGACATATGAAGAATACGAGAGATTGTTGTCACATGTACCACACAGCCAGTACTTGCCAGATATTCCTGCAGCTCCTTTAATGTAGCTGTAGGCCTCATGGAAGCCTCCCAGACCAGTTTTCTTCTCGTCTTTTCATCAATTTTGGAGGGAGCTCCAGTTCTTGGTAATGTCACTGTTGTGCCATATTTTCTCCACTTGATGATGACTGTCTTCACTGTGTTCCATGGTATATCAAATGCCTTGGAATTTCTTTTGTACCCTTCTCCTGACTGATACCTTTTAACAATGAGATCCCTCTGATGCTTTGGAAGCTCTCTGTGGACCATGGCTTTTGCTGTGGGATGCGACTAAGAAAATTTCAGGAAAGACCAACTAAAGCAGCTGAACTTTATTTGGGGTTAATCAGAGGCACTTTAAATGATAGCAGATGTATGCTGACTCCTATTTAACACGATTTGGAATGTGATTGCTTAATTCTGAACACAGCTGCATCCCCAGTTATAAGAGGGTGTGCAGACTTATGCAACTACATTATTTTTATTTTTCATTTTTATTCCCTCCACCTAAAAGATTTCAGTTTGTTTTTCAATTGAGTTGTACAGTTTATAGGTCACATTAAAGGTGGAAAAAGTTCTGAAATGATTTATCTTTCTCTCATTTTTTTTACAGCACAGAAACCTGACATTACCAGGGGTGTGTAGACTTTTTATATCAACTGTGTATATATATATATATATATATATAATATATATATATATATATATATATATATATATATATATATAAAATCAACTGCAATAGTTGTCAATCAGCAAGTTGTTGTCACGCTTGCGGACGCTCATCGCTAGGCTCACAGCATTTTGCTGCAATGAGCGACAAAGGCGCTTATTCCAGCTCTCGCAATAGTGCCTTAAAGACACCCATAGCCAAAGCCAGTAACACTTTTTACCTAAGCCAGTAAAACTTTTTACCTAAGCCAGTAACACTTTTTACCTAAGCCAGTAACACTTAGCCAAAGCCCGTAAGTAGTACAGAAAATAAATAGCAAAACATTGAACTTAAGGCTGTAATGTAACAAAATAGGTAAAAAGTCAAGGGGGTGAATACTTTTGCAAGACACTGTATGTCCAAAATCTGAGAGATTGGATTACACAAATTGGCCCTATAGTTAAAGAACATTTGGAACGAGCCCAGGAGCAACAGAAAACCTACTATAATCGTAAAGCTCAGGTCAGGCAATTTCAACCAGGGGACAAAGTAATAGTATTAGTGCCTACTTTGGAGAGTAAAGTTCTGGCAAGACGCCAAGGACCTTATGAAGTCATTGAAGACAACCCGATCGCCGGAAAACAGAGCAAATATATCACATTAATTTGTTGAAAGCATGGCACGAGAGAACCGATGAAGTAGCTTTTGTGTCCCCGATTGCCCAGTCTAAAGAACTACATTCTGAAGTACCAATATATCCCGAATTGTCCCCACAACAAAAAGAAGAAGTTTTACAAATGCTATTCCGCAACAGAGATGTCTTCTCAGCCAATCCAGAACGGACCATTGAGATTTATCATGACATCATTACTAAGCCGGTAGTGTCAGTAAGAGAGTCAAACCATACTGTATACCAGAATCAAAAAGAGAAGACGTAAGAGTCGAAGTTAAGAAAATGCTTGAATCAGGAATAATTGAAGAATCCAACAGTGAATGATGCAGTCCAATCGAATTGATCCCAGAGCTGGACGCTTCAGTGGTGATTTCAGAAAGTTGAATGCGGTTTCTCAATTTGACGCATATGCTCTTCCCAGAATTGAACAGCTTATAGATAAATTGGGAAATGCTAGATTCCTATCCACATTGGATCTGACCAAGGGGTATTGGCAGGTTGCACTGACAGCAACCTTTCAGAGACTTATGGGCAAGCTCCTACGTCCCCACAGAGAATATGCGTCTGCATGTCTGGACGACATAATAATATACACCAGTGACTGGGATTCTCATTTGAACAATTTAGAAAGAGTCTTAGATACACTAAGGAAAGCAGGTCTGACAATGAATCCAGATAAATGTAACCTCGGACAAGCAGAAACAAAGTATCTAGGATATGTGATCAGGCGTGGCTTAGTCAAGCCACAGTTGGATACAATTGAAGCCATATGAAGCCTGGCCAAGGCCCCTTAGAAAAAAACAAGTGTGAGCCTTCCTGGGGAATGTTGGCTATTACCGACGCTTCATACACAATTTTGCCACAATTGCAGCTCCTCTAACTGATTTAACAAAAGCAAGGGCTTCAGATACTGTGAAATGGAGCCTGAATGCAGACAAGGCTTTTGAGTGGTTAAAGATAGTGCTCTGCAAAGAACCGATATTGGTGGCTCTGGATTTCAAAAGCCATTTTATTCTCCAAACCAACACATCAGATGTTGGACTAGGAGCAGTCTAATCACAAGTGTTAGAGGAAGAAGAACATCCAGTTTTTTATCTAAGCAGGAAATTACTTCCAAGAGAACAAAAATATTGGTAGAAAGAGTTTTTTGGCTATAAAGTGGGCCATGGATGCCCTAAAGTATTATCTGCTGGAAAGACATTTTACACTAGTCTCAGATCATGCCCCGTTGAAATGGATGCAACGCAACAGAGAGACAAATGCCAGGGTGACAAAGTGGTTTCTCTCCTTGCAGCAATATAAGTTTGACCTGGAACACAGATCAGGAAAGTACCACACAAATCCTGATGCCCTCTCGAGAATCCACTGCCTCTCGGCTGAAGTCGCTCAACCTCCTGAAATTGAGCAGAGGGTACGGATGTGTGTCAAAGCTAGGCGGACATATGAAAGAGTCCTTGAGAGCAGATATATGAGCCTCAGGCTGGATTAGGGCATTTGCCCTATCCAGCAGGGGAAGTGTTAAAAAAAAAACCCTCTTACATCACAATGGGGCTGCAGCAGTAAAAAGATCAAGGCTGGTTAATCATAGAGTGAGTTGTAGCACAGAGCCGAGGTAAGAAGAGTTGCAGCCAGAGCCCCGAGACGGAAATTTCCAGAGCAGAGCCCCGAGAGAGTGGTGCAGCGTGGGAGCTGATAGCCAGCCGCTGAGCCAAGCAAAGAATCTTGAGAATAAAATAAAGTCATGAAGACGGCAGGGTAGACTCTAAAAAAGCAGATAAAGTATTTGCAAAGTGTAGTGTTTGTAAAGTGTTGAAAAGACAGTAAATCTGCAGCATGGAACATGAAGGTCATCCGCTGATAAAATCAACATGTGGACATATGGAATAGAGAGTCCAGTTACTTAAAGGAAGGGATTGGACTAATTATGCTGTTTTGCTACATCCAGGCTTAGTTGGATGAAAGCCCTGGTTAGTAAGGGAACAAGATATACAGTACAGTTAGCGCTCTGACAGAGGTCTGTCTATTTATTAAATGATTTTGTTGAAGGAGTATTAAAGGTTTTGAAAAAGTATGTAATGGCCTCCTGTGTCCCTCCATAAGAAGAGTAGAGAAAGGAAAGGCACTTTGCCATAGTACTCATAGTTAGAACTATTGTATTCCCAGTAGAATCCTATGGATGTGAGAGCTGGACCATAAAGACGGTTGATGCCTTTGAATGTAGGTGTTGGCGAAAGCTACTTAGAGTCCATTGGACTGCAAGGAGATCCAATAAATCAGTACTTCAGGAAATTAAGACAAAATGTTCACTGGAAGGTAGTATGATCATGATGCTGAAGGTGAAATATTTTGGCCATATCATGAGAAGGCAGGATTCCCTAGAGAAGACTGTGATGCTGGGAATTATTGAAGGCACACAAAGAAGGGGACAACAGAGGCGGCAAAAGATAGAGATAGATGCGGCTACTGAAGCAATGAACATGAACTTGATTGAGATCAGACAGGCAGTGACTGACTTATGTACCTGTCGTGCTGCAGTCCATAGGGCCACAGAGAGTTGGACGTGACTGAACAACTAAGCAACAAAGTAAGATAAGCTAGTTTCTACAACTATGCATTAATACAATTGCTATTTAATATATTTTAATTGCAATATTTAATAAGGTGGTTAAAGGGAGGGTGGAGGTTGGATGAGTGACCGATCTAACAATTTGATTTGATGAGTATAATCAAGCATTGATAGACTGCCCCATCAGCAAAAGTTTTATGAAGAGGGAAGTTTTTTTATTACAAGTCTCCATGCAATGGATATCATTGTGCTGGCACATTCTGAGTGAACAATTAGTAACTGCCTACTTTACAAAGCCACTCCCCCACATTGACCTTATAGTGGGTGGATATCAGCAGCAGCTGAGTTTGATCATAAATAAAAAATATGTGTCAAATTTCTGTGTTAAAATGGGCAACATGTTTTAATTAGTCATACCACTGGTCCATAAATCCATAGGTCTCTATTAAAAAATATGGCCTTGCCTGAGGTTTGAATTGATAATTCAATTAGACTGGTTTAATCTTGTTACATAGCTACATAGATGATGCCAGTGTAAAGTTGTTTTAATTCTCTGAGAAAGTTATTGTCACAAATTCAAGTTTGCCATAATTAACATTCCCCACAATAGTTTTGTGAAAAAGGATACTGTAAAAATGTGGTATTCCCTCTTATATATTGTACTTTCTACCGCAGCTTAAAAAAGATATGTACCCAGTAAGGAGGCTACTGGGAAGTCTGTATAGACTTTGCCACAATTAGGAGAAACAAAAACTATGGGGGGGTGCTTTAAACCAAAGACAAGCAATATTCAATGTAAGTATTTTCACAAAATATTAACTTTTTAAACACAATAAATTAAAATGCATTTAAATATTTTTTTTAATTAAAAACTAATCCATTACTGTGGCCATATAAAATGTTAAATAATTATTTGATAAACAGATACATGAAAAAGTTATTAGGGCAGAATAAAAGACAAAGAGAAATGATTACATTCAGATGACATTTCTGAATTATTTGTATTCTTGCCAGCTTATACAGAAAACACTAAAGAATAAAGCACTGGAATGTAGTTTGGACATTCTTAGATGAGATCTATATTTTAGATTTACTTGGGATTTCCTCAGACTGATTTATACCTAAAATAAAGACAGTTGTTTGGAGTTTCACCAATATTACATTTTTAAAGTAATAGTAGCTGTTTGTATAGTGTACAAGAATATTTTTTAATAATGTCTGGTTAGTTGACTCTTTTTTGACTCTCTCCTTGCCCTTCTCTATGTTCATAACTCAGTTATGCCTGCAAGAGCACAAGGTATAGAACAGGTCATGGCTATTATTGATGGCAATGCTTAGCCTGAATGGGTTGGCAGGTGGTGGGGGTGCTTGTGCACTTTAGGATGAAGGCCATTTATGTGGTCTGGAAGCAGTTTATGGTTGGTTCCTGAGGTATCCTGGGTGCAGGATATCTCTGCTGGAAGAGCTACATTTACTGTTTGTGAGCAATTATCTTTGTTCTTGATTTGTTCCATAAAGCTGTAGCCTGGTCTGTCATTAATTGAATGGTTTTATATTATTTATTAGTTATGAGTATGTCACTATGCATAGGTGTCACATATGCATAGGTGAAATAATTACATGCAAATCAGTTTTAGTAGTTATTAATACAGACAAAGAAAATGCGATCAGGTCACAGTTCTATGCAGTGTTACTAACCAGTATGGGCCTCATTCTATTATCGGCCGTAGGAGATGCGGGGCTGCAAGCTATTTGCCTATTCTATTCCCTTCCGGCCGGAGA
This sequence comes from Discoglossus pictus, assembly GCA_027410445.1. Classification (NCBI taxonomy): domain Eukaryota; kingdom Metazoa; phylum Chordata; class Amphibia; order Anura; family Alytidae; genus Discoglossus; species Discoglossus pictus. Next base: position 220,314,574 of record CM050166.1, on the reverse strand, counting down.
TTCCGGCAGGCTTGCGCCCGCGCCTTGTTATCCCTTGCGGCCGCACGCGCCGGAGGAAAGCCTTTGATCTTAAACGGCCGCAAGAGTTTCGGCCGCAAGAAAATCCTGGTTGCTATTCAATTGCTCCGGGAACCCTCTCTGCAAGGCTAAAACCGAGCCGCAGCTTACTTGCAGCAAAAAGGTCCCGCAGGCACACAATTAAGCACATAACAAAGCCATAATAAAGCCATCCTGCACTCTGAGGAGACTATAAAGTGATTGTAGGTGTTAGCATTAATAGCACAACATTCCCCTACACTCAAATCCGTAAATAACTATTTTTTAAATTTATGTCAAATATCCATGTAAAAAGTCCAGAGGGCTTTGAGCACCTCAGACCCGCCCACGCTGCGGCCGGAAAATAAACAGTTAATGTAATCTCGGATTTGGGCTGATGTGCAAGCTTGAGAGGGGGTTGCTATTAATCCTCATGTCCCCCATTATGATCCCTAGCATTTACAGAGCTTTACAGTGCCGTCTTGAATTTATTTTTGCTTTTAAAGATTTCTGAGCTTACGGCCGGTTGCAAGATATACGGCCGGCCGTAAGGGGATAGCCTTGCGGCGCCGTCTATTTGAATTGCAAGGTAACGGGAGCCCCGCAAGGAATCGCAGCTTTCCGGCCGATTTCCGGCCGATAATAGAATGAGGGCCTATTTTAGCATCTTCCATAAAGCAATCAGAGCAAACACAATTTAACACTTTAATTTCCCCAAACAACTAGGTAGATTCTCTGGACTGCTATTAAAGGGACTCTGTCAATCCAGAATGAAGCTGTTTTTTAAAATTCTACTTTAAAAAATATCTTTATATTGTGCTAACCAATTGATTCTAAAGTGAAACATCCATGAGTCACTTTTTTTCTACTTTATTCTTATACAAGCGAGTAATTATGTGCTTTAGAATTTTTTTTAGATACTGGGGCTGGTTGGTCCCAGTGGGTATAGTTAGCGCTAATGAATCAATGTTGTGGGCTGATGTAGTACTAGCTCACTTGAAGGTTCTCAACTCGTACGATAACAATTGTTCTATTAATTGTTCAAAATGCTTCTTCAATTGACACACTGTTCATGTAGGTGTCTAGAATATGTATAAAAACAAGAGGGAAGGGAGAGAGAGGGCGCACAAACTCCTAGTGCAGATCAATGGAAAAACTGTTATGGATTTTACTTTCAACTGTTTGTGACTCTCACCTGGAGAGACCTCAAATGTTATGAGGTATAGAGATCGCATTCAATATAATCTCAATGTGAAATGTAAATCTTCTTCACCTCCAGCAAATAGATCCCAGTCTCCTTATTGCTAGTGTACATTAATTATAGTGTATACACAATACATCAAAAATGGAGTATAACGTAATGTGGTAAAGTATAACTATACATTGTTAATGGAATAAGTTCAATAAATAGCCTAGAGGATCTGACAATGTCAGTGCTGTTTATATGGTGTATTACACAGTAACTCCACTAAAGGCTTAATACGGTCAAACATAATTTATTATGTATTGATGTCAATTAACAATGATATCTGTAAAACAAAGGATAAATATATATATATATATATATTTTTTTTCTTTAAATAAAAATGATTTATTATTTACTGCCCAAAGGTAGTAATATCAGATGCTATAAGACTTGATGAGAGAGTGTGCAAACACCAAGGGCCTCATTCTATTATCGGCCGTAAAACGGCCGCAAGGCTGCGATTCCTTGCGGGGGTCCCGTTACCTTGCAATTAAATTATACGGCCCCGCAAGGATCTCCTCTTACGGCCGGCCGTAAATCTTGCTACCGGCCGTAAGCTCAGAAATCTTAAAAGTCAAAAATAAATTGAAGACAGCTCTGTAAAGCTCTGTAAATGCTAGGGATCATATTGGGGGACATGAGGATTAAAAGTAACCCACTCTCAAGCTTGCACATCAGCCCAAACCCGAGTTGACATTAACTGTTTATTTTCCGTCCGCAGCGTGGGCGGGTCTGAGGTGCTCCAAGCCCTCTGGACTTTTTACATGGATATTTGACATATATTAAAAAATAATTTATTTACGGATTTAAGTATAGGGGAATGTTGTGCTATTTTTGCTAACACCTAAAATCACTTTATAGTCTCCTCAGAGTGCATGATGGCTTTATTTGGGCTATATTTTGTGCTTAATTGGTGCTAGCGGGACTTTTTTCCTGCAAGTAAGCTGCGGCTCGGTTTTAGCCTTGCAGAGAGGGTTCCCGGAGCAATTGAATTGCAAATAGGATTTTCTTTTGAGCGTCCGCAAGGGATAGCCAGGCGCCGGCCGCAAGCCTGCCGGAATCCCCGGCTGGAGTGGAATAGAATAGCCGAATAGCTTGCGGCCGGTCCTTGCGGCCCCGCCTCTCCTACGTCCGCTCATAGAATGAGGCCCCAACTACCTATTAATGCATGTATCTGCACCACTGTATTGTATACTATAGATTTTTTATACCATTGAGAGGATTTTACATGTGAGTGTGATATTGTGACATTTTAAACACTTTGTTTTTTTTGTTGTTTCTATGATTATTGTACAGTAATAAATATATTGATCTGCACTATTGGGATTCTGCACTTCTCTCCCCCTGTATCTCCTCCTTGATATCAATTAATAATGATATCTGTAAAACAAAGCATAAATATAAACAATACAATGATGATATAAAAAGGATACATGTAAGTACTAAAATGCATTTTGCTGCGCCTGATGCAGCTTCTCCAGAAATATCCTACAAATACATGCAAAACTTATACATATGTATACATATAGATTTACACACGCATATATTTGAAAACAGTCCTTTAAAAAATAGTCTTTTTGTTTTTAAACATGTTTAGATGAAAGGCTTTCCTCCGGCGCGAGCGGCCGCAAGGGATAGCAAGGCACCGTCCGCAAGCCTGCCGAAATCCCCGGCCGGAGGGGAATAGAATAGCCGAATAGCTTGCGGCCGGTCCTTGCGGCCCCGCATCTCCTACGGCCGCTAATAGAATGAGGCCCCAACTACCTATTAATGCATGTATCTGCACCACTGTATTGTATACTATAGATTTTTTATACCATTGAGAGGATTTTACATGTGAGTGTGATATTGTGACATTTTAAACACTTTGTTTTATTTGTTGTTTCTATGATTATTGTACAGTAATAAATATATTGATCTGCACTATTGGGATTCTGCACTTCTCTCCCCCTGTATCTCCTCCTTGATATCAATTAATAATGATATCTGTAAAACAAAGCATAAATATAAACAATACAATGATGATATAAAAAGGATACATGTAAGTACTGAAATGCATTTTGCTGCGCCTGATGCAGCTTCTCCAGAAATATCCTACAAATACATGCAAAACTTATACATATGTATACATATAGATTTACACACGCATATATTTGAAAACAGTCCTTTAAAAAATAGTCTTTTTGTTTTTAAACATGTTTTTTAAATATCTTATATAAAAAATGCACACACATGTTAGATAGCATGGTTATACACTAGAGCTATTATTTTTCTTAAACATGATTGCCTAGTATCCACATATATAGTATAAATATAGGTATATCATTGAAAATATGCATATATCTCCACAAACATTAGTAGTGGTAAGTCCCATAAGAGACAAAGCTTACAATTACTATTATTTATCATTATATATACACACTAGGAAATTGCCCGTCAAAAATGACGGGAATAAAATTGTAAGCCTGGCAAGGTTGTTTGCCACACAATGCGAGGCTTTGGGCCCTCTGAGCACCTTCAGTGCTTATTGCGAGCCTCTCCATCCATCTACTTTACCGGCCCTGCAATGACGGCATGATGGATTTTTCCCCCCAAATGTCTCCCCTCCCCTCTCCTCTCCCTCCCCTGTGTCTCTTCTCCCCCTCTCCCTCCCCTGTGTCTCTTTGCCCCCCCGCTCCCTCCCCCTGTGTCTCTTCCCCCTCCTCTCCCCCCTGTCTCTCTTGGCCCCTCCTCTCGTCCTCCCCTGTCTCTCTTTGCCCCCTCCTCTCTTCCTCCCCTGTCTCTCTTTGTCCCCTCCTCTCCTTCTCCCCTGTCTCTCTTTGCCCTTCCTCTCGTCCTCCCCTGTCTCTCTTTGCCCCCTCCTCTCGTCCTCCCCTGTCTCTCTTTGACCTCTCCTCTCATCCTCCCGTCTCTCTTTGCCCCCTCCTCTCGCCCTCCCCTGTCTCTCTTTGCCCCCTCTTCTCATCCTCCCTGTCTCTCTTTGCCCCATCACCCCCTCCCCATCTCTCTTTGCCCCATCTTTATATTGTGCTAACCAATTGATTCTAAAGTGAAACATCCATGAGTCACTTTTTTTCTACTTTATTCTTATACAAGCGAGTAATTATGTGCTTTAGAAATTTTTTTAGATACTGGGGCTGGTTGGTCCCAGTGGGTATAGTTAGCGCTAATGAATCAATGTTGTGGGCTGATGTAGTACTAGCTCACTTGAAGGTTTTCAACTCGTACGATAACAATTGTTCTATTAATTGTTCAAAATGCTTCTTCAATTGACACACTGTTCATGTAGGTGTCTAGAATATGTATAAAAACAAGAGGGAAGGGAGAGAGAGGGCGCACAAACTCCTAGTGCAGATCAATGGAAAAACTGTTATGGATTTTACTTTCAACTGTTTGTGACTCTCACCTGGAGAGACCTCAAATGTTATGAGGTATAGAGATCGCATTCAATATAATCTCAATGTGAAATGTAAATCTTCTTCACCTCCAGCAAATAGATCCCAGTCTCCTTATTGCTAGTGTACATTGATTATAGTGTATACACAATACATCAAAAATGGAGTATAACGTAATGTGGTAAAGTATAACTATACATTGTTAATGGAATAAGTTCAATAAATAGCCTAGAGGATCTGACAATGTCAGTGCTGTTTATATGGTGTATTACACAGTAACTCCACTAAAGGCTTAATACGGTCAAACATAATTTATTATGTATTGATGTCAATTAACAATGATATCTGTAAAACAAAGGATAAATATATATATATATATAGATAAATAAGTTAATTGTGTATCTAACTGCGCTTCTGGATTAAAAAGCAGTAAAAAAAATTTGTAACACACTTTTATACAATTAAATAAAAATAATTATAAAAAGCAATTGTGTTGTGTACCAAATCTTATTCTATGTCTTTATATTGTGTCTTTAGATCCTTGGCGCTTATCTTCAGTTTCTTTTTCCTTAGTGCTGAAAAATAGACAAGGAGAAAAGAGGCTCCTCTAAGGTAGTAGGTTTTGCAAATGAGGAAAGTTCTTTAAAAAATAGGTAATCTCCTTACATTTATGTCAGATTATTCAGGCCCTCAGATCCTGTCACTGCTCTCCTTGTGCAGGGTTATATGTGCCGTCAGCTTTATGCATGCAGTCATCAGGGAGAGAGAGGTATGGTCAATAACGTTTTAATACAGAGTAAAAAATAATATAAAAAGCTTACATTAGGTTTAGTAATGTCCACAAATGGAAGATAACTTCCTTCAGTCCTCTGTGTCTGTATCTCCACAGGTCAGTAGCAGCAGCTCTCCACGTGCTGTGATTCTGTTTCCTGCTTTGGTAGTCACAGGTGGAACTGTTTAATCACTCAACCGGTTTCACACTTGTGCTTCATCTGGAGTGGGTGGTTGTATTGTTCTGATCTTCTATTTAAGTCATTCTCTTAATTGACTTGATAATGCTCAGCATTTACAATTAACTTCTCAATTAGTTCATAAATAATAAAAAATACATTTTTACACCATAGTATACTTAAAACAAATATACCACTTTTATAAAATTACAAGGTACAGTTAAAACATTATATATGTTAAAATAGTTTTCTAGCACTCATGATATAATTTATTTAACAACATAATTATTTGTGTGTTAATATATTCTTGCTGATTGGAACTGATAAATGGTATCTTTTTCCCATTTTTACTGCCAACTAATGTTACTTCATGGTATTGCAGTTTGATAGTGACTTGGTAGCTGATTTTATTAGATGAAACAATTTAAGTCAAAATCTACATTTAAACCTTTGGGGGCCATGGTGTTTAAATAATATATTAACTCTCCTTCTTTTTGAGATAATGTTTTTACTGTGTTTCCCCCTCTCCAATTCTGTTTAATCTCTACAACACCCATAAATTTCATTTCTCCTGGGTTTTGTTTGTGTACTTCTTTAAAGTGTTTTGAAACTGAATGATTTGGAAAACCTTTTTTGATATTTCTGATATGTTCCTCAATTATTTTGTGAAGAGGTCTGGAGGTGCGGCCTATGTATTGTTTCTTACAGCTACATTCTAGTATGTAGACTATATTTCTAGATTTACATGATATTTTATTTGACACCTTAACTTGATTTGTATTTGAAGTACTTTCCACTATACTGTCTTTAGGAAATGTATTTTTACAGGTTTTGCATGCATTACATAGCCCACATCTGAAAAATCTCCCTTTCTCTTTTTTATTTGTAGTCTGTTCTGTATTTATCATGCTTTTAACTAGCCTGTTTTTTAGATTACCCGATCTCCTGAATATCATTTTTGGGCTTTTAGGCAAAATGTCTTTTAAAGAGCTATCCTTCATAAGTATATGCCAATTTTTTCTTATCGCTTTCTTTATCTGTTTATGATTTTTGTTATAATCCATGATAATAGACATTTCATATTCTCTATTTTCTTCCTTTTTTTTGCTTTTATATTCTAGCATAGTATTCCTATCAATTTTCTTTATCTCTTCTAAGGCATTGTCTATTTCTTGTTCTGGGTAATTTTTTTCTACAAATTTCTTCTTAATGTTTTCTGCTTGTTTGAGAAATATTTTGTTATCACTGCAGTTTCTTTTACTTCTTCTGAACTCCCCTTTTGGTATATTCCTTAGCCATTGCTCATGGTGTTGACTGCTTTTTAAGATGAAATTCGAACAGTCTGTGGGTTTAAAATATGTTTTTGTTTTAATGTTGCCATCCTCTATATAGATGTTTAAGTCTAGAAAGTTTACCTCTTTTTGACTTATTTGTTCTACAAATTGTAAGTTATTTTTATTATTATTAATGTCCTTAATAAATTCCTTTAGATCTTGTTCACTACCTTTCCAAATGAAAAGGATATCATCCACATATCTTTTCCATGTGATAATGTTATTTTTCAGAGGTACCATTTCTAGGAAGGTCTCTTCCCACCAACCCATGAATAGATTCGCATAGCTTGGGGCAAATTTAGTTCCCATCGCTGTCCCTCTGTCTTGCAGGAAAAATTCATTTTCAAACCAAAAATAATTGTTATGAAGGATAAAATGTATTCCTTCTAGAATGAAGTTTATTTGTTCCCTTTTTAACTTTTTTTCTTGATTTAAGAAATATTTTGTAGCATTTAAACCTTGCTCATGATCTATGATAGTGTATAATGAGGTAACATCTATTGTAACTAACCACCAATCTTTTTTCCATTTTAGTTGTTCTACAAAGTTAATTATAGCGGTGGTGTCTTTTACATATGACGGCAGTTTTTTTACCTCAGACTGGAGGAATAAAATCAGCTACCAAGTCACTATCAAACTGCAATACCATGAAGTAACATTAGTTGGCAGTAAAAATGGGAAAAAGATACCATTTATCAGTTCCAATCAGCAAGAATATATTAACACACAAATAATTATGTTGTTAAATAAATTATATCATGAGTGCTAGAAAACTATTTTAACATATATAATGTTTTAACTGTACCTTGTAATTTTATAAAAGTGGTATATTTGTTTTAAGTATACTATGGTGTAAAAATGTATTTTTTATTATTTATGAACTAATTGAGAAGTTAATTGTAAATGCTGAGCATTATCAAGTCAATTAAGAGAATGACTTAAATAGAAGATCAGAACAATACAACCACCCACTCCAGATGAAGCACAAGTGTGAAACCGGTTGAGTGATTAAACAGTTCCACCTGTGACTACCAAAGCAGGAAACAGAATCACAGCACGTGGAGAGCTGCTGCTACTGACCTGTGGAGATACAGACACAGAGGACTGAAGGAAGTTATCTTCCATTTGTGGACATTACTAAACCTAATGTAAGCTTTTTATATTATTTTTTACTCTGTATTAAAACGTTATTGACCATACCTCTCTCTCCCTGATGACTGCATGCATAAAGCTGACGGCACATATAACCCTGCACAAGGAGAGCAGTGACAGGATCTGAGGGCCTGAATAATCTGACATAAATGTAAGGAGATTACCTATTTTTTAAAGAACTTTCCTCATTTGCAAAACCTACTACCTTAGAGGAGCCTCTTTTCTCCTTGTCTATTTTTCAGCACTAAGGAAAAAGAAACTGAAGATAAGCGCCAAGGATCTAAAGACACAATATAAATATATATATATATATTTTTTTTTTCTTTAAATAAAAATGATTTATTATTTACTGCCCAAAGGTAGTAATATCAGATGCTATAAGACTTGATGAGAGAGTGTGCAAACACCAAGGGCCTCATTCTATTATCGGCCGTAAAACGGCCGCAAGGCTGCGATTCCTTGCGGGGGTCCCGTTACCTTGCAATTAAATTATACGGCCCCGCAAGGATCTCCTCTTACGGCCGGCCGTAAATCTTGCTACCGGCCGTAAGCTCAGAAATCTTAAAAGTCAAAAATAAATTGAAGACAGCTCTGTAAAGCTCTGTAAATGCTAGGGATCATATTGGGGGACATGAGGATTAAAAGTAACCCACTCTCAAGCTTGCACATCAGCCCAAATCCGAGTTGACATTAACTGTTTATTTTCCGTCCGCAGCGTGGGCGGGTCTGAGGTGCTCCAAGCCCTCTGGACTTTTTACATGGATATTTGACATATATTAAAAAATAATTTATTTACGGATTTAAGTATAGGGGAATGTTGTGCTATTTTTGCTAACACCTAAAATCACTTTATAGTCTCCTCAGAGTGCATGATGGCTTTATTTGGGCTATATTTTGTGCTTAATTGGTGCTAGCGGGACTTTTTTCCTGCAAGTAAGCTGCGGCTCGGTTTTAGCCTTGCAGAGAGGGTTCCCGGAGCAATTGAATTGCAAATAGGATTTTCTTTAGAGCGTCCGCAAGGGATAGCCAGTCTCCTTCCCCCCCTCTCCCTGCCTTGGGTCTACGTTCCCCCTCCTCTCTCCCTCTTCTGCCTGTGTCCAGAACCGGCATATGCTAATGAGGTGACGCGCATGTTCTGGACACAGGCGGAAGAAGCGCTTGCAGCACAGCAGGATCTCATTGATGAAGGTAAGAATAGAAGCGAGAGGAGTTTTGTGGAGAGGGGGGAAGGATGGAGGATAAGGGTGTTAGGCAGGAGGTGGAGGATTGCCGCCCAAGGGGACGGGGATGAGAGGCCCGCGGGCCTTACGGTTGCCGGTCGTAACAACAGCAGAGGGGGAGATGAGACTCCAGAGGGGGATGATGCAGCCTAAGTCCCGCGGGCTTGTGGTCGACGGCTCGACTTGCTCTCGGTAAAAAACAAAAAAAAACACGATAAGAGGGACTTTAAAAACAAAAAATACAACCCACGGAACTTAGAAAAAAAAATATGAAGTTGCAAAAATACGAAGTTAACGGCCGAACTGCCTACATTCAAAACCACGAAAACCACAAAAAAAAACATCACACACAGCAGGGGGGGACAGCCAGGACGTCTGGGAGTGAGGTTACATGTGAATATTAGTCAAATTTAAGGAGTTTCGTCACTTGCCACTTGCCGTACGACTTTGCCAGGGATATACAAGGTACAAAAATACACTGTTAGGAAGCCTGGAAACTGCTTGCGAAGCGCGTAACACATAGAATATCGCCGCCATTTTACAACACTAAGTTGCATATCTACACATTACGATTCTGAAATGACGGCTTTCCCGCCTAAACCAATGGTTTTGTCTCACACACGGAGCCTATATATAGGGCACACTTGCCACAGAGCTGACACTTTCTCCTCAGGTGATGCCAGTCTGAGTGGACATTTTCTGCTGCCAGAAAACCCAAATAGATTGCTAGCTCTTCAGGATACTGATTGCTGAATATTAATTACAAATAGGTAAAGTATATTAATTTATATTACTTATCATTAATAAATAATTCATCAATTAATCATTATTAAAACAATTGTATACATTATTAGTTAACAAAATGAGCAACAAACTTTTAATTTACATTGCCTTTAGTTTATGAATGCTTTCATGCTTAGGCCTTTGTAATATATTTATTTATTGATTAATTAATTACTGTATATACTCGAGTATAAGCCGAGTTTTTCAGCCCTTTTTTTAAGGCAAAAAAGGGCCCCCTCGGCTTATACTCGAGTCACTCTCCCCCCGTGTCTCTCTAACCCCTCCGTGTCTCTCTAACCCCCCCGTGTCTTTTTCCCTCCCCCCTCAACCCCCCTCCTCCACCTAAACCCCCTAAATACCTCCCCCCTCTCCCCTCACTTACCTGCTTGTGCTCTGGCCTCCGCTCATTAACCCGGCGCCACATGATGTCACATGCGCGCCACTTCATTAACAAATACTGGGTGCCGGGGGTTTAGGTGGAGGAGGGGGGTTGAGGGCGATTGACGGGGGAGGTTGAGGGGGGTTGAGGTTGAGGAGGTGGGTTGGGGTTGAGGGGGGTTGAGGTTGAGGAGGGGGGTTGAGGGGGGTTGAGGTTGAGGGGGGAGGTTGAGGATGGGGAGTTGAGGAGGAAGGTTGAGGATGGGGTTGAGGATGGGGGGGTTGAGGAGGGAGGTTGAGGATGAGGAGGGAGGTTGAGGATGAGGAGGAGGGGTTGAGGAGGGGGGTTGAGGATGGGGGGTTGAGGAGAGAGGATGAGGATGGTGGGGTTGAGGAGGGGTTTGAGGATGGGGGGGTTGAGGAGGGAGGATGAGGATGGGGGCTTGAGGATAGGGGGGTTGAGGAGGGAGGTTGAGGAAGGGGTTGAGGATGAGGGGGTTGAGGAGGCAGGTTGAGGATGAAGAGGGAGGTTGAGGATAAGGAGGGAGGTTGAGGATGAGGAGGGAGGTTGAGGATGAGGAGGAGGGGTTGAGGAGGGGGTTGAGGATGAGGGGGTTGAGGAGGAAGGTTGAGGATGGGGGGGTTGAGGAGGGAGGTTGAGGAGGGGGTTGAGGAGGGGGGTTGAGGAAGGAGGTTGAGGATGAGGAGGGAGGATGAGGAGGGAGGTTGAGGATGAGGAGGGAGGTTGAGGATGAGGAGGAGGGGTTGAGGAGGGGGGTTGAGGATGAGGGGTTGAGGAGTGAGGATGGTGGGGTTGAGGAGGGGTTTGAGGATGAGGATGGGGGGTTGTGGAGGGAGGATGAGGATGGGGGGCTTGAGGAGGGGGTTGAGGATGGGGGGGTTGAGGAGGGAGGTTGAGGATGAGGAGAGAGGTTGAGCATGAGGAGGAGGGGTTGAGGAGGGGGGTTGAGGATGGGGGTTGAGGGTTGAGGATGGGGGGTTGAGGAGAGAGGATGAGGATGGGGGAGTTGAGGAGGGGGGTTGAGGAGGGAGGAGGAGGAGGGAGGTTGAGGAGGGGGTTGAGGATGAGGAGGGAGGTTGAGGAGGGGGTTGAGGATTAGGAGGAAGGTTGAGGATGAGGAGGGAGGTTGAGGATGAGGATAAGGGAGGGGGGAAGAGACACAGGGAAGGGAGAGGTTGGAAGAGACACAGAGAGAGAGGGGGACACAGAGGGCACAAGAGGGACACAGGGGGCAGCACATTTCCCACCCTCGGCTTATACTCGAGTCATTTTACCCAGTATTTTGTGGCAAAATGGGTGCCTCGGCTTATACTCGGGTCGGCTTATACTCGAGTATATACGGTAATAATGTACATTAATTTATTAATTAGTAATCATTATCAAAACAATATTTTGAAAATGTTAAACTGCCTTTAGTTTATTAATATATTAATGCTTACCTGTTTCTATTATATTTATTAATTGATTAATTCATTATTAATGTACATTATTGTATTAATTACTAATTAGTAATCATTATGAACAACAAATATTCTATATTTTATGATGCTTTTAGTTTATGAATATATTAATGCTTAGCTCTTTATAGTACATGTATTCATTTATTAATTGATTATTAATGTAAATTAATTTATTAATTATTAATTAGTAATCATTACCAAAAAAATGTGTATTTTACAATCAATAAAAAATATATAGATTTCAGATTGCACTTATATGTGTGCATTACTGATCATTAACCTACATAACTATTAATTAGTAATAATGAAAAAAAATGGCCATAAACATTATGTATATTTTACAATGCACTAACATATCCGTGTTGCTGCAGATTGCCTGATATAGATAAATCCAAATATTACAAATGCTTTCCATCTCATTTGACAGTTTCATCATCTCTTCAGCTGATTGAACACAGAGAGTGACGTTTGCAGCCTTTGAACAGCATCTCCTTTACAGGTATATAATTTAATTATGTTATTATGGAAGAAAAAAGGTTTACGTCTTTTTATTTTGGATTGATGACAGTTATTGATTAATTTACATATAATAATATATTAATTAATAATTAGTAATCATTACAAAATGTTTTATTTATTTTACACTGCAATAAAATAAAAAAAATGAACCTGCACTTTTATATCTGCTTTACTGCTTATTCATGTACTTTGCTTTTGGAACTATTAATTAATAATAAAAATAAAAAAAACATTTATAATGGATAAAAAAATATGTACATTTTACGAAGCACTTACATATCTGGAGTGCTTATAATTGCCTGACAGGGATAGGAACTTCAAAGCACTTCAATATTTAAAGCAGTTTCTTAGATTCTGACACGTGCTACATTTAGTATTTTATACTGCTTTTATTTATTAAGAGATTAATGATTATGCATTTATGTTTTGCATGTATGCCAAGTAAACATCATACTTTCAATGAGTCACAAATTAATTGAATACAAACATTCAAAATCATTTTCATGTCATTTTACAGATTCCTCATCTCTGCACCTGACTGAAGACAGAGATTCAGCTCTGCAGGATTTAATCTGTAATAAGATCAATTTCACAGGTATATCATTTCATGATGCACTTTTTGTTTTGCATTGATGACAGGTAATGATTAATTAATTACCTACTTGCATTTAGGGCCTCATTCAATTGCAATTTGCCCAATTGTATAGGGCTGTATATAAGCACATAGCATATTTTTTTACAGAAGTTTAGTTACTAAACATATATCCAAAAACAAGGTCTTCACCAACTAAAAACTTCTTTAAAAAATATGCTATGTGCTTATATAGAGCCATATTCAATTGCCCAAATTGTAAATGAATGAGGCCCTTAGTATTTAATTATTCATTAATAATTTAAAAAAAAAACATTATTATGCATACATATATGCTTATCTAATTAGCTTTTAAAGAACGCAAATTACACCTCATACGTTGATTGATTGACTAATTAATTAATTAAATAACAAAATTGCATATTTTAAGCCCCTGTTTGCCCATCTTTAGGAAAACATAATTACCTCTTTAGGTTTACCATCGATGTCAGTTATTGATTAATTCAATAACGTATATTCATTTATTAATGACTTTATAATTAACTATAACAAAAAAAAATCACTTATTTATCAATATATATATGTGCAGCGCTTTTCGTTTTAATGTACGCCAATAAAAAAACAAAAACATAATGGATTAATTTATTTCATGTAAAAATTACAAATGCTTTTCAAATCATTTCATTCTTTCATTAATGATATTTAGATTTTGCATTGAGAGCAGGTAAAAACAATGTACAATACAAAAAAAAACATTATATCTTACACCTGTATTTACAATAACAGATTACAATGGCCGTCAACGGAGAAGACAGGATTGAACGCAAAAGAAGAGCGGCAAGGGAAAGGAAGCAAAGGTGTAGAGATGCACAGTTCCCCGAGACTTCCCAACGTTTAAGAGAAGAAGACCTACTGAGACTTTTAAATCAAAGAAAAATGAGTAAGAAAGCACAAAGTGAGCGTGCTGGAGCTTCAAAGAAAAGAAAAAGTAAACAAAAACATGTCTGTGAAACATTGCCTAATGATGATCAAATATTGCCTCATGACACCAATGTTCATACACATGACACCAATGTAGATATAGAAAGCTGTAGTGATATCTTTGTTGAAGAAGCTCAGTATATGGCTTTCATTATAGCACTAACAGTACACACTCATTATTGTGGATTACTCAATGTGGTTTGTCATTTTTGTGGGGCCTATCATTTTCTCAAGGAAAGACCAACTGACGGAGACTTCATTAGTTGTTGTCAGAAAGGAAAGGTAAGACTTCCACAAAGACAGGCATTTCCAGAATATTTAGAAAGTATAATTAGTGATCCAAAATTTCCAAATGATACCAATAAAAAAAAAACATTATGTCTTTAACAGTGCAATTTAATTTGCTTCAATAGGTGCAACATTAGCAGAAAATGTCCCAGGACATGGTCCTTACTGTTTTAAAGTACAAGGACAAATTTACCACCAGACGTCACATTTACACCCAGAAGCAGGAGAGCAAAGTAAATTTGCACAGTTATATGTCCTCGATGCAATGGAAGCTGTTGAAGAATGGATGATGCTTCCTGAAAATAAACAATGCTTACCCATAGTCGTTGAACAGCTCAATAACATTATGGCCAACAACCCATACAGTAAAGCATACAAACAATTAGCACAGGTTGAAAAAGAACAACAGCAACATGCTCAAATACATCAATTTCCAATGCCAAGAGTAAATATGGTTTTGAAAGGAGTTCGCAATACTGATCAAATACGGTATATTTTACAACAGTAAATGAGGTTGCGATGGTCTTTAAAAATCAGGATGGTGGACCACCTTTTCAGCGGGATATTAGAATAAAGCCACGTAATGAAGACCAACCTTTTATAAACTTAAATATATTAAGTTGTAATTTGGATCCAATGACAACCCATTTTCTTCCCAAATGGTGAGTCAGGATGGGAACCAAAATTACAATTGCAAAGTTATCCCAATACTAAAGTTCATGTTAGAAGCAATATTTCTATGATGGAATATAAAGTGGCACAAACTGCTATTCCGGATCATTTTAATCCTATTTTATGTGGGGGCAAACTCACTCAGCAATGGATTATTGATTCCTATCTACAAGTCGAAGCAAATAATCTAAATTTTATCAAATTTCAACAAATCAAGCTTTGCATAGAACAATATTGTGGATTGATGGATTGTGGTGCTGAATTGGCTACCAACAGAGACATTCCAGCTGGAAGAGCAATCATTTTGCCATCCACTTTCCAAGGATCTCCTCGCAGTATGCAAGAAAGATATAATGATGCCATGGCTATTGTCACAAAATTTGGCAAACCAGATGTATTCATTACATTCACATGTAATCCACAATGGCCAGAGTTCAAGGAAAATTTGAATCTGGGACAAACTGCTTCTGACCGACCAGATTTAGTGGCAAGAGTATTCAAAAGAAAACTCAATTCATTAATACATGATATAACTAAAGCACAGTTATTTGCAAAATATGTAGCTTTTGTTTATACCATTGAATTTAAAAAAATAGGCCTGACACATGCACAATACTTTTAATTCTGCAGGAAAAAGATAAACTGAATACTGCAGAGAGAGTGGATTTAGTAATTACTGCTGAATTGCCACATCCAGAAAAATATTCAAAACTTTGAGATTGTTACACACAGAATGATTTATGGGCCATGTGGAGATGTCAATCCAAATTCACCATGTATGGAAAATAAAAAATGTACAAAAGAGTTCCCAAAACAATTTCAAATGCAAACTGATGCTAATTGTGATGGATATGCTTTATATAAAAGAAGAGAAGAACAGTTATTATCCATGATCAAAAGGTTGATAATAGATATGTAGTCCCATACAATCCACATTTGCCGATGAAGTAAAATGCACACATAAATGTGGAAGATTGCACTTCTATTAAATCCATCAAATATGTGTATAAATATATATACAAAGGTGCACAAAACAAAAAGGAAAATCTAATTTTACATGACGAACTTTTGAATTTAGATGCTCGCTATGTCAGTGCCCTAAAACCAATGTGGCGTCTTCTGAAAATTGAGATGCATGATCGGTCACATGCTGTGTATCGATCAGCTGTACATTTGCCACAAAGTCAGTTTGTTTGCTTTACTGCCCAAAGCAAACATCGAGAAACAACACTTACTGCTTGGCTTCAATTAAATTGTCAGGACACTGAGGCCAGACAATTTTTATACATTGAGATTCCATATCACAATGTATTTCTAAATGGCCAATGGCGGCAATGAAAAAGATACTCATAAAATTATACCACAGATGTATACCGTCAGCCCAAGAGACATTGAATGTTTCAGTTTAAGATTACTTCTTTTACATGTTCCTGGTGCACAAAGTTATGAACATTTACGCACAGTGAATGACATAGTTTACGATACTTTCCTATTAGCTGCAAGACATCAAAACTTCAGATGATACAGAATGGGATAGGTGTCTGGAAGAAGCAGCACTATGTCAAATGCCAAAGCAAATGAGAGAACAATTTGCATCCATTTGCATCTTTTGCAATGTACCTGATGCATTTGCTTTGTGGGAAACATTTAAATTAAATATGTCGGAAGACTTCTTGACACTGCAATGAGCACATTGCACTCTTAAAAGCATTAATGGAAATTCAAGAAATATTTCTTGCTCATGGATTAAATTGTGCAAGTTTGAATTAGCTTGATCCAGGACTTATAGATGACATCAACTTTCATGACTATGACACTGAGCATCAAAAACAAACACAAAAAAAAACTTGCAACTTTAAATACATTACAATTGCAAGCCTTTAATGCCATCACAAATGCTACAGTTGATGAAATTGTCAAAGACTGTTATTTCTATCTCAATGGCCCTGGTGGTTCAGGAAAAACATATCTGTACAATTGTTTGAGGAGTTACATTTGAGCACAGGGTCAAATAGCAATGCCATATGCAATATCTGGATTTCAACTGCCAGTTCCGATTTTAGAAAAATCAGTTTCAGATATTTGACTGAATTCTTTATGTGCAAAAAAAATGTAAAAAAAGTAAACTAATTATCATAGACGATGCAACAATGTCATGTCATGCTTTGTAATGTATTGATAGATTCTTAAAAGTGATGGATAATAATTTGCCATTAGGTGGAAAGGTGATGTTGTTAGGAGGAGATTTTAGGCAAACATTACCTGTTGTGCCACATGGAAATAGGACTGACATAATTGAAACAAGTATCAAGACAAGTAAACTGTGGAAAATATTGACACTCTTCAAATTAGAATTAAATATGAGATCTGAAGGCCAAAATTAATTCAATGATTGGCTTATTCAAATTGGAGAAGGAAAACATCCACAAATAAATAATTTACAGGATGATACCGTCGAAATCCCATCACAAATGGTTTGCAAGGAATCACTCACATCGGCAATCTTTCCAAACACTCTTAATAACGACGATTACTCAAACATTGCAAACAAAGTGATATTAACATGCAAAATATATAGATGCTTTGAATCTAAATAATGACATTTTTAAATTCATCAATGCACCCCAAAAAACGTATTACAGTGCAGATTCAGTTCTGGCAGACGATAAAGACAGTGGGCCTCATTCTATTATCGGCCGTAGGAGATGCGGGGCCGCAAGGACCGGCCTCAAGCTATTCGACTATTCTATTCACCTCCGGCCGGGGATTCCGGCAGGCTTGCGGCCGGCGCCTTGCTATCCCTTGCGGCCGCTCGCGCCGGAGGAAAGCCTTTGATCTAAAACGACCGCAAGAGAATCGTCCGCAAGAAAATCCTATTTGCAATTCAATTGCTCCGGGAACCCTCTCTGCAAGGCTAAAACCGAGCCGCAGCTTACTTGCAGGAAAAAGGTCCCGCTAGCACCCATTAAGCACAAAATATAGCCCAAATAAAGCCATCATGCACTCTGAGGAGACTATAAAGTGATTTTAGGTGTTAGCAACAAATAGCACAACATTCCCCTATACTTAAATCCGTAAATAAATTATTTTTTAATATATGTCAAATATCCATGTAAAAAGTCCAGAGGGCTTGGAGCACCTCAGACCCGCCCACGCTGCGGCCGGAAAATAAACAGTTAATGTCAACTCGGGTTTGGGCTGATGTGCAAGCTTGAGAGTGGGTTACTTTTAATCCTCATGTCCCCCAATATGATCCCTAGCATTTACAGAGCATTACAGAGCTGTCTTCAATTTATTTTTGACTTTTAAGATTTCTGAGCTTACGGCCGGTAGCAAGATTTACGGCCGGCCGTAAGAGGAGATCACAGCCTTGCGGCCGTTTTACGGCCGATAATAGAATGAGGCCCAGTGAATCTAACTTTAGTATAGAATTGATCAATTCTTTAACACCATCTGAAATGCCACCACATGTTTTGAAATAGGAACAAGGGGCAATTGTCATGCTATTAAGAAACATGAATCTCAAAAAAGGACTTTGTAATGGGACCAGATTAATTGTGCAGGATTTAAAAGATCATTTCATACATGTAGAAATTATGAATGGTACCCATAAAGGTGAAACATTTTATACCAAGAATTGATTTGGCTCCAAGTGAGAGTGGTTTGCCTTTTGTCCTTCAAAGGAGACAATTTCCAGTTATCATGGCAAGCCTGTGGGAATTTTTTTTACAGGAACCTATTTTTTTCGAGGACCACTATTTCACATATGAAACTCTATGTACAATTTTACAAAACGACAACAACAAAAACTGAAAAAAACAAAAACAAGAATAAACAGTAGTTATATCCCATAGACAAAATTAAAAGTCTGCTGGCCTCTTTTTAAGGGAACCACTTGGACATGCAAAAACAAAAAGTATTGGAATGTCTTGGAAGTGGCCCTTTGCCAGGATTGGCCCCACAAAACAGTTATGTTGCATTTTATTACTTTTACTGTTTAAATTTGAATACATTTGTAATGTTAAAATAGTTTTTTTCCAATGTCTCAAAAGTTGTTTTATTGTATGTAATTAAGGATTCATGTTACTAGGAGGATGATCATGTGTTGTAAAACTTAAATGTATAATTAAATACAGAGTATTGATCCATGGAGTAATCCGATCGCCAGTTAATAGGGACAGGAAGGGATTATTTTTTTCCCTCCTTTGATACAATTGGCTAATTTTTAATGGGGTTGATTATCGTTTGCCTTCCTCTGGATTCAATACCTATGTGGTTTAACAGTACTTCAAATAAAAGTTGCATGTTACAAAGCATTTTGTAATGGTTTAATATACCCATTGATATAAAATTGACCTAATGAAATGTTACTCACCATACCATCCATGTTAGTATTGTTACAAAAAATGGTTCACTAATGTTTCAAATATATGTTTCATGTTGCAAAGCATTATGTAAAGGTTTACAATTTATTTATATAAACTACATCCACTGTTACATTATTCCTGCATACATGATGATTAAAAAGGTTACTATACCGTATATACTTGAGTATAAGCCGATCCGAGTATAAGCCGGGGCACCTATTTTACCACAAAATACTGGGTAAAAATGAGTGACTCGAGTATAAGCCGAGGGTGGGAAATGTGCTGCCCCCTGTGTCCCTCTTGTGCCCTCTGTGTCCCCCTCTCTCTCCAGTGTCTCTTCTCCCCTCTCCCTTCCCTGTGTCTCTCCCCCCCTGTCCCTTCCCTGTGTCTCTTCCCCCTCTACCTTCCCTGTGTCTCTTTCCCCCCTCCTCATTCTCAACGTCCCTCCTCAACCCCACTCCTCAACCTCCCTCCTCAACCCCACTCCTCATCCTTAACCTCCCTCTTCATCATCCCTCCTCATCCTCAACTTCACTCCTCAACCCCCCCATCCTCAACCCCCTCCTCAACCCCCCATCCTCATCCTCAACCCCCCCATCCTCCACCCCCTCCTCAACCTCAACCCCCCTCCTCATCCTCAACCCCCTCCTTAACCTCCCTCCTCAACCTCAACCCCCCTCATCATCCTCAACCCCCTCCTCAACCTCCCTCCTTAACCTCCCTCCTCATCCTCAGCCCCCCTCCTCATCCTCAGCCCGCTCCTCATCCTCAGCCCCCTCCTCATCCTCAACCCCCCTCCTCAACCTCCCTCCTCAACCTCAACCCCCCTCCTCATCCTCAACCCCCTTCTCAACCTCCCTCCTCAACCTCCCTCCTCATCCTCAACCTCCCTCCTCATCCTCAGCCCCCTCCTCAACCTCCCTCCTCAACCTCAACCACCCCATCCACCTCCCTCCTCATCCTCAACACCCCCCTCATTCTACCCCCCCTCATTCTATCCCCCCCCCTCTTTCTACCCCTCACTTACCTGCATCTGAAGCTCCTGCTCCGGCCTCCGCTCCTCTCGGCGAGCATGTGACGTGACGAGACGTCACATGCGCGCCACGTCACATGCGCGCCGGAATTAGTGGAGGCCGGAGCAGGAGCGTCAGATGCAGGTAAGTGAGGGGTAGAATGAGGGTGGGAGTTTAGAATGAGGGGGGGTGCTTAGAATGAGGGGAGGTTTAGAATGAGTGGGGGTTAGTATGAGGAGGGGGGATTGAGGATGAGGAGGGGGGAGGGAAAGAGACACGGGGGGTTAGAGAGACATGGGGGGTAGAGAGACACGGGGGTAGAGAGACATGGGGAGGGGAGAGACACAGGGGGTTAGAGAGACACGGGGGGGTAGAGATACACGGGGGGTTAGAGAGACACAGGGGGAGAGTGACTCGAGTATAAGCCGAGGGGGCCCTTTTTAGCCTTAAAAAAACGGCTGAAAAACTTGGCTTATCCCTTCCCTGTGTCTCTTCCCCCCTCTACCTTCCCTGTGTCTCTTTCCCCCCTCCTCATTCTCAACCTCCCTCCTCAACCCCACTCCTCATCCTCAACCTCCCTCCTCAACCCCACTCCTCATCCTCAACCTCCCTCTTCATCATCCCTCCTCATCCTCAACTTCCCTCCTCAACCCCCTCATCCTCAACCCCCTCCTCCTCAACCCCCTCCTCAACCTCCCTCCTCAACCCCCCATCCTCATCCTCAACCCCCCCATCCTCCACCCCCTCCTCAACCTCAACCCCTCTGCTCATCCTCAACCACCTCCTTAACCTCCCTCCTCAACCTCAACCCCCCTCATCATCCTCAACCCCCTCCACAACCTCCCTCCTCAATCTTCCCCCTCATCCTCAGCCCCCTCCTCATCCTCAGCCCGCTCCTCATCCTCAGCCCCCTCCTCATCCTCAACCCCCCTCCTCAACCTCCCTCCTCAACCTCAACCCCCCTCCTCATCCTCAACCCCCTCCTCAACCTCCCTCCTCATCCTCAACCTCCCTCCTCATCCTCAGCCCCCTCCTCAACCTCCCTCCTCAACCTCAACCACCCCATCCACCTCCCTCCTCAACCTCCCTCCTCATCCTCAACACCCCCCTCATTCTACCCCCCCTCATTCTATCCCCCCCCCATTCTACCCCTCACTTACCTGCATCTGTAGCTCCTGCTCCGGCCAACGCTACTCTCTGCGCACATGTGACATGGCACGCACATGACGTCACAATGCGCGCCACGTCACATGCGCGCCTGAATTAGTGGAGGCCGGAGCAGGAGCTTCAGCTGCAGGTAAGTGAGGGGTAGAATGAGGGTGGGAGTTTAGAATGGGGGTGGGGCTTAGAATGAGGGGAGGTTTAGAATGAGTCAGGGTTAGTATGAGGAGGGGGGATTGAGGATGAGGAGGGGGGAGGGAAAGAGACACGGGGGGGTTAGAGAGACATGGGGGGGTAGAGAGACACGGGGGTAGAGAGACATGGGGGGTTAGAGAGACACAGGGGGTTAGAGAGACACGGAGGGGGGTAGAGATACACGGGGGGATTAGAGAGACACAGGGGGAGAGTGACTCGAGTATAAGCCGAGGGGGCCCTTTTTAGCCTTAAAAAAACGGCTGAAAAACTTGGCTTATCCCTTCCCTGTGTCTCTTCCCCCCTCTACCTTCCCTGTGTCTCTTTCCCCCCTCCTCATTCTCAACCTCCCTCCTCAACACCACTCCTCATCCTCAACCTCCCTCCTCAACCCCACTCCTCATCCTCTCATCCTCAACCTCCCTCTTCATCATCCCTCCTCATCCTCAACTTCCCTCCTCAACCCCCTCATCCTCAACCCCCTCATCCTCAACCCCCTCCACAACCTCCCTCCTCAATCTTCCCCCTCATCCTCAGCCCCCTCCTCATCCTCAGCCCGCTCCTCATCCTCAGCCCCCTCCTCATCCTCAACCCCCCTCCTCAACCTCCCTCCTCAACCGCAACCCCCCTCCTCATCCTCAACCCCCTCCTCAACCTCCCTCCTCATCCTCAACCCTCCCTCCTCATCCTCAGCCCCCTCCTCAACCTCCCTCCTCAACCTCAACCACCCCATCCACCTCCCTCCTCAACCTCCCTCCTCATCCTCAACACCCCCCTCATTCTACCCCCCCTCATTCTATCCCCCCCCCCATTCTACCCCTCACTTACCTGCATCTGTAGCTCCTGCTCCGGCCAACGCTACTCTCTGCGCACATGTGACATGGCGCGCACATGACGTCACATGCGCGCCACGTCACATGCGCGCCTGAATTAGTGGAGGCCGGAGCAGGAGCTTCAGATGCAGGTAAGTGAGGGGTAGAATGAGGGTGGGAGTTTAGAATGGGGGTGGGGCTTAGAATGAGGGGAGGTTTAGAATGAGTCAGGGTTAGTATGAGGAGGGGGGATTGAGGATGAGGAGGGGCTAGGGAAAGAGACACGGGAGGGTTAGAGAGACATGGGGGGGTAGAGAGACACGGGGGTAGAGAGACATGGGGGGGGGTTAGAGAGACACGGGGGGTTAGAGAGACACGGAGGGGGGTAGAGATACACGGGGGGTTAGAGAGACACAGGGGGTGAGTGACTCGAGTATAAGCCGAGGGGGCCCTTTTTAGCCTTAAAAAAACGGCTGAAAAACTTGGCTTATCCCTTCCCTGTGTCTCTTCCCCCCTCTACCTTCCCTGTGTCTCTTCCCCCCCTCCTCATTCTCAACCTCCCTCCTCAACACCACTCCTCATCCTCAACCTCCCTCCTCAACCCCACTCCTCATCCTCTCATCCTCAACCTCCCTCTTCATCATCCCTCCTCATCCTCAACTTCCCTCCTCAACCCCCTCATCCTCAACCCCCTCATCCTCAACCCCCTCCTAAACCTCCCTCCTCAATCCCCATCCTCATCCTCAACTCCCCCATCCTCCACCCCCTCCTCAACCTCAACTCCTCTGCTCATCCTCAACCCCCTCCTTAACCTCCCTCCTCAACCTCAACCCCCCTCATCATCCTCAACCCCCTCCTCAACCTCCCTCCTCAACCTCCCTCCTCATCCTCAGCCCCCCTCCTCATCCTCAGCCCGCTCCTCATCCTCAGCCCCCTCCTCATCCTCAATCCCCCTCCTCAACCTCCCTCCTCAACCTCAACCCCCCCTCCTCATCCTCAACCCCCTCCTCAACCTCCCTCCTCAACCTCCCTCCTCATCCTCAACCTCCCTCCTCATCCTCAGCCCCCTCCTCAACCTCCCTCCTCAACCTCAACCACCCCATCCACCTCCCTCCTCAACCTCCCTCCTCATCCTCAACAACCCCCTCATTCTACCCCCCCTCATTCTATCCCCCCCCCCCCCCCATTCTACCCCTCACTTACCTGCATCTGAAGCTCCTGCTCCGGCCTCCGCTCCTCTCGGCGCGTATGTGACATGGCGCGCACGTGACGTCACATGCGCGCCACGTCACATGCGTGCCGGAATTAGTGGAGGCCAGAGCAGGAGCTTCAGATGCAGGTAAGTGAGGGGTAGAATGAGGGTGGGAGTTTAGAATGAGGGGGGCTTAGAATGAGGGGAGGTTTAGAATGAGTGGGGGTTAGTATGAGGAGGGGGGAATTGAGGATGAGGAGGGGGGAGGGAAAGAGACACTGGGGGGTTAGAGAGACATGGGGGGGGTAGAGAGACACGGGGGTAGAGAGACATTGGGGGGTTAGAGAGACACAGGGGGTTAGAGAGACACGGGGCGGGGGTAGAGATACACGGGGGGGTTAGAGAGACACAGGGGGAGAGTGACTCGAGTATAAGCCGAGGGGGCCCTTTTTAGCCTTAAAAAAACGGCTGAAAAATCTCGGCTTATACTCAAGTATATACGGTAGTTAAAAAATTATAGTTTACCAGTTGTTGAAATACAAGTTGACTGTTAAAAAAAAAAAAAATGTTATTATAATTGTACTTCTTTCTACATAACAAAAAGGTTAAGAGGGTCAGAGACTCACATTGTGTGGCAAACACCATTCCTAGCTTTAACATTTTGTTGACCGTCATTTTTTGATAGTTAAGTTGCTAGTATATATATATATATATATATATATATATATATATATATATATATATAATAACTTCAACTTGTTTAAATTGGAATAAAGTGACTACTATTCTGCTTTGGGGTGAGGTATCCATGATATAAATAATGATATAAATATGTATGGCATATAGTGCAAATGTATTATTTTTAAAATACAATAGATGTATTTAAGGGGAATAAGATGGAACAAGGTCAGGCACTCAGCCCTTATGCCTTATAGTTGATTCCCCCAAAATGTGACAATTCTCTGTCATTAACTATGATTTTTTAAGTTGTAGGTTATTCAAAGACCTGCTCTTATTCACATCCTATCTTGGTTTGCTGGCTGAATCCATGACTGATTTATGGTCTGCTAACACAAAATGTAAAGTATTCCATTACAACCCTGATAGTAAATTCACATTACACAGTATATTACTCTTAATTCACATGAGGGGGTAATTGGTCTACCTTCCCCAACCCCCTTGTGCTCTGGAGTTTGGAGCCCATGAACCTTCTTGCCAAACTCCACCCGTACTAAATAAAAAAATGTATGTGCCTCATGGGGGTGCCGTTGGACCTCCATATTACCTATCCCTATGGCAGTCCCAATGGCCCCCCATGGGCCCTATTGCTATCTCCCACAAGGATCCTATGGCTTCCCATGACCATATATATATATATATATATATATATATATATATATATATATACAGTATATATATATATATATATATATATATATTTTTTTTTTTTTCACAGGAGTCCACAGCCACTGCCTATCTCCATGGGGTTTGTTCATTCATCAGAAATAAAAACCCCTACCATGCAGGGGTATAGATCCGATAGCCTCCTGTCCCATTACCATGGGGGTCCTTATAGTTTACCAATGGCACCTAACATTAATCCCTAACATCCGAACCTCCAATATAGGGACCTAATGGACCTCCATAGACGCTATTCCACATTGGTGTCCATAAGGACTCTGATAATCCCTAGCACTTTCTCCATAACCGTTCTACCGTAGACTAAGAAGAAAAAAATTAAAACAGATTACTAGTAATGTGATAAAATAAATTACATAGAAAATAAGAATGAATTCCTGAAAATTAATTTTTTTTTTAAACTGTTGGGAAATGGGGTTAATTGATACCACCTCATTTCTGATTGGTTACATGTTTACAGGTCAGAATACAGGGATTGAAACCTGTACATTGTGAATGGTTACACTTTGAACTTATTATATGTCCCCCTATCCTGGCTTTCTATGTCCCCCTATCCTGGCTGATATAGTAACAAATAAGGATAAAGTATAACAATACAGTTGCTCGAATCTTATTGGCTGTTGAAAGAGCCTAAAATGTAAATTACTTACAAAAAATAAGATATAGGAAGTACTGCAAAGGTATATTAATAGATGTTAAAAAGTTTTGGAGTGTATTACAGATTTTATTTTTTCTGTTGCTACAGAAAGACGGTATTTGATAATGTGACATATTATTGAAAGGTTTCACTGTTCTTGGATACTTGGCCTCTGCCAGCATCTGCATACTTAAGTATTCTCCCTGCATTTCCTGTTAGCAATTAAGTTTAAACAGGTTTTAGTTAATATTTTTTCATGCAAAAACAGCTTATAAAAATTAGCCTTGTTTATTAAATGCTTAGAAAAGAACAGTTGTATTCCATGTCCCTTTTAACGAAGTTGTAAAGCATGCTAGTTAAATGTGGAAAGTCTCAGGGCATATAATTTCAAATGCCCTTAATATCTCAAGAGATCTCACATTGCAAAATTAGGATGTTACGTTTTAAAGGTACAGCTGAGCTACAGATGACCACAACTGACTAACAGCCCCATTAAATTAGAGCCCCATAATGCAACGTGAAGCTCGCAAAGACTGCAGGCTTGAAATTTGTCCAAGTTACTGTGCTATTAAATTAGAGCTGCCTGAGAATTATGAGCTTGAAACGCAAACCCATAAACCAGTTGTCGGCCGTGGACTTGCGGTTTTGTTGATGATCAATTAAACTTAAGGGTTTCGATGGAACCAATGGAAACAGATTGTCATCATTGCGTCAGTGAAAAATGGAGGTTGGATTTCAAAGTCCTACAGGCTTCAATTAAGAGTTACAATCGGATCCACATTCCAGTCATAATGCAAGATTTATAAACCCGCAAATATGATATTCTATTACATGCGATTTCCATTAAATGTATTAACACATTGATTGCCGGGATCGATAAAAACACAAATAAATACATGAAATAAAGTATTTTATTGGGCCTATTTGTGGGATTGAGAATGTTGTACTATTATCTATAAGATCTAACATCACTTTCACTTTACATATAAGTACAGTAGTGTGGTTTTATATAGTTAAAGTGCTATGTATTGGACTTAACCCCCCTTGCGAGTCCTCCCCAGCACTCGTAGGGCTTTGGGCTACATTTGCGTGTTACGGGCTTGCATGATTGGAATTGTAGCGGTTCCGAGTTTGACGGATCAAAGGATTTGCGGTCACGAAGGTAAACGCTGCTCATCCCATTGGCTTTTTTTGCAGCAAGCCCACAAATTGGCAGCTGCCTGCTTTATGGGGCTAATTTAATAGCCGTAGGTCCTACTTTCTACAATACGAGCTACTTTTAAAGACGTAGTCCGATTTAATAGGGCTGTAACTGTTCAGAGATTGTATTGATGAGTAATTAGTCAGGAAAGGAGAGGGACATTTGCCTTTTCGGTTGGTAAATATACAATTATACAGAGAGATTAGAGATACATACAAGGAACCTGTTATTATGTATCTAAAAGTAACTTATATTGTAGGTTTTTCTTTATAAGAATTCTGTCTCTCTCTGGGAACATTGTGATATCCATTTCATCACATCCTTTTTGTCACATGCAGTCACATTCTCTTTTCATAATGAGGTGTCTACAATGAACTGGTAAAATCATCCTTTATGAATCCACCTAACAGTATAAAACAGTTAATTCCTGTACTTTCTATTGAACAATTTGTAGAAACATTTATACTTCACATATTTGGGCATCTTTGCCAAATGGCACAAACACACACACACACAAAAGAAGGGATAAAGTGAAGAGCAGGCCTATGACCTGGAAGGCTCACTAGTTAATGCCCCTAATCTGGCTAAAGCATGCTTAC
The DNA here is from genome assembly GCA_027410445.1 of Discoglossus pictus. Lineage (NCBI taxonomy): Eukaryota > Metazoa > Chordata > Amphibia > Anura > Alytidae > Discoglossus > Discoglossus pictus. Next base: position 220,286,953 of record CM050166.1, on the reverse strand, counting down.
AGGGACCAGTTAAAGGCTGTGACTTTGTTCTGATCTCAGGACACCAGCTATTTAGATCCGGGCATCAGTCAGAGATATTAGACCACACCAGTATTTAGTGTATGGAGAATGAACACTTCTTTATTGTTACAGAGATATACAAAAACACAGAAAGATCTCACTCCCCCCACATGCCTAACCCCTCCTCTTGTGGGCAATAGCTTGTTACACTCTCACAACCTGGGAGATGTCTATCCCATGATACACCCCCCCATCTCTTAGTTGCCAAATCTCAACTTACAGGGTTACAAAACTAAACTTCCCCCTTCCAGACAAAAGCCAGAGGATTCATGTGGGGCTGCCTCTCAAAGCCATAGAAATTCTTTAGAATATTTAACCCTTTGTTTATCTCAGATATGGCTGCATTAACTTTATTATCTAAGCATAGGCTACTATGCTACTTCTAATACAGATACATTATTTTAATGTTAATAAATGACAGTACTATATGCACTTATTACATCCATGATATAACTACATGTATGCATTATAACCATGATATGACTGTTAAGCAAGTTGTTAGTACCTTCTAACCACACATAACTTATTAATCCCAAACAGACCAGTGGGTCCTTCTGTTCATAACAGTAGGAAACAGTGATCCTAGGCAAAAGGAAGACCTAATACCCACGGCAAAGACTGCCTACAAAAAACATTGGCTATATTATTGACAACATGCAATACAAATGTGGTGTGCACCACAAAGACCAATATACACTACTACTAATATCACTAAAAGGTCCAGTGAATACAGAAACTAAACTGCAAAATTGATAAAAATCTATAAAGAATGTGAAGTATAAATTACCTATATTTTCTACAAATTGTTCAATAGAAATTACAGGAACTAACTGTTTTATATTGTGACATGATTTCATAAAGGATGATTTTAACAGTTAATAGTAGACACTCACCACGTTATGTAAAGTGAATGTGACTGCATGTGACAAAAAGGATGTGATGAAATGGATATCCAATATTCCCAGAGAGAGACAGAATTCTTATAGAGAGACACATCACGCACATACAACATAAGTTACTTTTAGATACATAATAACAGGCACTTTGTATGGATTGTGGCTTCTTCAAAGGCTATAATAATAGCTTATATATATTATATAGGCCAAGAGGCCCATATATGTGGAGTATGAATTACCTATATTTCTACTAATTTTTCATTACAAATTACAGAAACTAACTGTTTTATATTGGGAAGTGGTAGTAGGCACTCACCATTTCATGATTCAGATTAAAGATAAATTTGGTGTCAGACACCGTCTACAAGTTCAATAGGTGTTTAGACATTCTCTTTACATGTCAATATGATATATCCGTGTGTCGGTCGGCACACATAAATAAACCCTCCTTTTATGTTTAAAACGGGTAAGTTGATTTATTATCATTGCAACATCTCTAAAAGTGATACACTTAGACAACCAAGATGGGTAGCCTTATTTACATAAAAATATCACATATATAGTTGTCAGCAATGCAGGTTGTTGCTAATGCAAAGCGGGGGCCGCAGTTGCTGGCAAGGAGCGCCGAAGGTGCTCCTTGTGCTGGAAGAGATGAGCGCCATAGGCGCTCATCCCTACGAACCCCTATGACTTTGGGGCCGCAAATGCGGACCCTCGCAATGCGAGGGGCCGCATTTGCAGAAGTGGAGGCTCTACAGTGCCTCACAACTGTTTACAAACGACCACACAAGCGGGACTGAACAAAAAAAAAAAATGAACACGCAATGACTAAACTTTGGACGTACACAAAAATACGACCCGCAGGACTTCGAAAAATCCATTACGGACTTGCAGAAATACGACCTTAACGGGACAACCCGTGCACAGCGGCAAACATTAAAAAACACAAAAATACACACTAAAATAAAATAGAAACTTACCCACAGCAAGGGGGGACACCCAGGACCTCAGCAACACAAGTTTAAACATCAATTTTCAGTCAAATTTACAAAGTTTAGACACTCGAAAAAAATGGGCACAAAAAAAATTAAAACGGGGGCTACATGACCCCTAAAGTTGCAAAATACTTTTACAAAAACCCGTACGATCTATAACATACACCATTAGCAAGGACGCTAAATCATACAAACCCGCCTACGATTTACACATTCGCCGCCATTTTACAACACTAACTTACAGAAGGAGGAAGTACATAGCTACACAAATGGCTTCCCCCTCGCGCACGCAGCCTATTTACACTACACACATTGCTGATACTTACACCTCACCAAGGCCCTCATTCAAATTGTAATTTGCCCAATTGAATAGGGGTCTAAATAAGCACATAACATATTTTTTTAAAGAAGTTTTTAGTTAGTAAACATCTATCCAAAAGCAAGGTTTTCACTAACTAAAAACCTTATTTAAAAAAAATATGTTATGTGCTTATTTAGAGCACTATTGAATTGGGCCAAATCGCAATTGAATGAGGGCCCAACACTGCAAATCGACATTATATGCTGCAGGAACATCAAAACAGATTGTTAGCTCTTCAGCACATTCCTTGCTGCATATATTAATTACAAAGATGTAAAGTATATTAATTTATGATTTCATTAATTAATTAATTAGCATAACAAAAATAACATAGACACAAATCAAACAAAAAAAAAAAACACACTAGCGCAAACAACCACAAACACCTTCACCGCACCACCCACAAGGAGCGCCAACGCTGCTCATAGGACACAAACTACACCAGGGGAGAGCCTTGCAATAAGTGACAAAAACGAGATCACTGCGGACCTTACTATAAGCGCAAAAGCGCCTTTGATAACAGCAAATACACCAACCCAGAGGCTCGCAATGAGCATGATGAGCGCCAAAGATGCTCAGGACCAGCCTCGCAATGAGCGCACAAGGATCTCAGACCACCAAAACACTTATTCTGTGGCAAACAGCATTACCTGCCTTACAATTTTATTTCGTCATTTTTTGACGGGCAAGTTGCTAGTACAGATAATAATAACATGCTGTTTAAAAAATTATTTTAAAAAATCCTATTAATCCATACATGCAATGATAACCCGATTTTTTTTGTTAAACTTTAAATCTTTAGTAATACAGTTGTACCTCGGTTTGAGTCTGCTTCAGTTGAAGTCCAATTTGGTTTAAGTTTGTGTCTCAATAGGGAAATAATTTGTTCGGAAGAAGTCACTTGGTTCGATTGAGACCCGTCCGCACTGTGGAAGTACAATAAAGTTGCAATAGTGCAGGAAGTGTGCAAGTGCAGGAAGTGCGCAAGTCGCTGTGCCTATATATGCCCTAATCGAGCCTGTTGCCTGTAAAAACCTACATCATGTCTGTGCCTGTAAGAGCCTACATCAAACCAAATTGAGCCTGTGCAGGAACTTCAGAGGGAGCAGCAACAGATAGAGTCTGAGGAAGTCTCTTCTTCAGGTGAAGAAGGAAGGGGGGGAAGCACCTACTGCACTCAAAGAAATGATTGCAAACTGGGCTGAATTGAAAATTCTGGCAAAGGTCAAGCAAGGCGCATTGTGGATTTGTTTAATGATAAAACAATGTCTCGCTTCAGAAACATTTTGAAACAAAGGCAGAAGCAAGTCTCCCTTGATACGTTTCTAGTGAAACTGACTAGATCACAGTCTCCAGCAGAGTCTCCAGCAGGGTGCAGCGGTGTTAAGCAACAGAAAGGACAAACATCCCCTGTGCAAGTGCCTAATGTTTTCTCCTTCTCCTCCTATACATTGCCACCATCACTTTGGTCCCTTAAGTCCTCTCAGTAATGTAAAGTTAAAGTGAATTTATATTGAGACTTGTTTAGTTTTAAAGTTTTGTTTAAAAAAAAAGACCATTGGTTCTAAATAATATGTGAAAAATCTGGTGTCTAGAAAGGATTATTTCAATTTGCATTGAAATAATGTTTGGTTTGCATACTGGTTGATTTGCATCCTGCCGTCTGGAACGGATTAAGGACTTGAACCAAGGTACAGCTGTATTAGTTTTATCAAATATGGCTATGTTGGATTCAAAGTAGACACCTAAACATTTGCACATGGCGATATGCAAGAACTATGAAAACATATATCAATTATACAAAACCATATGAAGTGCAAAATAGGAATCTAGAATAGTGATGTCGCGAACATCAAATTTTCTGTTCGCGAAACAGTGGACCCGACTTCCATCAAATGTTCGCGAACGGTGTGAACTAAGCGAACCGCCATAGACTTCAATGGGCAGGCGAATTTCAAAACCCACAGGGACTCTTTCTGGCCACAATAGTGATGGGAAAGTTGTTTCAAAGGGACTAACACACTGGACTGTGGCATGCCGGAGGGGGAATCCATGGCAAAACTCCCACGGAAAATTACATAGTTGATGCAGAGTCTGGTTTTAAGCCATAAAGGGCATAAATCACCTAACATTCCTAAAATTGTTTGGAATAACATGCTTTTAAAACATCCAGGTATGATGTTTAATCGATCAGGTAGTGTAAGGGTTACACCCGGTTCACAGTAACAGACCATTTTCCCCGTTTAATGCACCGCAAACAACCGCAAACAGTCCCTTTGCACAACCGGCAAACTCCCCCATTTGCCCAAGGTTGGATACCAAAGCTAGCATGTCCCCGTTTCTTGTCCTCACTGATGTCATTGAAGGTCTATTTCCTCCACAAGCCACCAAGGGTCCCCAAAAGGTGACAACAAGCCCCTGGGATGCCTGCTGTGTTTGGTCTTCCACCTCCTCAAAGCCACTTCCTCCTCTGACTCCTCTTCTTCAGACTCCCAGAGTCTGGGGGGCTTCCACTGCCAAGCATGGAAGATTATACACAGGTCAGGTCTGGGGGCTTCCACTGCTCAGCATGGAAGATTATACACAGGTCAGAGTCTGGGGGCTTCAATGCACAGCAATGGAAGATTATACGCTTTGCCTCTGTCTGCGTTATTATAAGGTGTGTACTGTTAAGTAGTACTATTCCTATGGTTTAATCCCTGTTATGTCCACTATCAGGGGACGTGTATATGGCATGGATTTTTGGAAGCGGAAGATGGAAAAAGATGCTTGGTCGGTCCTCCCACTTCAAATTTGGGGCACTGCTCGTGCAATCTAAGGTGCCACCAGATATGAGTGTCACTGTGCACTGGCAAAAGTTGGCAGAGTAGATGCAATAGGCTTCACACACACGCCTGTAGGCAGGCAATTGCTATTCAGTCTATTACAGTCAAAAAAGTGTTGTTTTATGTCACTGAGCACAATATAGCTGTGAGCCTGACACAGGCAGGCAACTGAAATTAGATTACAGGAAAAAAATGGTTGTTTTCAATGTATGTTACACCACCAGGTATGAGTAGTGAAAATAAGCACAATATAACCTGTTAGGTGTTAGCCTGTCACACACACACACGCTGGCAGGCAGGCATAGATTACACAAAAAAAATTATAAAATAAAATAAATGATGTTCAAAGTTTCCTCAATGATAAAGTATAGGGGGCGAACCGAAAAGCGCATGTGTTCGCCGTTCGCGGCGGACGCGAACATGCGAAAATCACCGCGAATAGTTTTCCGGCGAACTGTTCGGGACATCACTAATCTAGAATAAAATTTGTAATGTAATATTTGTTTTTTGTTCATATTATACATTTACTAAATACTCTATTAAGAACATTTTTGTTTTTTAAGTTTAACATTACTTATATTTTACAGTTTACAAATGTTAATAATAATCTGAATGTCATATATTATTTGTTATTATTTCTGTTTTAACATATATTTTACTTACAGTATGTTAACTGTAACACATGTGTGATTATTTTAATATGTATTTCAAACTAATGAAACTAAAGATTCAGTAAAGCATTGCAAGGGCTGTGATGCATATAAATGGGCTGCAGTGTATAGTGATCCTGCATCATGGCCATAGTAACCATGCAGATCATTGCAAGTGATTGTGACACATCACATAGGGGAATTTTGTGTAATTAATAATGGCGTGTGATAACAATCACAGTATTGACTAACAAAAATATCGATGGCTGTGATCTTAATGCAGCTATCCAAAATATTGTGATTTGTTGATTTCTGTAATTTTAAAATCTGTTATGTGCCACGATACATACAAAAGTATGTATATATTTATAGATTCCTATTTTAATAGAAATTGAGTGGTTGATATATTTATTAATTTGTACTAATTAATAATTATTAGTACAATAATAAGACCAATTATACCTGTTTTTGCATTGGTAACAAAGAATTACTATATCTTTTGTGTCAATTCCCGTAAGTTCTCAATAGAAAAAAATGTATAGGAGAGATCAGAGAAAGATAGAGGGTCAAAGTAGATGGGGATTGACTATGTCTTAGCTGCACCTTGCTGTGCCATCTGAATAATTCAGATTTAGTGAAGGCAGTCCCTGGAGACAGCATGGGTGAGGGGGCTTTTGACTGGGCTAGTGCAGGGGAGTAATTGGATAGCTTTATTTGGGTTAGGAGTTTCAGGTTAATAGAAGTGAAGTTTCCAACTCTCTCAGTTACCGATAAAGGAGCATGTGCTGAACATTCTTCCCTGTTGTGTTATTTTATTGTCACAGCTGGGGGATGTGGGGGTGATTGCTCACTGTAGGGTGGAGCCCTTATGGGGATGGTCCAAGATCATGGTTGGTCCTGAGGTCTCCTGGGCATGGGGTTCCTGGAGGATGAGCAATCACATCTGTGGTTTCACTGTATTCAATAAAAGCTGTGGCCTGTCTTATTATAATTATTATGGGTCGAGTTTGGGGTTATTTATGCATACCTAGTCACTTGTGTTCAGGTCAATATTGAGATCGCCCTAGAAGCGATGAGCAGCTATAAGCAGCAATCTTACTACAATGAATTGCATTATTCTTAGTTACCCCCAGTTCTTTATTTTAAAAGCTATAATGAAATTAGAGAATTATTTCCACAAAAATAACCACTGTGTAAACCTATTTAGCTTAAACATTTATATAATCAATATGCTAAATGCATGGACGTATTTATGCTGCATATAGACATGTCTGTGCATATACAAACACATATGCTTACATGTTGGCCAAGTGTTAATATTGTGGTTGTCTTTGTACTATAACCCTGTATAGCACTACCGAATATGTGGGCACTTTACAAATAAATGATAAAAATAATAATATTTCAATGCACTGCACTGCATCTTCAGGCAGCCTACCGCCCCCTGAGCTTAGACCGACATCACACCCCTGGCCAAACATATTTACTGATCATGGGTGTAGGAACCAAAGAAAATATGGGGGCAATACCGCATATATTATAAAAAATACCACAACTGCTTTTCTACACATAAATACACACATTGAAAAATCTGGGGGGATTTGTCCCCCTCGTCCCCCCTAGTCCTTACACCCATACTTGTCTGCTTATTAAAAATGTAACTGATGAACATAACTTGAACATAACATAACTTGCATTGCTCAATACTATTTTTGAGCATGGAAAATTATTTTAGCTTTCCTCAGAATTAAAAGACCATAAAAGTATAATTAGGAAGATTTGTTCAAAATGAAAGTCAAAATTATGATATCCAAATCCATTCCCATGCTATTTGGACCTTTTGTACAAAAAATTATTTTACAAGCTTCTTGTAAATATGTGTGGGTGAGTAGTAGTGGCTGCCAGAAATATAAAACTTTGAGAGTGAATATTAATTTTGCACAGTTTGGCATGAATTTTTATCAGCTTTAAGTGAAACTTTTTATTTAGGGATCACTGCTGTCATATATTTTATATAAAGTATTTTGAAGTACTACACCTTAAACTATGCATGCAGTAGTAGTAATGGAAAACTCATTTGTTTACAGGGACAGAATCAGCTGACAAAAGAAAATTGATGCTTGCAGTAAGGATTAATTACTGTATATACTCGAGTATAAACCGACCGAGTATAAGCCGGGCACCTATTTTACCACAAAACACTGGGTAAAATGAGTGACTCGAGTATAAGCCGAGAGTGGGAAATGTGCTGACCCCTGTGTCCCTCTTGTGCCCACTGTGTCCCTCTCCCGTGTCTCTCTTCCCTTCTGTGTCTCTCCCCCTCTCCCTTCCCTGTGTCTCTTCCCCCTCCCTTATCACCCTCCTCAACCCCACTCCTCAACCTCCCTCATCCTCAACTCCCTCCTCACCGCCTCATCCCTCCCTCCTCAACCCCTCCATCTTCATCCTCCCTCCTCATCCCCACCATCCTCAACCCCCCTCCTCAACCCCTCATCCTCCCTCCCCAACCCCCCCATCTCGTCCTCCCTCCTCAACCCCCCATCCTCAACCCCCCTCCTCAACCTCAACCCCCCTCCTCATTCTAAACCCCCCTCCTCTTTCTAAACCCCCCTAAATACCTCCCCCTCTCCCTTTCCCCTCACCTGCTTCTGCTCCAGCCTCCGTTCCTTCTTGACCCGGCGCGCATGTGACGTCACATGCGCGCCACGTCATTAGCATATACCGGGTGCCAGCATAGGCTAATGACGTGACGCCACATGCACCCAACGTCATTAGCATATACCGGGTGCTGCGCGCCGGGTCAAGAAGGAGCAGAGGCCGGAGCAGAAGCAGGTAAGTGAGGGTAAAGGGAGAGGGGGAGGTATTTAAGGGGGTTTAGAATGAGGAGGGGGAGGGAAAGAGACACGGGGGGTTAGAGAGACACAGGGGGGTAGAGAGACACGGGGGGGGTTAGAGAGACACGGGGGGAGAGTATAAGCCGAGGGGGCCCTTTTTAGCCTTAAAAAAAGGGCTGAAAAACTCAGCTTATACTCGAGTATATACGGTAGGTATAAATGAGAAAATGTAAAGGGAGTGCTTATTTTCATTCTTTCTAAAACATGTTATGTAAAATAGTGTTTAGTAATTCAAATACTGTATTGAAAGAATTTGACTACGGTGCAAATTATATCTAGATGTCACTTTTGTAATTATATATATATATATATATATATATATGTGTGTTTATAAAATATATGTGGTCATTTTGATTGTATTTATATAAATACTAGCGACTTGCCCGTCAAAAAATGACGGTCAATAAAAGAAAGTGTTGAAATGCTGTTTGCCACACAATGTGGGTGTACTGTGTGCCTCAACTATATAGACCCCTCTAACACACTAATGAACGCATGTAATAACACTATAAGTGCCATGAGGGTCATCCAGTCCCCTCATGACCCAAAGTGTAAGCACTACACCATTTTAACCCGGTCACTTATGGGGGTCTATCCAGACCCTCATAAGCCTCTATTTAACCCCATCAGTCCCATAAGGGTATATTATGACCATTATGGGCCTGTTACAACCCAACATTAACCACATAAGTGCCATGACGGTCCTCAAGGACCATCATGACACTAAGTATAAACACCACACTGCACTATACCCCCACCAATAAAACATTAAATATCAACTAAACACCCTCTACACTAACCTATTAACACGTACGCTACCTACCTACCTACCCCCTAATAACCCCCTCCCCACCACTGTAATTACAGAAATCAAAAAAACTAAAGTCATCAAAAATAAAAAAATCTACATTACATAAAATAAAAAAACAAAATTACTACAACACGTTTACATAAAATAAATAAACATTATAAACATTCTAAATATTCTACTCACCTTTCCAGCATGTCACGTCTTGTTAAAAAACAAACATTACATTAGCACAAATACATAAACATAAAACCAAGTAAAATCAACACAATCTATATTGTACGTACCGCGATGTCTCCAGCCTCCTCTTGTTGTGCCCCGGAAGCATCCGCGCTCTTTAAAAAAAAAAAAAAAAAAAACACACTTCCTCCCTGGCGGATGTCCCCAACGCTAATGAGCTTCCTACGAAGTGTTCCAGAGTAAAATTGGCAATGGCAGCTTCTGATTGGCTGAAAACGCTGTCTATCAAATTCAGCCAATGAGAAGACACCAATTAGAAAGGGATACACCCCAAAATCCCACGCTGATTGCATAACGCACCTGTCAATCTTTATTTGAACCAATCCGAAGGCTTTATTGCCATCAGCGAATCACAATGGTATATATCCCCACCGGTGATTAGCTGAAGACATCTGCACCTTCCCTTTGGCTGTAATACTGATTGACAATGACAATAGCCAATGAGAAAGCGCAAATGCCTTCACCATTCAGTACATGGGGGTGTATTCCATTGTGATTGGCTATTGTCAGTGCAACCAATCAGAATGCGCAGATGCCTCCAGCCAATCACCCTGTGGGGGTGTATTCCATTGTGATTGGCTGAAGGCATCTGTGCCTTGTGATTGGTTTAAATAAAGATTGACAGGCACATTATCCAATCAGAGTGGGATTTTAGGGTGGATCCCTTTCTGATTGGCTCACACATTGGCGCCTCCTGATTGGGTGAATTTGATAGACAATGTTTTCAACCAATCAGAAGGCACCATGGCCTAGTTTATTCCGGAAAAGTCTCCGGGAGCCTCATTAGCGTCGGGGTTCCAGGGAGGGGCAGAAGAGGAAGAGGCCGGAGACATCGCGGGGAGATAAATACAATGAAGATTATGTTTATTTTATTTAGTTTTTATGTTTATGTATGTGTATTAATGTTATGTTTTTTTTAACAGGTGCCGCGCCGGAGAAGAAGAAAAGAATAAGGACGGGACATGCCGAAAAGGTAAGTATAATATTTAGAATGTTTAGAATGTTTGTTTATTTACTGTAAATGTGTTACACTCATTTTTTTTCTAGGTGGCTGATCTGAATGTACATCTGCAAAGGTAAGTGGTCTTAATTATTTTATTTTAGCTTAGAATTAGATTATTTTATACATAGATAGCATTTATTGTATGTTAGCTAGGGTTATGTGTTTTATATAGATAGCATAGCATGTATTGCATATTAGATTGTGTTATTTATTTAGATAGATTGTGTGATGTATATTATATAGATAGGATGTATATTAGATTATGGTATTTATTTAGATAGATTGGGGGATGTATATTAGATAGATAGTATTTATTGTATATTACATAGATTGTGTGATGTATATTATATAGATAGGATGTATATTAGATTATGGTATTTATTTAGATAGATTGTGTGATGTATATTATATAGATAGGATGTATATTAGATTATGGTATTTATTTAGATAGATTGGGGGATGTATAGATAGATAGGATTTATTGTATATTAGATAGGGGTGTATTGTATTGTATTGTATTATATGTATTGTATTGTATGTATTATATGTATTTCCTTTTCAGGTGTGTAATTTTTTTTTCTGTAGTGGGGGAGGGGGGTTGTAATGTGTTTTTTTATTTTCTGTAATGTAGATTTTGTATTTTTTGTGATTTAGGTTTTTTATTTTATGTAATGTAGATTTTTTTATTTTTTGTGACTTTAGGCTTTTTTATTTTAGGAAATTAGAGTGGTGGGGGGTTATTAGGGGTAGGTAGTGTAGGTAGGTAGTGTAGGTGTGAATAGGTTAGTGTAGAGGCTGTTTAGTTGATACTTAATGTTTTTTTGGGGGGGTATAGTGCAGTGTAGTGTTTATACATAGTGTCATGATGGTCCTTGAGGACCGTCATGGCACTTATGTGGTTAATGTTGGGTTGTAACAGGCCCATAATAGTCTTAATATACCCTTATGGGACTGACAGGGGTAAATAGAGGCTTATGAGGGTCTTTATGGACCCCCATGAGTGACAGGGTTAATTAGCGGTTTATGGGGGTCTGTATTGACCCCCATGAGTGACAGGGTTAATGAAGGGCTTATGGGGGTCTATATTGACACCCAGGAGTGAGGGAGTTATTGAAGTGCTTATGGGGGCCTGTATTGACCCCCATGAGTGACAGGGTTAATGAAGGGCTTATGGGGGCCTAAATGGACCCCAATAAGTGACAGGGTTAATGATGGGCTTATGGGGGTCTGTATTGACCCCCATGAGTGACAGGGTTAATGAAGGGCTTATGGGGGTCTATATTGACCCCCATGAATGACAGGGTTAATTAGGGGTTTATGGGGGTCTGTATTGACCCCCATGAGTGAGGGGGTTAATTAAGGGATTATGGGGGGCTGTATTGAACCTCCTGAGTGACGGGGTTAATTAAGGATTTATGGGGGTCTGTATTGACCCCCATGAGTGAGGGGGCTAAATTAAGTTCTTATGGGGGTCTGTATTGACCCCCATGAGTGGCAGGGTTAATGAAGGGCTTATGGGGGTCTATATTGACCCCCATGAGTGACAGGGTTAATTAGGGGTTTATGGGGGTCTGTATTGACCCCCATGAGTGAGGGGGTTAATTAAGTGCTTATGGGGGTCTGCATTGACCCCCATGAGTGACAGGGTTAATGAAGGGCTTATGGGGGTCTATATACAATTGGCTCAGTCTCGCTTGTTTTTTTATTTTGTTTGCCTTCCTCTGGATTAATTAATAATTAACAATAAATAAATAAATAATTGATTAATAATTAATCCGCATATTGCAGATCAGAGAAGATCTTAAAAGGTTGAACTTGATGGACTGAAAGTCTTTTTTCAACCCTAAATACTATGTAATTATGTAACTATATGTAAAAAAACAATGTTGTATGAATGTCTACAAAAAAAAAAAAAAAAGGACGTGTTTCTTGGGGATGGGTCTCAGGCTGCTGCTCCGCCCGCGCCAACAAAACACCAATGGCGTCAGCGGCAGCACCGATAGAGGAGCCCATACCAGTGCACACTCCTCCAGGACACACCCTCTTCCACATCCCAGGGATCAGATAATGTCCTAGAAAGTCACATTTGCAGGTAGAGGATCAGATAATCACACAATCGGTACCAACGGCAGCATAGTGCAAATGTTGTTATATTGATCTCAGATAATAGATGGTCTGATAGTGATCCTTTTTGTATGACATCTATAATGTAACTGTAAATAAAATGCAGGATTACATATACTGTACACATTTATCACAAGTACTAGCGACTTGCCGTCAAAAAATGACGGCTATGTGATGTGTATGTTTGTAAAGTTGTTTAGTTATTAATATACATATTTGACACTTGTAAGTATTGTGATATTAAACATGTTTATTTTTGTAAAATGTTCTCTTGGTGAACAATAACTCTTAAAGCATTTTGTATTAAAAGTATTAACATTTGAATGTAAGAACAGTTGAACTTTAAATTAATCAGTATTGTAAACTTGAGGTAATGTTTTTTTAACATGCAATTTGTATGTGAAGAATTGTTAACTTCAATATACATTGAATCCAGAGGAAGGCAAACAGTAAAAACCCTTGTTGAAACGTACCCAATTTTAACATGAACTTTGTAATATATGTAAGTAAGAAACTTGAAAGTATATATTTTTAAAAACTTGAACTTTATTATCTGTGTAACTTTGGAACTTGACAAAACATTTTTAGAACTTTGAACATTATAAACAGTAACATAGTGAATTAATTTTTTAACATCATTTTGTATTAAAAGTATTAACAGTTGAATGTAAAAACAGTTGAACTTTAAACTAATCAGTATTGTAAACTTGAGGTAATGTTTTTTTAACATGCAATTTCTATATGAAGAATTGTTAACTTAAATATACATTTAATCCAGAGGAAGGCAAACAGTAAAAACCCTTGTTGAAACGTACCCAATTTTAACATGAACTTTGTAATATATTTAAGTAAGAAACTTGACATAATATTTTTTGAAACTTGACGTTTCTTATCTGTGTAACTAAGGAACTTGAAAAAACATTTTTACAACTTGGAACATTATAAACAGTAACATAGTGAATTAATATTTTAACATAATTTTGTATTAAAAGTAATAACATTTGAATGTAAAAACAGTTGAACTTTAAACTAATCAGTATTGTAAACTTGAGACAATGGTTTTTTAACATGCAATTTCTATCTGAATAATTGTTAACTTTAATATACATTGAATGCAGAGGAAGGCAAACAGTAAAAACTCTCCTTAAAACGTACCCAATTAAATTAATTCCTTCCTGACTGCATGAACTGGCGATAAACATTAATACAGGGAGTAATCTTAACATAACAGACAATATTTACATTGTGACTTAAAACGTGTTTGAGCTCTTTACATGAACTTTGTAATATGTTGAAGTAAAGAACTTGTAACATTAGAAACAGTAACATAGTTAATTAACATTTTAACATAATTTGTAAAAAAAATGCAAGGCAAGTATTTTGTGAGGCGAATCATCCATAAACAGTACTTCCATGAATTATAACTGAATTGTTTATTGTTTTGTATTTTTGAATGCTTTTAAATTTGTTTTGCATGGGTTTTATTTCTCTACTGAAAAGTTATAGTACTTCATAGTAGAAAATGTTTTTAGTAAAAATACGTCCATCTTCTAATAAATCACCTTGACTTTCATTCTTTTCAATGTAAACTTTAATAGCCTGTGGATTTTTGCACCATGACAACGCAACGTACAATTGACCATGTGCAAATACTGGTTCTTCCAAGAAAATACCCACAGATTTGAACGTTTGACCTTGTGATTTATTAATGGTCATGGCAAATGCCATAATAATGGGAATTGTCTTCTTTGAAGTATAAAAGGGAGACTACTTTCACTTGGTGCTAAATCTATTCTTGGTATGAAAACTCTCTCTCCTTTATGGGTACCAGTTAAAATTTCAGCATCTATAAAATGGTCCTTTAATTGTTGAACAATTAATCTTGTCCCATTGCATAGGCCTTTTTTGGGGTTCATATTTCGCAGTAACATGATAATTGCACCTTTCTTTAGCTGCAAAATATGTGGTGGCATTCCAGAAGGAGTTAGTGAGTTTATGAATTCAGTAGAAAAGTTAGCCTGACTTTCATTGTCATCAGCAAGTACAGAATCAGCACTGTGATCATTTCTTTGTGGTTCATTTTTTTAAAGATTTCATTATTGAGGATTAATGCATCCTTATTTTTACACGTTAATATGACTTGGTTGGCAAGCTCGGAATATTCCTGATTATTTATGTTATCTTCAAATATAGCCGATATAATATCTTGGTGGCAAATCATATGAGGTGGGATCTCTACAATGTCGTCCGGTAAATGTGGTATTTTTTCTGTTCTGCCTTCTCCAATATTAATAAGCCAATCATTGAAATCACTTTGGCCTTCTGATCTCATATTTTGTTGCAGTTGAAGATGGGTAAAATGTTTCCACAGTGTGCTTGACTTTATACAGGTTTCGATAATGTCAGTTCCATTTCCATGTACAACGACATGGAAAATCGCCACCTAACAACATTACATCTCCACCAAATGGAAAAGTATTATCCATGACTTCACAAAGCAAACAGTCAATACATTGGAGGGCATAGCATGACATCATTGTGGCCTCATCAATTATAATTAATTTCTTTGCTTGTAATGATGTCATGCAAATATCTGACACAGAAGTTTCTAAAATAGGCACTGGCAGTTTAAATCCACTATGAACAGTTCTTCCACATTCTAACAAAAGTGCAGCAATTCCAGTAGTGGCAAACGCCATTGCTATTTGACCTTGTGCTCGTACTGAACTTATTAATAAATTATATAGATAGGTTTTTCCTGATCCGCCAGGTCCATCAAGATAGAAATAACGCTCTGTCACCATGTCATCATCTATTGCATTTTTAATGGCATTAAATGCTTGCAATTGTAAGGTATTTAAAGTTGCAAGTCTTTCTTCTGTTCTCTCTGCTTGTAGTTGAATGTCATAGTCTTCAAAGTTTATGTCATCTATAAGACCTGGATCAGGCAAATTAAAACTTGCACAACTTAATCCATAAGTTAAAAAGACTTCTTGGATTTCCATTAACGATTTTAAGTGTGCAATGGGTTCATTGTATCGTCGCATAAAGTCATAAGCCATATTACTTTTAAATCTCTCCCACAAAGCTAATGCATTTGAAGCATTTGAGAAGATACAAATAAATGCAAATTGTTCTCTCATCTGCCGTGGCATTTGACATTGTGCTGCTTCTTCTAAACATCTTTCCCACTCTGTATCATCCGCTAGCAAGTTTCTATGTCTTGCAGCTAAATGGAAGGATTCATATACTATGTCATTAACAGTTCTTAAGTGTTCAAAACTTTGTGCTCCAGGAACATTTAAAAGTAATATCCGTAAGCAAAAACGTTCAACATCTCTTGGACTGACTGTGTAAATTCTTGGGATTATTTTATTGCCTCTGCTTTTTCTCGGTCTCCATAATCCATTCACAAAAACAGTGATATGGAATTTCAATATATAAGAATTGTGTTGCTTGTGAATCTGTGGAATTTAATTAAAACCATGCAGTTAGTGTAGTGTGACGATCTTCACTTTGGGCCAATGCACTCATTCATTAATTTCCAGCATGGAAATACACTAAATGTCTTTGTGGCAAATGCACTGCTAATCTATATACTGCATGTGATCTATCATGCATTTCAAATTTTAAAAGCCGCCACATAGCTTCTGGCGCACTGACATAGCGAGCGTCTACATGAGATGCAAGTTCATCATGTACTAACTTACTACTTTCAGGGTTGTCTGCACTTTTGACGACTACAGTAGCTGCATCATAGCCTTTGTAAATATATTTGTATACATATTTAATGGATTTGATGGAAGTGCAGGCTTCTACGTTGATGTGGGCGTTGTACTTCATGAGTAAATGTGGATTGTAGGGTACTACATATCTATTGTCAACTTTTTTTCCACGATTAATGGCACTATCTCCTTCTCTTCTTTTATAAAATGGATAGTCATCACAATTGGCATAGGTTTTGTCTGTATAATCTTTTGGAAAATCTTTGGAACATTTATTATTTTCCATACATGGTGATTGTGGATTAAGCTCACCACAGGGTCCATGAATCATGCGATGAGTAACAATCTCATATAGTCTACCATATAGTTCTGGATCTGGTAGTTCTGCAACAATGACTGCATCCACTTTGTCAGCAGTATCTAATTTATCTTTTTCTTGAAGTATTATCAGAAGATGTGCAAGTGAAAGGCCTCTTTTTTGAAATTCAATGGTATATACATAAGCAAGACATTTGCCAAATAACTGACTTATAGTGATATCACGTATTAATTCATTTAATTTAATCTTAAAAACTCTGGCTACTAAATCTGGTCTATCAGAAGCACTTTGTCCAAGAAGTACATTTTGTGTAATTTCTGGCCATTGTGGATTACATGTAAATGTAAGAAATAAATCGGGTTTGCCAAATTTGGTGACAATAGCCATAGCATCATTGTATCTTTCTCTCATATTTCGAGGAGAATCCTTGAAAGGAAGATGGTAAAATGATGGCTTTGCCAGCTGTCATGTCTCTGCTTGTAGCCACATCAGCAACATAGTCCATTAGTCCAGAATATTGTTCTACACAAAGTTTAACTTGTTGATATTTTATAAAGTTTAAATTATTGGCATCAACTTGCAAATAGGAATCAATAATCCATTGTTGTGTTAGTTTTCCACCACATAAAATTGGATTAAATCCATTTCAAATAGCAATTTGAGCTACTTTAAATTCAAGCATAGAAACATTATTTCGGATTCTGGCTTTAGCATTTGGGTAACTGGGAAGTGTTAATTTTGGTTGCCAACCTGCTTCTCCGTGTGGGAAAAAAATGGGATATGTCATTGGATCTAAATTTGGACTTAAGATACTCATATTAATGAATGGTTGCTCCTCATTTCTGGGATATATTCTAATGTCTCTTTGAAATGGTGGTTCTCCTTCATCATTTTGAAACACCATTGCAACCTCATTTGATGTTGGCAAGTTATAACGACGTTTATCAGTATGTCTGTCTCTTTTAAGCACCATATTAACCTTTGGCATTGGTAATTGATGTCTTTGTGCATGAAGTAGTTGTTCATTTTCTACTTCTGCCATTTTTTTTATAAACTTAGGGATTATTGTCCATAATGTTATTTAGCTCTATAAAAACACTGGGTAAGCATTTTTTATTTTCCTCCATCTGCATACGTTGGTCAACAGCTTCCATTGTATCTGGGACATATAGTTGAGCGAATTTTCTTTGCTCTCCTTCCTCTGGATGTAAATAGGAAGTCCGATGATAAATTTGTCCTTGGACTTTAAAACAGTAAGGACCATGTCCTGGTTCATTAGCAGCTAATGTTGCCACCATAGATGCAAAGGATATGGCACTATTGTAGGATCTTATGTTTGTCTTAAAATTTTTGTAGTTTGGAAAAGTAGGTTCAGTCATAATGTTTTGTAAATAGATTGGAAATTATTTTCTTTGTGGAAGTTTGAACTTGCCTTTTTGACAGCAACTAATAAATTGTCCATCTCTGGGTCTCTCCTGTTTAAAATAATATACCTCACAAAACTGACATTAAGTAGTCATGTCCCCACAACTATGAACCTCTACTGCTAAAGAGTTGAGTAAAGGACAATTTGCAAAGCATATAGCAGTTTGACTTTAATATTCATCAGGTGAAATGTCATGAAATGTTTCAACAACAGGTTCTAAATGCTTTGTTTTTTTCGTGGCTTTTCTTGGTATATGTTGTATTGGTTTTGGTAAAATGTCATGTAATGTTTCAGGAACATATTCTAAATGCTTGTTTTTTTTCGTGGCTTTTTTTGGTATCTTTTTTATTTTTTTCTGGTAAAATTTTGATGTTTGAGGAACAGGTTGTAAATGCTTTATTTGCTTGGTAGTTTTTTTTTTGGCTTATCTTTAATTTTTGCAGCTGATAGTCTTTTGCTTGCAAGTCTTCTGCGTTCTTTTTCTCGTTTAATTTCTTTCTCCTCTGGTGTCTGCTGGTCGGCCCATCTCTCTTGTCTTTCTCTAGTTTGACGTCTTTTCTTCTCTTGTTTGCTCTTGTTAGTAGCCATGTTAATCTGTAAAACAAAATAATTAAATTTAATTGGGTATCTAAAAATTTGGAATTACTGTTAAACATTATTGCCCATAAGAGACAAATAAGAGGTAAATCAGAAATGTGTCAGTTATATTTTGTTAAACGTTATATGCCCTCATTGAATTGCGATTTGGCCAAGTCAATAGTGCTGTAAAGAAAGAAGATAACATTTTTTTTTAAAGAAGTTTTTAGTTAGTGAAAACCTTGTTTGTGGATAGATGTTTACTCACCAATAATAAATATAAATAAATCACCAAAATAATAGCACAAATCATATATGTATATGTTTTTGAATATGGATGTCCTCATATTATGTGAGAACATGGGTATTCTATAACCTTTACTTGCACAATCATGTGAGAAATAATTACCACTTTTGGTATGCTTATTTAGGCTTCTTTGTAAGGCTTATAGGTTCTTAAACATCAAAGAAGAATATCAATTTATAATGGCGGCCATTAAACATATATAGTTAATTTATTTTTTGTACTTGTTATACTTTACCTTGATTGAAGTGTCGAATGACAGAGGGTCCCCTCCTGGCAATCTTAATCCGTCGGTCTTCTTGTAGTGTCTGTTTGAAAAAGTGAAAGTGAAATGGTTAATTGTATATTTCTTCTTTTTGATTTAGCAAAGCATGGTATTTTTCAGCATTTAATGTATTTTTCTATCTTACCTCTTCTTTCTTGGAGTTGTTTAAAAGGGATTGTGGTTCACAATGCACGGTGCAAATTCTTGAGTGACGCTGTTGAATTACAATAAATTAATGTCATTTAAATATACTTCTGTAATTACTTTAACATTAATTAGTTTTTGGGCCTACACACATAAATGTGCGTGTCACATATCACTATACATCAATCACATTTCAATAGTTATTTTTTTTTTTTTTTACTGTCATTTAAATATAGTTGTTTAGTTTGGATTAGTTGTTTAATTAGTTTGGATTAAGATTAGTTTGTTGAAGGCTATACACATAATTGTGCGTGTCACATGTCAATATACATGAATGACATTTTCATAGTTAAAGTTTTTTTTTTTGTCCTGTCTTGATAATAAAATGTAATATATTATAGCTTACCTCTCAGTTGTAATTTGCACAATGTAAAGTAGGAAATTAGGAAACAATTCTCTTCTCAAGTAACAGCAGCAGTTAACTATCCAGTCACTCCGTTCATCACCTGAGTAGAAATGTAGAATTTTCTGGAAAGTAGGCAGTATTTATAAACTTTGAAGTGCCTCAGACCGTTAGAACACAATACGCATGCTCTATTTGCATTCCAGCTTACAATTTGCGTTCCATTGGCCATTTTGTGCGTATTAGTTTTCAAAATGGTGGTTAATATCAGTGTGGTACGTACCGCATAGTATGTATTTCAGTCTTGCGAGTCACTGTAGTATAGTTACGTCTGAAGCCTCGTTTTCATTTTGTTCGGCGGTCATTTTTTCTCTCGCTTTGGTGATTTTCAGCAGTTTAAACTCTTTTTTTGGGACTTAAATGGACGTGTAAATTAACTTTTCGAGGTGCCGGATGCCCCCCCTTGCTGTAAGTAAGCTTTTTATGTGTTCGTTGTGTTTATTTCTTGTGTTTCTGATGTTTTGATGTGCAGCGTTGGAATGGGTCATTTTGCGGCCGTATTTTTTTGCGAGGGACGCAGTTGGCTTTTACGTGTACGACGCAGTGTATTTTTTTCTAAGTTGTGCGTATGTGTGTTAAGCGTGTGTGAGGCGCCTTTGAGGTTTTTTTTTTTAAAATCTTGCTTGTGTGTGTGTGTAACCGGGTGTGAGGCGCCTTTGAGATTTTTTTTTGTTAAAAAGTCGTGTGTGTGTGTACAGCCGACGTTGGAGCCTCCACCTCCGCAAATGCGGAACCTTGCTTCGGGAGGATCCGCATTTGCGGGGACATTGGGATGCTCCACCACCGCAAATGCTCCCCCTCACTTCACGAGGACCCGCATTTGCTGGGGAACTGCGACCCTCACTTTGCGAGGGACACATTTCTTGCGGGCTTGATGCGCAAGACCGCAAGCGTTATCAATAACTCGGATGCTCACAACTATATATGTGATTGAGACACATCTGAATACTTTGCTATTTCAGAGGCTGCTTGGCCAAAAATCTGAAATAACATGATTAACTAATGAGCCTAATGACTTTTGGTAAAATCAAATACCTAGGTCTTAACTGTACTGCAGAATGTAAACACCTATATAGCTTGAATTTCCTCCTAGCCGTATATTATGCAAAAGATTGTGTCCAATGGCACGATTTACTGATTTCTTTTATTGGTTTAATTGCTTTGTTAAAAATAAAATCTTCCATTCATAGCATATGTATTGCAATCTCTTCTGTAATGTAGTGTACATGTTTATTTTATCATGTTACATGGCAATTTGTTAGATGTGAGCATCTTTGTTTATTTAATTTTGAGGTATTTTAATTTGGTTGTAGAGGACGTGAATAACAATTTAAATAACTCCTTTTGGCTTTGACTGTGTAGGCTTCAAATTGAATTAGGTATGGTGCTTGAAATGCTTCTTTATGGTGTTTTTTCTCAGGTATTGTTTTTTTATGTGCACTTGATAATCCTTATGTGTCACTTTACAGTTATCAGTTGGGGTTTTGTTGCTGCTATGAACGGGGATTGTTATGAGCAGAATGTAATAGCTATGTTGGGATTGGGGGAGATTTTCATTCACAAATATTCTGAGAGTGGAAAGTAATGGAGCCCTATGTTACTAAATGTTTAGTTTGTTCAACAAAATGTAACTCCAATTTACCATAGTTACATCACTATCTTTTTTTAATTGTCCCCGTAGGGAAGTTTTTCCTTTGCATATTACTAGTTTCTTTGTTTTGCTAATTCTGTTTATTATTTTGGGCACATTAAAAAAAAGGATTATAAAATACACAAAGGGATTTACAGTTACATCTTGGAATATTTTCTTTCCAAAACAGTAAAATGAGCCAGAACTTCAATTTTTCTTTCTTAAAAGGGATTTGTTAGATGACATTAAAATGTTATTATAAGTAATTAATAAACTTTTCTAATGCTTGATTTTTTTTAATGTGTTAATGTGCTCTATAAATGAACTCAAGTGTTTGAGAAATTACTGACATGACATGGTCACTGGTGTCACTGATGGACACAGGAGTGGAGCTCAGTGGTAGAAGGAGTGGTACAAACAATGGTCATAGGAATATGTTGTGCCAGTGTACAGTCCAATTGTCTAGGAAAGTGGTTAAGAAGTGAGCCATTTCTCATCAATGATGCCGCAATAAAGACTAATCTTGCTGTCTTCCGGTTACAAATTTAGGGCGCTATGCAAATCCACATATGTAGACTCGGAAAAAAGGCTACTTACAACTGCTTATTTTCTCAATTTACGTATCTATTCAAATCCATGCTATCCGAGTAGTACATTACTTGCAACTCTTAAACTCATGTATTGTCCTTAATATACAAGGGGCAGGATTATGTGACACAGCCCTAGGAATGCAAATGTCAAGTTAATTGTAAGGTACAGGTTATAAAACAGTATGTTTCCAGCCCAAATGCTGACTGTATTGTAGTTATTCCAAGTTAACACACAGGTATAGGAGTTGAAGGGTTGGTTCTAGTGCTAAGGAGTTTTGGTAAGTTCCTGAGAGTGAGAGTATTCTTTAGGTTTTGTTAATTGCCTTTTCAAGATACATTTACTGTACACTTAATTTACTTGACACATAAATTACCTTCATATACATGACATATACATAGTTATACAGCTACACATAGATACATATATAAAGGAAGGCCATATCACCCATACACCCCATAACCCACCACACACCCTTACATTAAATATTACACATAAAACATACATTTATTTTATTTTATTTAATCATATCTATATATACATTTCTTTGTTGATTTTCCTTATATTTTATTTTCTGAGTTGGAATATGGAGGGAGGAGTAAGGCAGGGAGAGGAGGGGAGGAGGAGGAGGGGAGAGAGGTTGTCACTGTGAGAGAAGTGGGGAGAGAAAGAGGAGGAGAGAGAGGGACAGTACAGGAGATGGGGAGTAGTGAGGAGAGAAGAAGAGGACGAAGAGGAGGGGAGAGAGGAGAAGGAGGGAGAGATAGGGCTAGGAGTGGCAGCAGAGTGGGAGTTATGAAAGGGAAAAGTCCATAGGTGAGGTTGAGGGAGGGATGCCCTAACTGCAGGAACACTAAAAGCAGGGACAGAGGAGAAGAGGCCTGATCCAAGGGGGGATTGGTGTGGAGGAACAGGCCTCAGGGAGAGTTGAGGAAGGCCAGAATCCCCAGTAGCATTTAAGAGGAGAAGAGACTGTACTGATGCACATGGCCCCTCCATGTTACACATCATACGTCAACATCCTACATAATGGGAGGGATGAGAGGATTGGCCAGAGGGCCAGTGAGGGCCAGTGACAGCAGAGATAGCAGCCTTGACATATGAAAACAGGGATGTGAGGTCTGTCAAACACTGATATGATGACAGCTGGGCCAAGGTAAAGAGGAAGTTGTCTGAGGAGGCAAGAGCAACAAAAGCTACTGGTTGTAGTCCCACCAATAACTGTCCAGACCAACGAGTGGGAGAGGTTGTGGAGGGACTGGATCGCCTCTGCTACTGTAATAAGACTCCCAGGCCACACACATTGACAACACACATCCATTGTAACTGCTGCCCACCAATGAAAGGGAAATGTAAGCTTCCTGAATTTGACTAGGGATAGTGTATATGATACCTGTGTGTCTAAATACTTAGACAATTTACAATACTTATAACAATTTGCAATGAGTATCAATTACAAAATAAAATGAACTTGAGTAAACATCCAGTAAAGAATCCATGTATTGGTGTGCCCACTGCAGTTTATGCAGATACAGATTCTGGAAGTCTGGATGTGCAGGGTAGTATTCTAGCCTATCAGGGAACATGTCTCAGCAGCATGTTACTAAGTATTGCTGAGAGATGTTCACAGATTGGTTAGTGTGACACAGTGCCCAGAAGGTTCAGCAGAGCATATGTCTTCATGAGCTTCAATGAGCAGACCAGAGCAGGATTAATTATATTGATATGAGCCAGTATTAACCGAGTTCATGATACACATACATTATAATTTGTAGTAAATAAGAACTTCACACAATGACAATTAAATGAACCACCCATGTTTAAAACATTGTGATGTCAGATATATAGGAACACACAGCAATCAAATGATCATACAATATTATTTACTCATATACTATTGTTCTCTCATTTCAGAACCCAGGAGGTCAAGCTCATCCATGGAGCTTGAGACAAAGGTAGCACCTCAGGTTGAGCCTGAAGAGGAGGAACCTTATCATGTTCCTGCTGAATAGGATCTGTGGCATGAGGATGAGTAACATGCAACCCACAAGTGCCCAGGATATGAAAAAGAGGTGGAAGATACTTTTATATGGTCAGTGGGGGCACCTGCTATTTAATTCCCCACTTTGATTGTCTTTGACCTCACTAGCCCCCTTCTCCCCCATATGGAATCACCACCTGGGCCCTTCTATGGGACAGACAAAGGTCTATGCACACATCTCCACCATCACCACCTTGTCCTCCCACCACCTCCTGGACCCAATGTCCACCAGTGTCACCACCACCTTCTGCACCTCAGCACCTCCCCACTCCACCACCATTGGAAGCTACACTGGAGTAGATTCTGACTGTCAGAGACAATATGGTGAGCCTCTTGACTGGCATCTCCTCCCAACAGACCACTGTGGGCCGAAGCATCGGGAGTCTCTAAAGGGAGATAAGGTGCAACAGTCTCCAGATTTAGAGCTACATTGTCAGACTGCTTCAGGTGGTGCAGAAACAGAGCACGCTCATTCATTGAACATGGGCATCATCCAGCAGGTTTTGGACGCAAACACTGCCCCATCAACACTGCATATCAGCAGCCTGGCCCCTTCTTCTCTGACTCCATGCCATCTACCATATCAGCTGCAATGCCACCACCTTCAGCTATACCTCCCCCTGCTACTCCACCGCAGTGTAGGAGAAGGCGTGTTGGTACAGGGGTTGGAGGCCCTGTGCTTAGGCAGAGGAGTAGATAGGGGCTGCATTTATTATTTATTTACTCAAAAACACTCCTTAGTGAAAATCTGTTGCTCATGATGTTAACATACATATACATGAGTAGATGATCATGGCCTATGTGATGGTGATATTTTGTAAACATGTGGCTATCTACCATCACATAGTCCATAATCTTCTTCTCTGTGGACACGTATGGATAACATTTCACATATTGATGGTCATTGAGAAATGCTGTTGAGAAGAGACGACAATCCTCAGCTATTATTATTTCTTCATTAATGAATAACCTGAGTTTTTTTATTTAAGACCAATTTCACATTCATTAAAGCATTTTGCTCATCTACAAGCAGTGCTACCAAATAATGTAATACACAGTGGGTTTTTATATAGCTATTTTATTAATGACATCCCCCCAATTGAATGGTCTTACACTCCATAAATAAACAAATATATCATGTTTTAATTCCTATGATTGATGTTAGGTTTGAATTTTACCAATGCATAAATGGCTGTGGACTTGAGTAGTCCTACAATACTATGATATTCAAACCGAGCAGTTAAACATGCATTAGTTAAGCATGTTATCCTCTTAACAATATGAGACTGGATACTTTTGTCTGATCTATTTAATAGACATTAAGGCTGATGACCGTTGTTTTCCATCAATATTAATGGGTATGTGTAATCATCTGATAATACCTGTATACCTATAAAATGTGATATTAGTGTGGCCAAACAATATCATATAGAGATGGTGATAGTACTCTTGGTTAACTGAATGTGATTACAGCTAAGTACTCCTTTTAAGATCACACATCATTACTATCGGTCATGGCAACTGATTTATCATGACAGATACAGCATGGTTTGCAATGCTTGTAGATGAACATCGGTTATGTTGGTTTATTTTTACAGTAACAGTATAAAGCACTGTATTGTGCATTTTTCAAATGTTCATTCTTTCCTGATCACACTGCCTGTGTGTAATTGAATTGGACTCTATAATCCAGGAGTTAATGCATCTGTTTAATTGAGCAGATAAAGACACAATATAAGTCCTATTCACATTACTGGTTACTTCTAT
The DNA here is from genome assembly GCA_027410445.1 of Discoglossus pictus. NCBI lineage: Eukaryota > Metazoa > Chordata > Amphibia > Anura > Alytidae > Discoglossus > Discoglossus pictus. The sequence goes on along the minus strand of CM050166.1, from coordinate 220,260,849 downwards.
TATATGAAGTGATAAATGATAATATTTCTATTAATCTAATGATTGTTTCTGTAGAGCAATGACCATATGTGACTCTAGTAGATGCTATACATCCTTATTATTATACAGTATTACCTTTAACCATTTCAATTTTCAATAAGACCTCTTGTCCTCTTGGGTTCAGCTTGCACCACACACGTGATATTAATGCACGGTTGGATATATTTATGACTGTGCTTAATGTATATAACACACTATTATATTATTATACTGTAATCCATGTGTCTGTGTGTTTATAATGGTTACTGATTTGGGACATCAAAATGCATTACATTTACTTAAGCATCCAATTTGTGTACATAGATCATCTTTTGGTATGCCCATTCTGTGTTAAGGTATAGTGTGGATGTATACAATTAATATTTTCATAAATCATCTGCATGTAGAGATTAATAACAAATGGATAATAGCATAATCTATTAAATATCAATAATTGTTAATGGTAATACATGTCTTGACACCTATGAGCCTCATTCAGTTGAGCAATTGTAAGTTACTGGAGCCCGTAGGTTATTTTGCTATTCACTTGGCATGTTTTTGTTACATGCTTAAAATCATTGAGGTTGTTAAACCCGGAACCTACAGCTGATCAAAGCCTTTGATCTTTCACGTCCACAAGACTTTCCGATCGCTAAAATCGCAAATCGCTATTCAATTGCAAAAATCTCTCAAGACCGCAAACACAGTCAAGCCCGCAAATGGAAGCCCAAATCTTACAGGTTCCAAATAGAAACCGCAAAGGGTTTACAGACTAGTTTGGAACACTGCAAAACATAATAAAAACACACCAATGCACTTTAAAATATGGTCAAAGCAATTGAAGGCATTATAATTACTTGCACAACAACTCCGAAGTTTCAAAGAGTTTAAAAAATAAAATTTAAATTTTTTCATATGTTGTAATGGTCATGCAAATGCCAATATGAAAAGTCATGCTGCAAGATGCTGAAAGCTATTAAAGACACACTACTTCATTAAATTGCAACACAAAATACATGAAAATGGCTGTCATATTAACCGTTTTTCACTCACAGAGGCTCTCATATACATCTCACTCATCACATATACATTGGCAGAACAAATAGTGGCTAAATGACACCGCCACGTCGCATATATCAAGTACCAGGGGACTCTTTATGACCAAATGGAGTGTAGCACATGTAGCTTTGTCTCTGCATCTGCTTTTTCAAAAGGTTTGAATACCAAAGAAACTGGAGTAGGTTGTCTGACCTCTCTGCTATGACCTGTCCACCTACAGTGGCCCTACATGATATAGCACATAGTTTCACTGAGGTACAAAAGCCCCTTCAACACCACCAGTTAGCAAGCCAGAAGGGAGCCAGGGGAACATACACAACACTAATCTACTCGAACCCATCAGGAAGGGCAGCAAAAAAAACATGAAGGATGTGCAGAGGCACGTGGAGCAACAGCCAACTTACCTCCATCAGGGATAATCTCCGCTACACCCATTCTGGAAAGTCCCACTCCATGATAATGTGCCCTGTGCCAAGATGTTTACCCATTATCATTTGGTAACATTGCATTAAGTGTTTTGATATCAATCACTTTACATTATTACCTGTCATATTCTTATCAGGCCTTCAGGATAATGTTGATACTCTTTGGTATAACAAATTGGACTTTGCATGTGTATTAATCCTTTTTTATTATATATTATATATATATTATATGATATCTTATGATTTTATTACTATTATTATTATTTTTATTATATATACTAGCGACTGGCCCGTCAAAAATGACTGGGCAATAAAATTGTAAGGCAGGTAATGCTGTTTGCCACAGACATTCATTTTTGTGGTGGTCTGAGATCTCGGTGTTCATTGCGAGCCTCTTGGTTGTTGTATTTTTTTTTATCAGTGGCGCTTTTCTTGTCATTCTAAGGTCGGCGCTGACGTGCTTTTTGCGCTTATTGCAAGGCTGTCCCTTGGTGTAGTTTGTGTGCTATGAGCAGCGTTGGCGCTCGTTGTGAGGCGTGCAGTGAATGTGTTTTGCGTTTATTGCTATAGTGTATTTTTTTGTGCATATGTATTTTGTGATGCTAATTAAATAAGTAATAAATAATTAAACTTTAACTATTTGTAAGTAATATATGCAATTAGCATTTTGCTGAAGAGCTGATAATCTGTTTTGATGTCCCTGTAGCATACAATGTAGGTTGTGCTGCTGTGGAGCTGAGGTGTCAGCAATGTGTAAAGTCTGTAGTGTAAATAGGCTGCATGCGCGAGGGCAAGCCGTTAGTGTAGCTGGGTACATTTTGTAAGTTAGTGTTGTAAATTGGCGACGAATGGCGGTCCGAAAGTCATAGGGGGTTGTAAAGTTGAGCACCAAAAATATGAAAAAAAGTGGTAAAAAAAAGCGGAGGAGGATAAAAAAAACATGCATGTACAGTACAGTGCTAAATACTGTAACTGTAACAATATACCAACTCACCTGATTCCCATCTGCAAGCTAGTTCTCAGGATAACTCACTGGCCATGAGCATTAATAATGATGTGTCATCTCACAATAAATGCTTAGCTGTGACCAGCGTCAGTGGTCAAGGTGTACTATCACCTTCACAATATGATATTGTTCATCAACATTGATATCACATCCATCAGCTATACAGGTGTTAGCACATGTTAAAGGATATTTATTATATCAGCAATAGGGGAAAATATCCTTTAATATGGAGAAGACACAAAGGTCAGCAGCCAGACTCATTGTTACTTACATTAGACACAAGTATTCGTTCTCATACTGATATAGAGGAGAGGATCACATGCTTCACTAGTGCATATATTAATGTTGGCTGTCCTTAACATGCCATTGAAAGAGTCTGCAAGTCCTCCTCCATAGCGGCATTAGTCTACATTTCAGCTAACAACAATCAATATATATAGTTATATGATAGCTTTAAAATTCTGGGAGCTACATGTTAAGGGGGGGGGGGCTGTCATTTAAGGAATGTGTACCTGAGAGGCACTGTGAAAATCTTAAACTTAATACATTTCCTTCACAAAGCTTGTAGATATGTTTGTAGGAACTTGGGGGGGGGGGTTCTATATTTGTATGCATGTATATATAAGCAATTTTACGGCCTGTGTATATAATGAGCTGTATCCCCCCAGAATTATTCTGGCTCCTACACCCCACACCCGTGGATGCAGAAGACGCCTTCATGGACATGAATTGGGCTTAAAACAAAACACCTGCAAAATAAGGCCTTAAAATATAGGGACTGCAGAATCTTTTTTCAACAGCATTCCTCAGTTACCATCAATTGGTGAAATGTTAAACAGAACCCTACATGTCCACAGAGAAGAGGAGAGAGGAGCGGCCAGGCTGCGAGTGTGTGGGGGAAGCCTACGGGGTGGAGGAGGCAGGTCTGAGGACCAAACCATTGCACAAGGCGTCCGTAGTCAGGTGTTGATATTCGCTATGGTCCACCCCCATCCTGAGCAGCACGGCAAGGTAGTATTCCGTCATCAGATGGTGTCTCCTCTCCTCGCTATTGCGCCTGGCCAGGCTACGTATGACCTCCGCATGATTGGCAGAGATGCTGGCCTGGATCCCCCAGAGACACTCCATCTGCTGCCGCATGATTGCCAGCATCTCCGCCTGTACAGCCTGGCTTGGTGGTGGGGATGGAGGTCCTTGGACCTTTGTTTGGTGAGGTGGTGGCCCAGTGGGGAGGGTCTGGGACCCGCAATATGGGGGTGGTGGTGTTATTGCTGGGCAATATGGTGGTGGTGGTGGCCAGTTTGCAGCACTAGTGGGGGAGGAGGAGATTGGGTGCCACCACTTGTTGCTGCAGCTTGCTTGTCCTCCTTTGCCATCATATGTCTCATCTTGGCCCTGATTTAGTCAAAGCGATGTTTCATAGACCTCACATCCCTTTCCACTGCACCTACTGCTTTTACTGTGGTTGCTACCTCATTCCATGCCTGGGCCCTAGGGCTTAGCCTAACTTCCCTCCCCCCTGCAGGGATAACGGGGCGTCCACGGATGGCACCAAGGAGGACCACATTCTACTGGTTTGTGTAGTTATGGGCCATGTGCTTGCCCTTAGCCTCTTGCCCTCCCGACTGTGGCTGGGGATCCTCAGCTCCCTGAACTGTCCCAGGGTACTGTCCCTCCCCCTAACTACAACACCCCCTGGGATCAGACCCCTCCCCATCTGTCCCTAGACTAGATGTGTGTATTCCTCAGGGCACCCTGCAACCACCCACCTCCTCCACTCCACTATCCTCCTCTCCTCTACTCTCTACCTCAACTCCTCCACCACTCTCCTCTTCTCCGCTCTCCACCTCCTCAACTCCTCCACCATTCTCCTCCGCCCTCCACCCCCTCAACTCCTCCACCATTCTCCTCCGCTCTCCACTTTCTCCTCCGCCACTCCTCAACCCCTCCTCCGCCTCTCATCCACCACTCCCCAGGGCCACCTCTCTCTCCTTTTTCTGCGCCTCGCCTCTCCTTATCTCCTCCTCCCTGCCTCTCCACTCCTCTCCCCTCTCTTCCCTCCATTTAATTCCCAAAAAGAATATAAGGATAAATAAAAATATATATATATATGAAGAAAAAAATGTGTGTATTATGTGTAAAAAAAAAAAAATATGTGTATCTATGTGTGTAATTTAATTTATGAGTATTGGTATTATGTGTAATCTTTAAATATGTGTAATTTAGGATTAAGTGTGAATTCGTAAATAGATGAATATAAATGAACAAAACCGCAATATACTGCTCTGCAATCACTCCTACTCTCATTCACTCTGCTCAAACCATCAACTCCGGGACCTGCGTGCTACTTCGTCAGAATCTACAACACAGTCAATGCATGGGCATGTGGAACGCAACTTTATAATCTCTGTCAATCATCTTTGGTAGACTGCTTTCTATTGGATGAGAGGCCAGCGTCGCACTACGTTATACCGTGATTGGATTGTAACTGTGGACTGCATCTTAACCTTTTGTGGCCACAGGAGGGGTTTACTGGCCTGAGGCCTCGGCCTTTAACTTGTGCCCTTGCTCAATTGAATAGCAATAGACGACCGTGAGCTTGCAGCAGGCCCGCAGACATATGGCCTTTATATCGTGAGATGTGACCTTCAAATTGAATGAGGCTCTATGTCTTTATGCATTTGAGTACTGTAATTCTATGCTTCCATGTCACTAATCACAAATTAAAAATATTAAAAATATTTAACAAATTTATGTTTTTATGGCCAAGTGTTACACTTTCCATGTTAAATCTGATGTTAATTTCATAATAATTTAACATCAATTGACATTGATGTACACAATACCTAAGATAAGCATTAAGTCTGACATCATGATGACACATTGTAATGTGAACAGTACAGGTCATGACAGTGACACAGGTGTGATTTTCTAGATTATTAATATGCCTAAAGTATGCTCAAATTAGAACTATGGTATTCCCAGTAGTAACATACAAATATGAAAGCTGGACCATAAAGAAGGCAGAGCACCGTAGAATTGAAGCCTTTGAATTAGTGTTGGTTAAAACTACTTAGAGTCCCTCGGACTGCAAGAAGATCCAATAAATACTACAGGAAATCAAAAGAGACTGTTCACTAGTAAGTATGATCATGAGGCTGAAGCTCAGGATTCCCTAAAGAGGACTCTAATGGTGGGAAAGAGTGAGGCACAATAAGAAGAGGATGCCAGAGGAGAAGATGAATAGATGAGGTCACTGAAGCAATGAACATGAACTTTATAGTGCTCAGAGTGGGCGTGAGTGAGAGATGTACCTGGCATGCTGCGGTCCATAGGGTCACAGAGAGTCGAACATGACTGAATGACTAAACAACAAGTCTTCAAGCAGTATTTCATAAGTTATTAGCACAGTTTTCTACATTATGTGTGAAAAACAGTAATTCAGTTTTTTTGGGGGGAATACTATCCAGTCATAACATTATAACACTATTCTGGATCACCATTAAGTTCAAGCGGTTTTTCACATATCACCTGTCCTTTTATTATTAATTATAATACTATAACACCAACTGTGAATTAAGATATTTCTTATATGTATGCATCTTGTCACATGCGCAACAGCAATGCCATGGGACTTCTCAGGACAGGTGGACCCAAGATTCTTGCCTCTCTACAGCCTCTCAAAAGATAATACACATTAATGTAATGCCATTCGTTACATAGTTACATATTAATTGAGGTTGAAAAAAGACTTTTAGCCCAAGTTCAACCTTTTGAGATCTCCTCTGATCTGCAATATGCAGATTAAATGTTAATAGATCCAGAGGAAGGCAAACAGAAAAAAAAACGTCTAAAAAGGGGAAAAAAAATAATTCCTTCCTGACCACAGATACTGGCGATCCTCCCTGAATAAATACTCCCTCTCTAATTAACCAGGATAACCCTGAATGCCCTTTTTATTTAAAAATATATCCAATCCCTTTTTAAAATGATCTATTGAATCCTCTGTTAGCACCTCCCTTGGTACATAATTCCACAGATTAACCACCCGAACCCTTTTTTTTCTTTAAAGGGGGAATATTTTTACTTCTAACCTCAACGGATGTCCTCTTGTCAGCTGAAGACCTCTTGGCACAAAAAGCTCCCATGACAAATCTTTATACTGACCCTGGATATATTTACAGGGTAATCATATTCCTTCTTAGATGCCTTTTTTTCTAGAGAAAATAAGTTTAATTTGGTTAGTATTTCTTCATAGCTTAGACCCTCCATTCCTCTTATTAGTTTTGTTGTCCTTCTCTGTACTTTTTACAGTTCTAAAATGTCCTTTTTCATGAAGTGGTGCTCAAAACTGTACTCCATATTCCAAATGAATGACATTTGTCATTTGTTCTTAGATTCCCATGTCCCTATGCCTGTAACACCCTGTTCCTAGCATGTTCCCTATGACAATCCAGTGCATAGGTTGTGCTATATAGTGATCTACCTGTTGCGTTCACCTCCAGTATGGATTAGCAGCCCCCATTTAGCCACAATCAGTGTCACCCACTCCTATCTGTAAGGCCTCAGGCTGCCCATAAGGACATTTCTCACACCCAACGTTATTGTGTAGATTGAGATACCTTCCCATGCATGTGACATACATGATCTCTCTCAGTACTATGATGTGGTTAGGATTATTACTGCTGATTACCATTTTTTGGGGTGTGGCTAGCTTTTATTGGTCAATGCATTAGAGCTCCTTTTGATATACAGTTTATAATGTGGAAGTGTTTTTTTGCCAATAGTTGATGTTCCCAGATGTATACTGACTCAAATATATTTTCATTTTCAAGATATGTGCTTATGGGAATGTTAGGTATGCATTTCTAATTCATTTACATGATGTTTCATATTATTTTGGTACTGTACTATCTATTTAACTGCTTTTGATTTTCAAAAGCATTTAGGAGTGCTCTTCAGTGGACACACATTTTACTTCTGAAATCTTTTATGAGTTAGAAAAGTAATTTGCAAGAGCAAAGTAACTTAAAGGGATATCTAAGTCAGCTGGATTAATACATTTCTGCACTCTATAGGCAAAAAGCTGCCTATGTGTATGCAGCACATCTCATAAAAACATTCTATGTTTATTAATATCTAAAAATCCCTCTAATGAGGGTGTCTACACAAGTTCCTGATACCCACCCAATCAGCATGCAGCATCCGGGGATATGCTGGGATATGGCTCATCCCTGCTTCCTGTCTATGCTGTGTGCTGTTGCCATAGCAACTAACATAGTGCTATGTCTCAAATCTTTCATCTAACTGGATTGGCCAAAACAAATTATAGAGGAGGTGTTAACCTTCATTTTAAACTGTCAGAAATTACAATAGATTTTGCTAACTTCAAGATAAGTGTTTAAATGTTTATATTTGTGTTTTTTCATGCAAATATTTTTTTTTTCATATACTATTAATTCACCTCTATCAGATGCATTCATAATACAGGAAACATACATATCCCTTTATGATTTACACAGTCTTAGAGTGAAACTGAATAGAAAATCCACCCATAATTTAGTGAAACTGGTATTCTAGAGAAAATTGCGCCACTTTTTTTGCAAACATGAAAAAACGCCTTTTTTCTATTTGTATGTTACTAATTTGCAAGTCTATGAGTGGTGTAAATCAAGGAAAAAAATCTTAATAAGGACCTTATTTAGCAACTCATACATAGGAATATAAATACAACACCCTGTTATTGAATACCAGGGAGGAGAAATATCATTAGTCATACATGACTTTCTTATGGATACATGATATTTTTGTTGTTTAGTTGTTCAGTCGCATCTGATTCTCTGTAATATATGGACCACAGCACACCAGTGCATCTCTCTGTCACTGCCCCTCTGAGCTCCATCAAGTTCATGTTCATTGCTTCAGTGACCTCATCTATCCATTTGCGCCTCTGTCGTCCCCTTCTTCTCGTGCCTTCAATCTTTCCCAGCATCAGAGTTTTTTTCTAGGAAATCCTGCCGTCTCATAATATGGCCAAAATATTTGAGATTCAGCCTCATGATCATACCTTCTAGTGAACAGAGTTGTCCTTGATTTCTCAAAGTATTGATTTATTTAGATCTTCTTGTAGTCCAAGCGGGACTCTGAGCAGTCTTCTACAAACTACCACGATTCAAAGGCGTCAATTTTACGGGCCTCAGATTTCTTTATGGTCCAGCTCTCACATCCGTATGTTACTACTGTGGAAAAACAATAGTTCGAACTATGCAGACCTTTGCCTTATAGTTTAAAATATTTACTTTTACAAGCTTGTCCAAGCTTACCATAGCTTTTCTTCCCAGAAGCAAAGGTATTTTAATTTTATGACTACAGTCACCATCTGCAGGAGATCTTGGATCCAAGGAAAATGAAATATGTCACTGCCCCCAGGAAGTGAGATTGCCAGAGTGCATGATTTTTGTTTTTTTACGTTGAGCAGCAGGGCCAACTTTTGCACTCTCTTCTTTTACCCTGATCATAAGTCCTTTAGTTCCTCCTCACTTTCAAGCCATGAGAGTAATATCATCGGCGTATCTAAAGTTGTTGATATATTCTTCCAGCAATATTGATTCCGTCTTTGGATTCATCCAGTCCAGCCTTACGCATGAATGTATTCTGCATATAAGTTGAATAAATAAGGGGACAATATACAACTTAGTGGCACTTCTTTCCGATCTTAAACCATTCTGTTTGTCCCATGTTCGGATTCTGAACGGTGGCTTCTTGGTCGACATACAGATTCTTTAGGGGGAGAATGAGATGATCTGGTACTCCCATCTTTTAAGGGACATACCACATTTTGTTGTGGATCCACACAGTCAAAGGCTTTGGGAATAGTCTATGAAGCGAAGTAAATGTTTTTTTTTGGAACTCTCTTGCTTTCTCTATAATCCAGTGGACATTGGCAATGTGATTCCTTGTGCCTCTTCAGCTTGCACATCTAGTAATTCATGGTCCATATATTGTTGGAGTCGAGCTTGTAGAATAATAAAGCATTACCTTGATTGGCATGTCAAATGAGTGCAATTGTTCGATAATTGAGCACTCTTTGGCACTGCCTTTTTTTGGGGATTGGGATGTAAACTGACCTTTTCCGGTCTATTGGCCATCGTTTAGTTTTCTAAATGTGTTGGCATAAGGCTAAGTAACACTTCACAGCATCATCCTGTAGAATTTTGAATAGTTCAACTGGGATCCTTTTACCTCCTGCAGCCTTATTATGAGCAAGACATCCTAGGGCCCATCTCACTTCACTCTCCAAGATGTCTGGCTCCAACTCATTGGACAAATTATTGAGGTCATCACTGCTGTTAAAATCCTTCCTGTATAGATCTTCAGTGTATTTCTGCCACCCTCTTCTTTATACGATCTTCTTCTGTTATGTCCCTGCCATTTTTGTCTTTTATCACAACCCAACTTTTGCATGAAAAGGCCTTTTAGGATCCCGAATTTTCTTGAAGAGATCTCTTGATTTACCCATTCGGTTATCTTCTTCAATCTCTTTACATTGCTCATTGTAGAATGTCTCCTTATCTCTTCTTGCCTATCCTCTGGGATTCTGCATTCAGTTGGGACAAATCTTTTCTTATCTCCACTACCTTTCACTTTCCTTCTTATCCTGGGCTACTTTTAAAGCCTCATCAGGACAGCCAGTTTGACTTCTTACTTTTCTTTCTTTTAAGGATATTTTTTGTTGCTGTTTCCTGGATTATGTTGCAAACTTCAGTCCAAAGTTCTTCAGACATGCTCCATGTCTAGTTCCTTAAATATTTTCTTTACTTCCACTGCGTATTATTTATGTTTTATCTACTTGGTCTGATGGGTTTCTCTCTTCTCTTTTTCTTCAGTTTAATTTTTCAACTTTGCAATAAGAAGCTCATGGTCTGAGCCGCAGTCAGCTCCAGGTCTTGTTTTTGCTGACTGTATAGAGTTCCTCCATCTTTGGCTACAAAGTATATAGTCAATCTGATTTCTATATTGTCCATCTGGTGATGTTCATGTGTAGAGTCGTCTCGGAGTCTGATAGAAGAGGGTGTTTGCTACGACCAGTGAGTTATCTTGACAGAATTCTACTAATCTCTGACCTGCTTCATTTTGTACTGCAAAGCCAAATTTGCCAGTTATTCCAGGTGTCCTTTGGTTCACTACTTTAGCATTCCAATCTCCTATGATGATAGTAGCATCTTTTCTTGGTGTTATATCTATCGTGTTGAATGTCTTTGTAGAACTGGAGAACTTCAGCCTCTTCAGCATCCGTGGATGGAGTATAGACTTGGATCACTGTGATATTAAATGGCTTGCCTTGAATTCAAATTTAAATAATTCTGTCATTTATTGGGTTGTAACCGAGCACTGCTTTGGCCACTCTTTGATTGACTAGGATGGCTACTCCATTTCTTCTGCGGGAATCTTGACCACAGTAAAAGATCTGGTGGTTGTCTGATTAAGTTCACCAATTACCAGGATGTCAATGTTTAACCTTGTAATTTCATTCTTGACCACATCTAGTTTGCCTTGGTTCATAGTTCTAACATTCCAGGTTCCTATTCTGAATTGGACTTTGCAGCATCAGACTTTCCTTCCCCTCCAGACACATGCGCAGCTGGGTGTCCTTTCGGCTTTGGCCCAACCACTTCATAAAATCTGGTGTTACTTGTACTTGCCCTCTGTTCTTCCTCAGTAATGTGGTAGGCATCTTCTGATCTGAGAGGCTCATCTTCCGGTGCCATATCGTTATGTCTCTGGTTGTGCCTATCCATAAAGTTTTCTTAGCAAAGATACTGGAGTGGGTTACCAGTTCTTTCTCCAGTGGACCGCGATTTGTCTGACCTCTCTGCCATGACCTGCCCATCTTGGCTGACCCTACATGGTATAGCTCGTAGCTTCATCAAAGTACACAAGCCCCTTCACCACGTCAAGGTAGTGATTCAGCAGTGTCTATATGATATTAGCTCATGACTATTATAGACACTGCTATGCAGAATTTGCAATTATGGTACATGTACATTGCACACTAAAAACAGCAACCAATAAATAGCTACCCTGCCGAGGGAGGTGTTATGGTAGCATTCGTAAGCAACAAAAAAAGGGTAATGCTGTTTGTGGCAGCTTTTCTGAGCAACCTAAATTTAACTGCCATGAGTTACATAAGGTCCTTAACAGACATACAACTGCATGAGAACAAGATGGAGGTAGTAACATTAGCCACCTTGGAAGACCTAACAGGGGAGAAAATATAGACAGCAAGATAAGTAGGGTGGTTGGGAGGGAAACAAGGTATAGGTGTGGGTGTGATAGTTATTTTTGGGGAGTGATAGCAGTGGGAGCAATTCCAATGGTGTCATCATACAGGGGAAGGTGCTGAACAAGTTCAGCAGAGGAAGAGGAGGGTGGAGATGGAGGAGAGTTGGAAGTAATACAATGAACAATGAGTTTTGATACAGGTGATGGCCAGGCAAAGGAGGATACAAGGACAACAGGAAAGCAACCAATATTTTCTGACCTAGCCAGCTGAGTTATCCAGAAGTATGTGGTAATCTGAGGAGCTGTTGTATGTCAGCTACCTGATATAGGTCATGCTGTATTTTATATCGGTTATCATGAATGCCTTGCCCACCAGGGTACACACACCACCCTTGGCAGCCAGCAAATAATACAGGACCAACAATTTTAGAATGCTACCAAACAAATTTGTACCTGCTCCTGGGCCAGTTTGTGAATGACCTAGCTGGTGTGTTTAAGAGCTTCAAATAAAAATAGTGGACAATTTATCAATGCGGTTCAACTCTCTGTTCACTCCCTTATTTGGGAATGTTATGCTTATGTAGCATTCAGAATGTAAAACAAAACTTTGCTTATACCTTAGTATTCCCTGGGGGAGGGCAGATCTCGTATACACAGCTGCGAGAACCTATCCAAGGTATCAGAACCCAATCCCCATTATGGGATAACCACACAAAAAATATATACCTCGGGGAGATAAGAGCATGAGCATCATTCTCTGAAGTTATGCCATCTTGGGGCCATGGCTGTAGTTATATACATAACTACTCTTGAGAACATAAGTCATTATAATTTGGGTTTGGAAGATGTGACACAGTTCTATCTTGAAACTCTTGTTATTGTGGGGATACAGAGATGCGCCTTTGTCAACAGTATAATTACTCCCAACAGGTGCAATACTGTAAAATACTGTAAAGGCCTGTGCGAAGCTTAAATTCTTGTGGAGATGGATATTGACAGTTTCATTGGAGATGACGTTTCCAGCCGGCCACTGCATCATTAAAGGTCTCTGTGTGCCATTATGTGTCTATGAATGACCCAGAAGGAGAAATCCTTCCCTGGCATTCAATAGAACATGACTGCAAATCCAGTACGAAATCAGGTTTAGGTTAGACCCATAGAGTCTTACAACTTGTGGGTAGCTATGATCTAGCCTATGAATATTGACAGATCTTCGGGATTGGAGCCAGTCAATTTGGTGTCTGCTGCATGGAGGTCAGTCAAATTGGTGTTGACTGTACTAATGGATTGCCACTGTTGCCACGCTTTGAGACTGATGACCAAAGGGTCAACAATGATAGCCAACATGGCAAGTATACAGGGGGTTTCACATGAAGGCTTGAAGATGTTCCTTTCTATGATGAGTGGCCTGGAACCTGAATTCCCTTTAACCCTGACAGCAGATTCGGGTTGGGGTGTGATACAGGAGGGTAATAGATCTAAGATGGCTGTGTATAATGCAGGAGGCTGAGATAAGTGGAGGTGTCTGTGTGTTAGACTATAGATTGTGTGTGTGAGCTATTTCATGCTGTAAATTATGCATATACTAGAGAGTATGAAAGAAGAAGGTCTTTAACAGAATGAAGATGACAGTTGGGGAACATAAGGGCAGATATATAAGTGAGTGCCATGTTGCTAAGGACTGTATATTAGCGTCATGGTTTTAAACTTTATTCCGGAGGCTACGGGAAGCCAATTGAGTGACTGACACAGAGCTTTGCAGACACTGAGCGTTGAGTGTGGTAGTCTAGCGGAAGAGCTGTTCATTATGGATTGGAGTGAAGACAGACTTAGCTGTCTCCTCCAATGTCTCTCCACTCAGGAACAGTTGTGGTCAGTGACACAAAAACAATTTAAACATGGTCCAGCAAATAAAAATACTATATAATTGTATTAACAATTCAAGACAGCAGTGATTAAAACCTATTAAAATCATATAAAAGAAACTATAAAGTGAATTCCCTATGATATATAGAAGTGGACAGGCCTGTGAGGAGGGTCCTGCCTCCTGTCAGCTCCGTGCAGGATGTCCTCTTCCTGTATGTGTCAGTGTGAGGGAGGTGCTGCTCCTGTCAGCATGTGAGTGCAGGCGGAGGGCTCTGGCTCCTTAGCTGTGGTTCAGCCGGCACACCTCAGCGTGAGGATCCTTTGTGATCCCTACACACTGCAAGGCTCTGACTGAACAGAGGCCGCGGAACGGTGCTGGTCCGCGGCCCGGGGACCCCTGATATATAGTACATATATGAGGTATGATATAACCAATTTCTTATTGCCCTCATTGGACTCCTCCTGGGTTAAGAAACACAGTTCTATTTACTATCCCCAGTGTTCAATACCTAATGTACATATGACAATCTTATGGTAAGTAGAATATGCTATACACTGTAAGGTCATTTAGAAAGCAATAAGGGGCCTTCATATAGCTCATAAGAAAACTAGATCACAATTAAAGTACATCACTATGGTATCACTATGCAATATGCGAGTAGTGTAATTAAGCAGATGGGATATGCAATAATTATCTTAATATTAACTCTATAATGATCCTCTTGCTACTGGCTAAACTCAAAGTAGTATTATGACTGAATATGAAAAAAAAAATGATAGTATAAATTGAATTTACAATTATCTTATTTCCAGCAAACACTGCTATAGTATATTTTCCAAAAATCAATAATAACTTGTTAAATGGAATGTTATCAGTTTTATCCCCTTTAACAATAACAAATAGAAGGATGAGCAAATACCTATCGCAATCTTAGTAAGGTATAATCTTATCCATGTAATGGAGATCATCTAGTGGATTATTATAAAGTTCATAAGTGCAAAATAATTGCAACTATATCAGGTCCATCAATTTGTCTATCATTTTGTATTGCTTATATTGATAAATAGGCTATATGGAAGCATCTAAAATGTAGACGCCTCAAGTGCATTTTATCGCTATTGCACAGCTTTTTCAAAGAACGTAGCGACATAGCCCTGACTTCTGTGAAGCTCTATGTTGGTAAAGACACCAGTCAGAGCTAGGGGTCCCAAGAATGTAGAGAAAGAAAGCTCTGCCTAAGAGAAAAATGACAATTTAAAAACAAAGAAATACTATTACCTGTACATATTTGAAATTACATACAGCCTTATTAAATTGCAATTCGGCAAATTGAATAGGGCTCGATTTAAGCACATAGCACATTTTTGTACAGAAGTTTTTAGTTAGTGAACTTCTATCCAGAAACAAGGTCTTCGCCAACTAAAAATATGCTCTGTGCTTATATAGAGCCCTATTCAATTTGCCGAATCACAATTTAATAAGGCTGATAGTTTTTAGTAGTCTCTGACCAACAAACATGAGCTTTACTTTTAAATGCATTGCAGTGGTCATTTAGGTGTCTTGTGTCCTAAAAACATTCTTATGCAACTTTTATATTCATGTTTTTTTTAGCTGAGTTCAGATTTTCTATCCTATGTCATTAGTATTATTGGGAGGAAAGACATTACAAATCCACTGTTCTAAAGAGTTCTCCTGTTCTGCATTTTTTTGTGTCTTTTCTCTCCTATATGAGACCATCCATGTTCTCAAAATAATACCAATCTATTTTACATTCTTAATACCTTTCAACCTAAAGCCACATCCACAAATAAAACATTAACATGAGTTTATAGCTGGGTAATGAGTCTAAATGTCATGGCTATGGGTCCTATTAAATTCAGAGATTTTAAGTTCCCGTAGTCCATAAAGTAGACTGCAAAAGTTACGGCTATTAAATTGGCCTCTTTTAGCTACGCGCAAACAATCTGCGGGTTACAGGCGGAAAAACCATACGGGCCATCAAAATTTCAACTCTGTCCCAGTGATTCCTTTGATCTGTCAAGCCCTATGGCTCTAATAACACCATGTTTTTTACATAACATTATTCCTCATTTGTCGATGTTCCACTTAATTTATTCTGTTCAATATTCAAGCTCTAGCAATGCCTTTACTTTAAGCCCTAATTAGTATAAAATGTCAGCGTAAATCTTGCAACACTATATATCCCGTCTGGTGTTTGTGTAACTCTTCTGAAAACTGGTCCTACTGACAAATCCTTTTAAGATCAATTGGCTCAAAATTCTCATTGCAGTAACAGCAAAGCAGTATGTAATGTGAGAGAGGTAAGTGATATAGCTCTGAAGATATTCATTAAAAATGCAAAAATAATAACAACATTTGATGAAATAGAAAATAAAGTTGGTAAAATCAAAGAAACTGAGTACACCTTTTCATGCATTAAATTTTCAAGTTTATATGTGGCTTTCTTTCTGATGTGCTTGAAGAGGAAAACTGGAAAGATCAAGTTTGCCATCTAGTGGTAGTTTACATGAATATCGTGTCAGTTATTTTATTGGAAAATCTGCACTAGTCACCCACTGATTCACAATCATTAGAACATATATGTACTCATTCAGCTATACCTCTCTGAAACTTACATTTCAGCTCATATTTCTATATACTCGTCAGTCTCTATAACTGATTGCTCCTTTCAACAGGGCAAAGGAAAAACATTTAATTCTGACATGAAATTAAACTCAGGTAAACAGACTATTTGATTTTTTAAAAATACTTTTTATGTTAAAAAATACATTGAAAATTTATTGATTTCAAAGAAGAAAACAAAGAAAATTATTCTGCGTGAAGCCATTTTTTTTCTTATTCTATACTTTTTCAAATTCTCATTACCAGCCAGAAATTAAACATTATGGCAGAATTTAATAAGCATCTTGCAAAAACAAATTCAGATAAATACAGTGTGAGGAAACATTTGTGAACCCTTTGAAATCACCTGTATTCCCATAATCACTCCTAAAATATCATCTGATGTTCAGCTCTGTCACCATAATAGAAAACTTACATTAGATTCTTTAACCTAGGACTGAATTTTCTTAAAAAAAACAAAACAACTATTGTGAATAATTTTGTGGAATAAGTATGGTATTTATTTTTCATTTCCTAAACTGTGCACTTTTTAGAAATGTATGTTTTTTTTACATTATTATTTTGAGATAATGAGAATGTTTTAAGATCTTCCAAATCATTGTGCACTTTAAGTATAGTTTTATGCTCTCTTGCTAATTTGTGACTGCTTTTTTATTTATACATTTATCATACGATTAAGGAAGTGTAAATCGATATTTAGTGGTCCATGTTTTATTAAAGTGATTATGCTAAAAATAGTGATTTAATTTGATTTAGAAAATGGGTGTTAAATTATTATTATAATATTAAATATATAAACTGGATAGTTTTTGTAAAGAATGCTCTATAACTATTTTCAGTGGCAACAGAATTCCATTGATAGGCATATAAGATGTGGGTTTTTTTTTTAAGTTAAAGGACACAGGCATAACAGTGTTTACTCTGTGCCAGTGTTATTTTTAGCTTTTGCTTCAATAGCTCCTGAAGACCTCTCAAAAGAACTTGAATAGATAATGAGGTTCAAAGTGTGACTGTCACACTGATTATATTTAGATTTATTTATTTATAATGTCATTGCTTATCATTCAGAGATGTCATGCAGTGGGTAAAGGCCTATGTTTATGGAACTACGGATCCTCAGTTTAAATCTTCAGTTTTCCACTTTTGTTTTATTTTACAATTATATTTGTATTTAGTTTAAATAATTATTTTAAAATCAATACCACTACCCTATTCATCTTATACCATCCCTTTATAGTTTAGATATATGTTCTGTTTTATTTTATACAAATAAAAATTACTATAAAAATACAGAGCCATAACATTTTAAAACCACAATCTGTTAGTCCAATGGGTTGAGTAGAGTCTCTCAATAACAGAAATGTCCATTTCATCAACTACCAAACACAAATGAATTATTACTATATAGTTATTTCGTCATTCGGTCACGTCCAACCCTCAGTGACCCTATGCATTGCAGCATGCCAAGTACATCTCTCCATCACTACCCCTCTGAGCTCCATCAAGTTCAGGTTTATTGCTTTAGTGACCTCATCTATCCATTTCTGCCTCTGTCGTCCCCTTCTTGTGCCTTTAATCTTTCCCAGCATCAGAGACTTCTCTAGGGAAGGCTGTCTTCTCATGATATGGACAACATATTTGAGCTTCAGCCTCATGACCATGCCTTCTAGTGAACAGTTTGTCTTGATTTCCTGAAGTACTGATTTATTGGAAATTCTTGCACAAGGAACTCTAAGTAGTTTTTGCCAACACCACAATTCAAAGGCAGCAATTCTACGGTGCTCAGACTTCTTTATAGTCCAGCTCTCACTTTCATGTTACTACTGGGAAAACCATAGGTCTAACTATGTGGACCTTTGTTGACAGTCCAAGCTTGTCATAGCTTCCCTCCCCAGAAGCAAATGTATTTTCATTTCATGGCTACAGTAACCCTCTGAAGAGTTCTTGGATCCCAGGAAAATAATATCTGTCACTGCCTTGACTTCTTCCCCATCTATTTGCCTGGAACTTAGATTGTTGTTTGCCATGATCTTCATCTTTTTAATGTTGAGCAGCAGGCCAGCTTTTGCACTCTCTTCATTTACCCTCATCAATAAGTCCTTTAGTTCCTCCTCACTTTCAGACATCAGAGTAGTATCATTGGCGTATCTGTGATTGTTGACATTTCTTCCAACAATATTGATTCTGGCTTTGGATTCATCCAGTCCAGCCTTATGCCTGATGTACTCTGCATATAAGTTTAATAAAGAGCGTGACAATATACAACGTTGTCGCACTCCTTTTCCCATCTTGAACCATTCTGTTGTCCCATGTTTGGTTCCGACAGTCCACAGATTCTTCAGGAGGAGGATGAGATGATCTGGTACTCCCATCTTTTTAAGAACATGCACATTTTATTGTAATCCACACAGTCAAAGGCTTTGGAATAGTCTATGAAGCAGAAGTAAATGCTTTTCTGGAACTCTCTTGCTTTTTCTATTATCCATCGGATATTGGCAATTTTATCTCTTGTGCCTCTTCCTCTGCGGAACCCGGCTTGCACATCTGGTATTTCCCGGTCCATATATTGTTGGAGTCGAGTTTGTACATCTTAAGTATTACCCTGCTGGCATGTGAAATTAGTTCAATTGTTTAATAATTGGAGCACTCTTTAGCACTGTGTTTTTTAGGTATTGGGATGTAGACTTACCTTTTTCAGTCTATTGGCCATTGTTAAGTTTTCCAAATGTGTTGGCATAAGGCAAGTAACACTTTCACAGCATCATGTTGTAAAATTTTGAATAGTTCAGTTGGGATTCCATCACCTCCTGCAGCCTTATTATCAGCAAGATATCCCAGGGCCCATCTCACTTCGCTCTCTAAGATATCTGGCTCCAACTCATTGGACAAATGATTGAGGTCATCACTGCTGTTAAGATCCTTCTTGTATAGATCTTCAGTATATTCCTGCCACCTCTTCTTTATCTGATCTTTTTCTGTTAAGTCTCTACCATTTTTGTTTTTATCAGCCCACTTTGGTTTGAAAGGCGTTCCTGAAAACTCCAATTTTCTTGAAGAGATCCCTTGATTTGCCCATTATGTTATCTTCTTAGATGTCTTTACTAGGCTCATTGTAGAATGTCTCCTTGTGTCTTCTTGCTATCATCTGGAAATCTGCATTAAGTTGGACAAATCTTTTCCTATCTCCACTACCTTTCACTTTCCTTCTTTCCTGGACTACTTTCAAAGACTCATCATTATTTTACTTTATTTTAAGGATATTTGTTGTTGCTGTTTCCTGGATAATGTTACACACTTCGATCCAAAGTTCTTCAGGCATTCTACCTTCCATGTCTAGTCCCTTAAATCTATTCTTTACTTCCACTGCATATTCACAAGGGACATTCTTTATTTTGTATTTACGTGGTCTCATGATTTTCCCTCTTTTCTCTCATTTAATTCAGAACTTTGCAATAAGAAGCTTATGGTCTGAGCCGCAGTCAGTTCTAGGTCTTGTTTTTGCTGATTGTACAGAGCTCCTCCATATTTGGCTTCAAAGTATATAGTTAATCTGATTTCTATTTTGTCAATCTGGTGATATCAATATGTAGAGTAATCTCAGAGGCTGTTGCAAGAGGGTGTTTGCAATGACCAGATAATTTTCTTGACAGAATTCTACTAATCTCTAACCTGCTTCATGTTGTACTTCAAGGACAACCTTGCCAGTTACTCCAGTTGTCCTTTGGTTCCCTACTTTAGCATTCCGATCTCCTACAATGATAGTAACATATTTTCTTGGTGTTATATCTATGATGTGTTTAATATCTTTGTAGAACTGGACAACTTCAGCTTCTTTAGCATGCATGGTTGGAGCATACACTGGGATCACTGTGATGTTAAATGGCTTGCCTTGAATTCAAATTTATATAATTCTGTCATGTTTTGAGCTTTGGCCACCCTTTGATTGACTATGTGGGCTACTCCATTTCTTCTGCAGGATTATTGACCAGAGTAGAAGATCTGGTGGTTGTCTGATGTGAAATGTGCCATTCCAGTCCATTGAAGTTAACTAAACCTTGTTATCTCATTCATGACCACATCTACTTTGCCCTGGTTCATAGTTCTAACATTCCAGGTTCCAATGCTAAATTGTTCTTGGCAGCAATAGATTTTCCTTTCCCCTCCAGACACATCCCCAACTGGACAAGAATGAGTAGCACCAAATCTTACTATATTACAAAGTACTAAATTATTTTTTTAAAAGCACTAAACTATTTATTTGCTGTAAGTGTAGTCTAGAAAACACTAAGGATACAAAACAATATGGTCAATGACATTTATATATGACACTACATACTTGTGATCTTTGTGACCTATGGTACAATAAAATAAAAAAAAAGACTTAATTAAAAAATAAAACAAGGAGGGGAATTGAACCCAACGTAATTGCAACTTCACAACAACGTGCACTTACCACTAGACTAAACACCTACATACTTTCTCATAGGTAAAATAGAACAGGATCTATAATATATATATACTTATAAACCAGGAAAAATGTTAGCAAATGAGAATGGCAGGATAATTAGAAATCCAAAGGGAATTGGTAAGGCTTTTGAAGACTTCTATAGATCTTTATATAGATTAGATATAGAGAAACACGGATTTAACAAACCTTCCAACAACTTGGAAAATTAACTGAAGAAATAACGGAAAAAGAAATTCAAGAAAGTATAAAGAATCTAAAGCTAGAAAAATCACCGGGACCTGATGGATTCCCAAACATCTATTATAAGACATATGTCGGGTCATTGGGTAGACATCTAAAGAACTTTGCTAATGAGATAAAATTAACGGGGAAAGCACCTGCAGAAATTTAGAAGCAGCAATTGTTAACATACCTAAAAAAGGAAAAGATAATAGCAGATGCTGCAATTACAGGCCGATTTCTTTATTGAATACGGATACCAAAACATATTCAAGCATTTTAGCAAAAATACTAAATCCCTTTATGAAAGATTTAATTTATTCTGAACAAACCGGATTCATTAAGGGGAGGCAATCTATAGATAATACCCAGAGGTTAATTAACTTCATCGATTATGCAAAAAGTAAAAAAGTCCCTTTAGTAGCCCTATCGATGGATGTGGAAAAAGCGTTCGATAGGGTGAATTGGTACTTTATTGACCTAGTTTTGGATAAATATGGTTTGGGAGAGTTTAGTTCATGAGCAGTAAAAGCTATATATACAAACGCCAATGCCTCTATTAAGGGTATGGATTTTAAATCAGATATTTTTTTAATACTAGTGGTTAATCCTACAAAATCTTTATATGAACTACATAAAATTATAAATTATAATAATTATAAATGCTTATAGCAAGGTTTCTTATTATAAATTAAACATTCCAAAATCAGAAGTCATGGTAATGAATCTGGGAATAAATGAAAAATTAAAACGGAAAGATAAATTTGGATTTAATTGGGATGAAAATGCATTTAAACACTTAGGCATAAAATGTACTCTGAACCTGAATAATTTATTAAAAAATAATCTTGAGATAATAAGATATCTAAGGAATTATTACCTTTTATGAAAGTTGAGTGGGCAAATTGTGGTATAAAAACCATAAAAGACCTATATAAATGAGATCATTTGAAAACATTTGAATTTATCTGTAAGGAAAAGAAGATACAAAAAGAGAAATGGTTAATTTTTACCATGTATATATATATACTGCTATTCTGAACTCAAATTATAAATTAGTGGGAAATAGAAACTTAACAGGTTTCGAGGTATCATTATGTGATATTAAAAGAAAGCCAACTATAACTAACTTAAGTATACAACTATTAACTGAAAATATAAATTATGTAAAAATGACAAAATGGGAACAAAACTATCAAAAGGAATGGGATGAGAATATCTGGCAAAGAGCGTTTAATATCACCAAAGAATATATGAAGTGTAGTTTGCTTAGAGAAATCCAGTTTAAAATAATACAAAGATGATACATTACACCAAAGAAAATGGCCCTGATTAACCCACAGAATCATTCAGGCAGTTGTTTGGAGATGTCTGAAGGAGATAAGATCACACAAATATATGTGCTGGTCATGTCCGATTATTCAAGCTTTTTTGGTTAACTGTATTACTCAAATTTCTAAAGTCATCAAATTTAGGTTAGAATTGTCACAAGAAATTATTCTATTTCACTTTTTTCAGGAAAATATCTCAAAGACTAAGATTCACATGATAGTTAATATCTTGATGGTAGCGAAAATGATTGATCGTTCTTAATTGGAAGAAAGAAAGTTTACCAACCTGGGAAGAGATAAGAGGAGGAGTTGCTAGAAATGCACAAATAGAACTGGATTTTATTAGTTACAATAAAGATAAACAATTTAAAAATGAATTAAGATGGTCTTTGTGGATCATATAAATAGGTAACAGAAAGTATAAGATCCTTTTGTTACCTCCATGCACAAACCTTGAGTCGAATTCCCACAAGGCGATTTGCCTTCAGGAAAATTTACTTTGTTTTTACTATTTTTTTCCTTATTTATTTATTATTATTATTTTAGTGTCTTTGGATATATTAACATTTAATAGACCTATAGTGGGGGGAAAAGTATTTGATGCCCTGCTGATTTTAAACGTTTGTCCACTGATAAAGAAATTATCAGTCTATAATTTTAATGGTAGGTGTATTTTAACACTGAGAGACAGAATAACCAAAAAAAGAACAAGAAAAACGCATGTCAAAAAAATTATAAATTGATTTGCAGGTCAGTGAGGAAAATAAGTATTTGAGCCCCTATCAATCAGCAAGATTTCTGGCTCCCAAGTGTCTTTTATACAGGTAACAAGTTGAGATTAGGAGCACTCTCTTAAAGGGAGTGCTCCAACCCTCAGCTTTTTACCTGTATAAAAGACATCTGTCCACAAAAGCAATCAATCAATCAGATTCCAAACTCTCCACCATGGCTGTCCAAGGATGTCAGGGACAAGATTGTAGACCTACACATGGCTGGAATGGGCTACAAGACCATCGCCAAGCAGCTTGGTGAGAAGGTGACAAGAGTTGGTGCGATTATTTGCAAATGGAAGAAACACAAAATAACTTTCAGTCTCCCTCGGTCTGGTGCACCATGCAAGTTCTCACCTCGTGGAGTTTCAATGATCATGAGAATGGTGAGGAATCAGCCCAGAACTACACGGGAGGATCTTGTTAATGATCTCAAGGCAGCTGGGACCATAGTCACCAAGAAAACAATTGGTAACACACTACGCCGTGAAGGACTGAAATACTGCAGCACCAGCAAGGTCCCCCTGCTCAAGAAAGCACATGTACAGGCCCTTCTGAAGTTTGCCAATGAACATCTAAATGATTCAGAGGAGAACTGGATGAATGTGTTGTGTTCAAATGAGACCTAAATCAAGTTCTTTGGCATCAACTCAACTTACCGTGTTTGGAGGAGGAGGAATGCTGCCTATAACCCCAAGAACACCCTCCCAACCGTCCAACATGGAGGTGGAAACATTATGCTTTGGGGGTGTTTTTCTGCTAAGGGGACAACTGGCTAACAGGACAATTGCACCGCATCAAAGGGACGATGGACGGGGCCATCTACCATCAAATCTTGGGTGAGAACCTCCTTCCGTCAGCCAGGGCATTGAAAATGTGTTGTGGATGGGTATTCCAGCATGACAATGACACAGAACACACAGCCAAGGCAACAAAGGAGTGGCTCAAGAAGAAGCACATTAAGGTCCTGGAGCGGCCTAGACAGTCTCCAGACCTTAATCCCATAGAAAATCTGTGGAGGGAGCTGAAGGTTCGAGTTGCCAAACATCAACCTCAAAACCTTAATGACTTGGAGAGGATCTACAAAGAGGCGTGGGGCAAAATCCCTCCTGAGATGTGTGCAAACCTGGTAGCCAACTACAAGTAACATCTGACCTCTGTGATTGCAAACAGGAGTTTTGCCAGCAAGTACTAAGTCGAGGGGGTCAAATACTTATTTCCCTCATTTATCTGCAAATCAATTTATAACTTTTTTGACATGCGTTTTTCTGTGTTTTTGTTATTCTGTCTCTCACTGTTCAAATACACCTACCATTAAAATTATAGACTGATTATTTCTTTGCCAGTGGACAAACGTTCAAAATCAGCAGGGGATCAAAAAAAAATTTCCCCACTGTATAACCTCTTGGAGGATAGAAATTTTAGAATTATTATGAGGAATATTCATGAGAGGGTCTGTTAAAAAAATTGTATTAAATGAAAATGGGATGATATATCTGTTTTGTAAAATTTGGATAAAACTTAAATAAAAGATTATTAACAAAGTATATATAATATAATGTAATGTTCTTTCTACAACTTACACAGTGAGAAAGCGAGAAACAGACTAAAAAACTAACTTTAAGGGGACATGGACGTTTTTTGGGTTGCATCAAAAATAAGTATTTTTTTTAATGTGCCATAGTGTGTTTGTTTTTTAAACTAAAGGTTTCAGAGCAAAACAATGTGTTCAAAAGTTTAACTGCTTTTTGGGGCTTGTTCTCTGACAGACAATGTGCTATACAGACTGTTGTATGCTCTCTGCATTTTTTGTTAGATTCAATTAAGGTTAAACAGGTTTCAATTGCAAAAAACAACTTTAGTAATTGGCCATATCATGAGAAGACAGGACTCCCTAAAAAAGAGGATTGCAGAGGCGGAAATGGATAGATGAGGTCACTGAAGCAGTGAAGGAGCTCACAATGGCAGTGGCTGACAGATGTGCCTTGTATGCTACAAACCATAGGATCACAGATAGTCAGACACAACTAAACAGCCAAACAGCAACAACATGTTTTAAAACATGCTCTTTTAAATGCTTGAAAAAATAGTTGTGTTCCAGTTCCCTTTAAAAGCTCATCTTTCAATTAATATAGCAGCAATTTTAAAAAGGCAAGCACTTTTTCCACCTTTCTGATGGTACAGAGTATATATGTGACCTCTGTGTCTCTTAAGTGGTGTAGGGAAAATCTTTTTACTGATTAAGCAGTTTTGGATATACAGTGATCACAATACCAAAATAATAATGTTTTTTTGTTTTTGAATACTGTAAGGGTGTGCCTAGGCGGCGACTTTTCTGTGAGGATGTTGGATAGTAGCAGCCGGGAAAAAGTTCTATATGGCTGATTTAGAGTTTAATAGACCCACATGAATCACAGATTACACTGAACCTGACAGAATCCAGAAGGTGTCCCACAAATATAACTGGCTGGAATTGGGGAGCAAGGGCACTGATTACATGAACAAGCACTGACGACTGAAAGATGACTGCTTAGCATTAGTGAGACACAAATGAACAGCAGTTATGACTCACAGCATCTCATAGTTTTAAGATAACACCACTGTAGTTATTGAGTGCAATAGATGTGATAACTTAAATAGTTAGAGCTAGGACTTAAATCAACACAGTTCCAGAAGAAATAGTGAATCTGAGAAACGTCTTGCATGTCGAGGTTGGAACAGGCTGACTTATGACCCATACACAGGTTATCCAAGACATTTATAATTCTTGTCAACTTTCAAAGACAATATTGTTTAAATGATAACTTGTACAAGATTATTTCTTTGTTTACTGCCTTTATTAAATGTTATCTTGGCAACACCACACATAATTCATGTTCCATGGAAACAAGAAACAACTTGTCCGTGATAAAACAAGATAGACTTTTCAGAACATACTGTACAAAGAAAATAACATTGAAATCATCAATAAACTGATATACAGATATAGAACGAAAATATATCTTAGACCTTTAGTCAGAAAAGGCACTCAAGGTATTGAATGGACTAAAATATATGCTTCAATTAACAACCTTTTTATATGTGGCTTCCTTTCTTTCTTATTCTCAAAAGAGAACCAAATAAAAGTCATAAGCATAACCACAGTTTTCAATCAAGAATCTACCTTCAGTTCACTGAAACTTAAATAAAGCAAATAAAAATAATCACCAAATAAACAAATAGAAATCAAAATCACCAAATAAATTCAAGTATAAAAAACACCAAAAAATCAACACATATGAAATATTTAATTATTTTAAGCAGTGTTCACTATTTTTAAATGTTAGGTATATTTCATGCAAATATTATTATTTGTTTATATTATTGTTAATGGTAGATGTTAGGTAATTAATTTATGTTAATGCATAAAATGGAAGGTTGGAAGGTTTTGTAGCAAGCAGAAAATGTCAGCGATATTTTTTATGGAACACATTTTTAAATTGAATACACCAGCATCATATGATATTTACAGTGTTTTTTTTACTATTGTGTCACCATTTGGTTAATTTGTCCCAAATTATTACAGTCATGGAACCATATTTTGGCTGTGTTCCAAAAATGGCTCCAAGTGAACAGAAGCCCCTCTCCTGGACCTCCAAATCCTCATAAACCCTACATGTATATATTTTCCAGGACTTTTTTAAGCCTATCACAAAGAACGGTCCAGCTCTGTGTGTGAGAGTTGTTTGTAAGTATGGAGAGCATGGCTTGAAGTTATTAATGCAAGTTCCCTGATTATGTATCTATGGAACAGAAGGGGTTTGGTATCACATGTAATGAAACCAATGATCTAACAAATCCTTCTGACCTCTATTTTTCCCTCCTCAATTACTCCCTCTACTGAAAGACAAAAAGAAGCACACCTCATCTCTAGCTATCAGGAAGTGATGAAACTAACATAGCAGGTAATCTTATACATAAACAAGATTCAAGATTTCTGGTTTAAGTCAATGGCTTCAACAGCAAGCCACATACTGTTTAAATGTCAATAAATCAAGCATGTGCCAGATAAATTCTTCTTCATTTTTCAGAATATATATGAATGTTGGATCCAAATTCTTCATTCCTCTAGATGGGCATGAGATACTGTAAAATCTCATGCCCATCCCCCAACACTATTCATTAAAAAAATATATACTCACAAACACAGTAGTAATAGTAAAACAATAACAGAAAAAGCCCCAGACAGGACTTCTTCAGAGATATTAAAGGCATATAGGGTAATGAACATCAATATCCCTAAAGATGTCCTGATTTTTTTTAAATGCATAGGAGCCTGTTCTGTTGTTGTTTTGTTAAGTGTATAATATTATTTTCATGCTACACTAGTTAGTACCTTTTGCTCTCCTGCTCCCTTATATATATTTTGTTGTTTTCTTTTTTAATTTTCACAGACAAAAAGTAAATCTTATTTTGTGTTTGCAATTTACAGTTGAAAACTGAAAACTGTATTTATTATATGTAATATATGCAATCATTCTGTATTTATAAGTAATATAACATTTAAAGTACAATGGAATTCAATGAAGTAAATTAATTGAGAATCAACACAAATAGCAACATCATCTATTACTATCATTTGTTAAAGTAGTCAAAACTCTGGACTAAAGAAAAATGATACTGTATATCTACTGAGTGAAATATAAGAAATTTATGCTAAAGTAAATTTTAGTAGCTCACAAGCTTTGAGCAAATATTTCATCATTTTACAGTTTTATGTGCTTTAGTCGAAAAGGTGCTATTCTGGATTTTTTATATAATGATATATTTCTTTCTAAAATAGAAATGTACTCCTGTGTACTATAAATTAAACATGAGTACACAATGTTTCCAGAAGTCATAAACGTTTGCAGCATTTTAAATTTGGGAAAGCAAGATCATTTGAGGAATAAAAAATTGCCAGATATCAAGGGAAATTGACTGGAGCTATCATTAAATTTGTTGGCCAGTTTCTTAAGAAAAATAGCAAAATAATTGGTCATTCTAAATCAATGAGAAGTATAAGGAAAGGCAGAATATCGTGGTTAAAATTTCAAGAAAAAAAGCACTTGTTTGTGAAGTAGATGACATTAGCAGCTGGGTAAGCAATATAAAACATATTTAGAGAAAATCATTTTTTTTTTAAATTGAATTTATGAATAGAATAATCCAGTCTATTCTGTCTTTGTTATTCTACTTCCTGATCAGGAGGGTGTTTTATTTCTATCAGTGGAGGGAAGGGTGAGGGAGGGAAGCAGGGAAAGATCAGGGGACATTGCTAGATAATTGGATCTGATTGAAACAGACACCACACCCCTTTCACCTCAATGTCCTGAAGCAAGCTGCTTGCATCAATAGATGCAAACTCTGCTTTCAATAAATGTAAATGCCACTATTACATACACCATTAAAAAGCAGAGATATCAAAAACTATATATATATATATATATCACTGTACAACAGTCCTTGAATGTTGAATGCAGTGTATTGAGAGAAAAGTAACATTCAATTATTTAATTACTCCTTAGTGCTCATTTAATACAAGGAGCACATTATTATGTAAAACTATGTGAAGGCTGAATTACAATGACTATTAATAGTAATCTATTAAGACTGTAAACAAATGGTTACCATTACCTACAATAATCAAATTAGCTATACAACCATAATTAAAATTCCATAATTAATTTTGTAAGACCGCAACAAAATACACTTCAAGCAACTTATTATATTTTACTGCCCAAATCTATGAATAGCTTAATATAGCTAAAACATGACTGTATCTTTGCCATAGAGCTTTATAGATTATTAAACAAGTTTTGATAGTAAAAAAACTCAAAGTGTGCACTCAGTCTCTAACCAAGGCTTACATCATGTAGAATAAATGTATCTCCACAAAAACAACAGCTTCTTATAAAAGCTTGAACACCTTGCTTTCTATAGAAGCATTTGAGACCATTAACAAATCTATGCAATCAAAACAGCATACTGTCCATATGCTATTTTAAAGAATTATATTTGATAAAGGGCAAAATGTTTTCATAAATTAAATAGAAAACACACCCATTAATGTATTTACTATTATTATTATCTACTATATGGAATGCCCTTTAACAGGGCATTTTATTTACCTGACTTGTCACCTACGAGGAGAGACCTTTTGATGCAGATAAGCTTTTCATTCAGCATCGTTGAAAGGCTTGCACTCCAAAGTGTTTTCCTGAGAAACCACTGACTGATTATAATCATCCGAAGTTCTCTATCCAATGCTAAAACATAATCACACTGTAATGATGTCACCATGCATAACATATATTCATATGATAAATGCCTATTATAAATGTGGGACTTCATTGGGCCTTTAATGGGATTGTTTTCTAACTTATATTGTGAGACATATGAATGTAAACAAATTAAGTCATTTCAAAAATTGTAGACCCTAAAAATTTTAATATGCTAAACAAAAGCAAAATGAGTAAGCAATTTGATGTACAAACTTTTTTATGTAATTACAGTTTAATGTTAACTTGAATTTATATTTGTAGCATTTACAGTTGTGCCATATAAAATTTGAGTCATAGGCTTAGATGTCTCTTGTGCACAATGTGCACACAAACTTAAGAACCACAAATGTTGTCATATGTGCTTGGCACCATTTGATAGACAGTGAAAAATCATGTGGAAAAGTGTTTTCCTTTTTAAAATTGATGGAGAATTCATGTTATAATGAAGTCAGGCTTTTTAAGTGTGTTGCCTCAGCCTGAATGAGGAATGTGCTCAGATGTAGAGGCTTCGAATAAGGCAGTGGCTAAGTGATTTGTAACTACTTGATTATATTCTAGCAGCGAGTACAGCAACAAAACACATAACACAGTAGTCTGTAGTCTGTGGTGGTGAAAGTCCTAAATTCAAATCCTTATACAGATATTTTTTTTCTTTATTGTTTCGAAATCTGAAATATATAATTTATGTTATACAATAAAACAAAAGGGGCCTCATTCTTTTATCGGCTGCAGCCGTTGCGGGGCCGCAAGGACCGGCCGCAAGCTATTCTGCTATTCTATTCCCCTCTGGCCGGGGATTCCGGCAAGGAAATCGGCCGCAAGAAAATCCTATTTGCAATTCAATTGCTCCGGGAACCCTCTCTGCAAGGCTAAAACCGAGCCGCAGCTTACTTGCAGGAAAAAGGTCCCGCTAGCACCAATTAAGCATTAAATATAGCCCAAATAAAGCCATCCTGCACTTTGAGAAGACTATAAAGTGATTTTCGGTGTTAGCAAAAATAGCACAAATTTCCCCTATACTCAAATCCGTAAAATATTTTTTTTTTTTATATATGTCAAATATACATGTAAAAAGTCCAGAGTGCTTGGAGCACCTCAGACCCGCCCACACTGCAGGCGGAAAATAAACAGTTAATGTAAACTCGTATTTGGGCTGATGTGCAAGCTTGAGAGGGGGTTACTATTAATCCTCATGTCCACCAATATGATCCCTAGCATTTACAGAGCTGTACAGTGCTGTCTTGAATTTATTTTTGACTTTAAAAATTTTGGAGCTTACGGCCGATTCCAAGATATGCGGCCGGCCGTAAGAGGAGATCCTTAAGGCCGATTTACGGCCAATAATAGAATGAGGCCCAAGGAATTCGAGGAAATTGAACCTATGGCTTACCAATGAAAGACATCTTTAAGATAGAACACTCATCACTATACCAACACATGCTGTCTTTAAAGAAAGTGTAAATGTATAATAGAAAGTACAACAGTTACAGAATCCAGTCTTATTATGTATGCAGATTATTGTGGGAGAACGTCAAGATCTAAACTAAAATGGCAACATCTAAGTAAACATTTGACCAATTTAAAAATGTACACAATTTTTTAATATCACTTTCTAACTGACGGTAATGGAGAGTACATATGGTGACTTTTGCGGTTGTTTAACTATCTTTGGAAAAGAAACCATCTTGCACAGTAATGTGAGTCACATAATGTGAGAATATAAAGCTCATTGCTAGCAACTATTCACCTGGTACCCTGCTTGTTATTCCAAAATGAAAATTGACACATTAAATTAATATACATTCATTGTTTCCATACAACCACTGGCATGGATTAATAGGTCCTGGATTGTCTGAAAGTCATATTTGTGGTGACATGGTATTGAATGATGATTTCTTTAGCCTGTTTTCAATGGCCTCAATTTATATGTCGTAGGAACTTTTGCAGAAATACATTCATGTAAACTAGCATTGCTACATTAATGTTATGATGTTATGATGATAGATGTAATCACTATTACTTAGAGATGTACAGTGCCTTGCAAAAGTATTCACCCCCCTTGACTTTTTACCTATTTTGTTACATTACAGCCTTTGATGGATCAGAACACAATAGTCTAAGTTGGTGAAGTGAAATGAGAAAAATATATACATACAACTATTTTTTAGAAATAGAAAACAGAAAATTGTCATGTGCTGTAACGGATCTCCTGGCACCCCGACCGGGTACCTCCGTTGATAGACGCGTCCTAGCTTGCGTCGAGGCCTACAAGCACCGCACCGGACACCGAAACCACCACAGACTCCAAGGATAGTACATCAGGAACAAGCGTTCAGTAGTTACAGCTCAAGGGAGTATGCAGAAGCATAGCAATCCCCAGTATGATAGCGATCCCCTCAAATAACGAGACGAGGCTACGTTTTGAAGGGTCAAGAGGAACTAACTTTTAATGACAGAGAATCTCCTTTTATGCAATGTGCCCGCTGAAGGGCTACACCCACATAATTATCACAACAGCCAATTATATACATGGTTCAACCCCCACGTCTCCTCCCCTCAGATAACAGGTAACACAATTAAAACAGACACAATTGTAACCACATTCTGGATGTACCCCAAAAACAGGGGGTACACCTTTAAGTCTAGCACCGTTCAATAGCTCTCACCCAGGGGAACACCATATTAAAAAAATGGCATGAATCAGACCAGGGGTTCAAAAGTTAGTAAAAGTATGTTTTTAACATAACACACAGACATGTCACATATCCCCCACACAATACACATATAGGACAATAGGTGAGTCACACCTCCCTGAGGCTCCTTGATATAATCAGACAATGATTAAATCAGCCCTCTTTGTTCTTATCTGAGAATGAAAACAGTTTATACAATCGACTTTTCTTATCTGTAACAGGATTATCTATTAGCCTAGTCGCTTTGATATTCTGAGCCAATATACTCTGTAGAACATAAAACAACATTTCTACAGTACAGCAATGTGATCATATTTTAACCAAGAATTAAATAATCATAAAACAGGGTAAAACAGTGATGAGTTCCGTTACAGCTGGGGTCTGAGCGCATAAAACTACCGAATAGCGCTCAGATCCTTTTCACACAGTTCAATTGCCATGGAGCTAAAGTCTTTCCCATAGTCTTTCATTATATGAATGGGCTCCATGGCATAGCTTTCTGTGGTATCATGGTTCACACAGTGCAAGTACCGAATGACCCCCCTGTATGTAAAGGGCCAGAATGAGTGACATACACTCTGGTATGGCCGAATACTGTGTTTACAGGGCAACATGTACCAGGGCCATAGTCGCAGGGCAGGAGGCTGGCCAACAGTCCTCTCCAAGCCAAAGTGGCGAAGGGCACTTCGTCACACATCTCCCCTTTGGGGGCAAGTCTAACTAGGCACCTGACCTTCTGCCGGTCCGTGCCTCCGTTAGACGATCCACCAACCCACAATAAACCAGTGCTAGAGCAGCCCCCCCACAACAACAAAGTGCAAGAGCAGCCCACCCACAACAAACAGTTACGGCACCTGGATATTTCGCTGTGGTGATGGGGCAACACACTGAGGGGACTTGAGGGGCAGAGGCCAGCGGCACTCTGCCCTGATGCCAGCTCTTCTGCTGGGGTACTTGGGACATATTCCAGCTCAGTAGCCAGGGAAACGTGGCAGTCAGTGGGGGTTAACATTTCCTCTGTTAACCCTGGGGCCACATTTGAAGTTAGCTGGGGAAGGGAATTTGTACTTACCCCCTCCTCCGGTTGTCCCAGTGAGGGTAGTTGGGGATCTGGACAGGCTGTGGGCGCAGAGACCACGGTCCCATCTGCGCCGTCTGGGAGATTGGTGTCTCCCCTTGTCAGGGTAAACTGTCGCTTGGGCGGAAGGACGACACCTTCTGCCCCCTGTGGTTCACACTGCCGCTGGGGGGGAAGGACTACAACTTCTGCCCCCTGGGGTTCACACTGCCGCTGGGGGGGAAGGACGACACCTTCTGCCCCCTGGGGTTCACACTGCCGCTGGGGGGGAAGGATGACACCTTCTGCCCCCTGGGGCTCACACTGCCACTGGGGGGGAAGGACTACAACTTCTGCCCCCTGGGGTTCACACTGCCGCTGGGGGGGAAGGACGACACCTTCTGCCCCCTGGGGTTCACACTGCCGCTGGAGGGGAAGGATGACACCTTCTGCCCCCTGGGGTTCACACTGCCGCTGGGGGGGAAGGACGACACCTTCTGCCCCCTGTAGGGCCGGTAGAGAGACCTTGGTCCCATCTCTACCTGCCATCTGGAGGTCATCCCAGGACCAGTCAATGAAGTCTGGTTCTGCTTGTCGAGTAGGTTGGGGCTGCACGAAGCTGATTAGGTGTTGGTAGTCCTGCTCCAGCTCCCACTCTATTGTTACCAGGTGGGTCATGTCTTTGCTCACCTCGCCTTCGTCATCCCAGACATACATGCCCATCCGGTAGTCGTAGATGTCCCAAAACCTAGACTCCTCCGTGCTGCCAAGATCAATGTCGTCCTCCAAGGCATCCCATAATAATCCCGGGCCATCATAGTCATCTCCCTCCGGTAAGTCGTGTTCAGCCGTCCAGGGGGTAAGTCGAATGGTATGCCACCAGAGGGCCTGGTATGCGTTGTCTAGCCAGATCTCTCGCCGTACCAGGGTCTCTAGTCTTGTCACCCACTCATCCAGGGGCTGCTCTCCCAATAGATACATCCGCATCGCCACACGCTTCTGTAGCCGCTGCTCATCACTGGGGAGACTCTCACCTCGCCGCCATTGGGCATCTTCCAGGGCATCATACCAGAGTTCCTTTCTGTCTGCATCCCTGTAGTCCGCGGCCTCCTCCTCATCCTCATCATGGAACGCTGTACGAAAACTAGCCGGTTCCATCCTGCTGTAGCCAGGGGCGCTGTACAGATACTAGCGTTGCCCTCAATTTGTAACTCCAAACGTTACCAGTGTCTCCGGGCTGCTTTTCCTCTTACTAGGACGCCATCCCACCGCTGCCAGCCAATGTAACGGATCTCCTGGCACCCCGACCGGGTACCTCCGTTGATAGACGCGTCCTAGCTTGCGTCGAGGCCTACAAGCACCGCACCGGACACCGAAACCACCACAGACTCCAAGGATAGTACATCAGGAACAAGCGTTCAGTAGTTACAGCTCAAGGGAGTATGCAGAAGCATAGCAATCCCCAGTATGATAGCGATCCCCTCAAATAACGAGACGAGGCTACGTTTTGAAGGGTCAAGAGGAACTAACTTTTAATGACAGAGAATCTCCTTTTATGCAATGTGCCCGCTGAAGGGCTACACCCACATAATTATCACAACAGCCAATTATATACATGGTTCAACCCCCACGTCTCCTCCCCTCAGATAACAGGTAACACAATTAAAACAGACACAATTGTAACCACATTCTGGATGTACCCCAAAAACAGGGGGTACACCTTTAAGTCTAGCACCGTTCAATAGCTCTCACCCAGGGGAACACCATATTAAAAAAATGGCATGAATCAGACCAGGGGTTCAAAAGTTAGTAAAAGTATGTTTTTAACATAACACACAGACATGTCACATATCCCCCACACAATACACATATAGGACAATAGGTGAGTCACACCTCCCTGAGGCTCCTTGATATAATCAGACAATGATTAAATCAGCCCTCTTTGTTCTTATCTGAGAATGAAAACAGTTTATACAATCGACTTTTCTTATCTGTAACAGGATTATCTATTAGCCTAGTCGCTTTGATATTCTGAGCCAATATACTCTGTAGAACATAAAACAACATTTCTACAGTACAGCAATGTGATCATATTTTAACCAAGAATTAAATAATCATAAAACAGGGTAAAACAGTGATGAGTTCCGTTACAGCTGGGGTCTGAGCGCATAAAACTACCGAATAGCGCTCAGATCCTTTTCACACAGTTCAATTGCCATGGAGCTAAAGTCTTTCCCATAGTCTTTCATTATATGAATGGGCTCCATGGCATAGCTTTCTGTGGTATCATGGTTCACACAGTGCAAGTACCGAATGACCCCCCTGTATGTAAAGGGCCAGAATGAGTGACATACACTCTGGTATGGCCGAATACTGTGTTTACAGGGCAACATGTACCAGGGCCATAGTCGCAGGGCAGGAGGCTGGCCAACAGTCCTCTCCAAGCCAAAGTGGCGAAGGGCACTTCGTCACATGTGCGTATGTATTCACCCCCTTTGTTATTCACCCCCTTTGTTATGCAACCAATTACCTTCAGAAGTCACATAATTAGTGAAATGATGTCCACCTGTGTGCAATCTAAGTGTCACATGATCTATCATTACATATACACACCTTTTTTGAAAGGCCCCAGAGGCTGCAACACCTAAGCAAGAGGCACCACTAACCACGAAGACCAAGGAAGTCTCCAAACAAGTAAGGGACAATGTTGCTGTGAAGTACAAGTCAGGACTAAGTTATAAAAAAATCCCCAGGAGCACCATCAAATCTATCATAACGAAATGGAAAGAACATGACACAACAGCAAACCTGCCAAGAGACGGCCGCCCACCAAAACTCACAGACCGGGCAAGGAGGGCATTCATCAGACAGCACAGAGACCTAAGGTAACCCTGGAGGAGCTGCAGAGTTCCACAGCAGAGACTGGAGTATCTGTACATAGGACGACAATAAGACGCACGCTCCATAGAGTTGGGCTTTATGGCAGAGTGACCAGAAGAAAGCCATTACTTTCAGCAAAAAAACAAAATGGCACGTTTTGAGGTTGCAAAAAGGCATGTGGGAGACTCCCAAAATGTATGGAGGAAGGTGCTGTGGTCTGATGAGACTAAAATTTAACTTTTCGACCATCATAGAAAATGCTATGTCTGGCGCAAACCCAACACATCACCCAAAGAACACCATCCCAGCAGCCGGGACACAGAAAATGGTCAGAGTTGAGGGAAAGATGGATGGTGCTAAATGCAGGGACATTCTTGAGCAAACCCTGTACCACTCTGTGCGTGATTTGAAGCAAGGACGGAGGTTCACCTTTCAGCAGGACAATGCCCCCAAACACACTTCTAAAGCAACACTTTAAAGGTTTAAGGGGAAACATGTAAATGTGTTGGAATGGCCTAGTCAAAGCCCAGACCTCAATCCAATAGAAAATCTATCGCCAGACTTAAAGGTTGCTGATCACAAGCGCAAACCATCCAACTTGAAGGAGCCGGAGGAGTTTTGCAAGGAGGAATGGGCAAAAATCCCAGTGGTAAGATATGGCAAGCTTATAGAGACTTATCCAAAGCTACTTGGAGCTGTGATTGCTGCAAAAGGTGGCTCTACAAAGTATTGACTTTAGGAGGGTGAATAGTTATGCACATTGACTTTTTCTGTTATTTGTCCTATTTGTTGTTTGCTTCACAATAAAAAATAAATAAAAAACATATTCAAATTTGTGGGCATGTTCTGTAAATTAAATGATGTAAACCCTCAAACAATCCATGTTAATTCCAGGTTGTGAGGCAACAAAACATGAAAAATGCCAAGGGGGTGAATACTTTTGCAAGGCACTGTATATGAAATACTCATTACCTCAATATAATGAGTAAATCTTATAGAATATGCAAACCTTGGGTCTACCTCTACTGATGGAGAAGTCAGTATATGAATAAAATTAATGCGACTTCACTATGAAGTGTCATAGAATTCACATATCAACTTTCTTGTTACGTATTCGTAAGCATAACATTTTCCCATAAGTCAACAACAACATTTTTAGCAAAACACACTAGAAATGTACTTAGGTTACAGAAAGCCATTAACCTTTCCCCTTCTGTGTCACTCATGATAACATCAAAAATTATATCATCACTGATATTACTGATAACATCACAGATACTGACAACATATCCTGTTAACACTTTATTTAAGTTGGACACTGAAATAATTTTATTCACTTTGATCTAATTTTAATTGATTTCTATCACATTAATACCACTTTGTAACATGGATTTGTCTGACCTCTCTGCTATGACCTGCCCATATTGAGTGACCCTACATAATCAATCAAAGGGTGGCCAAAGCAGTGCTCGGTTACAAATAAATAAATGATAGAATGATTTAAATTTGTATTCAAGGCAAGCCATCTAACATCACAGTGACCCAGTCTATGCTCTAACCATGGATGCTGAAGAGGCTGAAGTCTATTAACTCCCTGAGAATATTCAACACGTCATATATATAACATCAAGAACAGATGTTACTATCTTAATATGAGATTGCAATGCTAAAATAGAGAACCAAAAGATATCTGGAAAAACTGGCCTTGGAGTACAACATGAAGCAGGTCAGATATTAGTAGAATTTTGCCACAATAATTCTCTGCTCATAGCAAAAACCCTCTTGGAACAGCAACAGAGGTGACCAGGTGGATATCAAAAAAATCAATTTAACTATATACTTTATAGCCAAAGATGTAGGAGCACAGCAAAATCAAGACCTGAATCTGACTGCGGCTCAGATCATTATATTGAGGAAAAGAGGTAAAATCATCAGACTAAACAGATATGAAATACATAATATCCCCAGTGAATATGTAGTAAAGGTAAATAATAGAAGTGACTAGATATGGTAGATAGAATGTCTGAAGAACTATTAACTAAAGTGTGTGACATTGTCTAGAAAGCAGCAACAAAGAATATCCCCAAAAGAAAGAAAACAAAGAAGGCAAACTGGTATGATGAAAGATAGTGGAGTTAGGAAAATATTTAAAGAAAGAAGAGACAAGGAGACATTGTATAATGAGCAATGTAAAGATATAGAAGGAGATAACAGAATGGGAAAGTCAAAAGGTTGCTGCAAGAAAATTGGGCAACTAAAGGGAAACTTTCATGCCAAAGTGTGAGTGAGAAAATACAAAAATGGTATGGACTTAAAAGAAGCGGATCAGACAAAGAAGAGGTGGCAGGAATACACAGAAGGTCTATAAAGGAAGGATCTTAATAGCATTGATAATCCTTTGTTCAACTTTTGTCCAATGAGATAGAGCCAGATATCTTGGAAAGTGAAGTGAGACGGGCCCTAGGAAGCTCTGACGATAACAAGGCTGCAGGAGGTGAACGGTGGCCAGTGGACTGGAAAAGGTCAGTCTACATTCAGTCCCAAAAAGAGGCAGTGCTAAAAAGTGCTCCAACTGTCAATTGCACTAATTTCACATACCAGCAAGGTAATGCTTAAAACCCTGCAAGCTCTGATCCAACAATATATAGGTCGTGAACAATCAGATGTTCAAGCCAGGTTTCATAGAGACACAAGAGAACAAATTGCCAATTTCCCCTGGATAATAGAGAAAGTAAAAGAGTTCCAGAAAAAACATTTACCTCTACTTCATGCACTATTCTAAAGCTTTAGACCATGTGGATCTGAACAAAATGTGGCAAGTGCTTAAAGAGATTGGGACCCAGACCATCCCAGTTTCCTCCTGAGGAATGTGTATGTGGACCAAGAAGCTAGAACTGAACATGGAACAACCAAATGGTTCAAAATCAGGAAAGGAGGTTGTATATTTAAAAAGGTTGTATATTGTCACCTTATTTATGAACTTTATATACAGAACTAGTGACTTGCCCGTCAAAAATGATGGGGCAATACAATTTGAAGCCATGTCAAAGCTGTTTGCCACACAGTGTAAAGCTTTTGCTCCTCTGAGGACAGTTGGCGCTCCTTGCGAGCCTTTCCTCTTGTTTACTTTTGCTCCTCTGAGCACCTTTGATGCTCATCGCGTGCGTCGCAATGAGCGACTTTGGCCTTTTTTTTGTGCAGTGGAAAGTATAAATTTGTATTTTCCATTACTAATTAATACTTATTAAATTAATGTACGTTAATAATTAATTAGGAATGAATAAATGTATTAGGAAGTGCGAAGCATTAATGTAAAATATGCTATTTAGCGTTTTGTTTTTTTATATATATATTTTTTCATAATAATGAATGAATTATATAATAAATTAATATACTTTACCTATTTCTAATTAATATATCCAGCAATCAATATCCTGAAGAGCTTGATTTTCCTGCAGCATACAATGTACATTTGGACTGTTGCTGACCTGAGGAGAAAGTGTCAGCAATGTGGCAAGTGTACAGTATAAATAAGCGGCGTGCACAAGGGAAAACCGTTTGTTTAGTCGGGTAAAGCTCCATTTTAGATTCGTAATGTTATTAGTTGCAAGTTAGTGTTGTAAAATGGCGGTGATTGTCTATGTGTTACACAGCTCACGAGCATTTTCCATCCTTTCTAATAGTGTATTTTGTACCTTGTACATTCCTGGGTAAAAGTGGTACACAGCTGGGGGTGTTTTGCGCGGTTCTGGGTCATGTAGCCTCGTTTTCATTTTTTTCTGCTGCCATTTTTTTTTTTTGCTTAACCGATTTTCGAGTGCAGAAACTCGGCAAATTCATGTGGAACCTCACTCCCAGACGTCCTGGCGTTCCCCCGTGTTGTGTGTGAGGTTTATTTTGTTTTTTGTGTTTTTCGGTTTGTGCGGTTTGGCAGTTAACTTCGTATTTTTAAGCGCTTTGCTGTTTTTCTTTTTCTAAGTCCTGCGTTCCTCAACTGCTTGCAGCCTAAGGCAATCCCGCGTTTCCTAACTGCTTGGAGGCTAAGTTCGCGAGGGTCGCAGGAGCGCCTTCTGTGCTCATTTCTGCCTTAAGCGCTCATCGGCTAAGTGC
Organism: Discoglossus pictus; assembly: GCA_027410445.1. Taxonomy (NCBI): domain Eukaryota; kingdom Metazoa; phylum Chordata; class Amphibia; order Anura; family Alytidae; genus Discoglossus; species Discoglossus pictus. Next base: position 220,220,719 of record CM050166.1, on the reverse strand, counting down.
TCCAAGCTCGGAAGACTTCTGTGCTTCAACATCTTGCCTCGCAAACGTAACCGAATCGCAGTTTGACAATTATAATATGTGATAGATAAGGATAGGGAAATCCAAAGCTGGAATTAATATTGCTGGGAGAAATAAACAACCTCAGTTACGTGGATGATACTATTCTGATGGCTTAACGTGAGGAGGACCTAAAGGGCCTATTGATGAGTACAAAAGATAAGAATCAAAAAGCTGGCCTGCTGCTCAATGTTAAAAAGACGAAGATCATGGCAAACGGCAACTTCAGTTCCTTGCAAATAGATGGGGAAGAAGTGGATTTTCCTCGGCTCCAAGATTTATGCAGATGGTGACTGCAGGCTGGAAATTTAAAGACTGTTGCTGCTGGGGAGGAAATCAATGGCTAGTTTAGACAAGCTATTAAAAAGTAAAGATGTTACACTGTCAACAAAAGTCTGCATAATTAGAACTATGGTATTCCCAGTAGTAACATACGGATGTGAGAGTTGGACCATATAGAAGTCTGAGTGCAGTAGAATTGCCACCTTTCAATTGTGGTGCTGAAGAAAACTGCTTAGAGTCCCTTATACTGCAAGAAGATCCAATCAATCAGTACTACAGGAAAGCAAGCCAAACTGTTCACTGGAAAGTATGATCATGAGGCTTACGCTCAAATAGTTTGACCATATCATTAGAAGACAGGTTTCCCTAGAGAAGACTCTGATGCTGGGAAAGATTGAAGGCAAGTGAAGAAGGGATAGGGATAGGGATGGATAGATGAGGTCATTGAAGCAATGAACATGAGCTTGAGGGAGCTCAGGGGTGTTGTAGCTGACAGATGTGCCTAGCGTTCTGTGGTCCATAGGCTTACTGAGAGTAGGACACTGCTGAATTACTAAATAAACTAAAGCTTGGATAAAGTCAGTATATAATAAATCCACCTATCTAATTATCAATGGGATAATCTCTTCAATTCTCTCGTGAGATTTTATGATTCTATCATGATTTTTCTTATCCCTACGAATAAAAGTTATGTTTTAGGTTATCACCTCTGTACTAGAATCAGAGAAGAGTGTACTAACACATTTTCTTTATTTTTGTTTTTTAAAAACATTGCAGATATAATCAATGACATCATTGAACACATGACATCACATCATCAAATTCATGAAATTTTCAATTAAAAATATTGGTCCATGAGAACAAACATTTTTAAAAATAAAGGAACTTAGGTATACCTATGAAACATATAGGGCTCTCCTCAGAATTCAAGTAAATTTAAATAATTGCAGGTAAAATATAAATTTGGTTACCGCACCGCTCTAAAGGATATTGTTACCATAGCCATTTTTATGTCACATATGTACCAAAAATATAAATGACCATTAAAAATACCAAAGTATCTTTGAATAATTAGACTACAATTCTAGGCCAAACTTTCTATTATTACTAACAATTAATTATTATCTGGGATTGATGAAAACAATCCCCTATACTAAACACTGCAAATATATTTTTTATTACCTAAAACCTAATGCACACATTTCTACATTGTTTTTTGAAGATAAGATTGGTCCCTAATAAAAGTTATTACATGTTACAAGTATTGATTTTCTAAAGAACATGAATAATGCTGTAAGTAACATTTACTAGGTCTGATGACCAATAACATTGTATTATCTAATGAAGTATTGTAAAAGCTGGTAATAAAAAAAATCCCCATGTAAAAAACAATGTTTTATATTTAACAAGAGTAATTGTCAATTTTTCAAAATAATAATACATATTTTGTTATTGATATAAAACAAATAGATTATCATTTATCTTTGTATCAACAGTTCAGTTAGCATGGAAAACCAAGGCTGTTTTTTATAGAATATTGTCATCCAGTCAGAAGCAGCTGCCTTCTATCTGCTGAATGATATATGACCTGAAGATCTTTGCAGACAGGGGCATATATACAATCACAGGGAAATTTTTTATTATTGACAGGTAAGTTATCTAAACAACTTTAAACTTTAAAAAAAATAGCAATGATTTTATTTCAGAGTCCTAAACATTCCTATTAAAGTCACACAGTGGAAGTTCCAAATACAGTAAATTTCAAAACTATAGGCAATTACAAGTACATTATCAACTGAATGTTATTAAAAAACTATAGTAAACTAACATTGAGTCAGCCTTACTGATCCACCCTCTAACCAAAATTTGTATAATTTGTTATTGAAAATTAATTGGCATTAATTACTGATAATCACCAAAACATTAAGTGCATTGTTTTGACTGCAGTTGCCTGCATATTTTGCATGCTTAGGCCTCAATTCAATTGCAACAGTTAAAGAGCGAATCAAATTATCAAGCCTGCATTTACCTGGCCAAAAGCCTAATCCTTAAAACATGCACCAGTAAGTTACATTTCAGACCATGATCATGATCAATTAAGCAAGGCTGTAACTACAGATTTAGAAACACACAATAGTAAATGAGGCCGTCATCATGACGTCAGTAAACCATGGAGGTTAAACCACAATAAATTAGCGTTTAGAAGTCTGATATGCGATCAGACTCACAATTAGGCAATGTACAAAATAATAAACATAAAGAAAATGTTCTAGTCCATGTGGGTGGCCGGATATGTATTAACTCCTTGATATAAAATAAAATAAAAAATGATTGCAGATTTGCAAGCTTGAGTTGTTTAGTTAATTTGAATGTCTTTCATCACTTTCCCCGTCTTTTAAAGTGCAATATTGATTTTGTTATTTGCTTTTAAAATGCTACGGTCAGGTTTTTAACCCCCTTGCTAGTCCTAACTGGTACTTGTAGGATTTTCTTCTACATTTGCCATTTACGGGTATAAATACAATTGTGGGCTTGAGGAATTGTAGCAATGGAATAGCGATTTACAATTGTAACATTTACGGACTTGAAAGATCAAAGGTTTAAATGGGTCGGAGTTACAATTTTGACAACTGCAGGGATTTTCAGCCTGTAACCCGCAAATCATTTGCTGGTAGCTAAAGGGCGCCAATTGAATAGCAAATTTGTTTACGGGCTCCAGTAACCAACAATTGCTCAATTAAATAGGGACCTTAGTCTCTTGTTTTGTGCAGGCGACTGTAGTCAAGATAATAGAACCATTTTGCCTCAAAACAACAGACTTCAATTTTGTTTTTCTCTAGAAAATACAATTATTTTCTATAATTTTAATTATACCATATTTTGAACCTCTAATGTGTCACTTTAAATTGTATTTTTTCAGGCCATACTGACAAATACTGAATATATTTATAGGGTAAATTTACCTTTTTTTAAAGTACAAGTTTGTAAATCTACTTAAGCATAATAATCATATGGACATTTAAATGTGCCCACTCTTTTATATTAATGTAACATGAACATATTTAATAAATAAGGCTAAATAGAATTTTCATGTTCCAAACATGGGTGCCGTGCAGATCTTTACTCTTCAGATGCCTTGTCATTGTGATTTGTAGTCTTGGTTCTTGGGAGTTCTTTTACAGCATAACGTATTGGGGAGCCAACTTTCAACAATGTTGGATATGTTAAACATGGAGAGTTCAATAGATACATGCCAAATGTTGTCTAAAAAAGAAACAGCAAAAATGTGTTATCAAAGAGGTATAAACATAAAGAATCACATCTTGTACTGTTAATTGAGAGAGCTTAAACAATACCTGCATTTTTTCACCAGAGTGGCATCTCAAACTGATAACTATCTCCACTGACTCATTGTTTACTTAAAGGGGCTTTTCAGCTGCATTTTTTACTTTTATATAAATGCTTTAAGTAGGTTAACTTCTTAATTTTAGTCTCCTCCAGGTAATTATGACATAAAATATACACTTAATGCTTCAGACTGCTAACATGCAGACAGTAAGGTATATGTTGTGTATCTGAAGCCTCTCTCTGTGGTTGTGACAGCTAAGGAAGATGTCACCTCTCAGAAAGACCAGCAAAGAGCTGCAGAAGATGAGAATCTGTTACTCAGGGGATTTCTGGGACATCTTAAATGTAAGTGAAATGTAACTGTGGATCTATCTCCTCTCCCAGTATGCTATAGCGCCGGCTGTTGCTTAGCAACGGCAACGCCGCAACCTGCTAGGTAAAGGGGTTGCTAGGATACAAGGACGCAATAAAGATGTGCCTAGATGCCGAAACACACTTCACTTTGGCACTGCAGCTATCTATAAAGATGCCAATACCTGTGCACTTGGTAAGCACTTTGATTTCACTACTATTGTGTGTAGTGCCATATTTGCGTACATTTTATTACCCTTATATCATTGAGAAAGACTGTTTTTAGTAGAAATGCGTTGGATATCTATTTTATACACCTTATCCCCCTTTTTTTTGGATGTTTTTAGTTCTGCGCACTTTGGGATGCTATTAATCCATGCATGGTGAGAGCTGCTTCATCTATATCACCTTTATCTAGTGCTCTATTTATATATTAGCCCATATAGTGATTGAGTGACTCATATCCCTATGTGCCACACTATTAGGGCCTTTATCTCTTAAAGTGCAGGCAACTAAAAGAAGAGGGCTTCCAGCGAAAACCCTTTGAGTTTGTATCACTCATTACCGACAATAAACATTTTTGAGCCTATTAGAAGGTTTTCAGCACTGCACTAATAAGCCCTAGGTGAAATCGCACCTAAGTGAGGAGACACAAAGGATCTTGCTGTGCATGTATGGTTTTAGAACATTTGTATGTGTGTGCCTGTGGTCCAGCACTGTTATGCTATACACATACCTCATACCTTTTACCATTATTATTGGATTTAATACATTTAACTGGTCTGAACCATCAGGATTTCTTGGCGCTTCCTTGCCCCCCATCCCCTCTTTTTTTATATATTGAGAGTACACTGGTGGATAGTGTATATATCTAAAAAGCTGCAGATTTTCATGTATCTACTAACAGAGATTCCATCTTTGATCATTTGAGGACTCCTAGTTTACTGCATTTCTTCTTGGTATCACCTCCTTCCTTCAATAGATACCGTCTGAGACGTTCAGGACCATTGGATCCACCAAAATCTGTTGTTATTGGCTTATGACAGTAAGGTACACCATTACGTCCATTTTTTCTGTAGCCTGGAAGTTGGCTTAATATATTGACTTTTATTTTCAAAGTATTTCTATATATGATCACTCCACCATTCATCATTTACTATATTCTATCTGCTTGCTAATAAGATCTGTGAGGTAACTAGCGCTATGGATTGTGTCAGAAATTCCAATTTGGAGTGGTGACTATTGATATTTTTGGAAATGTTAAATAATAATTATATTGAGTAAGATTACATTAATTAGTTAACTTATTTTAAAAAAAAACTTTATCTAAAGAGTTCCTTTAATCTAGAAACATGGTCAAGTATTAAGTTTAGCACATTTGTATTTCATATTCCTTATGATTATGTAATTTTTACTAGGAACTCCCTAATGAATAATCAGTTAGTATGTCGTAAAATAAAGAGTTTATAGCATCAATCAAATCTATCTTATCACACCTTTTAGCTGTCCATATTTGTCTATATATCTAGTCTATATAACATAAATAATATCATATAAATAAAAAAAGAATTCTCACACTGTTCCTCTTAATCTTTATCTAGTTAATAATCCTTATAATATAGTGTACATGTGTTTTGGCAACTTTTAATAGCTAACATACTGTAACAGGATTATTAGGTTTTACATCATTTTAATATCACAACAATACAATCATAGAACAGCTATTCTGACAATAGGTTTAGAAATGAATGATCATTCTTCCAATGGGATTCATCATAAAGGACATTCTTTGTGAATTGCAGGGATCTTGTGAACATTTCACACTACTTAAAATACTGTAAATGCCTCATCTAATTTGCAGTAGATTGGAATTGTGGAACCATACTAACCTTTCCATCTCGGAAGGAGGACAGAGTTTGAAATAATTCTCTCTTTTTCTCTCCAGTATTCTGGTCAATGCAAATTATTTGGCATCTGGTACACTTCCCTAAAATCTGGAAAAAATAAAACAAGCCCTCAGCGTAATAAAAATAGTCCTTTGTCATGAGGTGCCATGCAGAACTTCCAGTGACCAGTATGAGTGAGTGTGAGAGCGATAACACCAAATTTAACACATCTGCTACTCATTCACACCTGAGACCTTGTAACACTGAGTCACATGACCCCAGGGAGGGAAAATGGCTATTTGGACTCAATTTGGACATTTCCACTTAGGAGTGTACTCACTTTTGTTGCCAACGATTTAGACAATAATGGCTGTGTGTTGAGTTATTTTGAGGGGACAGCAAATTTACACGTTATACAGGCTGTACACTTACTACTTTACATTGTAGCAGAGTGTCATTTCTTCAGTGTTGTTACATGAAAATATATAATAAAATATGTACAATAATGTGAGGGGTGTACTCACTTTTGTGAGATACTGTATATATATATATATATATATATATATATATATATACACATCTAGATATCTGAATATATATATATATATATCTTAAATGATGTTATATATATATATATATATATATATATATATATATATATATATATCAACTATAATAGTTGTCGTAATTGAGTTTGTCGGTAACGCTATGTTAAAAGTTACGGGTTGCGAAGGTGCTTATTGGAGGCCCGAAAGTTAGAAGGGGGAGAGGCTACACATTGTGAGGCCTGCAATGGAGAGGGGGGGAGAGGCTACAAATAGCTTCTGAGTTACATGCTTCCCAAAAAATGACAAGTTTAACGGCCGCCGTTTCTTTCAAGCCGTAACTCAGAAGCCGTTCGGAGGCCGCAAAAAGACACACAGCACAGGGCGAGAGGCAGGGAGGGAGCCTGTGAGTGATGTTGAAAGCTAATTTGCTATTCAGTTGGCGGTCTCAGAACAGCTATGCAAGAAAAGAATGGCAGGCGTAATTTTTTTCAAGACGTAAATCAGAAGACCATTTTGGCCTTGGGGAAATCGATCGATTTCCCAAGCCCGCAAATGGTTTCACACCTGTAAATGGAAAAAGAAGCACAAAGGAGGGAGAAAAACACAGGGGTGGGAGGAAAAAAAAAACAGGGCAGGGAAAGGGGGCAAAGAGACACGGGAGGGAGAGGGGGGAAAGTGGCACTGAAGAGGGAGTGGTGGGAAAAAGACAGAGGGGAGGAGGGCAAAGAGACACAGGGCTCGTAAAGTTACCCGCTTGCTCATGAAAGCAGTGCATTCCGTGGCCTGCAATGAGCGGCAAAGCCGTTCTTTGAGGGGCCTGCAATGAGCACCAAAGGAGCTCATTGCATGGCCCAAAAAGTAGAGGGGGAGAGGCCTGCAAGTTGCGGGTTTGATGGGGCTACTCATTGCGGTCTCGAGATGAGCGCCCGTCGAGGGCTACAATGAGCAGCTTAGCTGCTCATCGTGAGGCCCCTAAAGTAGAGGGGATGGGGTGCTCATCACGAGGCCCGCATGTTAGAGGAGGGGGGGGGAGCCTTGCATTGTGTGGCAAACAGCATTGGCAGGCTTCAAATTTTATTGCCGTCATTTTTGATGGGCAAGTCGCTAGTAAATATATATATATATATATCATTCACTAGATTGATTTTAAGAAAATGTGCTTGGCTTATATTGTTGCAGAGCTCCAAAATTATTATTATTATTTTTATTTAGTTGTGTAAATCTGGGATAATAGACCTTCTAATACTTAGAGTTAAAAAATAAATTCCAAATTCTAAGAGTCCGTTGTCTTCCTATTCAGATGATCTATGAGAAGTTTAAAAGGTTCATCTGAGGAAAATGTGGATTGTTAATGTTATGAATGATAACAATATATGTAACAAAGAATAATACAAATTATACAGCAAAGTAGCATCTTCCTTTAAATTACTTTGGGAAAAAGAAGGGAAATGTTTGTTGCCATTCAAAAAAATTAAAAAATATAAAAGCTAAAAATAACAAAGATACAAGGATGAGCTATTTGACTTATCAAGGGGGACAAACAAAACACCTGATACCAACTTTTTCTGAAATCAGGATTTTTTCTTATTTTTTTCTATAAGCACAAAGAATATATTTAGCAATGAAAACAATTGTTTGCCATTTCCCAAACAAGTGTACGAGATAAGAAAAGCAGTAGCTACCTTTACATTATTGTATTGCTGGGTACAGTATCTTAAAATTGATGTTTAAATTTCAATACCTTACACTGTGGAAGAACATGAAAATACATGCTATTTGTATAATGTGATTTCTAAATGAATAGTTTTTAGGGAGGTGCCTTAATGAACCCATTTTAATTGTAGAGTGTTGCTTTAAAAATTTACACTGTTGATAGAAGCTGAAATATTTCTAAGCTACTTAAAATATTCCAAAGTTTACATAGTAGAGCTGTGTTAAGGTACTGGTTGGTCTTGGGCAAAGTAAAGTACTTACTGACTACCCCCGTTCATGTAAGAGATTCAGTAGTGTCACAATATGACATAACATCATTAACACGTCACACTCTACCAAGGTGCTGTAATCTTGCCGTTTAGAATTACAGGCCAGGGCCAGACAAGGCCCGGCTACGAGGAATGAAATATAAAAAATATTAAATATAATGCAAGGGACTTTTCTGATCTGAGTTGCAGAAAGAGTCAGACCCACTGGAGCTTGTTTAACATAAAGGACCACTGCATTTCAATAAAAAAAGACACTCGTTTGTCAAATATTCACTAAACTAATAATATTAGCAGCTGTGTAAGCAATGGATATAAAACATTTTGGGGGAAAATCTGATTTTTTTATCACTCAGTTTATTAGTGCAGGAATCCATTTTCTGTTGGTTACATCACATCATTAGAGCTAGTTGATTGAGGGATAGTGTTGCAACCAAGGGTAGGAGGAAGAGGGAACAGACAAAAGTCCAAAGTCTTTGTTTGAGTAATGGATAAGATTAAATTTACACTAGCCCCTTTCCACCCTCACTGGCCCAGAAACACAGTGCATTATAAGGATACAACCGTAGCTCTCCTGTAATGTAAATAACCTTCTCTCACGCATAATTTCCACCAATGTCTCATGGATCACCCCAGTGTCCTGCACAAGCATCACAATTTATTTTTTCTAATTAAAAACTTGCTGTATGACTTTTGCCTTTTAAATTTTATTGGAATGTTGATAATGTAAGTTAGAAGAAAGATAGGGCAGAGATAGGAGACATTCCCAGGACACACATTTCCACATTTGCAGAGGACACACACAAGCCTTCCTGTATTCATTTACATCTGACTGCATGAACAGGAAACTCTTTTGGAAACAAAACTTCAAACATCTTTGGACTTTTTGGTGGAAGTTACTAATATTCAGTAAAGTATTAATTACATTTTATAATTTTGTGATATAATTAAAATATATGCAGTGCCTTGCAAAAGTATTCACCCCCCCCCCCCTTGACTTTTTATCTATTTTGTTACATTACAGCCTTAAGTTCAATGTCTTGTTAATCTGAATTTTATGTGATGGTTCAGAACACAATAGTCTAAGTTGGTGAAGTGAAATGAATTTTTTTTTAGAAATAGAAATTGGCACGTGCGTATGTATTCACCCCCTTTGTTATGAAGCCCATAAAAAGCTCTGGTGCAACCAATTACCTTCAGAAGTCACATAATTAGTGAAATGATGTCCACCTGTGTGCAATCTAAGTGTCACATGATCTGTCATTACATATACACACCTTTTTTGAAAGACCCCAGAGGCTGCAACACCAAAGCAAAAGGCACCACTAACCAAACACTGCCATGAAGACCAAGGAACTCTCCAAACAAGTAAGGGACAATGTTGTTGAGAAGTACAAGTCAGGAATAGGTTATAAAAAAAATATCCAAATCTTTAATGATCCGCATCAAATCTATCATAACCAAATGGAAAGAACATGGCACAACAGCAAACCTGCCAAGAGACGGACGCCCACTAAAACTCATGGACCGGGCAAGGAGGGCATTAATTAAAGAGGCAGCACAGAGACCATGGTGGTGGCAGCATCATGCTGTGGGGATGTTTTTCAGCAGCCGGGACTGGGAAACTGGTCAGAGTTGAGGGAAAAATGGATGGTGCTAAATACAGGGATATTCTTATGCAAATCTTGTACAACTCTGTGGACAATTTGAGGCTAGGACAACGGTTCACCTTCCAGCAGGACAATGACCCCAAACACACTGCTAAAGCCACCCTTGAGTGGTTTAAGGGGAAACATGTAAATGTGTCGGAATGGCCTAGTCAAAGCCCAGACCTCAATCCAATAGAAAATCTGTGGTCAGACTTACAAATTGCTGTTCACAAGCGCAAACCATCCAACTTGAATGAGCTGGAGCAGTTTTGCAAGGAGGAATGGGCAAAAATCCCAGTGGTAAGATGTGGCAAGCTCATAGAGACTTATCAAAAGTGACTTGGAACTGTGATCGCCGCAAAAGGTGGCTCAACAAAGTATTGACTTTAGGGGGGTGAATAGTTATGCACATTGACTTTTTCTGTTATTTTGTCTTATTTGTTGTTTGCTTCACAATAAAAAAAAAATCATCTTCAAAGTTCTGGGCATGTTTTGTAAATTAAATGATTCAAATCATCAAACAATCCATGTTAATTCCAGGTTGTGAGGCAACAAAACACAAAAAATGCCAAGGGGGGTGAATACTTTTGCAAGGCACTGTATTATTTTCAATCTACCTATTTTCTATTATATTTTTTGTTAAAAAATATATATATTAATTTATTTAGGAATTGTGGATTATAATCCAGATATCATTTGCAATCCAACAAATGTCTTTATATATTTTGACTGATTCAGATAGATAGATTTTATTTTAGTTATAATTTTAGTCAATTACATTTAAAAAATGTTGTACCATCATAGATTGTATCCATAGATACATTTTAATTGTATATATATATATATATATATATATATATATATATATATATATATATATAATCTTTAGCATTATAATCTTGTTATTTTGGTATTAGTGATTTTCACTATTGACTTATATTGTTTTTTGTTTATTTCTTAGATTACTACCATTTTCCAGTTCCTGGATCTTAGCCCATTGAACCACCATAAAGGACAGACTGCTTGGCTCCAGCCACTGGACTATGTGCATAAACAACTCCATTGTATTGTAATCTGTTTGTCCCATTGTTTGCCAGATAAAGTTAATGTATTCTACTTGAGGTCTGGACCACTAGACATGGAGACCGCATTATGTGTATTTGGAGGTTGGCCTAATGTTCACAGGTGCCAGACAGGATGCCAGACTATTAGACCCCATGTGGAGTCAATCTCCTGTGTTTGTCTGCCACTCCCTGTCATTGTTGTATTGTATACACACCCCTCTGTATCTAACCCCTATAAATCAGTTAAATGCTGACTCACATAGAAATGGCATATTCTCTTATTTACTCCTTTTTTTAACCTGACTGTTTTTTGATATCTGTGAATTATTCTGAACATTTTTAGAATTAGATTATTTTGATTTTGTTATTATCAATAAATGTTATTTTATATAAAAAGTGAACATTTGTCTATAAATTGATATTGAACTCAAAAAGTATTATTCAAATTATTTAGAAAATGTATCAAAATATTTCTGACAAAGTATCATCCATATTTACTTATTCTTGGAAATGATTTAGAAATGTGTACACATTAAAATGTTAGACAATCAATTAAAGAAAAACATACCCATAGCATAACCACTGACTAGCCTGTAAGATTTAAAAGTTATATTCTGAAAATATACAGTAATAACAGATGAGCTAGATTACATTTTTAGCTTTTGTAAGATATTGTAATGAAGGTAGTTAGATATTGCACCCAATGTTATAAAGTATAGTAATATATTACTGTACCTGAAAATGTAAGCCATCAATATGAACATCAGCCCATTCTTCCTCTTCAAATGGAATGTTCCCATTAATGACCAGATTGGCTCTGAATCGTCGAGTCAACTGTTCAATGTTAAATTCTTCTTCATCCTCAGACTCATCTCTAATGCAGAGGGAGAAAAATAACATATGTGTATGATAACATATTTGACCAAGGTTAATAATCACATTAATGTCCATTTCAGCCTTAAAAAGAACACACAGTTTTTAAAGGGACATGGAATTCACCAAAATTACTGTGCATCAATAGATATTAGATTGGAAAAACATTTTTATGAAAGCTGATTACATTTTTAAAACTGGACAAGAATTTACTTTTCTTTTTTTTCCAAGTATCATATGCTTTATCTTACTTTTTAATGGTCCCTTTTCATACTTTCAGCATTTTTTTTATTTTTAAAACCTTTTTATTATTATTTTAGATACATAACACACATGCACATAAAATGTTCCAATATCAGTGCACACAAATTGGTTATAACACACAAAACCATTTTTAATATCAAGGGCTATTAGAATTTCACAAAGCTTCTCAACCACCACAACCATATACAAGGGATAAGAAACATCATTTAGCCATTAAGAGTCTCCCTTATACCTCTTTCTTACCAAAAACAAAGACAAAACAAAACCAACAAATAAACAAAAAAAGGGGGAGGGGGAGGGGATCTCTCACTTCTTTCTCTCCTATCCCGAACAATGCTTACTAATTGGAAAAGTAAAAAAAAAGGGACCATCAACTATCAACTATTCATAGATTGTTCAATTTGAGGGTGAAATCATCCCAAACCTTTCACTTAACAATGTTACTCTTAATCAATTCTGCTGCACAGAAATCTTTATCCAAGGCTCTAATTGGGTTTAATATCGATAACATATCATTCCAAATGGCAATGAATCGCTGTTTCCACTTACAGGCTATAAGCAGCTTACTTATCATAGCTATCTGTATTATAAATGCTTAGTTAGGTCGATTGAGTTCTGAGGGAATTATATAAAAAATAGTAATTTGTGTGGTTGGAATAATGATTTAACCCCTAATTTCTGACATCCTTGCAAAACATTCAGTCCAAAAGGGCTGAATCACCAGACAGTCCCACCATATATTTAATTGTGATCCGGGTTGCTCACATTTCCTCAAACATAATTTATAATTGGATGAAATTATTTTTTCTCAGGAACTAAATACCACCTATTTAAGGTTTTAAAATAGATCTCTTTATGAGAGGCATTTTTCACATAATTATTAGTTATTGAAAAAGCTCTTCTCCAAATCTCTATTTGCAAATCCCATGCTAGTACAATAGAAGAATTAATTTGATACTGTCATTTTTAGTTATTGCTTGTAAAGACCTTGAAGCCATGGCAGCCACAAACATTTGTTCCACTAGTATACTTCTTTAGAGTTTGCTGCAGAGACTAAAAACCCATAGCTGTGGCATACATTTATATTGTACTGGCGACGTGCCAGTCAAAAAATGATGGCAATAGAATTGTAAGGCAGGTAATGCTGTTTGCTACATAGAGTAAGTGTTTTGGTGGTCTGAGATCGTTTGGCGCTCATTGTGAACCTCGCGCTGAGCTCCTTTGGCGAGCCTCTGGGTTGGTGTATTTTTTGTTATCAGAGGCGCTTTTGCGCTTATTGTAAGGTCCACGCTGATCTTCTTTTGGCGCTTATTGCAAGGCTCTCCCCTGGTGTACTTTGTGTCGGTGAAGGTCTTTGTGGTTTTTTGCGATACTGTGGTGTTTTTTGTTGTTGTTTTCTGTATATTTTTTTTTAATGCTAATTAATTAATTAATTAAATCAAAAATTGATATACTTTACTTATTTGTAATTAAAGTATATGCAGCAAGGAATGTGCTGAAGAGCTAACAATCTGTTTTGATGTTCCTGCAGCATACAATGTAGGTTTGCAGTGTTGTTGAGCTGAGGTGTAAGTGTCAGCAATGTGTGCAGTGTGTAGTGTAAATAGGCTGCGTGCGCAAGGGGAGACCGTTTGTGTAGCTGGGTACTTCCACATTCTGTAAGTTAGTGTTGTAAAATGGCGGCGAATGTGTATTTGGTACGCAGATGCGGATGATTTTGAGTGCTTGCTAATGGTTTATGTTGTACCTTTACGGGTTTTTGTAAAAGTCGTATGTGCTTGGTGGTGTTTTACGGCTTTAGGGGTCGTGTAGCCTCGTTTTCGTTTTTTTCGGCGCCCATTTTTTCACTCGCTTAGGGGATTCCCGAGTGTCTAAACTTTTTAAATTGGACTGAAATCAAGGTGAATCCTGTCTTCCAGACGTCCTGGGTGTCCACACTTGCTGTGGGTAAGGTTTTTATTTTATTTTTGTGTGTATTTTGTGTTTTTTTATTGTTTTCCGCTGTGCGAGGGTTGTCCGTTAAGGTCGTATTTTTGCGAGTCCATAATTGATTTTTTTCAAAGTCCCGCAGCTTGTATTTTTTTTGTGTAAGTCCGCAATTCTTTTTTTCTAAGCCCCGCAGCTCGTATTTTTTTGTGTAAGTCTGTATTTAGTCCTTGCGTGTTTTGTGTTTTTTTTCAAAGTCTCACTTCTGTGGGCATTTTAAAGCTTGTGAGGCACTGTAGAGCCTCCACCTCCTCAAATGTGGACCCTCGTGAAGCCTTTGGCTCATTGCAGCCGACGTGGGAGCCGCCACCTCCGCAAATTTGGCCCCTCGCTTCGCAAGGGTCTGCATTTGCGGTCCGAAAGTCGTACGGGGTCGTAGGGATGAGCACCTACAGCGCTCATCTCCACCAGCGCAAAGATCGCCTTCAGTGCTCCTTGCCAGCAACTACAGCCCTCACTTGATAAAGTGTGTGAACATCTATATATCTGGTGTCTATTTAATCAATAGATAATATGATTTGATCTTGTATTATTGTACATGTTCCTTATATGGAATTTGGATGTGATTTTGTCCTTTAAAAATAGATATTATCCATTTTTGTTAAAATAAATAAAAAAATATTTTAGCAAATATTATGGTAAGTATTTTTATGGAGTTTCAGGTACAAACTTCTTTAGCAAACATTAGCGAACATGTATTTTTCTGGAGTAAGACATTTCCGCTACTTGCAAATTGTGTTCTTTCAGTCAGTACATCGTTTTATGGCTTTGTTTTCATGTGTCCATTATCTACAATTATTGTAGTATGTGTTTTTTAAGATTCCACTAGCTGAAAGTTTATGTTTGTTGTATTGCAGGTTTGGTTGTTTTAGTGGTCAAATAACAAAAAATAAAGAGAAGAAATTTAAATATTTTCCAAAAGTGCTTCACAGTAAATAGAGTAAATACCAAAAAACAAAATAGATTCCCCATTTAATATACATGTGGAAAAAGAAGTTAATATATTACACACTGGTATTGCTAACTTATTACGCAGAATCAACTATATACTGTGGTAAAAGGACATAATGAAACTCCCACACACATGTGTGACACAAAGTGTATATATATGTGTATATATATATATATATATATATATATATATATATATATATATATATATATACAGTTGCAAGCAAAAGTATTTGAACCCTTTGGAATGATATGGATTTCTGCACAAATTGGTCATAAAATGTGATCTGATCTTCATCTAAGTGACAACAATAGTCAATCACACTCTGCTTAAACTAATAACGCACAAATAATTAAATGTTACCATGTTGTTATTGAACACACCATGTAAACATTCACAGTGCAGGTGGAAAAAGTATGTGAACCCTTGGATTTAATAACTGGTTGAACCTCCTTTGGCAGCAATAACTTCAACCAAACGTTTCCTGTAGTTGCAGATCAGACGTGCACAACGGTCAGGAGTAATTCTTGACCATTCCTCTTCACAGAACTGTTTCAGTTCAGCAATATTCTTGGGATGTCTGGTGTGAATCGCTTTCTTGAGGTCATGCCACAGCATCTCAATCGGGTTGATGTCAGGACTCTGACTGGGCCACTTCAGAAGGCATATTTTCTTCTGTTTGACCCATTCTGTTGTTGATTTACTTCTATGCTTTGGGTCGTTGTCCTGTTGTAACACCCATCTTCTGTTGAGCTTCAGCTGGTGGACACATGGCCTTAAGTTCTCCTGCAAAATGTCTTCATAAACTTGGGAATTCATTTTTCCTTCGATGATAGCAATCCGTCCAGGCCCTGATGCAGCAAAGCAGCCCCAAACCATGATGCCCCCACCACCGTACTTCACAGTTGGGATGAGGTTTTGATGTTGGTGTGCTGTGCCGCTTTTTCTCCACACATAGTGTTGTGTGTTTCTTCCAAACAACTCAACTTTAGTTTAATCTGTCCACAGAATATTTTGCCAGTACTGCTGTGGAACATCCAGATGCTCTTGTGCAAACTGTAAACGTGCAGCAAAGTTTTGCTTGGATAGCAGTGGCTTCCTCTGTGGTATCCTCCCATGAAATCCATTCTTGTTTAGTGTTTTACATATCGTAGATTCGCTAACAGGGATGTAAGCATATGCCAGAGACTTTTGTAAGTCTTTAGCTGACACTCTAGGATTCTTCTTCACCTCATTGAGCAGTCTGTGCTGTGCTCTTGCAGTCATCTTTACAGGACGGCCACTCCTAGGGAGAGTAGCAGCAGTGCTGAACTTTCTCCATTTATAGACACTTTGTCTTACCGTGGACTGATGAACAGCAAGGCTTTTGGAGATACTTTTATAACCCTTTCCAGCTTTATGCAAGTCAACAATTCTTAATCGTAGGTCTTCTGAGAGCTCTTTTGTGTGAGGCATCATTTACATCAGGCAATGCTTCTTGTGAAAAGCAAACCCAGAACTGGTGTGTGTTTTTTATAGGACAGGGCAGCTGTAACCAACACCTCCAATCTCATCTCATTGATTGTACTCCAGTTGGCTGACACCTCACTCCAATTAGCTTTTGGAGATGTCATTAGTCTAGGGGTTCACATACTTTTTCCACCTGCACTGTGAATGTTTACATGGTGTGTTCAATAACAACATGGTAACATTTAATTCTTTGTGTGTTATTAGTTTAAGCAGAGTGTGATTGTCTATTGTTGTGACTTAGATGAAGATCAGATCACATTTTATGACCAATTTGTGCAGAAATCCATATCATTCCAAAGGGTTCACAAACTTTTGCTTGCAACTGTATATATATATATAAATGAAGAGTGAGGTAATCCAGATGAATAGTCAGAGTATTGCAGTATATACTGATACCCTTTTTATTTGACATATTCAGAAATATAAGCTTTCAAGAGCTTCCTCTCTTTCTCAAGTGTGTTGCTCCAGACTTGATATATACTAGTAATTTGCCCATCAAATCATATAATGTTATCGTGAATTGTCTGTGCTGTCTTTCTGTGTGCTGGCTCTCTCTATGAGCAGTCTATCTCTGTGCTGTCTCTCTCTGTGTGAGCTATCTCTGTGAGTGTTCTCTCTCTGTATGGTCTCTCTCTGTGCAGTCCCTATGTGTGCAGTCTCTCTGTATGCAGTCTCTCTGTATGCAGTAGCTCTGTGTGCAGTCTCTCTGTGTACAGTCTCTCTGTGTGCAGTCTCTCTGTGTGCAGTAGCTCTGTATGCAGTAGCTCTGTGTGCAGTCTTTCTCTCTCTAAGCTCTGTCTCTCTATGCTGCCTTTCTTTCTCTATGTCTTGTCTTTCGCCTTACTTTCCATATATCCCTCTAAGCTCTGTAATCTCCCTCTTTCCTCTTTATCTCCCTCTCTCTTTATCACTCTCTCTCTCTCCTGTCTGTCTCTATACTGTTTATCTTTCGCAGCTTTGTTTTCTCTCTTTATTTTTCTCTGTGCTATCTCTCTAAGGGCGTCATTCAATTGCGATTTGGCCAATTGAATAGGTCTTTAAATAAGCACATAGCATATTTTTTTTTAAAGAAGTTTTTAGTTAGTTAAATCCTTGCTTTTGGATAGATGCTTACTAACTAAAAACTTCTTTAAAAAATATATGTAATGTGCTTATTTAGAGCCCTATTCAATTGGCCAAATTGCAATTGAATGAGGGCCTATGTAATTATCTATATTTCTCTGTCAGATTTTTTTTTTTAGAATTGTGGCGGTCAGCGGTCAGTGGTCCGCTTTAACATTATCTTTCCTTCTCTATCTATTACGTTAACTCAATCTCTAATGTGTGACTCTATCCTTTCTTTTTTCACTCTTTTCCTCTCATTACAACATTGTCCTGTTACACTCGCACACTATTCTGCAGCACACAGCCACGTAATGGCAGCGGTTAGTGGCACTTAGGTGAGCTCTAACTCTATCTCTCTTTCTGTGTCTCTCCTTATGAACTGTAACTCAATATCTAATCTTTCTTTCTCTATCCTTTCTTTTTTCAATGTCTTCCTCTTTACATTCTCTTCCTCTTTTGCCCCGTTAACACTCACACACTGTTGTGCTGCACAACACACTGTGGGTACTGTGTAAATTACACTGTCACGAAAAGGTGGCGGCGTTTAGACACTGCTGTGCATGCGCGCATCCACCAGGGTTTACAGTAAATATAACGCCTGCATAGAATGTACTGTGCAGCCGTGACAGACAGAAGGAACAGGCATAAGGAATTATTATAGTATAGATATATATATATATATATATATATATATATATATATTTATTTATATATATATATATATATATATATATATATATATATATACCGTATATACTCAAGTATAAGCCGAGTTTTTCAGCCCTTTTTTAAGGCAAAAAAGGGCCCCCTCAGCTTATACTTGAGTCACTCTCCCCCCATGTCTCTCTAACCCCCCCCCGTGTCTCTCTAACTCCCCCCCCCGTGTGTCTCTAACCCCCCCGTGTGTCTCTATCCCCCCGTGTCTCTTTCCCTCCCCCCTCCTCAACCTAAACCCCCCTCCTCAGCATAAACCCCCCTCAATCCCCCTCCTCCACCTAAACCCCCCAAAATACCTCCCCCTCTCCCCTCACTTACCTGCTTGTGCTCCGGCCTCCGCTCCTTGACCGGTATATGCTAATGACGCGGCATGCTTGTGACGTCACATGCGCGCTGGCGCCGGGTCAAGGAGCGGAGGCCGGAGCACAAGCAGGTAAGTGAGGGGAGAAGGGGGAGGTATTTAGGGGGGTTTAGGGGGAGGAGGGGGATTGAGGGGGGTTTAGGTTGGGGAGGGGTGTTGAGGAGGGAGGTTGGGGTTGAGGGAGGTTGAGGGGGGAGGTTGAGGGGGGTTGAGGTTGAGGAGGTGGGTTGGGGTTGAGGGGGTTGAGGTTGAGGAGGGGGGTCGAGGGGGGTTGAGGTTGAGGAGGGAGGTTGAGGATGGGGGGTTGAGGATGAGGATGGGGGGTTGAGGAGGGGGTTGAGGATGGGGGGTTGAGGAGTAAGGTTGAGGATGGGTGGTTGAGGAGGGGTTTGAGGATGAGGAGGGGATTGAGGATGAGGAGGGAGGTTGAGGAGAGAGGAGGGAGGTTGAGGATGAGGAGGGACGTTGAGGATGAGGAGGGAGGATGAGGAGGGAGGTTGAGGATGAGGAGGGAGGATGAGGAGGGAGGTTGAGGAGGGAGGTTGAGGATGAGGTGGGAGGTTGAGGATGAGGAGGGAGGTTGAGGATGAGGAGGGAGGATGAGGAGGGAGGTTGAGGATGAGGAGTGAGGTTGAGGAGGGAGGTTGAGAATGAGGAGGGGGTTGAGGAGGGTGATAAGGGAGGGGGGAAGAGACACAGGAAAGGGATAGGGGAGAAGAGACACGGGAGAGAGAGGGGGGACACAGAGGGCACAAGAGGGACACAGGGAACAGCACATTTCCCACCCTCGGCTTATACTCGAGACACTCATTTTACCCAGTATTTTGTGGTAAAATGGGTGCCTCGGCTTATACTTGGGTCGGCTTTAAAAGCCAGTATATAAAATCCATAAAATAAATTGCTTAGTGTTACTGTGTAAATATAACATAAATCAAGGTAATACTTAATTATAATACCCCAGGTGAAAATATGATGGATGTGTATCACCTATACTAGTTAACCGATGTGACTAATGCTGATGTCATCAAGGGGTGTGGTGTGACATCATCAGACGTGTCTTAAAAGCCAGCATTAACAGCAGCCATTGTGCAGTTCAGACACAGAGAGACAGACAGACAGACAGCAAAGTAAGTAAGAGAGAGTGGGGGAGGGAGAGAGGTACAGAGAGAGAGACAGAGAGGGAGGGGTAAAGAGAGAGAGAGACTGAGAGAGTGAGTACAGACCGAGAGTGTGCAGAGAGAGAGAGGGCTCATAGAGAGAGAAAGAAAGTACACATGAGAGAGAGACCGAGCAGAGAGAGACAGAGGGCGCACAGAGAGAGAGACAGAACAGACAATTGAACAGAGCATATCATACCATAATTTATGATGGGCAAGTTACTAGTAGATTTATATTTATGAGGAAACAATATACACAGTATAATGTTCCATAATAAGACATCAATATTAATATCAACATTGTGAAGGAAAACATTGTTGCTCAAAAATAAAATACATAAATATACTAATAAAATCAAATATAATGTATAAATAAATATAATTATTGATTTTGAAACATTTTATTCCAAATGACTCTCCTGTAGTGGGTGTATAAATTCCTTTTTAGGTGTGATATATCTGTAAGCTTTTCAGTGCCCGCACCAAAAGTATCCAAGGGTCGGCATGTTTCATAAAGACTATGGTATAACCGATTACATTTGATGTTTTTGTCCCTGCGGTATGCAATGTATTTTTTTTTATTATATGTGGTCTTGCCAATTTTGGAATTACAGTACTCAAGGCTGTTGTAGGGACTCACAGTTTTGGGGTAGCAGCCTTCTGCACCTAGCAAATAGGAGGCATCCTTCTGGAATCATAGTAGTACAGTCTTATTCCACATGTATATTATATTGGGAACTGTCTCCTTGGCTTAAGTGCATGAAACTATTAATTGCAGGGTTAATTTTTATAGTAAAATTGTATCTTCCTATATTTGTTTTTTAGTGTTTTAGAGGTGACTCTAAATTTACTGTGAAAATCTGATTTGAACCACAGGGTGAGTGAGCACTTTCTCACCTGAAATGAGGTGAGCATTGCTGTTTTTTCCATAGAAAATAGTACATAATAAATAGTGAGATAACGTGAGATGAACTTCATTTGTTTAAAAAAAAAAAAACACATACATTTTCATCTGTTCTGAGCCATAGGTTGCTGACTCCTGCAATCATTCCATTGACTACCCCACATTAAATATAATAACATTACACAAAGAAAAGATCAATACAATAATTTCTGTTTTTATGGATGTTTAAAAAGAAGGCCAAAAAACACCATTGTGCCAGCACTTGATAATGAACACATTACATTTATATCATATACTGGATTTGAAGCCAAGAGTTAATGGACGAATTCCATTTTATATGTATTGTATTCTGTTCTGAAGTACCTGACTAGTAGCCACATTAAATTCCCTCTACTTTGAAAAGGTAACATAGCCCTAAGAGCTACGACTGTTAAATTGGCTTTCTAAAGCTACCCCCTGACGTCTTGCGAGGTAGGGGGAGAAAACCCTACGGGACGTGAGAATTCGACTTGCGAGCTCGCAAATCTTTTGTTCTTTCAAGGCCGTAATTGTTACATTCCAAACTCGCTATTAAATTGCATCAAAATCATTAAAGACAGTAACCCACAAATGGAGCCAAGAAGCCGAAGTGTGCTAGAGAGGACACGCCAGGGGCTAAAAGTCCAATCCATAGCACTGTAAATTCAAATATACACACACTACTGTACTCTTAATAAAAGGGAAAGTGATGTTAGGTATTAGAATTAATAGCACAACATTCTCAGGCTCGCAAATCGGTCCAAAAAATACTTTATTTTCACTTTTATTTCCGTGTTATATCAATCGCGGCATTCAATGTGTTAATACATATAGTGGAACTCGCATGTAATAGAATATCATATTTACGGCTTTATCAATATTGCATTATATCTGGAATGTGGGTCCAATCCTAACTCGTAATTGAAATCTTAAAAACGTTGAAATCCCACCTCCATTTTTCAGTGACTTCATTTTGCCAATGTCTGTTGCCATTAGCTCCATCGCAACCCGTAACTATAGGTTTGACTAATTGATTATGTTCACGGCCGCGCATCCAACGTTTGACAGATGGTTTACGGGTTTGCCTCTCTGTCCCGTAACTCATGCCCTGCTCTAATTTAACAGCTCTGTAACTCTGCAAAATTTCAAGCCCGCAGCTGTTGCGGGTCTCACGTTGCACATACAGGCTTGGAATGTAATGTGGCTATAGATAATGTACAAAATGTTTTTTTAAACAAATTAAAATAAATATTTACATGCTTTAAATTTGAATTACATTATTAAGTTTTGCTTTAGTGAAGGCTGTCATTTTGTTGTTTCTAACAGGATTAGAAACCTGGGAGAACTACAGAAACAAAATAGGAGAGGACTGCCATAGTGTGTATCTATAAATATATTTATTTAGACATGCATTAATATACTACCTAAAATAACATACTCCTTGAAATATTGATGTATATCCAATATGAAAAAGTTTACAGTATGTAACATGAACTAGCACATTATCAAAAAGTTCTTGTGATTCTGCCACATTATTTCTCATGTTTTATTGTTCCTTTTTAACTTTATATTTACAATATAATGGGCACAACACCTTTTTTATCCTCTTATCTCTTGTTTTTGACCAAGTATTTTATTTATGATGCCTGTTTTCTGTTCCATGTGGGTTTCTTATTTCTCTTATTCTCTGTATATTATTATGCTGATATTGCATCTTAAACAGTATTGTTTCTGATTTGATTAAAAAAAAGGTGTATCTCTCGAAAGCTTCTCACTCTATTTAAAATGTTTGTGCAGTAAAAAAAGGTATCACCTTATATTGCAATACTCTAATTATTCATCTGGAATACTGGATACTCATGGCGACTCTACTCTTCACACAGCCATTAAATTATCTCAGCGTGTAAAACCGTAGCCAGTAACGGAGCCCACAAGACTTACGGCTATTAAATCGGGCCCCAAAAAGCAACCCGCAAATGATCATCGGGTTACAGGCGGGAAAACCATACGGGATGTTGAAATCGGAACTACGTTGCCGCAAAGCCTTTGATCTGTCAAGCCCGTAAATGTTACAATTGAAAATTGCTATTAAATTGCTACAAATCCACTGGCGTTCAAACCCGTAAACCCGCAAATGGAGCCAAAAAGCCTAAGGGTACTAGGGAGGACCTGCAAGGGGGATGAAAGGGATGTTAGCTATTAATATTAATAGCATAACATTCTTATGCTCGCAAATCTGCTATATAAAATATTTTTGTTTCATTTCCGTGTTATATCAATCCCGGCAATCATTGTGTTAATACATATAATGAAACACGCATGGACTAGAATATATTATTTACTGATTTATTAATATACTGCATTATATCTGGAATGCGGATCCGATCGTTATTCATAATTGAAACCCGTAAGGCTTTGAAATCTAACCTCCATTTTTCAGTGACGTAATGATGATGATCTCTTTTACCAATGGCTCCGACTAAACCCGTAACTAGGGGTTTGACTAATTGATCATATTTACGGCTGCAAGATTGGTTTACGGGCTTGCGTCTCCAGCCCGTAACTCGCAGCATGATTGAATGTAATAGCTCTGTAAAGCAGCAGAATTTCAAGCCCGCAGCTTTGCCTGTAGCCATTACAGGTTTGGAATTTAATGTGGCTGTTAGTATGGGAATGGGAGGGACCATGGATTCAGATAAAATTGGTATTCACTTCTCCTCTCCATATAACACACTTTAATACAGAAATCAGTGGCAGAGCAAGGGACCATATGGTAGCTCCCCCACCCAAGCTACAGGCACATCAGCAGTCTTAAAATGGAATCCCAGATGACACAATCAGAGTCAGCTAAATATGAATTAGATTGATTTAGAAAGTAATTTTGAATTAAATAAATCAGAACCATCTTAATAACACTAGAATTGCAGATTGCTCAGAATGTGGAATAATCATTAAAACTACAGGAACAAACAAAAGTCTGTCTCAAGTTCTATGTTATCAATGCTGTAAATATATTATCATGAAAGGGACAAGGAAGGTTTTTTGGATTTCACAAGGATATAATATAACTATGTATCTATTCGCTTTTATGTACTTTATTTCATTACAAAGTGCTTAGAACCTATGTGCTTTTCTGACTAAAATCATTCAATTTGAATCTGTTTGCCTTCTGTAGCCCATGTGGCATATGAATACACACACTGTAAAGTGCAATGTTTCAAATTAGCCTGTCAGTGACATTTCTCAAGTAGCATGTTGCAGAAGGTTGCCACTGATTGTATACTATGAGACACTGCACACCCTGTCCTTAGAAGTACACTATTTTCATGATCTACAAAGGGAAGAAAACAGGAACTATGTGTAAGATTTTAGGCAACAAAAACAGAGCTTTTAAGCACTTGTTAATAAATTACAAAAAAGTAAAGAGATACACATATATTGTCAGTGAAATCCAGAACCTTCAGTGACCCTTCAGACAAAAATAGCAGAGGTTCCATATATGATATAATTTAAAACTTTAGGTAATGACAAGTACTTTACCTATGGAATGTTATTAAAGAAATTAACAGTAAAATAAGATTGATGTTTGCTATTGCAAGCAGTTAGTCAGCATTTGTGATCCACCCACTAAAAAGGTTGAAATGTTATGTTAAAGAGATGGTATTATATTTAATTATTAATAATCCCCATAGGCTTTGTTACTGATGCAGTTGGCTGCTCAAAAAGAGGCTAGGCATACTCAGACCTACACGACATCTCTTCTTTTCTCAATTACAATAAAGTTTCAACCTCCTTCTTGTGGATTGATTCCAAAGGGTGAATGACAACTCAACATGGCTAACTTAAATCTTATTTTACTGTATTTACTGTAAATACTTTTATAACATTCAATTGATAAAGTACTCATTATTACCTACAGTTTAAACTATACCACATTTGTAACATTCACCTTGTCACTTTAAGTTTCAAGACATGTATCATTTCTAAAGTAAAAAACAAACATTGATTGACATCTACTCACATAACACTTTCTTACTCTTTTGAAGGCTGTATTTAAATGGATTGGATGAATTCCAAAGCGAATAGCTATAGTCATAGAGATCCTACTGTAAAATTGGTAGTGCAAGGTTGCAGAAAATTTCCATATGCAGCAGCCAGCGGAGGCATAGATTACAACAGATGTCAGTGATCAGTAAAGTTACTAACCCATCAACGTGGGTAATTAGCCTTGTCATTCTGACATGAAGCATAAGACACTGAGAATATGTTTGGACCATGAACACCTAAACAAAGCAACATCATTTTATTATACCTTCCCAGGAGGATGTACTGAGTCAACTTTGCAAAAAAGTCTTTACTATAGAAAGCAGATTAACAGCCTCATTAAATTGGAGCTACGTGTTAACACTTAGCTCGTAACTGTCATCTTAGGGCTATTTGCGTGCTAAGATGCCTCGTAACGTTGCTCGCAGTGGGCTTTGCATGTTAACATGCAGGACAGACGAGAATAGACAACGTGGAGAGCAACTTTGAACTTCGCACACGTAAATCCTT
Organism: Discoglossus pictus; assembly: GCA_027410445.1. Lineage (NCBI taxonomy): Eukaryota > Metazoa > Chordata > Amphibia > Anura > Alytidae > Discoglossus > Discoglossus pictus. The sequence continues at coordinate 220,195,156 of CM050166.1, read as the reverse complement.
TGATCTGTCATGCCTGTAACCGCTAATTGTTTAATTCAGCTATTAGTGGCCACTCACGAGCAAGCACGTAACATGCAAATGGAGACCAGAGGCCAACATGTGCTCTAGAGCACCCGCAAATGGGGGTAAAGTACAATTTGGAGCACTTGTAATGTAAATAAACTCAATCTACTGTACATTTATTATAAGGGAAAGTGATGTTAGGTCTTAGAATTAATAGCACAATATTCTCAAGCCGCAAATCGGCCCAGAAAAATACTTTATTTCATGATTATTTTTTGTGTTATATCGATCCTGGCATTCAATGTGTTACGACATATAATGTAACTTGCATATAATAGAATATCATATTTACTGCTTTATTATTATTGCATTATTTCTGGCCTGTTGGACTGATCACAAACTGGATTTAAAGCACGTAGGATTTGGAAATCTACCCTCCTCTTTCTCAGTGACGTAACACTTACAATCTCTCTTTTCATTGGCTCCATCTGAATTCGTAACTACGAAAATACTTAATTGTTTGCGTGCAAGCATACAAGTCCGACGGCCGCGAACTGGTTTACGAAATAGCGCCTCTCGCTCGTAGCACGCAGCCCTTTCTAATTTAATAGCAACGTAACTCGGCCAAATTTAAAGCACGCAGCCCTTACATGCTACACATACTTACGAGGCTGGAATTTAATATGGCCTTAAGTTAGCAGCAAAAATATGCATGTATGCAGTCTTAATTTGTAGATTTTCTTTCAGAATATTGCTCCCAAGTGTGATGTATCAGGAAAAAAAATACACTGAATCGTTGTCAACAGAGTTTCTTTCTTTAAACTCAAACATAGAAAGGATTGCTCAGACCTGTTTAAATGACTAGTTTATTCTTATCATACATTCAGGCTAAAGCAAGTTTAAAGCCCCACTGTACAATTAAATGTTGCTGCCTCTCCTGAACCCAAGATACATTCATGATAGATTGGTGGATATTGTGTGTGTGTGAGAGAGAGGTTTTAACATTTCTGGATTCAAGTAGGCCGCATTCTGGCGGTGATGGGGAAGGAGTGCGGTGTCAGTTTACTTAGATCCCATTATCTAATTTTACTTTGGTCCCATTATCTTCTCCCTCCTCCCCCACCCATACTTCCACTGCTAAATAAATAAAGACACCCTCATGTACAAGCTCGTAGTAAGTGTTGTAGCAAACACAAAATTGATATTGGGCTTACTTGTGTCATTTTGTCACTCATACTGCTCAATATAGGTGTTACCATTCCCTCCTCACATTCTCATATAGATCCTCCAGCATCTTGTAGAACTAGAACTTGCAATAGAATATGCAAATATGATGTAATTGTTGTCCACATAGCTGTGCAGAGTCCACTTACAGGGGGAGAGTCAGCTTTTATAGTGATTCATGTCCACATATTATTGTACAGCACACAAAATGTTTCCATATTAAAAAAAAACTTAGACTTACATTCTATACAATGTTATTTACATGTATACATACATATTATGTAAGTATAATTAGATTGTATTCATGGAAGAGTTTTGAGTGCTGTATAATAATATATTACACTATATTTGTTGAATAAAGTGCTGCTTTTCTGCTAGGGGATGAAGCACGATTACAGTTTTTTGAAGGTTCCACATGTCATGTTATGAAAGTGGACCTTGCCCCACTATTGGATGGCCCACTCCCAACAGTTGCATCATCTTTCCATGTTCTTTTGGAAATCCAACTACTCAAGATGGAAGATGATCTATGTGAGTGAGAATGTGAGGGGGGATGACTGACCCTACACTTAGCAATATAAGAAACAAAATAAAGCAAGTAAGCTCAAAATATTTCTGAGATGTCACTAAAATGCAATGTGCATAACTATTCACCCCCCTAAAGTCAATACTTTGTAGAGCCACCTTTTTCGGCAATCACAGCTCCAAGTTGCTTTGGATAAGTCTCTATGAGCTTGCCACATCTCACCACTGGGATTTTTGTACATTCCTCCTTTCAAAACTGTTCCAGCACCTTCAAGTTGGATGGTTTGCGCTTGTGAACAGCAATCTTTAAGTCTGCCCACAGATTTTCTATTGGATTAAGGTCTGGGCTTTGACTAGGCCATTCCAACACATTTACATATTTCTCCTTAAACCACTCAAGTGTTGCTTTAGCAGTGTGTTTGGGGTCATTGTCCTGCTGGAAGGTGAACCTCCGTCCTAGCCTCAAATCACGCACAGAGTGGTACAGGTTTTGTTCAAGAATATCCCTGTATTTAGCACCATCCATATTTCCCTCAACTCTGACCAGTTTCCCAGTCCCGGCTGCTGAAAACCATCCCCCCAGCATGATGCTGCCACCACCATGTTTCACTGGGGATGGTGTTCTTTGGGTGATGTGATGTGTTGGGTTTGCACCAGACATAGCGCTTTCTTTGATGGCCTAATAGTTCAATTTTAGTCTTGTCAGACCAAAGCACCTTCCTGCAAACATTTTATATATATATATATATATATATATATATATATATATATATATATATATATATACAATTATAAATATGAGTTGAAGTGGAATCTTTCTCATTTTTGAAAAGACTTATGGCTATGAAGGTTTTTTTTGCCAGGAAGTGTACAATTCATATCATCAAATGGTGGCAGAACAACAATATATGCTTTAACCCTTAAGTTACTAACAGTAGCAGGCAAACCAATTAAACCATAAGCCCTTTAAATATAGAAGAAAAGTACAGTATAGTGATATAATGTAATTAGTGGTAAGCAGTCACCCATCCTGTAACAACATGCTACAAATATTAGACTTGCTAATGCCATAGATGCATCCAACTTTGACCACATATATTTTGTTTCTGCCTACACCATACTAAACCTTTATATTTTAACAGCTTACCTTAAGAACATTAGCTGACTTAAGTGAAGAATACTGGCTGTATTCACTAGCAGGTACTGAGCTTCATTGACCAAAGAGAGTGACGACTGTGAGGCACCAGAGAAACCTGAAAGTACAAAATACATTTATGTCACCATTGACAAGCCAAGAGTACAATAAGCAAAATGAAAGTAGTAATTAAACTCTTAAATTAGGTGTACTATATATTCAAAGCCTCCCAACTTCTGGATCTCTACAATTATAACTAACAGAGTTAAAGGACTGTCTTTAACAGGAATATTGCAATCTTACATAATTACATAGTAATTGAGATTGAATAAAGACGTTCAGTCCATCAAGTTCAACCTGTTTAGATCTCTTCTGATCATTATAATATGTGGATTATTTATTACCTGATAATAATTGTTAATTGCTAATTATTAATGGATCCAGATCTTCTTTTCATTTAATATTGAAATTATTTTTCTAAATAAATGGTTAATACTTTGACATTAGGTCTATACTGTACTTCAGGCATTTTTTCTTGTTTTATGGCATACCTTTTCTTTTTCCATCAGCATATCGACTAACAGTTGATGACTGTCTTATCAGACGACATCTCCGATTCAGAAAATTAGTCAACCATTCAGCAATCTTGTCACCACAATCATAGGTATGCACTCTGTAAAGACAAATATACTGTAACATATAATGATACTTATCTACAGTTTACAGAATATTTTTTTATTAAATAAAGTATGTTTTTATCAAACTTATATTCTTTATTCTTTATGTAACATTGCCATGTGTTTAGGATGCTTACCCGAAACCTTCGGGTGAGTCAGTCATGGGAGATAGATATTGGGGTAACAGAGTCTCACCTTCCAAGATCATGTTCCCTATTTCACTTACCTGTCTCCACACACCTTGTTCTGGCATAGTCGGGTTACTATTCTGCTTTCATCATTCAGTGGTATTTCTATGGATGTCATCCCTAGAAACATGAGATGAAACATACATTAGCTGATGTATTTAGTTATGAAGTGGTACCATGTTAGAAGTGGAAAAAACAGGAAATAAGGTTTCACATTCTACTCCACTTTGTTTTATGTTTAGTTTGTTACTGTCAGCTTTTATCCTTTACAGTGAATATGATTTACTCTGTTTGATAGATAGTTTATTTAGATCTGAAACAATAAGAAATAAGATATCTTACATACCAAATGCTAAGATCTAGGCCCCTATTACATTGTCCAAATTGTAGTTACTGGAGCCCGTAATGTAGCCCACAAAAGTTACTGCTATTAAATTGGCCTCTTTTAGCTACCGCAATCATATTTGCAAGTTTCATGCTGAAAATCCCTACGGTTGTCAAAATCGTAACTCTGACCCACCTAAGCCTTTGATCTGTCAAGCCCGCAAATCGCTAAAATCACAAATTGCTATTAAATTGATACAATAGTCTGTAATAATTCACATTTTTGTTAAGTATGTAACCAAGAATACTAGCATCTATGTTACACATGAACAGAAAGTAATTTTAGAGAAAATCGTCAACTTATAAAACTCTTCTAATGCCATGGGCACATCCATCTTGAACTGCTAACTTGCCTATAGACTGATAGGGAGGGTTATCCTACTGCGATTTGCCAAGGTTGCTACCATTCCTCACGGGTGGCAAATCTTGTTAGAAATAACAGCAAATATCTAAAGCCACTAAAGCAAAATTTTATATAAATAGCTAGAAATTACATGCTGTGTTAATGTATTTTTAACTTTCCAAAACATTTTGCTCATCATAACCACAGGTTATTCAGAAGATCAAGAGTATACTATAAATATGCTGCATGTATTATAAACAAGAATAAAAATAGTAAATGTTTAATCTTTGCTTACCTTTTCTCTGGATTTATGATAGATAAAAAACAGATCCATTGTTTTATTCTAAATATAGTAAGTATTTTCAACTTTGCAATATAATTGTTAATGCAAGTTTGATATTTGACTTACTTCACTTGTCAATAGAGATATAACAAAGTTCAAAGTCATTTACTCTGTAACTAATATAAAATGGCAAGAAATATTCAAACACAAAACTTGCTTTATGGGAAATGATGCAACTAACCTTTACATGACTCTTTATATAACAATGCTAAAGTACTTATTTGAACGTTTAATCTAGTAATATTAAACTGCTATATGTAAAAATTACACACACAGCATTAGATTAGACATGCATTCACATGTTAAAACAGTAACCTAAATTCTGATTGAGACTTGCTCAAAATAGGTTAATTGAAAGTAGGAAGCTAATTAATAATTATAACATAACAATGGTGCATTTGGCTCACAGAGTAATATGTTGAATCTGTTGCTCTCAACAGGGTAATTTAGGGGATGTCTGAAATTTGTATTCAGGTGTATTTAAATATCAGAAATCTAAAACTGGAGGCAATGAACAATATGTGATGACGCCATTGTAAATTACTACAGAAATAATCATAAAATGCCTAAATGTTGTTGACCTTTCTTTCATAATTAGACACTCTCCTGCCAACAGTAATTTTTATTGGTTTATAGTTCATAGTTTGACCTAGATCACATTGGTGTAAATGCATACATCAATTTTTTACCCAAAAAGAGCTACAATGAAATTAGAGATTAATTGCAAGTAAAACTGTTGATAAGGGAATCTTCATTACTGACTTGGCACCTTTGATAGGCCACCTAGGCCAGGTTAAGTCAATTAAAGGACTGCTGTAATGCATTTAAAAGAAAAGGTAATTTGCTTATTTGCTGGTAATGGGCTATTAAAACAGCATGCAGTTAACAATAAAAAAAAGTTAACATTTCATCTAATCTCTTAAACTGTAAATTTTCCCCTCAAGCAGAGCTGCGTATTGCCTGTGTCTATCAGAAGCGTGGTCAGCTCTACCTGTGTCCTGGAGTATCAGGGAGCTTGGAGCAGGCTGGGCTGATGTCACTGCCCTCCATGACATAATTAGCTCCACAAGGTAAAAATCTACTTAAAAAGTAAATGTCAAAAGCTCAGTTGTATAATAGGACCACATAGATGCATTATGTCCTGATACGACTTCCTCCTGACAAAAGCCTATCAGGCTGAAATTTTTTGGATTTTAAACCCTCTCTGTGTGGTAAATCATTGAACCTATTATACAACTGAGGTTTTATCAATTATTTTACTATCCTTGCATGAAATAAAGATTTATTTTTTATTTACTACACCAGAAGGTCTTGTTTTGCTCTCCTCCCTTCTCCTCCCTTCTCTATTGTTTCCCAGTTCTTGAGTCTGCGACAGAGGACTTGATCACAAGGCCTGGAACTGATATTTTACTGAACCAGACAAAAAAAAAACACTTTGGAGAATAAGGACGTTGGATGGGTCTTTTCCTAATGCACTGTGTGTTGTAGACAATACCAATATCATTGCACACAGCACTTTATTTTTATATTTTTAGAAAGTCCTGTAAATCTTGTGCTTGTATTTAAAAAGTGTTGATAAATTTATGTAGATCCCAGACTTTATTTAATTTATCTTATTAATGCTAAAAATGAATCCAATCAATTAAATGTATTATTGCAGTTGTGGCTTTAGGGTACAGCTGTGAATGATGACAGTGGATGGTAGTCTATTTCTCTGGGGTTCTTCTTGTAGGTGGATGAAGTGTCCATTTCGTATCATGTTACATTGAGGAGGGTTATAATGCAATAAGTAATATGGTTGAAACTTTCATATATCAAAAAAAAAATGCATCATATTTAAATAACAAAAAAAATACAACTACTGAAAAAAATGACAATTAAAATCCATATAAATAAAAATTCAATAAAATAGCTTATAACTGTTAGGTTTTGGAGGGATGCTGTTCTAAATATATTTACAATATAATGAATGTTAAGACAACTACGGTATATATTTTGCTTTAAATGGCTGTTTGCTAAGCTTTAATATGTTATATTTGAATACTGCTTGCTTATATATTTTTAAAATGAAGGTGCTTTTGGAAAAAAATATCTCTATAGTAATAGAGTAAACAGAATATGTTTAATTCCAGAAGGTGGCACCAGATAATAATACAAAACCAGGAGCTTGAGCCTTTGCACCTTAAAAATAAAGTGATGGAAAATATGAGCTTCACAGAATATGTTTACATGTACGATTTACTCAGGCAAATAAATTAGCTATTAAAGCTGCCTTTTACCACTGGAGGGTTGCAGGGAAATGTAAATAAAGTCATAAGCGAATTCACGTAGAGGGACAATATTTATGAAACTGCATTAATCCTTACTGACTCCCATACCCCATTCATATAAATGGGTCATTAGGTACCTTAAGGCTTAAGACCATTTAATAAATTACATGCCGTAATGTCAATGTCATGAGGGAATAAGGGTTGTGATATACAGATTTTTACATTATTCATTACCTCACAACAAATCACACTGACATATGGCATATATTCTTTATGAAAAAGCCAGGATATATTGGAAGAAATATTAACTGAAAATATGATAAATGGATTTTACACACATTAAAAAATGTTTTTGTAGATTCCTAAAACATTATTTCTTCAGCTATAATATATTTATATTGAAACAATTAGACAAATGGAAAAGGTAATTAAAACAATGATACATTTTGTACTGCACTGAACAGTGTTATTTTTATCACTTTATTTATTAGCTTTTTAATTTATATACAAGTAACACATGAACTCAGGGTCCTTTCGCGTTATGAATCCGCACAGAGTCTGAGCGATGCCGTTGAACGCTGTGCCAAATTATTCCCCCCTCCGAATTGGCGCAAAAGGCGAGTCCACAGAAAAGGCCTTGAGCTATGAGAGGCGCACCGGAGGCCTTTGAGGGCAGAGTGACCGTGCTGAACATAGCGATGGCCTCGCTGTTTATTCAATGTTGTCAAACAATGAGCATCACATATATAGTTGTCAGTTCAAGGACGTTGGTGTTGCGAGCCTGCCAAGGGGGCAGTTGAGGCACGAGGAACATAAGCTGCAAAGAGCGCCAAAGGTGCTCATTGCACTGCGAGCCTCGCAAAGCGAGGCGAGCAGTTGAGGCATGCGGGACAGGCTGCAATGAGCGCTGAAGGCGCTCATTGCACCGCGAGCCTTGCGAAGCGAGCAGTTGAGGCACGCAGGACTTACAACCCGTAAGACTTAGAACCGAAATCTGGAAAGACCTAAAAAAAACAACAAATATCCATCAAATTTGCTGACACACTCACACACAGCACAGTGGGAGAGCCAGGAAGCCTGTGAGTGAGGTTGCAAGTACATTTTAGGCATATTTGTCTTTTTTTCACGATAGAAAATCGCCGAGGAAAAAAATAACTGCCGAAAAAACAAAACACCATGAAAACAAGGCAGAAGGACGGAAAACTAACTTGAAGGACATAAAAATGAGCCCTAAGCAGTAACACTTAACGAAAGCCAGTAACACTTAATCCAAGCCACTAACATTTAACACAAGGCAGTAACACTTAACGCAACCCAGTAACACTTAACCCAAGGCACTAACACAACCAAACACAGTAACACTTAAGCGCAAGGCCAATAAACTACACAGGGGGAGAGCCTTGCAATGAACACCGAAGGCGCTCATCATGGGGCGATGAGCGCAGAAGGCGATCATTGCAATGCAGGAATGCAGGAAAGTTGAGGCTCGCAATGAGCACCAAAGGTGCTCATAGGAGCAAAAGCCTCACATTGTGTGGCAAACAGCATTGCCAGCCTTACAATTCTATTCCCGTCGTTTTTGTCGGACAATTTCCTGGTTAATATATATGCATGCATGAGTCACACTCGTCTGCCAATGAAATCTACAGATAAGTGTATGCTCTGTGCACTCCCTGCTTGTTTCAATAAAATTTAAACACGTTCTATTTAAAGGGCCATTTACCTCACTGTAAGTTCTCTTCATGGGGTGAAAGAGCACAGGATTGTATGTCAAAAATATCTATATTTTAATTACACTAATAACAAATAAAAAATTTAAAGTTTTAAATCTGTTTAGAAGCACGGTCTATCCTGCCTACTGGCAGTTTCATGATTAATAACAGACAATCACGACTCATGGTGAGGACTCTGATTGATAGCAGTTTTTCCATGACTTCAGGACTGCACTCCAAAGTTAACCCACAGCTGACCTGTTTAGAGGATTTCAGCATTCCATGCTCTGCACAAATTGATTTGGTAAGGGTTAACTCTATTTTTTTATTTTGCTCGCTACACAGAGCTGAAGCTGTGGGTCTGGCTGTGGGCAGTCAGTGACAAATGTAAACACAGACTTGAATTTGCAGTAAAAATGCACATATTTCAAAAATTCAAAAAGGATTTCAACATACTTTGAGGAAAACTTTACTGTGATATATTGTCCAAATTGTGCTTTTCTAAGTGGCCCTTTAATAATTTTTCATGAAAAACACAAGGTAATTCTTAAAACATGATTTTTAAATGCATGAAAAAAAATGTGTTTTGTGTCCCTTTAATGTTTCTTTTATGCAGGTAGATTTAGATATGAACAAAAGTATTTTTTTTGTAACTTCCTATTTAAAGACTTTTATAATACATAATGGAATGCCTTTACCTCAAAAAAAACCTAAAGATCAATTAGAAATATATGACAAGTCATTTTAGTCAATTCAATTAGCCTATTTTTTTACTGCAATCTAGGTGAGTTTAAAAAAAAATGTATACAATATTTTTATAGCAAAAAGTGAAGCATTTACAATTCTTCTTTACAAAATAATTCAGAAATTGCTATATGCCTCCTATTGGTGTAGATTAACTAATTAAGTCTGTGAAAAGCTATACTAACTCACACTGTATTTCAGCTCCTCACTGTTTCCCCCTTAACAATATCTTAGGTCAATACTGTATTGGTAATCTCAGTTGTGTTTTTGACTACAACACACCCCTAAGATGCATCAGGATAGATTACTTGGAAACAGAGCTTAGTGAATACTTTGAAGAGATGAGGTAAATTTATGCAACACATTACATCACATTCAATTGCAGTCCATTGATATGTCTTAAATCTACCCCATTATCCCTTAAAGGACCATTGCACCTTAAAAATAAACAGTGTTAAAAGTAAAGTACATGCATACCTATACTTAATTTATAATGTTTAAATTATATAATGCTAGTAGTTATACTTTAAAACTTTTACTTTGTTTAGATTTCTGTCAGTTGCGCCGTTCTACTTAGCTCTGCCCTTTTTGCATAATTAGGGGCAGGGCAGCTGTAGCAGAATTTCTGCAGTGTGCTCCAGTGTCTGACTGGTCTATATCAATCACACACAGCAGGAAATCTGTTACAGCTGCCCGCCCCTAAATATGCAACAGAAACAGAACTAAGTGTCACAGCACAACAGGCAAAAATGTATAACAGAAAGAGCTTGAAATTATAACTACTAGTGTAACAATGTTTAAACATTATAAATCACGTATAGTCATGCATGTACTCTCATTTTAACAGCTTTTATATTTAGAGTAAAAAGCCACAATATAATGTGTAATAATGTGTGACTATGCTTAAAGTCCCCTTCTTAATTGCTATCTTGTCATGGTGGAGGGGCTTGTATACTTAAATTAAGCTGTGAGATATACCATGTAGGGTCACCCAATATGCAGGTCATGGCAGAGAGATCAGACAAATCATGGTACACTGGAGAAGGAACCTGCAACCCACTCCAGTAACATTGCTAAGATAACTTTATGGACAGGTACAACCAGAGACATAACCAGAAGATGAGCCCCTCAGGTCAGAAGGTGCCTACCACATTAGTGAGGAAGAGCAGAGGGTGAGTACAAGTACCACCAGATCTAATGAAGTGGTTGGGACAAAGCCAAAAGGATACCCAGCTGCAGATGGTTCTGGAGGGGAAGGAAAGTCTGCTGCTGCAAAGAACAATTCAGCATAGGAAACCGAAATAGCTATTAACCAAGGCTAACTAGACGTGGCCAAGAATGAGATAACAAGGTTAAACATTGATATCCTGGGAATTAGTGAACTTCTACTGTGGTCAAGTATACCACAGAAGATATGAAATAGCCTTCACAGTCAATCAGAGGGTGGCCAAAGCAGTGCTCTATTACAACTCAAATGACAGAATGATTTCAATTCAAATTCAAGGCAAGCCATTTAACATCACAGTGACCCAAGTCTATGCTCCAACCATAGAGGCTGAAGTTAGTTCCAAGAAGAAATTCAACACGTCATAGACATTTTAAGTCTTGGAGTACAAAATGAAGCAGGTAAGAGATTAGTAGAATTCTGTCAAAATAATTATCTGGTCAAAGCAAACACCCTCTTCCAACAGCCTCCGATACAACACAACACATGGACAAATCAAGACATGCAACTGACTGTGGCTCTGACCATGAGCTTCTTATTGTAAAATTGAGAATTAAACTGAAGAAAAGAGGAAAAACCATCAGACCAAGCATATACAAAATAAATAATATACCTTGTGAATATGCAGTGAAAGTAAAGAATACATTTAAGGGACTAGATAAAATGCTTGAAAAACCTTGGACCAAAGTTTGCAACACTATCCAGGAAACAGCAACAAAGAATATCCCTAAAACAGAGTAAACTAAGAAGGCAAATCTGATGAAGCTTTGAAAGTTGCCCAGGAAAGAAGGAAAGTGAAAGGTAGGTGAGAAGTGAAAAGATTTTTCCAACAGAATACAGAATTCCAGAGGATAACAAGAAGAGACAAGGAGACATTCTACAATGAGTAAGTAATGTAAAGAGATTTAATAAGATAACAGAATGGATAAGTCAAGAGATCTCTTCAAGAAAATTAGGAACCTAAATGGCACCTTTCATGCCAAAGTGGGCGTGATAAAAGCCCAAAATGGTAGGGACTTAACAGAAGAAGATCAGCTAAAGAAGAGGAGGCAGTAATACACTGAAGATATATACAGGGAGGATCTTAAAAGCAGTGGTGACCTCAATAGTTTTTCCAATGAGCTGGAGCCATACATCTTGGAGAGCTAAGTGAGATGGGCCCTAGGATGCCAAGCTGATAACAAAGCTCCACGAGTTGATGGAATCACAATTGAACTATTCAAAATTCTAAAAGATGATGCTGTGAAAGTGTTACTTACCTTATGCTAACAAATTTAGAAAACTCAATAATGGCCAATAAACTGGAAAAGGTCAGTCTACATAAAAAAAGACAGTGCCAAACAGTGCACTCATTTCACATGTTAGCAAGGTAATTCTTAAGATCCTACAAGTTTGACTCCAGCAATATATGGACCAGGAACTACAAGATGTGCAAGCCAGGTTCTGCAAAGGACTAGGCACAAGAGATCAAATTGTCCAAATTCGATGGATAATAGAGAAAGAAAGAGAGCTCCAGAAAAATTATTTACTTCTGCTTCATAGGGTATTTTAAAATGTTTGACTGTGTGGATCACAACAAAATATGTCAAGTTCTTCAAGAGATGGGAGTACCAGATCATCTCATCTGCCTCCTGAAGAATCTGTATGTGAACCAAGAAGCCACAGTCAGAACCGAACATGGAACAACAGAATGGGTGAAGATTGGAAAAGGTGTGCGACAAGTTTGTATTTTGTCACCTTATTTATTCAACTTATACACAGAGTACATCATTCTTAAGGCAGGACTGGATGAATCCAAATCTGGAATCAATATTGCTGGAGGAAATATCAACTACCTCAGGTATGCCGATGATACTACTTTGATGGCTGAAAGTGAGGAGGAACTAAAGGACCTATTGATGAGGGTGAAACAAGAGAGTGCAAAAGTTGGCCTGCTGCTCAACGTTAAAAAGACAAGGATCATCGCAAATAGCAATCTCACTTTCTGGCAATAGACGGGGAAGAAGTGGAGGCAGTGACAGATTTAATTTTCCTGGGATCCAATATCTCTTCAGATGGTGACTGTAGCCATGAAATGAAAATACATTTGCTTCTGAGGAGCAAAGCTATGGCAAGCTTTGACAGGCTAGTAAAAAATAAAGATATTAGACTATCAACAAAGGTCTGCATACAGTAGGTAGAACTATGGTATTACCAGTAGTAAATGATTCACTTTTTGTGTTAGAACTTTTTTACCATAAGGTGTTAAGTTCTACTATTTATTAAGATACATATAAATTGATAGAGTCAATTCAAAGACAATTAAAGAACACCTTTTTGTGTTTTTTTTTGTTGTTGCCACAAACTAATTTTGTTAAAAAAACATAATCTTTATTAATAAATTCTTTAAAAACTTTATTTTAAAAATTTCGGACGTTTTAAAACTGAGGTAATATTCTCAGTAAATTATTGGTGTCACTTGCTCAAGAATTTATTTGATTGCATTAATTATATTACCATATAATTATTTTATTTACTTTGAGGCTAAAGAACAGAAGTTTTTAAGTTCATTGATCAATTGGTTTATAATATGCTTACATGCCAATAATATTTGTGCTGATTCTTTTATAAGTGTTTGTATTAAAATGTATTACTAATTTGTCACAAAAGTGCTTAGTGCTTTCACAAAGTGCTATAGTGCCACTCAACATACACTACAACTATTATATGAAAATAAAAAGTTTTGGGAAAAATGCCTCATTTATTTCATACTTTTAAACAATTGAGAATGTTATTTTATACCTCATGGATGTATTAATAAACATCCATTACCATTACTTTGTTTTGTGATTTACTATAACATAACACCTTGTGGTACTACCTTTATGTGTCCACCACAATTACCCAAATTTACCTCGCAGATGTTACACTGAACAACCACTACCATACCTTTGGGCTATTAATTTAAATCATGGATGTATAAATAAACATCCATTACTTATACCCCTTATTACCTCGTGAATGCTACAAAGGACATCCACTACAGAAAGCTTTAAAATGACTTATATTGCCCAATTGTCTAAATACCTCTGTTGTCTGGTTTTATTATTTCTGAGTTCAATAGTTTGCCCCCATCATGCTGGTTTCTTGTTCAAGATCTCATATTATTCTATTGTCTTTAAGTCTTGTAATATATGTTCAGCTGCATGCTGCGCTATTTGGACGCTTGGAAGTGACGTCACAAGAATGCGCCCGACGCACGTTTCAAGAGACAGTTACGTCTATCTCATCAGTAGTAACATACGAATGTGAAAATTGGAACATAAAGAAGGCTGAGGAATTTAAGCCTTTAATTGGTGGTGTTGACGAAAACTACTTAGGGTCCCTTGGATTGCAAAAATATCCAATAAATCAGTACTTCTGGAAATAAAACAAACTGTTCACTGGAAGGTATGATCATGAGGCTGAAGCTCAAATATTTTGGCCACATAATGAGAAGACAGGATTGCCTAAAGAAGACTATAATGCTGGGAAAGATTGAAGGCACAAGAAAAAGGGGATGACAGAGGCAGAGATGGATAGATGAGGTCACTGGAGCAATGAAGTTGATGGAGATAAGAGGAACAGTGACCGAGAGAGGCACCTACGTGCTGCGGTCCAAATGGTCACAGAGAGTAGGTTGTGACTAAATGACTAAACAATGCTGAAAGTAAAGTAAATTAATCAGAAGAAAAGTACTTTTACAGCACTGATCAAATGTTCTTAACATAACAGAAGAAAACAACAATAGGAACATGAAATAGGCAGACTCAACTGAAATTTTAAATAGTAGAAGAAAGCATCATTAAAAACAACGGCCTGGTGAACAGAAATAATTGTGCAGTTAATAAATAAAAAAATAATATACAGTGAGACTGTGTAGTGATACAAATATGTCCATGGTTACAAACTAAAGCACTGCAATACACAGATAGTCTGTCAATTGTAGAAAGAAAGAAAGGTAAAAGACTAAAACTTAATAACACCATAACACTACGATATAAAAAGATGGAAACTTGTACGCCAGTTAGCTCGTCACGTTTATTTTTCAAGACAGAACACATTTACATGTATTACATAGTTCCATCTAGGGAGAGTTTCTAAAAAAAAAATGTGCAGTTGGCAGGTAGAACATTCAGCACATTTACATCTTTTTATATAGTCTCAGTGGTGGATGAGGTCTTGGCATACTAGATCTATTCCATATGAAGTGAGAATAAATTCATTATAACCAGATCAAATGTTAATATTTCAAAGTCAGTCCTTTTATTCACATATAGAAATGGAGGGGTTTAAAAATGCAAATCTCAATTCTTACATAACATCGTAAACCAATACTATTGTATGTATTCTGGTGAGTGCAACTGTATATATTATCTTAAGAAAAGTACAAACTGCCTAAGGGCATTACAACTTCTGAAGTATCTGAAGGTATGAGTATTGTCCATATTTTGAGGTTAAGTTAAAACAGTAGCTTGTACAGCTCACTCTTGTTCACTTGTACACTGTGATATCTCTGAGATCATCCTAATTTTCTGCAGAATTAGCAAATTCTAAAGGGCTCTATATAAGCACACAGCATATTTTTTTACAGACGTTTTTAGTCAGTGAACTTCTATCTAACAAAAAACTTCTGTAAAAATAGACATATTCTATATGCGTATATAGAGCCCTTTAGAATTTCCCGAATTGCAATTTAAAAAGGCTGTTGATGTTTTAATTTGGCATTGATCATTAATTTTCATATTCAATAATTAAAAAATATTCCAATATTAAACTTGTTTTCAAAGATCAGATTCAGCTGCTACTCCACCCATTATAAGGTCAGTGGGGAGGTGGCTTTGTCTTGTAATAATGTTCAGGCACAAAGTGTAATAATAATCACTAAATGGAAATTTTCTTAATGATTAGTGCATAATTAAAACAACTTTCTCCTCTTGTTGGCTATTATAGTGATCCTTTAAAGGGCCCATAAAATCCTCTGATTATATTATGCTCTTTTAAGGACCGTCATTTAAAAACTGGAAAAATGTCTTTCAGAAAAGAAAATAGATTAGATAAGACCACTGGAGAAGTATTATAAAACATTTTCTTTTGAAGAATTAAACTTGATAATGTGCAAAATGTTTTTAAAAGGTAAAAACAGAGCCTTTAGTCAATTACCTATAATTACCCATTATATGCAGCTAGCGACTTGCCCTTCAAAAAATGACGGTCAATAAAGTTTGAAGCCATGGGAATGCCATTTGAGACATAATTGAAACCGTTTTATACTGTGAGGACCTTCGGTGCTCACTGCGAGCCTCTCATGTCATGTAGTTTTGGTCCTCTGAGAGAGATATATATTTCTATGTATATGTAGTTAAGTAATAATTAATTATTTCTGCAATAATTGTTTGTATTTACCGTCTGCATAGAATATACATTTTGAGTGTTAGTGCCCTGCTTATAAAGTGTAATGGATGTTTAAACAGTGCATTCTAAATAGGCTGCACGCGCGAGGTAAAGCCGTTGGTTTATTGTGTAAAGCGGCATTGTATAGTCGTAATGTTATTAATGTGGTACGCATCTTGTGAGCATATTCCGGCTTTTGTAATAGTGTATCTTGTAGGTCGTAGTGTGATGTGTAAAGTACTACACGTTTTGCAGTGTTTTCCGCATTCCAATGTCGTGTAGCCTCGTTTTTATTTTTTCAGCGGCCATTTTTTTCCTCGCTTAGGCGATTTTCGTGCGGCGAAAATTGTCTAAATCAAGTTAAATTTGCGTTCCAGATCACTCATAGACGTCCTGGCTGTTGCCCCATGCTGTCTGTGATGTTTTTGTAATTTTTTTAGGTGTAGTTAGTGTTTTTAGGGTTTTTGGTTCTGCCACTAATTTTGTAATTTTTTGCGTCTTGTATCTTTTTTTTCTAAGTCCCGCGTCTCGTAAGTGCTCCGATTTCGCCTTGCTATGCGAGGCTCGGTGGCAATGAGCGCCTTCGGCTAGGCTGAAGAGCTAATCTGTTTGTATTTTGCGTCTGCATACAATATACATTGTGAGTGTTAGTGCCCTGCTTATAAAGTGTAATGAATGTTTGAACTGTGCATTCTAAATAGGATGCGTGCGCGAGGTAAAGCCGTTGGTTTATTGAGTAAACCGGCATTGTATAGTCGTAATGTTAATAATGTGTTACGCGTCTCGTTCCACCTCACTCACAGACGTCCTGGCTGTTGCGTCTCGTATCTTTTTGTTTCTAAGTCCCGCGTCTCGTAAGTTCCCCCGAGTTTAACGGTTCGCCTCGCTAAGTCGTACGGGCCACGCAAACAGCGTGACGACGATTCATAGTTAGACAATTATAATATGTGATTATCCTTTACTGAGTCAAACAACTAGATATACATTCATCTCCCACAGTTTTTTTTATGACCACTACAGTGATTTTTTAAATATTGTATTTTAAAAGTGAATGAATATTTATATACTAGGAAATTGCCTGTCAAAAAAACTTTCCTGCTTTGCGCATATGGCGTGCCTGTTGGTCTAAGTGTTACTGTCTTTGCCCATGTGTATTTTCTAAGTCCCACATGCCTGGCTTTGCTCAGCCTCATTTTCATCCAGTTTCAGAATTTTTAAGTTTTTCATCCGCCATTTTTTTCCTTGCTTAGCATATTTTGTACTTAAAAAAAAAACCAAATATGGCTTAAATTTGCTTGCAACCTCACTCCCAGGCTTCCTAGCTCTCCCCCTGTGCTCTGTGTTATTATTTTTGTTAAATTATTTTGTTTGTTTTTCGGGTTTTTAGAGTTACGCGCTTGGCTTGCAGTTGCGACCCTCGCAGTAGCATTGCGTGAAACTGCTCACCACCTAAGTCCTGCGTGCCTCAACTGCGCCTTTGGCGCTCATTGCAGTCTAAGTCCTGCGTGGTCAACGGCTTTGCTAGGCTCGCAAAGTGTGACCAACATTGTAAGCGTTCCCAACACTGACAACTATTTATGTGATATAGAGAACAAAATAAATAATGACATTTATTTAAATAATTTATCATTTACAGCATACAAGCTATCCCAGCTAGTTTTTGTTTACTTTTGCTTTAATAAATGTAATAAAGAAAAATGAAGATCATTAAAAGTACAGTGCCATATGCCACATGAGACAGAGTGCAGTTCTTTACAGGCTTGTTGCTTACTGACCTTTTGCCTCAATTATCATGATGCCTTGGCGCAGATCAATAGATGGATGAATAAGACACAACTTTGGTTCCTGCTTCTGACTAATACAAACTCCATTCTCGTTCACAATCATCCAATTTCGATCAAACAGTAAACCTTGTTCTGCTACAGGCCACTCGGTAACCTGACAAAAAGGAGAAAAATGGGAAGCAGAATAATTATTTAGTATATCTCCCAGAGCAAGAAACAAGCTAATCAAAGGCAAGACCTGGATTAAAATAGTTTCAAAACTAACCTAAAACTACTGCACAGTCCAAGCTAGAGACAATTAACGATTAACAGCGAAATATTACTAAAGTCAACCAATATAATCTAATAGCTAAATTCTAATTATTCTATTTTAACTTATTAGGAATCTTGACTGTGTCACTGTCATGCATTATTTTTACCATTTCACTGTAATTATTTTGATCCATCCAAATAATTAATACATTTAAAGACAACATTCATGCATATCATCGTTTATCATTTCTTTTTTCTTTTTCTACCCTTGTGTTCAATATATAAATAATCTGTTGTTTAGAAATCTTTTATACGTGGGTGATTTGTCATCTGACTGGTACTGCCCTCAATTTCCAATTTACTGGATGAGTGTGACCTGAGCTGGCATGTTTCATACAGAAAGCTTTACTGTTATTGACATTCATTAATTTATTCCACATCACTGTGCTGTGTACCATATGATGCTAGGTCAGTATCCAGGCCATACACCTATTTCATCATGCATTATTTAACAGAGTCACAGCTAAGGTGCACTTATCATTAACTTGGCAAAAAAAGCAATTAAAATCTTCAAAGAGAGACATTTCAAATAGTTCAACAGTATTTAAATGTCATATTTCTGCTGCAAATGTATTTTTAATGATAACATTTCTTTGTAATGTAAATCAGTCTCTTCTCAATTATAACATGTTAATCAAGCTATTGCTCAATTAGTAAGTGACAGTTTACTAGTTTACCAGCATTTATACTACTTGTAGTATTGTCATTATTATTATCATTAATGTATAATGCAATAATATTACATATTTCAGAGCACAGCAGGGTAGAGAGAGAATACAAATAATATTATACAATACAATGCAAAACAAACTGACACAGCAGCTAGTGAGGTCTCTGCTCCAAGGATTTTGAAGGGTATGAAGAAAGTACTGCAGAAATGTGATTCATTCACAGTAGGAGCTCAGTGGTATGTTTCCAATAGATGCTTTATATAGTAATTTTCTGTGATAAATTGCACTCACGAATGCATACAATTGTATTGAAGCTTCAAAGAATAAGATAATAAAAGTTTGTGTATTTGTACCAGAAGAGGTCTTGGCCCCCTTGTAATTATATTGTCCATTTAAAAGAGTATGTTTTACACTTTATACATTTTTCATGGCATTTAATAAATTACCGTATATACTCGAGTATAAGCCAAGTTTTTCAGCCCTTTAGGCTAGAAAGGGCCTTCTCGGCTTATACTCGAGTCACTCCCTCCCCCCCCCCCCCCCCTGTGTCTCTCTAACCCCCCTGTGTCTCTCTAACCCCCCGTGTCTCTTTCCCTCCACCCTCCTCATCCTTAACCCCCCCATCTCATTCTAACCCCCCTCATTCTAACCCCCCCTCATTCTACCCCTCTAAATACCCCCCCCCCTCTCCATTTCCCCTCACTTACCTGCATCTGAAGCTCCTGCTCCGGTCTCCGCTCCTCCCGGCGTCATGACGTGGCGCCCATGTGACGTCACGCCATTAGCAAATACCGGGTGCTGGCACCCGGTATATGCTAATGACGTGGCGCGCATGTGAGGAGGAGGAGGGGGGGTTAGAATGAGGGGGGGGTTGAGGATGAGGAGGGAGGTTGAGGAGGGGGTTGAGGTTGAGGAGGGAGGTTGAGGATGGGGGGTTGAGGATGGGGGGTTGAGGTTGAGGAGGGGGGTTGAGGAGGGAGGTTGAGGAGGGAGGTTGAGGATGGAGGTTGAGGACGAGGAGGGAGGTTGAGGAAGGAGGTTGAGGAAGGAGGTTGAGGAGGGAGGTTGAGGAGGGAGGATGAGGAGGGGGGTTGAGGATGGGGGTTGAGGATGGGGGTTGAGGATGAGGAGGGAGGTTGAGGAGGGGGTTGAGGATGAGGAGGGGGTTGAGGATGAGGAGGGGGGCTGAGGATGAGGATGAGGGTTGAGGTTGAGGAGGGGGGTTGAGGTTGAGGAGGGGGGTTGAGGTGGAGGAGGGGGTTGAGGATGAGGAGGGGGGTTGTGGATGAGGAGGGGGTTGAGGTTGAGGAGGGGGTTGTGGATGGGGGTTTAGGAGGGCGGTTGAGGAGGGGGTTGAGGAGGAGGGGGTTGAGGATGAGGGGGTTGAGGATGAGGAGGGATGATGAGGAGGGAGGTTGAGGATGATGAGGGATCATGAGGAGGGAGGTTGAGGATGAGGAGTGGGGTTGAGGAGGGAGGTTGAGAATGAGGAGGGGGGAGGAGACACAGGGAAGGGAGAGGGGGAAAGAGACACAGGGAAGGGAGAGGGAGGAAAAGACACAGGGAAGGGAGAGGGTGG
Organism: Discoglossus pictus; assembly: GCA_027410445.1. Lineage (NCBI taxonomy): Eukaryota > Metazoa > Chordata > Amphibia > Anura > Alytidae > Discoglossus > Discoglossus pictus. Next base: position 220,174,625 of record CM050166.1, on the reverse strand, counting down.
AAGAGACACAGGGAAGGGAGAGGGGAGAAGAGACACGGGAGAGAGAGGGGGACACGAGGGGGACACAGAGGGCACAAGAGGGACACAGGGGGCAGCACATTTCCCACCGTCGGCTTATACTCGAGTCACTCATTTTTCCCAGTATTTTGTGGTAAAATAGGTGCCTCGGCTTATACTCGTATCATAATTTACATAAAAAATGGGGATAAAAATACACATCTGTTGCAGTTCACAGATCCGCAAAATTTCCTGTTCCTCTTTAATAGTACGAAAGTGGAGGGAAAAGAACAATCTTGCGTTTCTCACCTAAATTATTTTTTTTCTACTCTATATATCACTTATTTTTCATACAAAACACATTTTGTATTGTGTAAAATATGATCCTTTAATCATTTCAGTACCAGGGGTTCGGTGGCATTTTTCTGACCCAAGAGGTAAGACACATTTTCAACATTTTGCTATGAATCTGTTAAGACTGGATTCCTGGGAGTCCATTTTTATGCACTCCTGGAAAACTATATATTTTTTTCAGTACAAGTTGAGCTTTCTACCAGTATACTCATTATAGGATTTTATGTAAAATGAAAAATACTGTAATAAAGCTAGAAATAAAATGAAAAATATGATTTCTCTTTTGTTTTGTCCTTTGTACTTTGACAAAAAACAATATAAATCAATGCAATTTTAGATAATAATAAAAGACCTGGATCTCTTGACTATCATAATACACTAATATGGTTAACAATGCATGGATTAAAGACAAACAAACGTCATTCACTGTCATCAACATAATCCTATAAAAATGTACATTGTCTGAAAGCAGATCCCCAGAGAAATAAAAAAACACCGAACATGTCATACTAGCCTTTGCTAAAATCAGGTGTTTATATTAAGTTACAAAAAATAAGCATTTAATATTATAGATGCTTATTGTAATAAATAGAAAATACATGAATAATTATGAAAGATACATGTCTAATGAGCAACTAAAATGTGCATCCTATAAATTATATGGTAAAACTACATATACATATCCTCTTCTCGATCGCTACCATGTTGTGTTGAAGGTGCTTGTGTACCTCAATGAAGCTGAGAGCTGTACCATATAGGGTCACTCAGAAGGCGCAGGTCATACCAGAGCGGTCAGACAAATCACGGTCCACTAGAGAAGAAACTGGCAACCCACTCCAATATCTTTGCCAAGAAGACCTTATGGATAAGCACAACCAGACTCAAGATGTGCCTGAGGTGATGCAGTCCATAGGGTCATGGAGAGTCAGACATGACTGAAAGATTAAAAGTTACATCACATATAAATATACCCCATTACCTTTAGTTAATATTTTCTACCAGCCATTTCTGGTTTCATGCAAATGCTCTCTGGTTTAATACAAGTTATCAAAAGCTACGTCACATGTGGCATATTCTCCCCCAAGGACCCAATATAGGGATTAGTGCTTGCAGGGCAACAGGTGTGTGTGGGGGATGAGGGGCAGCAGTGTTAGACATATTATGGACTGCTCCTAGAAGGCTTTTGATTATTTGTGTTAAACCACAGAGTAAGTGCATTTAACTATTTCCCTCAAAGAAATGAATGGGGTGGGGGCTAAAAAGTTTTATTTTAAAAAAATTTAACAAATAAAGGGGATGTGGTACTACCTCATCCCCCCTATACACCAATGTGTGCTGATCACACCCACTGGGGCCTAATCAGCACAGAAGTGCCAGCACATTAAATGAATGTGTTTAGCACTGGAAGCCCAGCTAGGCAAGTACAGTAATTTAACATGTTTCACAGTTTGGTGATCAGTCGTGTTTACTTTATCTGTCTGTCATTGGGGAGATTGAGGGATAAGGATGGAGTGAAAAGGACGGAAGATGAAATGGTAAGAACAAGGAATGGCAGAGGGAGAATTACTCTTTAAACATGCTGCTGCTGTGAAAATCATTTGATTATAATTAGTCAAATTCTGCATAATTTATTGAGAGCTCTCCCGCAGGTGACTGTGCAAATCAGTACAAAACTAAATTAAAATTGGTATGGTCTGGACCTCAGAAGCTGTCCCCATGAGTTTAGGAAGACAGCAAACTGGTTCCCAAAAGTTTATTAAGGTAACCAGCTTTTCACAGTGAGTCTAGGTTCTTGTGAGGTTAGAAATGTATTAGGTCTGTAACTATTAGGGCATCAATCACGTTGGCCTCATTAACAAATGCTAAGCCTCAACTTTTACCTAGCATGTATAAAAGTAACCTGCAATCACACTCCCTGGAGGCAGAGGAGCAAGGAGGAAGCCTTGACATTGCTTGGAGCAAAGGAGGGACAACCTGAATGACTGGCCCTAGGTAAGGAATAAGCTGTCTGGTAATTGTGTGAGAGAGCAGTTAAGGTCAACTTCTCTCACCTAAACAACCCAACATTGTTTTTATTTATTTGTTTTTCAATCAATTTTTTGTCACAGCTTATGTGTGGGTCTTGGCCATCACACTTTCAGATTAATGTGCTTGATGGTTATTGTATGCAGGTGAATAATATGCCCAGCATGTAGAGTACCAGTGTGAGACCACTGTCCAGTAGCTATGCTAACTACAGCCATTCTTTAACCCAATTCGTTTGTTAAGATTTTTTCCTAATGACAATTTTATAATTTATAGCATAATTATATGTTAATGTAAAGGGGGCAATCAGTATGTCTAGAAATTTCACTGGGCAAAAATGCAAGACCCAAGCTGTACTTGCAAAAATATGCTATGTTAAAGACACAACCAAGCTAGGGGAATTTAACCAGAATAGATCAACAAAATGAAATACGGTAATCAGATCAGTCAAAAAGTTATCCTATACCTTGTAAAAAAATCTAGGCTTGGACTCATAACTCTGAATGTTTAGGTCCCAACTTCCCTATTCTTCCTTACAGCAAACAATGTTTGAAGTGGATAAAGACTAGCATTACTGTGTTTTTTATTGCTCCATGTATCTCTGTCTGTTGAAAGTATCACAAGATTATTATTATTTATTTGTAACAAGCAAACATTCTGTAGCACTATACAGGGGTTAAGTACAAGGCAAAAACAATTTTAACAAATTGGAAAATAATGGAGGGCCCTGTCGTAATATCATAGATACATAGTGCTTACCCTAATGTTACAAGATTGAAAGCTTGCAAAGGGTATGGATGTGGTACAGGGGTATCAACCCCTTTTGAACCTTCCAGGTAGGAGGTCCTCTTTGAGTGCATAGGATTTTCTACCCCAATTATAATTATTTTTTTTATTTCCCTTTTTTAAGTGGCGCTGTTTATTTATTTTTTCTTTTGGGGGTGATGGATCCATTTTAGTGAGTTTTTGAAGATTTTTAGGTAGGAGGATAATCTAGTGGATGAAATATGCTAGTGCGTTACAAATAAAGGAAATAAATAAATAGACAGTGATGCAAGGCAAGGAGTTCCAAAGAATAGGGGCTGCACAAGAAAAGGGAGAAACAGAAGTGTGAAGAGGTGGTAAGAGAGTAGCAAAGAATAAGATCATTATCAGAGTGAAGAGAGCCGGTGGGGGAGTTTTATGCGGTAAGAGCAGAGATATAAGGGGGTGCGCTGTTATTGAGGGCTTTAAATGCTGAGATTATGATCACTATAATAGTTGTGAGCATACTAGCCATTGCTCATGCTGGCGGGCTCGCATAGCGAGCCCGCGGCCCTCGCTTTGCGAGGGTAGTAGTTGCAGGCAAGGAGCACTGAATTGCTAGATAAGAGGGTTTAGGTCTGGTGTTGAGAGGTAGATTTCAGTGTCATGTAGATGATAGTGAAATCTATAAGTTTAACTAGGGTACCAAGGGAGGATGAAGAAGATGAAGAAGAGAATGTGGCCTAGGACTGAACGTTGGAGTATGCCAACAGCCAGAGGGTGAGGCGAAGAAGAGGTTCCAGAGACACACACAGAGCTGTGTCACTGATGCCAAGGGAGTCATCCTTTAAAAAATGCAAAAGCCTGTGGTGAAACTGCAGTCAAGAGCAACTGGATGCCTGTATAGGTGACCACGGGAGGGAGGAAATCCATTTTAGGGACCATTGAGATTGGCGGTATTGTACTTTTACACCAATTCAATAGAGAACCAACAACTTAAAGTAACTTTATGCACAAATTAATTCGAATAATATTGTGAATATGCTGTATTTGATTATCTTGGCTTGTTCTTTATGTGGAAACGATGTACTTATATAGCCTCTTTATTATGGGATCACATATGTTGTATTTCAAGGCTGTCCAGACCATTGAGGTCTGTTTTGTTCCTTTTAACAATTTTTTAAATGTTTTTCCCTTTCCGTATGCAGTTTTTATACTGATTGTGCTAGTACCCCTTTTCCCTTTCTTATTTTCTTCCTGTGTTCCTTCAACTTATGTGATTTACACAGGGGTTTACAACCACATTTTTCCCTTTTTTCTCCCTTTTTGTCACTTACTCATAAACCACTACACATTTTTTATTAGTATATGAACTTTTTATAATACATTGATTTGTGTGTTTATATAGATTCTCGGTTGCACTTATACTAATAGCACCTATACATTATTTTTTTCACTTTTCTTCATGGTGTATGGCCAGATCTGGAGTATTTTACACTAGGTAAAAACCTTCCATTGAGGGCACTGGGTTTTCATTATTTATTATTTCAAGGTTTTTTTTCTTCAAAGTTTTAGGGAAACAGTAAATTTTGGGGTATCAATACCTGTTGTACCTTCAAGGTAGGAGGTCTCTTTTGAGTGCATAGGCTTTCTACACCAATTATAATTTTAATTTATTTTCCTGTTTAATAGTGGTGCTTCCCGTGGATTAGCAAAGTAATTTGCCATATGAGGGAAGTTGTATTGGGATATGTATGAAGAGATTTGGTGGAACATATTTGTCCTCACAGTGGGGTAGATTCCTTGTTGGAACTACAGGTACAGATAGAGGTGTATATACCCACATACGGGATACCTATAGTTACCACTTTTTTCAGTCATCCCAATATTAATTATTTATATTGGACATACTTTATTTGAGTTTTTTCAGTCCGTTTTTGTCCATTTCTGCATCCTACTTACCAATAGCATTATTTTATACAAATGGGTGTCAGGCACCAGGAAACTTTTACAGTTATATATAAACAATATTAATAGCGGTGTTGTTTATTATTTTTTCAATAACGTTTTTTTTTTTTTTTTGGTGATGACAAGAAAGTGAATAATTTGGATTAGAAGAGGGTGATCGCCTGTGTCAAAGGCAGCAGAGAGCCAGGAGAATTAGAATAGGAATATGATCCTTTGACTTGGAGCAGAGCAAGTCATTAATGGTCTGTTTCTATGGAGTGTTGGGGTCAAAAGATGGATTGGAAGGGGTCTAGAAAGGAGTTGTGGGAATTAAATTGGGTATGGTGATTGTAAACAAGTCATTCAAGCAGTTTTGAAGCCAGGGGAAATTGAGAGATAGGGTGATAGATGCAGAAGCTTAGTCAGATGAGAGTTTCTTAAGAATGGGTATAATTATGGCATGTTTTAAAAATGATGGAAACTTGCCAGTGTTTAGGGAAAAGTTGAAAAGATGTGAAAGAGCTGGGATAAGAGTGGTAGAAAGGGGAGGGATTAGCTGTGAGAGGATGATAGTAGAATGAAGACTTCATCCTCAGTTATAATGTCAAAGGAGTCCATAGAAGGCTAAAGGCTGGGTATTGTTGTCTTGTTGAGAGAAGAGAGTGTGTAAGCCGCACTGAGAGGAGAATTTGTTTTGAATGTTTTCAATTGTATGTGTAAAGTGGGTGGCAGGAGATGGGCGTGTGCAGAGGTAAGTGTTAAATGTGGTGAACAAATGTTTGGGGTCTGGAGGACAAATTCGATATTAATGATGAGAAATAGTGCTGTTTGGTAAGATAGAGGGCAGAGAAGTAGGAGAGCAAAATAAACTTTAATAGAGGAAGTCTGTTGAAGTGCAAGATTTACCTCTATAGTCGTTTATGAGTGCAGGAGCACCATTGTATGTAGTGTGTTTGTGCAGTGTGCCATAGTTGTGGAAGATATTTTAAAAAAATAATAAAGGCTTAGTTACTGCTCCTTGATAAAAACATACAAAACTATTGCTAAAATTACTCCCCGACTCCATTGATAACTGGCAGAATTCACATTCATCAAATGCTCCAGTTAAAAGGATTTGATTGAGATTGTGAAGATGAGATGTTTTATATTTGAGGGGTTTATTTACAATATCAATATGTAATATGCAAATATCTACAGTGATAAATCAAGCCCTCTTCCACAGCACAAAACAAGCAAATCTACCTCTAAAAGACTTACCTGAACTATTGTATCCTCTCCCCCATTCCCTTATTTCACCACTCACTCTTCCACAATGAATTTCAAGGCCCCCTGTAGTATCATTTAGAACAGTGTTATCTAACTAGTGGCCTGAGAGCCAGATGTGATCCACCAGCTCATCTATGGTCCACTGCTGTCAGAAAGAGTTTCCCGGCAAAACTAAAATCTTAAAATAATACACTTGGGACATCATATATAAATTACCATATATTTAGACATTTCATAAAATATATTCAGTACAATACTTATATTTAAATATACATTAATTATATATTATTGATTTAAATCTGGCCAAACAGCACCCTGACCAATAATATTCTGGCCCTACACACCAGAGAAATTGAATAGCATTAGTTTTAAAAATGGTGTTTTGAAGAACTACACTTTATTTTAAAAGTTTAAACAAATCAACTGAGCCTTTGAGTTATTACTTATTATAACACAATTATGCAGCAGTGCAAAGCTCCATTTTTTATTTTTGCTGATCTGCATTTATATATGGGAGGAGACTTTGAACAGAGAGGAGCATTCACAGCTGTCACAATGGAAGTGTGTCAACTGTAACTGCCAGTGCTCTAATAGGGCCAATAAAAATATAATTTGTTTACATGGGCACACTCACCTGAGGGGAAAAAATAGCTACCAACAGTGCACAATAAATTAATAAATGAATGGCTGAATTTATTTATTTTTATATGTTCTAAAATATTTTGCCAATATTACACTGCTAAAAATCGGTATAATTGTTGTTTCTGCTTTGTAAAATCATAGGGGGGGTGGGGTTTACAAAACATTTTCTCTGACGTGAGATGGGCAATCGTGCATAGAAAATCAAGTGCGATAGAGAATAGTGCATAGTAAATCAAGTGGTGAAATTAGATGCACTTGAGATGCTTTGTAAATACCCCCCACAAACACTTGTATTATTTCCTAATATCATTACACAGTATGTTCATTAGCAACAATGTGAAATTGTAACATTAAGAATTTTTTTTTCTTTTATCAAAATATAGCGTAGTTATAAAATATAGTCTGCTACAAAATTTATACATCTTGCAAACAGATGTGATATGAAATGTGTTCACATCAAGTAAAGACTGTCATTGAAGAACAGAAAAGAGCACTTGCTTTCAAGTAATAAAACAACCTTTGTTCTTCCATTCCTTCCAATTCTTTTAAAATGTTCCTTTTTATATATTGTACAGCCATGTTTGTAAAGCAACACTTTTTCACTTTCTTGCTACAACATCATATATAATGTTGACAATTGAATATATTTCGGAATAAGGGCTCGATCAAAATCCGTAACATATCTGTGTAAAAAAGGCTGCTCGCAACTCCTGCAGTTTTTTTGTGTGCAGTTAACATAGAGATCAAAATCCACCTTCCAACAAGCCCCACAATAACATAGGGACCACTCATCAGGCCTGTTTGTCTACACCCATGATGCTGCTACGGTCCCCGTACAGCACTGCTGCGAATACTACAGTGCTATCAGCTCTGCAGTTTATGCAGCAGAGCTGCAAAATTACCCCCCATCTACATATCCCCTTCCCATGGAAGGGGTTAAAACTATAACTGATTGGCAGGGGGTTTAAAACCCTCTCTGCCGATCAACCCTACAAGCCCTGGGAACCCCTGGGGGTTCCCTTCACTATAGGGGTTTCACTCCCCCTCTCACACCCGATACCAACTATTAACTATAACCATGGGGTCTATTGATATCCCCATGAAACCTGCATATTAACCCTATGCCACGGAAATCCTTAGAGAACCTCTGTGGCACCTAAATATTAACCCCCCTACCACAGAGTTCCCTAACAGATCCCCATGGCAAATATGTACAAGCCCTATGTCACGAAAGTCCTATAAGGCATCTTCACACTACCTAGCCAAGGAGGTACTTGTAGGACCTACATAGCATAACTTACTGAGATATATGCCTGTATGACACCTATCCTAAATAAATATGCCATGGAGGCCCTCTCAGGACCTGCATAACCCCTAATATTAACCCCCTTTGCCACAGACCTCCATAGCTTATGTATTTAACCCTTGCAATGGAGGTCCTTTAGGCACCTAAAATGTAATCCTTTACCAGGGTATTCTACAATAACCCCTAAGTACCATAGAAGTCCTTAAAAGGATCCCCATGGTATTAAAAATTAACTCTAAAAAACATGATGGTCCTTTAAAATGTGTATACTCTTTAGAGTACCTTTTTACCCCTATATTAGAAACCAAGCTTTATAGCTGAATCTGTTGAGTGGATATTGTGTTTTTTTAGCATCAGATCTGCTGCTTTATTCATTTTTAGAGGCATTTTTCTGCCTCTACGTGTGGATTTCAGTATGCATACTTTTAGGTTGTGAAAAAGGGCTTGCACATACAATGTGAAATGCATATAGCCACATTAAAAGCGATACACCATAAGTCTTCCATACCAAATTAGACTGCCCCCTAAGTGGTCTTATGCCTTAACTAACAAGGTCTAAGTATTGCATTTTGTGAATGAAGCATAAATATATGCCCTCTGCTTTACATCTGACACTGCAGGTTTTTCTAGTTATTGAATGTGTTCTACTTATATTGATTGCCCCAGTGATTATGGCTTATTTAGATTTATTTATATTTACCTGTATTCGTATAGATATGTAATCCTATTACCATCACATATATAGTTGTGAGCGTACGAGTTGTTGCTAACGCTGCGGGCTCGCGCAGCGAGCCCGCGGCCCTCGCATAGCGAGGGCCTTGGCTCGCGTAGCGAGTCGCGGCCCTCGCATAGCGAGGGCCTTGGCTCGCGTAGCGAGTCGCAGCCCTCGCGAAGCGAGGGCCTTGACTCGCGTAGCGAGCTGCGGCCCTCGCATAGCGAGGGCCTTGGCTCGCGCAGCGAGCCAAGGCCCTCGCGAAGCGAGGGCACTGCCCGAGGGTCTCAGTTGCTGGCGTGGAGCGCCGTAGGCGCTCCATGCCAGCACCTGAGGACCTCGCAAAGCGAGGGCCGCAGTTGCTGGCATGGAGCGCCAAAGGCGCTCCATGCCAGCAACTGCGACCCTCGCAAACTTCACGTCGCAACCCAAACAGTACGACACACACATTACGACACTCGCAAACAACATACGACACACGTTCACACACATTACGGCCTCGCAACACTCGGACGCAACTCGCGAACATTACAAAATGTAAAACACAATACATACACACAGCACATACATAAAAAACTTACCTACACCAAGAGGGAGCACCCAGCACCTCAAAAATACAACTTACACCTCGATTTTACTCAAAATAAAACAGTTTAGAGACTAAAAATAAATCGAAGCGAGAGAAAAAATGGCCGCCGAACAAAACGAAAACGAGGCTACAGCACTCTAAACTCGCAAAACACCACAAGAAACTCGCAAAACACCACAAAACACCTACGGATATTCCGATACAGACGCATAGCACACATTACTCGCCATTTTACGCCAATGCGGAAGTACACGCCTACGCTAACGGTTTGGGCTCGCGCACGCACAGTGTTACACTGCACACATTCAGCACGCTTACACAGCAGATCCACACCACTAATGCTGCAGCAACATCAAAACACATTCACAGCTCTTCCACACAATGCTTTAAAATAGGTAAAGTATATTCATTTATTAATGTATTATATATTTCATTATTACACACTAAACAGCATTAGCTACCTTACAATTTCATTGCCGTCATTTTTTGACGGGCAAGTCGCTAGTTTATTAATAACAATGACCCTTTATAGAGTGTTCTGCTGAATTAATTTAAATAACCCATTCACAATAAGACTGCTAGTTAAGTGAAATGAACTCAGTACATCAGAGATTAGGTAACTTTCTCTTTAATACATACCTATACTTATTTACTCTGCTTTCATGAGCATACCTATACTTAATGCTCAGCTTTCAAGAGCTGCCTGGTGTTAAATTAAACTATAGCATTGAAAGAACATTGAATGAGCCCTAGTATTTAGTAATGCTCCACATGTCTCAAAACCTACTGACACATGAGGCGACATTCTTAGTAAATGCAAGTAACATATATTTTCAACCTTAAATATCCTTAGAATTTATTTAATGATATTTACAATAATTATTTATTGATGGTTACTAGCTTTCATCAATCTCACACTGGAGAATTACTGAAAACATCAAAATATGTTTTTATTACAGGTAGATGAATTAACCAATTTGTGAGGTTACTCACAAACATTTGTAGTAATGTTATGACAATTTGCAAAATAATAACAGAAGAAATATTAGTAGATAGGAAGTTTAGACTGACAGTAAGAAAGAGTTATATGGTTTGGTTTATTACAGAATCTAAAATAAATAATGTAAAAACTGGTAATGTTTATTTGGAAGAGTGATGATATTCCAATCCAGGTATGTCAAATTGGACAACCAGAGTCCTCATTCATCCACACAACACAAAATTGCGGCCTACTGACCTTTTTGCAGGGAAATATACAATTGGGGGAATTTACTAACATATTGGGGGTGGTAATGTTTCCACGATAGCCCACGATAGCTAGCTTTAACCAGCGATGCCAACCGATGTGTAAATGCCTAGATAGGGGGAGGATAAGAAGTGCTACATTGGGCATAATCTTGTCTCGCTACAGACCTAATTATAATACCACTGTTTTAGTAAATTGCATGGGAACTGTGTAGCACTAATGTGAGGTGAGCTACGGTGAATCACAGCTTATCGAGATTCCTGTTACTAAATTTTCCCCAATGACCGCAGCAGGAAGAGCAAATAACTCAATTAATCATTTGAGCATCAGTTAGTTTCTGAAGGGTTAAAGCAGGTTTATCCAACAATAGTCTTCAGGAAATGTATTCAGACCACATTTCCAGAATATCTTGTTTGAGTACAGATAGATCAGTTGTTCGATCACTTTAATTTACTTATATGTGCTGACACAGGAGAATTGTGAGAATGTGGTCTAGATCCAGTTTCAATGACACTGTTAGACAAGTCTGGGTTAAAGATTAATGTACATATTTTTCTCCTTTAAGATATCTTGTTGTGATAGGCAACTTTGTTTTGATTGAGGAGGAAAACAGTTGATTACTCGTAGGACCAATGTATGATAGTCTTTTAAAGGAATACTAGCCAAGTAGGCAGTAGGCCAAGAATGAGAATTTAGCATATTATTAAGCGAAAACTAAAATGTATTTATTTTAAAATGTTTTAATTTAATTTCAAATTACATCATATGCCTCACTGATCAAGCAGTAATGTCCTCATTTGTTGCTGAGCCACTCTAGTAGTCTTCTATATAAATAATGTGGGCATGTGCATGGCTGCTTCTAGGCTCACTCACAGAACCTGTAGGAACAGTGTGCACTAAAACACTGCCTCCCCATCATTTACAAAGAAATGTCCTAAAGTGACTCAGCGGCAAAGGAGGATATGCAGTGATTTATATGAGCTGCTAATGGTATAAAATGTAATAAAAATAAAACATTTGAAAAATAAGTAAGTTTAAGTTTATTTTATTAATATGCTTAATTCTCGTTCTTTGCCATGTTATCTATATAGGCAGTATACCTTTAAAACTTTAATACAATGGAAATTAAAGTACATAAACCTGAGAGTGACTTTAACCTATGGCTAAATAGCTAAAGTATGATTGGTAACTTAACTATGGACCCTGTACACATTGGAAAATGACATATAAGATTAAACATTCAATTTGGCTGCAGAAAGAAAGCACTCATATATATGACATTTTTCTCCTGTTATAAAATGTATAATGGACAAATGAGAAGAGACATATGTGCTCTGTTTTTGGAACATTTCAGTGATGTGAGAAATAAAAATGAAATAAGTTGTATTGCTAGACATTTTCAAGTGTTTCATAAATCTGATGAGAGAGGGCTTAAAAATATGTGATCTGGAAAAAGTGTCACTAGGAATAAAATGGGAAGATTTACAGAGAAATGATTACAGACTGAGAAATGGTGGATATTTTTGATTGACAGTGTTAGTCCAGGGGTTCTCAATGAAGAGATTAAATGTAATATGTTCTTATAAAAGGTGTATCTTTTACTTTTTTGCTTCCTGGCTGCTGTGCAGCTATAATACGAAATACCCTGTATAAAAATAGTTTAACACAATGATGATAAATGTTTAGGAATTAATTATTTTATGGCTCTTGCTTCTGATGAGAGTTATATGTAATATATTAGGGTAGTGAAAACATATTCATGTAATTTAATTGAGATATATTTATACACTATTGTTTTTTCTCATACTGATTTTGGACTCATGATTTGGTAGCCAAGGATATGTTCAAGCATTTTATAACAATGATACCATTAAGACTGCAATATATATATACATCTAAGGCTGAAGGATAAAAAATATATTTTAAAAACATGAATCTTTATAGCTCAAATGGCAGCGAAAAGATCATAAAGCTGGCTTCTAATTTTAAAGATGCCGCTGCCGGGCCGTAGAGACAAGCATGATACTTTGGTGAAAGATGAGTGTCTGAGAGAACATTTTACTGTTTGCAGAAAATTCTTTTGTGAGAAATTCTACACTGAAAATAGCTAGTTTCCCAGCAACTTTAGTTGGAGATCTCCTAATCTATTTCAAACTGTTGCACCTTGTCAAGTACATATATCTACAGCTGATTATTTACTGAACAGCTTTGGCAGGAAGGTGTAAGTTTTCTCACTAAATATCAACTTTTTGAAATGTTGTTTATACTGATCTTTACTACGACAAGGCGCTCAAGATGGAATCCCCCAGATAACATATTCTCTAAAATGCTTTTATACTGCCGATTTTTATACACTTCACACTCGTATAAAAAAATACCAAACTATAGTGGTCCTTTAAAGTCGAAAACAATGTGACAGCCTTTCAACAGAAACAAAAAGAGATGTTAGTTGAATCCAATATTACTTGCCGGCTGAGGTAAAGCTGTTAGGATAAAAAGCTGACCCCCCATTGAATACAATGGTTAAAATGAAATGCTCAAATTATTTATTTTATCTGTTTTTATAAAAAATATTTATCTTATCATCAAGTTATGTAAGAGTATACTATAAACATGTCACTACACTGGTCCTTTAGCTATGTTACTAATTACCATATTTTTCTGTGTATAAGACGACCCTTAATTTTTAAGCCCAAAAGTTAAGAAATATTTTAAACACCAAACAGAACAACTTTGATATTTTATTAAATATCACTTTTAGATATATTATGTTTTATTTTGTATTATATATGAAGTTTATTTTACATTTATTTGACATTGTGGGACAGTGAGGCAAGCTGTGTAATGGCGGCTGCTCCTGTCAGCTCAGTGTAACTCCACTGTAGCTCCAGTTCTCACGCCTGTGTGTTGCACTTTTGTCTCAGTATCTACGGTATGTACTGTATTTACTCCACGAGCGCCGGCAGATGCGAACGCTGACCAAGGAGCTGAGACTGCCAGAGCTGCCTGAGTGAGTGCCCATGAGGAATGGGGAATGGGGAATGGGGGGAATGGGGAATGGGGGGGGGGGGTGTCTGGGTAGCCAGGGGGTGGCTGAGGGAACCCTGTGGAAGGGATAATGTCCAGTCTGGGGCTACTGGGAGGGGGGGGGGGGTACCAGACCAATGTCATGAGGCCATTAGTGAGGGGAATATGAGGGGAAAGAATATGAATGGCAGCATGTATTTATTTATATATTTAATTGCAATATTCTGTGTATAAGTCGACCCACAATCAGGTACTTATTAAACCAGGGTTGATTAAATTTTAACAAAATATCTTGTATGGGTACAGGTGGATCTTTTAGTGGCACAATCATCTTAATTTACTTACCTGTGCTCATACAGGAATACAATCTGGCCATTACAGGTGGACAAGCCTAAGTTGCTCTTTATTTTCTAATTTCAATAGCAAGTTATGTCACTGGGTGTGTTTCTGTCTAGGCCCACAAGGGCCAGGCCTATGGAAGTACATCTTCATGGAGCAGCAGGATGTCTGAAGATGCCAGTGCAGTATAATAAAGTATGTCTGTATATCCACATTTCTTTATGCTGTGAGATTTCTGTCTATAAGAGTATTTGAGACGTACTGACACACATATATTTATATATATATATATATATATATATATATATATATATATATATATATACACACACATAAACATGATTTGATATAAAGAAAGAGGAAAGGAGGAGCTGCAAGTGTGGTGCACACAAATCACGGCCTAGGAGAGCATAAAGACTAAATATACACATTCATTTTTCGTCATTAAGAAAAATGTAGAATTGTAAACAATTTAATACATTTAGCACCTTACCTGAAAAGCTGAACAGGATTTGATTGGATAGAGGTAAATATGGCTGAGCAAGATTTCCTTGTTGGTTGCTGAAATTAATGCTGTTTTGTTTGATTCACATTCACACACTTTTCCATTTAAAGTATAGACATCGCCATTAGAAATGCTACTGCCATCCATTATTTTCCTGTTAGGAGGGTAACATTTTTGCTCTCTCTCTTCTTTTGTCTGGGAAGTCACAGAGCTGGCAAGAGGTTGCTTTTCAAGCATATGCAGGGTGGAATGTAATGGTGTTTTTACAAAGGATTCTATTATAAACTTTAAAAATGTTCTAGCATCTTCAAAAGTAGACATAAAACCAAACGATATTCGGACTGAGCCTGTGGGTCGCCCATCAATTATATCCATGTCATCTCCACACACATGTCCATTCTGTGGAAAAGAAAAAGGAAATAATACGCATTTATTTTTTGAAAAAAAGATAATTTTAGCTTTTTATTGAAACTGGTTAAAACAAAATATACATCTAAATATACTTTAACAGAGAATAATGGAAATTATTATAGGAGTATAACCCTTCATGGAAAACTGCCATGGTAAAACATCAGTTCTTTAAAAAAATTAGTTGCATATGTTCATGAAAGCCCTTTTAGCTCAATTATAAAAAGTTGTAAAGTATTAGTATTTTTAATGACCCTTTGTTTGCTTCTTAGACAGTCAATTTGCATAAAAAGCAACTGTTCTTTGAGGGATAAATAGCTTCAGTCACTCTTTTATCCATCATGAGGTTAACAAATGTGTGGTTAGTAGTTTTGTCACAAACTGCATGGCATGAGTTAGAGACCAGCTCCACATTAATGAGATCCAAAAAAATGGAAACATTGCTCTCTATGGGTAGGGTACCTAACTCATACAGCCAGACAGGGCTATGTTTTAAAAAATGTGTTATAATTGCAAGCATATGCTACAAATTTGATCCAAGGAGTAATCTGATTGACAATATTTCACCAAATTCAAGAAGGATTTCCCCATTTGAGACAATTAGCAATGTTTCAGTGTTTTTTTTTATTTGTCTTCTGTTGGACCAATTAACAATTCATTGAGATATTACATGGTTTAGAGGAAATCTAAACCTAGATGATCTAAAAGGACACCCATGAGGTTAAGTTTTACATGCAAGGAAGACCGTACAGGGCCTCTGAGGCAAGGGTTAATTAGATGGGCCACAGAAGTCCCTTAAGACCCTCTGCGGCTTGTGAAATATTTTCGGAATGGGGATTCATCTTACATGCTACTGAGGTCCTTAGAGTTAACTTTAGGTGACTGGAACTCCATGGCACTTATACTTAGGTTAGGTGACATAAAGGTCCATACAGGATCTCCATGGCATATATGTTAGATGCACATGCCATGGATGTCTTGTATGGCATTGTGTTAGTTCCATAGTTGTAGTGCAAGGACCTCTATCACTAAGATGGTATGTAGATATCACAGGGGTCCTTATAGCACCCCCATGGCAGAGGGATTGAATTTGTGTGCTACAGGGGTCTATTAGGGATCACAGTGGTGGGGGTTAATATTTAGTCACAGGCTTAATAGTTAGGAGCCTTGGGGGTCTCAATAGCTATATTAGTGGGGAGCGAAGGTTAGTGGGGAAGGGAATCCCTGCGGGTTCCCTTCAGAGTGGGAGGGGGAATTCCTGGGGTTCAGTACAGTAAATGGGGGAATCCTGAAGATGCCTGGGCTAGGGGATAGGGGTACTAGGAATATTCATGAGATCCCCCAAGTATATGTAGTGTTTGGATGCAAACTCCTCAATTGTAACAGATATAAAAATGTAAGCCTTATATCTGACTTAATTAAGTGTTATACTATTTTTTGTGTCAGGTCTGTCTCTTGAATCTTTTTCTGAGGCATTTGTCTGCAGGTAGTTTCTACAGGTAGTTTTCGGTATGTGCAAGTTTGGGGAGGAAAAAAGGGCTTATGAATAGAATGATAGTTGCGTGTAGCACCATTAAAATTGATTGGAAGATAAATCTGAATGGAACAGGTAACGTAACAGGATAGATCTAATAATTTTAGCAATTTTAGCTGTGGTTTCGCTCAGCACTGAAAATCAGAGTGGTTGAGATAGATAGGTTACTATGTTATGGTGCAACTCGCACCATCCAGGCCTAAATATGTTATGTTGGGTAGAAAGTTGATTGAAATACAATCTACTGCATGCCACCAGACCTGTGTTAGTAAGGATTATGTGTGACATGGAAATGAGGCTCAAAATGTACCATCTTTTTTTGCCTCTAGATCCACTTAACATGGGAATCAGTTTAGGACTATTTGCCCTCAGGCAAAACTTCAAAACATAGCCTTAGAATAGGGGACAGTGCCAAATGTCACTACCAAGAATCATTAGCTCCAATAAAAAAAAATCACTGAGAAGTTCTATAGGAAAAACAGGTCTCCTGACCTGCTCAGAGTATTTTGTTCCTTCCTGCTTATACTACTAAGATACTTAGGCCCCTATATAATTGTGAAAATCGCAATTACAGAAGCCTGTAATGTAGTCCGTAAAAGTTACTTATTTTAGCTACCCCCAATCGATTTGCGAGTTACAGGCTCAAAATCCCTGCGTCGGAACTCCGTCCTATCTATTCCTATGATGTTTCAAGCACACAATTGTTACCAGTGCTAAAGACGCAAATTCCTTATTTAATTCAAACAATTCAACAAGCCCGCAATTGCCTTCAAACCCGTAAATTGCAATGTAGCAAAAACTTTTACGAGTACTAGATAGGACTTGCAAGTGGGTTAAACACCTGTTCATAACACTGCAAAAGCAAATAAAAACACATTACTGCACTTAAAAATACTGGGAAAGTGATGAAAGGCATTATAATTAATTGCACAACAGTCTCAAGCTTGCAAATCTGCAATAAAAAAATAACAAAATCATGTTTTATTTCTGTGTTACATTGATCCCAGGAATCAAGGAGTTAATACATATCAGGCCACCCACATGGACTGGAACAGTTTCTTCATTCATTTCTATTGATTTCTACATTGCTGTATTGCGAGTATGATCACATATTGGACTTATAAACACTAATTGATTGAGGTTTAAACTCCATGTTTTACTCATATGATTATGACTGTCTCATTTACTATTGGCTCTTTCTAAATTGTATCTTTCGGGCTTCCTTAATTGATCATGATCATGTCCTGAAATGCTACGTACGGGTTCATGGTTTACTTTTTTAGCCTTCAGCCCTGTAATTGCACATTTCTAACCCGCAGACATGCAGGCTGACATTAATTACGGGCTTGGAATTAACTAGGGGTATTGGTGTCTGATCAGAAACTAATAAACATGAATGTGGGGTTTGTTCCGTATCAGCTTCATTTTGGCACAAGGATACCCTCATATTTTTGTGCCTGCATTAGCCTTTGTGCCCGGAGGACATTATACAGTTGTGCTCAAAAGTTTGCATACCCTGGCAGATATTGTGAAGTTGTGGCATTTATTTTGAAATATGACTGATCATGCAAACAAAAATATTTTAATGAAGGATAGTGATCATATGATGCCATTTATTAACACATAGTTATTTGGCTCCTTTTTAAATCATAATAACAGAAATCACCCAAATGGCCCTGATCAAAAGTTTACATACCCTTGAATGTTTGGCCTTGTTACGGATACACAAGGTGACACACAGGTTTAAATGGCAATTAAATGTCAATTTCCCACACCTGTGGCTTTTTAAAATGCAATTAGTGTCTGTCTATAAATCGTCAATGAGTTTGTTAGCTCTCACATCGATGCACTGAGCAAGCTAGATACTGAGCCATGTGGAGGAGAAAAGAACTGTCCAAAGACCTGCATAACAAGGTAATGGAACTTTATAAAGATGGAAAAGGATATAAAAAGATATCCAAAGCCTTGAAAATGCCAGTCAGTATTTACCAATCACTTATTAAGAAGTGGAAAATTTGGGGATCTCTTGATACCAAGCCAAGGTCAGGTAGACCAAGAAAGATTTCAGCCACAACTTCCAGAAGAATTGTTCGGAATACAAAGATAAACTCACAGGTAACCTCAGGAGAAATACAGGCTGCTCTGGAAAAAGACGGTGTGGTTGTTTCAAGGAGCACAATACAATGATACTTGAACAAAAATTAGCTGCATGGTTGAGTTGCCATAAAGAAGCCTTTACTGTGCCAATGCCACATAAAAACCTGGTTACAATATACCCCTGACATACCTCACAGCTTCAGGCACACTGTAATTTGGAGTGGCAAGACCAAAATAGAGCTTTATGGTCACAACCATAACCGCTATGTTTGGAGAGGGGTCAACAAGGCCTATAGTGAATAAATACCATCCCCACTGTGAAGCATGGTGGTGGCTCACTGTTGTGTTGGGGTGTGTGAGCTCTAAACGCATTGGAAATCTTGTAAAAATTGATGGTAAGATGAACGCAGCATGTTATCAGAAAAAACTGCAAGACAATTTAAATTCTTCTGTACGAATGCTGCGCATTGGGACGCTTTTGGACTTTCCAGCATGACAATGACCCTAAGCACAAGGCCAAGCTGACCCTCCAGTGGTTACAGCAGAAAAAGGTGAAGGTTGTGGAGTGGCCATCACAGTCTCTTGACCTTAATATTATCAAGCCACTGGGGAGATCTCAAATGTGCGGTTCATGCAAACGACCAAAGACTGGAGGCATTTTGCCAAGACAAATGGGCAGCTATACCACCTGCAAGAATTAGGGGCTTCTTAGACAACTCATAAAAAAGACTGCATGCTGTCATTGGTGCTAAAGGGGGCAATACTAAGAACTAAGGGTATGCAAACTTTTGAACAGGGTCATTTGATTTTTTTCTTTGTTGTCATGTTTTGTTTTATGATTGTGCCATTCTGTTATAACCTACAATTGAATATGAATCCCATACGAAATAAAAGAAATGTGTTTTGCCTGCTCACTCATGTTTTCTTTAAAAATGGTACATATATTACCAATTCGCCAAGGGTATGCAAACTTTTTAGCACACCTGTATATGCAGGCTCAAGCTCTTATGCACTGAACGGTGCACTTTGTTAGCACTTATGGGGAAGGAATGCTTGTTCTTCTAGAAACCCCTAACAGACAGAACATGAGGCAGCAGTGATTTCTGTCTCAGACCTCAAAGCACTGGCTTCACTGCCACATTTTGGTTTTTGGATCACAATTTTGATGTCTCCTTCACAATTTTTGTGAAAACCAGAATGGGGTTCCAGGTGTTTTTTTTTTGGGGGGGAGCCCTATCATTAGGACCCTGAGTGGTGCTGGTGGCAGCTGCGCTCAGGAAGAAAAGCTAGGGAGGATGGTGGCAGACCCTCTTTGGCACAGACTATGGCAGTGCTCTTTGACTACAGAAGTTGCAGAGAGGTCTCCAGGATTCCTTGGACCTTCTGGTTTGTGCCCCTAAGACAAGTTATCCATAAGCACTGAATGCATGGGGAACTGAAGATCCCCCTGGCCTCTGGTATGTCACTGGGAAGAAGAGAACATGGGCCCTTTTGATTTTTAATCACTTGTACGCTGTCTCTGCTTTCCAAAAATCTAAATTTCCCACTAAAAACTGGACTATTTATTTATTTCTGGTTATTAAGTTAATTTAACAATATAATAATAAAATAAATATATGGAAATACAAATAGTCAGAAACAATATACAAACAAATATATAATGATACAATCAATATCAATATTAAAAAAAAAACAATATCTATATAAATATCATTACATTTTTTTTCATTCTATAGAGTATTTTGAATTTGGGGTATCCACTTTTGTATTGTAGGTCCAGCAGCTTGTTTTCAATGACAAGGAATCAATTATACTGTTCATTTTCTGATAGAATAGAGATGTATGTTATTTTTATTTCACTATGGTTTTGATTGTATGATATTGTGTGATATTGGCTACTGTGCAAACTACAGAATACAGGAATTGCAGTTAATATCTGCTCATGGATTGAGAGCTGGCTAAAAGACAGGAATCAAAGGATTGTTGTAAATGGAACATACTTAGATTGGACTAATGTGGTAAGTGGGGTTCCTCTGGAGTCAGTATTAGGTCCTCTCCTTTTTAACATATTTATTAATGACTTAGAAGTAGGACTGGAAATTATTTTTACTGATGAAACAAAGTAGTTCAAGGTAATTAAATCAGATAATGATGTACTTATCCTCCAAAGGGATATGCATAAATTAGATAAAAGGGCAACTAAATAGCAAGTTAGATTTAATATGGATAATTATGAAATTATGCCACTATACAAATCCCTAGTATGCCCTCATTTGAAAAATGGAGTACAATTTTGGGCACCACTTCATAAAAATTACATTTTAGAGCTGGAAAAGAGCAGAGAAGAGCAATAAAACTAATAAGGGGAATGGAGGGGCTAAGTTATGAAGAAAGACTAACCAAATTAAACTTATTTTCTCTAGAAAAAAGGCATCTAAGAGGGGATATGACTATTTTATTTAAATATATCCAGGTTCAGTATAAAAATTTGTCAAGTGGCTTATTTGTGCCAAGGGGTTTTCAACTGACAAGAGGACATCTTCTTAGGTTAGAAAAAAAAGATTCCACCTTAAAGAAAGTAAGGGTGATTAATCTGTGGAATTCTCTACCAAAGGAGTTGGTGACCGCGGATTTGATAAATAACTTTAAAAAGGGATTAGATATATTTTTAAATAAAAACGGCATTCTGGATTATTCTGGTTAATGAAAAAAGGAGTATTGATCCAGGGAGCAGTCCGGTCGCCAGTATCTGGGGTCAGGAAGGAATTTATTTATTTCCCTTTTTGGGACAAATTCACTTGAATTTTTTTTCTGTTTTCCTTCCTCTGGATTAATTATTAATGAATAATTAATTTGCATATTGCAGACCAGAGGAGATTTAAAAAGGTTGAACTTGATTAACTAAAAGTCTTTTTCTACCTCAATTACAATGTAACTATGTAATTATATGTCCATTTTAAAATTAAACTTACCCATCTAATTTTTTTAGAGAATTTACTCCGTAAATATAAATTTTGTTCTTGAGCTAAATATGGTCACTAAATCTGGTCACATATCTTTAGCTAGAGTATGCAATGTGAATAGTTTTGGTGTTTTTTCCATATTCCTTTCATTATACTGCTTTTTTTCTTAAACCAAGAGTAAAGAGTGAAATGGCATTCATCTTGTGTACAGATTAATTACTACCAGAAAAAGCTATTTTTATCATGCAGTTGGTTGATCTCAGTATTATTTTTACTTACCTGAAGGTTCTTTTTGATGTCCAAACTGCTGAGTCCGAGATGTTTCTGGCAGGCTCCAGAATTGCAAAAACATCCAGTGCGGAAATGGATATTATAAAGACTAGCCAGCTTGTCAACCTGCAAATGGTAAAATTTTGATGAAATTGAGTGAAACGCAAACTTAAACTGCTGTAGAGACATAAATGTGTTTAGAGTGAATATTGCCTACACTTTTTCATTATTCCTCTTACTCCTTTTCTCTCAGCTCTCTCTTTTACATCTCACTTGATTTGCTGCTCTCTTTAGCGTTATCTAAAACCTTTCATCCTCATTCACTTTTTTATGTATAGGCTAACAAAGCTACATTTTACATCACATCATGCTTTTTTTAAATGTCTTGTTAGGCCAGTTTGACATATGTATGAATACATACCTGTCTCCATGCAGTTAAAACTGGTTTATGGTTGTTACGTTTATATTATATTTGTATATTAGCCAGTTTAATATTATATAACACAGTGCACCAAATAACCAGGCAAAAAAATAGCATTAATTAAAGAGAGGGTAATTAAGAAAAAGTTCTGAAAAACATAATTGGAAATTAAATAGTGAGAGAGAAAAAGTGCACTGTTTGCCCTGCTGAGCTTTTTGGTCCTATACCATGTGTGACTTCATGTGACTTTAGATTCTTACTCTTTACTTCTGTGGTTTAGATATTGAGACAGTCAGTTATTTTTCATCTGCTCAAGTACTGATAATACACCTTTCTTCCGTTTGGGTATAGAATATATAATATTTCTTTAAGGATATGCCTGTAGAGTACCAATAAAATCTTTATTTTTTTTTATTTGTTCCCTTTTTCTTTTTACCAATATGTTGTTTGTTTGTATTGTGTTTTAATTTATATTATGAGATTGTTGTTGTAAAAGAAAATCACACAAATTGTTAATATTTTGCCAACTATTTATCCAAATATTACAGGAAGTAATTACACTTATGACAACTTGTACCATACTGTGCTTTTAATGATAGCCATTCAAAAGTTATTTAAGCAGTTGATAAAATACTTAAATATTTTGGTATTACAAAGCAAGACAGATGATTAAGAATATGTTTCTTTAATCAGAAAATATTAGCTGAACTAGAAACATTTTTTTCCAGTCGGCAAGTAAGATGCATGCAGTTAATTTAAAATCTGCATTAGTAAGTAGTTTTCTAAACTAAATACTCATTTTGTAGGTGCAACTTCATTAGTGCTAGGTATTATCAGCCTTATTAAATTGCGATTCGGCCAATTGAATAGGGCTCTATATAAGCACACGGCATATTTTATTTAAAGAAGTTTTCAGTTAGTAAACCAAAACCAAAGTCTTCACTAACTAAAAACTTATGTAAAAAAAAAAGTTTAATAAGGCTGTAAGTGTCTATTAAAGCAGTATAATGATTATGGATGTATGAATCTATAAATCAAAAAAAAAAACATGGAGTGCTAGCCATAACCACAAAGCCATGCAGTCTCAAAAATAAGTTCAGAATCTGTGAATTGCAAAAAAATTAATAATAAAACTTGTTTTGACCTCCTTAAAAATAGCAGGTTCATGTAGCCTCACCGGTAGACAAACAATTCTACCACTAGAAATAACAAGTCCTAGTACAAATATAAATGCCAGGCCGCCCAATTACACACATGCATACTGTAAGTTCTTAAAACTTGTTTTAAAAAATAATTAATTCCAAGCTTATTTGCCACAGTAAAGAGCTAAATCAAATTGAAAAGTATATACAAGTGAGCTGGGTTATGAATGCATCTGAAAGAGGGAAATTAGTAGTGTTTGATTACATTTATTTGCATGCACTGTTGCATTTTTTTGCAATGTTTTTTTAGCTTTGCATAAAAAAAAAAGAATTGAGCTAGGATTCTCAGGGTTCAATTTTGTAAAAATGAACCCTGTATGTGAGCATGTCCAGCTTTGCAGCCAATCAGCAATGATGTATGCAGACAGCTTGATAATGCTGCTGCACTCCTTAGAACTAAAGATCCTTGAGCTGTTACACGTATGTTCTTTAGACATACACCGTCTCCTTGATAAATTCGGACAAATTATAATTGTACTGAAACCAAACATTTCAGCTTCTTTTTCCTATTCTAATCTGTCTTTTAGGCGAATTAGCATTTATGCTTGATTTATGGTCTTGCAATGACTGCAAAGTTTGAGGAAGAGAGGTGTGCGTGCATGTGTCTCTGTGAGTGCATGCAATTCACTGGGGCTGGGAGAGATCTCAGGGGCAATTCACTGGGGCTGGGGGAGGTGATGGGGTAATTTACTGGGGCTGAGAGAGATCACAGGGGCAATCCACTGGGACTGGGAGAGGTTATGGGGCAATTCACTGGGGATCTTATGTGTTATGAATCTGCCACGCAGCGCCAGCAGCTAAACTTCAAGTGGGTGATAGATGGCGCTCTTTTGCAGGCAACAGCTGCTGACGATTAGGCTCTGTGGTAGGTGGGATGTTTTCTGCTGGCGATGAGTGTCAGATTCTTAACAAAAGATCCATGGCCTCTCCACCTCCCTGAGTGGTCTCGGGACCTGTGGTGCTCTGACACCGCCGAGGATGATGTGGAAATGGCTGGGAGCAGGGGCTGTGCAGGGTCTGAGCTTCCCGGCATCAGGGGAGAGTAGTTATACCCTGAGGATACCTCTCCCGGCCTCCTCAAACAATCACCTCCACTCTGTCTGCCCCGCTATCTCTATTCACCTTACTTCCCTACCCTTCTAACTTCACACTTATGTGTCAGCCCCTTTAATCAATGTATGTTCAGTCACATCAATATATAAAGTGTAAGTGCAAATAACCTGGGGATCTTTTGTGTTAAGAATCCGACATGCAGCGGCAGCAGAAAAGATTTCAGCTACCACACAGCCTAATCGGCAGCAGTGTCTGTAAAACAGTGACAGCTCCATCTATCGCCCACTTGCAGTTTTGCTGCTGGTGCTGCGTGGTGCATTCATAACACATAAGAGCCTCCACTGAGGGTCAGGGGGTTTACAGGGGCAATTCACTGAGGCTGGGGGATGTATCACCTGGGATGTAGATAAAACAATCAGTGAATGAAGGGACACAGACCTTGTTCTAGTTATTACAGAAATCTAAAGGAAAGCTGCAGCTCAATTCACAGGCCAAAAAGATACAATGTATTAGGTATGCTAATTTTCGCTGGGATTTTCAGGGGGTGTCAACATTGATAGAAAACAGGTTGCAAATACAAGAAATTTAGCAAACTTTGGGGTTACTGTTTAAATATTTATATTTTGTCATGCAATTGTTTTCATACACTACTAATTCTCCTCTATCAGATGCCTTCATAATCCAGCTCACTTGCATATTTAAAGTCTTTCACAACTGCCAGAACATATTAAAGTCAGACTGTAAGCTACCTAGCATGGCACACCATACATACCAATGAAAACCACAGTAATTCAAGAACAAATACATTTGTTTGTGAAGTAATGTAACATACTAACAACATTGTGTAAACTGGGAGGAAAACTAAGAAAGTGTATGAGTAAAGAAATACTTTTTCTCTCTTTTACATCACTTATTGACAGCTTGATCAGATTGAAATTTAAACCACCCCTCCTCACTGTTCCGGAAGCAAGCTGCTTGAATCAGGAAATGCAATTATTGCTGTCCGGAAATGTAAACGCACACAAACAACTTGCACTAACATATCATGAATTCCTCCATGGCTCAGCAGAGGCATCAACATTTTTTACTAATTAAAAACTAGCTTAATGCATTTTCCCTGTTTAATTATGCTTTTATTCCGACAACTCTTTCAAACATTTACATTTTTTCATCCTTTAATATATATTATTTTTATGTTATCTAACTTCAGATAGACATGAGCTAGTGGTATAGTATTTTTATTTACTGAAAGGGGTTAAATTAGGTGAGGGTTGAGGGAGAAGAATGGATTGATTATTAGGGAGGGCAACAAGAAAAAAGATTACAGAACAGGAGAGACAGAAAAAGTAGGATATTGAGATAAAGGGTATATTGGGTTACTACAGAGGGTAGACAGAAGGCAAGTTGGAGCAGATATAGGAAGAGGTAGGTCATAATGAAAGATCAAAAGCTTACATTGAGGGGAAAAAAGTATTTGAACACCTGCTGATTTTGAATGTCTGTCCACTGACAAAAAATGTTAAGTATATAATTTTAATGGTAGGTGCATTTTAACAGTGAGACAGAATAACAAAAAAAAACAAACAAGAAAAACTCATGTCAAAAAAAATTATAAATTAATTTGCAGGTCAATAAGTGAAATAAGTATTTGATCCCCTATCAGTCAGCAAGATTTCTGGCTACCAGGTGTCTTTTATACAGGTAACGAGCTGAGATTAGGAGCACTCTCTTAAAGGGAATGCTCATAATCTCAGCTTGTTACCTGTATAAAAGACACCTGTCCACAGAAACAATCAATCGATCAGATTCCAAACTCTCCACCATGGCCAAGACTAAAGAGCTTTCCAAGGATGTCAGGGACAAGATTGTAGACCTACACAAGGCTGGAATGGGCTACAAGACCATCGGCAAGCAGCAAATGAGATTATTTGCAAATGGAAGAAAAACAAAATAGCTGCCTGTCTCCCTTGGTCTGATGCTCCATGCAAGATCTCACTTTGTGGAGTCTCAATGATCAGGAGAACAGCGAGGAATCAGCCCAGAACTACACAGGAGGATCTTGGTAATGATCTCAAGGCAGCTGGGGCCATAGTCACAGAGAAAAAAATTGGTAATACACTACGCCGTGAAGGACTGAAATCCTACAGCACCTGCATGTACAGGCCCGTCTGAAGTCTGTCATTGAACATCTGAATGATTCAGAGGAGAACTGGGTGAAATGTTGTGTTCAGATGAGACCAAAATCAAGCTCTTTGGCATCAACTCAACTCGCCGTGTTTGGAGGAGGAGGAATGCTGCCTATGACCCCAAGAACACCATCACCACCATCAAACATGGAGGTGGAAACATTATGCTTTGGGGGTGACGATGGATGGGGCCATGTACAAAGCCAAGGCAACAAAGGAGTGGCTCAAGAAGAAGCACATTAAGGTCCTGGAGTGGCCTAGCCAGTCTCCAGACCTTAATCCCATAGAAAATATGTGGAGGGAGCTGAAGGTTCGAGCTTCCAAACATCAGCCTTGAAATCTTAATGACTTGGGGCCTCATTCTATTACCGGCCGTAAATCGGCCGTAAGGCTGCGATTCCTTGCGAGGGTTCTGTTAACTCGCGATTCTATTATACGGCCCCGCAAGGATCTCCTCTTACGGCCGGCCGCATATCTTGAAACCGGCCGTAAGCTGTGAAATCTAAAAACGCAAAAATAAATTCAAGCCTGCACTGTACAGCTCTGTAAATGCTAGGGATCATATTGGGGGACATGAGGATTAAAAGTAACCCACTCTCAAGCTTGCACATCAGCCCAAACCCGAGTTCAAATTAACTGTTTATTTTCCGGCTGCGGCGTGGGCGGGTCTGAAGTGCTCCAAGCACTCTGGACTTTTTACATGGATATTTTACGGATATTAAAAATAAAATATTTTACGGATTTGAGTATAGGATAATTATGTGCTATTTTTTCTAACACCTAAAATCCCTTTATAGTCTTCTCAAAGTGCAGGATGGCTTTATTTGAGCTATTTTATGTGCTTAATTGGTGCTAGCGGGACCTCTTTCCTGCAAGTAAGCAGCGGCTCGTTTTTAGCCTTGCAGAGAGGGTTCCCGGAGCAATTGAATTGCAAATAGGAATTTCTTACGGCCAAAACTCTTGCGGCCGTTTTAGATCAAAGGCTTTCCTCTGGCGCGAGCGGCTGCAAGAGATAGCAAGGCACCGGCCGCAAGTCTGCCGGAGCCCCCGGCCGTAAGGGAATAGAATAGCCGAATAGCTTGCGGCCGGTCCTTGCGGCCCCGCAACGGCTGCGGCCGCTAATAGAATGAGGCCCTTGGAGCGGATCTGCAAAGAGGAGTGGGACAAAATCCCTCCTAAGATGTGTGCAAACCTGGTGGCCAACTACAAGAAACGTCTGACTTCTGTGATTGTCAACAATGGTTTTGTCACCAAGTACTAAGTAGAAGGGGTCAAACACTTATTCCACTCATTGACATGCGTTTTTCTTGTTTTATATTTTGTTATTCTGTCTCTCACTGTTAAAATACACCTACCATTAAAATTATAGACTGATCATTTCTTTGTCAGTGGACAAACGTTCACTGTAGATGGGCTGTAAGTTACGATTTTGACAACCACATGGATTTTCAGCCTATAATTCGCAGATAGTTTGCTGGTAGCTAAAAGACGCCAATTGAATAGCAAATTACCGTATTGGTCGGAATATAAGCCACACCTTTTTTCCGATTTTTGAGCTTGCGAGTTAAGGGTGCGGCTTATATTTGCGACCGTGTAAAAATCATTGCCGATTTGCGAACTTTGCTTGTAACGTGTGCGACTTCTATTCGCGAATGCAAAATTACTGCCGATTTGCGCGTTTGATTTGCGATTTGCGCGTTTGCGAGTTAAGGGTGCAGTTTTTCGTGCTTTAGACTGCGGTATTGAATAGCGATTTACGGTTTTAGTGATTCTAACATCCTGTAAAGCCTGTAACCTGCAAAAAGCCTGTTTCTTGCAATGGCTGATCACTTTGAGAGTCTTTTACTCTCCAATTTTATGGGTGCGGCTTATATTTGAGTACTAACTTTTTTCTATTTTTTCCCCTTGAACTTTACAGGTGCGGCTTATATTCGGACCAATAGTTATGGGCTCCAGTAACTTACAATTGCTCAATTGAATAGGGGACTTATAATGCAGCTATGTTTTGTAAAAAATATATGAAGATTATGACTACTAGCTCATCAATCGCAAAACGCTATTCAATTGCTACAATTCCTCAAGCCTGCAAATGTTTTCACACCCGTAAACGGCAAATGTAGAAGAAAATCCTACGGGTACCAGATAGGACACGCAGGGAGGATAAGCACCTGTTCGCAGCACTGTAAATGCAAATAAAAAATCAATACTTCCCTGTAAAAGACAGGGAAAGTGATGAAAGACATTAGAATTAATTGCACAACAGTCTCAAGCTCGCAAATCATATCAATCTCGGGTGTCAGATCAATCTCGGGAATCAATGAGTTAATACATATTAGGCCACCCACATGGACTAAAACAGTATTGCCATTAACTTCTAATATTTTGTACATTGCAGGATTGCGAGTCTGATCGCATATGGGACCTCTAAACACTAATTGATTGATGTGTAACCTCCATGTTTTACTGATGTCATGCTGATGGTCTTATTTACTATTGGCTATTTCTAAATTAGTAGTTACAGCCTTGCTTAATTGATCATGATCACGCTCTGAAATGCTACTTCTGTTAGCATGGTTTACGGTTTCGACATACGGCCTGTATAACGTAATCTGCGTGCTTGCAATTGAATAAGGCCCTAGGTGATTGTAGAATGTTTTGCAAATATTTAACCTATCTTGAATGGAGGGAATAGTATGAGAAGGAGCAAAAAGAACTAACAGTTATGTAGAGTACAACATACAACTGGAAGATGAATGAATTACCTCGTTTGGAAGGAGCATATACAACAGATTGTTCATTGCATCTTGTCTGATAATTACGTGTTGCAGAATCCTAGCTTTTGAAAGGGTCAATAATAATTTTTATCAAAAATCTGAAACTCCAGTTTTCCTTCCCCCTCCAATAAACAATTTCCAGAAAAAAAGAACTGCACATAGATTGCATTTATAATATAGCTAATATAAATAATTTGCGAGGTTTATTTAATTATTAATTATGTTGTGCTATTATTTTAAATGTTCTAAGGGTTGCAAAATGTAAAAACTGCAAAATAAATTATTGTCATGGCTTACAGTTTACCATATTTATCCTCTCACTCAGTTTCAGTATAAATAGCACTGTGTGACAAAGGCTGCATGAATACCGCAATTCATTTGTTTGAGGGACACAGCCATATTGAAGTTTGAAACATATTTGGTTGTCAAACTGAAGATGGATTTAACAAGCTTGTCACAAAAGTAAAACAAATGGGAAGTGACATAGCAAAGAATTGTGGATGCCGCGCCTTGTCAAGCAAAAACAACTGCCAGAGTGTACCAATATACACTGTGCAGCAATATTAAACAATTCCTGCTTTCATGGGTTTATTATGGAGTCTGCACTGTGAATCTAAATGAAAGGCTTAGAGATCACAATAAATTACCTCAGGATATGTTGTTCGCTTGCTATTATATTTCAACAAATACCTCAACAATGAGCCTGATGAAGCTGCCTGTCACTTTTCAAACCTCCTGACATTTGATGTTGACCAAGGCCAAGAACATAGTGTAGTAAAAGTGTAATAATGTGATTTTTGCATTGTGCTTTTAGAGAATATTGTAACTTTTTTTACAGTATTTATGAACTATATATATTTCATAGAAACACAACTATGTCATACAATTAGATAGGTAACACCGAGGTAGGTAGAGTTCGATAGAAGTAAGGTACAAGTTAACTGCAACCTTTTCAGCCCCTTAATATTCAAAATGTAATATAACAATTGCCGGTTTGTCTGTCACACCTGCACGGTGTGTTGTGCACAGGCGCCACATTTTTAGTACACTCAGAGCATTGCAGGAGAAGCGTGCATGCGCAGAAGTGTCATTTTTCCCCCAAACTGACCCCATAACCACCGGGAAAAGCAGTAGAAGAGACAAGATAGAGAGAGAGAGACAGGACACAGCGAGAGGGAGAAAGACAGGACAGAGAAAGAGAGAAAGAGAGACAGCATTGACAATGCATGATACAATTTTGTTGTTTCTCAGATGATATTTAAAACAATCTTGTGCAAAGCACAGTTACTACAGGTAATCGTTTAGTCCATTCAGTTGGTAGCTACTGCCTTCTGTTCCTACTGCACTAGTTGATCGACATTGCCACAGTGATTGCTATTACTGTGTTACGTCAACGCTAACGTCATCATGTCCAAACAACACCTCATTTTGGAAGCAGATTTGAAACTGAGAGATGCAGTTACCAACTAGTAGCCACATTAAATTGGGCTATGTTTTAAAAAGTAACCCATAACTCCAACTTTACGTGTTACGGCTATTAAATTAGCCCGGTAACGCAGCCCGCAGAGGACTTGCAGGTCAAGACGCAGGAGGACCGAAAATAGCCTACGATTTGAGCTACATTGAACTTCGCGGCCGTAAATCCTTTGTTCTCTCAAGCCTGTAACTGCTACTTTTCCCATCACGCTATTAAATTGCAACAAAGTCACTCGCGAGCAAGCCCGTAACACGCAAATGGAGCCCAAAGCCCAACGTGTGCTCGAGAGGACCCGCAAGAGGGCTAAAGTCCAAAAAGTAGCACTTGTAATGCAAATAAAAATACACTACTGTATATTTATTAAAAGTGATGTTAGGTCTTAGAATTAGTAGCACAACATTCTCAAGCTCGCAAATCGGCCCCGGAAAATACTTTATTTCACGCAATCAATGTGTTAAGACATATACCTTAACTCGCATGTAATATCATATTTAC
This sequence comes from Discoglossus pictus, assembly GCA_027410445.1. Taxonomy (NCBI): domain Eukaryota; kingdom Metazoa; phylum Chordata; class Amphibia; order Anura; family Alytidae; genus Discoglossus; species Discoglossus pictus. Next base: position 220,143,046 of record CM050166.1, on the reverse strand, counting down.
GGCTTTATTAATATTGCATTATTGTGGCATGTGGGTCCGATCGCAACTTGTAATTGAAGCCCGTAGGACTTTGAAATCTACCCTCCTCTTTTTCAGTGATGTAACGCTAATGATCTCTTTTTCCATTGGCTCCATCTAAACCCGTAACTACGGTTTACAATAATTGATCGTCCGCAAGGTCGCAAATCCAACGTTCTATGAACAAGCTACGATTTGCGTCTCAAACCCGTAGCTCACATTCTAATTTAATAGCAACGTAACTCTGTTAAATTTCAAGCCCGCAGCTGTTATGTGCTTCACGTTGGACTTACTGGGCTGGAATTTAATATGGCTCTAGATGGACTAAATGACTACGGTAACTCTGGACTGCAGCAACTTTGCTTTGCAGGAAATATTTTTTTTTAAATATCATCTGAGAAACAACCTTTTATATGATTCTACAGTTATGGCATAATTATCAGTTTGGACACAAACCTCTGTTTGCTGAAATGTCAATGCTAACATGCGTCTAAAAAAATAATATTTAAATACACAGCACATTTAACATAACTTGTTAAATTATTTCTTACCTACATATTTTAATAAATTATTGCCATTACAATTAAATTGCTTTAATATATTTCAATTTCTTCCTAAAATATTTCATGAATATGATGGTAAATATACAGGGTTAGAACAGTGCTTTATTTAATTAATATAATGTATTCTACTATAAGTTATTTAAAAAAATAATTTATTCATTCATCTGGTAATTTAATTAAAAAAGTCATACTAATATATCATTGCTTAATGAAAATAACAGTAGACAACCACATAAAAATGTTCACATGTATTTACCATAGCAGTATCCAATTGTCCGTAAATGTTCTGGCTGTCTAAAAAAGAGAAAGAGAGGGAAGATAGAGAAAGGTAGAGAGGGGGAGAGAGAAAAAGAGGAAGAGACAGGCAGATGGAGACAAAGAGAGGGGGAGAGACAGAAAGATAGAGAGGGAGAGAAGGGGAAAGAGAGAAGTAGAGAGAAAAAGGAGAGAGAGAGAGAGAGAGAGAGTGGGTGTGAGAGAGAGAAAGAGAGAGAGAGAAAGAGGCAGAGAGAGATAGAGAGGGAGGCAAAGAGTGGGAAGAGAGACACAAAGAGGGGAGAGAGAGAGCAGGGAGAGAGAGGAGAGGAGAGAGAGGGGAGACTGAGAGAGGGAAACAGAGGGAGCGAGAAACAGAAGGCGAGAGAAAAGGAACAAAAAGAAGGAAGGGGGAGAGAGAAGGAGGGAGTGAGAGAAGGTGGTATATACTGTATATATATATATATATATATATATATATATATATATATATATATATATATATATAATGTTCGCACAGGGGGGTGGGGGGTGGCAGTCTCAGGGTCCGCCCCAGGCAGCAAAAGCACTAGCTACGCCACTGCTGCCATCCTTGTCAAAGTTAGATAAAACCCATGTTTTACTCATGAAAGCGAGGGTTGATGTTTGCAGAATTTGTACATGTCACCTTATAAACCCACCAAGCCAGCTCTCGACAAGTGCCATTTTTAATTGGCTACGTGCTGCTGACGTCAAAAGTGGTCATAATAATGTGACTCAACCCTTTAGCTCCACTTCCTAGGGTGTTACAGTTGCCCTTTAAGAACTGGATTTGTGTAGAAAAGAATATACAAAAATGGTTAGTAATAGTGCATAACAGTGATGTACCGAAATATACTTAATAAGCTTCTTCTCCCACGGCATGTGACTATGCTTATAGTGTTATATTGAGATATTCATTAATTTTATGTAGGATATGATTATTTGTTCTGGCTAATTGTTAATCACGGTGTTTTTATTTATTTTTGGATGATTTCCCTGACCATTTTAACTGTCTCCCAGGGAGATTAATTTATTCTTACATTAATAGTCATGTAAATTTAAATGTAATATTTTATGTATTTCTATTATGAGAGGGGAGAATGAAAAATCTGCTTGTGTGGGTTACAGATTGTTTATTATGACCTCCTAGTGTGTTTTGTTAATGTTTTCTCTAAGTCACTGAGCACACTGATTCATTTTGCTGTTGGCTTGAAATTGGGCGGTGATAAGTTTTCTAAAAGTACTTGTGGTAGTAAAATGATACTGCCATGGATCCATATGTGACCTAATCTAAATTTCATTTCATGCATGACTTGGAGAAGAGAACAAATATAATAGCTGATTATGCTCTTGTAAGCAAATCTATCACTCTATTCTGCAGTCCATTCTCACAATGTGTTTTTGCTTACCAGTGATTCTTCCAATATTAAGCATTGTAATTAGCATTAATACAATATATTATTAATAATAGGGGATAGATTTAAAGTTTACAGTTTGAAAAGTTAAGCACTAGAATCGTAGCTGGTGATAACTTTTAGTGATCGAACACAAGTTCTATACAGATTAAAGTTAGGTAATTACTGTTATTATCACACATTTTTGCCGTTGGCACGACTTTAGCGCGCATGATGAAGGCGTGCCGACGTAAGGGCTGGGACAATTGCGCAGCAGACAAATGGGCAGGGTAGAAGTGGGCACGAGCAGTCGCGCCCCCCGACATAGACACATACATGCTGGTCCTCGGATAGGAAAAACAAGGTGATGGGAGGAAGCCGGGTTTGACCAGGTAATGAGAGAGGCAGGAGGGTGATAAGCTAATAGAGGAGATATAAAGGGTAATGGATGCAGGCAAGGGGCTGATGAGGGGAAGCAGGGTGTGGCACGACTTCTACCCCCCTGTATCTCTCATTACCTGGTCAAATTTTGCGTCCTCCCATCACCTTGTCATTCCTCTTCAAGGGGCGGGGGGTAGGCGGTATTCTCTATTGGTGGGTGATTGCCTAAGCTGTCACTGAGACTGTCACTGCCTGGGCGTGCGATTGCCTGTGCACGCTTCTATCCCTGCGCACATTCGACTGCTGCACAATTGTCACACCCCTTACGACCTTCAGCGTGAGATGCAAAGACAGGGTGCCATTTTTGCACACTATGTTAAAGTAGTACTATTACATTTTAGATTATTATTTATTCAATAAAACATTTAAAAAAATGACCTACAAAACTGTACAATGCATTTTTTAAAATAATTAAATAAATGTTTAGATCTATTCTATTGACTCCAGATCGCAAATTCTGAATGCAAGGCTCGTAAACTCTGCTTTTTTAAGTGTAATTTCAGGAGGCGTGATCATATGATCTGACAATATTTAAGAAATCCCTTAATTTACTTCTTAAACACTTGCAATACTTCTTAGACACAGCTAACAGTAAAAGAGTAGAGATGTTGTGAACAGTTCACCCGCGAACTGTTCCCGGTGAACATAGCATGTTCGCGTTCGCAGCGAACATATGCGATGTTCGATCCGCCCCCTATTCTTTATCATTGAACAAACTTTGACCCTGCACCTCACAGTCAGCAGACACATTCCAGCCAATCAGCATCATACCCTGCCTTCCAGACCCTTTAACCTCATGGACAGCAGCCATTTTGGAATCATAACTGACTTGCAGTCTTACAGAGAGGTGGTTGAGTGTAGGTGATACTGAATCAATAGGGAAAACCATAGCTATGCTACTGTACACAGTGTGCAATACAGTCCTGAAGGACTCTTTTGATCTCTGCTGCAAGGACACCCCTGTGTCTCTTCCCCCCCCTTATCATCATCCTCCCCTCACCTTAGCACCCAACCCTAACACCCCCCAAACGTATCCCTAACACCCTAACACCTAACCCTAATACCACATCACACTTATCACTAACAGCCCTTACCCTAACACCTAACCCTAACATCCCTTACCCTAACACCCATCACACTTATCCCTAACACCCCTCACCCTAACACCTAACCCTAACACCCCTCACACCTATCCCTAACACCCCTTGCCCTAACCCTAACACCCCTCACTCTTCTCCATAACACTCATCAACCTAACACCTAACCCCAACATTCTCACACTTATCCCTAAGACCTAACACCCCTCACACTTATTCCTAACATGCCTTCCCCTAACACTCCTTACACTTATCCCTAACACCCCTCACCTTAACACCTAACCCTAATACCCCCTCACACTTATCCCTAACAGCCCTTACCCTAACACCTAACACTAACATCACTTACCCTAACACCCATCACACTTATCCCTAACACCCCTCATCCTAACACCTAACCCTAACACCCCTCACACTTATCCCTAACACTCCTTGCCCTAACCCTAACACCCCTCACACTTATCCATAACACTCATCAACCTAACAGCTAACCCTAACATTCTCACACTTATCCCTAAGACCTAACACCCCTCACACTTATTCCTAACATGCCTCACCCTAACACCCCTTACACTTATCCCTAACACCCCTCACCCTAATACCTAACCCTAATACCCCCTCACACTTATCCCTAACAGCCCTTACCCTAACACCTAACCCTAACATCACTTACCCTAACACCAATCACACTTATCCCTAACACCCCTCATCCTAACACCTAACCCTAACACCCCTAACACTTATCCCTAACACCCCTCACCCTAACACCTAACCCAAATACCCCCTCACACTTATCCCTAACAACCCTTACCCTAACACTTAACCCTAACATCACTTACCCTAACAGCCCTCATCCTAACACCTAACCCTAACACCCCTTACCCTAACCCTAACACCCCTCACACTTATCCATAACACCCATCAACCTAATACCTAACCCTAACATTCTCACACTTATCCCTAAGACCTAACACCCCTCACACTTATTCCTAACATGCCTCACCCTAACACCCCTTACACTTATCCCTAACACCCCTCATCCTAACACCTAACCCTAACACCCCTCACACTTATCCCTAACACCCCTCACCCTAACACCTAACCCTAATACCCCCTCACACTTATCCCTAACAGCCCTTACCCTAACACCTAACCCTAACATCACTTACCCTAACACCCATCACACTTATCCCTAACACCCCTCATCCTAACACCTAACCCTAACACCCCTCACACTTATCCCTAACACCCCTCACCCTAACACCTAACCCTAATACCCCCTCACACTTATCCCTAACAGCCCTTACACTAACACATAACCCTAACATCACTTACCCTAACACCCATCACACTTATCCCTAACACCCCTAATCCTAACACCTAACCCTAACAGCCCTCACACTTATCCCTAACACCCCTCACCCTAACACTTAACCCTAATACCCCCTCACACTTATCCCTAACAGCCCTTACCCTAACACCTAACCCTAACATCACTTACCCTAACACCCATCACACTTATCCCTAACACCCCTCATCCTAACACCTAACCCTAACACCGCTCACACTTATCCCTAACACCCCTTACCCTAACCCTAACACCCCTCACAATTATCCATAACACCCATCAACCTAACACCTAACCCTAAAACCCCTCACACTTATCCCTAAGACCTAACACCCCTCACACTTATTCCTAACATGCCTCACCCTAACATCCCTTACACTTATCCCTAACACCCCTCACCCTAACACCTAACCCTAATACCCCCTCACACTTATTCCTAACATGCCTCACCCTAACACCCCTCACACTTATCCCTAACACTCCTTGCCCTAACCCTAACACCCCTCACACTTATCCATAACACTCAACAACCTAAAACCTAACCCTAACATTCTCACACTTATCCCTAAGACCTAACACCCCTCACACTTATTCCTAACATGCCTCACCCTAACACCCCTTACACTTATCCCTAACACCCCTCACCCTAACACCCCACACACTTAGCACTAACACCCCTCAACCTAACACCTAACACCCTCACCCTTATCCCTAACACCCCTTACCCTAACACCCCTCACACTTATCCCTGTGTCTCTTCCCCCCCTTATCATCAAGGGAGGGGGGAGGATGATGAGGGAGGGGGGAAGAGACACAGGGGAGGATGATGAGGGAGGGGGGGGGGAACAGACACAGGGGAGTAAGATGAGTGAGGGGGTAAAGAGTTACAGGGGAGGGTGATGAGGAAGGGGGAAAGAGACATAGGGGAGGATGATGAGGGAGGGGGGGGAGAGACACAGGGGAAGATGATGAGGGAGGGGAAAAAGAGACACAGGGGAAGATGATGAGGGAGGGGGGAGGATGATGAGGGAGGGGGAAAGAGACACGGGAGGATGATAATGGAGGGGGGAAGAGACACAGGGGAGGATGTTGAGGGAGGGGAAAGAGACACAGGGGAGGATGATGATGGAGAAGGGAAAGAGACACAGTGGAGGATGATGAGGGAGGGGGGAGGATGATGAGGGAGGGGGAAAGAGTCCCAGGAGGATGATGAGGGAGGGGGGAGGATGATGATAAGGGGGGGAAGGGACAAAGGGAAGGATGATGAGGGAGGGGGCAGGATGATGAGGGATGGGGAAAGAGACACAGGAGGATGATGATGGAGGGGGGAGGATGATGAGGGAGGGGGAAAGAGACACGGAGGATGATGATTGAGGGGGGAGGATGATGATAAGGGGGGGAAGAGACACGGGAGGATGATGGTGGAGGGGTGAAGAGACACAGGGGGGATGATGAGGGAGGGGGTAAAGAGATACAGGGGAGGATGATGAGGGAGGGGGGAGGATGATGAGGGAGGGGAGAAGGGACACAGGGGAGGGTGATGAGGAAGGGGAGAAAGACACAGGGGAGGATGATGAGGGAGGGGGAAAACAGACACAGGGGAGGATGATGAGGGAGGGGGGAGGATGATGAGGGAGGGGGAAAGAGACACATGAGGATGATGATGGAGGGGGAAGAGACACAGGGGAGGATGATGAGTGAGGGGGTAAAGAGATACAGGGGAGGATGATGATGGAGGGGGATGTTAGGTTATTTATGCCCTTTATGGATTAAAACCAGACTCTGCATCAACTATGTAATTTTCCGTGGGAGTTTTGACATGGATCCCCCTCCGGCATGCCACAGACGAGGTGTTAGCCCCCTTAAAACAACTTTTCCATCACTATTGTGGCCAGAAAGAGTCCCTGTGGGTTTTAAAATCCGCCTGCCCATTGAAGTCTATGGCGGTTCGCCGGGTTCTCCAACATTTGCGGCAATTCACGTTCGCGGTTCGCGAACCGAAAATTTTATGTTCGCAACATCACTATAAAAGAGACAGTCATCATGACGTTAGTAAAACATGGAGTTTATACTTATACTTCACTCAGAGACTACAAATTAATTAGTAAATTATGCAATGGGACTCAAATTCTAACATTGTAGAACTCACTAAAATTTATTAAATCATCTGTTCTAGTCCATGATATGTACTAACACCTTAAAAAGTGATACTTTTTTATTTTGTGAATTTGAAAATATTTGCGAATTAGAGCTGCAAGTCTAATAGAACCTAAGCTTAATTGGTTAGCACTTGTAAATCAATGGAGTTCTATGGCCCATTTTGTGGGTTTGGCTGGCCAATAGTGATTGTGGGTGTTGAACTCGTAATCGGAATGTGAGTTGCTAATAGATTCTGTGGCAATTCAGATTGGTTTTAAGTGTGTATAATTTTACAAATTGGGCAATAGAATAGGGCCCATAGTCTAAACTCACCTACCTTACTCAATGATCAGTGCGTGCAACATCACTCTGCTATTCACTCCATTGACTTAAAGAATAGCCTAAAGAATACATTTTAAATTATGGCAGTAACATATAAAGAGAAGGGGGAACAAGAAGCACCCAAAAATCTTATACTGCAGCTCAGTCAAATGTTTATTAGATCAACTAGTAACTTGCCCGTTCTGTCTCTCTCAGTGACTATCTGTGCTCCCTTTTCCTATCTGTGCATCATCTCTCTCTCTCTCTGTGCGCCCCAGCCTCTCTCTCTATATATATGCGCCCCTCCCTCTCTCCCCTCCCTCTTTCTCCTTCCCCTCTATCTCTTTCTCCCCTCTCTCCCTCCCTTCTCTCTCTATCCCCTCTCTCTAGCCCTACCTCCCTCTCTTCCTCCCTCTACCTCCCTCTCTCTCTTGCCCTCTACCTCCCTATCTATCTCCCTCTCTCCTTCTCCCCTGCCTCTCTCTCTCCCTTCTACTCTTTATTTATCCATGCCCTCTCTCCCCTCTCTCTCTCTCCCTCTCCCCCTGCTTCTCTGCTTTCTCTCTCACTCCATCTTCCTCCCACTATCCCTCTCTCTTCCTGGGCTCACCAACGGGCACGTAGCTACCAAGCATGTGTGAATTAAACGGGCACGTAGCTACCAAGCATGCATGAATATGACGGAACCACGCATGTGCAACTTTGGAATATACAATTAGTAGTTTGTGAGTAATGCCTACACAGAACGCACCATGCAGGCGTTACTCACAAATTAATAATTAATATAGTGGATAGAAGAAACATAACAATAGTCACCTTACGTACATGCACCTATCTCTATCTATATTCAGAAAGCCATTTTTTAAATACCTACTAATTTATACCCATAAGATGGCATGGGGCCTTGTTTTACAAAACAAGTGAGTAACGTGTTAATTGTTTTGAAAAACTGTATTATTATTGTGTGTAAATGGTATACTTAACAATATTATATTAACTAAGCAATATATATACATTTTTATAGCACTTTTTATTTTTTAGATTTATTGCACTCAGATACTAGCAAACACAGCCTATATCCCTTCTAGAGGGCTGCACACTTTTGGGATTCCACATTATTCAGACACTGGAACCCTGTATCAGACAATAAGGAATTGTACAGTATTTATATCTGAGACTAGAGTGATTTGTTCCCACAAGCCAAACCTTCATACCGTCTGCTTATCTCCTTAGCTACCACACTATTAGTGTAAGGCAAGAAATAATGAGAGAGGTTTAATCTGATTACCAGTACTGTCTTGACTGTAATTGAAACTACACCCATTTGTAAATCACTAGGTACTCATCTACATTTTTTGGGGATATACCCTGGTGAAGCTTCTGAACTGACATAAGAAGATAAGACATCCTGCTTCTCGTATTTGAACTCCCGCTTACACACAAAACATACCTCATCTTGTTTGAGGTTTTTACATGTGAGTGCAATATATTTTGTATCTTCTATTGATCTAATAGACATTTGACTTAGGCATACTATGAGTTTTTTGGCGCTTCTTGTTCCTCCATACTCTTCTGCTTTACATATATAAGCACCAGTGAACATTGCTTTTCATGAAAGAATCTGCAAGAAAACTCGCTTCATATTGAAGATACCAAGCCAAAATTTATTGAAAGAAGGAACCGATCTATAGAGATCATTCACATTGGACCCAGTTTACTCGGCTATTTGAAGTGTACTATCATTGATACTGTTATCTTCCTGGTATTTTGGTAGAGGAGCTAATTGTGAAGCATCGTTACCAATCTAAAAATGTTGGCAATATATTCTTAGTAATATCCTATTGGAGACACTAGAGCTACAGTTTTTTGTCTCAATACTGTTTAAGAAGGGGTGACTACTGTTATTTGACTAACATATAAAGCTTCTAATAAAAATAAATATTCCCCTTACTGCCCTGTTTGCTCTGGAAATGAACAGCTTATATGCTCCTCTCTTGTCACCTCCTCTCACTCCTGTCTTCAAGATTTTTTTATCAAGCTGCACTTATTTTGTGGAACTCTTTACCTCACTCCGATAAACTATCTCCTTACATCAAAAGCTTCCAAACCATAGTAAACATTATCAATTTGGTAGAGTATGCAGTCTGTGCATAAGGCTGAAGGTGATAAGCTTCTATAAACAAACACACATCCTGCATATCGAACAGCCATCTCCACTTGCAGCAGCCTATTGCCTTGATCATGGGTGGTCAAAATGTCTAAAACTTAGGAGCCAGAATTATGTTTAAAGAAGTCAGACAAGCTGATTTCTAGAATCCTGGAATTACCGTAAGTAATTCATGGAGATGCATTATGCTTTGATAATATATTTAGGAGCCAGCAATACAAGCTTGAGGAGCCTGGGATCCTAGACAGCTCTAATCTCTGGCCTTGATCTTTGCCATCAAGTACCCGTCACTCTCTTGTCTCACACTCCAATCTTATATTCTAGATTGTAAGCTCTTTGTAGCAAGGGCCTCAACTCTGTTGCACCAAATTGTCTGTTTACCTACTGTAATACGTTTTTACTTCTACACAGCTTGTAATTGAGCCTATTTATCCATTCTACTTTATTGTACCTTTGTAAGAGACAGAAAGAGCTGGCATCACATATACAGTACCTTGCAAAAGTATTCACCCCCCTTGGCATTTTTCGTGCTTTGTTGCCTCACAACCTGGAATTAACATGGATTGTTTGAGGATTTGCATCATTTAATTTACAGAACATGCCCACAACTTTGAAGATGTTTTTTTGGGGGGGGGAGCAAACAACAAGTATGAAAAAATAACAGAAAAAGTCAATGTGCATAACTATTCACCCCCCTAAAGTCAATACTTTGTAGAGCCACCTCTTGCGGCAATCACAGATCCAAGTCGCTTTAGATAAGTCTCTATGAACTTGCCACATCTTACCATAGGTCCTTCAAATTGGATGGTTTGCGCTTGTGAACAGCAATCTTTAAGTCTAACCACAGATTTTTCATTGGATTGAGGTCTGGGCTTTGACTAGGCCATTCCAAAACACTTACATGTTTCCCCTTAAACGACTCAAGTGTTGCTTTAGCAGTGTGTTTGGGGTAATTGTCCTGCTGGAAGGCGAACCTCTGCCCTAGCATCAAATCATGCACAGAGTGGTACCGGTTTTGCTCAAGAATATCCCTGCATTTAGCACCATCCATCTTTCCCTCAACTCTGACCAGTTTCCCAGTCCCGGCTGCTGAAAAACATCCCCACAGCATGATGCTACCACCACCATGTTGGTGTTCTTTGGGTGATGTGATGTGTTGGGTTTGTATCAGACATTGCGTTTTCTTTGATGGCCAAATTCAATTTTAGTCTTATCAGACCAGAGCGCCTTCCTCCATACATTTTGGGAGTCTCCCACATGCCTTTTCGCAAACTCAAAACTTGCCATTTTGTTTTTTGCTGAAAGTAATGGCTTTCTTCTGGCCACTCTGCCATAAAGCCCAACTCTATGGAGCATACGGCTTATTGTCACCCTATGTACAGATACTGCAGTTCCTCCAGGGTTACCTTAGGTCTCTGTGCTGCCTCTCTGGTTAATGCCCTCCTTGCCCAGTCTGTGAGTTTTGGTGGGCGGCCATCTCTTGGCATGTTTGCTGTTGTGCCATGTTCTTTCCATTTGGTTATGATAGATTTGATGGGGATCATAAAATATTTGGATTATTTTTTTTATAACCTAACCCTGACATGTACTTCTCAAGAACATTGTCCCTTACTTGTTTGGAGAGTTCCTTGGTCTTCATGGCAGTGTTTGGTTAGTTGTTCCTCTTGCTTAAGTGTTGCAGCCTCTGTGGCCTTTCAAAAAAGGTGTGTATATGTAATGACAAATCATGTGACACTTAGATTGCACACAGGTGGACATCATTTCACTAATTATGTGACTTCTGAAGGTAATTGGTTGCACCAGAGCTTTTTATGGGCTTCAAAACAAAGCGGGTGTATACATACGCACATGACAATTTTCTGTTTTCTATTTCTAAAAAATAGTTTTATGTATATATTTTTTCGCATTCCACTTCACCAACTTAGACTAATGTGTTCTGATCCATCACATGAAATTCAGATTAACAAAACATTGAACTTAAGGCTGTAATGTAACAAAATAGGTAAAAAGTCAAGGGGGTGAATAGTTTTGCAAAGCACTGTATAGTCGTTGTAATTGTGAGTTTTTCCATCACGCTATGTTAAAACTTATGGGCTTGCGCATGCGCAATGAGCGCTGAAGTTGCTCATTACGAGGCCCGAAAGTTACGGGTATCATAAGGTCTGAAATGAGAACCGAAGGAGCTCATTGTGGGGCTCGTGATGAGTGCCAAAGGCACTCATCATGAACTCTGTAAAGTAGAGGGGGAGAGAGGCTCACAATGAGCGCTAAAGAAAAAATATGAATATAACGGCCGAAACGTGCAAAGCAAAAAACCTGAAACACACAAACAATAAAATAAAAAGTACAATGAAAACATCACACACAGCAGGGGGAACAGCCAGGACATCTGGGAATGAGGTGGAACGCAAATTTAAGCCAACTGCGTACCACTTTCACCCAGGAACGTACAAGGTACAAAATACCCTATTAAAAAGGACGGCAAAAGTTCACGAACCGCGTAGCACATAGATAACTTTTCCATTTTCCAAGCGTTCCATTAGACATGTTGAGAGTACTGCGTTTTTGCCTCCTCCTTCCCATAGTGCGTTTTTTGCCTCCTCCTTCATCTGCATTCAAAGTCTGCTCACACCTTAGGAACGAGATCAGCCAAAATCAAAGTGGTTGATTCCACTGCAGAATCACCGTGTATATATTAAAGGCTGTATTTTATTTTTTTTTCTAAAAATATTTTGCATCTTAATATGTGTAGTTTTTTAAAAGAATGTATTTTAAATATTATACTATAATGATTCTTTACAACACAATGACAATGCAAGAACTATGGGGAAACCCAACATGTGTGATTCAAGGGGTTTATTTATAAAACTATATTAACTATATAAGTACTTTGGGTATTTTCTATGAGCATTTACAATTGGCAAGAGTGTGAGACTTGCTTTACCATTTTTTGATCAACAGCTCACAAATACAAAAATAAGTAAAAAATAAAATAAATAAATAAAAAATGAATTAAAAGTGCTTTTAATATTTTTATACAGTAACTTAAATCATATTTTTCCATTGGCTACCAGTGGATTAACACTCCTTTACCAGAGATGATAGTGGAGTAGATTACAAGGAGCCTTGACCGATAAATAAATGATCTTGGCAATCATTTCATTTTTATGATACATTATTAAAACCCCTTTGCCAGCTTATATCAGCATCACATAGCAGGACTACATCTCTCTGGTGCAATTTAGGCAGCATGAGGATTAAAGGACCAATCAGTCAACATTTCTCATTCCCTCTCCCTCTTTACACTCCTGAAGGGATAATGCAAATTATCGGCACACATCTCTTAAGCTCCAATCCAATAGGAAGATATAAACATAGAATCCCTTAAACAAAAGTAAAGTCTGCTATAAAAAAGATTTTCTCTAAAATGCTATTATGTTCAACTGCTTACATAGGGCCCTACCCTATTGCCCAATTCGTAATTTTATACACACATTTAAAATCGATCTTAATATTGCCACATATTAGCTACTCGCAATCCGATTATGAGTTCCCCACCTATAATCACTACGGGCCAGCCAAAGATGCAAATTTGGCCTTAAAACGCCATTAGTTTTAGCACAGCTTGAATATTACAAGCTCTAAATAATTACACAAAATCAATATTCAATTAGACCCGTAGCTCTAGCTCGCAAAGAAAGTCTTAAATATTGTCAGATCTTATGATCATGCCCCCGGAAATTCTACTTAAAAAAGGCAGGGTTTACGAGTTTAGGCTTCAGGAAGTAAATTGCGAGCTTGAGTCTATAATCTAAACATTTACAGCCTTATTAAATTGAGATTCTGCCAATTGAAAAGGGCTCTATATGAGCACAGAGCATATTTATTTTACAGAAGTTTTTAGTTAGTGAAGACCTTGTTTTTGGATAGAAGTTCACTAACTAAAAACTTCTGTAAAAAAAAATATGCTATGTGCTTATATAGAGCCATATTCACAGGCCGAATCGCAATTTAATAAGGATGTTAGTTACATACTCCACAATGTATGATTTTTTCCTTATACTAGAGTAGTCCTTTAAAGTTAGAAGATAGACAATTCAGAGGTACTTTGAGAATGCAGTGCATTAAAGTGGTAGTGCAATGGGGTAGCATTCTGACAGAAGTGGTAGGTACAACACAGTAATTCTACGATGAACAAATATAAGATTACTAGCGACTTGCCCGTCAAATATGACGGTAATAAAATTTTAAGCTTGGCAATGCTGTTTGCCACACAATCTGAGCCCCTTCAGCCCCCATCGCGAGCCTCTCCCCCGTCTACTTTACATGCCTCGCGATGAGCAGCTTCGCCGCTCATTGCAGGCCTTGGCAACCCGCAACTTTTGTAGTTCACAATAATCAACTTCAGCGCTCATCGCAAGCCTCTCCCCACTCTTTAATTAATAAACTTTAAGTTTATTAATTACCGTATATACTCGAGTATAAGCCGAGTTTTTCAGCCATTTTTTAAGGCTGAAAAGGGCCCCCTCAGCTTATACTAGAGTCACCCGTGTCTCTCCACCCCCGTGTCTCTTTTCCCCCCGTGTCTCTCTTCCCCCCATGTCTCTCCACCTCTGTGTCTCTCTTTCCCCCCCCGTGCCTCTCTCCACCCCCTGGCTCTTTCACGCACCCCTACCTTATCATCCTCAATCCCCCATCCTCATCATCAATCCCCCATCCTCATCCTCAACCCCCCATCCTCAACCCCCCTCCTCAAACCCCCTCCTCATCCTAAACCCCCTCCTCATCCTCAACCCCACCATCCTCATCCTAAACCCCCCTCCTCATCCCCCCATCCTCAAACCCCCTTCTCATACTAAACCCCCTCCTCATACTAAACCCACCTCCTCACTTTACCCCTCTTATTACCTCCCCCTTTCCCGTCACTTACCTTCCATCAGCAGCTGCTCCTCCGCTCCTCTGTGCTCCTTCCTGCTGCGTCGGGACCCGGCATATGCTAATGACATGACGTCACATGCACGTCATGTCATTAGCATTGGCCTGGTCCCGACGCAGCGGGAAGGAGCGCGGAGGAGCGGAGTAGCAGCTGCTGATGGAAGGTAAGTGAGGGGAAAGGTAGAGGGGGAGGTAATTAGAGGGGTAAAGTGAGGAGGGGGGTTGAGGATGAGGAGGGGGGTTTAGTATGAGGAGGGTGTTGAGGATGGGGGGGTTGAGGAGAGAGGATGAGGAGGGGGGTTGAGGATAAGGAGAGAGGTTGAGGATGAGGGGGGTTGAGGAGGGGGGTTTAGGAGAGAGGTTGAGGAGGGGGGTTGAGGATGAGGGGGGGGTTGAGGATGAGGAGGGGGATTGAGGAGAGAGGTTGAGGAGGGGGATTGAGAAGGGGGTTGAGGAGAGAGGATGAGGAGGGGGGTTGAGGAGGGAAGTTGAGGATAAGGAGGGGGGTTGAGGATGAGGAGGGGGATTGAGGAGGGGGGTTGAGGAGAGAGGTTAAGGGGAGTTGAGGAGGGGGTTGAGGAGAGAGGTTGAGGAGGGGGGTTGAGGATGAGAAGAGGGTTGAGGATGAGGAGGGGTTGAGAAGGGGGTTGAGGAGAGAGGATGAGGAGGGGGGGTGAGGAGGGGGGAATGAGGAGGGGGCATGAGGAGGGGGGATGAGGAGGGAGAATGAGGAGGGGGGATGAGGAGGGGGAAGGGGGGTTGAGGAGAGAGGATGATGAGGGGGTTGAGGAGAGAGAATGAGGAGGGGGATTGAGGAGAGAGGATGAGGAGGGAGGATGAGGAGTGGGGTAGAGGAGAGAGATGAGGAGGGAGTATGAGGAGGGGGGTAGAGGAAAGAGATGAGGAGGGAGGATGAGGAGAGAGGATGAGGAGGGTGGTTGAGGAGAGAGGATGAGGAGGGAGGTTGAGGATGAGAAGGGAGGATGAGGAAGGCTGTTGGGGAGGGGGGTTGAGGAGGGAAAGAGACATGAGGGTGAGGGGGAAAGAGACACAGGGAAGGGAGAGGGGGAAGAGACACAGGAAAGGGAGAGGGAGGAAGAGACACAGGGAGTGGAGGGGAAGAGACACAGGGGAGGGAGAGGGGTGAAGAGACACAGGGGAGAGAGAGGGGGACACAAGAAAAGGGCACACAAGAGGGGGACACAGAGAGCACAAGAGGGACACAGAGTGCAGCACATTTCCCACCCTCGGCTTATACTCAAGTCACTATGTTTTCCCAGTATTTTGTGGTAAAATAGGTGCCTTGGCTTATACTCGGGTCGTCTTATACTCAAGTGTATACGGTACATCAAATAGGTAGAATATGAATATTAGATATATCTATTTATTCTTAAATAATATAAATATCTGTGTTTCTATTAGGGAACTAGGAGTGAACAATAGAACAACGGAAATGTCGTACAATTTGTTTTCACTGCAATCAAATAGATCAGTACTGGCCAGATTCCATCCTTTGAGTTTGTCCTTCTTCATATGTTTGCATTCACTGCTGTATGTTCAGAAGCTAACCCAAGCTTCCTGAATTCAAACTACTGAATCAATATATTAAATCAATAGCAAGCAATCGCCCCAGTAGTTTTAGGCAACTGTTGGGAATCTGGCCAGAACTTCCATTAACTATACTATTATTAATTTCCTTTCAGTGAGTCATCACATTTAATGCAATAAATGGACAGGCTCCTTAGAACATTAGTGCAATGTATTCAGATTTCTTCAGCTGCTTTAATACAAGTCAGTCAGTTTTACTAATATTTTTTCTTAAGAGATCTGGAATAAAATCTTTATTTGATCAAATGTTTAATCCACCTGCTATGGGAAAATATACCATTTTGTGTTATATTTGCAGGACAAATATATTTTTATGCTTCTTCGTTTGGCAATTTATAATGGGACACATGGAATCTGAAATATTTACAGCAAGATAGTTTAGAGCTATTATGATGAAAGCAAAAGGAAATAATGTGTGTACCTAGATATATAAATAGATATAGAGGTTATAGATAAAAAAATGACCACGAATATAAATGGAACATTTTTTATTTTATATAAATGTTTTAACTAGGTAAGTTAAATAATTTTATTAATTTCAATGCAACTGTCATATACAATTTGCACATTACTTACTTTTAAGAAGCCCCCAGAGTAATCTATTATCACATCCTGTGGTCTACCCCTTTAAACTTCTTCTGATCTTTAGGGTGCCATGTTTTACAGCTGTGAACTAAGACCACATGGGAAAGGCTTCACACTACCAGTGTCTCATGTCACTCCCTACTTGTTAGCAGCATGAGACACTGGTAGTGTTAAACACCTTCCCCATGGGCATGGTTGTAGGTCACAGCTGTGAAACATTGTGCCCTACACAAGAGAAAAGAAGAAGGGGGCAATCAGATGTTGTGAACTGAAGAATCGGTTACTCTGTAGGCTTCTTAGAAGTAAGTGAAGTGTAGATTTCATATCACAATTACATTTAGGATGATTCAATTAATTAAATAAACTACTTAAAACATATATATTTGAAGCAAAAACAGTGCTTAAAAAGTCCCTTTAAAAATGTTTATATGGAAGTCATACAATTAGAATACAGAATAAATGAATTTTATTTATACGTCTTTTTAATTGGTCAGCATATTCTGAAACACTGTAATTATGTGAATTATGATTACATGTACAGAAATCACACACACAACAATGACCAAAGTGCAAGCATTTAGGACCCTGGCTAACACAGAATTATGTATTATTCAAAGCAATGTGTCAGTGACAAAAATAATTAACACAAGGATTGATTCATATATATGACAGTTTTGAAATAGCAGTTGCATTAATCACTGTAATTTCAACATACAGTACTCCTACTTTCTGTTTAATTAGTTAACGGATAATCAATGTGCTTAATCAAATTGAACAACCTTTATATGGTTTGTACTAATTTGATAAATTGTTATATTTATAATCATATAGTGGGAAGTAGTGTCAGAAATAAGGAATTGGGCCACTTTGTATCTCCGCCATCACATTATTGCAGAAAGCTCTGGGCCCCCCACTGCTCTGAAAACATGCAAGGCTTTTGTTGAACATATACACATTCTTGGATGTCTGCTTGTCACCAAGTCAGCAGTTACTTGCTAAATTTAATATACTTTACACAGTATGCATAAATAAATGTATCACTCATCTCATGATATGTTCCAGTGGAGCTTCCGAATTTGGTAAAAGCTACAAATATAGATAACTACTTTATCAGTTGAAAGTTATTTACAACAATGCATTGCCCTACAATAAACTTACATTGAAGTTTGTAATTTTTACCTGTCATCCAGCCTTTCTGATCCACCCACCAAGCTATTGGCAATAGTAGCAAATTAATATTTTGTTTCAATGTAAAGCAATGTGAACATGAAAAAACTGGGCATGCTCAGACTGGGCATGTTGAATTCATTCAACAGTGATCAGTCACACTTTTTTTTGTACAAAGTATAAGTGGACCATATTATTTTGTACATTGACTCGGGATGGAGTGGGGGGTGAAGTTCAGTGTCATGCAAAGAATCAATCTCTGGTCGCCTTAGAATATCCCTATTAGTACAATGACTTTGAGATGGTCGAAGAAATTAAGGATCTAGGGGGCTTTTCAGCCAAACAAGGGTAGGTGCATTAGTACCGATAAGGGTTCTTCATTTGTCTTTACACATTCTAGAGTCCACCTTATTATTTTTGACAACTCCTTCAAAGGTTGCAATACATTTTTTTCCTATGAAATCATCTGAAACATCTGGTTATTGAAGGAGCATATTGAAAAGGATGTTTTAAGCATCTTAAGTTCATCTCATGTCATCTCTTTATTTAGTATGCATTATTTCCTATGGGGAAAAGGTCATTCTCACATTATGCCAGCTCTTCTCATCCCACTAAATGCTTAGTTAATTTTCACCAATGTGATAAACCCATTTTATAGCTGCCCCAGAATTCACTTTTACACATGGAATCCCATACATTTCAAATACATTGCATGTGCCTGGAGCATTATTCTGTATGAATCACTATGATTAGGTGGGAACTGGTAATGTGATACTCTTACTGTAAAGGAGAACTGATTGGAGTCAAAATTCACCCAAGTCTCAGGCAGGGGTTGCAGTGGTAATTTCCGTTTTCTTTAGCTTCCAAATATGTTTCGAGAGTTTTGACAGGGACTGAAATTACGTCACTTCTTTTTGGGGCATCTTTCAAGTCAGTTTACAGTATCTTAAAAGTGTTGTTTAGTACACTGTAAAAATGCACATAAAATTGTGGAACTGTTTTTTTTATTTTTTATAATTTACATAAAAAATATCTAGAAATCCAAATCAATGAGAACATCTAAAAGCAACATTAAAACCAAGAGAATATTAAATAAAGTTGCTCCTTCTGTGTATCATTACTACCAATAAATACACAAAATCATGCTAACAAAAATGTAATAAGTTCCCATTCAGTAAAAAATGGTGAATTACAATAATTACATATTTTCTATGTAAATATCAATAGAATCAAAATCTAGGACAGTGAATAAAGACAAACATGACCTATTTTTAATAATGATTACAGCTTATGCATACACATCAGACAGCTAGTAGGAATCCTAAGAGCTGAATAATCGAGAGCTTACATTTATAGTCTCACTGCCATCTAAATTATGCAAATTTTTGAGACTAACTGTTAGCTTTTTATATCTTATTAATCCTAATGCCTTATGACAGTTACACTGTTAATGCTCTATTTTACTTTCTTTTCCATTAAAATTATGTCAGGCTTTTTTTTCTGATTCAATGTCTAAAGTACTTAGGAGAAAGACTTTTAAATTCAATAGGTCAATGTATTCTGGTAACTTAGAGAAACTTTCAAAACTCTCAGTTTTTATGTATTCATTAATATTGCATGATACCAAATATCTTAGATGGTATTCGGTTGAAAGTCATTTCACAGTAAATTATTTTTTGTGCTATTAAGATATTGTTCCACATTAAGCATGACCATGTGGTTATCGGGATGTAAATATATGGTTACTCAGTATAACCAGGTTTAATTTACTTGATGATCCTTTGATGCATTTTGGAAAACTAAATATGTAAAGGGGTATAAGCAGTGATCTGTATATGTGTACCTATTCATAATCGGAATGAAAAAAAGACCATTTAAAGGCAATATATATATATATATATATATATCACATATATAGTTGTGAGCGTACGAGTTGTTGCTAATGCTGCGGGCTCGCGCAGCGAGACGCGGGCCTCGCGTAGCGAGGGCCGCGACTCGCGCAGCGAGTCGCGGGCCTCGCGTAGCGAGGGCACTGTGCCAGGTTCTCAGTTGCTGGCATGGAGCGCCGAAGGCGCTCCTTGCCAGCAACTGAGGACCCTCGCGAAGCGAGGGCCTCAGTTGCTGGCTTGGAGCGCCGCAGGCGCTCCATGCCAGCACCTGAGGACCTCGCAAAGCGAGGTCTTCAGTTGCAGCAACTGCGACCCTTGCAAAAAAAAGTTTACGTCGCAACACATTACGACACTCGCAAACAACATACGACACACGTTCACACACATTACGACACTCGCAAACAACATACGACACACGTTCACACACATTACGACCTCGCAACACTCGGACGCAACTCGCGAACATTACAAAATTACAAACACAATACATACACACAGCACATACATAAAAACCTTACCTACACAAACAGGAAGCACCCAGGACCTCAAAAATGCAACTTACAACTTAATTGCACTCAAAATAAAAGAGTTTAGACACTAAATAGTTTGTTAAGCGACACAAAAAATGTCCGACGAATAAAACGAAAACGAGGCTACACACGCAAACACCATACGAGACACGTTACCACACATTACGACTTCGCAAACATCGGACGCAACACGCCGACATACAAACATTTAAAACTTAACAAAGACACACAACAAACACATAAAAAGCTTACCTACAGCAAGAGGAACCAGCCAGCACCTCAAAAAAACAAGTTACACCTACATTTAAATCAAAATAAACACTTTAGACACTAATACCATCGCTAAGCGAGAGAAAAAATGGCCGACGAACAAAACGAAAACGAGGCTTCAGACGTAACTACACTACACTTACTCGCAATAATGAAACACATACTATGCGGAACGTATCACAATCATATTAAACACCATTTTGAACAGTAATACGCCTAAAATGGCGGATGGAACGCAAATTGTAAGCTGGAACGCAAATAGCGCATGCGTATTGCGTTCTAACGGTCTCACTTTCCAGAACTTTCTACAAGTTTATAAATACTGCCTATTTCCAACTAAAAAATACATTTCTCCTCAGGTGATCAACGGAGTGACTTCTGAGATAACTGCTGCTTTTACTTGAGAAGACAATTCTTTACTAATTTACTACTTTACATTGTGCAAATTACAACTGACAGGTAAGCTATAATATATTACATTTTATTATCAGGTCAGGTCAAACAAATAAAAAAATAAACTAGGATTTATGTAGTCATCATGTATGGCACATTTATGTGTATAGGCTCACAAAAAAAATTAAACAGAGCTTTATGTATAGTGACATCTGACACGCACATATATGTCTATAATGTATAGTCACATGTGACACGCACATATATGTCTATAATGTATAGTGACATTTGACACACACATTTCTGTGTATTGCCCCTTCATAGTGACATGTGACACGCACGTATATGTGTATAATGTATAGTGACATGTGACACGCACATATATGTCTATAATGTATAGTGACATCTGACACGCACATTTCTGTGTATTGCCCCTTCATAGTGACATCTGACACCGACATATATGTCTATAATGTATAGTGACATGTGACACGCACATATATGTCTATAATGTATAGTGACATCTGACACGCACATTTATGTGTATTGCCCCTTCATAGTGACATGTGACACGCACGTATATGTGTATAATGTATAGTGACATGTGACACGCACATATATGTCTATAATGTATAGTGACATCTGACACGCACATTTCTGTGTATTGCCCCTTCATAGTGACATCTGACACCGCCATATATGTCTATAATGTATAGTGACATGTGACACGCACATTTATGTGTATTGCCAATGCAACAAAATTAGCTTACAACAAAATCAGTAAACAACTACATTTAAATGACATTATATCTCATGTATACTGATATGTCACACGCACATATATGTGTATCATCTATAGTTACATCTCACACACACACATTTATGTGTGTTGGAAAAAAAAAAAAAATAAGGTTCATTTAACCATTTAAATTTCACTCATGTATACTGATATGTCACACGTACACAAAATAATTACATTAAACTATGTAATGTGCTTCATGTATGTGACATATGTGTGTAGCCCCCAACAAAAAATAAGGTTAATTGAATTAATTTACTGCAATTCAATAGATCAGATAAAGCTGAATCTTTCTATTTCTTTTAATATTCAAACAGACTCTGCATCAACAGCGTCTCTCAACAATTTGCACCGTGCACTGTGAAGCACAATCCCTTTTAAAGAACACCAACAAATTTGAAGAGGTAAGATACAACAAGACATTACATGCTCAAAAGGCCATGCTTTGCTAGATGAAAAATTTTAAATATACAAATAACTATTTCACTTTCTTTTTCAAACAGACACTACAAGAAGACCGGCGGATTAAGATTGGCAGGAAGGCACCGTCTGTCATTCAAAACTTCTATCAAGGTAAAGTATTAAGTATAAACAAGAAATAACCATGAGCCTTATTCAATTGCAACTTTCTCAATTGAATAGGGCTCTATATACGCACATAACATTTTTTTTATACAGAACTTTTTAGTTACTGAACTTCTAACCACAATCAAGGTTTTCAATAACTAAAAACTTTGCTCAATAAATATGTTATGTGATTATATAGAGCCCTCTTCAATTGGCAAAATTGCAATTCAATGAGGACCTATATATCTTTAATGGCCAAGGGCCTCACTCAAATGTGATTTGCCCATTTCAATAGGGCTCTATATAAGCACAGAGCATATTTTTTAAAGGAAATTTTTCTTTTGTGAACACGTTCCTTTTGGATACAAGTTCACTAAATACAAAATTCCGTAAAAAAATATGCTCTGTGCTGATATTGAGCTCTATTCCATTGGTCAAAACACAATTGAATGAGGAGCTCACAATATAACAAATGCAGTAACCAAAGGCCCTTATTCAATTGCTATTTTGGAAAATTAAATATGGCTATAAATAAGAACTTTTAGGCCCTTACTCTATTTTAACAAATATATGTGATGTGCTTATTTACAACCCTATTCAAATTTCTACATTGCAATTCAATTACGGCCTTAGAGTACTATTACATTGTAAAAAATGCAATTGAATGAGGGCCAAACTATGCAACATATGGTACACACAAAGGCCCTCATTCAATTGCAATTTGCCCAATTGAATAGGGCTCTAAATAACAACATAACAATTGCTTAAAACTAAGGTTTTCGTTAATAAAAAAATATCAAAAATACAGTTTTTCAATGACTACAAAATTATTTTAAATAATATGCTATGTGCTTATTTAGGGCACAATTCAATTAGCCAAATCGCAATTCAATGACACACAAACTGCTACACACAAAACAGAATTTCTTATTAAATGTTTAACAACCTATAAGCCTTACAAATAAGCAAAAATAAGAATAACAAAAGTGTTGTGCACCTAATAGCATTGTATAAAAAAGCACACAAACTCATAGCAAACTATATTAACATTCTTCTTTAATGTTTAACAACCTATAACCTGTACAATCAAGAAGAAATAAGTTTTGCACAAGTGATGCGCACCAAACAGGATTGTCAAAAACTAACACAAACACATAGCAAACTACATTAATTATATTATTTCATGTTTCACTAACTATAACCATCCCAATAAAGGTTAAATAAGTATACCACAAGTAGTGCGCACAAAACAGGATTGTACAAAAACTAACATAAACACATAGCAAAATAAATTCATATTCTTATTTAATATATCACAACCCACAAGCCTTACTAAGAACCTTAAATAAGAATAACAAAAGTCTTGGGATTGTACAGAAAGTTAAAAAATAAAATATTTGAAAAAAATAACCATAACTGATACAATACAGCAAAATTCATACATTTTTTACTTATTTAAAAGACATTTCACTCAAACAACATTTTCTATTTTACATTACAACAGATACTGCGTGAAGACAATCGGACGAGGACTTTTTCCACAGGACCGGACCATCGGACGAGGACTCGGACCAGACCAGCAGACGAGGAATTTCAACACAGGACCAGACCAGCAGACGAGGAATTTCAACACAGGACCAGACCATCGGACGAGGACTTTCACCAACGGACCACAACATCGGACGAGGGATATCGCCACAGGACCACAATATCGGACAGGGGCTATCGCCACAGGACCACACCATCGGACGAGGACTTCCAACAGAGGACCACACCATTGGACAACGATTTTGAAACGAGGACCAACAAACATTTGGATTTAAATCACACTTCAACCAAGGTAAACTATAATAAGTACTAAAGTATAAAACTAAAGAAACTGCTTTCAGTTGCATCCGTGTCAACAGAAAAATAAAATAATTAATTTACTATCTCCCTTATTTTATTTAAATTGCTACTATGCAATACATAGCTCAATAACCACATCACTTTTTTTTCAGCAAAGAAGTTTTGCAGTGGTAAATATCTATCCACAAACAAAGTTTTTAATAAATAAAACCATTATTTTAAATAAATATGTTACATGCTTATTTACAGCAGTATTCCATTGGACAAATTCTGAGCCACTGAAGACAGGAATTATAAATTTAACTAAATATCAATGATACATTCATGATTTGCCTTTTATTTCAGCAATTGTGCACAATAATCTTTAACAGGAATTACAAATTTAAATATACACAATTACATTTATTTGTTTCCGTTTACAGATTAATATGGCTGATAACGAGACCAAAGAAGAGAAGAAAAGACGTCAAACTAGAGAAAGACAAGAGAGATGGGCCGCCCAGCAGACACCGGAGGAGAAAGAAATTTGAAGAGAAAAAGAACGCAAAAGACTTGCAAATAAAAGAATATCAGCTGCAAAAATGAAAGATACAACCAAAATAAATAAAAAAATAATAAAGCATTTACAAACTGTTCCTAAAACATCAGATGACATTTTACAACATACCAGTCAAGACAGACCAAAAAAAACAACTACAAAAAAAAAGCATTTACAAACTCTTACTAAAAACTTACAGGAAATTTCAGCCGAACAAGTCCAACATATACCAAGAAAATCTACGAAAAAAACTAAACATTTAGAACCTGTTGTTGAAACATTTCATGACTTTTCATCTGATGAATATCAAAGTCAACATCCAATATGCGTTGCAAATTGTCCTTTACTGAAGTCTTTAGCAGTAGAGGTTCATAGTTGTGGGGACATGACTACTCAATGTCAATTTTGTGAGGCTTATTATTTTAAACAGGAGAGACCCCGAGATGGACAATTTATTAGTTGTTGTCAAAAAGGAAAGTTCAAACTTCCACAAAGGAAACAATTTCCAACCTATTTACTAAATATTATGACTGAACCTACTTTTCCAAATTACAACAATTTTAAGAGAAACATAAGATCCTACAATAGTGCCATATCATTTGCATCTATGGGGGCAACATTGGCTGCTAATGTACCAGGACATGGTCCTTCCTTTTTTAAAGTCCAAGGACAAATTTATCATCGGACTTCACATTTACATCCAGAGGAAGGAGAGCAAAGAAAATTCGCTCAACTATATGTCCTAGATACAATGGAAGCTGTTGACCAACGTATGCAGATGGAAGAAAATAAAAAATGCTTACCCAGTGTTTTTATGGAGCTAAATAACATTATGGACAACAATCCCTACAGTAAAGCTTACAAAAAATTGGCAGAAGTAGAAAATTAACAACTACTTCATGCACAAAGACATCAATTACCCATGCCAAAGGTTAATATGGTGCTTAAAAGAGACAGACATACTGATAAACGTCGTTATAACTTGCCAACATCAAATGAGGTTGCAATGGTCTTTCACAATGATGAAGGAGAACCACCATTTCAAAGAGACATTAGAGTATATCCCAGAAATGAGGACCAACCATTTATTAATATTAATATCTTAAGTCCAAATTTAGATCCAATGACATATCCCATCTTTTTCCCACACGGAGAAGCAGGTTGGCAACCAAAATTAACCCTTCCCAGTTACCCAAATGCTAAAGCCAGAATCCGAAATAATGTTTCTATGCTTGAATTTAAAGTTGCTCAAATTGCCATTAGAGATGAATTTAATCCCATTTTATGTGGTGGAAAACTAACACAACAATGGATTATTGATTCATATTTGCAAGTTGAGGCAAATAATTTAAACTTTATAAAATATCAACAAGATAAACTACGTGTAGAACAATATTGTGGACTCATGGACTATGTTGCTGACGTGGCTACAAGCAGAGACATGACAGCTGGCAAAGCCATCATTTTACCATCTTCCTTTCAAGGATCTCCTCGAAATATGAGAGAAAGATACAATGATGCTATGGCTATTGTGACAAAATTTGGAAAACCAGATTTATTTGTGACATTTACATGTAATCCACAATGGCCAGAAATTAATCAAAATCTACTTCTTGGACAAAGTGCTTCAGATCGACCAGATTTAGTAGCCAGAGTTTTTAAGATAAAATTAAATGAATTAATACGTGACTTTACTATAAATCAGTTATTTGGCAAATGTCTTGCTTATGTATATACAATTGAATTTCAAAAAAGAGGCCTTCCACATGCACATCTTCTCATAATACTTCAAGAGAAAGATAAATTAGATACTTCGGACAAAGTGGATGCAGTCATAGTTGCTGAACTACCGGATCCAGAACTATATGGTAGACTATATGAGATTGTTACTCATCGCATGATTCATGGACCCTGTGGAGACCTTAATCCACAATCACCATGTATGGAAAATAATCAATGTTCAAAAGATTTTCCAAAAGATTATAGAGACAAAACATATGCCAATTGTGATGGATATCCACTTTATAAAAGAAGAGAAGGAGATAGTGCCATTATTCGTGGAAAAAAAGTGGACAATAGATATGTAGTACCCTACAATCCACATTTACTCATGAAGTACAACGCCCACATCAACGTAGAAGCCTGCACTTCCATCAAATCCATTAAATATGTCTACAAATATATTTACAAAGGTTACGATGCAGCTACTGTAGTCGTCAAAAGTGCAGACAACCCTGAAAGTTGTGAGTTAGTACATGATGAACTTGCATCTCATGTAGATGCTCGCTATGTCAGTGCGCCAGAAGCTATGTGGCGGCTTTTAAAATTTGAAATGCATGATAGATCACATGCAGTATATAGGTTAGCAGTACATTTGCCACAACGACATTTAGTCTATTTCCATTCTGGAAATGAAATGAATGCATTGGCCCAAAGTGAAGATCGTCACACTACACTAACTGCATGGTTTGCATTAAATTCCACTGATGCTCAAGCAACACAATACTTATATATTGAAATTCCATATCACTATGTTTTTGTGAATGGATTATGGAGAGCAAGAAAAACCAGAGGCAATAAAATAATTCCACGAATTTACACAGTCAGTCCAAGAGATGTTGAACGATTTTGCTTACGGATATTACTTTTAAATGTTCCAGGAGCACAAAGTTTTGAACAATTAAGAACTGTTAATGACATTGTATATGAATCCTTCCATTTAGCTGCAAGAAATAGAAACTTACTCGCTGATGATACAGAGTGGGAAAGATGTTTAGAAGAAGCAGCACAATGTCAAATGCCACGACAGATGAGAGAACAATTTGCTTTTATTTGTATCTTCTCAAATGCTCCAAATGCATTAGCTTTGTGGGAGACTTTTAAAAGTAATATGGCTGAAGACTTTATGCGACGATACAATGAACCCATTGCACACTTAAAAGCCTTAATGGAAATTCAAGAAGTCTTTTTAACTCATGGATTAAGTTGTGCAAGTTTTAATTTGCCTGATCCAGGTCTAATAGATGACATTAACTTTGAAGACTATGACATTCAACTACAAGCAGAAAGAACACAAGAAAGACTTGCAACTTTAAATACACTACAATTGCAAGCATTTCATGCCATTAAAAATGCTATAGATGATGACATGGTGACAGAGCGTTATTTCTATCTTGATGGACCTAGCGGATCAGGGAAAACATATTTGTACAATTTATTAATGAGTTCAGTACGAGCACAAGGACAAATAGCAATGGCGTTTGCCACTACTGGAATTGCTGCACTTTTATTAGAAGGTGGAAGAACTGTTCATAGTGGATTCAAACTGCCAGTGCCTATTTTGGAAAATTCAGTGTCAGATATTCGCATGACATCCTTACAAGCAAAGAAATTGAAGAAATGTAAATTAATTATAATAGATGAGGCCACAATGATGTCATGCTATGCCCTCCAATGTATTGACCGTTTACTTCGTGAAGTCATGGATAATATTTTTCCATTTGGTGGAAAGGTAATTTTGTTGGGTGGCGATTTTAGACAAACATTACCTGTCGTTGTACATGGAAATCGAACAGACATTATTGAAACATGTATAAAGTCAAGTACAGTATGGAAACATTTTACCCATCTTCAACTGCAACAAAATATGAGATCAGAAGGCCAAACTGATTTCAATGATTGGCTTATTAAAATTGGAGAAGGAAGAACAGAAAAAATACTACATTTACCTGACGACACTGTAGAGATACCACCTCATATGATTTGTCAACAAGATATTATATCGGCAATATTTGAAGGGAGCATAAATAACGAAGAATATTCTGAGCTTGCCAACCAAGTCATACTGACGTGTAAAAATAAAGATGCATTAATACTCAATAATGAAATCTTAAAAAAAATTAATGCACCACAAAGAAATTATCACAGTGCTGATTCTGTACTTGCTGATGACAATGAAAGTCAGGCAAACTTTTCAACTGAATTCATTAACTCTTTAACTCCTTCTGGAATGCCACCACATATTTTGCAGCTAAAGAAAGGTGCAATTATCATGTTACTGCGAAATATGAACCCCAAAAAAGGCCTATGCAATGGCACAAGATTAATTGTTCAACAATTAAAGGACCATTTTATAGATGCTGAAATTTTAACTGGGACCCATAAAGGAGAGAGAGTTTTCATACCAAGAATAGATTTAGCACCAAGTGAAAGTAGTCTCCCTTTTATACTTCAAAGAAGACAATTTCCCATTATTATGGCATTTGCCATGACCATTAATAAATCACAAGGTCAGACTTTCAAATCTGTGGGTATTTACTTGGAAGAACCAGTTTTTGCACATGGTCAATTGTACGTTGCGTTGTCACGGTGCAAAAATCCACAGGCTATTAAAGTTTACATTGAAAACAATGAAAGTCAAGGTGATTTATTAGAAGATGGACGTATTTTTACTAAAAACATTGTCTACTATGAAGTACTATAACTTTGCAGGATACAAATTCAAGATGCCAACATTTTTTAAAAGCATTGCAAAATACATAACAATTGGTTGTTTAATTCAGTCATAATTAATGAAAGTACTGTTTAGGAATGATTCGCCTCACAAAATACTTGCCTTGCATTGTTAGTAAAAATTATGTTAAAATGTTAAGTCACTATGTTAATGTTTCTAATGTTACAAGTTTAAAAAATATATTTGCAAGTTATTTCATTCAACAGATTACAAAGTGGATGTTAAGAGGTCAAGCACCTTTTAAGTCACAATGTAAATATTGTCTGTTATCTTAAGATTACTAACTACATTAATGTTTATCGCCAGTTTATGTGCTCAGTAATGAATTACTTTAATTACGTACGTTTTAAGCAGAGTTTTACTGTATGCCTTCCTCTACATTCAATGTATATTCAAGTTAACAATTATTGTGATAGAAATTGCATGTTAATACTGATTAATTTAAAGGTCAATTGTTTTTACATTCAAATGTTAATACTTTTAAAAAAAAATTAGGTTACAAAATGTATTCGCTATGTTCCTGTTTATAATGTTCAAAATTATACAAATGTTTTGTCAACTTCTAAACTTACATAAAAAATAAAGTTAAAGTTTCAAAATATATACTTTGAAGGTTATTGCTTACATATATTTTAAACTTCATGTTAAAATTCGCAACGTTTCAAGAAGGCTTTTTACTTTTTGCTTTCCTATTCATTCAATGTATATTAAAGTTAACAATTCTTCAGATACAAATTACATTTTAAAAAACCATTACATCAACATTTTACAAAAATACACGTTCATATTAAAATACTTACAAGTGTCAAAAATATATGTTAATAACTAAACAACTTGACAAACATATACATCACATTGCCGTCATTTTTTGACGGGCAAGTCGCTAGTATATATATATCTGTCAGTGTGTGAAACTATTATCAGATCACCAAATTACGGAAGAGGAGAAAAGGATTAATTATATATATATATATATATATATATATATATATATATATATAAAGAGTGAGGTAGCCATGAATATCCAGTAATCCAGATGAATAATCAGAGTATTGCAGTATATAGTGATACCTTTTTTATTGGACAAACATATTCATAGGTTTCATGACGAGCCTTCGAGAGCGTTCCTCTCTTTGAGTAATGACTCTGACTCGACAAAGAGAGGAACGCTCTCGAAAGCTCGTCATGAAACCTATGAATATGTTTGTCCAATAAAAAAAGTATCATTATATACTGCAATACTCTGATTATTCATCTAAAAACAAAAGAGGTCTACTGCACCTGCATTTGGGGAAACTCGAGACAGCTGTATTTGTAGCACAGGGAAGCTTTGGGAAACACAAAACCTTGATAAATTGGGCTGGAAGATTTGGAGAGAAGGGCAGATTAGTGCCCCACTCATCTGCTTGTGAGGAATAAAATCTGAAAAATACCTAAGAAAGAAGAAGTTTGAAAATGGATTGTATACAGAGAACTTGTTTCTTTTACTTGAGAGCAGAGAAGTGACTCCAGGGCTAGCCAGGGCACCCCTGCTCCCTGCTGTTTAGTCATAGATGTACCTAGATGTTTATCTGTGTTGCTGATTTAAGACATTTACCTTTATGTTTTTGGGTTTTTGTATTAAAAAGATAAAGGCAATTGGACTCTCAGTTGTTTCTCTAACTCTAAAAGTATCTCTAAACAATGTCCTGTAATTCATAGAGTAAATTATAAATAAACTGTACATTGAGTAACTATTCTTTTACATGAATATATTGTAAGGAATTTGCTATGCACTGCTATGTGGGAAAAATGTCCATTCTCACCTTATCTCAGACAAAAAAATGTTTAGTACCCGCCACCCCCACCCCCATGCCAGAAAATCTGAGATGAGAAAGACTGTTTTTCTCTACAGTAAATAGTGCATAGTAAATCAAGGGATTATATGAGATGCAGATGAGATGCTTGGTAAATTCCCTTCATTGCATTCTTAACATTTTTTACCACATAAATTAGTGCAAAAACAATGCCATAATGGCTCAATCAAAGCAACCAAATGTTAACAATACTGATTTTTATTGTAAGTGGTTGTAATAACTAAATGATTGATCTACAACCGCTAATTTCTGTTGACTGATTCCCAATGATTCATGGCATAATAATATAATTATCTAAATCTTACAGTGTGTCTACATATTAAGAAATATTATCAGAAGCTCACATTTTATAACCACATTTTTATTCGTTGTGTATTTTGCTCAATGTAATTGTTGTGCAGTTCTAATCCATTGTTTCCCACACACTAATGGACCATATGCATTTAATTAACTGCTGTCTTTATATGCACTTTATCATTCACTCTCTTTTTTTCAATTTCTTCATCAGGTTTCAGGGGCATAATTAATTTGGCAAAGTGTTAGCTGATACATTCTATTGTCTTCTTCTCACTCTCTCAATTTGCTAATTGATTTATTTACTAAACTGCAGTAATTAACGCAGCTATCGTTAAGTGCATTTAAATATGTCTTCCATACAATTTTTATAAATACAGCTAGAATACCACATTGTCATTGTGACAAGTTGTATTCCGGTATTGATTGATTTTGTGATGGAAAACTGCTGTGGTGCATACGTGCTAATTTGATATCCTCCATGCAGGGGCATAGGAACTGGGGGGGGGGGGGGGGACCAATTCCTCCCAAATTAAATGAATAGGGGGCACAAAAAAATTCAAAATTAAACTTGATCATGCATTACCAGATTTGGCCACTGGAGGTCAAATATATATATTTTATTTTTTTTATTTTTATTTTATTGGGGGGACAGGTGCATTGAGAAATTAAACAAATAAATTAAAAATATTTTTCCGGGGTACTGAGGCAATATTGTCCCCCCAAACTTTTTGTTGGTTCCTACACCTATGCCTCCATGATTATCTAACACTTTAGCTTTTAGGAACTACAGACAATTTTTGATCAAACTTCATACTTGCAAAATTATCAAGATCACGCTATGTTTTCTAAAGATGTATAATTTTATTAAACTGTAAGAAAGGGGGTCTAAGCTTCACATCATATGTGAAAGAGTGAGATGAAAAGGCATGTGGGAATTTTATTGAATTTGAATTTTGAGAAATGGAAAGTTAGTAAAGCTTTAATAACAAAAAAACAATCAAGAATGCTAAGCACCATGCCAACTTTCTAATATTTTGGTTTTTTAAGCTCATTTCCATGGCCGAAGAGAGGACCGAGGGCTTCAATCAAGCAAGAAAAGGATGGGTTCTTCAATCAAGATGCAAGTGCCTGCTTATTCAGAGCTGAAGAATGAGGACCAAGGTGTTGAGGAGCAATGATGGAGGGTCCTCAAGGTGGAGGGTAAGTATCATTTCCCCCCTATAGCGGTAGCTTGTTTGTTTAGCTTGTTTGTTTTGTTTTTTTGTATTTTTTGAAAATTCTTTTTTATTGTTTTTTACAGTCATTTTTATATTTAACATAAAAGTTAAAATAGACTTTAATTTAGTATTTTACTCTATTATGTATGCTTAGCGATATTTGAAAAGTGGTCAGAGGTACAAATAATACAGTATGTTTGAAATGTATTTAGAAAATTAAGGTAGACAATAATAAACTACACAAAAATTTGATTTGGAAGATGCAAAGTAAATGAAATGCAAATATTTCTTACCAAAAAAAACAACATTTGCCAACAAAATGTATAAACTACATGTCTGAGTACAGAAACTAGGAGTATTTTCTATTTTTCCACTGCAAGTCAGCATCATATTTAAACTTGGAAAGTAAACAGAAACTGAGATAAATGAATAATGTACTGCAATCAATAACAGAAACAATTTCACAGATGGTGGCTAATGCATGATTTGAACCTTGATAAAAAATGCATACCTGAGAGTAGCCGATTATGCCTTCATTTTCATCCAGCACATTAAAATTAATGACTGGACCCTGCACATCAGAAGTCCTAACCTCAGTGTCACTGTGAATACGTATGACATGTTGTCCATTTGCATATCGCAAGGCAGAAAGCACGGAGTAGGTATAACTAGCCAAAGTGTGGGTATGATTTCTGATCTTGTCCATTCCGCCTGCAAAACAACAACAGTTTATATCAGTAAAATCTATAATGTTTGTTCAAAATATAACTATTTTTATTGAAATATACAATGGCAGATTAAAAATATGAAATAGACCTTAGAGCTTGAATACTACTGATATTGGTTATTGGCAACCATACCGGTATTATTACTGATAGAATTAATGACAGTTATCTGTTTTGTAGGACTGCTATGAAAGCATGTGTGTGTGTGTATATACAGTATCACACAAAAGTGAGTACACCCCTATACACCATGTAAAGTAGTAAGTGTACTGCCTGTATGGCAGTGTAAATTTGCTGTCCCCTCAAAATAACTCAGCACACGGCCATTAATGTCTAAACCGTTGGCAACAAAAGTGAGTACACCCCTAAATGGGGCCAAAGTGTCAATATTTTGTAGGCCACCATTATTTTCCAGCACTGCCTTAACCCTCATGGGCATGGAGTTCACTGGAGATTCACAGGATGCCACTGGAGTCCTCTTCCACTCCTCCATGATGACATCACAGAGCTGGTGGATGCTAGAGACCTTGCGCTCCCCCACATTCTGTTTGAGGATGCCACACAGATGTTCAATAGGGTTTAAGTTTGGAAACATGCTTGGCCAGTCCATCACCTTTACCTGCAGCTTCTTTAGTAAAGAAGAATGCTCTGCTTCAGTATGTCACACTACATGTTGGCATTCATGGTTCCCTCAATGGACTTTAACTTCCCAGTGCTGGCTGCACTCATACAGGCCCAGACCATGACACTCCCAACACCATGCTTGACTTTAGGCAAGACACACTTGTCTCTGTACTCCTCACCTGTTTGCCGCCACAGACGTTTGACACCATCTGAACCAAATAAG
This sequence comes from Discoglossus pictus, assembly GCA_027410445.1. Lineage (NCBI taxonomy): Eukaryota > Metazoa > Chordata > Amphibia > Anura > Alytidae > Discoglossus > Discoglossus pictus. The sequence continues at coordinate 220,108,698 of CM050166.1, read as the reverse complement.
TTTACCAAATTGCCTAAGCAACAAAAAAAATGGTGGCCGAAAAAACGAAAACGAGGCTACACGACTTATAACCAGGCAAAACACCGCCAGGCACATAAGACTTTTACCCAGGAATGTACGAGGTACAAAAGACACTATGGATAATCTCCGCCATTTTACAACACTAACTTGCAACTAATAACATTACCATTCTAAAATGCCGCTTTACCCAACTAAACACGGTTTGCCATCGCGCACGCAGCCTATTTATACTGCACACTTGCCACATTGCTGACACTTTCTTCTCAGGTCAGCAACAGTCCAAATGTACATTGCTTGCTGAAGGAAAATCAAAAGAGATTGTTAGCTCTTCAGGATATTTATTGATGGATATATTAATTAGAAAGAGGTAAAGTATATTAATTAATTATTTAATTAATGAATTAATTATTATAAAAAAAAAAATATATATATATATATATATATATATATAAAATAAAAATAGCAGAGAAGAGGCTCGCAATGAGCTCCAAAGGTACTCAGAGGACCAAAAGCCTTACATCGTTTTTTGACAGGCATTTCGCTAGTATATATATAATTCCTAGCTTGTGTATAATCCAACCCTAACTTTACTAAAAGAGGTTCTATACAGCGGGCATATGCTTAAGGGAAACCATGTTTCATATGGATTTGGATTGCAAGAGCGTAGCATTTGTGGGCACATTTGCATGTCCCTGCCAAGGATCCCAGAATGCTGTGTAATAACTGTATTTCTCAAAATTTCTCCTCTGTGTGTGCTGAATGTTTGCGTGGCGCGCTGTGACTGCCGTTGGTTTTATTTTCAAAGTCCTGCGTGCATGGCGTTGTTGTTGTAAGTGTTAGCATGTTTGGTATGGTGTATTTTCTAAGTCCTGCGTGCCTGTTGTTGTTAGTGTAAGTGTTATTGTATTCAGCGTCGTGTATTTTGTACGTTTTCCGAACCTCTTTTTCATGCTGTTTCTAAAATTTTGTGTTTTTTGTCTGCTATTTTTTCCTCGCTTAGGTGATTTTTGAGTGATGAAAAACGCCAAACATGGGTGTAATTTGCTTGCAATTTTTTTTTTGTTTTGCTGGGTTTTTAGAGTTACTCCCTTGAACATTGCTGAGCCACTGGCGAGCCCTAAAAAAGTACTGCGCCGCTGGCTGCAATGGCGCCACTGGCTGCAATGAGCGCCTTCGTCGATCTTTGCAGCCTAAGTGCTGCTTGGCTGCTTTGCCTCGCTTTGCGAGGCACGCAACTGCATTACCAACATCGCAAACGTCACCATCATTACAAGATCCACAACTATATATGTAGTGATATATACAGTAAGGTCCATAAATATTGGGACATCGACACAATTCTAATCTTTTTGGCTCTATACACCACCACAATGGATTTGAAATGAAACGAACAAGATGTGCTGTAACTGCAGATTTTCAGCTTTAATTTGAGGGTATTTACATCCATATCAGGTGAACGGTGTAGGAATTACAACAGTTTGTATATGTGCCTCCCACTTTTTAAGGGACCAAAAGTAATGGGACAATTGGCTGCTCAGCTGTTTCATGGCCAGGTGTGTGTTATTCCCTCATTATCCCATTTACAAAGAGCAGATACACGCTCCAGAGTTCATTTCAAGTGTGCTATTTGCATTTGTTGCTGTTAACTCTCAATATGAGATCCAAAGAGCTGTCACTATCAGTGAAGCAAGCCATCATTAGGCTGAAAAAACAAAACAAACCCATCAGAGAGATAGCAAAAACATTAAGTGTGGCCAAATCAACTGTTTGGAACATCCTTAAAAAGAAAGAACGCACTGGTGAGCTCAGCAACACCAAAAGGCCCGGAAGACCACGGAAAACAACTGTGATGGATGACCGAAGAATTCTTTCCCTGGTAAAGAAAACACCCTTCACAACAGTTGTCCAGATCAAGAACACTCTCCAGGAGGTATGTGTATGTGTGTCAAAGTCAACAATCAAGAGAAGACTTCACCAGAGTAAATACAGAGGGTTCACCACAAGATGTAAACCATTGGTGAGCCTCAAAAACAGGAAGGCCAGATTAGAGTTTTCCAAACAACACCTAAAAAAGCCTTCACAGTTCTGGAACAACATCCTATGGATAGATGAGACTAAGATCAACTTGTACCAGAGTGATGGGAAGAGAAGAGTATGGAGAAGGAAAGGAACTGCTCATGATCCAAAGCATACCACCTCATCAGTGAAGCATGGTGGTGGTAGTGTCATGGCGTGGGCATGTATGGCTGCCAATGGAACTGGTTCTCTTGTATTTATTGATGATGTGAATGCTGACAAAAGCAGCAGGATGAATTCTGAAGTTTTTCCGACAATATTATCTGCTCATATTCAGCCAAATGCTTCAGAACTCATTGGACGGCGCTTCACAGTGCAGATGGACAATGACCCGAAGCATACTGCAAAAGCAACCAAAGAGTTTTTTAAGGGAAATAAGTGGAATATTGTGTAATGGCCAAGTCAATCGCCTGACCTGAATCCGATTGAGCATGCATTTCACTTGCTGAAGAAAAAACTGAAGGAAAAATGGCCCAAGAACAAACAGGAACTGAAGACAGTTGCAATAGAGGTCTGGCAGAGCATCACCAGGGATGAAACCCAGCGTCTGGTGATGTCTATGCGTTCCAGACTTCAGGCTGTAATTGACTGCACAGGATTTGCAACCAAGTATTAAAAAGTGAAAGTTTGATTTATGACTGTTAATCTGTCCCATTACTTTTGGTCCCTTAAAAAGTGGGAGGCACATATTCAAACTGTTGTAATTCCTACATCGTTCACCTGATTTGGATGTAAATACCCTCAAATTAAAGTGGAAAGTCTGCAGTTAAAGCACATCTTGTTCGTTTCATTTCAAATCCATTGTGGTGGTGTATAGAACCAAAAATATTAGAATTGTGTCGATGTCCCAATATTTATGGACCTGACTGTATATATATATATATATATATATATACTTATATATATAGATATATATATATAGACATTAGAATTTGTTATACAATTAAGTGTTTTGTACCAATGCAATCACAAGTAAACAGTGGGTCAAAAATACAAACTGAATTTTTGACACTCTGACACCCAAAACCTATGTTACTAAAAAAAAAAACTCACTCGCAAACTAGAGCAGTCCCCTAACTCCCAAAAAATGATTATGGGTACCAATGAACATTCGTAAATTCTTTAAAACCCTTAAAGGACCCCGCCCAACATTAACCCCTAATAGCTGATACCGACTCTACTGGCACCTAAAATTAACCCCCACCTACAGTGTGGGTCCATAAAAATGAACCCCTGCTGCAGGCACCCCGCCGGCACCGACATTTAACCCCCATAATGTGATCAGGTCCCCTGCAGGACCTACAACATTAATCCCTGTGGCATTTAAAATAAAAAATTACCCACCGCAAGGGTCCTTAAAGGACCCCCTACTAATGTAAGACCATGGGGGTCTATACAGCCCCCATGGTCTAACATTAACACTATGAGTGCCATAAAGGTCCTGCAGGACCCTCATTATTAGTGGTTAATTTTAGGTGCCAGAGAGTCATGATATAGTTGCCAGACTTGCATTATATACAAAAGTTATGTGGTGCTGATGACAATGCAAGGGGATGTTATAATTAATGCCAACAATGGCGTCTTTACCAGCCAATATTGCACCAGTGATTGCATGTATGTGAAATATAAACACATCCACATATAACAATTGCTTCTTTTTACATGCAAAGATGAAACAGCTGTTAAACTGGGCATGCTTGACCCCTAAAATACAAATGCGCTACTCTGTGATGTGTAAAGGAGTTGATAGGAGTGGTGAAATAATGCTTCACTGTGTATTACCACACATCATTGCAGACCTGATTACATTAGACATAGCAAATTGCATGTAGAGTCTTGAAAATACATGATATGCCCAGGGCCGGATCATCAATTAGGCATTATCGGCACTAGCCTACAGGTGGGCCTCTGAGAGGGGCGCCTCATTTTCACTTCCTTATCCTGGGTGTCCAATAGAAAGATAGGCTTTATATTAAGTTCTGCCTAGCTGCACTCCAGTAAACTAAATGAATGTAAATAGTGTGTGTCTGTATTAGTATGTGTATGTATGTGATGTGTGTGTACATATGTGTGTAATGTAATGTGGTGTGTGTGATGTGTATGTATGTGTGTATATGTATGTGGTGTGTTTTTGTGTGTGTTTTTGATGTGAATGTGTATGTATGTATGTATATAGTATGTGGTGTGTGTGTATGTGTTGTATGATATTTGATGTATGTGTGTGATGTATGTAAGCATTCACTAAATATGTGCCCAGGGTCTCCAAAAATGTAAATCCGGATCTGGATATGCCACAGTAAATTGCAGATTAACGTGTGTCTTCTTTGTAAAATCCCCCCTATATACCATGTGATATTATAGTAATATGCAATACATTTGCTCAAACTTTAAACCTGTTTATATGAACCAACTTTCTTTTCATTGTCCCCATATTAACAAATGGAAATTTGTTAAATACATATCGTACATTGTTCATTACATTGCTCCAATTTACCTTATCTCCAGTTTGTGATTAATTACCTTTCCTTTTAGGAAATCAATTAGACAACATCCAGGGAAGTTAAATCTATAGTACTTTAAAAATAAAGTTATTGACTACCATTACATCTTTAAGTTGTTTACTTTCCTTGATATATCCAGTCTTGACCATACAAATAATATATATATCATTTTGTTAAGTTTTAGGACTTTTGTTAAAAAAAAGCAAACTTTCTGCTAATTTAGTACGTATTACATATAAAGTAAGCCAAATTTGTTTGAACCTTTACTCAAAACACATTTTACAACAGCCCAGTTTAATGCATTAAATTATGTCCTTGAAATATCTTTTTGAAAGACTGCAAAGTATAATTATGAAAAAATTGCTGATTCTTACTAATTTTAATGATCTTTTCTAAATTATTCCAGTGATTTTTTTCTCTTTCTAGGGAATAACTATTGAAAATGTAGATACTGCAGGGGCAAGAATGTATAACACAAATAGACTTACTCATTTATTGTAAATTGAGAAAAGAGTAATCAAGAATGCATTGATTTATTGCATTCAAAGAGCACATTTGACACTTCTGATTATCACAAAAAATAATAGTGCATTATTTAAGACATAAGTTCTATAAACAACATAAACAAACTGAAAACAAAGAATCGAAAAATCTAAAAATATTTTGGTTTTGTTTAATGCAGCACTATTCATCAAACTAGTAAAAAAGTTAGGTAAGTGGGTATCAGAGGAGTAAAGTGGAGTTTAAACAAAGTAGAGAGTATGTACTAATACTGCACAGGATATGTCTTCCATGATACCTATCCCCCCATCGACCTAGCCCCATCACTATGGACCTCCAGGGTCCTTATTACTAACCCACACATGTTAGTTCCTGTTGACCACCATAGTCCCTACCCACCATAGAGGTTCATAAGGACACCCGTGGTTCCTCAACTATTTTTTTTAGTCTGTGACACTATACCCCAAGTATAATCATCATGGAACAACAGGCTTGAGCTCCAGTCCCAATCACTTTTTGTTGCTGTTTAAAGATTAAAATGCATTAACAATATGTCTTGGGGAGCTTTTCAATTACTACATATTACATCTCTGTGACCCTATGGACTGCACTACACAAGGCACATTTGTCATCCACTGCCCCTCTGAGCTCCCTCAAGCTCATGTTCATTACTTCATTGACCTCATCTATCCATCACTCTTTAATCTTTACCAGCATCAGAGTCTTCTCTAGGGAATCCTGTCTTCGCATGATATGCCCAAAATACAGTGAACCATTTGGCTTGATTTCCTGTAACAACTTTGTGTGTGTGTGTGCATTATTTCCTATTCTCTGTGACCTCATGAACAACAACACACTATGCTGATTCACTTGGCATTCATGGCAGAGATACTGGAGTAGGTTGCCGGTACCTTCTCCAGCAGGCCATAGCATACAGCTCCCGCTCTCCCATCCAAATACTGACCAGGCCCAACCCTGCATGGCATCAGAGTGGTGTGACCTCTTGGTTCCTTGACTGGAATCAAATCCAGGTTGCAGAGGTGAAAGCACTGAAACCTAACCACAGAGAACCCCAATTTCCTGTAGTACTGATTTATTAGATCTTCTTGCAGTCCAAGAAACTCTAAATTGTTTTCTCCAGCACAACAATCCAAAGGCATCAATTCTATGGAGCTCAGCCTTTCTTACTGTCCAGCTTTCACATCCATATGTTACTACTGGGAATACCATAGTTTTAAATATGTGGGCCTTTGTTGATGGTTATATATCTTTACTTTTTAATAGCTTATCCAGACTTAGCATAGCTTTCCTCTCTAGAAGCTACTTTCTTTTAATTTCATGGCTTCAGTCGCCATCTGAAGAGATCCTGGAGTCCAGGTAAATAAAATCTGTCACTGCCTCCACTTCTTCCCCATCTAATTGCCAGGAACTGAGATTGCTGTTTGTCCTGCAGTTTTATGGAGGCTTGAATAGAGCACTATCATTTTACTTAGTGCCAGTTCCCTTACTATCCAGGCTCATATCCAGTTAACCCTGGGTGGAGCAAAACAAAAACAATCCAATATTGTGTCCAAATTTCACTGGCCTGTATTCTCAGAACTCCAGCTTTTCACTTTGTTTGCATATCATCATTCTCAGTTTGGTCTCTCTGCGTCTTTTCTCTTCAGCTGCATACACATGGGTGTAGGAACTTGGGGAGGGGGGAAGTGAGGGGGACAACCCCCCCCCCCACACACACACACATATTTTTCAATGCATGTGTTTATGTGTAGACAAGCAGTTGTGTGGTATTTTGTTATTATATGCGGTATCCCCCCAGATTTTCTTTGGCTCCTACACCCATGTGTATACAAAACACTTCTCTGTTTGGGTGTCTGTTGTCTGTAGCCCAAACAACATTCTGCAAACAATTGTTGGTGTTTGTCTCTCTTCCAATTAGATCACCTGAGTACTCAGCCCAGTAGAGCAGCCTCACACAGAGACTGCCTGCATGCAGTCCAAATGGCAGTCTTAGGCAACAAACAAAGCATGCAGGCCTCAAACAATGCCTGCCTTACAATGTTAGCCTCTCACTACTAGCCTTACTCACACTGCTGTCCAGCAGTTTATAAATGGTCCCACCCATTTTTCAGCTCCAGCCTGTTAAAGGCATGTGAACAGCTGGCTTTGTATATGCAAATCAACCTCTCTGCACCTGAACTATCCCCCTCTCTTCTACCTCATGTTGCCAACCGCCTCTCTCCACTTCAGTCTATAGTGAATGCCTCCGCTAGACTCATCTAACATACTCATCGCTCTGTGTCTGCTGTTGCTCTCTGTCAGTCATTCCACTGGCTTCCCTTAGCTTGCAGAATAAAATTTCAAATAGTGAAATACAAATAATGCAGATATGAACAGATTCATTACAAGTAACCTTTATTTATAAAGCTCCAACATTTTCCGCAGGGGGAAAATACACTTAACAGTACAGTAATAGGTGCTGAAACAGAGGAGTATCAATCTGTATGTAAAAAGGAGTATCAAAACTGCTAATGTTCCCTTAAATGTGTTACAAGTCCATTAAAATCCCAAACTTAAAAAATATACTGAATACAAGATCACTTCAGACTTGAAAACTTCCATTCATCCTTACATGATTTCACTTGCAACTTATAATATCCATATGATATAACTGATGATATCCAAATTAATTCTTTCAAAGCTGTAACTGTTTAGACTTTAGTGTCTAGTTTGACTATTGCCTGTGATCTTCATTCTATTTTTACATTTAGGTGAATAGCATAAATAAATCATGAAGGAGCATGTTGCCTCGGTGTGTCAGAAATGATCTCCATCTCCGCCTTATGCTGTTTTGACTGCTGAAGGTACAACAAGACAAGAGGGATATCATTGGTTCTGTCACAATAAACCTCATTCAAATGCCATACCGAGCTTCACACACTGCTCTCATTTCTAAAGAATAATCATTTTCCCTTTAATTCATTTTGATTTGTTCACTTTTATAAACAGGATATTCATGACACTTTGTTTTATTGTCACTTGAAGGTTTGTGAACAGGTGCACAGCACAAATTACCATTTCAAAGCAAATTTATGATAACAAAAGATAAGGTTTTATGAATCAGTACCTATTCATCCCAAATCATATTGATTTTTTTCTTTCATTTTTATTTTCACATTAATAAATAGGTACTTTCTTTTGCATTGTTAAAACCTGTATATTTCGGTATTTTACTGATGGTCTTAAAATTTGCTGCATAATATTGAAGATTTAATATCTAGGGATATTCTTATTACAAATTATAAATATGTTTCTTCTTTTCTCTGGCGGCCAGAAATTCTATTGCATACTTTTTATATAGAGAATTATTGTTATATTATATTTTTCCAGAGACTTTGGAACAGAATCATAGTTAAGCTTGGATGGATAATTTATTCTTTATAAGCTACCGAAATGATGCTCTATTATTTATAATGGAGACATGAGTATAACAATATTGCTTATTATGTTGCACTGCCTTTTAATGTCTTGTTTATTAACCCTGAAAGAAAAGTGGAATATAAATAAAATCTGGAGGTTTTTTTTTTTACCAAACACGTATAAACATTAAACCTTGTTTCATAAAGTCACCTCAAAAGGATTTTTTTTTTCAAGTTATTCTTAAAAGCCTAATAAACTGGGCATATATTGTATTAGCCATTTTTCTAAAATGACTCATTCTTCATATTGGCAGCATTGTTTGTGCTTTATTAATATGCTAATGTGCATAGTCCAAATACTAATTACCATCATAACTAAAGCAGTCTCACAAACAAAGCTGAATATCTCAAGAATGATTTCCTGAAGAAATAGGAAAATATTTTTAATTCCCTTGCTAAAAAAAACAACATATTGCTATAGTATATGATTGTATGAAGGGCACCAAAATACCATGGGGGAGATTTACTGAGCCATCAGACTGGATCATGATGACACAGGTTAGGCTAGGCGCAGGGAGGAGGCACTACACTACAGAAAAAAATAAAATAAAAAAAATAAATGTAAAATAAAAAAATGCAAAAACAAATTGTACAGGGCTGCCCCGCCCAGAGGGAAGCCATCTACATCACTGGTAGTTCTGCCTTTGTGTCCTTCCAAAAGAGGGACATTTGAGCAGTTTGACATTATACTGTCCAAACTTGATTCTTGATACATCTGCCATTTACAATAACAAAGGATATTTACTCACATGATGTGAAATTGCATTTTGGATGTGTTTGAATTAAACAAACTCTAAAGTTGAGGTAAGGCAAAGCATGGAGTTAGACCGAATAGGTATTTGTGTAAGTATATTAAGCAGGATCAAAAAAGGGTTACAAATAAAACAATGCTGTAATTTTTAAAATTGATGCTGAATTCGTGGAGTTATGATCAATTGAAGTCAGGCTACTTCAGTGTGTTGCCTCTGCCTGATTGAGTAATGAGCTCTGTATCACACTGACATAATGAATCTTAGTTAGAATCAGGTGTGGAATGAGCCACTGGCTAAGTGATTTGTAACTAATTGTAATTACTCTAGCAGCTTAAGTAGCTGCTGCACCCATAAACAATAGCTTAGACTATAGTCTATGGTGCTCAAGCTCTGGGGTTCAATTCTTCACAAACATATATTTGTCTTTACTGTTATAAAAAATCAGAAACATATTTTTTAGATTATATAATAAAGCATATTTCAATATGAGGTAACTGTTTTTTAGATAGATACGAAGCTTACCACTACACCACTACACTTAGCTATTAATTGAACTATAAATCTATAATAGAATGTATAACAGATTCCAGCCTTATTATTTATGTAGATTCTTGTGGGACGACTTCAAGAGCTAAACTAAAATGACAATATCTAGGTCAATTTTATAGATGTAAATTTTCCACATGATTTCCACCCTCGAACTGATGGTGCAGAACAAATATGCCACCTTGTATGGTCCTTTAACATCACTTTTTTCAAACCCTCTTTTTGCCCTGTTTTATAAACATATACTTTTTATAAATATATAACATTATCTCACAACATCTTTCAGAATTCCCTATATTAGAGATACAATATGATAGGCTGTTGTGAAAACATTGCCTTAGATCTAGAAAAAATACATGTAGCTAACAACATTAACCATTGTGTAATGGACATAAAAGAAAAACCTTTTTGTGAAAATAATTCTTGACTGTTTATTAGTACAGAACTTCATTTTGTCTTATTTTATATAACTTCTTGAGCTCTGTCTAATGAGTGTGTCTTTTTTATCTTTTAGTGGGGGAAGGAGTGGGGGAGGATGAAAAATGAGAGGGCAAAAGTATTTTGGGGAAAATGGATGAGATGGAAATCGACACCACACCCCTTCCCTATCACAGGCAACTATTGCTGTCCAGAAAGGTAAATTCCCCTCTTACACACCACTGTAACTTGGATCCAGTAGATTCATCAAAATGTATTTATTTTGTCTAAATACAGACATCTTAATGATTTTTTCTGTGCTTAGTAAGACACACAGGCCCCTATGCAATTGCGAAACCACAATTTACTTTATACTGGCCGTAAGTCTGCCGGCTTGAAATTTGCTACAGGTTCAGAGCAATTCAATTGAACAAGCCCACAATTTAAGGGCCGAAAGCCGAAAGTGTAAACCATGCACCCGTAAGTAGCATTTCAGGGCATAGTCATAATCCATTAAGCAAGGCCGTAACTACCAATTTAGTCAATAGTAAACGAGACGGTCATTATGACATCATTAAAACATGGAGGTTAAACGTCAATCAATTAGCGTTTAAAAGTCAGATATGCGATCAGACTCACAATCCGGCAATTACAAAATAATACATTTTCAGCCTGTAACCCACAAATCGTTTGCGGGTAGGTAAAGATGATAAATTAAATAGCAAATTAGTTTACAGGCTACATTACGGGCTCCAGTAACCAACAATTTTTCAATTGAATAGGGGCCACAGTTTTCAAAGATATATAAGATTTTCATTGCACATGCCTCCTATGCATCTCACAATCTTTCCGATAACCTTGACATACTATATTCTGGAAATGGCAAGGACGTTTTTGTAATGTCAGACATACTTCATATTATAATACAAGGAGGACACATCTGCCCTCAGGATTCTTTTATAGCTCTTAATTTCTGCTGTTTTATCCCCATGCTTCTTTTCTTCTAGGTTTCTCCAATCTCATTTTGCAGGAGTGATAAAATAAGTATTGTGTTCACGCACAGTAGCATTAACCGTATGTTCATGACTTCAATCACTAATATCGGAAGTTTATGTAATGAGTTATCAGCAAACTTTTGAGTTATTGGCCTCATTTATGTTTACAAGAGGATTTAATTAGGTTTTGTGATTGCATCGCATTAAGGCATTTGTAAAATGTTTTGTGTTCATATGCTTGGCTTTAATCTCTAAATCCTTAGAACACAACTTGTAAAACTCTCACAGCTGAATATGTTTTAATCAGTAGGCAGCTATTAAGGCTATTTTGTGTATTGAAGCAGGATGATGATTGCGTGCATGTAAAATCATATTAGGATCTGTACCTTTTTTATACAAAGTATACTTCAAAACATCACATTCAAAAATGGAGTGTTTCAATACTCCATATATAGGTAAACTGAAATGGAGAATCCAATCCATTTATTTCCAAAACCATTTAATCAAACAAATTAGCACCTCTTCTGCAGATATATAAGCATCAACAAAGTTGCATCAGCTGAGGACGAAATCAAGTTTTCTTTAGGCTATTCGTATAGAGAACGAAAAAACTGGTTACATGTTGTGTAATCAATGCTTTTTCTAATGTGAATCAATCCTGGTAAATTGTTGTTGCTGTATTTATATGCCAATGAGTGGCTCAAGCATATTAATTAACTAATTTGATATGCTAGTTAGGATTACAATCTGTTTGTCTGTCTCTGCAGAGGCCAAAGTAAAGATCTGTGATGTTATCTGGCAGTTAGATTCTTATCAAGAACTCTGAGCCGTACATTAGCATACAGGAGCTGCAAAATCAGTTCTAAATATTTCAGAAATGATTTACTGCAGAGAAAAACAGTTTTAAAGCTCTTAAAAAAACAACTTCCTGTTCGGGTGACTTATTCCCTTTTAAAGTATTGACTGTAAATGCAATCAAGATTAGTTTTTTTATACATGTTTCAATTCTTTGTACTACAGTGACACATGTTTTTAATGTTGCATAATAACTTTGAGGATCTTTGATGGACTTTTAATGGACAATTCAGTATCATCCGTCTTTCTCTCTTTATTTCTAAAGTAATCTATCATTCTCATCTTTCTTAACATATCATACTTCCCACATAAAAGAGTCCATCCCCCAAAGTTATAGAACACTGTATGATGAAATGTTACCACCTTTAACTGTCATTTATTTCCTTTTCGCCCCTTGCTTCTTGTAGAAAACCCTGGATTTGGTCTTGTATGTGAATGTGGTTTGCTGCCATAAACAATGCTTACTGTTATATCTCAAGGAGCCTCGATCACAAATCTATATACCCAGAAACACTCTGACTTCATTATTATATGTCTCCTCACTTGCAGACTCCCCTGAGCTGACCCCAACCATGGTGAAAGCAGGAAGATGGCTCTGTCTTTGATTGAGTCTCCTTGACAAAACTATGTCACTCTTACCCATTAACCACCTGTGTGTAACAATTTTTTACTTTTTCATATTTGGTTTCTTTAATTTGAATCAGCTCTTATTCATGTATCTTAATATGTTGTTTAAGTATTAGATTCAGATTGAGCCCAAACACAATCATATTTCCAACTTGATTTGTTCTTATTCCTCTTAAATCTCCTGTGACCCCCTCAATCACCAGGACAATCAAAGCTAATAAACAACAGTTTAAAATCATAAGACATAAAACATCCTATTTTCTCAATTACATTCTGATAGTAACAAACCATATAAATCTGAACCAACTATCTTTTGCAATTTCTGTAAAACATAATAAATGTCTTGTATATCCTTTTTAAGGCTCACAGTCTCCTCCCAGACCATTCTACACCTCTTTAAGAAAAGCCATTTCTGCATACTGATTCAATGCACCTGCTTTAATATAGAAAGATTCCATATTGTCCCAATTGAATCACTTATCAAAAATAATTTGTTATGCTCAGTTCTTCTTCATGGTGCCATGCACATTGAATACAACAGCTTTGAATCTGCAGTAAGAACTCGTCCACATGTCATCCTTCACTCAGACTTTCACTAAATATTCCATGAACACACGGCACTTCTGGATTTCTTAAAAATATATTTGTTTTTTATTGCCATAAAGTGCTGACTTTTAGGCCTGGTGTGGCTCTTTGGCATGCCTTCAATATATAAAGGCACAAAATGCCTGCTGTTGGCTGATGTGATGACGAGGTTTCTATCTCTTTTTATTAGAAGTTTTTAAGAATAAATCAAGATTTTGTTATTAATGCTCCAGGTATCCCCAAATCACATAAGGTGTAAAGCAGTACCTGGACTAGAGGCAGTTAACATTTTGGGAGAATCTGCTTTTCAGTTTTATTTAAGATGTTAAAATAGAGCTTTATGAAGAATATTATTTTGTTTTAAGAAATATTTTTTATTATATGTATTTATTTTCATATTTATTCTGGGATATTATAATATATTAGCACATCATGGCTTCCTTGTCTTAATTAAATACTGTGCAAAAAACGTAACATTATGCAATAACATCACAAGCAATATTATTATTATTATTATTATTATCTATATTTATATTGTGCCAAAATATTCCATAGGGGTTTAGTACATGGCAAAAAACAAACTTAAAACCTTATAAAGAATGGAGGGCCCTGTTTTTGAGCATATAATCAAATGTCCATAGAGCTTGTTTCCAAGACACTGACACAGGATTGAAAACTCGCAAACTTACAATCTAAGGGCTTAGGTGTGATACAAGACAAATGCAAGATGGCAACGTGAATGCAATTTGTTTAGTCGATTGGAGGGGTCTGTGTGTTGTACTGTACATTGTGGGTGTGTTATTAAGCTGTGGAGTGTGCAGTTGTACATATTAAGGCTGGAGGTAATAAGATTTTTTAAACAGGTGTGTTTTTAGTAATTTTTTTAATGTTTTGAGGCAGGAAGATAATCTAATGGAGCGGGGCAAGGAGTTCCAAATAGTTGGGGCAGCACGAGAAAAGTCTTGAAGACGGGAGTGGGAGGAGGTGATGAGAGAGGAGGAAAGAAGAAGGTCGTTAGCAGAAAGAAGGGGGGGGTTGGGAGAGAATTTTGATTCGGGAAGCTATGGGAAGCCAGTGGAGTGACTGACAGAGAGGAGCTGCAGACACTGAGCGTCATCGCATTACTCCTGAGATCTTCCTCTTTACACTTCAGATATTTTCAATGACCTGGTTCAAAAGAGGTACAAAGCACATTTCTATTTTGAGGAGTTTCATTGCATATTATGTGGATTTGACTCTTACTTTCATAAATCAGTATTATCACATTAGAGGTGGAACTCGGTTAATTAAACCCCAAAAGTACTATGTTGCTAAAATCAGAAACTTCAAAAGCTTCCTCTCACACTACAAAATACATTTCACTTTCAAATTTGTTTCTGCTAATTCTTCAGCAATGGAATCCTCTTATGATGGCGCCTGTCAGCTTTAATTATCTGCGTGACATACAAAAAGAAACACTTTTGTCTGTTGCAGTAAGACAATACTCCCCACTGAATGAGATGTACTTTGCGGTTCACATTGCATTTTGTTGGATAAAAATAACATATTTGGGATTATCAAAGTTTTTTTTATAATAACCCATATTTATGTTAGAAAACTGTTGGGTAGCACAGTCATGTTTATTATTTAATCTGTTTTTATGTTGCAAGGCTAGAGATTTACAGGAAAATTATCTAAGGGGTTGGTGTGGAAATGCTAGCGGATTTCAAAGCAGTTGTGTTTTGCTTGTTGAAATATTTACTTTTTTATGGATATTTCAGTTAACAATTGTAAATCCATAAGTTTCTTAAACTGTTTAGAAGTTATTATCATTAGCATTAGATTTATGAAATAAATTGTTTTTTTTTTTACATGAAGATAGAACAATTGTCATTCTTTAATGCAAGTACTTTATCATAGATCCACACATGGAAATGCTATAGATTAGTCAATTAGAATCTGAAGCTTGATT
The DNA here is from genome assembly GCA_027410445.1 of Discoglossus pictus. Taxonomy (NCBI): domain Eukaryota; kingdom Metazoa; phylum Chordata; class Amphibia; order Anura; family Alytidae; genus Discoglossus; species Discoglossus pictus. Next base: position 220,093,392 of record CM050166.1, on the reverse strand, counting down.
ATATAAAGAGGTTTAAGGTTTAGGACACACAGGGAGTTATTTAGCAAACAAGGTAAGAAGACTGTTAAGAGGCGTTAAACTAGGGGCACTTAGTATTCATAATTCCTATTTTTTATTTTTTTTGTAGCTCGTACTGTGATGTGTAAAGTGCTAAGCGATTTGCAGTGTTTTGCGTGGTCCGGGTCATGTAGCCTTGTTTTCATTTTTTTCGCTGGACATTTTTTTCCTCGCTTAGGTGATTTTCGAGTGGCGAAAATTGTCTAAATCGAGTTTAATTCGCATTGTACCTCACTCACAGACGTCCTGGCTGTTGCCCCATGCTGTCTGTGATGTTTTTGTAATTATTTTTGTGTGTATTTAGTGTGTTTTTCTGTTTTTTTGTTCGGCAGCTAATCTTGTAAAAAGTCCTGCGTCTCGTATTTTTTTTTGTTCTAAGTCCTGTTTCTCATTTATTAACGGCTTGCCTCACTTTGCGAGGCTCGGCTGGGCTAAGTGCTACGGTTTAACGGCTCGCCTCGCTTTTTACGTTTCGTAGTTTGACAACTATTATATGTGATTTTAATAACTGGGGACCTTCCATATCCCTTTAACTATTTTGGAAAATTGCCTGGGTTGCCAGTTAATTCTCTATGTTTGAGGAAAGCATAAGCTGCCATCTTAAATTTCGTATTTGTCACCAAAACTGAGCTCTGTGAGCTAATTCGGTCAAAAGATAAACACCAAACTCAAGTTCTAAGCTACATGTTGTTAGGTGATGTTAGGTGTTAAAATGAATAGCACAACATTCTCAAGCTCGCAAATATAAAATACTTTTTTTCTGTTTAATTTCCATGTTATATCGATCCTGGCAGTCAATGTGTTAATACATATAATAGAACTCACATGGACTAGAATATAATATTTACTGATTTATTAATTTTGCATTATTTCTGGAATGTGGGTTCGATCGTAACTCGTAATTGAAACCCGTAAGGGTATGAAATCTAACCTCCATTTTCAGTGAAGTAATGATGACGATCTCTTTTACTATTGGCTCCATCTAAACCCGTAACCACAGGTTTGGCTAATTGATCATGTTCACGGCTGCACATGCGACGTGCGCAAGAATGGTTTACGGGTTTGCTTCTCTGGCCCGTTGGTCGCAGCATTGTTGAATGTAATAGCTCTAATTCCGGCGAATTTCAAGCACGCAGGCTTTGCGGGTGTAACAGTGCCGCACCGGGCTTCTAATTTAATATGGCCCCTAGTATACAGATATCCTGTAGTAATAAAATACATTTACTGAACTTTGCACTTATAGTTGAACTTCTATGAATGCTTTCATAGAATAGCAACTTGTGTTTATTAGTGAAACTTCCCCTTTAACATAAAAGACAACTGTAATTATAGTATTATATAATCATTTGAAGAACTACACTTGATATCAGGCACTATGTTTTATAAATGAACAGAAACAAAGACAGATATTAATTATTAAATGCATCTTTGCAGAAACAGGTGTCACCATTGTTGTTTCTGTTGATCTGCTTCAACAGGTTTGAAGAGACCTTAAGTGCCCCTAAGAAGCTTACATCTACTAGAATTAATATGTGGCAATCTTGAAAGCAGTGCTCTCAATAGGGTTAATGGGGATGTCTAGGAAAGCACATTTTCAGGGGGCAACAGGCTGTTTGAAGATTTAATGCAGTACATTGTAATATGTTTGTATATGCATGAAATGTCTGTATGTACTGTAGTGATATTTCTATCTGTAAGTGTATTTGACACTTTCTGACAAACTCATGGTTCAAATGCAATTTATGTCACTGGAGTGATCTGGTTACAGTTTTGTTGCAGCTACTCCTTGAAATGTATATCACTTATTTGAATGAAATCATCAATGAAACTCATGTTATATAGTTATGATTGAACTATTAGAAGTTGCAGTTGTTAATTAAAACATTGTATGAAAAACATATTGATTGGGTATGAGGAATATGGTTATAGCGATGTATTTTTAACATTTGGATTTAAATGCTGACTTGAAATGATGAGATCTATGTAACATATAGGAATTTATCAGACATATGTTTATACTAGACTTGTCCATCAAAAATGATGGCATGATATAGTGTTATACATTGTTTTCTGTCGGTTTATGTACTATTTGTTGTTTGTCTCTTTCCCCCCTCTCCCTCCCCCTCTCTTTGCCCCCGTCCCTCACTCTTGTGTCTCTTTCCCCCCACTTCCCTGTGTCTCTCCCCCCCTATTCCCCATTTTCTCACTCCTGTGTCTCTTTCCCCACTCTCCCTCCCCTGTGTCTCTTTCACCCATCCATCCCCTGTGTCTCTTCCCCCCTCCATCCCGTGTATCTCTTCCCCCTCCATCCCGTGTGTCTCTTTCCCCCCTCTTCCTCCCATGTCTCTTGCCCCCTCTCCCTTACATGTCTCTTGCCACCCTCTCCCTCCCATGTCTCTTGCCCCTCTCCCTCCCCTGTGTCTCTTTGTTCCCCTCTCCCTCTCCTGTGTCTGTTCCCCCCACTCCCTCCCCTGTGTCTCTGCCCCACTCTTCCTCCCCTTGTCTCTCCTCCCTCTCACCCCTGTGTCTCTTTCCCCCACTCCCTTCCGTGTCTCTTTTCCCCCATCTCCCCCATATCTCACCCCTGTGTCTCTTTTCCCCCTCTTCCTCCCCTGTGTCTCTTCCCCCCTCTACTTCCTCCCCTGTGACTCTTTGGCGTGCTCTCTCTCCCCTTTGTCTCTTTCCTACCCTCTCTCACCCCTGTGTCTCTCCCCCTCCCCACTCCCGCCCCTGTGTCTCTTTCCCCTCACTCCCTCCCCTGTGTCTCTTCCCCCCGCCATCCCCTGTGTCTCTTTCCCCCCTCTCCCTCCCATGTCTCTTGCCCCCTCTCCCTCTTCTGTGTCTGTTCCCCCCACTCCCTCCCATGGGTATCTGCCCCGCTCTCCCTCCCGTGTGTCTCTCCCCCCCTCTCACCCCTATGTCTCTTTCCCCCACTCACTCCCATGTCTCTTTCCCCCCTCTCCCCCATTTATCTCCCCTGTGTCTCTTTTGCCCTCTTCCTCCCCTGTGTCTCTTACCCCTTTACTCCCTCCCCTGTGTCTCTTCCCCCTCTACTCCCTCCCCTGTGACTCTTTGGCGTGCTCTCCCTTCTCTGTGTGTCTTTCCTACCCTCTCTCACCCCTGTGTCTCTTCGCCCCCACTCCCTCCCCTCCCCTGTGTCTCTTTGCCCTCACTCCCTTCCCTGTGTCTATTACCGCCACTCCCTCCCCTGTGCTCATTTTGCCATTTATGGCTGTGAAAACATATGCGGACTTGGGGAAATTGATCAATTTTCCCAAGTTAATGAAGGGCTTCCTAGTTACGGCCTTGAAAAAAAGTTACAGCTTTAACAGTCACCATTTTTTTTTCAAGCCCCTAACTCGGAAACTGTTCGGAACCCCCCAAAAAGACACCAATTGAATAGAAAATTATCTTGTAACCTCACTTACGGTCACCCTGCCTCTCCCCCTGCTCCCATTGCAGCCCTTGCCTGTTCCCCCCCTTTACCTTGTGTGCCTGCGAGGCCCGCAATAGGCCCAGGGGGAAAGGTGAGGGCTGCAATGGGTGCAGGGGGAGAGGAGGGAGCACGTAAGTGAGGTTTCAAGCTAATTTGCTATTCAATTTGCATCTTTTGCGGCCTCCAAACGGCTTCCGAGTAACGGGTTTGAAAAAAAATGGCGATGGTTAAACCTGTGAGGCCCGCATTTTTTTTTCAAACCCGTAACTCATTTTCACCGTCGTAACTTGCGGGCCTCGCAACTAGCGCCTTCGGTGCTCATTGCAAGCCTTTCCTCCCCTCTAACTCGCTATGAGCATGAGCAAGCCCGTAAAGTTGCATTTGTGACAACTATATATATGACAAGCGACTTGCCCGTCCAAAATGACAGGATGATAGAGTTTTGTAAATTGTGTCTCTCCCCACCCCCCGTCCCCTGTGTCTCTTCCCCCCTTCTCCCGCCCATGTGACTCTTCCCCCCTCCTCTCTCCCTCTCTTGTGTCTCTCCCCACCTCCCCTGTGTCTCTCCCCACCTCCCCTGTGTCCCTTTCCCCCCCTCTCGTCTCTTTCCCCCCTCTCCCTCCTCTGTGTTTTTCCCTTCCTCTCTCTCCACTATGTCTCCTTCCCCCTTCCTACCCTCCTTGCCCCCTCTCATGTGTCTCTTTCCTCCCCCTCTCCATCCCCTGAGTACCCCCTCCCCTGTGTCTTTTCCCCCCTCTCTCTCCCCTGTGTCTCTTCCCCCTCCTCTCCCTCCCCTGTGTTTCTTCCCCCTCCTCTCACCTGTGTCTTTCACCTCTCTCTCCCCTGTGTCTCTTCCCCCTCCTCTCACCTTTGTCTCTTCCCCCTCTCTCTCCCCTGTGTCTCTTCACCCTCTCTCTCCCCTGTGTCTCTTCCCCCTCTCTCCCCCTTGTGTCTCTTCCCCCCTCCCCTGTGTCTCTTCCCCTTCTCCCTCCCTGTGTCTCTTCCCCCCCTCCCTCCCCGCGTCTCTTCCCCCCTCTCCCTCCCCGCGTCTCTTCCCCCCTCTCCCTCCCTGTGTCTCTTCCCCCTCTCTCCCTCCCCTGTGTCTCCTCCCGTGTCCCCTCTTCTCCCTCCTCTGTGTCTACTTCCGCCTCCCTTGTGTCTCTTCCCACCTCTCCCCCTCCCTTGTGCCTCTTCTCCCCTCTCCCTCCCTTGTGTCTCTTCTCCCCTCTCCCTCCCTTGTGTCTCTTCTCCCCTCTACCTCCCCTGTGTCTCTTCCTCCTTCTCCCTCCCCGTGTCTCTTCACCCTCTCTCGATCTCCCCTTTGTCTCTTTGCCCTCCTCTCCCTCCCCTGTCTCTTTGCTCTCCTCTCCCTCTCTGTTTCTTTCCCCCTCTCTCCTTCCCCTGTGTCTCTTCACTCCCTTCTCCCCCCCTGTGTCTCTTTCCCTGTCTCTCCCTCCCCATGTCTCTTTCCCCCTCTCTCCCTCCCTTTTGTCTCTTTGCCCCCTTCTCCCTCCCCTGTGTCTCTTTGCGCCCCTCTCCCTCCCCTGTGTCTCTTTGCGCCCCTCTCCCTCCCCTCGCGCTGAGCCCCCTCTATCTTACAGGACTTATCGGCCTTGCAATGTCGTGTGGGATGCTGGGAGTTGTCGTCCTCACTTTCGCGGGCAATGACTGGCTGCTCCTCCTGCACTGGGCTGGTGAGGAGAGCGGGTAGAGTCCGGGTTGAGAGCTGCGTGGTGCTGGGGGGAGGAGAGCCGGGGAGGAAAAGCTGAAGCAGTGCTGGGGCAAGGAAGGCCTTATGGGCCTCGCGATGAGCGCCTTTGGCGCTCATCTAGGGCCCCGCAATGAGCGGCTTTGCCGCTTATTGCGCATGAGCAACACCATTAAATTCAACATTGCGTGACCAACAGACGCATTTATAATGACTATATATGTGATAATGAGCTTTTACACAGATGATTAAATATTTTATGTATTTTTATTCTTACATCTGTATTTACTTTTGTCTTCCCGGGTTTCCAAACACATGATCTATTTGTCCAGTGAACTTGCAGGAGAAGGCTAATGGTTAACTAGATGGTAATGTAAGGAGTGATCACATGAATGAATCTAACCAATCCATAATCAACAGATCATAATGGTGTCCTTGCTTTGATTAGTCAATCACGCTATATAAGTTTATCCTATGTAGGGGGCACTCACTCTTGAAAAATATTTTTTTTTTAAACGTGTCGAGTAGATTCGGGCTCCCATATGGGATTACTCTAATGCTATTTTTTCTGTTCCTAATTCATCATGGAAATAACATTAGAATAAGAGAAAGTCTGCAATACTTAGAAAATACACAAAATAATATAAAGGCAATTCAAGTCGAGGAGAAAAGAAAAAATGCCTTGATATATTACAAGATTAAAAAGAAAAATCTGTTTAAGAGGGCATTTACTTTATACTTTAGGAAAGTTACTACTGTAAAATCATGGGGAATTGGTGAACAGTATATTTCTAAGGTTGATAGCAGAAATAGTTACCCAACCAAATAATATAAGATTGGCGGGTATTTTCTGTACATTACATGTTTTAATTAATGGTTGAAAAGAGGATTAATTTGTAAATAGAAAAAGGAATTCCTTCCTCTTTAGACAAACCAATTATTGCTAATATAAAAAACACAATACATATAAAAACTTTTTTCTTTGTTTGCCTTATACACTAAGATTATTATCACTAAACATTATTTTTTAAGAAAAGTAAAATAGAAAGTTAAGTTTTAAAAATGAGTGCAAGACAAAAAAAACTGTGATTTTTGTCTGTTTAATTTTAGTTACTTTGAAAATAAATCACAGTGTCTTAGAAAAGGATTGTCTTTCTGTCCAAACACAAAAACTGTATAAAATACTACGAGTAGTGGAGGTGCATGGGGAGGGGGGGGGGGGGGGGGGGGCAAGGAGGGGCAGGCAACTTGTATGGTATTTAAGTTATTTAGAATTAATTGTGTATAACATTAGATCTAATGTTCTACATATTAACCAAATTAGCATTACAAGTACCAGTTACTTTTTCTTACTAGTATAAATGCTAATATAACTGTATAATGGGAGTCAAGAAGGAGATGGCTGCAAGGCGAAGGAGAGGAAAACACCATGAATATTGGGGGAATTTACCAAGCATTCCAAATGAATTTAATGCCTCACTAGATTTACTGTGGACCATTTTTTTATGGGAAAAGTAATAGTTAAATCTGCTAAAACCTAGGAAAATGCCTCCTCTTAGGTGAGAAATTGCTTAGTAAATTTCCCCCAGTGTTTTGCAAGATCTTCATTGACATTATATCACCAACAACAATGGTGAGTCTAGATCAATATTAATACCAGTTTTAGTGCTATAAAATTAGATAAATGAATACTACAAGATTTCATCCCTTATTAATAATAAATGCACCCATGTATTTACAAAATGTACAGTTTACCAGCTTCCTAAGCTTACTTTCTAGTAATAATACGTATAAAATATAGTTTTACTATAATTGCAGTTAAATCGCTTAAAACACACGCAAATTCTAAGATTAATGTTAATAACATATATTATTTACTGACTAAAGAAAATATCAAAAACCTGATATTTAAAGGTACTTAAGTAGAAAGGAAAAATATTCATATGTTCATGGTTTGTAAAGAAATAGTCAGCTCTGTTATTGCAAACAGACAATAACTTGAAAAGAAAGGAGATACAAAGATGTTTAAGCCAGTAAGATATCACAGAAACATGGTGAGTAAGATTTAACCTTTCCATAAGTACCCAAAATTGCTAAACCCTTAACTACTGAACGGTTTGTTTGTCTAACTGGTTATTTTTATGTTTTCATAGGCAAAGCAAGTTATAATCTGATTGTGCTGCACTGTGCCGGAATCAGGCAGCTGCATGGACAAGGAGGCGTGCTCCATGTTCTGCCACTGATGCAAATGACGGAAGGAGCTGCAGCCTGATCTTTACTACTTAAAAATTATGAAAAGCCGAAAAGTTGTAGCTACACTTTAACATGCATTTAAAACAATCACAGAAGACAACAGTATAAAAAAGGAAATTAGAATCTCAGGACTTACAAATGCACCGGATATATTTGCTCTACATCTAGAGACATATTTGTAATATTTTTTTTTATTAACAAGGGAGAGATGCTCGTGTTTGTGAAACCCACTAGCACTTTTAAATAGAATAAAGCATTTATCTTTATGAGCACTCATTACGACCTAAAAGTGTGTAGGTATAATAATGGAACCAGGAGCGAAGCTACCGCCAGTGTAGCTGGGGCAATGCACCAAGTCCCTGCTCTAGGGGGCCCAGTACTGCCCTAGCCCAACTGTACATGGCCTACCACAGGCGCCCATGGCTCGCCAGTCCTCCCCTATGAGAGGAAAAGTTCACACAGTATAGATATAGCACATACGTGTCTTCTTATGTTTATTTTTTTTTATGTGTGCTTTGAGACTATGTACCGATGGCCGAAACATGGGAGATAAAAGTATCATACTATATAATTCTATATATCAATTGATATACTAAACAATTTTAAAGGACCACTGCACTTTGGGGAAAAAAACTTCACACACGGGAGCTGTATGTAACAAGCATTAGCAGCTATGTAATCCAATGGTGGGGTTCACTGGTGGTCCAGTGGTTAGGATTTGGTGCTTTCACCCTTGTGACCTGGATTCAATTCCAGTCAGGAAACCAAGTGCTCATACCACCCTGAAGCCAAACAGGATTGAGCCTGGTCAGTACTTGGATAGGAGACCACCTAAGAGTACCAGGAGCTGTATGCTGTGGCCCACTGGAGAAGGAACTGGCAACCCACTCAAGTCTCTCTGCTATGAATATCAAGTGGATCAACATGACCATGGACATAAAGAGGTTCCTGGTGTGTTGCGGTCCATGAGGTCATGTAGAGTCAGACACGACTAAACAACACAACAAAGCCAAAAGCATAAAAATATATTTAGAGACAATTCTTAATTTAGCAGAAACTAAATGGGGCATGGGGTATTCTATGGTGGGGCACTAGTTTGTCTGTGGCTTGAGTGGGAGGATTATATTAATTATTTATTGTCAAGCGACTATTATTACTATTGCCAGTGTTTCAACAGAACGGAACTGAGATTTTATGTGAACATATGGTTTGCCCCTATTCCTGCCAGGCTTTGAATGATGCTAGACAAAGGCATTACAGTAAACTTTAATACATTAGTTCAATCAATGGCTGTTTGTTTGTTTGCACGCCATGAAGTCAAGTTCTTCATTAGAGCATACTATAAATATTTCACTTCAGATGTGCTTTATCTCTTTATGTTATGACCATAAAAGTAATGTTTGCACAGATGTAGAGAATGCTTTTAATGTGCATTCAGATGCATTTCAATAAACTGAAATATGAAGAGCCTAAGCAAATTAATTTAACTCACTAAACACTCCAATTATTGCATTAAAGTAATTGGCTATTCATTAACATTATGGCAGAGAGAATTATATTGCTGAATTTTTAGGCAGTGAGCATAGGTAATGATATTAAAGAGGAAAGGGAACATCTGCACAGGGAAGCAAAACTAATATCAAAGAATGCATGTTTTCTTATATATTGTGTCTAATTACTAGAATACACGATTACATATTTAAGTCGACAAACATACCTGTATTTATCTTACTATGCAGGAATATGATACCTATTCTGTGCTGGTTAATTTCAAACACCATGAGGGAACACCATGGGGGAAATTTACTAACGATACCCTTGTTAACCCGTGATGCAGCTTATCAGCCCGTCATGTGATTGATTAAAGCCCCTTCCCCCATGTTATACCTAGCTCACATCTTGAGTTATAGTGAATAGGGTATATTATGGGTGTGTTAGGGACGTATAACCTACCTCTATTGTGAAAACCCAAGATCTCTTTACTAAAGATTTACTGTTACTGTATGTTGTTTTTTACCACCCACAATGTTGATATTTGTGATTGCAGGTTTCAACCCAGTGTTAGCAGCATGCGTTTACTTAAATAAAATAATATAACCAATATTCATTAATACAACATACGCTGCGAGATATTATATATAGCAGTATATTTTGAATTTAATCACATAATTGCTAGTAGTAGTATTTTATTTAGATATAAAAATATACTACACTACAGGGGTTGACACCCACAATGCTGGATATCAATATTGTGGGTATTAAAATATTTAATATCTCTAAGGGGCCTATAACTATTGTGGTTCTTAAATACACTACTCTATTACAGTGCCTTGTAAAAGTATTCACCCCCCCTTGGCAATTTTTGTGTTTTGTTGCCTCACTAGCTGGAATTAACATGGATTGTTTGAGGATTTGCATAATTTAATTTACAGAACATGCCCACAACTTTGAAGATGTTTTTTTTTATTGTTAAGCAAACAACAAAATAACAGAAAAAGTCAATGTGCATAACGATTCACCCCCCTAAAGTCAATACTTTGTAGAAACACCTTGTGCGGCAATAACAGCTCCAAGTAGCTTTGGATAAGTCTCTATGAGCTTGCCACATCTTACCGCTGGGATTTTTGCCCATTCCTCCTTGCAAAACTGCTCCAGCTCCTTCAAGTTGAATGGTTTGCGTTTGTGAACAGAAATCTTTAAGTCTGACCACAGATTTTCTATTGGATTGAGGTCTGAGCTTTGACTAGGCCATTCCAACACATTTACATGTTTTCCCTTAAACCACTCAAGTGTTGCTTTAGCAGTGTGTTTGGGGTCATTGTCCTGCTCGAAGGTGAATCTCCATCCTAGCCTCAAATCACGCACAGAGTGGTACAGGTTTTGCTCAAGAATATCCCTTTATTTAGCACCATCCTTGCTGCTGAAAAACATCCCCACAGCATGATGCTGCCACCACCATGTCACTGTGGGGATGGTGGTCTTTGGGTGATGTAATGTGTTGGGTTTGCACCAGACATAGCGTTTTCTTTGATGGCTGAAAAGTTCAATTTTAATCTCATCAGACCAGAGCACCTTCCTCCATACATTTTGGGAGTCTCCCACATGTCTTTTCGCAAACTCAAAACGTGCCATTTTGTTTTTTGCTGAAAGTAATGGCTTTCTTCTGGCCACTCTGCCATTAAGCCCAACTCTATGGAGCGTACGGCTTATTGTCGTCCTATATACAGATACTCCAGTCTCTGCTGTGGAACTCTGCAGCTCCTACAGGGATACCTTAGGTCGCTGTGCTGCCTCTCTGATTAATGCCCTCCTTGCCCGGTCCGTCAGTTTTGGTGGGCGGCCGTCTCTTGGCAGGTTTGCTATTGTGCCATGTTCTTTCCATTTGGTTATGATAGATCTGATGGTGCTCCTGGGGATCATCAAAGATTTGGATATTTTTTTATAACCTAACCCAGCCTCTGGGGTCTTTCAAAAAAGGTGTGTATATGTAATGACAGATCATGTGACACTTAGATTGCACACAGGTGGACATCATTTCACTAATTATGTGACTTCTGAAGGTAATTGGTTGCACCAGAGCTTTTTATGGGCTTCATAACAAAGGGGGTGAATACATACGAACATGACAATTTTCTGTTTTCTATTTATAAAAAATAGTTTTATGTATAAATTTTTCTCATTTCACTTCACCAACTTAGACTATTGTGTTCTGATCAATCACATGTAGAGATTTCGCAAACAGTTCGCCCGCGGACTATTCGCGACGATTTTGGCATGTTCGCGTTCGCAGCGGACGGTGAACACATGCGCTTTTGGGTTCGCCCCCTATTCTTTATCATTGAGGAAACTTTGACCCTGCACCTCACAGTCAGCTGACACATTCCAGCCAATCAGCAGCATACACTCCCTTCCAGGGCCTTCCATCTGAAGGACAGCATACATTTTAGAATCATTCTGAAGCTGCATTCGTTGTGAGAGGACAGATAGTGTAGCGGATGGAGATTTAATCGGGAAATAGATAGCCAGGCTGTGTATTTAGCTTCCGCTAGAGACCTGAAGGACTCATCTGATATCTGCTGCAAGGACAGCAACCCAAAAAGCCCTTTTTAGGGCTAGAACATCATTTATTTTATTTTAGAATTTTTTTTCTGTGTAATCTAATTGCATATGCCTGCCTGCCAGGGTGTGTGTGTGACAGGCTAACACCTAACAGCTTATATTGTGCTCAGTGAAATAAAACAACACTTTTTTGACTGTAATAGATTGAATAGCAATTGCCTGCCTACAGGCGTGTGTGTGAAGCCTATTGCATCTACTCTGCCAACTTTTGCCAGTGCACAGTGCAGTGACACTCATATCTGGTGCAACCGTAGTGTACAGTTACATAAAACAACACTTTTTTACTGTAATTGATTGAATATCAGTTGCCTGCCTACAGGCGTGTGTGTGAAGCCTATTGCATCTACTCTGCCAACTTTTGCCAGTGCACAGTGACACTCATATATGGTGCAACCGTAGTGTACAGTGACATAAAACAACCCTTTTTTTTCTGTAATCGATTGAATATCAGTTGCCTGCCTACAGGCGTGTGTGTGAGGCCTACAGCGCCTACTCTGCCAACTTTTGCCAGGGCACAGTGACACTCATATCTGGTGCAACCTAGTGTACAGTGAAATAAAAGAACCCTTTTTTTTCTGTAATCGATTGAATATCAGTTGCCTGCCTACAGGCGTGTGTGTGAGGCCTACAGCGCCTACTCTGCCAACTTTTGCTAGTGCACAGTGACACTCATATCTGGTGGCACCTTAGATTGCACGCGCAGTGCCCCAAATTTGAAGTAGGAGGTCCGACCAAGCATCTTTTTCCATCTACCTGTTACAAAAATCAATGCCATATACAAGTCCCCTAATAGTGGACGTAACAGGGATTAAACCGATAGGAATAGTACTACTTAACAGTACACACCTTATAATAACGCAGACAGAGGCAACGCAGAGAGAGGAGTCTGAAGAAAAGGAGTCAGAGGAGGAAGGTGGCTTTGAGGAGGTGGAAGACCAAACACAGCAGGTGTCCCAGGGGGCTTGTTGTCACCTTTCGGGGACCCTTGGTGGCTGGGTGGAGGAAAAGACCTTCAATGACATCAGTGAGGACAAGGAACGGGACATGGCTAGCTTGGTATCCAACCTTGTGCAAATGGGGAGTTTGCGGTTGTGCAAAGGGACTGTTTGCGGTTGTTTGCGGTGCATTAAACGGGGAGATTGGTCTGTTACTGTGAAGCGGGTGTAACCCTTACACTACCTGAAGCATGTTATTTCAAACAATTTAGGAATGTTAGGTGATTTATGCCCTTTATGGCTTAAAACTAGACTCTGCATCAACTATGTAATTTTCCGTGGGAGTTTTGCCATGGATCCCCCTCCAGCATGCCACAGTCCAGGTGTTAGTCCCCTTGAAACAACTTTCCCATCACTATTGTGGCCAGAAAGAGTCCCTGTTGGGTTTTGAAATTCGCCTGCCCATTGAAGTGTATGGCGGTTCGCCGGGTTCGCCCGTTCGAGAACATTTGATGGAAGTTTGCGTCCGCTGTTCGCGAACCGAAAATTTGATGTTCGCGACATCACTAATCACATGAAATTCAGATTAACAAAACATTGAAATTAAGGCTGTAATGTAATGTCAAGGGGGAGAATACTTTTGTAAGGCACTGTATATAGCAAATATGTGATTAATATTAAAACATGGAATCATACAGTTTTGCATGCAAGAGCTAAAATGTTGATACAATCAGTAAATAACCACTGAAGTTTTGGAAGTTTCATATGGTTGTGAAGTAATGTAAGCCAAGAACAGACTAATTATTTTATTTAGATTATCTCACTTTAAACTTGTTTCAAGGGATTTTTTGTCTCATAGGTGAATTCAGCTTTAAGCATTTGACACCTCCCTCCAGGCACACAGTGAGCTACAGGCAGTTACACTATAGTGTCCAAAATCCTGCTTCACATGCTCTGTATCACCCTTCTCATGCATAAAACAAAAAGGAAAACAAGCATGCCAGCTCCTAAACCATATCTACATTTTGGCCGTACTATGTGAGAGTCGAGAGTTCTATCCAGGGTCAAGATCTACTGACTCCATATTCCATATCTTGGGTAAGTAAAAATGTATATTAAGAGCAATTATTCATAAATATCCTTTTATTTGAAATTGTTTTTACATCCAATAACATCCAATATTTCTAGGCACAGCTAGCAAAACTCTTTGATAACCATAGCACCAAAGTAAGTGTTTTAATGTTCTTGGCTACTAATATTTTTAAATAATTCAGGATGGTTTAAAGGACTATTGTAGACACAAAACTGTAAAAATCAGGAACATGATATGAATGGGGTCGATTATAGCTATTATCAATGTTTCATCAATAGTTGCAAATTAACATACCATAATTATGTTTGCTTCAGTCAGTAATTTTTTTCTGAATACTTTGAATTTTTTTATTTTTTTATATCAGCTGATGTTTAATTAGTGATTTTGCTTATTTAAAATCCAATTTATATTCACAAAGGTGAAGCAAACATTTCTCATTAATTTTAATTTACAATTTGTTCCAAATAGCCTTTCTGTACAGAGTCACTGTCCAATGAGCTTGTATATGACTTCTGAAACAAGTGCCTATTTTGAGCAAAATATGCATTACCTCCAACAGTACTATCCATCATAATCAGCATATGAAAGCCACACAATTTTTTTTTCTCTTTTTTAATATATTCAGTATTAATGTATTCTTTTGTGACTTCAGGTTTTTAATTTTCAATTCTTCTAGTGTGCTATAATTCTAGCATACATGCAATTTAATATTCAGTTTTAAAATCAAACCACATAATATATTTTTTTTAGCACAAAATGTATTTTCCTTTAAAAGCTTAACTGCTGATGATTAATATTTGTAACATATTTGCACTAGTAAAAAACTGTAGTGTTTTCATGGCTTTTAATGAAAGATTGTAATTTTGAATTGCCTCTGGTCAATTGAACTAAAACAGAAGAGTAAGCACAGTAGGATTACCCCTCCCATCTTAGATTACAGACAGACTAGCAGTCTACTAGATTCCATGACACCATAATATTTTCTCTAAAATGCTTCATGCACATGGCTTTTATAGCTGGCAATGATGTTGGTTAGCTGCTAATGGTGGTTCCCAAAGTACAGTGGTCTTTTAATGTTGATGTAGATCCCATGGTAGTTCTCATTAGGGGCCTCTCAACCTGCTGAACATACAAGTGGCATTTAAAAAAAAACAACCTTTGGCCTCCATTTAATTGCAATCGATCGAAAGCCTAAACTGTAAAACATGCAATCGTATGTAGTATTTCAGGGCATGATCATGATCAATTAAGCTAGGCTGTAACTACCGATTTAGAAACAGCAAATAGTAAATGAGACTGTCATCATGACATCAGTAAAACATGACGTTTAAACGTCAATCAATTGGCGTGTATACGTCCGATATGCGATCGGACTCGCAATCCGGCAATTTACAAAATAATGAAAATTAATGACGATACTGTTCTAGTCCATGTAGGTGGCCTGATATGTATTAACTCCTTAATTACTGAAATTGACATAACACAAAACAAAAACGTAAAATAATTAATTTTTCATTGCAGATTTGCGAGCTTGTGAATGTTGTGCAATTAATTCTAATGCCTTTCATCGCTTTCCCCGTCTTTTAAAGTGCAGTATTGATTTTTTTTTTGCTTTTACAGTTTACAATTTTAACAACCGCAGAGATTTTGAGCTTCTAACCCGGAAACCGACTGCGAGTAGCTAAAAGATGCCAATTGAATAGCAACTCATTTTTTTTTTACGGGCTCCATTATGGGCTCTTGTAACTACAATTTGCTCAATTGAATGGTGGCTTAAGTATGCATAAAATGCAGTAAAAGTATAGCAATGAAGATATGAGGCACAGGGGTGAGTATTTATATTATATAGATCTCATTGTAAGGCATAAGATAAAGAACTGATAAAGCAAATATAAAGGAAAGCAGTAAATCATCACAATCCACAAATAGGTAAAAGAAAGACAATAGTATCTATATATATACTAGGGAATTGCCTGTCAAAAATTGCAGCAATAAAATGTTAAGTCTGGCAATGCTGATTGCCACACAATGTGAGGCTCTCCCCCCTCTAATTTGTGGGCCTCTCAATGAGCGCCTTTGGCAAGCTCATTGCAGGCCTCAGCCAACCCATCACTTTCATTCTTCGCAATGGATGAGCGCCATTGGTGCTCATTGTGAGCCTCCCCCCCACCCCCCCCCCCCCCCCCCTCTACCTTACGGTCCTCCTCCTTGGGCTTCACCGCTCACTGCAGGCGTTGTCCAACCTGCAACTTTCAGGCTCTGCATTGAGAGCCTTCAGCGCTCATTGCGTAGTCCGCAATAAGCATGTTCAGCGCTCATTTCAAGCCTCTCCCCACTCTCTAACCCCTGTGTCTCTTTCCCCCTATCCCTCCCCTGTGTCTTTCTCCCCCTTTCGCTCTCCTGATTTGTATTTGCCCCCTCTCCCTGCCCTGCTGTTTTTTTCCCTTATGTCCCTCCTCTGTGTCTCTTTCCCCCCTCTCTCATCCCTGTGTCTCTTCTGCATCTGTCCAGTTCTACGAACATATTCAAAACATAATAGATACAACACCAAAAAAAGATGTTACTATCATCATAGGAGATTGGAACGCTAAAGTAGGGAACCAAAAGATATCTGGAATATCTGGCAAGTTTGACCTTGGAGTACAAAAATGAAGCAGGTTAGAGTTTAGTAGAATTCTGTTAAGATAACTCTCTGGTCGTAGCAAACACCCTCTTCCAACAACCAAGATGATTCTACACATGGACATCGCTAGATGGATAATATTGAAATCAGATTGACTATATATTTTGCAGCCAACGATGGAGGAGCTCTCTACAGTCAGAAAAAAAACAAGACCTGGAGTTGACTGCGCTCAGATCATTAACTTCTTATTGAAAAGTTCTGAATTAAACTGGAGAAAAGAGGGAAAATCTTCAGACCAAGCAGATATGAAATAAATAATATCACTTGCGAATGTGCAGTGGGAGTAAAGAAAAGATTTAAGGAACTAGACATGGAAGATAAAATGCCTGAAGAACTTCGGACCAAAGATTGCAACATTATCCAGGAAACAGCAACAAAGAATATCACAAAGAGAAAGAAAACTAAGAAGGCAAACTTATTGTCTGATAAAGCTTTGAAAGTGGTCCAAGAAAGAAGGAAAGATAAAGGTAGTGGAGATAGGAAAAGATTTGACCAACTGAATGCAGAATTCCAGAGGATAGCAAGAAGAGACAAGGAGATATTCTACAATGAGTGGTGTAAAGAGATAGAAGAAGATAATAGAATGGGAAAGTCAAGAGTTCTTTTCAAGAAAATGGTGGATATCAAAGAAACCCTTCATGCCAAAGTGGGTGTGATAAAAGACAAAAATGGTTGGGACTTAAACAGAAGAATATCAGATAAAGAAGAGGTGGCAGGAATACACTAACGATCTATACAGGAAGGATATTAACAGCAGTTCAATGTTCAATGAGCTGGAGCCAGACATCTTGGAGAGCAACGTGAGATGAGCCCTAGAATACCTTTCTGAATCCCAATTGACCTATTCAAAACCAGAAATTGCTGTGAAAGTGTTGATTGCCTTATGCCCCAAAAATTGGAAAACTTAACAGTGGCCAGTAGATTGGAAAAGGTCACTATACATCACAATCGCAAACAAAAGGCAGTACCAAAGAGCACACATTTCACATGCCAGCAAGGTAAAGCTTAAATTCTACAAGCTCGGCTCCAATAATATATCGACCGGGAACTACCAGATGTGCAAGCCGGGTTCTGCAGAGGTAGAAGCACAAAAGATCAAATTGCTAATGTCGACTGGATAATAGAGAAAGCAAGATAGTCCAGAAATGCGTTTACTTCTGCTTTATAGACTATTCTAAAGCCTTTGACTGTGTGGATCACAACAAAATTTGGCAAGTTCTCAATAGGAGATGAGAGTATCGATCCTCCTCCTAAAGAATCTGTATGTGGACCAAGAAGCCACGGTCAGAACCAAACATGGGACAACAGAATGGTTCAAGATTGTAAAAAGGAGTGCGACAAGGTTGTACATTGTTACCTTATTTATTCAACTTATAGAAAGAGTACATCATGTGTAAGGCCAGGCTGGATGAATCCAAAGCCAGAATCAATATTGCTGGAAGAAATATCAACAACCTCAGATACTCTGATGATACTACTCTGATGGCTGAAAGTGTGGAGGAACTAAAGGACCTATTGATGAGGGTTAAAGAAGAGAGTGCAAAAAATGGCCTGCTGCTCAATGTTAAAAAGATGAAGGTCATGGCAAACAGCAATCTCAGTTCCTGGTAAATAGATGGGGATGAAGTGGAGGCAGTGACAATTTTGTTTTCCTGTGATCCAAGAACTCTTCAAATGGTGACTGTAGCCATGAAATTAAAAGACATTTTCTTCTGGGGAGGAAAGCTACAAAGTAAAGATCTTACATTATCCACAAAGTTCTGCATAGTTAGAACTATGGTATTCTCAGTAGTAACATACAGATGTGAGAGCTGGACCATAAAGAAGTCTGAGCGCCATAAAACTGACTACTTTTGGTGTTAGCGAAAACCCCTTTTGATGTTGGTGAAAATGGCTTAAAGTCCCTTGGACAGCAAGAAGATCCAATAAATCAGTCATTGAGGAAATAAAGACAAACTGTTCACTAGAAGGTATGATCATGAGGCTGAAGCTCAAGTATTTTGCCCATAGCATTTGTGGGCACATTTGCATGTCCCAGCCGAGCTTCCCAGAATGCAGTGTAATTACTGATTTTCTCGGAATTCTGAGCTAGATGCAGGTTTTTTAACTTGTGTTAGAGATTCAAATGTGAACACAGATGTACTATTTATTTACTGCCCATATCATGAGAAGACAGGATTCCCTAGAAAAGACTCTGATGCTTGGAAAGATTGAAGGCACATGATTCGGGGTGTAGAGGAGGAGCTGGATAAATTAGATAATTGAAGCGATAAACAATGAAAATAATGGAGCTCAGAGGGGAGGTGGCTGACAGATGTACCATGCGTGCTGCAGCCCATAGGGTCACAAAGAGTGAGTAAACGACTAAACAACATCCTTGAAGCAATGATGGGGTGGGAGGGGGATATCCCACTTACAGAGTGGATCCCAGGGAACTTGAAGCTTTTTAATTATTATAGGCTTTGAGAGGGGGGAGGTGTATAAAGTTATTAATCTCCACAAATACATATTCAGCTAAACTGTAGTAGGGCTTTCACTAAGCATTCATTTATTTTTGGGATCCTAGAGAGTGATCGCAAATACGAGGTCTAGAATCCTTATTCATGATCTAGAATTGTTTTCCATTATCGAGAATTGTTATCCATGGTTGCTTATAATGGAGAGATAATAATAGTGGAAGGCGCAGGCACTCATCGCAAGGACCGCGGGACTTAGGCTGCAATGAGTGCCGAAGGCACTCATTACAGGGCTTGCGATGAGCGCCGCAGGACTAAAGCCCGTAAAGGCTCTTGCAAGCCGAGGCCTGCAGTTGCGGGGCTGTGCTAAATTACGAATTTAGCGGCCGAACAACGGAACTGGAAAGAACAGCAAAAGTCCCCAAATATGCCTCAAAATAACTTACACACTGCACAGGGGGAGAGGCAGGGAGCCTGTGAGTGAGGTTGCAAGCTAATTTGAGGTATATTTGCAGTTTTTTCCCAATCAAAAATCACTGAAGTAAGAAAAAAAATGACGGACGAAAAAAATAACAGGATGAAAACGAGGCCGAAGTCAGTTAAAAAGAGCCCCAAGCCAGTAACATTTAACCAAGGTCAGTAAGCCACTCATTGCGGCACTCATCGCGAGGCCTGCAAAGTACACGGGGGAGAGGCTTGCAATGAGCACCAAAGGCACCCAGCGCGGGGCTCACGATGAGCGCCGAAAGTGCTCAGAGGGGCCATAGCCTCGCATTGTGTGGCAAACAGCATTACCTGGCTTAAAATGTTATTGCTATCATTTTTGACGGGCAAGTCGCTAGTATATACATACATATATATATATATATATATATATATATATATATATATATATATTGTATAATTATTTTACACAATATATTTATTTGATCTAGATCACTTTGGTATTGATACATTCAGCACCAGTTTTACCTAAATTGAATCTGAATAAACTTCCATATAATTTTGAAAAAAAATGTATCCATTGTAAAAAAGATCACTATATTTCCAGATTTGTAATATGCTCTTTTGAAGAAAGATAATTGATTAGGAGCAACATTTTTTATAAAGTTTAAAAAAATACAGACTGTAAAAAAATTCTAAGTAGCAGATAATTTCAAAAAAGCTAAGAACAGATCCCTCTGTCTACAAGGCTGTTCCTTGTTGAGAAATCAGCTAAGTAAACAATTCAATGGCTGTCACCAGTAAAAAACAATTGTATAGGATAGTTCCAAAATGTAGTTTTACCAGTTTTTTTTTTAGAAAGTAAAAACAAATAAAGCCTATTATTACATGCTGCACTTGTAATCTACCAATTTGATTTCTGACGAGCAAATACCTAAGGTGGGAAGAGACCATGCGCGCAGACAAGAAGCTTTATCTGTGCAATATGAAAATAGTAGCTACAACTGCCAATGCTTTCGTTTGGTCTGATGGGTAGTTCATTATTTTACAAGGACAAATCCTCATAAATCATCAGAAAGAGGAGAGTAATTAAATGAAATGGAAGTCTGGAGTAAAGAAAAAGTCTATAAAAAAGTAAAATATTTAATGTCTGTGTTCATCTATTTATTGCCTTCTAAAACCATTTTACCAATTATCAAGTATAGTTATGCAAAAGAACAAATAGTAACATCTTGACCTTTAAAAGAACATGGAAAGTATATTTTTCTTTGTTGCATTAGAAATAGGGTAATTGATAATGTGTCACAGTGTTTTCTTTTGTCAAATAAATGTCATAGAGCATAAAAATATACCGAGAGCTTAAGTGCTCTTGGGGCTTGTCCTCTGACAGCCAATAAGATCTACTGACTAAAGCATGCTCTCTGTATTTCCTCTCAGTTTTAATGAAGTTTAGACAGGTTTTACGGAGCTTTCCTGTTATCTGCTTGCCATGCTGCTGCTTACTCCTGTGTCACACTGCCACACCTCACACCATAGAATTTGTTCACTTTCTTTTTACTGTTATGGTTTGGAGTTAGGGTTGGTTAGGGTTTAAAAGAGTGGCACGTGCAGTGGCCGGCAGATGATGCATTGGCAGGTGGATAACAGAAAATACTGTTTTACTGTATATTTTTCATGCAAAAAACAACTTTTATAGTTTTTTAAATGTGCTCTTTTAAATGCTTGAAAAAAACAGTTGTGTTCCTTGTCCCTTTAAGAATGTCTCCCTAAAAAAATCAGCATTTGTACATCCCAGTTTATACTAATGGATGGAAATACTTCATCATTGAAATATGAGAACACTTGAATTCCCCTTTAAATATATTAATTGTGTATCTAGCTGCGCTTCTGGATTAAAAAGCAGGAAAGTTTTGTAACACACTTTTATACAATTAAATAAAAAATAAGAAATGATAAAAAGTAATTGTGTTATATATCAAATACAATATTCTTAAGACAAGCAGCCTGATGTAATTTTTTAGATCCCTTTGAAATCTTTTTCTATGTTTGTAAATATATGTTTAAGGGCTTGGAATCACTGGACTAATAAATTCTCTTTGATTAGGAAAAATGGCAAAATAACATGAACACCGCTTCAGTTTTACATAAGCAAACAAACAGTACTATTAAACAGTACAAAAAAACAGTACAAAAAAAATGTTATATAAAATGACTCTCTTGGATGCAGACATTCTTGATTTGTTATAGTTCATTACTAAGTATTGTTTTTAGGCCAGTAATCAGGGAATGAACTTTTTAATATTCTGAAACAGATCAATGCAGATAAAAGCAACACATTAAAAATATGCTGTATTGCTAATGTACTGTGTACATCAAATAAAATGTCTGTAAATTGAAGCTATAAACTGTACAAAATATATACCATTTGTTTTAAATTGCTAACAGCCATTAAAACAATATTAAAGTAGCAGTAATAAATATATAAAACTATCTGAGGTGCATTATCCAAAATGGGATCAATGTGGGGGTAAACAAGGATAAGTGAAATCAAGTGGAGTTAAACAGTCCAAATATAGTCCAAATATAAAATATCTTCACTTCCTCTGTTTTCTGTTATTTATCAAACAGGGATACAATTTTACTTCCTAGAAAACAGAGGAAGTGAATTAAGAATAGCATGTTTTAAACATCCCAAGAGCGGAGGTTACTTTTGCATAAAATAATATATATATTATATTTATCACACAATATTATAATTGTCAAACTGTGATTTGTTGTCACGCTTGTGAGCCTTGCAAAGCGAGGCGAGCCGTTGAGACATTGAAGCCTTCCGAGCTTGCAGGACTTATGCAATGAGCACCAAAGGTGCTCATTGCCCTGAGAGCTTCACCAAGCGAGGTGAGCAGTTGAAACATTGAAGTATGCGGGACTTAGGCTGAAATGAGTGCCAAAGGCGCTCCTGTGAGCCTCACAAAGCGAGGCGAGCAGTTGAGGCACGCAGGACTTAGGCAGCAAGCAGATGAAGAACGCGGGACTTAGAAAAAAAATTCCAACCTCTAAATCTCGAGGGCACAAAAATCCGATCTTGCAAAAATACGAATTTAATGTCCGAACCGCGAGAATCGTAGAAGACGAAAAAAATTAAATTAAAACACACTCACAGACAGCACAGGGGGAGAGCCAGGAAGGCTGGGAGTGAGGTTGCAAGCGATTTTGAGCCTTATTTGCCTTGTTTCATCAATCAAAAATCGTCAAAGCGAGAAAAAAATGGTGGACGAAAAACGTAAAAAAAAACTGAAACTGGATTTACACATCAATATCGCTGGCTACATATTTTTTGACAAATCTGCAATGGTTGGCAATAAGTCAATAATTACGTATAACAACAACAAACTTGACAAAATGATATCATGCTCTAGCATGGTCAGTTGCACTACATACTTCACTAGACCATTATCTGGTATGAGCTTGGGTATCTTTAAAACCAGGGTTGGTGAGCCTTGATCTTTAACCATGGTGATCTTTATGTACAGCCATGGCAGCTAAACTTAACCCCCTACCATGAGGGTTCCTATGGACCGCCATGGCACTTTAACTACCATCATATTAAATACATTACAGAAAAAATAATTACAGAAAAAACAGAACCAAAAATAAAAAAAATACAAATAAATTAAGAAAATGAAAATAAAAAATAAAATTTACAAAAAATGTAAGCCTGATGGTGGCAAAATTTGAATTACCCTCCCTTCCAGTGATGATCCGCAACAGCCTTGTTCTCAATCTTCGTCCCTCAACAAAGGAGGTCCCTTGCCAACTAACAGATTTATGAAAGAGTACTCACCTTGTATATTATTTTTATGGCTCCTGTTTGGCTCAAATATGTGTTTTAAAATAGAACCCTTTTCTGATTGATAAAGATGCAATAACTGTATTTCCCAGAATTCTGGAAAGGAAATACATTTTTACTTTGTACATGTCAAAATGTGAGCACAAATGTACTAATCATCCAATTATATATATATATATATATATATATATATATATATAGCACTAGCAAAATCACATCTTAGCATCAGTATATACTGTTGTTATCCTCCTAAATTAACAGGTATTATTTGCCTCTTGAAACAGTATCTCTGATTTTTTGGTTGAATGAATTAATCAATAAGCACTAAAGCTGCTGATCAGCTGAAACTTGCAGTTTGCAGCTTATTAAGTAACAACTTTGGCAGTAGACCTTTCCGAAGTAATTTCAAGGGCTTGATTCAGAAAATAGAATTATTTGATTAAAAGTCAGTAGCTCACTAGTTAGAACATCACCTCTGAAATAAAATTAGATGTCCCATAAAGTTTCAAATCCAGAATGAACAGAGAAAGCACAGAGGGAAGACTATCTGCAGGCCAATCCCTGACAGGCACATTAAGTGCCTTGCAGCCTTATTAAATTGCAATTTGGCCAATTGAATAGGGCTCTATATACGCCCAGAGCAAATTTTTTTACATAAATTTTCAGTTATTGAATTTCTATCCAAAAGCAAGGTCTTCACTAGCTAAAAATTTCTGTAATAAAATATGCTGTGTGCTTATATAGAAGCCTTTAGAATTGGCCGAGTTGCAATTTAATAAGGCTGTTAATACTTAATATGTTTATGTTGCAAAGAAGAAATGGTAAATTTTTGTGAGTTAAGAAGATACTAAAATAGGGAATCAGCCAGTGAATCTCCACCAAAGGAAGATAATTGTGTAATGGCATAACAATAATGTACTAGAAGCTTTACTTATGGACATGGTTGCTTGACCTAAGCATAAGTGACTAGGTACGCATAAATAACCCCAAACTCCAACCATAATAATTATAAGACAGACACCAATATGGGATTAAAACAGGCTACAGTTTTTATTGTACAAAACAGTAAAACTGAAGATGTGCCCATCCCCACCAAAAGAGCCCAACACTTCAGAGGCCTCCAGGAACCCTGTGCCTAGGATACTTCAGGACCAACCATGATCTTGGAGCATCACCATAAGGGCTCCACCCTACAATAAGCAATCAGCCCCGCACCCCCCAGCTGTGACAACATAAAGATAAAATAACACAAAACAGGGAGGGAGGGATGGAGGGATGGATGGATGTTCAGCATGGGCTCCTGCCTGGTTAACTGACAGGAATTGGAAACTTTGCCTCTATTAGTCTGAAACTCCTTCCCCCAAATCAAGCAATCCAATTATTCCCCTGCACTAGTGCTGTCAAAAGCCCCATCCCCCATGCTGTCTCAAGGGGCTGCCTATACAAAAAGACAAACACCTGTCAGAGATTGGCAAATCAATGTTAAACGATTGAAAAAAAAAAAAACAGTGGAATGGTCAAGTTTATGGGATCAGAAATATTCATAAATGCAATTTTGTCCAATTAGGATATGAATACGATAACATAGAATATATACTTTGACTGGCTTTTGATGGCTGCACCAGAAGAGAAAAGAGACTCAGGAGTAACAATAAAAAGTTGGCAAACAATGCAACAAAGCTAACAGAAAAGCAAGAAGCATGTATTGGAAGACGAGTTAGCAGCACAAGTAGAGCCACTAATTCTACAGTATACGTTTCTAGAAAAATGTAACCAAACCATATCTACAAAAGGTCATTAATAGATTAGAAATAATTCAATGGTAGGTGAATATATTTGCCAGCCTGGGTAATGAATTATAAAGAATAGGCAATAAGTTAAAAAGCTGTATTTATTTCTATGTTTTCTGGTTTTTTTTTTACCATTTTCTAGATTTTCTTTCAAAGAGTGTACTGTAAATATGATACTTCAACCTTTGTTCAACTCTTTCTCTCCCTGATTCAATGGTTAATAATATCAGTGATATTAGGACTGTAAAAAATCTTAATGAATCTACCCCATAGACATGGGCGGATCTACTGCCGTCTTTTTTTTTTTTTTTTTTGTATTTTAACTTTTTTGGGGGCCTCCCCTGCAGCCTGCACACTATTATGAACCCTGTGACTGGCATCCCCCTGGGCCCCCACAACTGGTTCTCGGGCCCCTAACCACAAAATTCCCTGCTGGTTTCTGAAGTGGAACAGCGTGATTTCCCCGGCCCCCTGCTTCTGCTCTTTGCTTGTGTCTGCTGGCAGGGGGAGGAGCCAGCAGAAGGAAGTGACAGCAGACCGGCAGCACAGAGCAGGAGCAGGAGGTAAGAGATGGCAGAGGCATGGAGGCAGAGGGAGGCATGGGGGGAGAGGGCGAGACATAGATAGGGAGAGGGCAGCATGGGGGGAGAGAAGGAGACATGGAGGGAGGGATAGGCATGAGGAAGACAGGCAAAGGAGAAAAGGGAGACATATGGAGGGAGGTAGAGGTAAGGAGGAGACATGGAGGGGAGGGGGAGACATGAGATGAGAGGGAGAGACATGGGGGAGATGGAGACACGGGGAGAGAGGGAGAGGCATGGGGAGAGGCAAGGGGAAAGAGGGAGACACATGGAAGGAGAGAGAGATAAGGGGGAGACATGGAAGGAGAGGGGGAGACATGGGGAAAGGGAGACATGGATGTAAAGGGGAAGGCAAGGGGGAGAGAGGCAAGGGGAGAGGGAGACACATGGAGCGAGGGAGAGGCAAAGGGGGAGACACATGGAGGGAGAGAGAGGAAAGGGGGAGACATGGAAGGAGAGACTTGGGTGGAGGGAAAGACATGGGGGAGAAGGAGGCATGGGGAGAGAGGGGTAGACATGGGGCATTGGGAGACATGGATGTAAATGGAGCGGCAAAGGGAGAGGTAAGGGGAAAGAGGGAGACACATGGAGGGAGAGAGAGGTAAGGGGGAAACATGTAGGGAGAGGCATGTAGGGAGAGGGGGGTACATAGGGCAAGTGGGAGAGAGAGAGAGGCAAGGGTGGAGAGGGAGATGAAGAGAGAGGGAGTGAGATAAAGAGAGTGAGAGAAAGAGAGAGTGGGAGGGAGAGAGAGAGAGGGTAGAGGAGAGAAAGAAAGGGGAAAGGAGGAGAGAGAGGGAGTGGGGGATAGGGGACATGTAGAAAGGGGGAGATTGAGGGAGATAAAGTAAGGGGGAGATGGAATGAGAAAGGGGGAGATGGACATATATATATATATATATATATATAAAGGAGGGCATTAATCAGGGAGGCAGCACAGAAACCTAAGGTGACCCTGGAGGAGCTGCAGAGTTCCACAGCAGAGACTGGAGTATCTGCACATAGGACGACACTAAGCCATACGATCCATCGAGTTGGGCTTTATGGTAGAGTTGCCAGAAGAAAGTCATTACTTTCAGCAAAAAAATGACAAAAAAATGGCATGAAAATGCAAAAAGGCATGTGGGAGACTCCCAAAATGTATGGAGGAAGATGCTCTGGTCTGATGAGACTAAAATTTTACTTTTCGGCCATCAAAGAAAACGCTATGTCTGGCGCAAACCTAACACATCACATCACCCAAAGAACACCATCCCCACTGTGAAACATGGTGGTGGCAGCATCATGCTGTGGGGATGTTTTTCAGCAGCCAGGGCTGGAAAACTGGTCAGAGTAGAGGGAAAGATGGATGGTGCTAAATACAGGGATATTCTTAAGCAAAACCTGTACCACTCTGAGCGTGATTTGAGGCTAGGACAGAGGTTCACCTTCCAGTAGGATAATGACCCCAAACACACTGCTAAAGCAACACTTGAGTGGTTTAAAGGGAATCATGTAAATGTGTTGGAATGGCCTAGTCAAAGCCCAGAACTCAATCCAATAGGAAATCTGTGGTCAGACTTAATGAATGCTGATCACAAGTGCAAACCATCCAACTTGAAGGAACTGGAGCAGTTTTGAAAGGAGGAATGGGCAACAATCCCAAGGGTAAGATGTGACAAGCTCATAGAGACTTATCCAAAGCAACTTGGAGCTGTGATTGCACAAAAGGTGGCTCTACAAAGTATTGACTTAGGGGGGTGAATAGTTATACACATTTACTTTTTCTGTTATTTTTTCCTATTTGTTGTTTGCTTCACAATAATAAAAAAAAAACATCTTCAAAGTTGTGGAAATGATGTTCTGTAAATTAAATGATGCAAATCCTCAAACAATCCATGTTAATTGCAGGTTGTGAGGCAACAAAACACGAAAAATGCCAGGGGTGGAGAAAACTTTTGGAAGGCACTGTATATATATATATATATATATATATATATATATACACTAGCGACTTGAAGCCTTTGGTGCTAATTGCGAGCCACAACTTTCCTGTTTTGCAATGATCATCTTGGCTTGCAATGAGCGCCTTCGGCACAACAATTTTTTTTTGCACCGGGGCCCTCCATTCCCTAGCTCTGCCACTGCCCAGAGAGTAAGCAAGTTTTCTATGACATTCGTCATAGCAGTTTATATCTCCTTGATTGCAGTCTGTCTGGGTAGCACGACTTTAGCACAGCACGCTAAATGCGTGCTGACACATGCCCGCATAGACACCAGTGCGCCCGACATATGTATGCATAGAAATCAGCGTGCCCACCATATGCTTGCAACAGTAGAGTCCCTGAGTCAGGTGAGCAGGGAGCAACGGGGGGACGGAGGGGCTGTACCGGAGCTCGCTGTTCTCTCGGTGACCCATGCAGTGCTGCTGCTCCTGTGACGGTGCTCAGAGGTGAGTGTCACCACCCCATCCCGGCCTGGGAGCCCGGCTGTCACCTGTCTGATGATGTCTGACATCCTCTGTGTGACATACATCATTCTTATTTTTGTGTATTTGAGCAGACATTGCACAGTGTTACTCCTAATTCTTGGCATGTTTTATTTTATTTTGTAGCTTTAATTAGTAGTTTTATTGATAAAACCTTGACTAACCAGTCTATGGGCATCATGTAAGTCTCAGAAAAAGCCATTGCGAGTGCTCTAACTGAAGAGTAAATCCTACCTACAGTAGCTATGTTATTCCCCCATCCCTAAAACATTGCTACCAGTGAACATCCCAACACAGACGAAAAGAAAGGCAAAAATCTCCATTGAGTTTTACACTAACAATAAATTACGAGTTACTCTCTGACACTTTAACACTTTTACTGATCACTCGCAAATCAGAGCAGTGCTCTAATTGTATAAACAGAACAAAATGTTCTGAGTACCAGAGACCACTCCAAAATGCTTTGAAAACCTTTGCTGAGTCTCCCAGAAGCATTTAAAGTGACAGTATAGTACAAAAAACACTACAAAATGATGATATTTCAACATTATGTGACACTTTAATAATCCGATATCAACATAAGTGTTATTAAAAAATATATGTTGGTATTAAGCCTGTTTTATGATACAAAATAAAGGATAACAAACAAACCAGTATTTAAGAGGTTAATAAACGTCACAAAACCCTGTTGCTTAGGAACAAACACTCCAATCCGTTGTCTAAAAATCTGTCATATTTTAACACAAAATAAACACATCTTTATTTATTGAGCCTACAGTGAGGGAAAAAAGTATTTGACCCCTGCTGATTTTGAACGTTTGTACACTGACAAATAAATGATCAGTCTATAATTTTAATGGTAGGTGTATTTTAACAGTGAGAGACAGAATAACAAAAAAAACCCAAGAAAAACGCATGTCAAAAAAGTTATAAATTGATTTGCAGGTCAATGAGCGAAATAAGTATTTGACCCCTTTGACTTAGTACTTGGTGGCAAAACCCTTGTTGGCAATCACAGAGGTCAGACGTTCTTGTAGTTGGCTACCAGGTTTGCACACATCTCAGGAGGGATTCCCACTCCTCTTTGCAGATCCTCTCCAAGTCATTAAGATTTCGAGAGTGATGTGTGGCAACTCAAACCTTCAGCTCCCTCCACAGATTTTCTATGGGATTAAGGTCTGGAGACTGGACCTTAATGTGCTTCTTCTTAATCCACTCCCTTGTTGCCTTGGCTGTGTGTTTTGTGTCATTGTCATAATGGAATACCCATCCACGACCCATTTTCAATGCCTTGGCTGAGGGAAGGAGGTTCTCACCTAAGATTTTAATGGTACATGGCCCCGTCAATCGTCCCTTTGATGTGGTGCAGGTGTTCTGTCCCCTTAGCATAAAAACACCCGCAAAGCATAATGTTTCCACCTCCATGTCTGACGGTGGGGATGGTGTTCTTGGGGTATAGGCAGCATTCCTCCTCCTCCAAACCCCATGAGTTGATGCCAAAGAGCTGGATTTTGGTTTCATCTGACCACAACGCTTTCACCCAATTCTCCTCTGAATAATTCAGAAGTTCATTGGCAAACTTCAGACAGGCCTGTACATGTGCTTTCTTGAGCAGGGGGATCTTGCGGGCACTGCAGGATTTCAGTTCTTCACGGCATAGTGTGTTACCAATTGTTTTCTTGGTGACTATGGTCCCAGCTGCCTTGAGATCATTAACAAGATCCTCCCATGTAGTTCTTGGTGATTCTTCTACGTTCTTCTGATCATTAAAACTTCACGAGGTGATATCTTACATGGAGCATCAGACCGAGGGAGACGGGCAATTATTTTGTGTTTCTTCCATTTGAGAATAATCGCACCGTTATCACTTTCTCACCAAGCTGCTTGGCGATGGTCTTGTAGCCCATTCCAGCCTTGTGTAGGTCTACAATCTTGTCCCTGACGTCCTTGGACAGGTCTTTGGTCTTGGCCATGGTGGAAAGTTTGGAATCTGATTGATTGATTGCTTTTGTGGACAGGTGTCCTTTATACAGGTAACAAGCTGAGATTAGGAGCACTCCCTTTAAGAGAGTGCTCCTAATCTCAGCTTGATACCTGTATAAAAGACACATGGGAGCCAGAAATCTTGCTGATTGTTAGGGGATCAAATACTTATTTCCCTCACTGACCTGCAAATCAATGTATGACATGCATTTTTTTTTGGTGGGGGGGGGGGGGGGGTTGTTATTCTGTCTCTCACTGTTAAAATACACCTACCATTAAAATTATAGACTGATCATTTATTTGTCAGTGGACAAATGTTCAAAATCAGCAGGGGATCAAATACGTTTTCCCCCCACTGTATAATTGTTGATCCTGCACTTCCCACTCATTATAAGATTTATGTCGTTCACATTTCCTATTGGCTCCTAGGGCCGTCACATTCCTAAAGCTTGGTTTGGCTGCTCCCTACAAAGATATCTGTTGTGGCAAAAGAGCAAGAATTACAGATATGAGCTGGCTGCTGTAATCTGGGGGAGTGAAATATTTACATTAGTGTAGAAGTTAGGGGGACAAAAGCTCCTCCAGACTTTTTACGGCATTCCCCTAACTTAGAGCACTTGATTTACATGAGGCTCTATATCTGTAACATTTTATTGTATTGTACGTCTCATTGTAAAATAAAAGCTAAACAATTTTAAAAAAGTAAAAAACAGTCACCCAACCAATACCAAGTATTTTAGTCATATGACTCTCCCTCAGCTCCACCAGTTGATACCTGCGAGTCCCAACGACATTCTCGTCTCTGACTGAGAAACCATTAATTGTTTTTTTTATGTATAGAGCTTAAAACATGGATAAAATACTGTAACATAGTGCTCAAATATTCTGCCTTGATACTTTTGTTCTATTCATGTTTAGGTCACTATATCTTTGGGATGACAAAACTAATTCAAGTGCAGACTTAAACTTCTAGCAACTCTCAGAAATTGGATAGTGCAGGTAATTTGGAAATTCATTCTAGAAATGTCCATCATTTTTACATAGTAAATTGAAATGACAAATAACAAATTAAAAGGTGGGATAGCTTAAAATATTTTAATTGATTTCCTGATGTAACATGACTTTTCTATCAAATAGGTTCTGTACTGAAAATATTTTTATGGTTTCAACATTGAGGTCTAATTAAATCTGCCTTATAACTAGGTGCACATAAGTGGATTCGTACAGGATGAAGGCCACATTATTATAATATATTGTCATTATCTTGATAGCTTCGAATATGCAATTATAAACTTGTTTAAAATTTAGAGAGCCTGAGCCAATTAGCAGTCAGCAAACAATTCAATTCACCTTTCAGTTATGGCACAGATAGCAGTATTTTAGAAAGATCATTTCTCTTCTTAATAGATTTCCACAATTTGTTATTTTTTCACTTAGTAGTTTAAATCACTGCTTTAGACACAAACATGGTCATCTCACTGTGGATCACTGTTTGAGTCACTTACATTCTTACTTCCATTTTAATATCTCCAGCACTGATAAAGTGTCCAGTATTTACAGTAGCTGTATGTTTTCTCTCTAACATTTTCAAAACCTAAGTTTTATGGGGAACAACAGTAGATGTGTCATTACTATATTTCCTGCAAAAAAGACACATTTTATAATGTTCCAAGCAGGTTTTCTACAGGAATAAAACTTCAACAACTAAAACCACATCTTAAAGACAAAAATGTGACTGAAGACTGAAAGGACAGTTCAAGACACCAATAGGAAAGTGTGGACAAATATAAGGTAATGTTTGATACATTACATTGTGCCTTGAATTTAGGCCTTGGGTTTATTTCCTATTGTGCTACATATGTAAGAGTGCTGTTCTCTAGGGTTAGACAAGATCAGGAGCTAGGGAGCCAGAGGTTTCTACATAATTTTATTTCTGGTCCCAAACATTTTTTGGTCATTCCAGTAAGTTTCTATGAAGTTTGAAATGGTTTTACTTAAAGGTATATGTAAGTTTCCTGTGTTTCAAATATTTCCTAATAAACAGCTACTAATTAGAAGAAAAATATGAATTATAATGAAAAGTTGAATGTACTTACATATTTATATACTAGATACTGATATTTGGATGAGCAAACCCCTAGGAATCTTACATAAAGTGGTCCCTGCAGTGTACAGTGTGTGACCACTAAAGGAAATGATGGTTGGTGGAGTCACAGCTTAAATTGCCCATAAGGAGATAGACAGAGAGAAAATAAAAACAGACAGCAACTGCCAAAATGTGATACAAATGTTTCAGTCTTTACTTCCTCCTGATTGGCCAAAACAATATTTCAAATTGTATACCAATTTAGCCTGGGTTTGGAGGGTGTTAACCCTCAGTTTCCAGCTGACTTACATACCCCTTTAATACTTTTTCTACAAAACACAACAGCAAACAGCTCTTAAATGCATGAAAACGTGTGTTCAATCAAAATGTGTCATGGCAATGAAGTAAAAAAAAACATAGGAAACAATAAATATTGTTAAAAATCTCCTTTTGAAAGAATCCTCTCAATCTTCTAAATTCATCACATCCAACAACAGGAATCAAAAAGGTATTTAAATGTAAATACTGTGCTGTGAGGGATATGTCCAGTTCTGAGTCTAACGAGTCAGAGGAAATATATTCAGTTCCATGGGAGTAGGATCCCAAAAAATTATTGGGGGGATAAAGTTTAAAGAGATAAAAAAAACAGTGTCCATGAGTGGTGCAATTCAACGCAGGGGTGGATCTCCCGCCGATGCAAACACTTTTTTAATATATTTCTTTGTTTAAATTCTCACTGCCCCTGGACCCCACCCACCTAGCAATATAATAAAAAAAAAAAACATATATATAGATATATTTAATATATGTTTTGTTGTTCCTGTTCATATAATCTGGATTGGATTGGATGGGATCTGGATTTGTGCCCCCCCCCCCCCCCCCAAGTCCTATGTCCCTGTTACTAATATGTGTAAATTCCTTAAATTTAAGACAATTAGCCTGTTTATCTTGTCTCTGAAACAGGCTGGATGAACTGCATACTAGAAAACTTAGAATTTCATCAAGCTTGTCTGAAAGGAGAACTGGGAAATACTGTGAACTCTGCAGACATTAATTGTATTAACTAAACAGGTAATTTAATTATCTGTATAAAATATAACACAAAAATACCTATTGAAACTAATAACTGTTTACATCACTATGCAGATGTGATAGTTAAAAACACAATAGTGTATTGACAGTATAAGTAAACTGTGAAAATATTACAGAATTTAAGAAAAAATGTCTTTCAAAAACATGTGTTCTTAACAATCTGTTTGCAGGTACAAAATAACCTAAAATTAGCCTTCTTCGCAACTCTCCAAAATACCTTAACAAGCATAATTATGAAAGAAAAATGTTTCAAGGTTGAAGAAACTATGTTTCTACTCAGAGGTAGCTTTAGTTCTCATTTATTTCCATTACAAGATCTTTTTAGTTGGATAAATAGAGAGCCTTTCTATGCAGTCTTTCAGGAAATGGACTCGGCCTTAACAGAAGTTTTGCATAAAGAATTGAAAGATGAGTTTGCCAGTAAGGCATTAGAAATTTACAAAATATTACTAATGTGCTGTTGCATTTCAAACACATTACAAAACCTTTTAAGAATGCATTGTACAACCAGTTGTTTTCCGTAGCTAGCCTTGAATATTTCCAATGAATTATGCTCACTCACACATCCGCTCCCCACCGCTCTCCACCATAAAAAATTCTTGTCAGGAAATACTTTGCCTTTATATACTTTATTAATATTTGGTTTTATCTTTGCTTACACTAAATCAATATAAGATAATGTATTTATTTAAGAGAAATGGAGCAACAACCATGCATAGTGTGTTTTAGTTAGTATGAAATCATATAAAAGCAAAGGACTACAGGTCTTTAGAAATAAGTTAACAAGTTACCTACTTTCCAGGGAGTACACCTAGGACAACATAAAACCTAAATTCACCCCTGCAACCAATTTCTACCATCTCTTATCTTGCCTTCTCCTGCAGACTTTTAGTTCACTTAATGTCTTTGACACTCCCATGGGTTCCAATCTTATCTTTCTTTCCCTTTGTCCCCTTCTTGGACACATCTTCACTACCACTAGTAACTCTTCAAGTACCTTGCTTTTCTCATTATTTGCTGCCTCCCTTGACAAACTAATCAGCTATTTTATTTGTTTTCCAATACCATTTCTTATCTGGCCATAACCAAATTTGTATTTCATATAGGTATATAGCCTTCATTTCTAACAACGATCTGCTCCTGGGTAGTCGCTCACCAATAACAAGGAATGGCAACTAACATAAAATCATGTCAAGATTGAGCACTTTAATCATTCCTCCCTCTACCAGATGTTAGCATCTGATATTGACAATTCCTCTGGCATTATGCTTGATTAATCTCTATTGTTAACTGCCCACATTCAATCCTGTACCAAATCCTGTCATTTGCACCTGTAATACTACTCGCAGGACACAAACCAAAATGATTCATGCAAAGAAAACAAACTTGTGTGCAATTATTTACACATTCACACCTTTCTCAAATGTTGTTAATGTGTCTCTCTAGATCAGATTGAAGATTTAGGGATACCTCTGCTTAAAGGACCGATGTAGGAGTTAGATGTTTTAATAAGGCACTGCCATTAATACCATTCATTTTCAATTGTTTAAAAAAAATGTTTCAATATTAAACTTGTTTTCAAAGATCAGAATTGACTATTGCTGTCTTCAAAGTCTAGCCATTTTAGTTTTCAGTCTGTGGCAGCAGGGGATATTTTTTCTAACTTTCGTAGTTCTTCCTTTTAATCAACATCTTATATATTCCTTTTTTTACCTCTCACA
Organism: Discoglossus pictus; assembly: GCA_027410445.1. NCBI lineage: Eukaryota > Metazoa > Chordata > Amphibia > Anura > Alytidae > Discoglossus > Discoglossus pictus. The sequence continues at coordinate 220,058,638 of CM050166.1, read as the reverse complement.
CTATGTTTTTGTCCCATTTTTCTTCCTCTTTCTTTTTTTTCTCTTTCTTGTTTCTACAGTATATCTTTTCTTTCTTTGGTTCTATACTATTGCCCTGTATTTCCATCGCCAATAAAAGGAAGTTTCATCCACCTTAAAGTTAGCTCTGTGTAACGCTTAAGGAGATTTACACAGAGCTTATTTTTACATAGCATAACAGTAAATGATGATTTGGAAATCAGTCCATTAACTCACTTTCTTAGATATGAACATGGCATAAAACCCAGTTTTTTACCAAATGCCAGGCGTATTCTATCCTAACTGCAACTGGGCCAAATATAGACATTAGAGATAATGCATAATACAAATCTAATTAATGTGCTTAAATATTTGATGATCAAGTGAGGCAAAATGTTTGTAAGTATCTTATTTTGAGAATCTATATTTCCAAAGCAATTCTGTGCAATTTCCAATAGCAGCCACCATTTAAAGGGTATGTCTAATCTTCCTATTACTATTAATAAATATCTTCATCCATTGGGTGGTTCCAAGTATCTTGTTTAATAGTTGAGTTCATTAATCAATATTAAGCATAGCACAGTAAATGTAGCAGGTTGGGCTTATGTCCATATAAGTAACGTGGGATATATTATTTTTATTATACTGATTAAAAGCCAGTTTGTAATTAAGGGTTGTTAGGGTGTATGGAAACTCATTTTCTTGGGTAAAGTGATACATGAAGAAAGAGAAGACATAAGGCAGAGATTGACAGCTAAGAATAATCCATCATATCAAGGTGGGCTACATGTATGTGACAGTATATCAACAACAACTTTTAAGTAAGTCAAGATTTGAGGGAGAATACTTACAAGGGAAATAAAAAGCTGCTAGCTCTCTTGCTTAAAAGGACCACTGTTTTTTTTTTGTAAAGAATGAGAACTGAGCATTTAAAAAACAAAAACGTAAACTTATTTTTAAAATGTTTTGTTTCTATTCCATGTGACATCTGCAGCTTTGATCAAGCAGTACATTTCTTCTTTGCTGCCGAGTCACTCTAGGAGGCTTGTATGTACATTATGGGGATGTTTGTTAGTGCACACTGTTCATCCAGAGTAAGCCCAGAAGCAGCTGCATGTATAGCAGAGCACAGATCCAGATATTTTACACAGCAGCCTCCGAGAATGAAAAGGACAAGGGAGGACATGTACTTTATCAGAGCTGCAAATGGGGTCTCATGCAATAAAAATAAAACATTTTAAATATAAGTAACTTTTACTTTTTTTAATTTTTTTTACAAAAAGCTTAAATAAGTCTTGTTCTTTGGTATACTGTCTACACAGGCAGTATGCCTTTAAAAAACATACAGTGGCCCTTTAATCAGATGCATTAGATCCTCATACTAAATGACCAGGTGACCAGGAAAAAGCAGATGAACTAAATAGGTTCTTTTCTTCGTTATATACAAGGGAGGTACCCGTGGTTAGGACACTGCAAAAACATGGGGCCACACTACCTTCACCAAATAATTTGGTAAAAGCAGGAAGAAATCCAAAAGAGGTTGGAAAAACTAAATCTTACGGTGCTGAGGGAACTGGGTTCTATAATAGCCAAACCATTATATTTAATTTTTCAAGATTCACTCAACACAGGGTCTCTACCAGATGACTGGAGAAAAGCAAATGTGATACCTATATTTAAGCAAATCCGGGGAATTATAGACCAGTGAGCCTCACTTTTGTAGTGGGGAAGCTTTTAGAAGGGTTTATAAGGGATACTATACAAGAATATGTCTATTTGAACAGGATAATAAGTAGGAGTCAACATGGATTTATGAGGGATAGGTTATGTCAAACAAATCTAATTAATTTCTATGAGAAGGTTAGTAGGAACCTGGATCAAGGCAACTTAGTGGATGTAGTCTTTTGGGATTTTGCAAAGGCTTTTGATACAGTGCCACATGGGAGACTATTGTGCAAACTAAGGAATACAAGAATTGAGGTAAATATCTGCTCATGGATTGAGAGCTGGCTAAAAGACAGGAAGCAAAGGATTGTTTTAAATGGAACATACTCAGATTGGACTAATGTGGTAAGTGAGGTTCCTCAGGGTTCAGTATTAGGTCCTCTCCTTTTTAACATATTTATTAATGACTTAGAGGTGGGACTGTAAAGTAGTGTCTCCATTTTTGCTGATGACACAAAGTTGTGCAAGGTAATTAAATCAGATAATAATGTACTTTTCCTTCAAAGGGATTTACAAAAAATTGAGGAATGGGCATCTAAATGGCAGATGAGATTTAATATGAATAAATGTAAAGTTATGCATCTGGGAAAGAAAAATATCCATGCAATTTATAATCTTAATGGAGCAAATATAGAGGTATCCGATATTGAAAGGGATTTGGGAGTGCTTGTGGACAACCACCTACTTAACAGTTCTCAATGCCAAGCAGCAGCTGCAAAGAGAAATAAACTATTAGCATACATTAAGAAGGGTATAGAGGCAAGGGAAGCAAATATAATTCTACCACTATACAAATTTCTAGTACACCCTCATTTGGAATATGGAGTACAGTATTGGGCACCACTTCATAAAAAGGACATTTAAGAACTGGAAAAAGTAGAGAGAAGGGCAACAAAACTAATAAGGGGAACGGAGAGGCTAAGATATGAAGAAAGACAAACCAAATTAAACTTATTTTCTCTAGAAAAAGGCGTCTAAGAGGGGATATGATTACCCTATATAAATACATCTAGGGTCAGTATAAAGATGTGTCAAGGGAGCTTTTTGTGCCATTAGGTTTTTGAGGTTAGAAGTAAAAAGATTCCACCTTAAAGAAAGAAAAGGGTTCTTCACAGTAAGGGTAGTAAATCTGTGTAATTCTCTACCAAGGGAGGTGGTGACTTCGGATTGAATAGATAACTTTAAAAAGGTATTGGATATATTTTTAAATAAAAAAGGTATTCAGGGTTATACTGGTTAATTAGAGAGGGAGTATTGATCCAGGGAGAAATCCGATCGCCAGTATCTGGGTTCAGGTAGGAATTTTTTTTTTTTTAGACAATTGGCAAAGTTTCAGTTTTTTTTTTTTTTCTTTTTTTTTTTTTTTCAACTAATCCGCATATTGCAGATCAGAGGAGATCTTAAAAGGTTAAAACTTGATGGGCTAAAAGTATTTTTTCAACTCAATTACTATGTAAGTATGTAACTATGTAAATGGCAAGTAATATAGTATATCACATGGTAGTACAATTAGAAGTGTATTAATAATTACTTCTGCACATAATTCATATTAAATTATAACAGAATATTAATCTATTTTACTGTTGCTGTTTTTCAAATTTCTAAAACCATATTCAGTAAAACTGTCATGATAAATTATTCTTACATGAGAACTGTAATTAAAGTAATACAATAATCCTATCAAATATGGTACGATTTAAAACTATAGATAATAAGAAATACTTGATCAGCCAAATGTTATTAAAATTAGTGTTATTTTGAAGTTTGTAATTTTAGCTGTCTGTCTTTCTTATTCTCCTACCAAGCCTTTTATCTTGTACAACGATGTAATAATTTATAATATCTACTCCCTGTGGGTCTTCATGCATTATTTTAAGTCTAAAATAAACTGATAGAATATCTGTGCATGTGGAGACTCCAGGGAATAATTCAACAATTTAAGTGTATTGTATGAACATACATTTTATTAGTTACATCCAACTGATAAAGTACATGTTATTATATTTCAGTTATTCTGTATTTGGAGCCTCCTCTGTGTTCCTTAAAGAGACACTATAATCTCAAATTTAAAGTAACTAGCAAAATTACATTTCTATTAGTGTGACTAAAAGCACTTCCACTAAGGATTGCCACATGTTAAATTATGCAGCTGAATTGTTATCTGTATTTAAGGTCCCTTCCCACCTGCAGATACACACACAAACATGGCAAATTCCACTATAGCATAATTACTTATAACAGTTGAATTAAAGACTGTACTTACTGTTTATCTTTTAAACAACCTTTTGCCAGTACCAAATATAATTATTTTATTGTTTTGAGGGCTGTTACTTACTTAAATAAAGGTTCTCTTAGAGGTTTACCTGGTGCTATGGGTGGTTCATCTTACACATAGGGTTTAAGCTCAATATGAGCACCCTTAGAGCTAATTGAGAACACATAGAATTAGGCTACATTTCTTTTTTTTTTTTACTTGTCTTTTAACCACCCTGGTGGTCTGGCCGTATCAGTACCCCTGAGTGTTAAATTGGTACACTCAGGGATACTGAAATGGCAAGACCTCCTTGGAGCCCCCCCCCCCCTGCATTTAACATTTTTCTGTAGTGTAGTGGCCCCATTCCCCCCCAGCCCCTGCAGCACACAATTCTCCCTCCTCCCCTTACCCCTAACCCTTCTCTTTCCCTTCCTCCTTTCCTTTCTTCTCCCCTGCCCCCCCCCCCCCTCTCTCTCTCTCCCCCTTCCTCCATCCTCTTACTGTGTTGCCCTCTCCTCCTTCCCCTGCAGCACATCTTCTGGCTGTGGCCGGGAATCGCTGTTGACGTGACATGCGTGTGACGTCACTCGAGACTCCACGTCACTGCTAGAAGACGTGCTGCAGGGGAAGGATGACCATGTTACACAGTAAGAGTATGGGGGAAGGGGGAGGAGGGGCAAAGGAAGGAGGAAGTGTGTAATCCCGCTCGGGATTACCGCTCGGGTGGTTAATATCTCAGTCACCTTGGACTTTTATTCATTGAGCTCTTTAAAGCAGTCATATTGACTTTTATCTCCTAGCTACATATACTTATGTTTGATAAGTGACATGGGAGACTGAATGTGCTTATTTATCATCCTCTTTAGGAATATTTATCACATAATCTAAACTATCTGACTTAAAGGACAACCGAACCCTATTTTACGCTATGAACTCTATGAATCTATTTTATAGTTTTATAAACATTTTAATTCTGAAAGGACTTCTATGGTATCAAGTCCCCCATTAACATTAGTCCTATGTGGGGCTATAATTACCCTCTTAGTCATGGAGGTCCTGTAAGGACCCCTGTGACATGTAAAATTAGCCCCAGCCATGAATGTCCTGTAAGGACCTCACTGACACATAAAGTTAACCCCATGGTACCATTAACTTTAATCATGGGAGTCCTCATAGACCGCTATGGCACCTAACATTAACCCCTATGTGCCACAGGGGTCATCAAGGACCCCCATTGCAGTCCACATACCTCCACAGAAAAAGTTGCAACATCAAGTCTATATAATCAAGTGCTTCCAAAACATTGATTGTGTCGTGGCCTAGGCCACCTCACATACCCATTCCATCTTCCAACCCTATCATCCCCTGCCACATACCAACTACCCACCCTCCTGTCACATACCATATACACATCTCTTCCATTCTGAACCATTTACATCATATCAAATAGCCCATCCTCTTACAACATACCTCTTTCATCATAGACATATAACACATAGCTATGCTATTTAATGGGGGACAGGGTTGAACTAATATTTGCTAAGGCTACTTACTTTTGACAGGTATAGGCATTGCTTTGCCTTGCTTATGGTCCTTTAATTTGTTTTTCCAGTGAGGTTTATTAACTTTCAGTAGTTTCAATGTACCCTCCTAGGTCCCCTCTATACTTTGGCATTCCTGCACATCTTTTCAGTTACCTTTTACTGTATTTGCTGAGATATAGTATATGAAAGCATAATTAGACTTGTTAAAGGGATCACTAAGAGTGAAAAGAACATGTAAACCTTAGTGAGTGTCATGAAATGGCTGGATCTTGAAAATCAATGGTGTATGTGAAGTATTTCGCTCTCTCTCTCGCTAATCACTGACTCACTAAGCATTTTCTCCTTTAAACCCCTATACATCTCTGTTAATTTACTGTAGCTTATTACAGGCACTTGTTCCTGCACATCCCACTCATCATTTTCTAATGGCTCCTATGGCCGTCTCATCCTTAAAGCTTGGCTGCTTCCCGCACAGATATCTGTTGCTGCTACAGAGCAGGATTTACGGATTTGAGATGAGTGCAGTAATCACTGGGAGTGAATGATTTAAAAATTAGAAAAAACATTTAAAAAATTGGAAAAAAGCTCCCTCAGACATTTTACTGCATTCCCCTAAGTTAGAGCACCAGGTTAGCATAGGGCTCTTAGAGCACCAGATTAGCAAAGGGCTCTTAGTTGTTAACCACCATGTGTAACAATGTGTGCCCATTGCTCCACAGCCAAGAAAGCTTTGTCCTGGGTAGTTAGGGTATATCGGGCTTTGTGTAAAAAGTACCTACAAGTGCTCTAATGATTAAACCTAGCTATGTTAATCCCCCTCCCCTATAACATGGCAAGCAAACTGTTCTGGGTCACTGCTCCGAGTGAACTTCATGACACAGCTGAAAAAGCACGGCAAAATCTCCATTGATTTTTGCCCTGACAATAAATTACGTGTCACTCTGTGACACCCTAACCCTATACTAATAAAAAATTCCCCCTCACCCGCAATCTAGAGCACTTCCCTAACTCCCAAAGACTGAAGAAATACTTATGAGTTCCAAAGAGCAATCAAATAAGGCTTTAAAAGCCTTTGCTGTGTGCCACAGCAGCCCTTAAAGAGACAGGGCACTAACTTAGAGAACCTGATTTACACGGGGCTACTAATGTGTAATCTATGCAGAACTAGATAATCCAATGCAATACTTTGAGGTTATGTGTAAGGACGCTGCTTCTGCTGTGGCCAAAATGTTTCAAGCATTTATCTCATTCTCTTTGCTCCAATTTCTACATTCAGTTCTGTGTAATTGTATGTAAGATTTAGTTAGTGAAAACTCACTAAACCTATATGTTATTTATGAAATGCATAGAGCATATATTATTCTGTAGATCTTACTGACTGGCAGAGGGCAAATCCCCGAAGAACAGTTAAACATAATTTTTGTGCTCTAAAACGAAAACACACTTTGACACATTATTAAATACCCCCCATCTGATGAAGCAAAAATATTTTCTTATCCCTGTAAGTAATCAGTGTACTGTCAAAAAATATTTGATTAGCTCTCTGAAACACTTCTAATGAACAGCAATGGTGATGGCATGGTGATATCGCAGTATGAGTTTTATATGTTAATATTTTACAAATATTGAATTACTAGAGTAACCGTCACCCTTAATCAGAATTGTATAAGTGGTCTCAATGTCTTGAGGAAAGATATTTTTAGCGGAGGTATGTTTGAGCAGTTTTTTGCTATCATCTAGTTACAGATGTTATCTAGAGCCCTGTGCAGAAAGAAAATAAGAAGTGGCTATTCTACTATAGGCAGGCTATGATGAGGAAGAAGATTTGTTTATGAACATTATGGTGTGTATAAAAACACTTCATGGATCACTGTATAGTGATATTTATAGTTTGCTCTCTTCACAAAGTTGACAACATACTAATAACATACAAAATATGTTTACACAGATTAATATAAATAATTACAGACTTTTATTTGTAACTATTGCATTTAAATGTTCCTTTACAATGATGGATATTTTGTCTTTGTAAAAATGTTAGAAACCTGGAAGTGATGGGAGGAACAGTGGATGCAGATAAGATCTGTATTAACTTATGTTAAAAGCATCCTCTTCAAATAGCCTCTTGACAACATTCATGGCTAAAGCTCCATAAAATATCAAGTTACAGACAAACCTGCAGGGTAGGTTGACCCATGACACAATCAGAATCATCTAAATATATAATATTCTCTAAAATGCTTTCCATGTTCCTGTCTTGCATATCTGCTGATGTTATTTTGTAACATATTGCAAAAAAAATCATTTTTTTTTTATCGAAATACAGTGATAATTAAAATAGTTTTGAAAAATATGAAAAATGAAAAGACATTAAATATACAATAATTTCCACAGTTAAAGTGTAAAAGTTTTTCATAATACCAGTAATATTTACCTATCAAGATTTAAAATTTTTAAAGGGACATAGAAAGCTCATGTGCACTGCCGCACAATATCATAAAAATTCCTCTTTCAAGGTTCAGCATAAAATCACCTTTTTAAGATAATTTCAAATAGCGTTCTCAATGAATGGGTCCTATGCAAATCTTTTTTTTTCCCTTAGGTTACAATGCACGTATCACTGCAACCCAATAAGGTTCTGATCCAATTGAGTCTTTTTTTCAGTAAAAGCACAATCAAATTTACTGCAAGGGATCAACTTTGCTTTTTAAATGGCTATATGCAATTTGCTTACCATGTATAAGTTATTTTTCCTACCTAAAGTTATACACTCTCAGAGAGGCAGAAAAATGTTTCTGAAAAATATTCAAAAGTTAGATCTGATCCCTCAATTGAGTCAGATGTAAGGCTTGATTCCGTATATAAAAATTAACCCCCTATCCTTACAGGTCACTTGGAATTATAATATATATACAATGTCACAGAGGTTCTTTAAAAGACTTTCACGGCTCAAAAAATTAAGATTTGCCATGGTGGTCCTTTAAGTCATCTAAAAATTAACCTCGTACCATGGGGGTCTATTAACGCCTTACTATCATGGGGGTCCATAAAGGACACCCATGGTACATCTTTTAACCTTTAAAGAACCCCCATGGTATATCTATTAAGCCCTAACTACCATGTGGGTTCTTAAAGGACCCCCATGACAAACTAAATTAATCCTTGTCACCTTATGTAAAATGAAAACACCTACAAAATAGAAATAAAAATAATTCTACATTATTAAAAAAACACATATTACACCAATAAAAATTACAAAAAATTTAAAAAAAAATCACAAAAAATAAGAAAAACCTAAAGTACCAAAAATTAAAAATACTACATTACTAAAAATAATAAAATTAATAATACGAAAATAAAAAACTTACAGTAAAGTAACAAAAAATACAATAAAATAAAAAACTTACAGTAAAGAAAATAAAAAACTTACAGTAAAGTAACAAAAAATACAATAAAATAAAAAACTTACAGTAAAGTAACAAAAAATACAATAAAATAAAAAGGAATATTGCAATAAAATAAAATACAACAATCAAACCTGTAAAATCAAAATATTAATAATACTTATCTACCTTAATTATCCTCTAGCAATGATCTATAAAACGCCCTGGTCCTCATTCTTCTGCCCTGGACTAATCGGCTATCCATGTTGATTGTAGAAATCATTGTTCACATCAGTCTTGATTGAAGTCATATTTTACATCTTCAGAGCCAGGAAAGGGCCATTTAAAAAAACAAATCTGTTACTGTGAAAAAAAGACTAACTGAGCTCCTCCTTTGAGGGGCTTACCTGCTGCAAATGAATTTTGCTGCGCTTTTGTTCCTTAAAAACTACTTTGTGAGCATTCTGATTGGCTGAAATAGGTGTTCATCAAATTTTAGCTGATCAGAATCATTTTTCAGATGTTACCCTGCTCTTTTCGAGTGGGAAATCTAATTTGACCAATCAAAATCCTCAGATTAATGGATATTATTAATCTGAAGAACATGATTAATTAAAAAATTTACACAATAAAAGATAAGGTTGACATCTGAAAAAAGATTCTGATTGGCTGAATATGTATCTTTAGGATAGGTGCCATGGACATATATCTTAGTTTATATATTACCGTAGTTTATATATGCCACAGAGGTCCTTTAACACGGCTCATTTTTAGGTGACGAGGGATTCAGTTTGAATTCCTTTCCTGCCATGGGAAGGGGTTTCTGTACATGTATGGGGGAGGGTGCTTTATCCTTTCAGCACTGCTCATAGCACCTTAGTCTTGCAGCAGTGCTTTTGTGGGGAACATAGCAGCATCAGGGCTGCAGTCTGACCCCACATTACAGTGGTGTTTAGAGCGACAGGGAATTAAATTGCTCCTTAAATTGTGCAAAAAAGCTCCCTTAGCGGTGAGAAGCTTTTTTGCCCACCTACTGATGCTGATTTGCATAGAGCCCATACTTTCCACATGCACCTGCCATCTACCAAAATTACATAGTTACATAGTAATTGAGGTTGAAAAAAGACTTTCAGCCAATCAAGTTCAACCTTTTAAGATCGCCTCTGATCTGCAATATGCGGATTAGTTGATAATTAATTAGTTGTTAATTGTATGTTTTTGTCTTTTCAACTATAAAAATATATTTATAAGTTCTTTGGAGCAGGAACTATATAATCATTGGTGTTTTTTGTGTTAAATGCACTCATATTGTCATGTAGTTGTTTTTTTTTTTTACCTTGTCTCTATAACATACTGTGACATTGATGGAACCATACAAATAAAAATACACTACAACGTATTCTTTGTTATCGCTGAAAGAGGGTACTTGAAAAGGTTTCATAGTGTGCATTAATTTTAAAAATAAAGGTTCAATAGCTGAATACATTGCATTGAATGAATAATTGCTTCATCGATGCCAGAGCGTGTCAGCCAATGAGTAATAATAGAACTATACAAAGTATGAGTTCCCATTGAGAAAACATGCTGCTATATGACATTTGCACAGGCAAGTATTCCTTTTTAAGTTTCTAGCAAGTTGAAACATGTTTTGCTTAATGTTCTTTTATGCAAATAAATGTTTTCTAATATTTAATGCATGCACTTTAAAGGCATAATACCAAATAGACAGGATTAAGAAACTTTTTAAAAATTTCAAAATGCTCCCTGCCTGAAACTGCATCTGAAGTGTGAGGAAGAACATCATTTCAAGAGGCTAAAAGGGACACTGATTTTCTTGAATCCAATGACACTTATTGATAATGTTACTATTAATCACTTCAATGGCAGCACCACCAACAATCTGACTGCATTTTGTATATAGATACATATAAAGAACACTGCTGTGTGTACATATTTTGCATAATAGTCCAATCCTGGAGTTTGATTTCCATAGGACTTTGAGAACATGGAACCAGTGAAGATAGTGGAATTTTGTGAGGAATGTACTAAGCATCTTCTCACCTGAGATGAGACTGTGGTCTCAGTTTTTCTCCATAGGAAATAGCGCATAGTAAATCAAGGGATGCACTTGAGATGCTTAGTAAATTTCCCCCATTGTTGGTAATTTGCAGAAAAGATTTATAACACATTTTGTAATGTTCCCTAAGAATCAGTATAACTATAGAATCATTAAAACATCTTCACTTCTAGTTATCTTCTTGATATTACTATAAAACTTGTAGCCCCTTTCAATTCAAGTCAATTGAGATGGATCTGCAAAGAGGAGTGGGACAAAATCCCTCCTGAGATGTGTGCAAACCTGGTAGCCAACTACAAGAAACATCTGACCTCTGTGATTTCCAACAAGGATTTTGCACCAAGTACTAAGTCGAAGGGGTCAAATACTTATTTCACTCATTGACCTGCAAATCAATTTATAACTTTTTTGACATGCGTTTTTTCTGTCTTTTTGTTATTCTGTCTCTCACTATTAAAATACACCTACCATTAAAATTATAGACTGATCATTTCTTTGTCAGTGGACAAAGGTTTAAAATCAGCAGGGAATCAAATACCTTTTACCCTCACTGTATACCTGCTGCCAAAGATCCACAAACCAGGCAACCCACGGGCAACTGTTACATGTATGAACACACAGATTAGAATAGTTATCTAGCCTTGTTGAAAATATTCTTAAGCCACTAATAAAAGACACCAATAGCTATATGCAGGACACCACTGACTTTCTTAACAAATTAAATCAGATTGAGGACCTACCTGCTAACACCCTACTCGTAACCATTGTTGAATTATTGATGTTGAATTTCTTTATAGCAACATGCCACACAAAGATTGCACTGAGGCAGGCCTAAAGTTCCTCTCAACACACATTCAGGACCAGAAATATAACCCTGATACCATTGCAGAACTAGAATATATCCTGGTCCACAATTACTTCACCTTCAACTAACATGTTTACCTGCAAATAATGGAGACGGCAAGGTGTACCAAAATGGACCCAAAATATGCTAACCTATTTATGGCCTGGAACAGAGATTCATGTCCATATATGTCCACAAACTTTAAAGATACTACCATTACATAGATGACCTGTTCATCATATGGACAGAAGGAGAAAAAATCCTCAGAGACTTCCACTTTTCTTTTAATACCTTCCACCCATCTATTAAACTTAAAATGGATTACTCTGCTGCTATCACAAATGACAAACTTAACTCATCTGTTTATAGGAAATCTACGGACAAATGCAGTTACCTCCACAACTCTAGTTTCCATTCCTCCTATACTAAACAAGCGATCATTTATAGTCAAGCCATCAGATATCATAGCATATGTTCAAACACTGGTGACTGTGATAAACATTTAAAAACACTATCCAAATCCTTCAGGCAGAATGATTACAAACCCCATGTCATGTCACAGAAAGTAACTTCTGCCATTAAAACACTCCTGGAACACCTGTTGCAATACAAAACTATTAAAACAACTTCACGTCCACCACATATCACCCGGCTCTAGAAGGAATACCAACATTTTTTAAAGATTTACAGCCACTACTAACAGAGGATGCCGAACTAAAACATATATTCCCCAAACCTTCTATTCTTGCATTTAGACAGCCATTGAACCTGAGACAAACACTGGTTAACAGAAAATTGTCCAACGAACAGCAACAACAAGACCCATAACATCAGAGGCTCATATTCAGGTACATCATCCAATGTAGTATACATTATACAATATACTGTATGTGAAAGGGGGTGATACATTGGGGAAACCAGCCAGAAACTACACATGCGAATGAACCTCCACCGAAGCTCCATCAAAAAGCACCATGAAGACAGTTATTGTATTCCAGTTGGACACCTTTTCACCCAAGAGAATCACTCCATCCAGAACCTCAAAATAAAAGTATTGAGAGGGAATTTCACTACTATCCAACAGCGGAAAACTTTTTAATTAAAAATTATTCCATTTTTTTATACAAAGGATTTGGGCATTAACATCGACTTAGGCTTTCTGGCCCACTATCTTAATGTCTTATAACTAACACATTCCACTTACCTCCCCCCCCCTTCTATTACTGTTTTTGTAAGCTACATGCTATGCTGAAATGTATTGCTCTTTATTTTACTCTGCTGTGTTCTTATCTACAACCTGATCTATAGACTTACTTACTGACCTATCAGGACATTATTCACAATGCTGGTCTATTATTTACTTAACTCTGGCCAATTAAGTTTGTTTTTCTTGTTTTTCCCAAAAAAAATTCCATCTCTTTCTGTTTACTGTTTTTAGTTCATACTTGTATTAGTATTGCTTTTTGACTTGATAAATAGAGGCATTATCTCTCGAAAGCTCTTCGCTTTGTTATGAATACGTTTGTCCAATAAACAAGGTATCACTATTCACTGCAATACTCTGATGATGCAACTGGATTACTGGACATTCACGGCTACCTCACTCTTCATATATATATATATATAGCCGACAGTTCACTTAATTATTCTCACTCTCTCTGTCTCTCTCTGATGAAGCTCAGAGGGGCAGTAACTGAGAAATGTACCTGTCGTGCTGCGGTCCATAGGGTCAAGGAGAGTCGGACGTGACTGAATGAATATATGTATTTTTTTTTTTAATGAATTTAGATTAATTTTTACATATTGTTTTAAAAGCAAGGTGTTGGTCTACTAGAAAGTGAGTTTAAAAAAAAAAAAATCATTAGTAAATCATTGGTTCTAAATCAATGCCACTTTTTTTTATTAACTATAATATTTATTAAAACACATAAGTCATTTTTTTTCAATAAAAAAAAAACAAGTGGAATACAGGGGAATCAAACCCATGAATTAGCAATGAAAAAATCTTTAAAACAGATCACATACCACTGCACCACTATACTTTACTTATAAATAATGTGTAAATCCCTAATACAATGGATAACAATATAGACCCCAGCCTCATTATTTATGTAGGTTCTTGTGGGAGGGCTTCAAGGGCTAAACTAAAATGACAATATCTAAGACAACTCTTGATCAATTTTAAAAATGTAAACACTTTTCCCACATGGTTTTCCACCCTCTAACTGATTGTGCAGTGCACAAATGGCAACTTTTGTGGTCCTTTAAGCCTGACTTTTAGGTATATAACATACTTTAGGCTTTTTTGATTGCTAACTGCTGTCACATCAATGTGTGCTTGACGTGTGATGGAGATTAGATGAGATTCTCATGGCACTCTCACTGTAAAGGGAATGACACAAAGACTGAAGTGTCTTCAATGTAGGATATGTTTTGTCTGAGTCAAAAGTGTTTTTAGGTGAGAAAACATAATGTGCTATTTGTTACCGATTTACCTTCTTTCCTTATTGTTGCAATAGATAACATGAAAGAAAAATAGTCACCGGAATTTAATTTTGAAAACAAGATTTACATTCGATATAAAGTATTGCTAATATTCAGCTTTGTCACAACTACTTTCATCATTCCACTTAAGTGGTCCCTGAGTAATTGCACATCACATCAATGAAATGAACAGCTTGCACATAGTGAAAACATCTTGCCATTATGGAGAGGCACTTCTGGATGATAATCAAACATAACATGTTTTTTTTTTACTCTCCATTTTACATGTTTCATTATGTTCAAACAACTTACTAATGAAATCTACAAACAATATCAGATCACGTCTTCAGCACCTGGATTGAGTGATTTCATATAATTAACAGGAAGACTCCAGTGTGCATAAATAATGAGTAGGGGATAAGTAATACAATTAGGTGTGGTAACCTCTATCTGTAGCACATGAAAAACCTGTTCACTTGATAAAATCACTGCAGGTGTTTGATTACAACAATAAGAATGTAATTAAAAAGCAAGTGTTACTATTATCCGGTTTTGTAATCATATTAAGTAATCTCATTGCTTTTACTGTAACAGGCCAAATAGTGATATTTATTATAGTGTATAAATGTGTTTAAAAGCTCCTGGGGATGTCAAATCTTAATATATATGCCCCGTAGAACAACATAAGAATGGAGTTATTCTCCAATAATTCTCCAATGGTTTATTCTTTAGTGTAGGTGTGAGGAACCTTATAGCCACATGGAGCCTCATTCAATTCGGAGGCGCAAGTTATGGAGGTATAGGCTGTAAGTCTGCAGGCCTCCTGCCGTCGTATGGTGCATGGAAAATGGAGTTTTGATTTCAAAGTCCTATGGGCTTTAATTATGGGTTATGATCGTACCCACATTCCAGATATAATGCAATATTGATAAAGCTGTAAATATGATATTCTATTACATGCAAGCTCCATTATATTTATTAACACATCGACTGCCAGGATCGATATAACACAGAAATGAAACATGAAATAAAGGATTTTTTGGGGCCGATTTGTGAGCTTGAGAATGTTGTGCTATTAATTCTTAGAACTAATATCACTTCCCCTTTTAATAAAGGTACAGTATTATTTTTTATTTGCTTTTAAGGTGCTCCGGACATGTCATTAAGCCCTTTGTGAGTCCTCCATGGTACCAGTAACTTGTGGTTCGACTTTTGCCATTTGCAGGCTTGACAGAGTGGTAAGTGAGGAGGAATAGGAGCAATTGAATAGCGATTTGCGATTTTAGCGTACGCAACTCTTGCGGCAGTGAAAGATCAAAGGCTTGGAGGGGCATTAACTTGCGATGTGAACCAGAGCCCGTGACTCGATCGGAGCCCACAAAAAGACACCAATTGAATAGCAAAGTAACTTGCAGGCTACATTTCTGAAGCCCAAATCTCCCAAAAGCTCAATTGAATGAGGCTCATGGTCTCTTGTAGGCCGTTAAGTGGGGCCTTTGGAATGAATCCACATTTTGCAGAACAAATTATTTTGTTTTTATTAATATGTTTTTGTTTGTCTTTTATTATTTCTCTTTTAATCTTAAAATTAACAGTTTAACACCAAAGAGTACAAAAAGATCCAATTAAATGATGCTCTCCCACTGATTGCACAAATAAAATATTAGTAAGTCATGAGTGTTATATTGACACCTGCTATTCTCATGATTTAGCTCTAATGCAACTCTAGTAAGTATGTTAACTTCCTTGCCTGACTGGCGCCACTACTGCACAAGGCTGGTTGGCAAGAGTCTGTGGTGGCCCAGTATGTCAGTCTATTATCAACTTTTGACACTGATGCACATGGCTTTCCGTTTAAAGAGGAATTTTAAAATCGCTACACAGCCTGACCATATCCACTTATTTGTTTGATTGTATTTTTTTATTCTGTCTTCTTAATAGCCGATTATGTCAAAGAAAAGAATGCTGAAGAAAGACATCTAGCATTTTTAATTGGGAACTGCAAGGTTTCTGCTAAAGATAAGATGATTTGCTTGATTTGTGATACTGCAATATCAACGCTAAAGAAATTCAATGCTCATCTGCATTATGCCACTCATAAGGAACACACTTATTTCATATCAGAGGGAGAGACGCAAAAGCTTGCATTGCAGAAATTAAAAAATGAAAAGCAAAAGTAAAGTAATTTCAAGCACTAGTAAGAACCTGAAATAATGTCACTAAAGCAACTTATAAAAAAAAGATTATATACTACTGCAAAATGGGAAAACATTCAGTGATGTAGAAATTGTAAAATAATGTATTGTCAAATATGTAGGATGCTTAGACCCTGATAGGGTTTCAAAGTACAAACAAATGCCCCTTTCCAGGAGAACTATAACTGATCAGCAGGATGAATTAGCCCTCAACCCAACAGGACAACTTCACACAATACTCCAAAAGGAAAATATATCTTCGGCCAACACACACAAAAAAATGCTTTCTTGCTTTTCAGTGAGTTTTTGTTGCAAATCTACATTCTCCTACATGACCCAAATCAAGACGCCCTTAAGGTACTTTTGAACAGGTGAACTTCTAAAATGATTTTGTTAAGGTTTGAGTAACAGGGTAGACTACGGATTTCCACAGCTGGTGTGATGCTTTGGCAAAGTAATAGAGATTGAATAGTTATAAGCAGACATTTAAAAGATTAGTACTGTATTCTGATTTCTCTCTTCTTTCAATGCAAAAAGAAAGAGATTCACCAAGCTTTTCGAAGTAATATGATGGGCCACAAAGGGATGTAATGGTAATATTGTCCATAGGCAATAAGCATTGAGCCGTTACCTTAACACACTGCAGCTCCAGAGATGTACATCTAGCAACGGCACAAATCAGTTGAAGTATCACATAGGCTAAACAGAATAAAAAAGGAACAATAGGCAATAGAGAGTTTTGCATTGACAAGATAATGCTAATTAATGCATGTGTGCTGCCCCTATTCTCTGGAACTCCTTGCCTCGCTCCACCAGATTGTCCTCCTGCCTCAAAACATTCAAAACCTCACTAAAAATGCATCTCTTTAACGAAGAGTATCACCTTCCACCCTAACACGCTCATCACCTCTCTCTTCCTCCTTTACCACACACAATACCTTTAGGTTGTAAGTATGTGAGTTTCAATCCTGCAGGGTGCTTTGGGGAAAGCACCATGGACACTGGATTGGAGGCTCAAAGACAGGGCCCTCCTTGCTTTGTTATGTGTTGATTTGTATTTACCTTTGCCTGGAATTTATCTTATGTACAACGCTATTGAATATGTTGGCGCATTATAAATACAGGATAATAATAATAATAATACAAGGAATTGTAACAATAAGGTTAAGTATGGCATGCAGGCATAGTAAATATGTGAATAGGTGTATAAAACATAATAGATGCATTTCTGCAAAGCCCTTCAAAGCTCCTGCACTCTTGCAGCTCTTACACTTTGTCCAAATAAATATATTTGGCATTTTGAAGTATATTCTATGGATTGTTGCAATAAAAAATAATCCGAAATATGATACTGTGTGTATGAAGAAACATATTCAGAAAACTCGGAGGGGGGGGGGGGGTTTATAAAGGTATATGTACGTTTCCCTTTCTCTAATCTAACACATGCTGCTTATATCTGAAACACGCATTACATTGATTCATTCTATACACATGCAGATTTTTTTTTATTTAAAAAAAACTGTGGTTTCTACACTCTCAGAGATGCCTACAAAGGCACCTGGTACTAATCAATAGAAACACTGCATGCAAGTATGTTTTTAACCCTATACTAACATTCAAGCCAACAGCATAACAATGTAGAAATCCACAGCAGCAGTGTCTGAGCTCCTCATTGCTTCTTTGTGGAGGGGGAAAAAATACTACCTATCCCATGATGCTTTGCTGACACTGACTTCCCAGACATTGCAACTAAATGAATTATGAATGTTATGCTAATTTAGCTTGGCTTTTCAAAGGGCATTCTTTCTCAAAATCAACAGCCAGAAAAATGAAGCAATTTTCAAATGTCAGAGTAAGCTTACTAACGTTTTTTTTCAGATTTTTTTTCATGAAAAAAATGTTTTTGTACACTACTGCTTCTCCTCTATCAGATGCATTCATAACCCCTGAACTTAGATATGCCTTTAAGCATCTCAAGTGCATTTCACGTTATGCCTTGATTTATTAGGCCCTATTTTGAATGGGGGAAATCAGACCTTTTCTCAGCTCTTATCACATCTCAGATGAGAAATCGATTAGTAAATTCACCTCACAATCTTTAAGAGAGCAAAGGGGATAATATATTTTTTCCATTGGTTTAATTTCTGTTTATAAAGTGCAAATACAGATGTACTAAGCCTCATCCCTCATTTTGTGACTCCGCTTTCCATTCAAGTTATCATTGGGAGATACCATGCTCATGAAAAAATAGTTAAATGTGCTTCTGAACATCTATATATATTTAGGATTTTGATTCTCCATATATTTGTAATGTACTGCTGTTTTCTTCTATTCATTTACAGAGGAATCTGAGATAGAAAGTAACCCGGGTGTTTATGTCCATTTAAAAGGATAGAGAACACAGCAAAGAGACATATCAATAGGACTGTAAATAAATATATAAATACAAATATACAGTACATCTTTGGCACTATTTTAGTCGTAATGTACTGTAGGTGTTGTGATTCAATTCAATATTTATGTTTAATAATACAAAATCTGTGATAAAACCATACAATGACTTACTATATGTAATATATAGTAATAGTAGTATATATTTTCAAATTCAATCGTCTCTTAATTTCCTCACTGTAAACATTCTTTAAAATGTTTAGTTCTAATCACTACTGGTGCTAAAAAATAATCAGTAACACTGAAAAGAATAGTTACTCTGCACATAAGCAATCCTGATGGAGCCTGTTTTGGATAAACACATTAAACGTTTGTTGGGAGGGATTTTGCTCTCCCTATGAATAAATTAGGGATTTCCCTTTTTTTAATTAGTGAATTTTTATTTTAGAATAGCCAATTAATTATATATTTACAGCAAATATAGTGTACACATCCCCGAAGGTAGTGTATACACACACTGGGAGCGCTGGCAATTCTAGGTAGATGTAAATAGGTGTATACCCAACATAATGAATGGAAAAAATTAGTGCCAAAGTATTGACTTTTACTAAGGATTATACCAGTTATTTTGCACTAGGAGGTGGTGCGCTTCTCCCCCCCCCCCCCCCCCCCTCTTTTCTTCCTAATTATATATTTAGCTCTAAAAGACTGAGTTCTCTCTGGGGAACATGGGAAAATTAAATTATAGATGGCATGATCATTCCAAAAGACATAATGTATGCTCCATTAGCTAGGGTCTAAACTAAGTAATAAGTAATATGGGATTAACTTGAACACAATGGAATATTACCAGATTCACTTTATGAACCCTAAATGATACAAGTCGTAATTTATTCTAAATAAGCTATTACATAGAAATAACAGGTTGAAAGAGTTCCCTTGACACAGCATATGTTTTTAACAACAGTGATACAGAGCTGTTATTTTCGCTAGGTTTCATTGCAATAAGAATAGTGCTATATTATGACAATTATTTATAATTTAAATTTGTCTTGTAGATTTCCTAATATACAACATATGATATGAATAAGACCAACACATTTTGGGGTTTATTTAACTTTGTTGCAAGATTTAAATGAAATAGGTTGTGCAGCTATGTTCATGGAACCTATATTTAGCCCCCATGCATTTAACAGAGAGGAAGTTTAATAGTATTTTTTTAAATATTTTTTTAACAAATACATTTTTTTGTATACGTTGGTTATTCTGATGGGCCAGAACAAATTATGAATTTTATGCTAATGAAGCTTGGATTTTCAGGGACATTCCTTTTCAAAAGCAACTGCAAGAAAACTGTAGAAATGTGCATACTTTAGGGTAAGTTTATTAATGGTTGTTTTGAGATTGTTGTCATTTGCAAAAAATGTTTACATACACTACTGATGGGCCAGAACAAATTATGAATTTTATGCTAATGAAGCTTGGATTTTCAGGGGCGTTCCTTTTCAAAAGCAACTGCAAGAAAACTGTCGAAATTTGCATACTTTAGGGTAAGTTTATTAATGTTTGTTTTGGGATTGTTGTCATATGCAAAAAATGTTTACATACGCTACTGACTCTCCTCCATCTGAAGCTTGCATAATCCATTAAACTTCTATATATCTTTAAGATATCCCATTCAAAGATTCTATTTTTGTTTCATAGTGTAAAAAATACAACAACCAGTATGAATTCAAAACAGTAAAACAATATTTAACAGAACACCATCTAAAATATTTAGAGATGCATATTGCTTACAAAATACTCACAACTGTTGGCTAAACACTTTTCTTGGCTGAAATAAAATAACTTAACTTGCTTTTGATATTACCGTAATAACAAATACAGTGAATCAAATATAGGCACTCTACTAAATTTGTGAAACTGAATTTACTAGAAATCTGGCAAATAGAAATGTGTTTTGTATAAAAAAAACATATCCAAGTTTCATGGATTAATACATTTCTGCACTCTATAGGTAAAAAGCATCCTTTATGTATGCAGCACATCTCATAAAACATTTAAATTGTATTAATATCTAAAAATCCATCTAATGATTATGTCTACACAGGCCACTGACCCCCACCCAATCAGCATACAGCATTAGGGGAGCAATTTAACACATTATTCACCTGCTGTTTCTTCCTCAGCCAATAGGAGAGGACTGGTGTCAGCCCCCAAGTCACTGCTGGCATATGACTCCCCGCTGCTTCCTGTCTGTGCTGTGCTTCTGCCATAGCACCTTACATAGTGCCACACTACATATTCTAGGCAACTTTGCAGTACAAACAGGAACCTCAGAGATTAAATGAAATGTTTCAGCTAACCTGATTGGACAAAACAAATTATGAAATTAATGCTAATTTAGCCTGTGTTTGGAGGGGGTGTTAAACCCTAATTTTCAACTGTCAGAAATTACAAGACATTTTACTAACTTCAAGGTAAGAGTTTAAATGTTTATTTTGGTATTTTTCATGCAAATTTTTTTTTCATACAGAAAACTTTAATATATATTCCTTTAATATAAATTATAACATTCTATCTGTCTGTTTATCTCCCTGTATACTTTTACTACCTTTACTACTGCTAACCATCTTCCAGTCAAATTGACCATATATGAGATTACAATGCAATTCTCTGTTTGTTATTATTATTCTTCCCATGCAACCTGGAAGATTGTATGTAATAAAGAAAGAAATCAAGGAATCTTTTTTGCCCCATTTGCTTTTACCATCAAAAAAAGTTTTTCTACATTACGATTAAAGCTTCCAAACTCATTACAGATACCGTAATTATATCTAAGAGAAGCTTGCAAGCAATTTCAAACAAATTTAGTCCTAGGTCCTTCAGGGATTTCCATGGTGTACAATTGTTCATACTTATGTATTTCTTAAATATCGGAAGGTAGACAGGCGAACTACTCAGCATGTGGGAAGTGAAAGCAACATCACAGAAAAATTTCAAAAGCATATTCATCCTTCACAAGGGATTAGGATAAGACAGCTTTAAACAAACTTGCCTCTTAAGAGGAAAGATGTAAAGTTTTACGATCTTCTTTTCCATTTGGGATATTTCTCATAGCTTCTTCTTGTCTCAGAAGCCTGATAACTTCAAGAAGAAAATCTAACCTCCCTCTTCATATTCTGAAGTTAATGATCATCCATAACACTATTTGCATTTGGTAATTAGGATTGTGCTAAAGTGTCAGCAGCTTAGCCAGTGCTCATAGAAACAAATTATCTGCTTTTGTTATCTTAAAGGGACAGAGAGATTCCAAATTTTCATTTACTCTGACATTTTTGAAAGAATGCAAATTTACTTAGAACTAGCATTTTTTTTTCTTTCATATTAATTCAGTATTACACACATAATTTTGTTCACTTATCAGACAAAATATGGTAATTTTACAAAAGTAGACATATACTTATATTTTTGCCCATACAACAACCAGTTTAAAGGACCACTTATGTGTCATATTTATAATATTCTCTCTTGAAAAACTTGACTTAATGTGCAATATATTTATATAATGTTTAAAGGAAATACAGCCTTTATTTTTAAAATTATTTATGTATTCAAATTTGTTTTTGTGATGACAGAGATGTTCCTAAAAAAGGATTAGATACCTTGTAAGGGATGGGAAGAACTGATAACATCCCTAATCAGTTATGGTAAAAATGCTGTCACAACATAACTCTATGTAAGAGTAAGCCCCCACAGGATAACCCTCCCCTTTTAAAATGGAAACCACCAATGACCCAAACAGAATCAACTAAATATACATTTGTCTCTAAATTATTTTATGGTCCTGTCTTGCACAGCTGCTAATGTTAGTTTGATATATGCATTCTACAGGTGAAGTTTTTTCCCAAATTACAGTCATCCTTTAAATAAATTTTAAACATATCCTAACATATTTTCAGTCTTCCTTTCCTACTATTGGCATCATTCAATTCCCTATTTTATAGTTACACAGGAAAAAATGGTCACTAACTTTCCCTAAATTTTCGATTCACCCAGTTTTTCATGATTGCGAGTGAGCTACCCCTAAAGACAAGCCAGACTTGCAAATTATGGCAAACTTTCCCATTGATTTTTCCACATCAGTAATATTACGAGTGCCTCTTTCTTATTTTTACACTAAATAGGTATTCTATTGAGACCTTACTGATCACTCGCAAATGACTTATGACTCCTAACATCAAAAATCTTGATGCTTAAATCCATAGGCACATATATGGAATGTAAATATATCACATTTTTATTATCATGTTAGTGTCATTATACAACATTCAGGGTAACACAGAACCCAGTACTCAAGAGGTTAAAACATATTAGGAAACCCACATGGACTAGAAATAGATGCTCTAATGCATCGTCCTTTAAAGGGCTAGCCCTATCTGCAAATTTACTTACTCACTATTTTACTCTTAATCATTTAACTTTTAAATACAATACCTTGATGTTCTTATTTTCTATTCCTAGAGTTCTGTCTCATCAGTAATTTAAAAAGCTTTGATTGGTGTAATATTAAACACGTTATTCTACATCGAGACCAAGTCTTACAGTGCAGTGGCTCCCTGATGTTACCAGACTAGAAGGAAAGATTATGCTCTACACTGGCTCGTGCTAGTCAATCATACATCTACTGACAAGACAGGATTTAGCGATGTCGATGAGATCCGTTATATTGCAAGTGAACTACATTGAATACGTGTGTAATATTACTGGAAAAAGCTCCTGCTGCCAAAATAACGTTTGAAAGTAGTTTACTTGTCTCAAATTGAACGGGACTCAATGTCTTATGAACCATATTACTTATCACATATATAGTTGTGAGCGTACGAGTTGTTGCTAACGCTGCGGGCTCGCTACGCGAGTCGCGGCCCTCGCGTAGCGAGGGCAGTGGCCGAGGGTCTCAGTTGCTGGCATGGAGTGCCATAGGCGCTCCATGCCAGCACCTGAGGACCTCGCAAAGCGAGGGCCGCAGTTGCTGGCATGGAGCGCCAAAGGCGCTCAATGCCAGCAACTGCGACCCTCGCAAACTTCACGTCGCAAACCAAACAGCACGACACACACATTACGACACTCGCAAACAACATACGACACACGTTCACACACATTACGGCCTCGCAACACTCGGACGCAACTCGCGAACATTACAAAATGTAAAACACAATACATACACACAGCACATACATAAAAACCTTACCTACACCAAGAGGGAGCACCCAGGACCTCAAAAATACAACTTACACCTCGATTTTACTCGAAATAAAACAGTTTAGAGACTAAAAAAAAATCTAAGCGAGAGAAAAAATGGCCGCCGAACAAAACGAAAACGAGGCTACAGCACTCTAAACTCGCAAAACACCACAAGAAACTCGCAAAACACCACAACAAACTCGCAAAACGCAACAAACGACCTACGGATATTCATACCACACAGTGCACACATTCAGCATGCTTACACAGCAGCTCCACACCACTAATGCTGCAGCAACATCAACACAGATTGCCAGCTCTTCAGCACAATGCTTCAAAATAGGTACAGTATATTCATTTAGTAATGTATTACATATTTCATTATTATACACCAAACAGCATTAGCTACCTTACAATTTCATTGCCGTCATTTTTTGACGGGCAATTCGCTAGTGCTAAATAGAATAGAGCGTAAAAATAAGAACATAAAATATAGATATAGGGTAAGAAAAAAGAAGCATGATATAAAAGCAAAAGGAATAGAAATACCCAGGAAAATTAGTCATCAGTTATACATTAATCAGTGGACATAGTGGCTAAAGAGCAGGGGGCTTGAAAAAAATGGCATTGCATTTAATGAGATATATGCAGTATCATTAAAATTTGTATTACACATATTTCAATTCACCTCTCTTTTGTGAATCCATTGTCATTTTCACTGTGAACCATTCAGTGCTTACCAGCTCTTTTGCTGACAGAGAAGTGTTAATGCTCAACAGGCAGATCTCAGCTTTCAGCAAAGGACTGGGTGATGTCCAGAACAGCAGAACAGAAGTCATTATAATTAGGCAATGACTCATGAGATGGTGAAAATGCTTAACAAAGGACAACAAAGAAAGAACAACCAGGAATCAGACTGGAGGAAGGAAAAAAGAGAGTATAGTGACACTACCAAAGAGGAAAATACAATTTCAATGAGTGGAAATGTAAATGATATTGGCATAGACCAGGAGCCAGAGAAAAAAAAGAGAGTGGAAGGGATTTTTTATAATTTAATTTCAATAAAAAAAGAAACTGGTATACGGTACATTTATATTTCAGTATGTATTTCCAAATCCTGACAAGGAAAATCAGTATTTTTCCTTTTAAATAACATTTCTTATAGTGGTTTGTTTATAGAATGACATTTAGTGTGTGCTTATAAACTCTGGATCGTGAACATTTTTTGCAGAAGTTTTACTTTAGCTTAAAAAAATGGACTTCATGGAATAAATTACAATATGATTCTAACTTATTTTTCTGATGAATGGAATAGCCATGTTAGTTCAGTCACATACAAGCAAAACACTTTGTACAAGAAAAAGAAATTGGTATTTTTGAAAGCTTAAAGCTGAATAACATAGCTTAATTATACAATTTCTCATATCATGGAAGATAAGTAAGAACCTCTACAATCTGTAACATCTGTAAGTTCCTAAAATTCCCTCTCCACATACGATTTCTGTCCGGTGAAGTCACTGATCACATGCCACAGGGTCTAATAGGTGGCCACTCACATCATTGCCAAATAAATCCACTGATATAGACTCTCATTGGCCACTTTAGGCCATATCTGTAGCATTAAAACGATTGAAAAAAAAATATTGCAAATCTGTTTCAACTCCCAGATATTAAAACCAAAATTACTTGTATAGGACTTAAACTGCATATGCCTAGAAGTGGGATGATAGAAGCAATTTATGATCCCTGAGGAGATACCTCCTATCTGGAAGGCTTGGTAATGGTTAAAGCCCCCAAACTAGCTGTACCCTAGACTATTATGTCTAAATGCACAAAGGCAAAGATACTACTTCAGAAGCTAAAACAGCTTGAGTATTATTGTGCACATCAAAAAAAAGGCTGCAGTGTGAAACATGTAATAACACATACGTGTTTATAATTATTAAGAAACAATGTTGCAATTAACATAGTATAGCCCCAAAATGCACAGTTATAAATAAATATAAAGCTCCAAAACATAAATTATGCAACATAATTTAGGCAATGGACAGATTCCAAAAATACTAAAACATTTTAAAAAAGAGCAAAATTGCCCAGCAATGTTAATTCTAGCCTGATGGCATTTCGCCATTTCTGTTTCTTTGTCAGAGTAATTCTCCTATTTCTGGTATGTAGTATGGTTTGGCAAATCCAGTTTTCTTGGTTGCAATTTACTAGAAAACCAAAAACATCACTCAAATAAATTGCATCTGAACTATGATATAACAAAATAAAGGCTCATATAAAAACAATATTGTTCATTTATATGATACAATATACGAGTTTGTTGTGGCATCAGTCATGTTTTACTGCTTGTTTTCTTCTAATGCTGTTGCTGCTCCTGAGCAGGCATAGGATGGAGGCCATTGACAGCAGGGTTGTTGTGGTGAAGCAAAAGTAGTGAAAGGCCACAGGCAGTATCAGTGATCCAATTCATAGAGAGCAGAAGACAGAGGAATCCGTCAGCCAAACATGTCAGCCAAACAGTCACACACATGGAATCAGTAGAAGGAAACACAGAAACAATTCAAAGTAGCTAAATACAGCAGAACAACTGAGCACTAACTGTTCACTTTGGCTCCCTAAAATAGGTGCTAATTATTAGTGTCCATGATTACAAGCCCACTGTTCAGGATTGCAGAATTCAGTGTTTTTTATATGAAGGTCCCCTGACACCCTCTGTTATTCACTGGGCTGAAAGCACACCATCTCAGATTTGAGTCTAAGGGTGGCACTGACAGTATGTAAGTGAAAATCAATTTGATAATATTGTGTAGAACAATGATATCAGTGCATGGGAAATCAATAATATATCTTGTTTAGCAGTATGCAATGTGTTAGCTAAATTTAATTTCAAGTCCAATTAAAAAAATAAAAAATGGGCAAAACTTAAAAAAGTAAACTTAAAACCAGTCTGTTGATAGAGTACTGTTTTCCAACACATTTTTTTCTTTCTTTTTTAAATTAGTCCCTGAGCTGCTTTCCTGGATGGGTTGTTAGATTTGAAACACAACATCAAACAACTTCCCAGATTTGCAAAACGTCACAAGGGTGGCAGAGTAGAGTGCAGCCTCAGTTAAAGACTTTGCAGCCCTAGGAGAATCTTTGTAAATGCTTCCCAATGTATTTCAGGTTCTCTATGCTATGCTGTAGTCAATTAAATATTAGCAAATGTGTGTTGATTATTCTTTAACATGAGAGTGAATAGCAAATAATACATCAGAATCAGCATCTGGCACATTTTCCATAAAAAAATGAACAGCTTAAATTAGATGAGCTTATTTTAATTTTAGATCCTAAAATCCTGAAGAATTAAAAAGACACATTAGAGTTTTTGTCTGTTCCCCATTAAATAAGTGATCATTATTATCATTCTGCTTAATGCTCAGATAACTGACAATGGGTGCATCACTTGTTTTTCAAAGAGCTCTTTTAAATTCATGTGAAAGTGAAGAAGTTCAGCTTTTCTATTCGTTAGATTTCATATTCCTTTCAAGTTGATGAGTCTGTGACTTCATATTCTCATGAATGGATGAGAATTTTCATAATTCCTTCCCTTTTCATCCTGTCAATCTTATGGCTTCAAAAGAAAAGTGTTGATTACATCCTGTTAAGCATCTGACTACTCTGTTAAGAATGCTTTAGAAGATTACTAAGAGCAAAGTTATATTTTTTGCCCTGATGATATACCTTAAGCAACTGATAATGATTGGATAAAACAAATCTGTATATCTAGAGTATACTTATATAAAACATTTGCGTTCCTCAGCCCTAATAAAACTAAATGTCATTTGTGGAATTGATTAAAGGAGACATTTGCTGTAGGGCTAGACGGCATTTACTCAGTGACTGTATGTGCTGAAATTTAGCACTAAAACATGATAATGGCCTAATCACACGTCTTCCATATATAAGCATAATTGAGCATATTTGTACGAAATAAATATGAAGCCTTGTCATGGAACCATTTGGGCTTGTGCTGTACAAATAAAGATTTTTTTTTCAATAACCCTATCTGAAAACTATCAGGAAAATACTGATGTTATTTAATAGAAGTGATTTTTTTTTTTAAAGGTTCACATTAAATGTCAAATATTAATCTTTTGGCTTTAAACTAATTCATATTGGGATAGTACTTCCTATAGAAAAACTCCAATTAAAAGTAATTTTTTCATATGAAAAAAAATCACATTGGAATTCAAAAAAGATTTCTTGATAGATTGGCAAACACTTTTCTAATAAACAGCCCAGTAGAGCACTTTTAAAATTACCAATATTCAGTTTTACATAATACTCAATATATTTTAAGGTTTCTTGTTACACAGTTTTATTTATCCAGACTGTATACTGTTACTCAATTAATCAGTATGGACATTCTTTATTGGATACATTTAACTCATATATCTTGCCTGTTTGTTTTGCTGTGAGTGATTACATATTAAATATAGAGTATTAAAAAAATCATCACATTTTGCTGTGTAGAAATTACACTTATGTTTCTTGCCATAATTTCTTGGTAACTTTTTTTATTCAGCTTTAGTAAAGTAGCCTTCTATTGTAACACTGGAACATCAATTCAACAAGAATACATTTAATTACATGTTTAAATGCATTTCCATTTACTTAGTCAAAAGAGCTCCAAGGCAATATACAATTTGAATTGTAAGAATAAAATACTTGCTTCAATGAATGTGGAACAGTAAAAAGGTGAATTAAATTGTTTCCCTAAAAGAATGCCTCATGGGAAACATTTATCAATGACAACAAGTACTTCAATAACTGTCAAGTCCAATATTTTAGGTCCAAATTATTTCGCTGAAAAATATTATCAACCTGTAATTTGTAAGATTTATTTATGGTATTGTGGCCCTATATTGTGAAGATCTAAAGAAATGTTTTATTAATGAGGATTTTATAAACAACTGTTTTAACAACAAATTGATTCATCTGTTTTCATACCTATTACTTGTGCAAAAATAAATATATTTATAAAATGTATTTGAGGTCACACTCAGCATCTACATACCTGCAACTGTGGAAAGGATCTCTGAAGGGTCACATTAGATTCATTAAGCCACAACTGAACTTGTGAAAAAAATTGCATTTTGACCTGGCTTAGATTATAGTATAAGCAGATATGTGCGTGGTTATGTACTTATGCAGTGGAAGGAGTTATGTATATATATATATATATATATATATATATATATATATATATACTATAGGTGTGATAAGAATTTTTCAGTTGACAGTTGGTAAAGGTGAGTTTAACAACTCTTAACCTTCCCACCGTTGTATATATTATTATTATATTATTGATAAATTAATAATTCTAGATATAATGTTTAGTTATTGCCACAGCTGTTTATCCATATGGCAAAAGGTGCTTGCACACATTATATTCTTCATGGAGAAATTGGGTATGGTATGTATGTCAGTAGTCTTGGAACATTTGGTATCCTTGAATTAATTTTGTATGGTATGTGAGTACTCTTGGGATACAGGGTTTCCTTAAGTTAATATTGTGTGGATTGGAAAGTACTGCTGGTTTTCCCTATAATTGCTTTTATTTTATTAGTTTTTTTATGTATTATATCCTTTATTGACAATTTTGGATTTTGCAAAGGCTTTTGATACAGTGCCACATGGAAGACTACTGTGCAAACTAAGGGATAAAGGAATTGCAGTAAATATCTGCTCATGGATTGAGAGCTGGCTAAAAGACAGCAAAGGGTTTTGGTAAATGGAACATACTCAGATTGGACTAATGTGGTAAGTGGGGTTTCTCAGGCGGCAGTATTTCTCCTTCTTAACATATTTATTAATGACTTAGAAGTAGGACTGGAAAGTAGTGTCTCCATTTTTACTGATGACACAAATTTGTGCAAGTTAAATAAATCAGATAATGATGTACTACTTTTTTATCTAAATGGCAGATGAGATTTAATACAAATAAATGCAAATTTATGCATCGGCGAAGGAAAAGGAAATTAACGCCCCAATCCTGATCGGGACCCCCACTTGGTCCCCACCTTAACCCCTTGCTGCAGGGGTCCCAATCGAGTCCTCTGCAGCATTTAAACATATAAGATTCCTCCCTGCGGGTCCTTAAAGGGGCCGCAGCACACAAATTGTCAAGTAAGTACCCCCGCGGCACCTAAAATTAACCACCTGGGGGTCCCCATCGAGACGGTCCTTAAAGGGGCCGCAGCACACAAATTGTCAAGTAAGTACCCCCGCGGTACCTAAAATTAATGCTGGGGGACCCCATCTAGACCCCCGCAGTGTCCCTACATAAACCCTTGCAGTGGGAGTCCTGATCGTGACCCCTGCTGCATTTAAAATTCAAATTTCCTGCTGCGCTACAATAAAAAATTAACCCTATCACTCATGGGCTCTATACACTATTAACCCCATCAGTCCCGTAAGAGTCTATGTAGAGTCTACAATAAATAACCCTCACAATAACAAGTGCTATGAGGGTCCTCCAGGACCCTCATGACACTAAGTCTAAGCATTACCCTACACTACACTATTAGCCACCCCAATAAACTAATACATCTAAATTAACCCCA
Organism: Discoglossus pictus; assembly: GCA_027410445.1. Lineage (NCBI taxonomy): Eukaryota > Metazoa > Chordata > Amphibia > Anura > Alytidae > Discoglossus > Discoglossus pictus. The sequence goes on along the minus strand of CM050166.1, from coordinate 220,027,886 downwards.
TCTTAGTAATAAACCCCCCTCTAACTAATTAACCCCCTAAAAGTAATAAATCCCCCTCAAAGTAATAAACCCAAATCTAAGTAATAAACCGCCCTTTAACTAATTAACCCCACCCTAAGTAATTAACCCTATTTAACCCTCACCATACCTAATTAACCCTATCACTAACCACGTAACCCTATCTAGTCCTATTTAACCCTATCTGAACCTAATAACCCTAACTGTACGTATTTAACCCTAACTGGGCCTATTTAACCCCAAATGTACCCAGTAAACTCTATCATATAAACCCCCTCCTACCCTACCCTATTAACCCCTACACTACCTACCTAACGCCTACCCTATTAATCCCACTCTACCGTATTAAACCGCCTTTAGCCTATTAACCCCCCTCTATCCTATTAACCCCCTCTACCCTGTTAACCCCTACACTACCTACCTAACACACTAATAAAATCCCTATTATCCCACTAATTACACACAAAAAAAACTACATTACTGAAAATAAAAAAAACACTACATAAAATAAAAAAGAACAATGCAGAAAATTTAAAAAAACACATTACTGAAAATAAAAAAATAAGTTACATAAAAAAAAAACTAAATTGCATTTTAAAAAAAAGCCTACGTTACAGTAAACTAAAAAAGACTATATTACACCAAATCAAAACATAAATACTGTATATACTCGAGTATAAGCCGAGATTTTTAGCCCTTTTTTAAGGCTGAAAAGGGCACCCTCGGCTTATGTTCGAGTCACCCCCTGTCTCTAAGCCACCTCTCCCTCTCCCTTGTCTCTTGATCCCCCCTCTCCTGTGTCTCTCCACCCCCCTCTCCCTCTCCTGTGTCTCTCCACCCCCCCTCCCTCTCCCGTGTCTCTCCATCCCTCCTCTCCCATATCTCTCCATCCCCCCTCTCCCGTGTCTCTTCACCCCCTCTCCCGTGTCTCTCCATCCCCCCTCCTCAACCCCCCTCCTTACTTTACCCCTTTCTAATTACCTCCCCCTCTCCCTCATCCCGTCATTAGAATTGGCCAGGAGGGAGGGAGGTAATGAAGAGGAGGGAGGTAATGAGGAGGGAGGGAGGTAATGAGGAGGAGGGAGGAGGAGGAAGAGGGGTGAGGAGGGGGAGGGGGGTTGAGAAGGGGGAGGGAAAGAGACATGAGGGAGAGGGGGGAAAGAGACACAGGGAAGGTAGAGGGGGGAAGAGACACAGGGAAGGGAGAGGGGGAAAAGACACATGGAAGGGAGAGCGTGGGGAAGAGACAAAGGGAAGGGAGAGCGGGGGGAAGAGACACAGGGGAGGGAGAGGAGGGGGAAGAGACAGAGGGGAGGGAGAGGAGGGGAAGAGACACAGGGGAATGAGAAGGAGGAGAGACACAGGGGAAGGAGAGTTGGGAAGAGAGGAGGGGGAAAGAGAGGAGGGGGAAGAGACAGAGGGGAGGGAGAGGAGGGGAAGAGACACAGGGAGGACACAAGAAAGGGGCACAGAGGGCACACAAGAGGGGGACACAGAGGGCACACAAGAGGGGGGCAGCACATTTCCCACCCTCGGCTTATACTCTAGTCACTAAGTTTTCCCAGTATTTTGTGGTAAAATAGGTGCCTCGGCTTATACACAGGTCGGCTTATACTCGAGTATATACGGTAACTTACATTTAAAACCCATAAATATATACAATCAGTTACGTCAGCCAATCAGAAGACGCAGATGCTTGGACACAATTGGTTTACAAATGACTGACAAGTCCATCAGCCAATCAGAATGGGATATAGGGGTGTATCCATTCTGATTTGCTCACACCTTTGCACCTTCTGATTGGCTGAAATATGATTGACAGCGATTTCAGCCAAAAAGGAAGGCGCCATTTTGAAATTTTTACCGGAGCATGCGCAAGAACCCTCATTTATGCTGGGGAGCTCCTCCAAGGAGGAGCTCCGTTTGATTTTTTTTTTTAAGCCCGTCAGTTTTTTATAGAGGGACCCCGCCACCGAAGACTTCTAGATTGTCTTTATTTATTAATTGAAATGTTTCTTATTTTGTACGGGTGCCAGACCTGTGGACATTTTTGGATTGGGCCCTTGCCTAGGGGCGAAGCAAATAGAACCAGGTGAGTGGTCTCATTTACCCTATTCTAGGTTTAGTAAGGGGGTTATTTTAGATGAAATATAGGGGTTTTAATTGTATGTATTTAGGAGTCTTATTGTATATATTTAGGGGTTTTCATTGTATGTATTTAGGGGTCTGATTGTATATATTTAGGGGTTTTCATTGTATGTATTTAGAGGTCTGATTGTATATATTTAGGAGTTTTCATTGTATGTATTTAGGGGTCTGATTGTATATATTTAGGTTTTTTTATGGTATGTATTTAGGGGTCTGTATATATTTAGGGGGTTTTATTGTTATTTTATGTAATTTAGTTTTTTTTATTTTAAGTAATGTGTTTTTTTAATTTTATGTAGTGTTCTTTTTTTATTTTCAGTAATGTAGGTTTTTGTGTGGGGTAATAGGGATTTGATTAGGGTTTTAGGTAAGTAGTGTAGGGGTTAACAGGGTAGGGGGGGTTAATAGGGTAGGGGGGTTAATAGTGTAGAGGGGATAATAAGGTAGAGGGGGTTAATAAGGTAGAGGGGGTTAATATGGTAGGGTAGGAGTTAGGTAGGTAGGTATGGTAGGGGTTAATAGGGTAGGGTAGGAGGGGGTTTATATGATAGGGTTTTACTGGGTACATAAAGGCTTACATAGGCCCAGTTAGGGTTCAATAGGTCCAGTTAGGGTTAACTAGGAACAGTTAGGGCTATTAGGTCCAGACAGGGTTAAATAAGACTAGATAGGGTTATTGGGTCTAGATAGGGTTAAATAGGACTAGATAGGGTTATTGAGTCAGATAGGGTTAAATAGGACTAGATAGGGTTACTTGGTTAGTGATAGGGTTAATTAGTCATGATGAGGGTTAAATAGGGTTAGTTACTTAGATGTTAGAGGGGGTTTATTACTTAGAGGGGGGTTTAATGCTTAGAGTGGGGTTTATTACTTAGAGGGGGTTGATTAGTAAGAGGGGGTGTTTAGTTAGAGGGGGTTAAATAGTTAGAGGGGGGTTTATTAATTAAAGGGGGAGTTTATTACTTAGAGGGGGGATTTATTACTTAGAAGGGGTTAATTAGTTAGAGGGGGTTTGTTACTTATGGATAGGTTAATTACTTAGATGGGGTTAATTTAGATTGATTAGTTTATATGGGTGGCTAATAGTGTAGGGTAGTGCTTAGACTTAGTGTCATGAGGGTCCTGGAGGACCCTCATGGCACTTATAGTGTTATTGTGAGGGTTAATTATTGTTCCATAAGGGTCTATATAGACCCTTATGGGACTGATGGGGTTAATTAGGGGCTCATTGGACTCTGTATAGAGCCCCATGAGTGATGGGATTAATTAGGGGCTCATGGGGCTCTGTATAGAGCGCCATTAGTGATGGGGTTAATTAGGGGTCATGGGGCTCTGTATAGAGTCCATGAGTGATGGGGAAAATCAGATGCTCATGGCGCCCTGTATAGAGCCCCATGAGTGATGGGGTTAATTAGGGGCTCCTCACTGCAAGGGGTTAATTTGGGGGGCCCTGCGGGGGTCCCGATCGAAACCCTTCCATCATGAGGGTCATGTGGGGACACTGCAGGGGTCTTGATTGGGACCTCCGCATCATGGGGTTAATGTGAAGACACCAGCATTGAGGGGGTTAGTGTTAGGTGCCGTGGGGGTACTTATAGGGCTTAACCATTTGTGTGCAGCAGGCCCTTTAATAACCCAAGGCAGGGAGTCCCGCTGCAAGGGGTTAATGTGGGGACCCTGTGGGGGTCCCAATTTGGACCCCTGCATCATGGGAGTCATGTGGGGACACTGCGTGGGTCCCGATCGGGACTCCTGCAGCAGGGATACATATCGGGAGCTTGCAGGAGCACCCGCAGGTTTCATTGCCGTCATGATGACAGTCTCAATTCCTATTGGCTGACAGTAAGCAGTAGCTACGGGCTTGCATTCGCAAGCCCTGTGATGCTTATGTTGGAAAGGGAACGAGAGCCCGCAACTCACTCGCAGACATGTGGCCATCCGCAAGCGAGTTGCTGGCTTCTAATTGAATGGGGCCCTTTGTTACTATTTAATACCATGGTCAAGCTTACTTGAAGACATTCATACTTTATTTAGGAAGGTTCTAGTCATATACTGCCATTTGTGCCATATGCTTTGCATTTTGCTGACCAATGTAAATGAGGGGGCTATGGCACACTTCATCTCTGCTGTGTTCTGGACATTATTTAGGATTGTTCGCCATTGAGTTAGAGAGCTGGGATTCCGTGCCCTACCTATGGCATTTTAGACTTAATAAAAATGTTACAATGAAATTACAAAAATCAAATGTGCATATGTTTTGAATACTTTTATGCAATAGTAATGCTTCTGGTGAATTTGACAGTGTAAACGTTATTATAGAGCATTGTAAAGTTTTGGACCAAGTTCTATGATTAGTTGGGCAAATTTTAACATCAAAAACATCAAATCCTGATATGGAATGTTACAATAAGAATATTTTCTTTTTGCATGATAGCACTTGTGAATTATTTAAGAATTTGTTTACATTAACATCAGATGATTATTAAATGTTTTTTGGAATACAACAGTCCTTCTTTACCAATTACAGAACCTAATATCACCATAACAGTGCTCATCCACCAGCAGCCCTGATAACAAAAGAATTACATGGAACCTGCAGAAATTGTTTCACGCTGAAAAAATTTGAGGATCACACCAATTAATTATCTGATATACTCACTAAGAGGTACTTCTACAAAACTGATGATGCCATAAGAATAATAAGTATTATGGAGGTAAGTATAAAGGAAGAAAATTATATGCTTCTCTATATGGCTAGGCTTTCAGAGAAAGTCTGAATATCTGAATACTAGGGGAGAGTCTATTGAAGTGATGTAGGAAAGCCCATAGAGTAGAAGGGCATGAGAAGAGTTAAAGATATAGCAGGAGAGGAGCAAATTACAGGAAGAGCAAATTTGGGTTGATGGCATTGTATGTTAGGCTTTTTTGTTTTTTAAATGTTATCTAAGAGAAACTAGAGTGCCAGAATAGGTTTGGAAATGTGTTATGGTTTTTGAGCAGTGACATCATGAATACATGGATTAGGGTATAGAGCGAGGAAGGGACATATTTGTATATATCTCAATAGTAGAGGATTTGATGAGTGATAGAATGTTTGGAAATGAAAGAGAGGTTAATTGTGACATTAGACACAGTAACAGCCAGTGTGTCTAGTTCATTTAGTTATCAGTGTTGTATTTTTCAGCATAAAAAAACAAAGAAAGAGCCTCAATGAAAAAAAGTAATTAAAGGACTATTTACCTCACTGTAAGTGCTCTTTATTGTGTGTAAGAGAAAAATATTGTATTTTAAAATTATTTTTCTAATGTCACTAATAACAGCTAAAAAATCTAAAGTTTTTGGTCTGTATATAAACAAACTGTGCCCTGACTACTGACTATTCCATGATTAATAACATATGCCAAACTGTGTGGTGAAGCCACTGTGAAGACAACAAACTTCTGAACTCAGGAATGCAACAGCAATCAGTTAACCCACAAGTAACACATTTAGGTGTTTCCAGTTTTCTTTTCTCTGCACAGATGAATTTCTGAAGGGTTAACTCATTTTTTGTTATCCTGATTTACTACAGGATATTTCTCGCTGTGAAGGGCACAATTAAGTTTAAAGAGGTTGCTCTCAGAGTGGGTTATCATGTCCATAGAACTAACCTATTAATGGTGTCAGCATGTTATTAATCATGGAACAGTCAGTGTGTTTGTAAACAGACCTAAGACTTTAGATTTTGAATGTGTTATTTAGAAATACATACAATCTTGTGCAAATTCACATCATGAAGAACACTTATAGTGAGGTAAATGACCCTTTAATATGCTATTTTAAATTTAGTTTTATGCATGTTAAAGTCTACATGCATTGTATTTAAAATGAAGGTGTTTTATATGTATGTCCATATGTGCTTCCATACAACCATTTTTTTTTATTCCAGTAAAGGTATTCCAATGAGTACAATCAGCAGCATATGGGACTAATACAGAAAAAAAAATGTTTAATTAATTGAGCAAATGAAGAACTGTAATAACAACATGCCAGAACGTGTTCTGAATATTTCTGTTCTGACATCACATATTTAAACTGGCTGATAACAGGAACATAAAATCTGTGATGCGTTTATAATGCCGGCAATTTCTCATTGCAGAGTGCAATAATATTAAAGCTGTTCCACTGATTTTCTTGGTGTTTAAAGACTCTTGATCTGCATTTTACTGTCTGTTTTAGATAAAGGCTCATGACTACATCAGATTGTATCTATAAATGATTCTTTTTTTCTCTCATGAGTGTGTACAATAAATATTAATTCAAAATATCTATTGGAATATGCAACATACACTCTGTTTCTCTGTATGCTTGTGGCTTATAAATGGTATAATAAAACCCAGTTAGATTAACATATGTATTATTATGAAAACAATCTTACAACTGTGATTGTATATGTGTTAAAATAGGACGAGAATGTAATATTACATTATATTAATAATTATATATAATATATCTGTACTACGGCTCATCAATACCCTAAAGCTACTTTTAATGTTTTTTACCACTACCTTAATACTAACTCATTACTTTAAAGGTACTGCAACCCAATTCCAAGTAGAAGACCAAGGAGAATTGTCAAAATAATATACCATACCTCAAGGAAAATAATTCTGGTACAACTTAATTTCTGACATAAAAATATATACTATGTCATGTTTTTCATTCACTAGGTATTTAAAACTCATACAGCCTCTTTATTTGACAATCACTAATTTAAATTCTGTTCTAAATTAGTTTTGTATGGTATTACTTTTTCTTTTGTATTAGTCAGATTGAGCACACCTACATAATTCTAAAAAAGTAAGCAATGAATAAAATATAAAATACGCCTTTTGTCTTCTATGTACTTAAAAAATCCAGCAAGAAGGAATTCCCACCATATTGTTAGGATTTAGACATATACACACATAAATATTTGAGATATCAATTCATCTGTATTAATCAACTATAATAGATTACAATTAATTCTTTATTTGTTGTCCATTAAGAATTATCTATTATTTTTTCACTGCACTCACTAATATGAATTAGTTACAAATTCACTGCCATGAAGTGTACATTAAAGATTTTAGAGGTGAGAGATTTTGCTTGGAATCTAGAATATCAATACATAAACTGTGAGAACAGTATGTACATAATAAATATACACCAATAAACAATTTAAGTGTGGACTGGATGAATCTAAAAAGCCATTGGCTGTAACATCTAACAAACAAAATAGTATAGATGCCCTAATTAGGGAACCTCATGGCTGAATCTATCTGCTCATTGCTAGGTCTAACCAACTATTCAGGATGTTACAGCCTATGGCCTTTTAAATCCATCCAGTCCATACTTATTAACTTTCAGGGCCTATTGAGTTGTTATTTTTATATTTGTTTTTATATTGCAGTCCATATCTTTTTAGTTATACTAAGGGCTACAACACTCTCTCTATTTTAATCTGTGGAAAGGCAGATACTTCCATCTCCACAGAATGGTTAATCAATCGTAATATTAGTGGTCCTTTGATATATAAACCACCTCTTTTTCCTCTTGCCTAGTAATCGATTTTTTAGACAGTTTCTGAGCTTCAACTAGTGAGCCTTACAGGTAGGAGGACCCACCGAGGTCATAGGTCTATTCACCACACTATCACTTTTGCAGATATGACAGAGGGAAACATATTGCTTAAAAGAGTTGGAGAGTGATTGCAAATTAGCCCCTTGTGATATTCTACTACAGGACTGTTTTTTAACAGCAGCGCTATTTAAATTCATTATAAACTTTGGAATTTTAATTTTAAAATTTCCTTTACTCTTGTAAATTGCCTATTTGGTAGATTGAAGTCAGTGTAAGGCATCCAGGAAAATATTTTCCCAAAAAAGTTATACTGTGCAAATGGATGTAGCATTACATAACATTATAATATTTTCAGTCGAAGAATATGTAATAACAGGTCTATATTGAACTATTAATTTGAATATACTATTTTTGCTATTTTTATTCATCACATTTCATTTTGAAATGTGTGCGCTGATTTCAAATATAATTTTTTTCAGTATTAAAATAAAGCCAAGAGCTAATCAATTTGCAGCTGCAGTTTAAAACTGGCATTCATTTTGCTATGCTCTTCAGCAGCTCACATCACCTAACACAGAGAGGTCTTGTAGCAATAAAGGGCAACTTTTAAATACGTATTTGAACTTCTACAGGTATATTCTCTCATAAGAGCAGCTGGTGTTTAGCTATAAATTCTCTTTTTAAATCTATATTTCAAGCATATGCACATTTGAGAAACATGTTCATTCATATCTATTTGGATAATTAACTGCAGTAAATAAATTGTTCAGTCACAATTAAGATTGAATACCAGCAAAGCTGATTTCCTTTAAAAAGTTACTATCATACCTGTGAGCTGCTCCAGTGTATCGAATGCATGTTTCAAAGCAATTATGTCTAAGAATGAAATGGTTCCATCTTCAAATCTGAAAAAGATAAACATTTATATAAATAAAATGTTTTGCATGGAAATACAATCCTTTGTTAAAAAATATTATTTATTGATATTTGTATAGAGTGCTTAACCTTGACCATTTTTCCCAAATAGAGTTGGAACTTGCTGGACTTTGTAAAAAATGAATTGACTGCCCCTGGTATAAAGATTGGTATGGATTTGTAGAATAATGGAAACAATCGGTCAGTGGCAAGGTCAGATTGAGAAATCACGAGAAGTAACATGGAAAGGTCTAAGTTATATGACAATTGATACAGAGCAGAGATGGATATCACATATAAAGTTGTGAGCATGCGAGTTGTTGCTAACGCTTGCGGGCTCGCTTAGCAAGGTTTGCAGGTGAGGGCCTCAGTTGCTGGCATGGGGCGCCGAAGGCGCTCCTTGCCAGCAACTGCGACCCTCGCAAACTTTACGTCGCAACACAAACAACACAACACACCAACTACGACCCTCGCATACCTTAACCGGCAACGCAAACAACATACGAGACACGTTAACACACATTAAGACCTCTCAACACTCGGACGCAACTCGCAAACAAGTGTTCGCTTACCTACAGCAAGAGGGAGCATCCAGGACCTCAAAAAAGCAACTTACACCTTCAGTCAATAAAAATAAAAGAGTTTAGACACTAAAAATTTCTCGTAGCGACAGAAAAAATGGCCGCCGAACAAAACGAAAACGAGGCTACAGCAGTCTAAACACGCAAAACACCACAAGAATCTCGCAAAACACCACAAGAAACTCGCAAAACACCTCAAGAAACTCGCAAAACACCACAAAAGACCTACGGATATTCTGCTAAGACCTATACCACACATTACCTGCCATTTTACGACAATGCGGAAGTACACGACTACGCTAATGGTTTGGTCTCGTGCACGCACACTATTACACTGCAAACATTCATCACGCTTACACAGCAGCTCCACAACACTAATGCTGCAGCAACATCAAAACACATTCACAGCTCTTCAACACAATGCTTCAAAATAGGTAAAGTATATTCATTTATTAATGTATTATATATTTCATTATTACACACCAAACAGCATTAGCTACCTTACAATTTCATTGCCGTTATTTTTTGACTGGCAATTCGCTAGTATATATATATATATATATATATATATATTGTCTTAGTCAAAACTTTTTTGGAACTATATCAATTCCAATATAATAAATACCAATACTTCTAGAAAATATAAACAGGAAAGTCAATGAAATGAGCTAAAACAGTTTATGACCTACACAATAAATCTAATTATGAATAACACCAATACATGAATGCAGTGACTTACAGAGTTTTATATTTAAAGAGTCAAACTACATCAAACCTTGGTGCAAAGGGTCAATATAAAATATAGCACATATACAAACCACAAACATATAATGGCATAGCACAGTTTTGGCAAAGAAACCCAATCCCAAAGAAATACCTCATTATTAAAATAAATGGCACTGCAACAGATGAGAAATTAACAGCTTTATTGTCAGATATTGAACGAAAATTTACAAAAACTTGGCTGCAGTCCTCTTGGGGTAGACATCTCGAACATTTGCTACTATAAGATATATTTAAAAATAGATTCAAGAGTCAATATATTCTAGTACCATTATCAAACTTTTTTACCTCTTTGTTCCTTCTGTTTCTATATTAACAAATTATTTTAAGATGCCTTTGTCAACTGAAAGATTTGAAAATTTACCCTACTATACCATAATAGGGTATGATATGTGTAAATAATTCATATATAAATGGTTTAATAAATATGTGATTCAAAGCTTTGTATCAGGATAATACATTTTATTTGAATAGATTGAATATTCTGTTTAATTCTCTTTTAAAAAAAAAAAAAAACAGGAAGGGTGCATGAAGACTGCATTGGTGGAAGACCAATGTAGTCTTCATGCAATAGTGTAAAAGCTTTTAAGGTTTATATTGTAAGTTTCCTCCCCTATCAGGAATCCAGGGTATTGATTAGGATCTCCTGATATGAGTCTATATTTGTATTCTTCTCTGCAGTGGCCACCTAGACTATTCTTGTACAAATTGTAGGACTACTTCCTGGTCAGATCCACTACCACTCCTTGGACACCGGGATGAGAGATGCTGCTCTGAAACACTAAAGTTGAAATGTAAGTTTTAAAAGCTTCATTGATTCATTTTTCGAAATACTCATTGTATTGCTCTCAGTACTAAATAAAATAAAATCTTCTTCTAGGAGAACTGCAGTGACCCTTTAAACAAACCTACAACAATTTCCATTTGCACATGTCACTTTTTTGCCTTAATAGATTAAAGGTATATATGAGTTTCCTGGGTTTCAACTGTTCGATAACAAACAGGCAGTGATTATCAGAAAAAGATGTGTTATCTAGATAAATTCAGTGTACTTACAAAGGTATAGGCAGGAGAGTAAAATCCAGCTTTGCCCATCCACTGGATGCTTGCATAACCAAATACACACAGGAAAGCTGTCAGTTACAGAGTTTGGCCTTTCAAAGAAAGTACTTGATGCAGCATGTAATCACAGGGTTGGCTGGGGTCTAAGCTCACAGCTGAAGCAGAGCACAAGGATATAGAGAGTAAGAGACTACATATCCAAGGCTGCTTTGCAACACAGGAACCCTAGAGTATGATACAAATTGACCAGCTAATCTCTGCTTTCTTCTCACTGGACACAACAAATTATGAATTTTATGCTAATCTTAGCAGAGATTTTCAGGGGCGTTAACTAACAAAACCTGCAGCTTGCAAACTGAAAAGATTTAGCAAATAGGGTGAGTATGTAATTGTTTATTTTGGTATTTTTCCATGCACACATTTTTGCATACACTACTGATTCTCCTATATCAGGTGCATTCATAATCCAGGAAAGTTTTCTGTAGTGGGGGGGGAGTTTGGCCTTTCAAAGAAAGTACTTGATGCAGCATGTAATCACAGGGTTGGCTGGGGTCTAAGCTCACAGCTGAAGCAGAGCACAAGGATATAGAGAGTAAGAGACTACATATCCAAGGCTGCTTTGCAACACAGGAACCCTAGAGTATGATACAAATTGACCAGCTAATCTCTGCTTTCTTCTCACTGGCCACAACAAATTATGAATTTTATGCTAATCTTAGCAGAGATTTTCAGGGGCGTTAACTAACAAAACCTGCAGCTTGCAAACTGAAAAGATTTAGCAAATAGGGTGAGTATGTAATTGTTTATTTTGGTATTTTTCCATGCACACATTTTTGCATACACTACTGATTCTCCTATATCAGGTGCATTCATAATCCAGGAAAGTTTTCTGTAGTGGGGGGGGGGGGGGGGGGGTGTAAGGTATATTTTTTTATTTTCTGTAATGTTCCTTTTTTCTTTTTTTGTGACAGGTTTTTTTATTTTCTGTAATGTAGATTTTTTTTTTGTGACGTAGGTTTTTTTATTTTCTGTAAGGTATATTTTTTTATTTTTTGTGACTTAAGTTTTTTTATTTTTTGTAAGCGATTTTTTTTATTTTTTGTGACTCAGGTTTTTTATTTTCTGTCATTAGAGTGGTGGGGGGGGGTTATTAGGGGGTAGGTAGTGTAGGTAGGTAGTGTAGGTGTTAATAAATTAGTGTAGAGGGGGTTAGTTTAGATTTAATGGTTTATTGGGGGGTATAGTGCAGTGTAGTGTTTATACTTAGTGTCATGATGGTCCTTTAGGACCGTCATGGCACTTATGTGGTTAATATTAGGGTTGTAAATGCCCCATAAGGTTCATAATATACCATTATGGAACTGATGGGGTTAAATAGAGGCTTATGTATTGACCCCCATGAGTGACAGGATTAATTAAGGGCTTATGGGGGTCTGTTTTGACGCCCATGAGTTATAGGGTTAATTTAGTGCTTATGGGGGTCTGTATTGACCCCCATGAATGACGGGGTTAATTAAGTACTTATGGGGGTCTGTATTGACCCCCATGAGTGACGGGGTTTATTAAGGCTTATGAGGGTCTGTTTTGACTCCCATGAGTTATAGGGCTAATTAAGTGCTTATGGGGGTCTGTATTGACCCCCATGAGTTATGGGGTTAATTTTAGTTGCCTGCAGTTAATATTTTTTAGTGCGAGACCTTTCAGGACCTTTACGGTCCTTTAAGGACCCGCGAGGAGGGAAATGTAAAAATGTAAATGCAGCGGGGTCACGATCGATGCCGATCGGAAACACTTGCTTCAAGGGGTTAATGTGGGGGTGCTGCTGGGGTCTCTATGGACTCCTGAAGCAAGGGTTTAATGTGGGGACCCTTCAGGGGTCCCAATGGGGACGGGATTGCTAATAGTGTGCCACAGGCCCTTTAAGGAGCCTCTGCGGGAATTTCAAAGTTTTAAATGCAAGGGGGCCCTGATCGGTGCCGATCGGGCACTTCCACTGCAAGGGGTTAATGTAGGGGGGTTGCAGGGGTCCCTATGGACTCCTGCAGCAAGGGGTTAATATGGGGACACTTCGGGGGTCCCAATGGAGACCCCCCTCATAGAGGGGGGTTAATTTTAGGTGCCAGGGGTAGTTGGAGTACCCCCACAGCAGGGCTTATGGACTGCCGGGGAGGTCCCGTTTAGGACACCCGCAGCAATTGATGAGGTGTGGGAGCCTGGGAGATCATCTCACAGGCTGTCACTCCTCATGTACATTTTGTCTGTGTTGATACGGACGGCCCTGCTGCGTAGCTCACACGTTGCTCGCAGCAGGGCTAATTAAATAGCGTTGTAACTTTGATAAATTTGCAGCACGTAGGGTTTAAGTAGAAGCCTCTTATCTACGAGGCTGAAATTTAATAAGGCTGATAAACTTTAAGAATTAATTTAAATTTTGTTGCTGTCCAGCTATGGGAATCTGCTCCTTCTTTGGGTTCCACAAATTTGAGTTATTTGCTGATCTATATTATCCACATTAGGTGTCAAATCTCTCTGTATTAATTACATTTCATTAAACTAGGCAACTGAATATTGCACCAGCAGAAGTTGTATAAATGGATACATGAATTAAATGTTATATTTGTGATAAACCTATTCTGAACATAAAAGCAAAATGATTACATAGCGTCTGATATTTCATAGCAGATAAGCAGACTCACTAGTTAGCCAAGTAATCATTATCTGCTATAAAATCCTAACTATGTATAATTGTTAATGCACAATGCTACAATTTACAACATTTATACATAGAAATTATACAGGCTTGAGCCAGAACTGTTTTCATTATACGCAGATGTTGCATTAAAATGAGTGTGTATTCAAGAAATAACAATCCATACTATAACACTTATGAGAATTAGGCAAGATCATTCTAAGTATTAGCATTCATAACAATGAAAGTTATTAGTGTATATCTTGTCTGCTCAGACCCAAGCTTCAATATACCAGATGTTTGACTGAAACGAGGCCAAAATATGTTTTCATCAACTGAGTTTTAGCTATTACAGTAAAACTTAAAATCCTTATAGACTAAAGGGACTCTGTTACATCCCCCTCCAGGCAATTAGCAACACATCTAAAAGAAATAGACGAAGAGGTATTCTAAAGCAAAACAAAATATTTTATGATAATGTAAATCCAACACAAAGCTGCTGATCCGTCCCCTGCTAATTCTCATTTACAAATGAGAATAAACAAATGAGTAAGATTAATGACATGATCCTTGCAAGAACAATACAATCAATGTTCATATAGACATAGACAGCCTTATTCAATTGCGATTTGGTAAATTTAAAAGGGCTCTATTTAAGCACACAGCATATTTTTTACAGAAGTTTTTAGTTAGTGATCTTCTATCCAAAAGCAAGGTCTTTGCTAACTGAAAACTTCTGTAAATAAAATATGCTATGTACTTAAATAGAGCCCTTTTAAATTTACTGAATCACAATTTAATAAGGCTGAGAATTTTATTTTACCAAGAAAATGCCAATTCTGAAATTAGACAATGAAAGATAACTATTGTATGTCATGAGTATGTTTAGGTTTTGATGATGTCCTAGGCCAGTTCAGATCTATTTGCCCCCATGTTCTAATTACTGCTCCTCTTGATATATTTCCCTCATATGATGAATACAACTATATATATATATATATATATATATATATATATATATATATATATATATATACATGTGTGTGTTTCTGTTTTCAGTTTTGTCAGAACTGGAGATAAAGACACACACACAGTGACCACTTGGAGCAGAGTGGATACCTGGAAATCTGAAAGACTATACAGGACAATGCTATTACACCGCATTGTACTGTTTGTTTTGGATGAGAGCTGGTTATTGAAACTGTTAATTGGTTTAGGTAGTGTCTACCTTCGGTGGTAAAGTGATCTATTATTTGTATTGATTTGTTTTGGTTTGTTATATGTATCACTGGATACATTTAGTGAAACTTGGAAAATGATATATATTGTGTGTTCATTGTACTGTGTGTCCATTGAAATGCCTGAATCAGAAAAAAACTACACAGCAGATGCTGAGACAAATAGCAGAGGACAGAGCCCATATGATGCAGGCAAAAGCAGAACAACAGACCCAAGCTACATAAGACAGAATACTTCAATTAGAAAGATGAGCAACTGATACCTGCAACTACTGTGACTCCAGAGATAAGTGATAGGCTTGACTCCAAAGTCATTGGGCCTGTATAATAGCACCTTACTTATGTGGTGCAGATTAGAAAGCCTACTCTGACATTGATGCAGAGCAAGCAATGAATGGTGCTGATTGAAAGCAGAGGTCCTTGCCAAAGTTAGCAGAGGTGCAAATCACAGAGATTCCACTCATGGAATTTTTTTTGACAGTAAGACCATCGGCTGACAGATGTGTGAACTGCAGAATCTAGCAAAAAATGTATGTGTCCTGAAAATAATGGACCACGGAGAACTATAGAACTGTTAGTAATGGATCACTTTTTAAGAAATCTTCCTTCAGGCTTATGAGAATGGGTGGAGCAAAATGAGACAGAGACCCAAGATGAATTTGTTACACTGACATCCTTAAACAATTGGAAGATCTATGCATACCTAATACTGCTTGGCTAGCATCGATTGATGTAGAGGCCTTATACAGCAGCATACCCCACCAGTATGGGATCAAAGCAATTAAGTCACTTTTTGGGTATTAAAGGCACTACTCATACCAAATGTAATGGCTTTTTATTGGATCTATTAGAGTATGTGTTAAAAAACAATTATTTTATATATAACAACAAATGGTATCATCAACAAAGGGGCACAGCTATGGGGACACCATGTGCCCCCAGCTATGCAAATTTGTTATTGGGCTGGTGGGAAGAAAAATATGTATTTCAAGATTCCCATTCCTCTCTTTCTGAACATGTGGCGTCGCTTTATAGATGATGTTTTGGTGGTCTGGACGGGTACCAGACTAGATTTTGAAAGATTCATGGTTGAACTCAATACCAATGATTTGGGTCTCAATTTTACCTATGAGATACATTGTTCGTCTATTACATTTCTGTATCTGCTGATAAAAAAGGATGGTGATGGAAGATTATCCACCACTACCTACAGAAAAGACACAGCCACTAACTCCCTATTAAATTGGAGTAGCCAACATTTTGAGCCCCTCAAAAGAGGAATTCCCAGTGGACAATACCTCAGAATTAAAAGAAATTGCAGTTCTGAGGAGCAATTTAAACTTGAAGCAGATAAATTACGAATAAGATTTCTGGAAAGAGGATATTCCAACAGATGCCTCAAATCTGCTTTTAAGTTTGCATCAAACTGCAATAGAACAGAATTACTTAATGGCCTAAATGAAAAGAAGCAAATGGGCAAAAAAAGTAACCAACCACGTTGTATAATGACCTTTGGGTATGACTCTGACATTTATGTTTATCAAAACATTGGCACCTCTTAAAGAGTGATAATGACTTAAAAGAGGTTTTGCCAACAAAGGCCTACATTACATACCGTAGAGGCAAAAACCTCAGAGATATGCTAGTCCATAGCTCTTTTCAGGAATATAAACCTAAAACCTGGCTACAACCACTGGCAGGGTGTTTTAGATGCAGCAAATGTAAATTTTGCAGTTATATTACACCAACCAAAGTATTTGAACACTCAATAACAGGGGGAAAAATTGTAATAAAGGAGTTTCTGAATTGTTGTTCCACAGGAGTAATATATGTGGCTTCCTGTATTTGCAGGAAGATTTATGTAGGTGAAACTAGGCGCCAACTGCGCCGAAGAGTGGGAGAACATGTGTACAGCATTAAGAATACACTGGACACATCAATTGCTCGCCATGTAAGATACTATCATGACAATCATAGTGAGGTATTATCCTTCTGTGCAGTAGAGAAAGTGTACGCAGGACCCAGACAAGGGGACCTAGAGAAAAAAATACTGCAAAGTGAGGCAAGGTGGATATATAAACTTAAAGCACAAATCCCCAATGGTTTGAATGAAGGATTCTCTTTTTACATCCTACTTTTTTATTATCTTTTATAGCTTATAAATGAAATTTTTTGAGGCACTTGTGGTATATAACATGATTCTCTCATTACACACAAAGTGTAAGCATACTATGGACAGTTTGCTTTGTGACATATGAGTACATTGCTGGACACATTTATATTTCATCTTCACTTTATGTAGGGACTTTGCTGGTTATTTTATTTACCAGTGGTATATCCTTTCTTGTATATATATATATATATATATATATATATATATATATATATATAATAATTTTTTCACTATATTTGTGATTGCACCAGTCATTACTTTATACACTTTTGTCATTATTAGTATTTTTGTTTTCAGATCACTCACTGAATTCTAGTATATTCTTGCCATATATAGACCTATTTTGGTCCCATTTAGTCTTTTTACACATTTTAGGAGCTCTATAGGAGTTCCACTTAGTATAGTTCACACTTTTTTATGATAGTATTGCTTTTCTTGTCATCAATTTCACATTCTATATTTATGTTTATATAGAATTGTGTAATATGTCATATCCTTTTCCACTCATCTGGGGACACAAGCTGACCCTACAGATTACACATTACGAGCTATAGCTAGATATATTATGAGTATTAGTCTATTTAATTCTCATTATCTGAATTAAGTCTAATTACAATACTACCTATTTTTCGTTAACTCCTTTCTGAAGAATACCATCTCTTCATCATTATTATTATCCTTATAGATCGATTTACTACTTTTTGGGAGCATATTCCACTTGCCTTCAGCGGATGGCGATATATATGTTGGAAAAGTACGCCTCTATTATGGTACCCTGGCAATGGACCACCTATAAATGGCTCCCTCTAGACAGCCTTGTGTTATTTTACCTTTGACAAAGACGTATTCACGTCGAAAGGCGTCAGTCCCCAGTAACCACGCTGCGTACATCATCACGTTAGACGTGCGCATGCGTGGTACAAACCCGGAAGTCAAAGAATGCGTAGCCCGCGAACGCTTTGAGTTTTTGGCCTAGTTTAATGCCCCTCATATTCCCATTTATGCTCTGTGCTTAATTTTGTCCCAGACCTATTCTGAATTTAAGCAACAAAAATGTTAGTTTTCTCCTGGGAGACTAAAGCACCGGCTACTTATTGCTATACAGTGAATGGAGTGGATCTCATTCATTATAAATAGAACTTGAAATTATCTTTACGAATTTGTGCCATATATATCTCCACAGGGCCATTAAAATCCTATGAGGAATTTATAGTTATATCTATGGGTTTACTTTTGGGACATTGAATTCATTAAGCAAGCTAAACTCAATACATTTTATTATAAGCTTACTGACAGTATAGCTAAATTGGAATTATTTATATCTCAGTGGGTTAGCACACCTATATATATGGATTTACCATTTGAATTGATATAATTTTGACTGAAGGTTGGAATATCAGTATCCCTCTAATTGGAGAATATTCATAATACAGAATTTCTGTATGCCAATAGGATTGCTGTACTCCATACATTTGCCCTTTTTTAAATCCCCATTTTTCCCTTGTTTTTTTACAATTTTATTCGTCGCTGTTTTGTATAAATAATAAATAATACATTTTAGTTGTATTATATCCCCTTAACTTTGCAATGCTACACTGACAGAAAGACATCAGGCTATGAATGAACCTCATGCTGCCAAGGTGGGTGTGGGGGTGGCTAAAGCAATCAAGACTATTTAAATCTCAAACCAATAATTGGGTTAGAAAGCCTGAATTCAGACAAGGAAATCCAGAATCTGGAAGATATCGTCTATAAAATACCCCAGAAAGACTGGTTGTTGGAAATACAAAGCAATCCTGGGAAACAGCAAGAAAGTCTGAAGAGTAAATCCAGACTGCTCAAGAATCCATCTGGTCACATCTGTCATGTTTCAACAGTGACCCATTCTCTGGACAGAGGAAGGCCATTGAACAAAGTGGAAGCAATAATGCTTGTGGCAGAAATAAGGATAAGAGATTTTGAGGAGGCTTTAGCTGCCAGTTAGGCTGAGGAAAAAAGAGACGTTGACAGTGAAGGAACAACGTCTCATAATGATGAAGAAAGAACCAGAATGGGAGAACCTGAAGAGGAAGATTGACCTTACATCAGTTTCCCTCTGAAAGCAATCACTTTGCACATGATCAGAATTCCTAACCACTCTGAGGGCAGGTGGCATGCAAGGGAGATGCAGGTAAATGAAGAAGGTGCCAAGGATGACATAAAATAGAATAGTCAAACAAGCCAGGTTCAAGTGAAAGAAACTAGATACAATCAAACTCCAAGCCAATGGTTTGAGTTCCAGAGATAAGAGCAGCCAAGCATAAGCAAGGTCACAACAGATCAGGTGATATAATAATCTTACAAATTCTAAGATACAACAGAAGGCAAACCAACTCAGCACTGTTACTCGGTTGCTGGTTCCTTAAGTGATTGTCTATTTGAGTGCAGACAAATAATTGGTGCATCAGAGTTTGGTGTCACCAAGGTCCTAAGTGGGGCTCAAAATGGACAGAGGCACACCCAGGAGCAGGTCCATGTGTAACGTTCAGCCAAGGACTGCAGTGGGTTTACCCAAAGGTGCCGAGCTAGAGTATTGGAAGTAAGGCATAGACACAGAACTGGCCTCAAGTGGATAACATGATACTTCTATCACCTTATTTGCTAAAATTTATAAAACTATATTTAATTAGTAAAATGTATTATATAAATGTATTTTAATATAGTTCACATTAAATTCTGCAACAAATGCAGCATGTATTTAAATGTTATTATACAGACTTTCTATTTCTTTCATTTCTATCTTTTAAAGACTGTGAGTTTGCCCTCTCATATCTTCAAAGAACAAGGACAGCATCTCTTAAGAAACTAAATCCTTTGGAATTGGCACTTTCCCAACTGAACTTTATTATGTTTGATAGAAAGGAAATAACAAAGCTTCCAAGTTGGAGTTTTTCTTTGTACACAAAAAAAAATCCATGCAGTTTATTTTGGTCCCTGTTCAGTGTGGTGTATGGTACAATTCTAAACCAAAGAGTACAATACAAAGGAATAACATTCAGTACAAGACATTGAAATTAGTTGGTGCTTGACAAACTCTTTCTAAAATTTGTGGGATATAAAATGACAGCAAGTGGTGTTGACGTCTTTTTACAATTTGATTCACATTTCAATACTAATTTTCATTGTGTGATTTACTATTGTATATGAACCTGGGAAGTATTTTTTTTTTAAATACAGAAGATGGATTGTAGTTCAAAATATCAATTACATGTGTAGTATGGATAGAATAATACTTATTTTCTTCTTCAATTAAAAAAAAAAAGCCTATGTGCAAAAAAAATGTAAGTCACATACTAGGTAGCATTTTATATTAAATTATATATTTTAGTTACTATTACAGACACCCATGTATCAGAATATTCTATTTTAATAATTAATATGTCTATTCAAAAAACTGATACATATATATATATATATATATATATATATATATATATATACAATTAGCTGATGTGTAATTGGAAGCAACACCCATTTTGGTCTGCTGAGAGGGTCATGGGCAAATGCTTTGGAATGAAAGGGGATTGACATCAGACATGTGCACAGATAAGAGGAAGGGGCTGGTATTTAAGGAGTGGGGGAGAGAGTCACTCCTAAGATCCCAGGTAATTACCTCGATATTTGTGGTTCCCCTCTCCCCATGATAACTGGAAGTTATGCCCATTTTGGTATGCTAAGCGCCAAAAACCTAATTGAAGATTATTTACTGAGGCTTTTGAATGCTTTCGAACTTCGGGAATGTACCTGCTTTCGAACTTCGGAAATGTTCCTTCTGTAACAGTTTGTTTTCCAACATCCCATTTGCCTAATTACGTGGACTGGGGTTTGATGAGGCTGATGCTGCCCTGATTCTGAAAGAATGGCCTGAGTATTGAAATATATTGTATCCTAAGCTGGTGAGAATAAGACAGATGTATTGTATGAATGTTGTTGTAGATAACGGCTGGCTTGAGATGCTAAGTAATTGATGGAATGAGTTTTTGTGCTTCATCTTGAGTGGGATATTAGGTAATACAAACAGGAGTATGACAGGTTGTAGTGGACTGGAGGAGAAGAGTACATTTGTCAGCTGAGAAAGTGATATCTTGTTTCATGCTTGTGAAAATCATATGGTAAATTAGCTGGGCCTCTGGAATCTGAAGAATGCTGGTTTAGATGATGTCATGATGGTAAGAGGGTTGCTATTCAAAAAAAAATCAGTCTTGATGATTTTGGAGGTTGGGAGTGCTTAGACATGCCTTTGAGGTATACTGTACATTTGTAGAGCAGATAAATATGATTCATTGAGTAGAAGAGACTGGGAAAGTTGATGTTGGACCCCAATTTAATAGTATTAGGTTGTAGGTGAGTTGCAATGGGCTGCAAAGGCTAGGAATATGCACAGTGAAATAGGTGGAGAGATATGGTAGTTAGACCTTCTTGCTTGGTTTGACAGACTTGATGAAGAGGTGGTTCTAGTCCAGAATCTGTGGCAAATAAGTTTCAGGGTGGAGGGCGGAGAAAATCCATCCTGCTCATGAAATGAAGGCGAATGAGGGGTATTAAATTGAATATAAGGATGTAAGTGAAAGTTAAATGAGAGGGGAAGAGGACTAGTTTCCTGAGGAGGGACAATGTTGTTGTATTGGAAAATTTAGAACAATGTTTTATATCATATGTGGCTTTTGTTGGTCGAAATAAATTTAATGGGTTGGTTGCTCCATTTTGACCCCAAGCGTTAGCAGTGAATCACTCATTTTTGTAATGATCCCTCCATTAAAAATCCTTAAAGTGGGAGGAAGGTACACCAGAGAGATAGGTTTAGGATGGATTCTTCGCTTAGAGTTATGGTGGAACTGTGATTTTCAGAATTAGTCAGATCAGCCAGTAAGTTGCTATGGTCTTCCTTGAAGGAGTATTTTGGTGGCATAATTTAGATGGCCGAAGAGTCATTGAAGATCTTTAATGGTTTTAGTATTGGTGATGGTGAGATTTTGGATATATTCCTGGATTCTTATTTGTAGGTAGTCTGAACTCCATTCACACAGTGTTTAATATGATTCCTAGGAATTCCAACTCATGAATGGGCCCTTCATTTTTGTCATTTGCGCATGGAATGTTGAGTTTGTCAAATCATTTTTTTTCAGGCTGGTACATGATGCATTGGGTGGTTCGATAAATAGGAAATCCTACAAATAAGGGATTATGTTTGGGCATATAAATAAATTGAGCAGAATCCAGAATAAAGCTTCCACGAATAAATCAAATATCTTGGGACTGCTCTTTGTACTGTGACTGACTGATGTCTGATGATATTGATAACCAATGGTGTGTATTATAACATAGTAAAAGATTGATTGTTATAAGAGCTTTGGTGGTGAGTTTATAAGGTGATAATTTGGTTGAATTGAGTCAGCAGTGATCAAATGTTGGTTTTGTGAGTGGAGTCTGAAGATGATTGCAATGTGCCTGAGTAGTGTCATGTAATTGAGTGGTATATAAGAAGAGGTGGAGGCCGCAAGCTAGCCTTGCGACTTATGAAAATACGGATGTTTGGCATGGATATTGTGAAAATGTTTGTGTATCAATTGTGGGTAGCAAAACCGTTGGTATGTACAACTGATAAAATAAATTGTAGATGTAAGACCATTGGTAAAAGTGAGCATTACATGAGCGGTAGATTGAGATTGATATAGGTGATGGTTAAGGAGTGGTTGGCATAAGTTTGGAGTGAAATACTAGATACTAGATACTAGGGAGTGTGATTGAGGTGAAAGGGTGCTACTAAAGCTATAAGATGTTTTCTTAACATGTTAGTGGTGGCAGTAGTGATTTATCATGATAGTAGACTATAAGAAACAGATTTGTGCAACTTGTAGCAAATATGACAAAAATGTCACTATAGGCAAGATTTTAGGGCTCCAGAAGACATTGGTAGGCAACAGGAACACAATAACGCATGAAGCTCAATGAGACTCCGGGCGGCAAAGGGGGGCCAGAAGCCGCCAAAGCATTGCGGACAAAAGCATACAGGAAACATCGAAGAACGGAATAAAAGAGGCAGGAGGAGATGAGAGGGGAGCATGGAGGGAGGAGGAGGTGAAAAAAAAAACAGCAAGCAGCATGCAGATAGCTGCAGAGGCGGCACATAGAGAACCTGGGGAGGAAGAGGGGGAGTGGGTACTGGGCGAGAAGGAGGGAAAGATGCAGCAAGAGGGGAATGAGAGAGGATAAGAGAGAAGAGCGGAAAGAAAAAACGGCAAAGCAAGTACTTTCAGAGGGCAAGTTGAAGAAAGGAGGAGTGAAGCACAGGAAAACACAATGACAGTAATGTGTTGGTCAAGTGCAAAGGTAAGAGAAAGGCACTGGCATTTAAGGGATGGGGGAGAGGGACCCTCCCACAATCCCGAAAATTATATATATATATATATATATATATATATATATATATATATCATTATCTAAAATACATCAATTACCAAGGATATTTTGGAAGGAAAGGCTATTTGTTGAGGCTCCACCCTTACTATTCAGCATGCATTGCAAGGCTCTTGTGCAAGCTCCTCAGCTAGAGCAAGAATTTTGTACTTTTTCAAAATTTATATCATATTTACAGTTTTATTTTTCAAATACGATACTAGACTGATTTATCATATTTTGCTAGTTTTATCATACATACAAATCACCAAGTTAATTAACTATAACTGAGTGTTCTGAAATCTCCCAGTTACAGCAGTTACCATTTGTCATGGCTCACTTGGCAGTCATCTGGGACTTGGACAGATGTCTGTCACAGACTGTTGACACAAGAGACGATACCTGGGGGTTTGGGGCTCCCAGACACCCTGTTATACTGTTATAAGGTTATATTGTTATTTTGTGGTCTAGGGGATAAAGTATTATAAGTTTACCCCTTAGTATATCCCCATCCCTTCCATGTTTAGGCTCATTGTAATGGGTGTCATGTGAGGGAGCTGGTGGGATGTGTTGGTTGTATGTGTGTGAAACATTGTGTGTTGTATTTGTAAATATGAATGTATGTTATTATATTAGTATGTCATTATATTGTAGAGGGGAAGCCGTTGAATACAGGCAAGCCTCCTTTGTTCCCAAAGGCCTGTTAATCCCATTAGCTAAGTATCCAGCATAGAACTAACAATGGGAAGCTCACAGCTGGAGAGCAGACAGGCAGGCACCCAGAGACAATGGGATGGCCTGAAGGCTTCTCAGCCTTCATAGCATGGGCACAGGAGAGTAAAAGACATGCTTTCCCCTGGACATTCAAAGCCCAAATTAATTAGTTGGCCTCGCCTAATGGGCGGACCTGGGAGGGGACTATTGGTTCACGCACAGTTCCCCTTCATGATTGGCCAGACGTCATTTGGGGCTGGATAACGGTAGCTACTTCCCACATTCTTGTGTGATGTGGTTAAATATGCTGTTCTAAAATAAAACATGGTTCATAATTTTCATCAAGACTTTGTGTGCAGGTGTATTATTGACCCAGGGGCATATGCTGGCAGAGGAGATCGTTTCTGACTTCCAGGGTTCCCAGCGCACACTACCTTATGCTGGGACTTATGCTCTTGCATCCGCAAAGAAGGTCCATTGGTCTGAGTCACCCAAATCTTAGGTCTAAAACCTACAGGAGATAAGAGGACTAGGATCCTCTATACTCCATCATCATTGTAGGTTGTGACAATTGGTGGCATTGGTGAGAGACTCCACAGAAAGACCAAGAATGGAGCAGCAATACGAGGAATGGTCCTCAGCGGAGCTAAGGGAGGCGATGAAGCAGAAAGGAATCCGTAGGAGGAAGGGAGACCAACGAGCGGGGATGATTGCAGCCCTGAGAAAAAATGATGCGGAGCAGGGGGAAGCAGAGGAGTTGGGTGAGGGACCACCAAGGGCTCCAAGACCCCAACCAGAGCAAGACATCACCAAAGAGGCAACAAGGAGGTATGAAGAAGCCAGACACCTATACCCCAGTGAGATGACCGCACAAGAGGTGGCCAAAGTACTGGACCAGCATTACCAGAGAATCTGGCAGGAGCGCACTGGGGAGCGGGATCAAGCTCAGCAAAGGCTTGGTTGCCGCACAGAGGAATTGCCAGCACGAGTTAAGATGGCATACCAGAACTTTAAGAAGTTCCAGGATGGTATGGACAATATGGACGAATTCCTTCAGGAGTTTGAGCAGCAATGTGGGGTCCAAGATATTCCCTATGGAGAATGGGCCAAATTGCTGCTGAACAAGTTAACAGGAAGGGCCAGTGCGGCATGTGGAGCCCTTCCACGAGAACAAGCCCAGGATTATAAATATTTGTGCACTGTGTTGCTGAGCAGATATACTGTGACGCCTGAGACATTTTTGGATAGATTCAGGGGCACCACCAAAGGACCAGCAGACACTCATGTGGAGGTTATGTGCAGGTTAAGGCGAGCTTGTACCCAGTGGTGGTCTACACAAGGAGCCATCACAGCCGAACAGATATTGGAAGTGGTACTGATGGAACAATTCCTGAACATTTGCTCCTCAGAAGTAGGTGAATGGTTGCAAGATCAAAAACCGACCACTGCAGACCAAGCAGCTGCACTGGCAGATCGGTTTATCAGCACCAGGGCCAAAAGAGTGTCCCAAGGAACAAAACCTAGCCTAAATACGGGTAGGGGCCCCAGAGAGGTGGTGCCAGCACGATCAGCTCATGAGATGCGTAATGCGCCCTGGGCACGGCCAGTAAAAACATCTGACCACAGGGGTACCAAGTCCCAGCCTGCTCCCAGGACACAATGGGGGACCAAACCAATGAGCTCAGAATGCTACAACTGCAACCAACGAGGTCACTTTGCTAAGGATTGTCCTCAGGCACCCAAAAACTCTAGAGGACCTCCCCACCGCCATGTACATTATTTGGGGGAGTGGACTGAGGGGCCGACGAGCTCCAACGCAGCTCTTTGGGAGCCAGAAGCAGAGGGAGGATATTCAGGGGTCTATACTGTAAGGAACCCGCAGAAGCTGTCTGGAGAACAACATAGGCAAGCCGTGTGGTTACAAGGACGCCAAGCTACTGGCTACCGTGACTCTGGATCAGCAGTCACAGTAGTCCTACCCAAATGGGTACGCCCTACAGATTCTATCCGAAAGGAAATGTGGGTGATGGTAGCAGGAGGAGAACAGTTAACCATCCCCATGGCTCGCGTTAATTTGGACTGGGGCATGGGGAACCAAAGCAAGGAAGTAGGAGTCATGGA
The DNA here is from genome assembly GCA_027410445.1 of Discoglossus pictus. Classification (NCBI taxonomy): domain Eukaryota; kingdom Metazoa; phylum Chordata; class Amphibia; order Anura; family Alytidae; genus Discoglossus; species Discoglossus pictus. The sequence goes on along the minus strand of CM050166.1, from coordinate 220,001,408 downwards.
TGGGCTCCCCGCGGATGTTTTACTGGGCAATGATTTGGGCCACATGACGAGCCAATATGTACAGCCCATTACCAGAGCTCAAGTCAAGAGCACCCACCCTGGAGAGGCATACCAGGAGCAGAGGGGATACCCAAGACCTGAGGTAAGTCCATTGCTTGCTAATACATTAACTTTAGGATGGGCCAAGGGAGAGGAGATCAGGGCAGTTCTGCAGAAAGACGAGACTTTGGCTGGTTTAAGGGACAGGGCAGCACAAGGCAAAGGAGTGGATGACCTATACGGCGTTATCTGGGATAAGGGGTTGTTATATAGGGTCAAGGTACCTATAAATAATGAGGTAGGCAGAGAACCCAGGAAACAATTAGTGGTTCCCCAGCTATATAGGGGCAAGGTGCTACAAGTAGCACATGAAATACCCCTGGGAGGGCACTTAGGGGAGAAGAAAACCCGGAGTAGAGTGAAAGAGATATTTTTCTGGCCAGGGTTGGATAAGGATGTAAAGGAGTTTTGCCATTCTTGTGATGCCTGCCAAAAGAACAGGCCTCTCAAGAAGAACAGCAGGGCCAAGTTACAGTCCCTCCCAGTAATGGAAGAACCCTTCCAGAGGGTAGCTGTGGACATCATTGGGCCCCTAGCTAGAGCCAGTAGAACGGGGAAGCAGTATATCCTTACCCTGGTAGATTATGCCACTAGGTACCCTGAGGCAGTAGCCTTGTCCAGTATAACCGCTTCAAAGGTAGCAGACGCCTTGGTGACTATATTCACCAGAACAGGGTTTCCCCATGAGATTTTGTCCGATCAAGGCCCACAATTTATGGCCAAAGTCACGGAACAGCTATGGGCCACGTGTGGCGTTAAGCATATTACCTCTTCCCCCTACCATCCCCAGACTAATAGTCTATGCGAGCGGTTCAATGGGACTCTTAAACATATGATACGCACTTTTACAGACCAGGAACCAGACTGGGAACGGTTGTTGCCATGTTTGCTGTTCGCCTATAGAGAGGTGCCCCAGGAGTCTACAGGGCACTCCCCCTTTGAACTACTGTATGGGAGACATGTGAGAGGAACCTTAAGCATAATTAGGGAAACATGGGAAGGGGAGTATAGGCAGCAACCCATACCAGTGGCCACCTATGTACTAGCCTTCAGAGAGAACATGTCCAGACTAACTGGAATAGTCAGCCAAAACATGAGGAAAGCCCAGCAGAGGGATCAGAAATACTACAAGGCAGGGACCAGTGATAGAATTCTGGAAGAGGGAACGAAGGTGCTTATGCTGGAACCTCACCCCCAGAATAAATTACAGTCCCAGTGGGTAGGGCCTTACACAATCAGCCAGAAAGTGGGGAACAAGGCCTATGTAGTAATGATAGACCCGGATAGGGCCATCACCAGAGTTGCCCATATAAACAGACTTAAGGTGTACGTTCAGAGAGCAGCTCACCTATTAGCTATTTGTAGGGCCACAGAGGACGAACCAGAAGAGGGACAGATCCCAGATATGCTAAACACAGCAGACCAGGATACAGTAGGAGAAAGTATTCAGCAGACCCTGGAATTAGACGCAGAGCAGAAAGAGCAGCTGTCCAACAGCTTAAAACCCTTCCACTCCCTGTTCACCACCAAGCCAGGGTGTACCCCCTTAGCTGTCCACCCAGTAGTAACCGGGGAATGTGCCCCCTTAAAGCAACACCCCTACAGGGTACCAGAGGCAGTTAGGGCCAACATTCAGGCAGAATTACGCACTATGCTACAGTTGGGAGTGATAGAAGAATCCATTAGTCCCTGGGCATCTCCAGTGGTATTGGTGCCCAAAAAAGATGGAACCACTCGTTTTTGCGTGGGTTACCGTAGACTGAACGATAAAACCAAAACAGATGCCTACCCTGTTCCACGCATGGACGAGTTGTTGGACCGGCTAGGTACTGCCAAATATTTAACCACTTTAGATCTCTCTAAAGGATATTGGCAGATCCCTTTAGAAGAGACTGCAAAGGAGAAGTCTGCCTTTATAACCCCCTTTGGACTCTTCCAGTTTAAAGTAATGCCATTTGGGATGAAAAATGCTCCTTCTACCTTCCAGAGACTAGTGGACACATTGTTGCAAGGGCACCAAGAGTATGCCCAGGCCTACCTGGATGATATAGCCATTTTTAGCCAGACTTGGGAGGACCATATAAGGCACATTAGCCAAATTATGCAGGCAATTCACCAAGCTAAGTTGACAATAAGACCTGACAAATGTCAATGGGCTAGAGCAGAAGTGCAATACCTAGGTCATTGGGTGGGGAATGGGAAGTTAAGACCCGAACCAGCCAAGGTAGAGGGAATAGCAGCTTGGCCCACCCCTAAAACTAAGAAGCAGGTGATGGCTTTCCTAGGTACTACTGGGTATTACCGAAAATGTATTCCTGATTTCAGCAGCACAGCCAAACCCCTGACGGATCTCACCAAGAAGAAGCTACCCCGGGAAGTGAATTGGACTTCTGCGTGCCAGTTGGCTTTCCAAACACTGAAGGATGCTCTGACCTGCTCTCCAGTCCTGGCTGCCCCAGACTATAACCAGACTATAACCGCCCTTTCGTGGTACAGACTGATGCCTCCATGTATGGCATAGGGGCAGTATTGAGTCAGCCAGACAACCAGGGAGTTGAGCACCCAGTGGCCTACATTAGTAGGAAACTACTGCAATGAGAAACAGCCTATGCAACTATAGAAAAGGACCTGGGAGGGGACTATTGGTTCACGCACAGTTCCCCTTCATGATTGGCCAGACGTCATTTGGGGCTGGATAACGGTAGCCACTTCCCCCATTCTTGTGTGATGTGGTTAAATATGCTGTTCTAAAATAAAACATGGTTCATAATTTTCATCAAGACTTTGTGTGCAGGTGTATTATTGACCCAGGGGCATATGCTGGCAGAGGAGATCGTTTCTGACTTCCTTCCAGGGTTCCCAGCGCACACTACCTTAAGCTGGGACTTATGCTCTTGCATCCGCAAAGAAGGTCCATTGGTCTGAGTCACCCAAATCTTAGGTCTAAAACCTACAGGAGATAAGAGGACTAGGATCCTCTATACTCCATCATCATTGTAGGTTGTGACACCATTGTCATGCTACATTAGAGAAAGTACCTTTGGAATTTAGGGATAATAGCCAGGAGCAATTTTTATGACATGATTGATCACTCACTGTTGCAGTAATTTACACCATATTTTAAACTGTAAATATTTAACTTAGCATTAACCTTTAGGATAAAAATATCATCTTCAAGGTTGAGGTGTCTTCCGTGCGGGTATAAGTCATAATGCTAAATTTTTGGTGTGCCTTTGTACACAGTTTCTCCTTTTAATGGTGTTGTGTGTGCCAGGTGGCATGGTCCACTCCTTCTGGGTGCTCTGGAGTCTAACAGTGCACTCTGCTTACATCATCGACATTGTAGTGTGAAATGACATCAACAGAGTCATAAGCAGGAGGGGTAAGTGCGAGCATCCATTCTGTAGGAATTGTATAAATGTCAGAGCTATGGCACCCCAGACACACACATATTGTATCATATTAAAATACCTTAAATCAGGAGTGGGCAATTATTTTGGCAAAGAGGCCACATGAGAAACTGGAACTGTTGTGGTAGGCCACCCTCCAGTGCCATATATGTATGTGTATATATATCTCTCTATATATATATATATATATATATATATATATATATATATATATATATATACACAGTGCCTTGCAAAAGTATTCACCCCCTTGACTTTTTACCTATTTTGTTACATTACAGCCTTAAGTTCAATGTAGCAATGCTACACATGGGTTAGTCTTCTAATTTAAAACAATGTTGTTAGCTTGTTATACACTTCACACATTTCTATCAAACTCAAAGTTTCATACAGTAAATGTGTACCTGTTGTATTACATTGCATGCTTAAAGCTTATGCCTCTATACCCTGTTGCAAAGTAGTCTCTGTTTTTGTGCAATTGCAATCACTATAAAATACTTGGGGAATACCTTCACAGTGTTCTTAGAGGATGTTTATATAGTTTTCATTATTAGATAAACTTTTCAGTAAAAAATAACATAGTGGTAGTCAACTAATATCACTGTCTTTAAAAGGACCACATAATACATTTTCACCTTCTGGATCACTACCTTGTTGTGGTGACAGGGCTTGTATACCTCAATGAAGCTGTGAGCTATACCATGCAGGGGAACACAGGATAGGAAGGTCGTAGAGTTGGACACAACTGAACAGAACAGAACAACAATACATTTTACACTCATATTGGATACATAGCAAAATAAGTAAAATTCCCTGTGTGAGAGAAGTGGGTAAATAAAACTGAAACACACGAATAGTAATGGGAAGTATTCTGTGGGAGGCAATAGAGAGTTAACTGCTCCTTGTAGTGGTATATAATATAAGAGGTAAGTAATTTCCACCCCAGGGAAGAGGACGAGAGTATCAAAGAAACCACATTGATGATCTGGCAAATGAGAATCTAGCTTGAGCATCCCTAAGTGAAAAGTGATTATGCAAATCCAGTGTCTAACAATGGACTTTAAATATATCATCATACAGTACTGGTTGATACACTAAGTTAAATATAGATGTGGTTTCTTTCCTAAACTAAAAACTGAATAATCACAATAATTGGTAATTACACTGTATTTTTTACAACACTATAATAAATAGAATTTCAGTTTGAAAAATAAAAGCAGAACACATGTATTTAAAACTGAAATACAAGATGAACCACAAAGCAGAAATATTTTAGATGCTTGAATCATTTAGATATATTTAGCAGTTTGGTAATATGCCTTAAGCAAAGGAAGGGATTGTGTTTCAGAACTGTGAGGTTAGAGCTATAATTATACAATTCATTATGCATGTTATACCAGAGATGTAAAATTAAACTAACACTGGACCACAATAATAACGTTTTGTGGCAAAGAAACAAGAAGTTCAATAACAGCTTCTCTTTTAAATTCAGTAAAGTATATATTTAAATTGAGTCTCAGTTCACTGCATTGCCACAGGCCATGTTAAGCATCAAAAATCTATTTTATTAATTAAGATTTAGCTTGTGATATATACTGAAATATTTTAGAGCTGGTACTTCTGTTCCAAATGTTGCCTGGGATTTATTTAATTTAATAACCACCAGTTTCTAAATTAGTTGGAATAAAACCCCCACTAAAAATGAATATATTTTTTAAATTAGTGACTTGCGAAGGAGACATTTTCCATAAAATTTCGGTCCCTATTTTATTCTAATTTTTATATAAGGATTTAGTAAAGCTTATTCACCATGTTTTCATTAGTGTGGTATCTCTGATAACCATCTCCATTGGAAAAATGGAAAGGGAGTTAGAAATTGTTTACTTAATCCAGTAACATGATGAAGGATAAAGTTTATCAGGTCTGTACATTTCTAATTCGTATTCTGTTGGTCAAATATCTTAATTAAATTACCTAAAATTATAAGATATTGTTGATATATAACTATATTTTGGGTAGAACAGCAAACTTTTGTAAATTTGTGAAAGGTTAATAACTCAAAATTCTGCATTAAGCTAAAAATGCATTTGGAGTTTATTGCTATGGTCTGAACTGAATGTCAAAATAAATGAATACCCTATATCTGTATAATAATATTCAGTTCTTCATTGTAAGGATTTGGACATATGTAAAAATGTATCCTAACAGCATACATTATTGGTGACCATATGGACCCAATATGGACATAGACCCAACATGCCAGGCACATCTGTCTGTGTTTCTGGTTGTGCTTATCTATATGTTTTCTTGGCAAAAATACTGTAGTTGGTTACCGATTCTCTCTCCAGTAGACCGCAATATGTTTGACCTCTCTGCTATGACATGACCATCTTGTGTGACCCTACCTGGTATAGCTCACAGCTTCATTGATGTACACAAGCCCCTTCACCAAGACAAGGTAGTGATTTATAGAGGAATCTAAGTTTGGATCCATTTTACACTATACTTAACCTTAACCCGATGAAATGTGATGGGCTGTATCTTACTTTTGCTTATTTTCCTGTGCAGACAATATTAGGCTGGTATTTCAGCTACAGCTTTTCCTCAGGGGCAAATTTGTTATGCTACAAGACATTTCTCCACTGTAATTCCACAAGTGAGCTAACACTCACAAGTTGGCACACTGAGTTACCACCATCCCAAAACACAGGCTGCATCGTGATATCCTTTCCCATGTGTACATCTGCTTCTGATGCAGCAGATTGCAGAGATTACAGGGGGTTAGCTAGGGGGGACCCAGAGCAATTGAATAGCGATTAGCAATTTTATCGTTCAGAACTCTTCCGCCGATGAAAGATCAAAGTCTTGGACAGCCTTTAACTTGCGATGCTAACCATCGCAAGGAATCGGAGGCCGAAACCCGTAACCCAGACGGAGCCAGATATTACATATTAAAAAGGAATGTGTAGGGGTTAAATGTTTTTTGAATCAGTGATTCAAAGAAAGAGATGATTTACAATTAAAATACAATTTTATCAGGTATCTTTTAAAAATAAAAACTAAAACTGCGAATGATTAAAATATTTAAAAAAAGTTGATGGGGTGTTAGACAAAGATAGTATTTATAACCCAAATTATATAATCAGTGGCAAAACACTGGGCATGTATATATGTTTTATTGAAAATACTGTGTTCTAAGGCTCAATATTATAAGTTATAGAAGAAATTCTCCTCTTATAATATTATTATTATCTTTTATTTGTAACAAGCCAACATATTCCGTAGCGCTGTACAGGAGATAAGAACAAGGAGAAATACAAACTGTAGAAGATGGAGGGCCCTGTTTTGAGCTCACAATCTTTGCAGAAAGTTCTTTTTCCCAAAGCACCCTACAAGATTATATTAGTGCATATAACTGAGAACCTTTAGACGCAAAAACTAGCTAAACAATACAGTGTTTGAGTTGCAGCTAAAGTTGTAGAAAAATTCTATATTGGATAAAGAAAAAATAAATATTTGGGACCCTTTGAACCAGTTAACTAACTCATATGAATATAGGGTAAAATATCTAAGAATCTGATATATAGTTATATAAAATAATTTAATTTATGGTAGGCAAAAGAGCGATAGAAGCCCTCCACCGCACAGAAGTACAGAAAATAAATAGTACACATTTGAACATCTAAAACAAGTGAAAAGATATAAAAAGTTATTCTACTGCATTCTGGGAACCTGGGCAGGGGCATGCAAATCAAGACACAACAGACAAAGATTATACAGTAATGTTAGATCAACTGCATTTTAGAAAAAAAAATGGCTATATTTGCCATAACATCCTTTGTCTAAAAATAAATGTACTATGACATGCAAACCATTACTATAACAGAAAGAAATGTGTAGTATCAAAATAATCAATATCTCCTGTCCTTTTGGGTAATTCTTTGCTAGCTTATAAAATAATTAACTCACAGATATTTTAAGCTGACGGCAAACAAAGGAAGGAGTTAAAAAGCAAAGTCTCATGATTTTATGAGAAATGCTTTATTTGCCTTTAGATACAAATTAAACTAAATCCCATTTACTAACCATCAACTGCTCAACAACAGAGTTCACACAAATTACCATGTTACTAACTAAAGTTTTTTTTTTTTTAAATAATTTTTATTGAAGGTTATGGAGGTCGTAACAAGAGTAGATGTAACATACAAAGTCAGCATAAATAGTGAACAATTAAAATCTAGGAAACCTTGAGTCTATTACTCCCTTCTTTTGTTTTTTCGGTATTTATTTTACATCAGGATATGCCATAAATTGCCAGTTCATTTAAAAAAAAAAAGGATAAAGAGGGAAAAGAGGTGGGAAGGACAAACTTTAGTAGACTAAAGGGGGAAGAAAAAGATGCAGAGAAAGGGAGGGGGAGGGGTGTTTGTAGTTGTATGCACTCTTGCGGCTGGTGCAAGTCTTTCTACCAAGTTCACTGCCATCATATTCGTAGTGTCCATACAGTATGTCCCAACATGAGGTCCATTTTTTATAGTTGGTGTCTAATTTGGCTGAAATCTGGCTCATAGAGTACATGTTTGGTTTGAAAGAAGTTGAGTCTCCTTTGTGAGATCTGGGATAGGAAGGCCCAATAGGGCTTCTTCTGGCTTTTGAGGTATCTGAAAGCCCCACAATTTCTATTCTAGGATAGCCCAAAAGCATATTCATGAAATAAAACCACGTAATTAAGGAACAGAACATACTGATTACTCAGTCACTCTGGTTAAGCCTACACTAAAAAAATCATTTAAACCCACTCCCCAATAGCATTGAGCATTCCCTCACCGTTTGGAACCAAATAAACAAAAGAGTGCATTTAATTGAGAAACGCTTACTCCTCTTTGGCTACCCTATAAAGACACTTCGATAGATAAAAAGTCTTAACTGAAATGGTGGATAAACAAATGCTTAACTATTGCTGCAAACTTATTGACAGAAACCCAACAATGGTCCACCAAGACTTCTCATCGGAAAAAAAAATGCTTACCCCGTAAGGAATGTTTTAACCTGGCAATAGTTAATTCTACTCTTACCCGTATCTTAAAAGAAAATAAATCAGCTAACAAGACCCCTATCGAAAAATGGTGTATTTACAACCCAAGTGGTACAAAATATATCTCTATCCTTTACAAATATCTGACTGACCAGGCCACACCTACTAAACTCTGTTGCCAGAATTCCTGGGAAAACAAACTTAATATCACCCTAGATAATGCACAATGGAAATAAATCCATCTAAATGCTATGAACTCCTCCCTCAATATAATCCTTATACATATAAACTCATCACAAGGTGGTATCTTACTCCTGTAAGAATGAAGCTTACAAAACCATCCTTAGATGGACAATGCTTTAGAGGGTGCAAAGCCACTGGAACTCTAACTGAGGTTCTAACACCCTGTTGTTTGTGATGTATGCCTGTTGCAACAATCACTGCTCATCTGTCTATTGCTTCTATGGAGGCCAACAAAGTTGAAGAAGACAGGTTTTAAATAGTCCTGCAAGGTAAGTGTATTAACTCTTGAAATTCCAAAATCCAATGTATTTGATCTAATAGCCACAAGTGCATGTTTAGAGTGGTAATGATCTTGAATATATTCATTAAATTCTGGATTAATTCTAAAGATGCCAACATTCAATCACTTGTTTTTGTATAGCCATGAATTAACTCTTAAAATGCCAGATTATGAGTTAACTCTAAACTCCAAAATTAGATTGTCTTTTTATTTTGTGGGCAAACACGTATTCAAAATATGTGGAAACAAAATATGAAGTGTAACCTTTGCACACAACATCAATATGATATGATAGATGACATGATATTAGTCACATCTTGCATAGTAACTATTGTGATTAACTTCCATTCCCATAGAGTGTATGATATATTAAGTGACAATATGATCGTATTAGATTATGTCAAACACAAATGACAGTAATATGTTTATTAATAAGTACTGAAGCATAACATTTGGTTATAACGGGGGCAATAAAATTGTAAGGCAGGTAATGCTGTTTGCCCCAGACATTAATTTTGTTGGTGGTCCGAGATCCTTCGGCGCTCATTGCGAGGCTGTTGGTTGTTGTATTTTTTTTTCTGATAGGCGCTTTTGCTGTTCTTGTTTGGTTGGTGCTGATCTGCTTTTTCAGCTTATTTTGTGCTATGAGCATCGTTGGCGCTCGTTGTCAGTCTTGCAGTGAATGGCTTTTGTGTTTATTGTGAGAGTGTTTTTTTGTATGCTAATTAAATAATTCATAAATTAATAAATTAATATACTTTACCTATTTGGAAGTAATATATGAAGGACGCATTGTGCTGAAGAGCTGACAATCTGTTTTGATGTTCCTGAAGCATACAATGTCGGTTTGCAGTGTTGTGTAGCTGAGGTGTAAGTGTCAGCAATGTGTGCAGTGTGTAGTGTAAATAGGCTGCGTGCGCGAGGGAAAGCCGTTAGGGTAGCTGGGTACTTCCACAGTGTGTAAGTTAGTGTTGTAAAATGGCGGCGAATGTTTGTGGTACGCAGCTGTGGATGATGTAGTGTCCTTGGTAAGAGTGTATCTTGTACCTCGTACGGCTTTTTTGAAAAGCTGTATGTGCTTTGTGGTGTTTTGCGCCTTTAGGGTCCTGTAGCCTCGTTTTCGTTTTGTTCGGCGGCCATTTTTTCTTTTGCTTAGGGGATTTTCGTGTGTCTAAACTTGGGAATTTGGACTTAAATTGAGGTGTAACTTCACTTGCAGAGGTCCTGGGTGCCCCCCTTGCTGTGGGTAAGCTTTTTATGAGTTTTTTGTGTGTCTTTATTGTGTTTTTAATGTTTTCAGGGGCTCGCGGTTCGGCCATTAAGGTCGTATTTTTACGAAAAGTCGTAATGTTTTTTTTTTCTAAGTCCTGCGTCTCATATTTTTTTATGCTAAGTCCCTAATTTTTCCGTTGTAGGTCCCACCGGTTCGTATTTTTTTGTGTAAATCCGTATATAGTGATTGCATGTTAGATCTATTTTGGTAAAGTGCTGCTTGTGTGGGTGTTTGTAACCACGTGCGAGGCGCGTAGAGCCTCCACCTCCGCAAATGTGGCCCCTCGATTTGCGAGGGTCTACATTTGACGCCTGCAATGAGCCTTTGGCTTATTGCAGCCGACTAATGTGGTAAGTGGGGTTCTTCAGGTCTCATTATTAGGTCCTCTCCTTTTTAACATATTAATTAATGACTTAGAGGTGGGACTGGAAAGTAGTGTCTCCATTCTTTCCCTCCAAAGGGATTTGCATAAATTAGAGAAATGGGAAATTAAATGGCAGATGAGATTTAATACGAATAAATGTAAGGTTATGCATCTGGGAAGGAAAAATAACCATGCAATTTATAAACTTAATGAAACAAATCTAGGGGTATCAGATATTGAAAGGGATTTGGGAGTGCTTATAGACAACCACCTACGTAACAGTTCTCAATGCCAAGCAGCAGCTGCAAAGGCAAATAAAATATTAGCATGTATTAAGAAGGGTATAGAAGCAAGGGAAGCAAATATAATTCTGCCACTATACAAATCCCTAGTACGCCCTAATTTGGAATATGGAGTACAGTTTTGGACACCACTTCATAAAAAGGACATTTTAGAACTGGAAAGAGTACAGAGAAGGACAACAAAATTAATAAGGGGAATGTAGGGGCTAAGTTATGAAGTTATGAAGAAAGGCTAACCAAATTAAACGTATCTTCTCTAGAAAAAAAGGCATCTTAGAGGGGATATGATTATTCAATATAAATACATCCAGTCAGTATAAAGATTTGTCAAGGGAGCTTTTTGTGCCAAGAGGTTTTCAATTGACACGAGGATATCCTTCTCTACCAAGGGAGGTGGTGACAGCGGATTCACTAAATAACTTTAAAAAGGGATTGGATATATTTTTAAATAAGGAGGGTATTCAGGGATATCAAGGATATTAGACAGGAAGAATTGATCCAGGGAGAAATTCCGATCGCCAGTATCTGAGGTCAGAAAGGAATTATTTTTTTCCCCGTTTAAGATGATTGGCTAAGTTTCACTTTTTTTTTTTTTTTCTGTTTTCCTACCGCTTGATCAATTAACAACTAATCCGCATATTGCAGATCAGAGGAGATCTTAAAAAGTTGAACTTGATGGTCTAAAAGTAATTTTTGAACCTCAATTACTATGTAACTATGTAACTATATATTATTCTTCACTATCTACCATTGTCTCTTTGTGTGATAGGGTTAGATAAATCACTCTTGTAATTAGTAATGTGTTTTCCTAAAATAAAAAGATAGAAGGTGAAAAGATGAAATTAATTCTAAACATCAATCATATAAATTATCCCAAATAAACTAGGGGGTATGTCTGAATCTTTTATGTAGAATATTATATTCAGAGACTAATTATCTCACTTTTTAAGTCTTTAATTTTTTTTTTTATATTTAACTACTAGAATTAACAATTAGCCATGTATCAAATACATTTCTGAGACAAGCTGAGTTATCCTATACCCAAAACATTGGTGAAATAAAGGATCTGGTAAACCATTCAAGATCTTCCATGCATGTTGTTATATAATCATCATAATAAGATGTGATAGTATTGTGATAAGAATTCAAATATTTCACACAATCTATACAGTTCCATTATATTGAATAAAGAGATCCACAGCTTTTGATAAAATAAATGGTCTGATAAGTAATTGTTTTTCCTTCCATGTGTTTCAATGTATTCTTCACTTGATAGGCTGAGATGTTAAGTCAAGCACATATCAGTCATCCTGCCTTTTCCTTCCTTTTTTCCTTGTTACCTTCCTTACACTCATTCCTTTTCCTTATCCCTGCCAATATATATCAAAGGCTATAGTGGGCTGCTTGGTCCCATGTGACCCCTAATGGTCCTGGATTTCAATATTTCTTTAAGTGAACGCAAGTGGATCAATGAGAAGGAATGAAAGGGTAGCTTGTATGTGTTAAAGCAGAGAGAACCACAATACTCAAGCAGAGAGATGCAGAAATCCTGTATTGTTGGTGGTCCTTGTAGGACTGATTCACCCACCATTGGTCTAAAGTGTTGATATTAGGCCTGCTTAAAATCCCAGTAAAGAAACTAAGCTTATTATATATATTTTTTTCATATGATACACTTTACATTGTTCCTGCTAAAGTGTTTAATGAGTACAATATTTAAATGATCTACCTATAACAAAAGATGCTGCAAGTGAAATGCAAATATATGCTATCATAAATCACTATCTGTTTACTAAGCTCTATAAGATGCATTCATAATCCAACTCACTTACATATCCCTTTAACATCAAATTAATATCAGAGCTATTGTAAACATGTCATTATGTGCATGCATAATGAAAAATCTATTTTTTTTCCAGCTAAGGATATAAAGTGTTATATCAATACTAGCGACTTGTCCCTCAAAAATGAAGGCAATACAATTTTAAGGCTGGGAAAGCTGTTTACCACACAATGTGAGTCTCTGACACTCTTAACCTTTTTGTTAACTTCAAAGAGGTACAAAAATTATAATAAATGTTTTTATTTTTTTAACCTTCTACTTGTATTTCAGCAACAGGTAAACCATAATTTTTTAACAATATTAACTATCTTAATTCTCATCTATGCAAGAATAATATAACAATGTCTGAAGTTTTGATTAATATATATGGTAAACCGTTACATAATACTTTGTAACATGCAACTTACCGTATATTTGAGACCGTGGTGAACCAATTTTTTTTTCAATACTAAAATTTTGAGAGGTATGCATGAGTAAAATAAGAATAGGTCAACTTTCTATGAATAAGTATTTGAAACCATTACATAATGCTTTGTAACATGCAACTTTTAGTTCAAGTACTGGTAAACCACATAGGTATTGAATCCAGAGGAAGGCAAACAGTAAAAAAAAAACATTGATACAATTGGTACAATTGTACCAAAGGGGGGGAAATGAATTTCCCCCTGACCCAATTAACTGGCAATCTTATTACTCCCCGGATCAATTCTCTGTATTTAATTATACATTTACATTTTTTAACAAATGGTGATCCTTCTACTAGCATAAATCCTTAATTATATACAATGAAACAACTTTGTACACCTTTTAAAATACAATGTTAACATCTGAAACAGTAACTTAAAATACTAACATTTAACCTGGAATTGTATGAAAATGCCACATAACTGTTTTGTGGGGCCAATCATGGGAAAGGGTAACTTCTAACCCATTCCAATATGTTACTTTGTCTTTGCAGTTTTCACTTTTTGTTGTTATTCTTGTAGTTCTTGAAAATGTCACATAGAGTTTCCTATGTGAAATAGTGGTCCTCTAAAAAGAGACCGCCAGACATAAAAGTTAGTCCGCAGTGTATAACCACTGTTCTCTATGTTTTTACAGTACATATATTATAATAAATTATTCTAAATGTTTGTTTTTTTAAATACAAAATATGCTGAACACACGGGCTGTTAATTTAGCTAAATTAATATACATTCAATAAGAATATTATACATCCATCACAATGATGCAATTTATTTTTTAAATAATCATACATCATGTATGCTTATAAATGAGATAACACAACTGAATCGTGCATCACATCACCTGAATTGCAAGTTTCAAAAACAGAATAGCATGACAGGTAAAACCCCATAAAGCTAGCGTTTCATTAGAAAATAAGGAATTGTAATGGGTCCCTAGAGGTATCCACAATACTAAGGTGAAGGATGTGTGTCAGAGGCATTTACACTTCTGCATGAACAGGGATTTATTTACCTTGTAAATGCCTGCTTTTGAGCATGTGCTAAGGATTGTGTCAAATGCTAAGTGTTTGACCCATGCTTCAATGATATAACAAACCCCCTTCCCTCTCCCTTCTCTTCCCTCTCCCTTCTCTTCCTTACTCCTATCTCCACTGCTCAGTAGTTAAGTATACACCTCAGGCTCTAAGCAAGCAGGGAGAGCTATATACAGAAATATTGGACCTTCTATGCAGAAGACGAGTCTTCTGAAATTAACATTTTCTCTTAATATGACATTATGCTCATCTGATTGGATGTGGGGAACAGCAGATCTGCTGAAGTCTAAAATATTAAACTTCTTATGTAAGCTTTGTTGTTTTATTTAGATACTACTTTTTTTGGTGAATCAGTAACTAAACAAACAAATTAAGCCTTTTAGCTCCTGTTAATTGCACTTAAAAAAAAATCAGTTATATAGTCATTGTGCAAAATAAGGGCCTCATTCAAATGTGACTTGGCCAATTGAATAGGGCTCTATTTAAGCACATAGCATATTTTTTTACGGATGTTTTTAGTAAGTGAACTTCTATCAAAAAGCAAGGTCTTCACAAACTAAAAACTTCTGTACAAAAAATATGCTCTGTGCTTATATAGAGCCCTATTCAATTGGCCAAATCACATTTGAATGAGGCCCAAAGGATATTAAAAGTGAAATAATTTAGCTACTGCTGCAGGTCAGGTTCAACTTGGTGCCATGTTTGAGTTTTATTTAATAAAAATGATGAATAAGTTTCTTTTTAGTAAAATGATAGCTCAATGAAGTTGTAGACACTGGATGGCATTTTCTAAAAAACTGTTTTCATTGAGTGGTTACAGCTCGTATTATGAGGAAGATAAGTGATAAGATTATCCTCTACTGAGACTTGACTGTCTTTTCTGTGTCAAGTATTGAAATGGATCAAGTCTTAAGCTTCCAAGCTACTCTCAAAAGAACCACAGATGTCTATAACATATGAGATAAAGCAGACTTTTCTAAAGTGAAACAGCCAAGAAAGAAATTATATAGGAACAAATAGTATTATATATGTGTATAATTCAGAACTGGTTTTATTTGTAAGTAAATAGGCATTTCTGAGTCTCCTTTACATATCCAAGTTGGTGCCGTTGATATTATTTAATAAAACCAATGCCACATGGTCTAATTCTACAAACCATATGCAAATACACTGGGCTAACAGCAAAGTCTGCCTAATGTTTCAAGGTATATAGAAGCTTCATGGATTATGAATGCATCTGATAGAGGAGAATCAATGGTGTATGCAAACATTTTTTGCATTAAAAAAAAAACAAAATAAACAATACATTTACCCTGACATTTGCAAATTTCTTCAGTTTTCTAATAGTCGATTTTGAGAAGAAATGCCCCTAAAAACCCAGGCTAAGATAAAAAAAAAATCATAATTTTTCAATAAAATAAATCTGTACGTGTATAGAATGACTCAACGTAATGTGTGTCTGATATACCTTTAAAGCCTGCTGTACAATGAAAACATATTTGTTTAAAAATCTTTGAGTTTGACTAAGAGCATAATTAGACAGGGAAAAATACATATATTTTAAATGTGGATGCCTCTTCTGTTCCCTGGCATTTATATTTCTGGAGTAACATGATATGTGGGCAAAGGTGTGAAACATGTGTGCTTGTATTTAAGCATAATTTACCAGAAATGACACTCTCTATCTCTAAATCTAGCTTTATCTAAGGGGATAAATATTATTTAAGTGTCCTGGATGATGAATGCATCTTATAGAGGATAATCAGTAGTGCAGGCAAAAAAGCATTTACAAACTCACCCTGATGTTTGCTAATTCCCTTCAGTTTGCAAACTGCAGCTTTTGTTAGTTGACACCCCTTAAAATCCCTGCTAAGATCAGCATTACATTCATAATTACTTTAGGCCAATCAGGAGAAAGCAGCGGTTAGTTGATACACTTGAATCATACTCTGGGGTTCCTGTGTTGCAAAGCAGCCTGGGATATGTAGTCTCTTTCTCTCTACCCTTGTGGTCTGATTCAGCTATGAGCTCAGACTCCACCCAACCACGTGATTCCATCCTGCAGCAGTTTCTTCCTATGGTATCTACCAGAAAGGTCAAACTCTATATTTGGCAGCCTTTCCTGTGTGTACTTGGTACTATGTAAGCTCCCAGTGAGTGTACAAAGCTGGATTTATATATAACACATAACACATATTTTTCTGATAATCCCTGCCTGTTTATGAGCAAACAAAGCAAGAAAACTTATAGATACCTCTAACTAACTTTCATAGATAAGCAGTAAAAAAACATGCCTGGTTAATTCAGCATAATCATACGATGTTAAAGCTTTTGTTTAGGGGTATTTTTTAGGCATGGCCTAGGGCAGCACATTTTCAGAGGGGAGGAAGGCTGCCTGAAGGTGCAGTGCAGTACATTTAAATATGTTTGTATATGAACACAAATGTCTATGCACAGTCATATATCTGACTGCAAGTGCACTTGACAGTTTCTGACATACCTATATATACATAAACACACATACATTTATGATTTGCTATAGAAAGGGGAAAGGAGGAGCTGCAAGTGGGGTGAGGGGGCAGACAAATCTGGATTGCCTAGGGCAGCATAAAATCTAAATATGCCCATGTTTTCATTGTTATTTTTTTATGAATGCAACCTGATCTTTTTTGTCAAAACTTACACTGAAAATTGCTCCCACCATCCCACCTTTAGGCTGGAGGTTTTGTTACATTAGTTAACCTGCTGCAAAGTTTTAACTGACTCATTACTGCACCTGTTGGAAATATAAAGTATGGAAAAGAGCCACAGTTTGGAACAGGCGGAGGGAGTTCCAGTTAAAGTTCACTGGAGAATCTGCTATTTTCAATGAACGTTTTCTCATAAAATAACATTTTTAATAACAATAAATAAAAAAAAATATATATACTGATCTTGACTTCTGGACCATTACCGTGGCCCATTAATAAGTAATGACATGAAACAGCTTGAATTTATAATAATGTCACATGTAAAATGCCACATTCTGGCATCTAGATTTCCATTATATGAGCCCCTTTATGTGTGGTTATCTCTATTTCCATTTCAAAAGACCATATGCATTTAAACTGCTATTTGTATTGTGTCTGTCAGCTTCTAGCTGCCGCCAAACTAAAGAATTGCTCTAAGAACCTTATCGTCTTCTGGATCACAAATGTTTTTCACAAGCAAAAATCCTGTAGTTCCCTCAGCTGTTAGAAAATTAAGTATGACTTTTTCTCCAGTTTGTATTTTATACTGTCTAGATTCTAGAATATGAAGCATTGTTCTGTTTCTATATATTATTTCACTAACTCACAAAGTAAATAAAGTCAGTGAACATGTTAGCCTGGCTGCAATATATCACAGTAGATGGCAGCAAAAGCAACAATAAGGAACACCGGCAATGTTTCTTTCTCTACAACCAGTTAAGGAACATATTTATAAATAGAAGAACTATTGCATACATTGAACTAAAGTATTTGGAAATACTTGATAACTTACTTTTCAGTTGTTGTGCACTATTTCATGGTTCCTTGCTTTATCCTGCAAAGCAAACACTCCTATCTCTTCATCATCACATGATTTGTTCAGCCATTAACAAGTCAGACATGTTCCAAATCAAGAGAAAGACAGTGACATCCTGTGTAACCATGTTTGGGAATGTCTTCTGTGAATGCTATGATTGGCTGACAAGCAGACCATATGATACGAACCAAATGTAAGGAACTCAAGGGGGAGGAGAAACATGGCAAACTATGACAAGGACAACCACAAAAGTAAGTTATCATTGTTATCAGTGTTTTTTAATAATGCGATAATCCTTCCATTTTAAATACTCTCTTTAGGTTAATGGAAAGGAAAAAAAAATACAGCAGTGATATTTAACAGTGACTTGTGCAGGTTTCTAAGACCATACCTGCCAGATCAGAGGGTCAAAGAATAATGATGAGAGCCTAACACTTTAAGCGTATTACTAACATACGTCACAGTTGTAGATATATTATTTTATAAGCTCATGCTGCGAATATCGGAAACTTATGAGAGCATAAAACTTGTGCTTGAAAGAATCAAATATGAAGAATACAAATGGAATATCTGTGGTGACTTGAAAGTCGCTCTTTTGCTTGGACTACAACTTGGTCACACAAAGTACAGCTGTTTTCTTTGTGAGTGGGACAGCAGAGACTGAAGAAATCATTACACTGAGAACCAATGGCACTAACTCCAGGACAGAAGAATGTTGTCATTACACCACTCATTAATCCAGAAACGGTGTATCTACCTCCACTCCATATAAAACTTGGTCTTATGAAGAACTTTGTCAAAGCCATGGATCTAAGTGGACCTGGATTTACATATTTAAGAATAACATTCTGAAGGATCAGTGATGTAAAGATCAAAGAGGGGATCTTTGTAGGACCTCAAATAAGAAGACTGATTAAAGATGAGAACTTTGATAGTCAGTTGAACCAGGCTGACAACGCTGAAATATTTCAGGAGTGTTTGCCAGAACTTCTTAGGGAATCATAAGGCAAAGAAATAGTTGATGATCTTTTGCAATCTTACAAGACCATGGAATGTAAAATGTCTTGGAAAATCAATTTCTTGGATTCACACCTGGATTCCTTCCCATCACATCTTGGGGAAGTCAACAATAAACATGGTGAATAATTCCACCAAGACATTTCCACAATGGAAAAGTGGTACCAGGGGAAGTGGAGTCCAGCAATGCTTACTGATTACTGTTGGACCCTTAAGAGGGATGTTCCTGAGACAAAATATAGGAGAAAATCCTATTCTTCTACCTTTTAGGAGAGTTAGTCCGTTACTATGTACATATTGTAAATATATGTAATACTATAAACTTAAAAGTACTGTCTCTCAAAATATTTATGTGATTCTAAACATATATTTGTATTCAGTACAAAAAATACTATAAGGTTCACCCATTTTGATTTCTGAAACAAAGAAAGTTCAATTTTGTTGACCAGTGTTATTGATTAACTTATCTGCAGTTAAAATGTACACTATTCATATAAGTGGAAAATTAAATGAAAATTAGTGTGTAACATGTGGTATCACCCCATCAAAATGTTTGATCTCCCACTGTAGTCTCCATGAGCATGGGAAGTTAATCAGCTGATGCCCAAATCAAAACATTTGACAACATCATGAAAAGTTTGTGATACAGGGACAGTAATATGTTCTCTTAATTTCTTGTACATTATCATGTATTACAACTAGAAAGTTTAAAATGTGTTGCAATATAGTAAATACATTTAAACAAAAACTCCAGTGTACAATTTTTATATATAATAGCCATACAATACACTTGGATCTTATCTGAACTTGCTTCCATTCTCCTACTGTAAAGTCTAAGCTTCCTCTGCCCTCTCTATCAATAACTTCCATTAAGCATCACAAATGGTCATTCTTTAGATACTTCTAATAGAGGTATGAGAACCAACAAAAAGCCTATCCAGACTGTGCCACTGGTCTTTATACACTATCTGACCTCCTCCTATTTCAAGCATTACCATTAACTGAAGCTGACAAAGAGATGTATTCTGGTCTATGGACAGACTCAGCCAAGACATCTCTCAAACCTCTATTTTCTATTATTACCTGGAATTCTTTTCTGATCTTTTATGTTTACTACAGATGTGTCTCATCTATACAGAGCAAAAGTACACCTATTATTGATTTTACTTTTTTTCAGAGGTAGAATAAAATCATGCCTCCTGTACACATTTGTCTGGCCCTAATGTCATTTATATAGTTTCTTTTTAATTGATACAGTTTTCTCTTAATTTTAATAATATAAGAATAAATATATATAAGCACAAATCATATAAAGCCACCAGAAAGACATCATAATTGTAGAACTTATTGCAGAAATGCATAAAAAAGTCTATTTCTTTGAGATTGTATATTACGAATACTAAAAACTAATGCGTCAAAAAAGAAAATCGAATGTAAACTTCCAGCAATGGGAGTGTTAGCTGTTATATATGGCAAATATTGTGTTTTTATCTCCTAACACTGAAATGTCTGTCTTAAAAATAAAGAAAATATATAATAATAACTATAATTACCGGTAATCATATATTCCAAACTGTACATAATAAAATGATATTACAAAAGAGTTTTGTGACTATATAAAGTAGGCATGTCTAAAGTTAGTTCAGAAAAGAGTTAATATGGCTTTGATAAATCATTGAGCCAGGATTTTAACTTATGACAATGTAGCCTGGATCCAGCCCCCATGGACTAACACTAGCCAAGCCTGATTCCAAGGTTCCTAGGCAAGTAACTATATAACGTCCTGAACTTTAAGGTAATATTATAATATCTTTAATAATGTACATTTGCTTACATTTTCCCTTGTAATACACAATAACCAGACCCATATTAGATTGTACAATTTATCATAATTGAATATCACATATATAGTTGTGAGCATACAAGCCGTTGTGAGCATACGAGCCGTTGCCCGCGGCCCTCGCAAAGCCGAGGGGGCTCCTTGCCAGCAACTGCAACCCTCACAAACTTTACGTCGTAATGCAAACAACATACGAGACACGTTTGCACCCACTACGACCTCGCAGAAATCGTCCGCAACCCGCGGCCATGAAAAATTTAAAACACAATAAATACACACACCACATACATAAAAAAACTTACCTACAGCAAGAGGGAGCATCCAGGACCTCAAAAAATGAAGCTACACCTTAATTTAACTCAAGATAAAAGAGTTTAGACACTAAAAAATTCTCTAAGCGAGAGAAAAAATTGGCCGCCGAACAAAACGAAAACGAGGCTACAGCACTCTAAACACGCAAAACACCACAAAAAACTCGCAAAACACCACAAAACACCTACGGATATTCCGCTACAGACGCATAACACACATTAGCCGCCATTTTAGAACAATGCGGAAGTACACAGCTACGCTAACGGTTTGGTCTCGCGCACGCACACTATTACACTGCACACATTCATCACGCTTACACAGCAGCTCCACACCACTAATGCTCCAGCAACATCAAAACAGATTGTCAGCTCTTCAACAGAATGCTTCAAAATAGGTAAAGTATATTAATTTATTAATGTATTATTTATTTCATTATTATACACCAAACAGCATTAGCTCACTTACAATTTCATTGCCGTCATTTTTTGACGGGCAATTCGCTAGTAATGTTATATTTTACAGTTAATGGTAAGATCTATATAGTTCATTTTGAGATATGATATAGATTTAGGAACTGCGAGCCTCACAAAAGAAGGCGATCGGTCAACCGTAAGCCTGCAGGACTTAGGCTGCAATGAGCGCCAAAGGCGCTCATTGCAGGGGTCGCGATGAAGGGCTTGCTCATCGCAAGGCCCCTAGGATGCAGCACTCTATCTCTCCTCGCCACTTTCTCTCTCCTCCAGCCCACAGCCTGCCGCATCTCCTCCAGCCTGAGTGCCGTAGGTGCTCATTGCAGGGCTCGCCTGCCTCACTGATACTGTCCTCCCTCCTTCCCCCCTTATCCTCCTCCTTCTTCCCTTATCATCCTCCTCCTTCCCCCATAATCTCTTCCTCACTTCCCCCATCTCCAACCCTATCCCCCTTTCTGCTTACTTCTTACTGTGATGCAGGAGCTGCTGATGCTCATCTCTCCCCTGCAGCATGTCTTCCGGCTGCGTCTGGGCCAGCATATGCTAATGACGTGACGCGCATTTGACCTTAGCCTTGTGAAAGTAAAAGATCAAAGGCTTGGAGGGCATTAACTTGTGATTTTACAAATCACTATGAATCGCAGCTCAGAGCGCGTAACTTGATTCAAGCCTGCAAATGGAAGCCAATTGAATAGCAACATTAAGTTACAGGCTCCATTTACGAGCCCGGATCTCCCGAAGCTTCAATTTAATGAGGCTCATTGTATGCATGGGCTACAGGGGCCAGACCTTTGCAGCAACTGTTTGGAAGCTTTCAGTCAGTAAAAATAAAGCTTTTAAGCACTTGCTAATAAAATTATGTTTAATATAAAAATAAACACTTATATTATTTAGTTTATTTTAGTATTAAAAACAGGAAACCATCCATAGCCCTTTAAATTACACTGTTTATATCAATATTTCTTGATATTTAACGCAATAATATGAGCTGGGTAATTCATGGTTTTCTTTTACATTACAGAATCGTTTTTGAGTAAGAGAATAATTGTCAACTGAAATGACATTACCTGTCAGATACAGATTCCTTTGGAACAAAGAAGTCCTCCCCAGAGAGATAAGCTGCGGCTGTTCCTCCACCAAAATATTTTTTCCTTAGAAGAGGTGCGATCCGGTTAGATACAAGCAAAGCGCCTAAGCCAGTTGGAAATCCAAAGATTTTATAAAATGAAATAGTCATAAAATCCGGCTGATTGATGGATAAGTCTAATGGGGAAGTACTGACATATGAAGCTGCATCCAGTAACACAAACCATTTTCCTGGGGTTTTAGTGGGATGCATTTTTCCAGATTTGATCTTTTCTATCCAAGAAAGGGGATACTTAATTCCTGAATAATTACTTAGTGCTGGGAAACAGAAGAGATGGGATGCTCTGTCACTTTGATACTCAGAAGCTGGTACTTGGCACTCTGATAATACAAGGTCCTCTGGTCTAACTGGACCACTTGCCACATTGATGGTTAAAGCTATTTGTCTTATACCAACCACCGAGGTGTGATTATCAGTCAAGTAGCAAAACTGACTGCCAGTGTTGTCTGCCCTGCCAGCTGTCCAAGGAAAGGACTCCGCTGCCAATTTAAGAGCGGCTGTACTTCCAGATGTAAAGATGACTGTGTAATCTTCAGAAGTCGTGTTAAAATGTTGCAAAATCCTGTAAATGAAGAGCAGACATTAATTAATTAACAATGTGGCTTTGATATAATTGATATACAATATTAACAGCTAATAATGAAAATGAATTTATGTAAAAAAAATCCAGTTTCATTTTTACATTATACATTACACCGGTTTATAAAATGAATCCCTAAAATGCGGGTGTAACACACACCTAGCGTCAGAAGTAGGGAATAATTACCAGCTTTAATATAAGGCTGAAAGGCTTTCTATATTCGTTCTTTTTCTCACTCATTTGGAGATTACACTCTCTGATTAGTGGATGAATTTGCCGAATGACCACATGATGGCGATGGATTTCACTAGCACAGTTTAATCCAGAGAATTAGCAAAAGACCATATATGGTATTCTTGAATGCATAGGTGTGTGTAACTTTGAGAACCAGATATGTCTAGTTTTACATGTGGCCAAAGGAATCCTTTGTGTGGACAGCTGACCAGTGAGGGGACTTTGTGAAGGACATGTGACCTAACTGACCAGTAAGAAGTAAATAACATGAGTATGGGGGTGGGATTAATATTATTTAAGTAACATACCAAGCAGTTTCGTTCTCTTCTTTTTGCAATCTACAGCTCTCTACACTATGAAGGCCTGGTAAAGTATCATACTCTCATACACACACATGGACATAATTGGTAACTTTAGAATGCCTTACTGCTAAGTTAAGAGATTTTGTTTCCATAGTATTATCATGTATTAGTAATACATTTGTATTAATTATAGTGTTCTAATAAATGCACATTTTGGTAACCATAAATCTGTAACGCCTCTTGAATATATAATTATTAATTTGTTTTTCCGTAGAAGACAGGAATCTCATAGGATGAGATTAGAATAATGATTACAATCATAATTAATATGATTATGAATAATAATATTGTAATTAATTAATTTAACCATTTTAATAACAGCTGGTAACTTTAATTTTTGAAGGCAAAAATCACCTATGGCCATATCTACAAACAGGTGAAGTGCTGAAGGCCTCTTGAACATGGCAAAATGTAATACATATGACCCACTGGATAATACAGTATTAACGCCTTGATTCCCAGGATCAATATAACACGGAAATAAAACGTAAACAAATATTTATTTGTTTTGCAGATTTGCGAGCTTGAAACTGTTGTGCAATTAATTCTAATGCCTTTCATTGCTTTCCCAGTATTTTTAAGTACAGTTATTTGCTTTTGCAGTGTTACGAACAGCTGTTTAACCTACAGTCCTATCTAGTTACGTTTTTGACAATTGCAGGGATTTTGAGGCTGTAACTCGCAATTGGAATGCGAGTAGCTAAAAGTAGCCAATTAAATATCAGTAATATTTACGAGCTCCATTACAGGATCATGTAATTGCGATTTGGATAATTAACTTGGGGCCATTTTGGCTGCGGGTTAAATTGTTTGTAAATATCTAGATGTATTAAATTGACTCAAGCCTGCAATTACTGTCTCACAGCCTCGACATGCAACCCATGCCTCTGTTTGTAAGCTTTCAGGAGGCGTAATCATATGATCTGACAACATTTAAGCAAGCCCTTAAGTTACATTTTAGGAAGAGCCAATAGTAAATGAGACCGTCATCATGACATCAGCAAAAGATGGAGTTTAAACTACAGTTAATTTGTGTTAAGAAGTATGATTTGCGATTGGACTTGCAATCCAGAAATGTAGAAATCAATAAAAATCAATAAAGCAACTGTTATGGTTCAATGATATGTATTAACCCATTGAATCTTGGTATTGATAAAACACGGAAATAAAAATTAAAGGAAATAATTTTTTATTGCAGATTTGCGAGCTTGAGACCGTTGTGCAATTAATTATAATGCCTTTCATTGTTCTCCCTGTATTTTTAAGTACAGTAGTGTGTTTACTTGCTTTTGTAGTGTTACGAACAGGTGTTTAACCCTCTTGAGAGTCCTATCTAGTATATAGATTTTGCCTCTAGCACTGGTAACATTTGCGAGCTTGAAAAATCAATGGAGGAGATAGGACAGAGTTAAATTTTTGACAACTCGCAGTGCTTTTGAATCTGTAACTCGCAACAATGCGAGTAGCAAAATGTATCCAATTAAAGAACAGTAAAATGTATGGGCTGCTTTAAATAATTTCGATTTGGCCAATTGAAAAGGCCCATAGTCAGTAGGTGAAAGAGGCACAGAATTCCATCATCCATGTAAAAAATCTAACATTACTAGGATGTGCTTTAAAAAAATAGATCTACAGCAGTGAGAAGCAATTTATTTAAATGGAAGAGCCACATATGTGGCCCCTGGTTCCTTAATGGGGCAGCACAACTCAGTTTATCCCTTTTCATTTTGTGCACTGCAAAATGGTAAAAAAAAGAACTAGAAATGGATTAATTGGTAATAGAGATAAGAAGTGTTCAGGTATACAAGAGAAAGATTTATTATTTATGGAGCGATTACATGGACTGAAAAGGAAACAATCTAGCACTGCAGAGACCAGGCTCGGGGCCACATGGAAAGCGTTCCTATCCCATCCAGACTGCCTGTTATCAATCACTGACCTACTGTGTAGAAAACATAGTTTTAGTACTAGAATAAGGACTCCTCTACCTCCTTCTATAAGACATAATACACAATTGTTGCAAAAGTTACCCTGACATCTTTACAGATAATAAGAACTATAACTAAAGGCAAAAATACTGATAAATGGCTCAATACACTCAATCATTATAAAACTATTTCCGTCAGAGGTGAAGTCAACACCTCTTCCTGTAGCCCTTAGAAGTCAATGACATCTTATTTACCAAGGGCCTCATTCAATTGCGATTTGGCCAATTGAATAGGGCTCTATATAAGCACATAGCATATTTATTTTACAGAAGTTTTTAGTTAGTAAAGACCTTGTTTTTGGATAGAAGTTTACTAACTAAAAACTTCTGTAAAAAAATATGCTGTGTGCTTATATAGAGCCCTATTCAATTGGCCAAATCGCAATTGAATGAGGCCCCAAGTGCCTAGAGTTCATGACAGCCAGTCAGTAACAAGATACATTATTTACAGATAAAATATTGAAACACAGGGTACTTTGGTGACCTACTTGGTCTTACTATAGAGCAATTGCGTACTTTTTCTTTTTGGCTCATAATCCTTATTACCCTTTGACTGTAAAATTAAAAATGAGTGTGTTTTAATGGGTAATTTCAAATCTGACACTCTAGTAAACGGATCTGCTAAAAGAGTTATAGATAAACTCATCAAAGCTGTATTTCAACATGTAAAATAACTAGTTAGCTAGTTATGTTTATGCTTTTCTATGGAAATTCAGTCAGAGGTTAAATTTTTTCAAGTAGGAAAAATATTTTGTCCTATGAAACTAGAAAAAAATGTTGGATTCTAATTCTGCTCTTTTGTTAAATCTATCCCACAGATGCACATATTGTTCAGGGAAGACTAAACTTGTGTATATTCAATTAAGTAAGACATGTTAATTTAAGTTTTCTTCTCGTGTTCATTGTTTAGTACGTGTTTTCTCCACGGTGTATCTTTCAGGTTGCATGTGGCATATGAATAAGCTGTGGCGTACAAATTCTGCATTTCTCATCAGAGAAAATGTCATGCTAGATAATTCCAGCAGGAATTCACCAAATGTGGAAGTCTGTGATAAAAAGCTTTTATTGTCTGAAAATAAACATACTGACTGACAAAACCAACTTGTATGATAGCTCTGCCTTTCTTAGCTAAGACTGGTTTAAAATAAATATTACAGTATTTCCAGAGCAGCATACAATGCTAAGAATCTTAACATCAAAGAAATTCTAATTATTTGGAGGCGCTTTCAGAAAGTTCAAAAGCAAGATGAAGTACTGGAACGAGTTTTGGATTTAATCACCCAGATACACAGTGTAAAGCTAAAATACTGATTCAAAAACTAAAGTACACTGTTAGATGTATATATTGTATTTAGGATATCACAACAATAAAGAGAAATAATACATAATCTGATTACTGATATCCACTGTTTTGCTATTGTATTTTATTAAAAGATCACCCCTTTAAGCCTTTTGAGGCATAGATGCAAAGAGACAAGAATTCCTATATTTTTTTCATATTTTAGATTTCATGTGTTTTAAATGAGATTCTTTTTTTTGCATTATATTTTATTGTGAATGAAAAAAACATGAAATAAAACCTGTTTAAACTTATTTCAAACTGGCACAATTTATTTCAAGCTAGCGTACAGTAGTATGCAGTTTTACTAGTTGATGAGCATATCTCATACAGCTAATGTACCTCTAACTCAATGTCAGGGACAAGCCATACATGGCAGTTATACAATGACAGCAGTTTCTTCAGTACCTTGACCAAGCATGTTATCTATTATCTATCTATCTATCTATCTATCTATCTATCTATCTTCAGTAAAAAAAAAATAGAACATTCATCCAGGTGGATAATGCAGATGTGCTACTCATGGTTCAGACAAGTAGGAAGAACCCATCATAGCTAATGTGTATCTGCTCCTGTCTACCATGAGACAGTGAGGACCACTGCTGCCAGTATCAACCTATGGAGCCTCTGTCACACAGCATTCTGTGGAAAAATGCTGCATTGCTTCAGCGTTGAGGGCCAGAGGCTCACACTATCACTAGCAAACAGATAGATTTCTTGGTTATCATTAACCTAAATCTTATGTAAACGTGAGCCGTATGCAAACTTTAGTACATATGTCTATATTCTGTTTTTCTGGCTCTAAACTGATATTGTATCTTCTCCGTGCACCAGTACTCATTGCTTACTACCGTCATAAACCTTTTCTAACTTCCCAAAGCCCCACATATTTGCACCATGATTCCAAACCCTGTCCTCAAGGCCCACCAGGAAGACCATGTATTAGGTTTAACATCAAATAAACACAGATTACTGCAATTGGTATTCATCAGGCCTTAGAGCGTCTAATTACCTTACCTATATTCACATAGTGCTAAACCTAAATCATGGGTTGCCTGGTAGCACTTGATAAGACACAACTTTAGCAATTTTCATAACTTCACACCTTTCCCCCCATTCAACCACTTAATTGAAAAACACAAGAAACACACGTATTATTTACCCAGTGCCGGATTAAGACCTTCAGAGGCCCTAAGCACTTAAAAGACTTGGTGCCTATATATATATATATATATATATATATATATATATATATATATATATATATATATATATGTTCAAAATATAAACAATAATAAACAATGTATAAGATTTTTGTGGTGCCCCCTTCCCTTAATGCCCTAAGCACATGCATAATTTGAATAATGGTTAATCCAGCCCTGATTTTACCACAAAACATGTGAAGCATACCATTTATAGATGTATTGTTTGGCTCCTACTACTTAAAGGACCACTGTGGTTAAATATGTTCTATATGGCCCTTTTTTAACTAAACATACTAACGGGCAAATGTTACTAGAAAGAAAAAAAAACATTAAATGCAACTGTTATATGCAAATATTGTTTGCTCAGGCTTTCATTTTGTTTTCTTGCATGTGGTTGTCTGTTACTTTCTCATGTGGGTGTAAACTAACGAGCTTCCAATTACTGCCACTTTCTCACTGTATAGACACAAACTTCCTGTGTATTCTAAGTCTCCTCCCACCTCATGAAGTTGTTCTTCTGAAAGCAAAATGGTAGATTGCACAGCAGCATAAGTGCATATAAAAAGTAATAAATTAGAGGCTGTATTTTTTTTACATTCTAAAAATATGTTGCAAATTTTAAGTGAAGTGCTTAATAACAGTAAATGTTAATTTAACATATGTAATATTACATATCATTGCACTGTCAGTTTATGTTGTGGCTGAATTCTACTCTAAAACGTCTGGAATGGAAAGCATCTAAAATAAGATGGATACTAGTTTCTGCAGATTGCACATATCCATTATTAAACTGGCTCCTATTTATTTGCATTTGTGCATGAAGCAAATCTATACAAAATGCATTATTATGGTATTTATAATAAGAACACATAGAGGCAATAGATCTGACATAACCGACAGCAGCAAATCAGATTCATCACAAAGTACCCTTTACAATATAAAAATCTTCTTGAATATGAAAAATTATATTTTAATTTGAATGAATTACTTTTTGAATCATATCCAAATTATGCAACTCTTCATTCCATCTTGAGCACAAATACAGCCAAAAAACAGATTGCTTCATCTAAGATTTTCTAAAAGTTACTTATGAGAGGTAGTATTGAATAATAAAGGTTGGTTGTGTGCAGCACTGCAATGTAGACATATTAATAATTTAACACAGACTACTTCATTTAAACACTGTGGCATCTGGTTGTCCTTCTAATATAATGCAAGAATTATTTTGACTTTTACAATGTAATGAAAAGAAAGAAACCAGAGTAGCAGCTGGCAATGTTAAGCAAATCAATTAACTGGCGACTTCATGCTGGCATTTCAGTGATCGTCTCAAGGCTAATGACAAAGGTCTAAAATCACATCTTCAGAAATAGATGAATCAATGAAGGAACTTTGAATAATCCTAGCAGAAAAAATGTCCTGATTGATCTCCTGCTATGAGTTATACTGAATTGTTTTGAAGCAAAATAGTTAAATCATGACTTAAAGTTCAAGAACAAAGATACATGTTTGTCAATTATGACAGGTATGCACCAAATTAACAACATTAGCAGCTGTGTAACCCATGGGCATACATTTTTTTTTGGGGAAAACCTGAATTTCGGAAAACACTGTTTATAACTACAGGAATTTTGTGTTTGTTACATGGCTTCCTGAGACCTGGATGATGAGGATGTGTTTGTAGTTATCAGTGGAGGAAGAGATGAGGGAGGAGGGAACATGCAGAAGTCCAGAGCCTATGTTTGAATATTGTAAAGGGTTGTTATTGACACCACATGCCTTCCCCCTCAGTGGCCTAGAATAAGACTGATTGCTTCAGGAAATGCAACTACAGCTCCATAGAAATGAAAATGTCCTCTCTCACACACAACTTTCTTTAATCTATTATAGATGCATCCAGATTCCCACAGGTTTTTTTTTCTAATTAAAAACTGGCTTTATTACTGTTTTACTGTTTAATTATGCTCTTAGTCTCCAACTATATATTTTTTCATTTTGCAGTGGTCCTTTAAAGTACAAATAAAGTTCCCTTTAAGAGTTACTCTAATGTGTAGCTGTTTATAAGAGGTATCCTAAAAGACTGCAAATGATTTTACAAAGTATTAATATATTTTATTGTTAGTGACAGAAGGGTACAATCAACAATAGATGCTTTTTCTACGTAAAATTGAAGACAGCATAAATAAAATTAGACAGCACTTTGCACATAGATGTTGGTACACGTGGAAGTACACGTGAAAGTGAGGTTTCTTGAGACCTTGCAATCTAAGAAATAATATGGAAGCAAAACTTGAATTAAAGGGGATCAGTTTTATGGTGTGATGGGGGAAGAGGTATGGCAACAAAAAGAAAAAACTTAAATTCATTTTGTATGATTTAGTTAAGGAGGTAGCTGGTATGCTTCTCTGGACACTAATCAAGAGTATAATAGAGTGAGATAGAAAACTCCAGATAATGGGTCTGCTCTTGAGAAGGGCTGAAGGCGAGTATGGGAGGAGATTATAATTGGGGAAGAAAGGAGCAAATCACAGTCAAGCAGAGATGGTAGTTTGGAATAAGATGTAGGGAGGTTTGGTACTGTGAGATTTGTATGTGAGGCTTAAGGTTTTGAATACTATCTTTGAGGAAATTGGAAGCCATTGTAGAAACTGGCAGAGGAGAGAAACATATAATGAGCATTGGGTGAGGTGGATGAGTCTGACAGAAGCATTCAAGATAGACTGGAGTGGCAATGTGTTGGTGAGTATAATTGAGAAATAAGTATAAACTAACTATATAATTAAGTTTAAATCCATATTTACACAGCAATACCATATGTGAATTGAATATAGATGAGTTCACATCTCTGATGGAAAGGCAGCTCTAATATGTATGGTATATAGTGAACATCAGTGATATATACTACAGAAGACTATATGAATCTGTTTAATGATGAGCTATAAAGTGGCAACAAATGCAAGCGTGCATCTTTTTAAAGGGCAAATTACATAAAACATTTTTTTGGCATGGATTCAATGCATGTTTTAAACATTACCCCATTGCATGAAAATAGTTTGATAAAGTCCAGCAATCTTACCTTTTCTACTGCAACAAAATAAATGTTTGCAGGCTTGAGCAGGGAGTATTTTAGGAGCCCCCGGGGAAAAGCAATAAGAGAGTGGGCTTTTGACCGGACTGAGTGCTAGGGTAGAGGATAGTGTTAATGGGGAGGTGCTTAAGGGGAGGTTATAATTAGAAGGGTTTTCCTGCCATTGTGCCACTTAGCAGTGTCACAGGGTGAAATTAGTTGACTTCCTCTCACCTTGCTATTAAAGTTACAACATGACATTACCAATTGTGGATTCACTGATCCAACAACTGAAATCCCAAGTAGCACTGAATGACCCTGGATGGCTGCAAACCGTTGTGGCAGCGATGAGGGCTGCAGACAACAGCGCAGCTCCGGAGAGTGGGGAACACAAGTGATCGCATGCTCCCAGGCAATGAGAGAGAAGAGTCCGCCCATCAAGGAGGACCATGCCGCCGGAAAGATTGAGATTAATCCAGACACCTCCAGGAGAAGGAAGCAGAGTGGCACCCCAGGAGAAGATTAGCGGAGACTTAAAGGAGTGCGGCAGAAGGAAATGCAAAAGGAGGACGGCGGGAGGAGGCTGACGGAGGACTCTACATACCTGAGGGTCAGAGATCAATGTCGGTGGTGAGGAGAGGTGGGAGAGGAAGAGCTGCACCAGGAGCTGCGAGCAGGCAGAATACGCTGTTGGAAATGGCTGGTTTGGAAAGAGCAGAGGTATGCGGCGAGGACCATGCCGAAGGATCCAGGCCAACCAGGAAGAAGAGCCGGCGGAGAAGCAGCAGGAGTGACCTCAGTGGAGGGTGAGAGGTCGGTCGCTGCGGTGCTGACAGGCAGGTCTGATGGAAGGGAGCCGGAGGAAGAAAGGCCAAGAAAGGTAACAGAGTCGAGGTCTGGAGCAGGCGCAGGGGAACAGGAGGAAGAGCCACTGGCTGGGGAGAATAACACATTGGAAAGAAGGAGGAAGGGAGGGAAGACAGGGCAATAAGGAGAGGAAACAGGGATACCAGAAGGAGCTAAGAGAAGGATAACAAGCAGAATGAGGAGTGTGGTGGCAACAGTCAGGCTGGCAGCCAGGGAGCAGACAGTAGGCAGCACAGGACAGCAGAGAGCACAGGCTGCAAAGAATGGAAAAAAGAAAGGAGTTAACAGCAGCAGAAGCCATGTGGAGTAGCAGGAGGAGAGGGTATCTGTATATGAAGAAGATGGCAGCAGACAGGCAGCCAGTGATCAAGATGGAGGAGAGTCAGTAGAGACAGTAATGGAGCAAGAGGATGGCCAAGCTTCAGAGGGCTTGTATAGTGGAGAGGAAGAAGGTTAGCGGAGCAGGAAGGCGACAGGAGCGGTAGGGAGGAGAAGTATGTTGCATTGCCCTGTGTCTTCTTATTGCGACCCAGGAGAAAGGCCGGCTGATGGGATGGGTCACAGGCCAAGGAGTGGATGGCACAACTAGATGCGAGGCAGCGGCAGCTGCAGCAGGATGCTTGCTATTCCATAGAAATGGACGCATCAGGGTCCTGCAGGGCAAGATGCAAGAGCAAAGAGATCGGGATTTGTGGGAAAGTGCCAGCAGATCCGGTAAGGAAAGGCAGTCTGCAGTCTTTTCTAGTTACAGATGCAAAGGAGACAGATGGTCCGGCAGGCGTTCATTATTGGTGGACAACAGGAGCAAACAGAAGCCCTCCCCAGGCAGGAGGTCTAGGTCAAGGAGGGGGTCACAGAGCCGCAGGAGGGAGCATGGTGTGCATGAACGTAGAGATAGGAGCAGAGAAAGGTGTGTCCTTCTTTACAGATACCTGCATGGAGAGAGAAGCTACAGGGACCAGGTACTGCCTTCCGGACAGAGACATGGGTAGCTGGTTGAAGATAGTTAACCCACTAAGGCCGGTAGGGGTTACAGCCCTTAAGTCAGGCCAGGAAAGTGCAAGTAAGAAAGGGTTCTGTACTGAGCTTGGTGAAGGTACATGTTCTAGGGGGGCTTCATGTAAGTTTAAGCATGAATGTTCTGAATGTGGTGGAGGGCATCCTCTTTTTCATTGCATCAAAAAAGCAAGAAGTCAGAAAGAAGGAGATCAGTTTGCCAAAGGGGATGAGTCCGGTGCAGCTAAGAAATGTGGAAGGTTGTAAGATTTGATTCCAGCGTTAGATATTGAGCCATTGGGTAAGCCGCCCAATTTAAAGTCTGCAAGGGATAGGCTAGATTTAGGGATAAGCTGATGGGGAAGGGTTCAAAAGGCAGAATGGTGGGTCCCTTTGACTTGGTTCCCATGAGTAATTTGAGGATTTCTCCATTAGCCTTGGTCATTTGATGTATCCTAAGTGGTTATCGGTTAACAATGGTATTGGCAGGGATTTGGTGTCTGTTACGTATTCATCAGTTAAGCAGGCAGTGAGGTTAATTAGGAAGGCTGAGTGAGGTGCTGGTTAGCAAAAGTTGACATTAAATTAGCGTTTAGATTGCTTCCAGTGCATCCAGACTCACACCATCTATTGGAGTGTCATGTGTTGAATCGGATTTTCGTTGACTTATGTTTACCAATGGGTTGTGCAATCTTATGTTCATATTTTGAAAAATTCAGTACTTTTCTTCATTGGGTGATTTGTTATAGGACTGTTGTGCATTATTTAGATGACTTTGTATTTATAGTCCCGTATGACCCTCAGGATTGTGGGAATTTTTTCAGGAGTTTATGGTATTAGCGGGGGAACTTGGTATTCCATTGGCTGATGAGAAGTCTGTTGGCCTTTGACAGTCATTGCAATTTCTGGGTATCCATATTGATTCTGTTTTTTTTTTAATGTAGTTTACCATGGGAAAAGGTGGTGGATTTAAGGCGATCAGTGCAGGAGGTCATGGAGGCCAGGAAATGTAAGTTGAAAGATTTGCAGTCTTTGCTAGGAAAGCTAAACTTTGCTTGTCGCTTTATACCCATGGGGCTACTGCAGGGGTCAACCAGCCCATCATCATATAAGAATATTGAGGGAACACAGGGCTGATTTGCGAGTTTGGGAATTGTTTTTACAAAACGTCAATGGCAAAACGTTGAGGCTAAAGAGTCCAGTGTTTAATGAGGTGTTAGAGTTATTTACTGATGCATCAGGTTCTATAGGTTTTGGGGCATATTTTGGTGGGAATTGGTGTGCGAAGCGTTGGCCGGTTGAATGGCAGAAAGAGAAGGTGTTGAAGAATCTAATGTTTTTAGAGTTGTTTCTGATAGTAGTGTCAGTTATGTTATAGGGGGAGGAGCTGAGGAATCAGCATATAGTCTTTAGGTGTGACAATCTGAGTGTGCTATTTGAAATTTAGTTGTGTATATTTGTATTTTTTCAGGACCCCCTTTACATTTGTGGATTGTGGGACACTCATTCATTTATTGGGCACGAAGGGCAGAAGGGATCAGAGATCATGACCATCAGTTGAGTTTTCTAAAATAAGTGGTGCTTGTGAAGTGGTTCAGCATTAGGGGCATGAAATGGGAGCAAGTGTTATTGACAGTTGCGGGCCTGGCCAGGGAGGCCCCTCCACCAGACATACTAGTATTGCATGCAGGGGGGAATGACCTGGGTTAAATGCCCATGAAAGACCTTATTAGGATAATGAAAAGGGATGTGTCAAGGCTACTGGAACTGTTCCCGGGGGTTCGTATTATTTGGTCTCAAATGACACCTAGATTTCATTGGAGCGGGGCTAAAGATCAAAAAGACTGGATAAGGTTAGGTGTAGAGTCAATAAAATTATGGCCTCTTTTATAAGGAAATTGGGGGGGTTCTCTATTTGGCATAGGGATCTGGAGATTGCTGATAACAAATCTTAATGGGGTGCATCTAAATGCGATTGGGTTGTTTAACTATTCCCTTAAGGTGGGTATCGACCAGGTCATGGCAAGCTTTGGTGGGGCTGAGCCCGTTGGGCTTGCGGGTTTGGGGGGTGCAGCATCACCCTAGGGGGGAGCTCATTAGCTGGTTAGGTTTCTGGTGAGTGTCATTGCCAGAGGTCCATTGGGCACGGGGTTCCTTTGGCCCTCTGGCTGTGTCCTGGTTATACCCATACTGGTGTGGTATGTCATTTATTTGAGGAGTCAAGGGGTTCATGTTGGTGTTCTCGCACCAGTGTCACTCATGCTTAGATCACAGTCTAGACAATGTTAAACATAGGGTGTTGCTTATCCTCCACAACATACAGTATTCCATGACATACATAATGGGCAATGGCTAATACAAAACTGTACAAAAAATATATTATAGTTGATTGGCTGCAATGACAGCTGTGTGGTTTCTAACTGATTGCCAGAACAAACTGAATCAAACAACCCACAGGATTTTCAAGTTTGTAAATTGTGTTGCAGAGGGTGAATAAGAACATATGACTTTGTTTAAAAAAATGTACAGTTAAAACTTTAGAAATGCTCCATTAAATATATGACAGAAAATGTGGGGCTATACCATCCCTTTAAACTTCTGATGAATTCAAAACATGCACAGAAACGTGTAGCAAAGCTTTAAGTAATGGACGCACTATTAAATTACCCATAGTAGCATATAAGTATACACTGCCTTCAAAAATAATTAAAACATGCACATAGATTATGAAAAAGCATGGTTACATGAAACAAATAGTGTGACATAGGGCACTGGTTATTTTATATTTAATATATTTAATATATAATTAATATACAGTACCTTATTCAACGTTCCTATTACTTCTAAATGTTTAAAAGTCAGCCTTGACCATCAAGTACAGAGTACATTGTTTTCTGAAAATATGTGGGTGTAGAGCGGAAATAATATGTTCACGAAAATGTGTTTAATTTCATCCAATGCCCTCAAAAGATAAATCTCAGCTAGTTTTAGATTTTATTATAGAATTTTTTTCCAGTGCAATCTATGTGACCTTCTCTGAAACTCATCTGAAGTTTAATTTCAATTGCGATAATATCCAGCTCACCTGTAAGATTAATGAATTAATGTTACTGTCTGAGAAAACTTCAAGTATAAATCATACTTTGCATACATTATCTGAGTATGTAGGAGAAAACTAGAGTTCTCAAAGCCAGTATTATAACCTTTATCTCAGGAGGTCAATTTCATCTTGTATGGAATCATTCTGTGGTTAAAAGCTAGAACATGTCCCTTGACATGTATCCAAAGTTAACCAATATGAGAAATTTGAGACTATTAACCTATAAGCAGGCACTGTGCTCAATACAGTGCCAGAGATGAATCAGATGATTGGAATACAGATATAAATGGATATATTTTATATTAATATTTAGAATACTTAGTTGTATAAAATCTAAATAACAGGAAGCAGTTATAAAAAAATAAAGATAAGAGATTCCAATCTTATCAAAGTAAAACTAGCAAAATGGGCTGATGCACCATGGATAGCAGACTGGAGGGACTCATTTATGAGGGAAGGACAATCACATTACATGATATCTCTAGAAAAAGTTACCTATTAGCTGCAATAATTACTTATTAGAAATACATATACTATTAGTATAAGGTTTTGTAAGATTAACTTTTTCTTACAAGAAGTATACAGTGGACAAGAGTTTTTTCATTGAAGTTATAGGAAAGCTAGGCAAGCATTGCCATGTTTGTGACAGTCAAAAAAAAAAAATACCAAATCGGGAAATGGTTATACACATGGACCCTCATTCAATTGCCGAATCGGGAGATCCAGGGTTGCAAATGGAGGTCGCAAGGTATTTTGCTATTCAATTGGCAAAGAGTTGTGGCCTTGATCGAGTTACTGGCTACAACCTGCGAATTATAGCGATTTTAAAAATTGCAAGTTAATGCCCTCCAAGCCATTGATCTTTTACTGCCACAAGGCTAAAATCGCAAATCGCTATTCAATTGCTCCGATTCCCCCTTCCTAAGCACTCCGCCAAGACCGCAAATGGCCAAACTCTAACCACAATTTAATGGTACCACTGCTCCTAACCCCCCCACACAGTTACATCAGCCAATTAGAATGGGATACAGGGGTGTATCCCATTTTGATTGGCTCACATAATTTGCACGTTCCAATTGGCTGAAATATCAAGCCCACTGCGGGAGATTTGAGGACCCACGGCAGGAGATTTGATTCTTTAAATGCTGCGGGGATCCCAATAGGGACCCCTGCAGGCGAGAGATTAATGTGGAGACCCTGCGAGGGTCCCAATCGGGACCCCTGCATCATGGGGTTGGATTTGAGGGTTTGCAAGCCTGATAGCCATACTTTTGGCTGTTTCTGACTGGGGAGTTACGGGGTTGCTAAATTGAACATGTTCAGGCCGGAAATGCTACCTAGGACCATAACTTGTGTCCTTGACTAATTGAATAGAATCACAATCTGAGACCTAATGGAGCACTGAACTCGATCGCAGGCATTTGGCTGTCTGCGATCGAGTTGCGAGCCCCGAATTGAATGAGGCTCATGGTAAACTACAATTAATAGAGTACTTGAAAAGTACTTGGTTTGTGGTAAAAAAAAAAAAGGTATAAGGCAGCAAACAGCAAAGCAAAGCTACTTAACTTGAAATATTCTGCCATGGTGATATTTTTATTTTGTTTAATTTGTATTTATTCCCTCATTGCTGCATTAATATGTTCCATTACTTTTGGATTAAAATTATTATTATTAAAAAAACTGAATAAAAATGAATTTATAGAAACAAGTTATAGGAAGGGAATTTAAATCTGCAACAATGGTTCTTCACATACCGTAAGAGTAGTCAAGTTGTTAAATGCATTACCTAAGGAGCAAATTCAATATTTTACCCATTTGAACAAGCAGTTATTGACAATTTCAGGACTTCCACTGTCATAATGAGATTTGTGTGTGTCAGAACACGGGACCATCAAATGACTTCAACTTAAATCTAAGCTTGCCAGGCATTGTACAGAACTGCCCAGATATTTTTTAAGCAGCCTTTTCAAATGGATTAAAGAAGTACATTTTTAACCTTAGCATCACTAATAGAAAATTTGGGAATTTGACACAAGCATTTATTTGGTTTTTTTGTTAACATTGTTTTTTTAAAATTTTACTTCCCCTATGGCAAAAATGCATAATTCTCATAGATTTATGTTACTTTCTAGAAATATATCTGGTAAGAAACATAAACATTGGTCATATCCAGTATTATAGAAAATTCCCCATATAAGGTCCTACTCTATCCTTCCGGGGCTGGAGCTTTTTCAGATATTCAGGAAATTCCCACGTAACCCTCGTTGATTGTCCCATATTTAAAATATGATGTGATGACTGCTTTCAATGAATGTAGGCCGATTATAATATAAATATTACATTAATTATTTTGATATTCCATTAACTTGTTATATGTATTTTGAGCTTCATGCTCCTTTGCTATTTATATGTCACTGGAATTCCTCATTGGGTATCATTAACTGTCTGTAATTTGTTAGACAATACACAAATACGATAAAGTTTATGCTCTTCTGCTTTGTACTTAAAAAAATGAAGTTTCTCACAGATTTACATTTATGGCTATTTAACTGACATTTTAAGTTGCATTGTATAGTCACCCATTAAAATTGTCAATTAAATCTCAAATTGTACGCTATGCATTTAAAAGAGCATTTTTTAAATATGTTTCTATTGCATAACATCAGAGATCAGCTATCCAGCAATCATATTTTTTATCCTGCAACAGGAAATATTTAAAGGCATATTTAAGTTTCATGGAAATTACTAATTCATCTGATAGAGGAGAATCAGTAGTGTATGATTTTTTTTTTTTTGCATGAATTAAAAATTTAGCCAAAATATACATTATTAAACTTAACCTAAAGTTTGCTAAATCTCTTGAGTTTGCAAGCAGTTCAATTTCAAAGTTTACACCCCTATAAATCCCTTCTACAATAAACATAACATTCATAATTAATTTTGGCCAATCACAGGCAGCTAATATATTGTATCCATCTATGATGGCAGTTTTAGTAGCAAGAAATCATGGGACGTGTAGTCTGCTGCACAAGGAAGCAGGAGGAGCCAGACACTGCTGTGTGGATCTTTGCATTGTGCTGCTGTTGGTTTGAAGATTTGTAAAGGTTTAAAATACATACCCAAATGCAGTGTTTATATTGGGAGGTTCACTGTGCCTATGTAAGCCGCTCTGGGGGGGTGTAAAACAAGTTTTATTTTTAAATAAAATAAATCTTTATATGTATAGAATGACCTGATGTTATGTATGTTTCTTATATAAGAAGTATATGCTAGATTAGAAAAATTTAAAAACAGGTAAACTTACATATACATTGAAATGTATTCCAGTCTTTGAAAAGCTGTGTGGCCAATATTATTATGCCTTTTCCAGATACCTAACAGCACAGAGTAGTAAAGGAGGAGAACATCAAGCGAGTGAGGTCCAGCTTCAGAGTTCAAGTGGATATACAGTGCAAAAGTATTCACCCCTTGATTTTTTACCTATTTAAAAGACAGCCTTAAATTCAATGTTTTGTTAATCTGAATTTTATGTGATGGATCAGAACACAGTAGTCAAAGTTGGTGAAGTGAAATGAGAAAAATATATACCGTATTGGTCGGAATATAAACCCCACCTGTAAAATTCAAGGGGAAAAAAGAGAAAAAAAGATAGTACTCAAATATAAGCCGCACCCTTAAAATTGGAAAGAAAAAGACTCTCCTAGTGATCAGCCATTGCAGGAAACAGGCTTTCTAATTAGTACTGTAATTTTTTTGCAGGTTACAGGCCTTACAGGATGTTAGAATCACTAAAACCGTAAATAGCTATTCAATTGCTACAATACCTCAGTCTCAAGCTCGCAAATCGGCACCCTTAACTTGCAATTGCGCAAATCGGCAGTAATTTTACATTCGCGAATAGAAGCAGTACACGTAACTCGCAAGCTCGCAAATCGGCAGTGATTTTTTTTACGGTCGTGAATATAAGCCACACCCTTAACTCGCAAACTCAAAAAACTTACAAAAAGGTGCGGCTTATATTCGGACCAATACGATACATAAAACTATTTTTTTGAAATAGAAAACAGAAAATTGGCATGTGAGTATGTATTCACCCTCTTTGTCATGAAGTCCATAAAAAGGTCTGGTGCTACCAATTTCCTTCAGAAGTCACATAATTAGTGAAATGATGTCCACCTGTGTGCAATCTGAGTGTCACGTGATCTGTCATTTGAAAGGCCCCAGAGGCTGCAACACCTAAGCAAGATGCACCACTAACTGAACCCTCCAAACAAGTAGGGGACAATGTTGTTCAGAAGTACAAGTCAGGGTTAGGTTATAAAAAAAATATCCAAATATTTGATGATCCCCAGGAGCACCATCAAATCTATCATAACCAAATGGAAAGAACATGGCACAACAGCAAACCTGCCAAGAGACGGCCGCCCACAAAAACTCACGGACCGGGCAAGGAGGGCATTAATCAGAGAGGCAGCACAGAGACCTGGTGGTGTCAGCATCATGCTGTGGGGATGTTTTTCAGCAGCCGGGACTGGGAAACTGGTCAGAGTTGAGGGAAAGATGGATGGTGCTAAATACAGGGATATTCTTGAGCA
This sequence comes from Discoglossus pictus, assembly GCA_027410445.1. Classification (NCBI taxonomy): domain Eukaryota; kingdom Metazoa; phylum Chordata; class Amphibia; order Anura; family Alytidae; genus Discoglossus; species Discoglossus pictus. Next base: position 219,960,394 of record CM050166.1, on the reverse strand, counting down.
AAACCTGTACCACTCTGTGCGTGATTTGAGGCTAGGACGGAGGTTCGCCTTCCAGCAGGACAATGACCCCAAACACACTGCTAAAGCAACACTTGAGTGGTTTAAGGGGAACCATGTAAATGTGTTGGAATGGCCTAGTCAAAGCCCAGACCTCTTTCCAATAGAAAATCTGTGGTCAGACTTAAAGATTGCTGTTCACAAGCACAAACCATCTAACTTGAAGGAGCTGGAGCAGTTTTGCAAGGAGGAATGGGCAAAAATCCCAGTGGTAAGATGTGGCAAGCTCATAGAGACTTATCCAAAGCGACTTGGAGCTATGATTGCTGCAAAAGGTGGCTCTACAAAGTATTGACTTTAGAGGGGTGAATAGTTATGCACATTGACTTTTTCTGTTATTTTGTCCTATTTGTTGTTTGCTTCACAATAATAAAAAAAAAAAAACATCTTAAAAGTTGTGGGCATGTTCTGTAAATTAAATGATGCAAATCCTCAAACAATCCACATTAATTCCAGGTTGTGAGGCAACAAAACACAAAAAAAGCCAAGGGGGGCAAATACTTTTGCAAGGCACTGTATGAAAGAACTATTTGGAAATCCCAGAACTGAGAGGAGAAGCATCTTCTAGGATCTAGGGACGTGCCTCACCTTCAAAGAGCTCAAAGTACAGTTTATTGTAAATGCTCTCTAAAGGGTTAAGAGAAATCTACTTTTTGTGGCTGACCCTTAAGGATGGTAACAGTCCATCTTCACTATTAGTTTTAAAAATAATTCATGGTTTATTCTGAAATGTTAGACAATATTCATTACTTACATCTTTAGGGTTACATTGACAAGTGAACTGGAACTGTATTAAACAATTTTATACTCACATAATGTGGTAGGTTTAATTTTTTATTAAGTTTGGATTTTACAGAGAGGATACAATTTGTAATTTCACAATTTTCATTATAACGTTGGCCATTATTGGTTTTAGGTTAGAGCAGCATTAATCAGTGATACTATAAAATAAGATGTAACTGTTATTTTGACCAAAAAAAAATCTGTTCATCTTGGGAGACTTGAACTGTGCTGCAGAATGAAACTTGCCATTGTAGGCATTTGATTTATTTCTTCCATATGAAAGAGTGCATTTGATAATGTTAAACAGTGCTTCTTTGTGTTTTGAAAATTCAGCCCCAGGAGTAGAATAAACTGCTTTGAATGTATAGGTTTTTTTTTGGCGGGAGGTGGACTAATATAGCTGTATGAGTTATAAGTGTCAGCCAATGAGATCTCGAGTTGTGCATACTCAAACAGAGCTAATTTCTGTGTCATTTCCTGTTAGTTTCCCATAATTGTAATCAATACATTTTTTTCATGAAAAAGACGCATTTATAAGGTTCAAAATATGCCCATTTAAGTGCACGATATAACAAATTTGCATCCCGTGTCCCTTTAGGATTATAGCATTTCAAGAATCTAGTTTTCATGATTTAAAAGGTTTTGTGTTCTACTGGTAAATGGTCTAATGGTAAATTATACTCTATTAAAAGTGTGACAGAAAATATGTGACTTTATTGTAACTTTTTTCATGTCACAGTAACGTATATAATGAAAAAGCATCACAAAAACCTCTTGCTGTTTTTTAGAGGTCTGTTTTAGGTAATTTGCAGCAGGATAGAAATACATTTTAGAATAAATCCTATTATAAAAAACATCTCAATTACTTTTTCAAATAACAAAAGTGGAAAAGATAATTACATAATAAACAATGATTATGTTAGAATGATAAAGCTTTTAGAAAGTGTGAGAGTCATATCACAAGAGATGTCAGAGCTTGCAGTATTAATAATATATCACCCACATGCCCAGAGTAGCAGCTCACTGTTAATGGAGATCAGCAGGTAGCTTACAAAGTGCAATGTATTTAAAATGAATCTTAATAATTAATAACTTACTTAGAAGGAAGCTTTGTTTTTGTATGACCTAAAAATCTTCAAATTCAAAATCCATAGTATATACAGTATGCCATAAACAATGCTTCACATAAACTTGTCTGGTTTTAAGAAAAGAAAGATAATTTTGGTCATATAATGACTTGAACATATTACAAGCAGATTCATTCAAAACAGGTAAATTAGAACACCTAAATGGCATTTTAGTAATTTAATATGTACATTGTCTGCATGCACAACAAACACAACAATCTTTTAAATGAAAATCCAGAAAAAAATATTTTTTGTAAGCACTCCTGATAGTGGTAAGCTATATTAAATATTAAAATAAGTAGTAAATAAAAATATAAATATTCATATTCAGCAATGAAAAATGTTTGAAAGCGTTGAGTCTCACTAAGAGCTTAGTCATGGGCATAGGAGCTCCCCAAAACCTGGGGTGGATACAGTTTGAAGAGAAAAAAAAATGTGGCACTGAGTGGTGCAATTCAACTCTACTCTCAGGACAGGCAGCAAATGTGGATCTACCACCAGTGCACTACTGCTGGGGGGGGGGGGGGGGGGGGGCTGCAGTGCACCTCTTTTTTTATACCTTTGCTTCTCAATGCCCCTGGGCTCGACCGCCCCCCCATATGAAAAATTATATATAATTATATATATATATATATATTGCCAAATGAACAGCATAACAGAGAAAATGGCACCAAACCCTGCAATAAAAGTCGCTGCAAACTATGCCAACACATCTGCAAAGAGGACACAGCCACGCACAACAACAAGACCCACAACATCAGAGGCTCGTATTCATTTACATCATCAAATGTAGTGTACATGATACAATGTACTGTATGTGAAAGGGGGTGCTTCATTCGGGAAACCAGCCAGAAGCTACACATGCGAAAGAACCTCCACTGAAGCTCCATCAAAAAGCATGATGAAGACAGTTATTGTACTCCAGTGGTGCACCATTTCACCCAGGAGAATAACTCCATCCAGAACCACAAAATAAAAGTACTCAGAGGAAATTTCAGAACTATCCAACAGCTGAAAACCTTTGAATTAAAAATTATTAATTTTTTTAATACAAAGGATATGGGCATTAACATCGACTTAGGCTTAATCTTAATGTCTTATAGCACACACATTCCACGTACCTCTATTGCTGATTTTGTAAGCTACATGCTATGCTGAAATGTATTGCTCTTTATTTTACTCTGCTGTGTTCTTATCTACAACCTGATCTATAGACTTACTTACTGACCTATCAGGACATTATTCACAATGCTGTTCTGTTTCTCACTTAACTCTGGTCAATGGATTTTTTCTTTCTTGTTTTTCCAATTTTTCCCCCCCCATCTCTTTCTGTTTACTGTTTTTAGTTCATACTTGTATCAGTATCGCTTTTTGACTTGATAAAGAGAGGCATTATCTCTCGAAAGCTCGTCGCTTTATTATGAATACGTTTGTCCAATAAAAAAGGTATCACTATTCACTGCAATACTCTGATTATTCAATTATATATATATATATATATATATATATATATATATATATTTTAATAGAAATTATGGGTCAAAGCTTTCATTGGGAAGACATACTGTGTCCTCTAGTGCCCAAATCTGGTAATGCATGATTAAGTTTAATTTTGCTATTTTTTGTGTGGAAAAAGTCATACAGCTAGTTTTCAATTATTATTTTTTTAAATGTTGATGCTCTGCTCTGCCTTGGAGGGGCTAATGATAGTTGTGTGTGAGAGAGGGGAGTTTTCATTACTCAGGACCTATGGGTGCAAAGTACTGCACCTGGGCCACTGAGGGGGAACTGTGTGGTATCAATTTCCAACGTATCAAACAAAGGCTCTGGTCTTCTGCCTGTTAGCTTCTTTAGCACATTGCTGAACTGAATTTTAAAAAGTAAAATTATAGTACACATTCTCTTTTGAAGGTTTAACTCATTAATAAAATGGTACATTGTTTAGAAATATTTTTAGATAAAAGCTTGTTTGTCTATTCTCTGATATAATAATAGGATAGCTAAAAAGCATGCTATGAAATAAAGAACAGGCATACTGGAAAAAAGAAGAATGAATCAACTTGTGATAATGTCATCACCTTTGCGAAATTCATTTTTATTTGTATCTATCTTAGCCTCAATTGAATTGTTTTCTTAGTGTTCAAATGTTTTATTTCCTCTGTAAATTGAAACTTTTACGAGCTAATCCAATTTCTAAAATAACATTTCCACTTAAAATACCTATTTTACTGCTATGTTATTAGTATCTTCTAAGGATGACATTTGTCATCTGAAAAGCAACAAGTGTACGGCTTGTAATTTTGTACTTGTAACCACAAAAGACTAACTGAATATGATGTATGACAGGTGCTGTATTTCATTGCTAAAATAAATGCAAACAAGTGTTTCAACTCACTTCAGTGGCATGTTCCTGCTTAGGACCACAAGGCCCAGGCCTAGGGCAACACATTTTCAGAAGCAGCAGCCTGTCCCACATTGTCAATATAGGGTTATAGAGAAGTGTGTTCAAATGCGCAGATATGTCTTTATAGAGTGACATATCATTCTATAAGTGTAGCTGACATTTGCTGATATAAGGTTGATATACTGTACATAATAACATAGAAATTAAGGTTGAAAAAATACTTCTACTTCTACTACTACTAGTTTATCAGAGGAGATCTAATCTTCTTAGCTCTCCACTGATTGTTCGTTGATACAAAGGAAGGCAAAGAAAAACACATTGAAACATTGCCAATTGTCTCATAAGAGAAAACATTTCTTCCTGTTCCCAAGTTCTGTCAATCTTCTCTAGTTATCCAACACAAACCTGTATGCCCTTTTTATTAAAAAAAATATATATCCAATCACATTTTGAAGTTATGCATTGAGTCTGGTGTGCCCATATATATATATATATATATATATATACAGTAGAATCTCGGTTAACCGGCACTCAGCTAACCGGGACTCTCAAGCAACCGGCACCGGCAATAATTCCCCATTTGAAATTTACTTCCGCTAAACCGGCATAACTGGCAATACCCGGAACTATGTGGCAGCTCGAGCCTGCAAAAAAAAAAAGCTAACTTTTTTCCTAATCTTTTTTTTGGGCCCTAAATGGCCCAGATTAGGTGCTAATGTTTTTTTAAAGGCATTTTGGTGGGTTTTGGGGGGTTTAAAGTTATTCAGCAATAGGGAGTCCCCATAGGTCTGTATAACAGGGGTTTTACTGTATATATATATATATATATATATATATATATATATATATATATATATATATATATATATATATATAGTAATCTTAAAATGAGAGTTTAGTAAAGGAAAATGAGGAGTTTCCACCATTCCATGATCTGCACAGATTGATTTGTTAAGGGTCTGGGATTTGTTAAGGGTCTGGGAGTGGGCGGGCAGTGAAACATGTAAATACAGACTTTATTTGTATTTCAAAAATTCAAATAGCATTTCAGAATACTTTTATGAGATCTTTACAGTGGCGTGCTCCAAACTGTGCTGAATTAAGTGGCCCTATAGTATGTAGGTGCTAAACTCCTTAGTTGTTCCTGCCCAAGGCAGAAAGATTCAGCAGCGGAATCAGACCCCCTGCCCTGGACAAGCGCCACAAGCCATATATTAGCATAAAGAAGATAAATATTAAATATTTTTACTGTAGAGAAAAACAGCTAATATAATGCTCTGACCGTTTTTATAATGGTCATTGAGTTTAAACCAACTTGTTGTTGGGATCATTGTATCCCTTTAGGGCCAGAAACAAAATACACAAATGAAAAATACTTAATTGCTTTAAGTTGTTGGACTAAAAACTATATATATATATATATCATTTTATATATATCATATTTTTAAATTACTAAAGGTCTTATTACAAAAGAATGTGTGGCATATGCTAATAAAGAATTGTTGATTTTATTTAGCAGCCAAGACATTTTTTCTGCAAAGAAAATTCTTAATGTCATAAAATGTATCAAAGCCTACAGAAGTATTTCCAACAAGAAATACTACCAACAAAGCATAAAAAGCATGTGCTCAATACTGTATCTGACTTGAATACTAAATAAATATGACAAAGGCAAGTGCTGAAAATTCACCCTTCATCAAGTAGTTAATGAAGGATATTAATTCTTAGAGAACGTCTCGCTTTAAGAACAAAACTGTATTGTACAAATGATGAAATAAATGCAAACATAACATACAAGATCAAAAAGAGCAAAAGTATTTAGGGTAAGCTATCAAGGAAAATAAAAAGCATTAACACATTTAATCTTGCATATACTTTGAAATGTTATTTAGATCTGTAGTTTAGAATTAATTCCAACACAATATTGAAAAAGATAAAATGATATATATATATATATATATATATATATATATATATATATATATTTTATAACACAGTAATGTGCAGGTTTGCTCCTGGAGGACTAAGCACAGGCCTGGATTGATGATTTCCTTTCTGTGCACAGGTGAGTCAATCAGGATGACTGAAGAAGCTATAGTCTTGCCTGCACACATCAGGGATATCCTCCATTCCAGGCCTTAGGCCCTCATTCAATTGCGATTTTGCCAATTGAATAGCATTCTAAATAAGCACATAACATATATTTTTTAAAGAAGTTTTTAGTTAGTGAAAACCTTGCTTTTGGATAGATGCTTAATAACTAAAAACTTCTTTAAAAAAAATATGTTATGTGCTTATTTAGACCCCTATTCAATTGGCAAAATTGCAATTGAATGAGGGCCTTAGACTTTACTGAATCCGCGCCAAATAGGGACATGTACAGAGTAAAAAATGAAGTATATTTAAGGGTACTGAATAGAATTTGCAAATGGTTTCAACAGCGGTTAGAGAGAGTAAAAAAGCATGGAAGTTCATTATAATAACATTCAAATATACACATATGTGGAATTAAAACATAATATTTTTATTATTGTGTCATTATACAACGTGCAGGGTAACACACAACCCAGTACACAAGGGGTTAATACATATGAGGAAACCATGTGGACTAGGAACAGATGCTCTAATGCATTGTGTATATGTATATATATATATATATTTATATATATATATAGTATATATATATTTCTTGTCGCATTTGGTCCACAAGCTAATCCCCTATATTGTAGGTTTAACCATGTTTAAGAGCAAAGTAAATCACCCTAGCTATATTAATCACCCATCCCAGAAACATTGGAAGAGTGGCTGCAGTAAGCCGGAGCCAAACATTACGGCAAAGGTTTCCATTGATTCTTGCACTCTCCAGATTACAAGTTACTCCATTAGACCTTTGCACCAAAACCTTATGCCAATACGAATTTACGTATCACTCCCAAATTAGGGCAGTGTCGTAAGTGCAAAAAGCTGCAGGAAAAGACCACTCACAATTAGTTTTAAATCCATTGCTGAGTGCCGCAGTAGCAGTTATAGAGACAGTATAGCACTAAAAATTAATGTTCATCATTATTTACACTTAACAGTCCAATATAAACATGTGTAATTAAAAAATATGATATTGTATTATTATGTCTGTTTCACTACACAACATCAAGGGTAACCCAGTAGTCAAGGGTTTAATACATGTCAGGATACCACGTGGACTAAGAACAAATGCTCTAATGCGTTGTCCATATACATATAATATATATACACAATATAAACACTATTATTTATATTAAATCTATAAATACAATTGTCCCACATATTTAATTTAAATAAATATAAAAAAACAAACAAAATATATACATGTATAAATATAATGGTTTCTTGCGGCAGTTACGGTGCATGTTCTCGTTATAGCAATATTGATGTTCTCATTCTCTGTTGGTTCCGAGAGCCGTAAAGCTTGGTTGGTGTAAAATACTGAGTGAACACATACTTCCTAAACTGTGGACAAGGCAGGATTTACAAATGTTATCTGAGTTCTTCAGTATTCAGAGTGAAAAGATTAACATAAACGAGTAACATAGGAAAAAAAGCTCCCACAGCTGATTTTACGATATACCGCAAATTACACTGCTGGAATAGAATAGGGCTTTAAGTCAGCATTGCCTGTACATAGAAAGGCCACAGATATATCTTTCTTGCAGCCCATGTATATAAAAGAGGTCACTTTTGTCAGTATAATTTACATATTTAAACACTGAGGCCAAACACAGGGCACACATTCTATCCACTCACCATCAGGCAAAGCTTCCATATCACATAATTACTGAGCAGTGGTTCTCAACAGTTAGTCATAGGGCCAGTGTTGAGGCTTTGTCTACTAGCCCTCAGGGATGTGGAGAGCCGAGCACTTTAAACATATTACTACCATTAGTAAAAGTTATAAATAGATGAACATATCTGTAGTTTATTGGAATGTACTCTATTCAAATCCGTGCAAATTAAATTAAAATATAGTGTGTCACATGTAATATCACCTTGTTAAAATGTTTTGGTTGTCCCCATGAGTACTTGAATCTAACCAGCCAGTCCCAATATCAAAAAACTTCAGAACTACTCGTATAGAATGAATGGTGCATATTTCTGTGGGTGAAGGAAGAACATTCAGGATCAATAAGGGTTAAAGCTGTAGCCAGACACTAGTGCCCATATCAGTATCATTGTACTAAATGAACAATTCAGTGCCATGCTGCCATGGTTTATACTAATTTCGCTCACTGGGCACACTATGGTTTAGTGATAGGGTTGTCATGAGATGAAAATTCTGAGATACGGCCGTTAAGCTCTTATCCAAATGAAAGGGATTAAAGGGATATGCAAAATTTCTGGATTTCACTAGGAATATAATATATCTGTGGATCTATTTGAGAGAGGTCACTGACTGGCCAAGTTGAAACACTGCACTTCACAGTCTGTGTATTCATGAGCTGCAAGGGCATACCCAAACAGGTACAAATGGAAAGATTTTAGGCAAAAAAACGAATTTCTTTTGAGCACTTCGCAATAAAATAAAGTACTTAAAAATAACTAGATACATAGGTATAATGTATTCCTAGTGAAATTCAAAAACCTTCTATGTCTTTATGGGCTAGGTTATTGTGAAGATTTTGGGTGGTTAAATATCATTTTCATGCAACAGATTTATTTGTATTTATTTCTAGGGGATATCTGATCTGCTGTCGTAGATCAACATTCATTTTTACAAGTGGGTTGATTCACTAAGTATAATAGAGGCTTAAAAGTGCTTTGTTGAATGTTACAATGTTTATTTCTGTTGATTTCCTTTGGGGTAAATTCATACCCACCCCTGGGTCATCCTCAGGTGACCATATATATTTTTTAAATGTGCCTAGCCTTCCACCCTGGTGTCTCCTGATCCCACCCCAGCCCCTTTTGGACCTCACCCAGCCTGGAAACATTTGATCTCCATACCCCCTGGGCCCCCTGGCCTTACCATCTCCTGTAATACTACCCGCCTGCCAGAACGTCTAGTCTCAGAGGCAGGAAATGCTGAATGATGTCACATGTGGGTGTGACATCATTCTGGATTCTTAGCCACAGTCAGAAGATGCCGGAAAAAGAGGCAGCAGTGCTGGCAAGGCCAAGGGAGTGGAACAGGAGGGGCTGGGCTTGGGGGCCAAAAGGGGCAGGCCAAATTAGTTTCATCCCTAGGCAAATTGCCACCGCAGCTTCTGAGAAGTGAATCCTTGTGATACTAACTGAATTAAACATTACAACATCATGCAATATTTAACTTGGAAGACTATTTGTGTTTTAGTCATATTAGCACAATAGCTAATGTGTAATCATCAATATTAGCTAATATGTAATCAACAATGAAAAGGAAACCATGCTAATTACAATATGACTTCTACAATATGACTTCTAATATGTGTTTTAGCTTTAGCCTCCTTCAGTGAATTGATAACATTATTTATCTGAAACAAACATTAGGAACAGGTTTCAAATTGTAGTTATAGTTGTATTTAAAATAAGTACCAGTATCTAAAATTCTAAAAGGCACTGTATATGGATGAGAACAAATATATATGGAAGACAAATATGTTCTAATAAACCTTTGCTGCAAGATATTAAAGATTTGTGATCAATATGAAAAAAAAATGCCATGTACTAGATTTCTATAGCACAATCCTTGTCCAAGATCACCACAACTTCTACATTATGTTTAAATACTAGTTAAAAATGACTTACATTAAATTTTTGATTTTATTTTATTGTTTAAAGCAATTCAATTTGTAATTCTACTGGAGATATGTGTGGCAGAAGAATTCAAGTTGCAAACCATTTGATTCATATACTGTTAATATATGTCTCCCATTTTGTTCCTGAATCTGCCATTAGCTAAAATAACGGAACTGTAAAGTTTACACATCCCCTAAAAACAATTAGAAATACAGTCCACTAACAATATTTAAGTACAAAACTAAGTACAAGTGTATTGTTTGCTTGCTGTGCTTTCTATAATTGTCTTCCTTTATATCTCCTTTGGTGAATTTTGTGGCACGCAGTCTTTTTCCAGGCTTCATGTATGAGTTAGCAACCAGCCCCATACTAAGATGTTTGAAATGACATACTAACGTAGGGGACATGTCATAAAAGTTTATTACAAATAAATAATTTTTCTGATTTCTCTGTTTGACACTGGAGGCATCCATGATAACTTGCACAGAGCATCTATAGAGCATCTATTGATACAAGTTGCCTGCTTATAAGCATGTTTAGGATGTAGTCAAATTCAGTAATCTGCAATTAACTAACAAATCCTACTCACCCCTCCTTCACCTGATAGATACAAAACACATTCCCCATGATCCAGGAAGTGACGAAGTAATTACAAGAATTCTTCTATGCATAATGAGTTTTCAAACATTCAGATTTTATTTAAAATTGTCTATATGTCCATGGCTTACGCAGCTCCTACTGTTGTTAGTTTGCTAAATACTTCACAAACATGTGTAGTTTTTCTTTGACTACTGTGGTTCTTTATATATTGCAGTGGTAATATTATATATCTTGACATTTTCCTCTAGAAACCGGAGATTTCCAATATAGTAAAATAATGAAATAAAGCACATATAGCTTCTGTCTTTTTCATTACCATAATTGGGATTGCTGAAAATGTATATACTTGTGTGTAGTTTTAAAAAGTATATAGCAATGAGGATGTTTTGTCAAGGTTGCTATAAGCAGTATGAAGAACAGAGTGTAGCCTTCAGGGTAGCATGCAGTCTTTTGTACCAGTGTTTTCAGCTATAATTTTAAAATTTAATAAAAAAGTGAACTGTAGTAAGTTAGTTGGGAGATCAGAGTAAAACTTTAATAAAAAAAATGTCCTCACTTTTATTACAGTAGATGACCCATTTGAGCTGGGATCAGAAAATGATGTAAAGTTCACTTTTAAAATATATATATAGTCTTTGTCTTATGAGTACATGAGCTTTGCTTTAACATAAAAATAATAAAAGCTGAAAGAACAATTTTTATTCTGGCAAGTTTACACAAAGGAACAGGACTGAAATAGAATAGCAAGTAGCAGTCTCGCCAATCAAGGTGCTTAGCTGCTGTTTTCCAACAAGATGTCAAGAGATGTAAGAGGTTTATAAAATATAAAAAAAACAAAGATGACATGTAAGGAAAAAGAATTACATTTATACAAAGCCACAGGTTGAGCAGTAAGACAAATCAGCTAATACTTGTTGGATGATGAAGGAGTTGCGTGCATACAAAAGTAGTTGCACAACACCAACCCGCATACCTAACCACACACTCGCCCCCCATCCTTGCCATGCTTTTCTTGCCATTTCAGGGACAGAGGGTAAAGAGGCAGGAGCACCATCTACTGGAGGTCTGCTCCTGAGTGCTTACCCATGGCGTGAGATGGCTGGAGGACCAGCTGAGCAGTTCGCAAGGCTCGCTGCAGAAGTGGAGGCAGAGTCAAAGTGCATGTTTTCACAGTAACATTTCTCTTACTATTTGAATTTCTTATAAGAAAATCAAAAATAGCAGAAGAGGATAAAAGCTTAGTTCAACTTCACACTGCACATTAAACTTTCTGCACCAGTCTGCTTTAAATAATGTCACAATAAGGTGACCTTGTGGAGTAATTTGTGCAATTGCATTTTTGTGCTGCATTGGGGTACGTCTTGCTCCATGTCAAAGGTATGGTTGGTAAATAGGGGTATGTTTGCCCCTAGCATTTGCTTTACCTCAACAATCCTAGGTCATATATACATATATATATATATATATATATATATATATATATATATATATATATATATATTGGCAGCTATAATAAAATAAAAATTGAGTAGGGCTTGGATATTCTTTAGGAAAGCCACATGACTATTTGAACATGGACTCACAAATAAATGTATATCATTAAAAAAGATATGTAAGCAGTCTATACATTTTTATCAGATATATGTTACAGACAGTTTATTGGCAACAGATCAGAAGTAGTTTTTAGCCACCCAGGAGCTATTTAGATGCACTAAATGAAATAATAAGCTCATGGTAAGATCAAAATAAAAACTAGACAGACTACTGATTGCTTTCATTCTTATCACTGTAGTTATGCAGTCCTTAACCCAGAACATTCTGGATTATTATGGAATCAAAGGGACATGGAACACAACTGTGTTTTTAAAGATCACATTTTAAACTTTATAAAAAGTGTTTTTTTGAATGAAAAATATTAAGTAGAACATGCTTAAATTTTATTGAAAGTAATAGGAAATGCAGAGAGCATATATACCACCTGTAGATCTCACTCAATGGCAGAATGAAAACCCCTAAGATCTTTGAAACATTATTAAATATCAATACTTCCATGCCATGATATCATTACAAATGTAATCACAGTTTGTATGCAGATAATTCTATGAGGATAGTGGAAAATACTAATAACCCCTTTCTTTTTTCTCCTCATTTGCTAGCATCTCAGACCTTGCAGTATCTGTGAGACTCTGAACATCACTCTGCATAAAGATCTGATACATAGATCTATCAACACATTTAATTTACAGTAGTTCGTTTTACAGGTTCTATTGCATTCAACTTTTTGGTAGAATTAAGTCCTGATTTATTAACCTTACATTTGTGGACAAGATGTCTTTATTTTGGTAAGATACATTTATTTGCCAGACAGGTAAACAGATGTATTTAGATTCATCACATTAATTAGACAATGTATCTTCTTTACCAGCTTTGAGCTTGATTACACGGCTCCTACAAGGCTGACTCTGCTACGGGATTCTTACAAGAGAATGTAAGTAGCTATTGTAAGACTTCCACAGGATGTTTCACCTAAGAATTTACTGATACGTATCCGAGGGGTTGTGACGTAAGGGAAAATAGCTTAGAAAACCTGCAAGGGTCCTTATGAATACGTAAACAGATGAATTTGTGAGTCAGACCTAAAAACACAGTAATTCCCATAGCAACCCAAGTAAAGTTAAAGAACATCAGTAAATATTATAACATTGTTTCTATATACCGTAGTTACATTTCCCACAATTACACATTGATGTGGTTCATTATTTGTGCACATGAGCAGGTCAGACACATCATATGTTATTACATGGTGTTATTAATGGCAGATGATACACAGGTGGGTGGCAGGTGTGTAGGAATTAACCTCCGAGGCTCTGTTTTGATCAGGTGTGACTTAGCATTAGTTGGGTGTCAGTGTTTAAGTGTGTGAGCAGGTATATATAATATGCATTGTAATTTATTCGATTGTTCTTTAGTATTGTGGCAAAGGGTTATTAGTGACCTTGATTAGGCTATTTTTCCTACTCCTACTCCTACTAGGATATTTGTAGCTCCTTAAATATCTTGTTAGAGCTCTGGTAAATGTTTTACCTGCCCTTGTGGGAGGTTGAGATTACATGTAAGAATCTGTCTCACTGTGTGCACTCAAAGGTCCTTACGAGAACATGTAGGATGTTCAGCCATTCTTACAGAAACAGTACTTTAGGTCAAATATAATGTAGCAGCAGGGATATTCAGAGATTTCGTATGGGAGCCATGTAATCAAGCTTCTTCTAGCTTGCCATTGCATTGTGAGAATATATAATAGAGCTGGACTGGCAGGCATACCCCGCTTAATGTTACCGTTTTAAATTCTGTTTTGCGATAGCTCTGTTTTTACCCATAATTCCTATCTTAACACTCTGCCTAGCTATAAAGCTGTTATTTGTCTGCCAAACCCAGTATAATGCTTTGATCCTCAGAACATGATTAGAAGTGAGCCACAGCAGCAGAGAGAAGCAAAAAGGAGGAAGAGCCCCAGCCGGGACAGAGAGAGAGAGAGTCACAGAAAAAGCCAAATTCCTACCATTAACCAATCAGTACATCATTTTTTTCATGTTCCCTTGTTTTTCAACTTGTGGTTGTTAATTGACCAATGAAAGCTACATTAATTTTTTTGTACTGTATTACAGAAAATGAGCAAGCACAAGGAAGATCCGTAAAGTGGACATTGGAGCAGCTTTAAATTTGCCAACGTCAACTATCCAAACAATCTGGAAAAATAAAGAGAAAACCACAAGAACAACATCTTCAGTGAAAAAGATAACCCAATCCAGAAGGTATGCCTTGATGGAAATGGAGAAATGGATCAATGATGAAACAGAAAGCAACATACCACTAAGTCAGGCAATCATCATGGAGAAGACCAGAAGCATCTACAGTCATATTCAAAGACAAAAACCAGATACAACTGAAAACTTCTCAGCTATCAGCTAGCAGAGGTTGGTTTGATAGATTAAAAAAAAGAAGCAACCTGTATATGATTCGAGAGATGGGTCGAGTGCTAACACTGATGGTGCTGCAGCCTTTCCAGTGACTTTAAAGCGCACCTTTATATTGTGCAAACAGAAGCGAGGACCAGGATTCAAAGCAGCCAAAAACAGTTTAACCTGTCTTCTGGCGGAAACGCCAGTGGCAATATCATGCAAAAAAATTCCTGCTGTACAGTTTCAAAACACCAAGAGCAATGAAGGGATACCAAAATCGATGTAAATCAGCAATTTCATCTTAAAGCTTGTATATTTTTGAAAATTGGTTTAACAAACATTTTTGTCCATCTGTACAAAGCTACTGCACGCTTAACAAAAATGAAGCTAAAGCAATCTTATTGATCAATAGGCATCCTATGAATCAGACCAAGAGCCAATGAATCAGGGGGTCACTGCAATCTTTAAGTCTTCTTATTTTTGCTGCACATTCCACCAGCTTATTGACCAAAAAGACAGCCAAAATAAAGAATCCATGATGGAGTTTTGGAAAAAAATATAACATCATGCAGGAAGGAAGTGACAGATAAGTGTATGAAAGGAATGTGGAGGAAGATATGGCCAGAGCTGTATGGGATGTAGAACCTGAAGAGCCCGTTATTGACCAAATTGAAGACCGGGTTAATACGGCAGGACTGGGAGATGCCGATGTCTAGGATATTGAGGAGTTGGTCCAAGTTTCTGGTGAGAGCCTTACAAATGACAACCTCCAAGAACTAGCAGATCAATGCATTTGTGCAGATCCGGAAACCAGTGATTCAGACAACAAGGAACCCAAACAGCTTACAACATATATCCTAGCTAAAAGCTTGAAGTCCATCAATGACATTGTGGATCAATTTGTGGCCAACGCTCCAGACAGTGACAGGAGCAGCAAAATAAGACAAGGCGTTTTGGGTGTGGTGTCTTGCTACCAACATCTGCTTGACGGAAGAAGAACAAACAGACAAATGTAACTAGATGAGTTCATAATAAAAAAATGCCAGAATCCTGGATGAGCTAGAAGCTTCAACATTGGACAATTAACGTTTACATTTGTGCTACTGTTTAGTTTGTGTTTGTGTGGTATGCTGTTTCTTCAAAGTATATTTAAAACAAAACATTTTCAATGTGGTTCCCAAACCACATGATTTCCCCCCATCTGTCTTATGGTACAGAATGCATTTGGTGACTTAATTGTCCCCTTAAAAGTTTAACAAAAATCTAAGTGATATTTTGATGAATCACATTTTCAAAACAGGCAAGTAGCAATAGAGTCAATTTATTCTTATATAGTACACATTATGCTCAGCAGTGTTATGAAAAGGATGATTTTTTCCCCTGTCAATAGGCAGATTGTTGTGTCAAAAATAAAAATGAGAAAATTATTATGGATATGCTGAATGAAAGTTTATGATTTTATTAATTTATAAAGGTTTGCTGACCTTTGGCTAAAAAATCAATATATTTTTTCTGTGTAACATTTCTCCACTGTGCCTAAAAGGTCAAATCTTTCCCACATACAGTATGTAGCAAGTACACTCAAGCCATCTGAAAAAAAAGAAGCTAATGACCTGATTTGGCTACAGGACATATTTTAACTATCTTATATATAGCCAAAATTGGGCTTATACCTGCACATGTTTTTTGTTTTTGTTAAACTGAAATCTTTTTTTGTCTGATATATATGAAGCTAAATCATTTCTATGTGCATTTTGCTTAATTATATATATATATATATAATATATATATATATATATATATATATATATATATATATATTGTACTTAGAATATATTCCTATGTGTAATTATACAGAAATGTTCCTGTTACCAAGATTAGTTCTAGCTAACACAATCCTATGGGCTGTCCACTGCCTGAGGATTATATTTGACTAGCGACTTGCCTGTCAAAAAATGACGGCAATAAGATTGTAAGGCAGGTAATGTTGTTTGTGTGTGACATTAATTTCTTTGGTGTTCCAAGATCCTCGGCGCACATTCGAGGGTCTTGGTTGTTTGTGTGCTATGAGCAGCGTTGTGTTTTTTTTTTTGTATGCCAATGAGTAATTAATAAAATAAGAAATGAATATACTTTACCTATTGTGAAGTAATATATGCAGTAAGTATTGTGTTGAAGAGCTGGCAATCTGTTTTCATGTTGCTGCAGCATCAGTGCTGTGGAGCTGCTGTGTAAGTGTCATGAATGTGTGCAGTGTGTAGTGTAAATAGTGTGCGTGCGCGAGCCAAATCCGTTAGGGTAGCTGTGTACTTCCGGATTGTGTAAGTTAGTGTTCTAAAATGGCGCCTAATGTGTGGTACGCGGCTGTGGCTGATTTAGCGTCTTTATTTTCGGATGTCGTCCGACTTTTTCGGGAAAATCTGTATGTGTTTGGTGGTGTTTTGCGTGTTTAGGGTCCTTTAGCCTCGTTTTCGTTTTGTTCGGCGGCCATTTTTTCTCTCGCTTAGGTGATTTTCGAGTTTCTAAACTGTGTAATTTGGACTTAAATCGAGGTGTAACTTCACTTGCAGAGGTCCTGGGTGTCCCCTTGCTGTGGATAAGCTTTTTATGTGTTTGTTGTGTGTATTTATTGTGTTTCTAATGTTTTTCGGGTCGCGCGGGTTGCGTCCTTGTTTTTGGATCTTGTACATCTTTTTCGGAAAATCCGTAGGTGTTTTGCGTCTTTAGAGTCCTGTAGCCTTGTTTTCATTTTTTTCGGTGGCCATTTTTTGAGGTATAACTTCAGTTTTCGAGGTCCTGGCTGCCACTCCTTGCTGTAGGTAACCTTTTTATGTATTTGTTGTGTGTATTTATTGTGTTTATAATGTTTTCATGTGCGCGGGTTTTGGGCGGTAAGGTCGTATTTTTGTCGTAAGTCCGTAAACTTTGCGAGGTCTGCAGTTGCTGGCAAGGAGCGCCTACGCGAGCCCGCAGCGTTAGCAACGTTCCGCATGCTCACAACTATATATGTGATTCTGCTTTCTTCTTCAATCTTCACATTTACAGTAGTTGCTCACAAATCTCAGCTTTAGAAGACCATTGTAATAGTTGAGTTTTATATTAGTAAAAAGCAGTATACACAAACATTTCATTTTTTTGTGATAAAAACATATAATTTTTACTTACTAAAAATATTGGTAATAATACTAATAAAAATATAGAAACAGTGAATCTTCCTTCCAAAATAAGTAAAAGTTGTGGAAATATTGAAGCAGTGTCAGGTTAATGTTTACTATTCTAATTCAGTTAGTAGAAAGTGTCAGGCAATATATCACACAGTTGGTATATATGATAGCTATATATGATATAGTCTGATGAATCAGGTTCATTTGAGATATATATTAAACCACTGACAGAGCTTCTGCTGGTGCCGAAGGGCAAAGCATTGGGCCCACACAATGATAAAGGGCCTTTGCTACTGGTAGCATAGGGAGTACAATTCATTTATTAGTGAAGAGAGGCAGATAATATTATCATAGAAAGGTGATCTAACCACCTAGTTATATATTTGGCTATTTTATTGGCTCATCCATTGTAAAATAGTACATTGCAGAAGGGGACCATCAAATCATATAACACCTGGATCTTCCACCTACTAGCTCTGCCACTGTATTAAACATATATGGGAGAGTAAATCCAATATAAAAAAGTACTGAGAAATAAGGGATACTATAAAACCAATTAATGAGTTATAAAAAGAAAGTATACAAAAATGACTACAAGGATGAGAAGCTGCTTACATTTCTTTACCATAGCATAAGTCTCTGTCTTATTTAACGAAAGGTCTCTTAATCATCCACAACAGAACAGTACAAATAGTGCAGGGAAAATTGTGTAGCTAAAACTGTTATGGCCAGAGATGACCCACAATTTCCATTTCTATATTTATCCTTAGCTTAGAAATCACCAGTTCTGAAATTGCACTGTAGTGGATGCCTAAGTCCAGCATTTGCTTTTAGTGGCCATTACATAATTTCTGTACAAACAAGAATACATTTTACTGTAAAACAAAAATTCTGTCTACAGAAGGCTGTCTGGGCACAGGTTGCATGTTTATTTTTGTTTGTTAAAATGATCTCAGGTAGGTATTGATTAATTGACAAATTCATCAAAACGCCATGAAAGATACTTTTCTATTTGTATAACATGTATCTGGTTTTGGATTTAATAGAAGTTGAAGACTTTATATTTAGCAATAGACAAATAGGAAAAATATGTGATATTTTCTACAAAGGTTATTGTGTACATTTTTTAAATTGTGAATAAGGTCCAAAAAATTTCAAACTGTGATTAAACCAAATGCTTAATCAATATCAATATAATATCTATAAATTTAAGAGTACTCTTCATGGCCCTCTGAAGTCATTAAAACAGATTGATTGATTGATCATCATACAGAGTAGCTAAAGAACAAACAAACAGAAATTGTGTAAAAATGTTTTCAACATTTAATATTTGTTTAACAATCCTGACTTAAATTCTTGATTTAACCTATCCCTATGCAAGTATTGCTGAAGTGCAAGGTACACTGAGCTTATAGGTGTATTCTTTCAGGTCCTCAACATGCCAAAAAAGTTCCCTCTAAATATTTGGCTACTGATGAATTCCAGCATGCAGATCAGATTATGAACTCTTAATATACAGCAAAATTGTGAAATTGTTCTAAAAATGGATTTCTTTTTACAATGGAATGCGTACAAAATTTCATGAAGTTTGTAAATGCTGTTTTATTGCATTATTGTTTTATTGTGTTGTATCTCACCGTATTATTTCTATATGCTAAAGAAATTTGTTTTATAGTTTTGCTACCAAACTTTCATACATTTCTTTCATGAGGAGATCCCATTGTAAATGTGAAATTGTTTTGTGAAAATAAATCTAATTTGTGCTTTAGTTTATGTCAGGTCACAGACAAATTCTGAAATTAAGTTTTATTGGAAAAAAATCAACTGATGAAAAAGAGAAGTTTGTGCTTTCTGAAAAGTAAACGGCAAGCAAAATGAGAGAACCAGAACTTCCAAATATAAAACTTAACTTTTACTGTTGACAGTGGATGTAAAGGCAGCATAACTACCTGGTGTTTGTCACCAGTAAAACATGGCTTTCATAGGGACAGGTGGCCAGTAATCTTATGTTCAATTCCTATAATTACAATGTTGTAGATATGGTATATTATAAGGGCTGAGACTATTGGACTGAAAGCTTTCAGGACACAAAATGATCATTCATTATACAGTACTTTGAATGTAGAATGTCAAACCACATTATATACACGTTTAACTACATCAACATACAAAAAATGATAGAAAACAAATGAACAGTTATACAAATCCTGAATATTCTCAATAAAACATTTAAAAAGTTTTTTTTCATACGATTAGCATATATACATTGCTAAGAAAGAGTATATATGTGAACCACAGGTGCAACAGTCTCTGATGTATTGCTATGAGTAATAAAAGTGAACCTACATATACAGAAAATATAATTATGCCCTATGTCTATTAAATAAAAAAATGGACAATACTGATGGGAAACCTAAAACAAAAAGAGACAAGAAGATCTGGAATATATTATATAGGTCATGCAGAAATGTGGTACTCATAAAGTGTGATAAGCGATTCATTTAACTCAGTTAAGCATCGATATTCTCCCCAATGCCTCTTCCAAAGTATCTCATAAATGATATCATATAAAAAAAAAATTGCACTCAGGAACACAACTATACTGTGGTATTAACTGTTTGTTAACCATGTGACAACCAGGTTAACAAGCAAAGCAATGATTCCATTACTATTTAATAAATTAAAGGGTATATTTATTTAATTCGACTTCCTGACAAAAATATTTTGCAGCTATCAAGTCTAATCCCTCAAAAGAACACACCAGGAAACTGGACTTCATTGTTTATTTAAAAATAAGTAAAATCTATTTTCACCTTTCTTACTGACCCTGTATTCCCACTCAACCTCTATGTAAAAATACAGTGGTTTGAATAAAATATTTGAATGGACATGTTTTAGCATCAATTAATGGGTTATCTCTGGCTGGTGAGTAAATCAAATCAAATCAAATAATAACTGATTTTAAATTAATTGATGTTTGAAGTATGAATACATTCTGCAAAATAAATACAAATTTCCCCTCTGTAATTATTTTGTCTTAAATGCAAATATGCTTAGAATTTTAGCGAAAAACAATCTTTAATAATTAACTCTTCCTCACTGTGCTCTCACAAATTTTGCACCAGTGCCCCTGTGATTACCACCATATTACACTTTTTCAATCTACAATTCATAACCCAACTGATACTTTCCCCTTCTCTCTATGGAGTCAAATAAATACATGGAGAATCACTTCCAGCTCCTGACAAGTGTTTTTGTGAGATGCTGCAGTTTCTGGGACAGATGTGATGGAACTGCAGGTGCTCAGGGTACTATCACATATAATAGTTTTCAAACTGCGAGAAGTCGTAACCCTTTGCGTGGTGCATACGAGTTAGGCACTACAACGCACTACAACTATCACCACAAACACAACAAGGCAATGAAACACGCCACAAAACACTTCCATAACGCAGGATCGCGGGACTTAGAAAAAAAATAATTATGAGACGCAGGACTTAGAACAAAAAAAATACGAGATGCTGGACTTAGAAAAAAATATATACGAGACGCCAAAAATTATGGGATTAACGGACGAACTGCGAATACGAAAAAACTAAAAACACACTAAATACACCAAAAAATTATTACAAAAACATCACAGACAGCACGGGGCAACAGCCAGGACGTCTGGGAGTGAGGTGGAACGCGAATTTAACCTGATTTAGACAACCGCGCAAAAACACTGCCAAACGCATAGCACTTTACACATCAAACTACGAAATAGAAAATACACTATTACAAAAGCCGGAAAATGCTCACGAGACGCGCACCACCTAACATTACGACTATACAATGCCACTTTACACAATAAACCAACGGCTTTACCTCGCGCACGCTGCCTATTTATAATGCACACTTCAAACATTCATTACACTTTAGAAGCAGGGCACTAAGACTCAAAATGTATATTCTATGCAGACGCAAAATACAAACAGATTGTTAGCTCTTCAGTCTATTGCTCACTGCATATATCAATTATAAATAAAGTATATTAATTCATTGAATAAATCATTAATTATTACTTAACTAAATATACATAAAAATATATATATATCTCTTTATCATGACTCATGAAGGTGCTCAGAGGACCAAAAGTACACAACAGGAGAGGCTCGCAATGAGCGCTGAAGGTCCTCAGAGTACAAAACGCTTTACATTGTGTGTCAAACAGCATTCCCATGGCTTAAAATTGTATTGCCCCGTCATTTTTGATGGGCAAATAGCTAGTATTATTATAATATTTTTTATAATGGGTAGTATTGAAAAAACACCTTCATATTTCCAACCCCTTTCTACAATGAAACTCACTTAGATTTATTACAGTGGTTCCATCAACCTATAGCCTTTTATATTAGCAGTAGATATTGCTATTACAGTAAACTAATGGCTAGGTTGATTAGTCATTAAAAGGACATCCAATAGGCTATTGAATCAAATTGCTTTTTTATTACATTTCTGTGCAAACATTTCTCAGATGTAGGCATGTTATAATATCAATAATGTTGCATTATTTAGTAGATAATGACATTTAGCTCAGGAGGCAACTTTCTTCCTGAAATCTTCAAGGATGATTAATTTTTTAAAAGGGATTATGTGCTCAGTAAAAAAGTCAGCAGATTATTTCAATGTATTTTCAAGTACTTTGTTATAACATTTAAAACTTAATGCATTCTCTGGTCAATATGATAGGGTTTAGTAGCTTAGTTAAAAAGGTTAACACTATACTGCTGTGCTTAATATGTATGCTTATGTTAGCTTAGCAGTAATTAAAAACAGTGGGAAATAAATTGAGCACCCCTGTGTGCAGTGGAGATAAATGAGGTACATTCAAGGTTAAGACATCTATAATGTAATGAATCCATAACAATTATATATAGTCAAGGTACTTTTGTGGCACGATTGAACTCCTCTGCGTTATGATGAGGCAAGCTGCCTTCATATTCATATAGACTGTTCATTTTATACAAATGTACTGGCGTTCAAGACTGTAACCCACAAATGGAGCCAAAAAGCCAACGGGTACTAGAGAGGACCCGCAATGGGATTAAAGTCCAATCCGTAGCACTGTAAATGCAAATATACACACTACTGTACTTATAGGTAAAGGGAAAGTGATGTTAGGTATTAAAATGAATAGCACAACATTCTCAAGCTCGCAAATCTGCAATATAAAATACTTTATTTAATGTTTAATTTCCATGTTATATCGATCCCAGCAATCAATGTGTTAATACATATAATGCAACTCGCATAGACTAGAATATCCTATTTACGGCTTTATCAATATTGCATTATTTCTAGATTGTGGGTCAAATCGAAACTCATAATTGAAGCCCGTAAGGCTTTGAAATCTAACCTCCATTATTCAGTGACGTAATGATTACGATCTCTGTTGCCATTGGCTCCATCTAAACCTGAAACTATGGGTTTGTCTAATTGATCATGTTCACGGCCACACATCCAACGTGCGACAAATGGTTTACGGGTTTGCGTCTCAAGCCCGTAACTCACAGCATGGTCTAATTCAATAGCTATGTAACACAGCCGCATTTCAAGGCTGCAGCCTTTGTGGTTTGCCGATGCCTCTACAAGCTTCAAATTTAATAGGGCGGCTAATGTCCAGTTAGTCCCTTAATGTTGTAGTGGGGGTTTCCATATTTGCTTTTGTTTCTAAAAGTTAAATACACAATTAAATGCAGAGAAAGATCAAGTTCCTTCAATTGAAATGTGGCATTCCTTATTCCCTGTGGTTTCAACAGAAATGTAAGTCTCTTAATCTTCAATCATTAAGAATGAAGATACGCAAACAAGGCAATGTCTGTCAGAAGTAAATAATTATTGCATATAATTTATAACAAATCAAAGACTGCATTTATTTTTTTAACTTTAATAAAACCATTTCCCAATTTTAGAGTCTAGTTCTTTAAAATGTTCCTGTTAAGTTTCAAATATCATGTTGTTTTTGATAAGGGCAGAACATAACCATATGTAATACACACAATTGTTACCTCAAGCAGGAGAGTCTTGATAGAGCAAGTTACATTACCTGCTCTGTTTGTCATGTGACCTGTCTGCTTAACACCCCCCATTTCAAGCAAGGCTAAAGAATAGCAAGGAACGATGGGAGATGATTAAAAGAAATAAAAAACAGAAAAAGTAGATTATTGATCATCCGCCTTTTTAAATTGTGATTTGGCCAATTGAAAATGGCTCTATATAAGCACAGAGCATATATTATTTACAGAAGTTTTTAGTTAGTGAAGACCTTGCTTTTGGATAGAATTTCACTAACTAAAAACTTCTGTAAAAAAATATGCTATGTGCTTATATAGAGCCCTATTCAATTGGCCAAATCGTAATTTAAGAAGGCTGCATATATTTAAATATCATGCCCCAGGTGTTGCCAAGCTGGAGGTTTACAGACTGGCATGGTAAGAAGAATTTATGAAAACTGGTAAAGAAGATGCTAATGTTATTTACAAAAAGTATAGGCAGTTTATATCCATTTATGTAAAAAAAAAAAAAAAAAAAAACTTAGGCAGGACAGGTTCACTATACAAAAGATTTTGGGATGGGGTATTTTATGCCTGGGGTATAATTATTTGGTTTAGTGCTTCGCATGCTTTCATTCATGAGCACTATGTGAAACGGAGCTAAACTGGGCATTCTATCACCATAGCGACATCGCGATTATTATTATTAGCTTTATTTGTAATGCGCCAACATATTCCATACTGCTGAAAAAGGGTTAAGTTAAGTTATAATCTAATGAGATGGCAAATCAGAGAGCGATAAGTGAGAATTTACATGGCCAAACAAGATTTAGTGCCCAAAAAGAGTGCAATTGCAAGGTTTAGCACTGAGCGGGGAATTAGAATAGAAAAGAGCTCTATAGCGAATCAGCACTCATTGAGATAGCGTTAAGTGGGGTAAAACAAAAATGGAAAAACCTTAAAGGACCACCGTGGTCATTTTTTATTTGGTATTTCAATAATTAAACTTGATAATGGGCAAAATTGTATTAGAAAATACAAAAATAAATAAAAGTAGCTTTTGCATTTTTATATTTATATTTTTATATGTCTCAAGAGGGTGTATCCTTATAAACTAATGAGCTTTCCATAGCAGTAGCTTACAGTTTTGGCAGTTGTAGATACCACATTTACACTGTACAAAAATAAATTTCCTGTGGAATTAGAGTCTCCCCCACCCTTAGGAAATTAATCACCAGAAATTAAAATCACATTATTGTATGTATAGTAGAGGTTGTATTATTTTATTTTCCATTATAACAGCATAGTTTATATTTACATAAAAGGAGCCATGTAAATAGTGGGTTGG
Organism: Discoglossus pictus; assembly: GCA_027410445.1. NCBI lineage: Eukaryota > Metazoa > Chordata > Amphibia > Anura > Alytidae > Discoglossus > Discoglossus pictus. The sequence continues at coordinate 219,935,169 of CM050166.1, read as the reverse complement.
GATTAAAAGAGTGAGAGTAGTCTAATTTGCATGTCCCTCCCACTGTCTCAGAGTGCAGTGCAAGGACTGTATTTATGTGAATCCTAAGCAGGAAATAAGTTTATTACTTATTTTTAAGACACTCAAATGAAAGTACAAATGTACTTTTCAATTTCTGTACTACTGTAGTGTTGTTAGTTGATATTCTCATTAACCACATATTGTGATATTTGTATAGCTCATTTGTTAGGAATAAACCCAGTCTATGTTTTAAAATAGTTTGTGCAAGTACATATTCAGGTACCCAGTCTTATATAATTCTTCAGTAACTATTAAAATACTTACAAGAACAAAAACAATGTTTTAACAGGAAATATGAGCCTGAGTATAAACATTACTTGTTATACAACTGAAAGCTGATCCACAATCCAGGGAAAATCAGACATTAGGAGCTCACAATAATAAATGGCATGATCCGGGAGGTATATTTCATTTTCTTTTTTTTTTCCGTTGCTCTAGGCGCATTCAGGTTTATGTGTCTCATGCCTAATTTACTGCAACTCCTTGCATGTCCAAGACTGTATGTGTTTTTTTATAATTTATATGTTTATATATTACATTTATTCAGTATGCAGAAAATGTCAAATACACTTACAGACAAAAACCTCACTGTAAGAAGACATTTAGGTGCATCTGTTCACTATTGTATTGTGAGGCAGGCTACTTCCCATTGAAAATGTGCTGCCCTAAGCTGACTTAGCTATAGCTTATAGTGTATTGGAGTTAGATTTGAACTGCAGTGTACTGATTACTAACTGACAGCCGCTTTAAATTCGAGCCCCGTAAGTGCAATGTGAAGCTCACAACGTCTGTGAGCTTGAAGAGTTGCGTATTTACGGTGCTATTAAATTAGAACAGGCTGCGAGTTACAGGCTTGAGAGGCAAACCCGAACCCATACTTCGCTCGTCGGATGTGCGTCCGTGAATGTGGTCAATTAGTCTGACTCATAGTTACGAGATGGGATGGAGCTAATGGCAAAAGAGATTGTTAGAATTACGTCACTGAAAAATGGAGGTGGGATTTACAGGGTTCAAGCACGAGTTACGATCGGACCCACATTCCAGATGTAATGCAATATTGATAAAGCCATAAATATGATATTCTATCACAGTATATGTATTTACACATTCATTGCCGGGTTCGACATAACACAAAAATTTAACATGAAATAAAGTATTTTTCTTTGCTGATTTGCGAGCTTGAGAATGTTGTGCTGTTAATTCTAAGATCTAACATCACTTTCACTTTTAATAAAAGTACAGTAGTGTGGTGATATGTGCATTTAAAGTGCTAGGAGTTAGACTGTATCCCCCTTTCAGGTCCTCTCTAGCACTCATTGGCTTCTTGGCTCCATTTGCGAGTTGAACACAAGTAATCTTGATGCAATTTAATAGCTCAATTGGAGCGTAGCGGTTATGGGCTTGAAAGAACAAATGATTTGCAGCCACGAAGTTCTTTTTATCGGCCTTGCTGCATCTTAATCGCAAGTCGTCTTTGGGTTGCTTTAACCTTCCTGGCGGTATGATTATGTCAGTATCTAGAATGTTAAAGCAGTACATTCTAAAATACTGACATAATCATAAAGCCTTTATACAACATTACCCCTTCCCCCTCTCCTCCTCCCTTTCCCCTTATCCTCCTCCTTCATTTCCCCCCTCTCCCCCTTATCCTCCTCATCCTCCCCCCTCATCCTCCTCATCCTCCCCCCTCATCCTCCCCCTCATCCTCCTCCCTCCTCATCCTCCTCCCCCTCATCCTCCCCCCATCTTCCTCCTTTCCCCCCTCATTGTCCTCCTTCCCCCCTCATCCTCCTCTTCCCCCTCATCCTCCTCTACTCCCTCATCCTACTCTTCCCCATCATCCTCCTCTTCCCCATCATCCTCCCTCATCCTCCTCTTCCCCCCCATCGTCCTCTTCCTCCCTCATCCTCCTCTTCCCCCTCATCCTCCTCTTCCCCCCTCATCCTCTTCTTCCCCCCTCATCCTCCTTTTCCCCCCTCATCCTCCTCTTCCCCCTCATCCTCCTCCTCCCTCCTCTTCCCTCCTTATCCCCCCTCCCTCCTCCTTTCCACCTTTCTTCTCTCTTTTTTAGCCTCCGAATAGCTTCTGCTGCTGTTCGGAGCCCCGCAGCCCAAATATGCCTTTCACTGGAACCGGCATATGCTAATGATGTGACGCTCTTGTGACGTCATGTCATTAGCATATGTCGGTTCCAGGGAAATGCATAAGATGCGATGCGGGGCTCCAATCAGCAGTAGGAGCTGATCAAAGGCTAATAAGAATAGGTGAGATGTAAGACGTGAGAGGGGGGAAGGAGGAAGGATAAGGAGGGAAGAGGAGGATGGGGAAGAGGAGGATGGGGAAAAGGTGGATGGGGAGGAGGAAGGAGGAGGAATGGTGTGCTGAGGGGGCACAGGCAAACTCGGCAGCACTGGGCCCCCTCCAGATCCTCCCTTACCGAGTCACACTCTGGATTACCATTAGGAAGGTTAAGAGGTTAATTTAATAGCCTTAAGTCCTGCAAGCTACGTTACGAGCAACGATTCCTAAAATCGTAGAAATTTAACGGGGATGTGAATTTTTACTACCTGACTGAAGAAAAAAAGATTAAACTTGTCTTCATGCACAAGCATTTAATAGTCCTCAAGACTATATAGTCTTAGATTATATACATTTTTATAATTATTGTATATAAAAACTATTTCAAATATATTTAATATGGAATGCTGACAGAGACAATCTAATGTAGGTCACACAGATTTTTGGGCTCCGAACACACCACAGGAACCAGGAGTAGGGGGAGGAGCCTCTTGACCCAGCATGATCGGGGGTGGACTTAGAGGGAAGGCTGGCTGAGGGAAGGAGCACCATATACAGTAGCGCCTCCCCCATGCTGCTCCGATGCCATTGCTCGCTCTGCAGCTAGCCTGAGAGGAGGTTTTCCCCACCCTCCCAAGGGGTTATATGGTTAGATTGTTGTATGGTTATATGTGGATATTTATATGATGATGTTATGATAAAAAAAATAGTTTTTTATGTTATGTGTTGAATTTTATGACCTGCAGAGGACAAGTGATATAAGGTTCAGTTAGCTAAGGTCATTGTAGCTGGTGGGGTGGATCAGAGTTGCGTGGGCCATTGGCATAAAAGGGTCTGTCCATCCCCTCTGGTGGTATGGAGGAGACAGAACAGTGGGACCCTGAGTGTCGGCTCAGGCCTTGGGTGCCTGCTACTGGCCAGTATCTTCCTTTCCCCTCCTTTTTCATATTATGGTAATAATAATGTTATTAACAAACGCGGTAGCCCATCCTACTGCCAAAACAAATTGTATGTGTTTTTTATTTATGGTAAGGCCTGGACCACATGGGTAATGCTGGGCTCAAGAAAAAGCTGTGAACTTTGGTGCACTCCGCAACAAAATGAAAAAGGGTTTGTTTTGTTGGTAAAACAACATAAACTTTTATGTATTTAGATTTGTAAAGTCAAATTAACTCTGCATATAAATATGTTTGTATTTCCCTGTTTAAATTTAGTGTAAGTGGTCTTATTAGTAGGGATCAGTCTCCTTAAATACTTGTGCTGGTGTTTACTCTAAGAATGGTAATTAAAAGAAATGAGATTATAATATGAATCTGTGGTGATTTTTTTCTTTTTACCCTGATTTTTTTAAGCCACATTAAATTTGAAGCCAGTTACTCCAACTTGAAGCTCGCAAAGGCTGTGAGCTAGAGACGCAAACCTGTAAACCATTCATCGGCCGTCGGATTTGAACATAATTAATTAGTCAAACCCGTAGTTACGGGTTTAGACGGAGCCAATGGAAAAAGAGACCATCATCATTACGTCACTGAAAAAGGGGAGGTTGGATTTCAAAGTCTTAGGGGTTCAATTACGATTTACGATCAGACCCACATTCCAGTTATAATGCAATATTAATAAAGCATTAAATACGATATTCTATCACATGTGAGTTACACTATATGTATTAACACATTGATTGCCAGGATCGATATAACACAAAAATTATACATGAAATAAAGTATATTTTTGGGCCGATTTGTGGGCTTGACAATGTTGTGCTATTAATTCTAAGACCTAACATCACTTTCCCTTTTAATATCTGTACAGTAGTGTGTTTTTATTTGCATTTCAAGTACTATGTTACGAGCTATGTTTTAACACGTATCCCGAATTTAATGGGGCTGATAGTTTTTATGTTTACTACTAAGAGGGATGCAATAAGTAAGGGGACATTATCCTGACACGCCATCAATTTGTTTCTGATTAGATGTCAATTATATAGGTGAATTCTTAGGATTTGTCACTAATTTGATTTTACAAATATAAATAAATGTTAATACTTAACCAACTAAAGAAAAAAAAAAATCATTTTTCTATGTAATGCAACAAAGTTCACAGCTTTTTCTTTCTGTGACTAATTATTTTTGTGACTAATTTATTTATTATATACTTATGTAGATGTTAAACCATGTTGGTCCTTTTTTAGATTTTCAACAAAATCCCACAAAAGTCAACCAAAGGTCTTTATTTTGCATGCAAAAAAACTATGGTCCCGATTCAATTGCAAGCCCGTAACTGGCGCGACGTAGGCCGTATGTCTGCGGGCATGCTGAGGGCTCCCCTTTGTCTCCATTCCGGAGTGATTCAATAGCTCAAGGCCACAAGTTACTGGCCCAAAGCCGACTCCGCTAACCATGCACTGGTTCGTAGCAGGAACATGATCAATTAAGCAAGACCATAACCTCCCATTTCGAATCAGCCAAAAATGAGACATTATTATGGCAGTAAAACATGGAGGTTACATGTCAATCAATCAATTATGCTCGGGGGTCTGATATGTGATCAGACTCGAAAACTGCAAAATACAGAGTTATGAAAATCAATGCCAATACTGTATTAGTCCATATGGGTGGCCTGATATGTATTAACTCATTGATACCCAAGAGTGAGTTAACCCTGAAATGAATTCTAAAAATAAATGCGGATTTGCGAGCTTGAGACTGTTGTGCAATTAATTCTAATGTCTATCATCGCTTTCCCCCTTATTTACAGTGCAGTATTGTTTTTTTATTTACATTTACAGTTCTACGAATATGTCTTTAACCCCCTTGCGAGTCCTCTCTAGCACTAGTAGGATTATCTCCTTAAGCAATTGAATAGCGATTTGTGATTTTAGCCATCGTATCTCTTACGAAAGTGAAAGATCAAAGTCTCCGGGAGGCTGTAAGTTACGGGTTTAACCAACTTTCAAAGCCGTAACTTGTAACCCATTTGGAGCACGCAAAAAGACAACAGTTGAATATCAAACTAACTTGCGACCTCACTTATGGGCACCAGTAACTTGCGAAAGCTCAATTGAATTGGGCTTCATAACTACAACATATTAGCTAGATGTCCTTTATTGGGTTTATAGGGCCATTGTAGTTCAAGAAAAAAAGACACAACGTTAGCAGCTGTGTAAGCCATCAACATAAATATGTATTTAGCAGTGAAAGGAGGAGTGGGGGAGGAGGGAACAGGAAAAGGTCAATAGTCTTTATTGATACAATGACAGGAAAATATTTGAAGTGTCTCTACCCCCCTCCCCTATGTCTTTTCCCCCTCTCCCTCCCCTGTGCCTCTTCCTCCCCTCTCCTTTCACTGTTTCTCTTCCCCACCCTCCATCCCCTGTGTCTCCTTCTCCCACTCACCCTCTCCCACACTTTGATAACTATTATATGTGATTGGTTCAGATAGAAATTTACACCATACCCCTTATCTCTTACAGGCCCAGAGGCAGGAAGTGTAGATCAATAAATGCCCCAGTAAACACCCCTTTCACACACACACACTTTCACAAGTATCATGGATCCAGGGTCCAACAAAGGCATCAACATTTATTTTTTTCTAATTAAAAACGAGATTTATGACCTTTTCTGGCTTAATTGTGCTCACAGTCAAATTCAAAGTTTTCAAATATATATACATATTTGTTTTCATAGAACGGTGGTCCTTTAATAAATATTTCCTGACAAATATGTCTTATTAGGGAAATTATGTTATCCTGTGCAGTGCTGTGATCAGTGAGTAGACTGAACATAATAGCCAGACACATCTGGGTATAAGCCATTTCGGGCACCAATTGGCTACATAAAGAGTATCTGCCAGAATTGGCTGATAAGTTAGAAGTAGTAGGACTCACTGCACTGCCTATTTTCTCTTTATAACATTGCGTATTGACAGAAAAGATGCTGTTCCTTAATTTTTAAATAAAGTAAATCCTTAATAGAATTTCTGCTAAGGGACACTGAAGAACTACATGTGAAATGGGCATAATATTCTTAGTTAAAGTAAAGAAAAAAACTAAATGTATGTGTACTATTTATTTACTGTACTCTGTATGCTTGCACTTTTCTGTCACTCTTTTGCCCATCATAAGTTAAATGATGATGTGGTTAAAAGAACGTTAAAAAAATAAATAATAACTTTTCATTTCATTATTGTATACAGCATTTTTCAGTACTGGGTGCTTCCATTATATTTGTTTAAAAGCTTGATCATGGAAAACAGTTTATGATCAAAGACTATTTTAATTACTCAGAACTTACACAAAAGTTTGCAAATCAAACTAATACCTTTATGGTATCAAAAGCCCCTCCACCTTGACCAGGAACAAACAGCAATGTTGGACCCCACTACTGGATAAAGCCGCATTTAATAGTTAACATTAACTTTGAACTTAGTGTGTTTTATGACATTTTAACACGGTTTTGCTCATTATATTAGTTTATTTTTTGAAGTGCTGCAGTAGAATCATTAAATATCTGACTTCCATCTGTTTTAATAGAATCATGCCATAGTACAATCATGTCATGGTACAGTAAACTGTACATGTATGATAACCTGCTTTCTAAACAAGGTACAGATTGTCGACAATGTGATAAATATGTAACATAGTAACATAATATTTGAGGTTGAATTTTTTTTTTAGATCTCCTCTGATGATTGTTATTAATGAATTGTTAATTGATCCAGAGGAAGGCAATGGAAAAAACCCTATGAAAGATTGACAATTGTCTAATAAGGGGAAAATCCCTTCCTGACCCCAAGATAACACCCTGGATCAGTACCCCTCATTCCCTAGTTATCCAACATAATCCTGTATACCTTTTTTCATTCAAAAATAAATCCAACCTACTTTTACAGTTATCTATTGAATTTGCAGTCACAACTTCCTTTGAGAATACCACAGTCTCACTGCCCTTACTGTGAAGACCGCTTTCCTTAAGTGTTTTTTATTCTATACTCAAGGGATGTTGAAAACCACTTGGCACAAAAAGTTCCCCTGACAAAGCATTAAAATAACTCTGGATGTATGTATATAAGGTAATCACATCACCTCTTAAGCTCATTTTTTTTTTAGAGAAAATAAGTTGAATTTGCTTATTCTTTCTTCATAATTTAGTTCCTTCATTTATCTTATTCATTTTGTTGTCCTTCTCTATACTTTTGCAGCTCTAACATCTTCTTCTACTTGAAGTGGTTGCCAAAATGGTACTCTGCGTTCCCAATGAAGGTATATTAGGGATTATATAGTGGCAGAATTATTGCTTCTATACCCCTCTTAATGCATGACAGTATTTAATATATTATTAATATTATTATCCATTAAAAATAATGTGCATTAGAGAAAACTTGCCCTGTGACTAAAAGTTTTTGAGGCCTCCTAGTCTTATAGTCTCAATCAAGTTTGATAGTTGCAAAGCATCTAACAGACCAAGAAGGTTTATAATGGGGCAAACAGTTAAGTAAGCAGAATCCTTAAACTTTTGTTTACATTCTTTGCCATTGCCTATGACCCCTTGAGTAACCTAACTGCATTCATTTTCAACAAAACTAATTACAAGTACACTATTTATCATTAAGCAGAAGCATTAGAACTTACCCAGCTGAGAATGAATTTATCACATTTACACATAGAACTACATTTTAATCGTAATTAGTCTATTTTTGTATGATTCTTGCCAGTACCATTAAACCTTTTATATCTTTGCAGTAAGTCACGAAAGCATGTGGAAGAAGCTGCTAGCACAGATTGTTTTCTCCCCCGGGAGAATTCCTAGTGTGCACGAAAGAAAATAGCCAAGTTATGCTACCCTGCCAAGAATGGCTACTGTAGTTGAAATAATGAATAAATAAATAGTATTAAGGTAAGAAATGATTTGCAGAAATATGGAATGGTCCTCTGAGATTTACATCTAACAGTTTCTAACATTTTTGATTGTTATAAGAAAGGCAAACGCAATGCAGTAAATATGGTACTTGTATAAGATTGGATGAACTGATATATCAAAAAGGATCACAGCACACACATAAAAAATAGAAGAAACATTCCACATGAATAATAAACATCCGACCTACTTACAGATACAGTTATTAATACAGTTAGATACTAGAAATCAGGCCACAGCTGCGGCAAAACACATGCTATTTTAATCATATACATTTACTGTACTGTAAAATCATAAAAATATGGAATAAAATTAAAGCAGTGGCCCAGATCAATTAGGTTAATCTTTACAACATGTCATTATTATTATTTTGTAATTATTTTGTATTTGTTATTGAACAAAGTGAAGAATGTATAATACATAGCATGCCAGGCAAAAGAAAGAGTGTCAGTTTCTGGTTAAGCAAGGCTTTTTGCAGACTTTTTGTGCAATGTCTTGATGGCTATTAAACATATATTGTTTGATCACTTGCTCCATGGATGGATACATTTTTCTTCAAGTTTTGTTTCATTTACTCAATGGCCAGCTAACATTACCGTAGACACAACAAAATATTTTTGAGCTTGCTATGCTTAGTGAATTTTGACCAGTATAAAGAATGCATTTTCTGTACTATATATATATATATATATATATATATATATATATATATATATATATATATATATATATATATACAGGGAGTGCAGAATTATTAGGCAAATGAGTATTTTGACCACATCATCCTCTTTATGCATGTTGTCTTACTTCAAGCTGTATAGGCTCGAAAGCCTACTACCAATTAAGCATATTAGGTGATGTGCATCTCTGTAATGAGAAGGGGTGTGGTCTAATGACATCAACACCCTATATCAGGTGTGCATAATTATTAGGCAACTTCCTTTCCTTTGGCAAAATGGGTCAAAAGAAGGACTTGACAGGCTCAGAAAAGTAAAAAATAGTGAGATATCTTGCAGAGGGATGCAGCACTCTTAAAATTGCAAAGCTTTTGAAGCGTGATCATTGAACAATTAAGCGTTTCATTCAAAATAGTCAACAGGGTCGCAAGAAGCTTGTGGAAAAACCAAGGCGCAAAATAACTGCCCATGAACTAAGAAAAGTCAAGTGTGCAGCTACCACGATGCCACTTGCCACCAGTTTGGCCATATTTCAGAGCTGCAACATCACTGGAGTGCCCAAAAGCACAAGGTGTGCAATACTCAGAGACATGGCCAAGGTAAGAAAGGCTGAAAGACGACCACCACTGAACAAGACACACAAGCTGAAACGTCAAGACTGGGCCAAGAAATATCTCAAGACTGATTTTTCTAAGGTTTTATGGACTGATGAAATGAGAGTGAGTCTTGATGGGCCAGATGGATGGGCCCGTGGCTGGATTGGTAAAGGGCAGAGAGCTCCAGTCTGACTCAGACGCCAGCAAGGTGGAGGTGGAGTACTGGTTTGGGCTGGTATCAACAAGGATGAGCTTGTGGGGCCTTTTTGGGTTGAGGATGGAGTCAAGCTCAACTCCCAGTCCTACTGCCAGTTTCTGCAAGACACCTTCTTCAAGCAGTGGTACAGGAAGAAGTCTGCATCCTTCAAGAAAAACATGATTTTCATGCAGGACAATGCTCCATCACACGCGTCCAAGTACTCCACAGCGTGGCTGGCAAGAAAGGGTATAAAAGAAGAAAATCTAATGACATGGCCTCCTTGTTCACCTGATCTGAACCCCATTGAGAACCTGTGGTCCATCATCAAATGTGAGATTTACAAGGAGGGAAAACAGTACACCTCTCTGAACAGTGTCTGGGAGGCTGTGGTTGCTACTGCACGCAATGTTGATGGTGAACAGATAAAAACACTGACAGAATCCATGGATGGCAGGCTTTTGAGTGTCCTTGCAAAGAAAGATGGCTATATTGGTCACTGATTTGTTTTTGTTTTGTTTTTAAATGTCAGAAATGTATATTTGTGAATGTTGAGATGTTATATTGGTTTCACTGGTAAAAATAAATAATTGAAATGGGTATATATTTGTTTTTTGTTAAGTTGCCTAATAATTATGCACAGTAATAGTCACCTGCACACACAGATATCCCCCTAAAATAGCTAAAACTAAAAACAAACTAAAAACTACGTCCAAAAATATTCAGCTTTGATATTAATGAGTTTTTTGGGTTCATTGAGAACATGGTTGTTGTTCAATAATAAAATTAATCCTCAAAAATACAACTTGCCTAATAATTCTGCACTCCCTGTATATACATATGGCTTTGATGAAATAGTATGCTGATAAAGAAAAACGTAGAATGGAGACTCTAGGATTCACTCTAAAAGACTCAGACATTGGGAAAATTGATTTTACAGCTAAAAGTATGATGAAGCAGGAGTTGTGATGCCCCGTTAACATATGCTAAATAACTACAAAAATCAGAATGACTATACGTTAGAAATACATAATTATCCAAATTTTGAATTATTCTTAAATCAGTCAACAAAAGATCTGAGTAAACTGTATAGCCATAAACTGATACAGCAAAATAACAGGCGTAGAGATAAAAGCATTAGAAGAATTGAAACAGAGTAATGTTGAACTTGAAATGAGTGATAAAGGAGGAAACGTGGGACTTATGGAGAAACTATTTAAAATGTGCCTGCGTATATTGGATGACAAAAAAACATATAAGATCCTTACAAAAAATCTGACAGTCGAATTTAGTAATGAACTTAAATCAATACTAACTGAGGCAAGATATCTAGGTTTGATATCCATGCAAAATACCTGTTGCCAAATATCCCACGGTGGCCATGTTCTACACGCTTCCTAAGATCCACAAGCAAGTAAAGCCAATACCGGGACGCCCAATAGTGTCGCGCAATAACTGCCTAACAGAAAGAATCAGCACACTAGTGGATCACAACCTTAAGAAGATTGTGCATACTACCTGAATCTCTCATAGTAACTATAGATGTTGAACATCTGTATAGTACAATACCACACGACAAGGGCCTGAAAGCAGTGGAATACTTCTTGGAAGCAGAAGGCCATGGTGCTAGTAGTTGGAACAAATTAATTTTAACACTCCTTGAATTTGTCTTAACAAGAAATTATTTCATATTTACTATGAAATGGTACAGGCAAACAAATGGCACAGCCATGGGAACGATGTGCGCCCCCAATTATGCAAATTTGTACTTAGGCTATTGGGTGGAGTTTATTGTCTTCAAAGAACAAATGGAGCACTATAACACGGAAGTGCTACATAGTCAATGTGCTTGTGTTATGGAAAGGTACACAAGAACATTTTGTGAACATTGCAAGATCGCTCAATATCAATGTCATGGGCTTAAAGTTTACGTATACCATCCATGAAAAACATTTAGAATTCTTAGATCTTTAAATAAGTAAAGACACTTCTGGTAACATAAATACTGAAGTGTATATAAAGCCTACAGCAACAAATAGTCTCCTTAAGTTTAAAAGCCAGCACCCTGTGCCACTGAAAAAGTGCATACCCACTGGCCAATATCTTAGATTAAGGAGAAATTGCAGCAATTCCGAAATATTTCAAATAAAAGCAGATCAGCTGAGGTAACGATTTAGAGCGAGGGGCCATCCAAACAAAGTCCTGAAGAAAGTATATAAAAGAGGTACTTTACACAAAATGATGAAATACTTAAAGATGATGAGACCAAAGGTCTCTTGATTACTAGAGAAATACATTTTTCAAGGCCAAATCTCCCAGAATTGCAACTCTGTATATGCTTGCAAAAGTGCATAAAAACCATCTTAGACCACCAGGTAGACCAATAGTATCCGGGAATAACAGCCTTTGCGAAATGGCGAGCAAATATCTTTATACCCGACAGACAATTTGTATTGGGATTACCCTCCTATGTCCGTCACACCGTGGAGGTCTTGAACCGCCTGGAGGAGCCAGGGGCCACCCAAACAGAGTCCTGAAGAAAGCATATAAAAGAGGTACTTAACACAAAATGATGAAATACTTAAGGATGCTGAGACCAAAGGTCTCTTAATTACTACAGAAATAAAAATTTTCAAGGTCAAATCTCCCAGAATTGCAACTCTGTATATGCTTCCAAAAGTGCATAAAAACCATCTTAGACTACCAGGTAGACCAATAGTATCTGGGAATAACAGCCTTTGCGAAATGGCGAGCAAATATCTTGATACCCGACTAAGACCATTTGTATTGGGATTACCCTCCTATGTCCATCACACCATGGAGGTCTTGAACCGCCTGGAGGATATAACTGTGAGTGATCCCACTCTGCTGGCAAGAAGAAACATTGAATCGCTATACACCTCAATTGATCATTCCATTGGGGTGAATGCTGTGTCATACTTTTTTCAAATGGAGTCAAATCTCAATGTTGACAAGAATGGCTTTGTCCTAAGATTATTGCGATATGTACTCCAACATAACTACTTTAAATTTTTACTTACAAGTTCGAGGAACAGCTATGGGCACACCTTGCGCTCCCACCTATGCCAATATGTATCTGGGCTGGTGGGAGCGCGAGCATGTGTTCAGTGATCTAAATTCAATGTTCACGGACAGGATAGTCACATAGCGTCAGTATATAGATCTTGTATTCATTATCTGGGAGGGTGGAATAGGAGAACTTAAAGAATTCATTGATGTACTCAGTAATAATTAATTTAACCTAAGATTGACATATGAGATCAGTGAATAACATGTCAACTTCCTCGATATATAGATCAAAAAACATATAGATGGATCTTTAGGAACTGATGGATATCAAAAACCGACAGCAACTAATTCCATCCTACATAATAGTAGTGCCCATCACGTATCCATCTAAAAAGCTGTTCCAACCGCTGAGTTCCTACGCATCAGAAGGAACTGTTCAAATGATGAATAACTTACAACACAAGAGAAGGATTTGACAGATTAAAAGCACAAGGTTACTCAAATACTGCCTTTAAGAAAGCATTTTACCAGGCCAAACATACCCAGAGACTTCAATTACTATCTCCTAAATTAAGAAGAATCTATAAGATTTATAACAAAGTACAATGGTCAATGGCGACAACTAATAAACATTCTCAACAAACATGTACACTTTCTAAAAACAGACCCCATTATAAATGATCTGATAGGTCACAAAATAAACATGGGATGGCGTAGATCAAGAAATCTCCATGACAGCCTAGTACATAGCCATATGTTGAATAAAAAACATATTTTTGGGTCTTCACCCGATGGCAGTTATCCATGGGGTCACTGCAAATTCTGTAAACATGTGAATTCAGAAACAGAACATGTAGATAGATTGGGAAAGAGTGTCTTCACGAAAGTTTTTTACAACTGCAGTAGCGCAGGGGTGGTATATTGCTTAGAGTGCCCATGTAAAATGAAATATGTGGGAATGATCACAAGGGTGGTAAGGAAAAGGTTAGGAGACCATCTCTCTAACATCAGAAATGCCAGCGAAGATCTAACAAAACTTAAAAATATAACATCTGTAGCAAGACATTTTTTGAGTAAACATGTCAGTAGAACCGATTTGAAATGCAGAATCATACAGAAGGTATGATTAGGAATCAAGAATTGAAACAAAGTGGATTAATCTATTAAACACTGTTGTTCCATTTGGTCTTAATGAGAATAACAGCTTTACCCCATATCTATGAAGATTTACGTACCATAAGGAAAACAGTAAGAATTTCCTCAATACTAGATTTACCATTAAATTACTATACATATGGCTAAACACCTTAATAAATATAATTGTTTTATGAGGGATATCATGGAATCACTAATGTTTGTCTCTTTTTTAATGAGATTGAGCCAATGGTATTTTTAGTGGTCTGAATGAAAATAACTACTCACCCAATTTCTACAAAGATTTAGTTTATATAATGATATGCAGCAAAAACTGTAACCACATTTTATTTATCACATAAGTACCATACTATTGGCTATACACATTGATAAATAAGCAGAGTATGGGATACAAGATGCATGTTGCAACATATATGTTTCTTGATGGTGAGAGTGACCCAGCGATATTAACTCAGCATTTAAGTATATCTGTTAAATATTGATAACGGTACCATAGTACAATCTTTTTGATACCTGCCTCTAGATATGTCTGCAATTAACGTGATAATCTAATGAGTGATATGTGATTAAATAAATTAAGGGAATAAGATTTAATAGTTAAAAAGTCATATTAAATATACATGGATAAAAAACAATATCAACTAATTTTAAGATGTACAATAACATACAGTAGGGAAGAACAAGTCAATATGTTTATTTGGATCTTAATTTGCTATAAAAATAAGATGATCTACATTAAGAGTTGATGAGTAGTATATAGTCAAAATAATAACAGAAATTGATTAATACATAAGGAATACAAAATATCAAAGAACAACTAGTTGAAATTATTATGTACATCTCATCATAATTAATTCATGTTATGATAACATCCATTAAATGAGAGGATATATATAAGATATAATATAATCATATAATAATTGGTTGATAGTGATAGCAAAATCGAAGATATAATTTATCTATATAAAAAATGGGAAGAATATGTGATGCATACAACCAATAATGGGATGAGACAAAACAAATGTATATATGAGAACTGATGATAATTTATGGTTAAGAACAATTCCTTAGAATAGTGCTGTTTATCACTATAACTGTAAATAGACCATTCTTTGTTTTATCTAATTTCCTTAGTACAACATCAAATCCCAATTGCCAGCACTGAATCCTGAAGATAAAACAAGATTTACCAGAAAATGAAAGGTTCATCTAATTTGCAACTCCCCCAGTTGATCATTTATAACGAACCAATAGTGCCTCCAACAAACAGGTCCTGGAGGAAGCGAAACGTGCATATTTGACCAGAAGTGACGAACTGGAAGTGACTCGCAAAGGATGAGGGCATCTACATGGAGGATCTAAACCACAACAGGAACTTGAGCAATGAGTATGCTCTACATTACTGATGTATTTGTATGCAGTTAGATAAATTCCAGTTGGATTAAGACTGACATAACGTATATTTTTGATATAACTGCAATTTAATTATATTGATGTATAGTGCCAGTTTATAAAGTTGGATGTTATCATGCATGACTTATGTCATTATCACACTTGATATTAGAGATGCCTTACTACTGCTTACTATTTCCTATACTTTAACGATTATACTTGGAGCATTATAGTTACACTTATATGAAAATTAGCTTTTATTCCTACACTTCACTTTTATATATTAGTGCAGGGAAGGTTCCTGTCTTTTTAGGTTAGGGGGGTAATTGGTGGATCCCCAGTTCCACCATTAGGAATAGGGACAGCATATATATAGGCAGTTATATGGTAGTTAGTATAAAGAGTAGAGTAGGTATTTTTCCCCATTCAGCACCTTGCACGTTTTTCACTTTTCCAGCACTTTAGTGCCATCATATTTTTTTCGTGTTGATTTAAACACATTTCTAGTCCATGAATGAGATTCAAATGTATAGAATTTATATGATTATATATTTATGTGTGCATCCCCTGCTGCATCAGACACTAGATTCAAAATCACACCAGGCTTTCTGGCATAGATTGCCACCATGCCTATAGCACATCTCTCATCTAGTCCATCTTCTATTGCAACTTTATCTGAATCTCTACATACAATATAACCAACCTTTATCTGTGAAGATCCTCAAATAGCTCTAGTTCTGTGTCAAAAGACATTTTATTCTGTTCAATAAATATAACTTGCGTTTTCTTATTAGCTGCAGCAAAAGTTCCTGTTTAGGACACAGGAAGTAAAATAGCAAGATGAGTCTGTGCGTCTGTAATTAGGACACAGCAGTTGAAACATTCTGCCACCACCAATCAGACAACCTCCAGCAATTATATTACCACTATTTTAACATGCTGGGTCTAACGGACAGCGCTGTTAGTAACAGCCAGCTACATAGACTTCAATGTACTATATAGTCTGTCACTTAATGGCTACAGCTGCTGCATACTAGCCCATACTAGCCCAAAAAAACTATAGGTGCATTTTTACTTTATTTTCACAGAGTTATCTGTATCTGATGAACTGTTTGGATTACTTTAATAACCATTTAATGTTTCTGCTGATGTCTTCTAAAATAATATCCCACAAATAGGCAAATGTATATTAATTAATTATATTAGGCATTTATCCTATGACTTGCATTATAATACAACTACAGCATTTATTCTCAGCTTTTATTATAGTAGAAATGATAGGGCATACTTTGGATATGATTAACTAATGCATTTGCTGATGCCTTTTATTATAATACAGGTTCACCTTGGTACTCATCTGCCTTGGAACTCACAGAGTTTGGTATTCAATGCATTTTGATGAGCAGAAATTGCTTTGACACTTGACACTTAGGTACTGGTACCTTAGGTACTGGTTGCAATTGCAGTAGTCTGTATGAGTTAATGTTTGGCACTTGTTGTGCCTTCCGGAACCATACGACGAGTACCAAGGTACCTCTGTATGTGGAATAGCGACTACAATTATGCTGACACTGAAGTTGAAGTGCAGTTTCACAGAGAGTTTTGAGCAGGATAATATAACTTGGCTATTTATTTTAGAAGATAAAATACATACAGGATTTTTACTAATGTTTTTCATGCAACACGCTTCCAGCAGCTGCCATGACAAAAGTTAGAAAAGTAACATGCCTGCACTTTACATTTGTTGCCTTGTGCATGGACCCTGGTGGACTTCATCAAAATATATCTATGCATGCAAAAAAAACTTAATTACAGAAAGTTACAATTGAACTTTTGGAATTTCTCTGTAACCCAGAACTGTGGCCTTGTACTGTGCTAAAATAGTCTGCCACTGATAAGATACTAAGTGATACTCCAAGATGTTTCACAGTATTCAAACACTGGTTGATTACGTTCATAATACCCCAAGCAGTGCATAAGTAATTACTAAGTATGGATATGATTTGTGCAGCATAAATTAATAACAGCATCTATAGATTTCTGACAGTAATTTAAATGTGTCATATTTTGGTGACTATCTTGTCTTGTATCAATATTAACTAAGAAGTGGTGAACTATATACTCACAGTAATATATCTGGTGCTTATAATGGTCCTTTATATCAGCATTTTTTGTAAAATAGTGATGTGATGATCCAAATAAGATTTGTTCTGTAGCTATGCAAAATTAGTTTGAAACACTTTATTTTAGTGTCATTGATACTGCATGCAAAAGTAATTCAGTGCTTTGGACAGAGATTAAAACTGCTGAATATTGAAGTACATATATTACCTGTATCGCACATGCTCAATAGTATCATGTGTCAGTCGGCTGCATATGTTCTGACTATGAGGATTACCTTAAAGAGAAACAAGAAGAACTGGACATTACAACAATGCTGCACACCCAACATTACTTGCATTTCTATACAAGATACATTTGCAACTGAAAGTATTAACTTTTTTAATCGTTTGCATTACTATAACATTAACACATAAATGCGTTGGTTGAGATCCTGATGTGTTTTTACGATGAAAGCCCAACTCGAAATAATATTTAACACCAACCTACAGAAGGGAAATACAATTATTTTTGTTCATGCATTTAACAGGTCATGCTTTAAACATTACTAATGTTTTGTTTTTACTGCTCAAAGAAAACAATGTATTTAATGACCCTTTAATTGGGACTATTACTGCCATATTTTGTGTGCATTGAATAATTTATTCATATCCTACTAGCCTGAGTTTTTTTTTCTATTCCACCTCTGTATATCCTGGCTACTCTCACTCTCCAGGTCAATCAAATGTGAAATTCGTTATGAAAACAGCAGCACTGGGACTTCTTACACATCAGACTGTCTTATTGTCATCAAAGTTTTGCACACCATTTGAGATTTTTTAAGAACATTTTACACTTCCCTCCATGGTGAAGTACAGCAGAAAGTGATTGATCACTTACAAAAATGTGTCTTTTCTAGGTAAATCCATTTTACAACTAAATGGTTAATATCTAAAAATAGCTGCTGTAAGATTATGTTGTAAAATTATATTATTGCAGTGTATATATTTGTAATTTTATTTAAATGCACTGAATAAGTGAGATCTGACTAGCTACTGTTGAGTATAATGACAATAGCCTGAGGTCTGAACAATGATGCAAATGGTTGGCACAATGCTTTTTGTCTCTGATTACACAGTTAAAATATGGTGAAGTTTAGGGACTAGTGATATCCTGGGATTGGTGAACTTAAATGCACTGGAATGGGACATTTCACATCAGACAACCACCAGATCTTCTACTGTGGCCCAGAATCCCACAGAAGAAATGGAGTATGCATCCTAGTCGATCAAAGAGTGGTCAAAGCAGTGCTCGGTTACAACCCAATAAATTACAGAATGATTTCAATTTGAATTTTAAGGCAAGCCATTAAATATCACAGTGATCCAAGTCTATGCTACAACCATGGATGCTGAAGTAGGAAACCAAAAGACACAACTGGCATAACTGGCAAATTTGGCCTTGGAGTACAAAATGAAGCAGGTCAGAGATTAATAGAATTTTGTCAAGGAAATTCTCTGGTCATAGCAAACACCCTCTTCCAACAGCGTCCGAGATGACTCTACACATGGACATCACCAGATGGACAACATAGAAATCAGATTGACTATATACTTTGCAGCCAAAGATGGTGGAGCTCTATACTGTCAGCAAAAACAAGAGCTGGACCTGAGTGCGGCTCAGACCATGAGCTTCTTATTGCAAAGTTGAAAATGAAACTGAAGAAAGGTTGGAAAACCATCAGACCAAGTATGCAGTTGAAGTAAAGAATATATTTAAGGAACTAGACATTGAAGATAGAATGCCTGAAGAACTGTGGACTGAAGTTTGCAACATTATCCAGGAAACAGCAAAAAAGAATATCCCTAAAAGAAAAAAAACTAAGAAGTCAAACTGGCTATCTAATGAGGCTCTGAAAGTAGCCCAGGAAAGAAGAAAAGAAAAAAATAGTGGAGATAGGAAAATATTTGTCCAACTGAATGCAGAATTCCAGAGGATAGCAAGAAGAGACTAAAAGGCACCTTTCATGTCAAAGTGGGCGTTATAAAAGACAAACATAGTACTGACTTAACAGAAGAAGATCAGATAAAGAAGAGATGGCAGGAATACACTGAAGATCTATACAGAAAGGATCTTAACAGCAGTGATGACCTCAGTAGTTTGTCCAATGAACTATAGCCAGACATCTTGGATAGCTAAGTGAGATGGGCCCTAGGATGTCTTGCTAATAATAAGGCTGCAGGAGATGATGGCATCCCAAATGAGCTATTCAAAATTCTACAGGATGATGCTGTGAAAGTGTTGCTTGACTTATGCCAAAACATATGGAAAACTCAACAATGGCCAATAGACTTGAAAAGGTCAGCCTACATCCCAATCACGAAAAAACACAGTGCCAAAGAGTGCTCCAATTATCAAACAATTGAACTAATTTCACGTGTCTGCAGGGCAATGATCAAGATTTACAAATTCGACTCCAACAATATAGTGCCTTGCAAAAGTATGCACTCCCTTGACTTTTTACCTATTTTGTTACATTACAGCCTTAAGTTCAATGTTTTGTTAAGATGAATTTTATGTGATGGATCAGAACACAACAGTCTAAGTTGGTGAAGTGAAATGAGAAAAATATATACATAAAACTATTTTTTAGAAATAGAAAACAGAAAATTGGAATGTGTGTATGTATTCACCCCACTTGTTATGAAGCCCATAAAAAACTCTGGTGCAACCAATTAGCAGAATGGTCAGAAGTCACATCATTAGTTAAATGATGTCCACCTAAGTGTCACATGATCTGTCATTACATATACACACCTTTTTTGAAAGGTCCCAGATGCTGCAACACCTAAGCAAGAGGCACCACTAACCAAACACTGGCATGAAAACCAAGGAACTCTCCAAACAAGTAGGGGACAATGTTGTTGAGAAGTACAAGTCAGGATTAGGTTATAAAAAAATATCCAAATCTTTGATGATCCCCAGGAGCACCATAAAATCTAATACAACCAAATGGAAAGAACATGGCACAACAGCAAACCTGCCAAGAGACGGCCGCCCACCAAAACTCACGGACCGGGCAAGGAGGATATTAATCAGAGAGGCAGCACAGATACCTAAGGTAACCCTGGAAGAGCTGCAGAGTTCCACAGCAGAGACTGGAGTATCTGTACATAGGACTACAATTAGCTGTATGCTCCATAGAGTTGGGCTTTATGGCAGAATGGCCAGAAGAAAGCCATTACTTTCAGCAAAAACAAAATGGCATGTGGGAGACTCCCAAAATGTATGGAGGAAGGTGCTCTGGTCTGATGAGACTAGAATTGAACTTTTCGACCATCAAAGAATATTCTATGTCTGGCGCTAATCCAGCACATCACATCACCCAAAGAACACCATACCCACAGTGTAACATGGTGGTGGCAGCATCATGCTGTGGTGATGTTTTTCAGCAGCTGGGACTGGGAAACTGGTCAGAGTTGAGGGAAAGATGGATGTTGCTAGATACAGGGATATTCTTGAGCAAAACCTGTACCACTCTGTGCCTGATTTGAGGCTAGGATGGAGATTCACCTTCCAGCAGGACAATGGCCCCAAACACACTGCTAAAGAAACACTTGAGGGGTTTAAGGGGAAACATGTAAATGTGTTGGAATGGCCTAGTCAAAGCCCAGACCTCATTCCAATAGAAAATCTGTGGTCAGACTTACTGATTGCTATTCACAAGCGCATACCATCCAACTTGAAGGAGCTGGAGCGGTTTTAGAATGGGCAATAATCCCAGTGGTAAGATGCGGCAAGCTCATAGAGACTTATCCAAAGCGACTTGGAGGTGTGATTGCCGCAAAAGGTGGCTCTACAAAGTATTGACTTTAGGGGGGTGAATAGTTATGCACATTGACTTTTTCTGTTATTTTGTCCTATTTGTTGTTTGCTTCACAATAAAAAAAGCATCTTCAAAGTTGTGGGCGTGTTCTGTAAGTTAAATGATGCAAATCCTTAAACAATCCATGTTAATTCCAGGTTGTGAGGCAAATAAAGACGAAAAATGCCAAGGGGGGTTAATACTTTTGCAAGGCACTATATGGACCGGGAAATACCAGATGTGCAAGCCGGGTTCCGAAGAGGAAGAGGCACAAGAGATCAAATTGCCAGTGTCCGATGGATAATAGAAAAGGCAAGAGGATTCCAGAAAAGCATTTACTTATGCTTCATAGATTATTCTAAATTCTTTGACTGTTTGGATCCCAATAACATGTGGCATGTCCTTTAAAGAGATGGGAGTAGCAGATCATCTCATCCTCCTACTAAAGAATCTGTATGTCGACCAAGAAGCCATGGTCAGAACCAAATATGGGACAACAAAATGGTTCAAAATCAGAAAAGGAGTGCAACAAGGTTGAATATTGTCACCTTATTTAACTTATATGCAGAGTATATCATGCAAAAGGCTGGACTGGATGAATTCAAAGCCGGAATCAATATTGCTGGAAAGAATATCAACAACCTGAGATACACCGATGATACTACTTTGATGGCTAAAAGTGAGGAGGAACTAAATGACTTATTGATGAGGGTAAAAGAAGAGAGTGCTAAAGTTGGCCTACTGCTCAACATTAAAAAGAGGACAATCTCACTTCCTGGCAAATAGACGGGGAAGAAATAGAGGCAGTGACAGATTTTATTTTCCTTGGATCCAAGATCCCTGCAGATGGTGACTGTAGTAATGACATTAAAAGACGTTTGCTTCTGGGGAGGAAAGCTATGGCAAGCTTGGACAAGCTATAGAAAAAGGTCTGCATAGTTAGTACTATGATATTCCCAATAGTAACATACAGATGTCAAAGCTGGACCATAAAGAAGTCTGAGCGCCATAGAATTGACGTCTTTGGATTGTGGTGTTGGAGAAGAATGCTTAAAGTCCCTTGGACTGCAAGAATATCCAATAAATCAATACTTCAGGAAATCAAGACAAACTGCTCAAATATTTTGACGATCTCTGTTGCCATTGGCTCCATCCCAACTCGTAAATACGAGTTAGACTAATTGATCACGTTCACGGCCGTGCTTCCAACGAGCGACAAATGGTTTACGGGTTTGCCTCTCAAGCCCGTAACTCGCAGCCTGTTCTAATTTAATAGCACCGTAAATCTGCAACTCTTGGAGCTTGCAGCTGTTGCAGGCCTAGAATTTAATGTGGCTGAAAGTCAGTTCTGGTCCACAATTGCAAGTGTGAGATCTGTACTTCATTAGTTCAGGGAAACTACTTTATAAGACATTTACACTATTTTCAGGAGTATCTCTGTATTCTGCCTGTGGTCCCTGAGGACCTAACTGAAGGGGGTTCTAGAATGTGCCGGTCCTTCTGCTCCTGTATTGTTACACACATATTTGTGGGCACATTTGCATATCCCTGCTCAGCTTCCCAGAATGCAGTGTAATAACTGTATTTCTCGGATTTCTGAGTTGAAAACATTTTTTTTTACTTGTTTTTGACACAGATGTACTAATTATTTACTGTACTACTGAGATATTCTATTGCTCTTTTGCCCACCATTTATTAAATGATTGTTATGGTGAACTATCTAATCATAAGGTCCACAACACAAGCTGGGATCCCGCTCCACGCAGATGATAGCCAGTAAGCTTGAAACAGCTGTCGTGGATAGGATTCTCAGCTTTTGTATAATTCAACCTTGGCTTTGCATAAAAGCTGTGTAATGCAGCGGGCATAAGCTTAAAGGAAGCCATGTTTAGAATGGTTTATGGATTGAAGAGTGAGGCATTTGTGGACACATTTGCATGTCCCTGCTCAGCTTCCCAGAACACAGTATAATAACTGTATTTCTCTGAATTCTGAGTTGGAAACAGGTTTTTTAACTTGTTTTAGACATTCAAATGTGAGCACAGATGCACTATTTATTTACTATATATATATATATATATATATATATATATATATATGTATGTAATTATATTGTATTTTTCTGGTTTAATATACTCTTTTACATACAACTAGTGTCTTACGTGTTTCTTTGTAACACCTCCCTAAAACAGCATAAGAGATACCTTTGGCCCATATTAAGGTATTTCTTACACTGTAAAGGGGCAGTCAAGATTTACTAGCCTAATATTTTCTTAAAAAGCATTTAAATGGTTACGCTAATCATTCTTAAGAATTGCCCAATTGCCTGTTATGCTAATGTGTGACTCAATTATTCTACTTTTTAACATACTAGTACCAAGCAAACAATGGTATACATCTCAATAATGATTTCCCCTTTATGTTTATTATAAGAAAATATAACTTTCAATGGCTATTTTGTAATAAATAATGACAATAGAGAAAGGTTGTTATTTTAGCTGTCTGTAGCCCAACAGTAGGTGACGTTTTGTTTCACAAAAGAGAGACATGTGAAACACACACTATAATCAGATTTAATCCACAATTATAAGAAACAAGTTAATTCCAGAAAAAAAAAGATTTTGGATGAAAACAACCTTCAACTTAGTTTAACCCCATGCAGTACTTAATATGTGTTGAGCATAAATATGCTAATATTCTCCTTTTTCCATTGCAAGATTAATGTATTTCAAAGGACGCTTCTTATTTCTCTTAGAGGAGAAGTTGTACGAAAGTATTGCTTGGTATTCAGATTATAGAAGCCTTTCAATTAAAAAGCAGATGTTCTAAAATGCTTCCATATAAATCTAGATACACTTCAGTCTAAAAAGCTATAATAGCTCGGTAGCAAGCTACATTTACATTAATCATTGCTCATTAAGGAAAATGCAACAGGGAAAATAGAGTTAATGGTAACATTCCTTCACATTAAGTGTCCTCCTTGAACAAATGATAGCACAGTGCTAATATTAGAGTGAAATAAAATACTTATACTAACCATAAACATTTTCGGACAGGTCAGCCATAAATCTCTTCAGAAGGCTTTGAGGAAAAAGTGTTGTCCCGATATGATCAAGATAAATCAGATCTGAAAAAGAGAATCATAGTTACAAAATATTTTTTCTGTAGTTAGAGATTTGTACTGCTAATGATTGGCAAAGAGAATCATAAATAGAAGATCAAATAGATGTGAATACTAAGGTGTAAAATATTATTTATACCTGTAAATCTGTCATTTTGGTATGTATATTAAACATAAGGAAAAAATGTCACAATATCAAAGAAGGAAAATTATTAGAGCACATGCAAAGGATTATTAAAAACGTAAAGAATGTATAAATGACACTTTATACTTAACAATTAGCTAACACAAATGTATTTAAGATGTGTTCAAACTCAGCCCTAAAAGGTAACCAACATGATAATCATATCTAAATACATACTCCAGCCAGTTGCTGGTGATTATTGAGAAAAAAGCATCCCTGGATATGGTCTTTAAACAACATGGGATGCTCATTATAAAGTAGAATTGACAGAATGAGAAGGAAACATTTGGGCCTAGCTTCCTTGGGAACCAATTTTATAGTGAGTATACAACAACTTGAGTGCATTTCTTCAATTTGATTTAGTATACTGGTGGCTCTATTTTCTTTCATACATTTACTAATACCATATAGTCCTGGAGAACCACACACATGCCTGGATTTGATGATATCACTGCTGCGCTCAGGTGAGTCAATCACTTCTTCAGTCATCCTGATTGACTTACCTGTGCACAGAAAATAAATCTGCAAATCCTGGCCTGTGTGTGGCCCTCCAGGACTGAACTTGCCCACCCCTGTTGTAGAGTATAGAGTAGAGTCTTGTTAACTACAACAATACTTAAAGAAACATAATTAATAAACATATTGGACAGATAGGAAATTGTCTGATGTCAACTCAATGTTGATTAATATATGTGATGATTACCATTTCAGAAACTTGCATGTGTATTTCTCTCTGCCTGTCTGTACAGAAGCAACAATAAACCTGGGGCCCTCGCAAAGCCGAAGGCGCTCCTTGCCAGCAACTGCAGACTTTAGACCCACAAATGAGGACCCTCGCAAAGCTCCCATGTCAAACAGAAAATTTACGGACCTAGCATTGACAAATACGAGCCGCGGGACTTAGAGAAATGAACATTACAATCTCGCAAAAATACGACATTAGGGCCCGAAACACTCGCACATGAAAACATTAAAAACACAATAAATACACACAACAAACACATAAAAAGCTTACCCAAAGTAAGGGGGGGCACCTCTGAAAGTGAAGTTACACCTCGATTTAAGCAAAATACACCCCAAAAATCCCCTAAGCAAGAGAAAAAATGGCCTCTGAAAAAAAGGAAAACGAGGCTACAGGACCCTAAACACACAAAACACCACAAAACACATACAGATTTTCCGAAAAAGCCGGATGAGGGACAAGAACAAGGACGCAAAATCAGCCACAGCCGCGTACCACACGCATTAGGCGCCATTGTACTAACTTACAAAATGCGGAAGTACACAGCTACCCTAATGGATTTTATGAAAACACACATTGTATGCTGCAACAACATGAAAACGGATTGCCAGCTCTTCAACACAATGCTTCCTGCATATATTACTTCAAAATAGGTAAAGTATATTCATTTATTATTTTATTCATTATTTAATTAGCATACAAAAACCACCAACGCTGCTCATAGCACACAAACAACCAACAGCCTCACAATCGGCGCCGAAGGCGCTCAGCGTGAGGCTCGCAATGATCGCTGATGGATGAACACCAACAAAATTTATGTCGCAAATAAACACCATTACCTGCTTTACAATCTTATTGCCTTCATTTTTTGATGGGCAAGTCGCTAGTGTTTGCAAAATAAAGTGAAAAAAGTCATCTGCCATGTATGGATGTATTCTGTGGACGTCGTGCTGGATTATGTGGAAGAGTTTCATGGTCTTGAGAAGAGATTTTATGGTAAAAAAAAAGTAGTTGTGAAACAGTGAGGTCCTCTAGAGTGTCTAGTAGTCATGAGAAAACTGGAGTGGGTTGTAAGTCTTTGCAACATTTTCTGGGTTTTGGAGAAGTTGGAGTAGTTTTTATGTCCCTGTTGATGTTCAGTCTATAGCTTTTTTTGGCTGGTATTTTTATTCACTAATAGCATATCAAATATCCCATTTATTGACTTTCTGTGTGTAAAATTGCAATCACAATTCTGCAGGTTGCAAACAAACTCTTTTATGCTTGGAACACATAAGCCTAACTGTTTAATGGTATATGAATGTGAGTCATTTGTATTTTACGCAGGCATGCTAACAAATTAACCTGTAAGGAAATCTCAAGCACCATGTAGCTTATGCAGTTCTTGATACACTGCTGTTTGTTAATGTGATCGCCCTAAGCAGTGCACTAAACAAAGCATTCCTCTTAATTAGAGTAGCTTAATGCTATTTGAATATGTCACCCTGTGGTACCACCATATAGATTAATAATACACTATCCAATCTATTCTAATGTTAACAAACAATGGGTTGGAGGTCTTTGCACATATCTACAAACATATTTATTACTGGATTAGTAAATCTCAAGTGTGTTACATTTCACGCAGTCAGAAATATAGACCATGTGTAATCATCTAATGAGCTTTTCACATTACAGAGTAAATCATAAAAAAGATGAAAGTGAATTTGCATTCATTGATGTGTTATTTACACACATACTTTTAGCTGAATGCAAATAACCACTACTTCATTCTGCATGCTGTGCTTGCCTTAATGAGCAATAATGAACATTTCCCGAGGATCAAAATGAATTTGTAAAAAGTAATTTACACAGAATAACATCACATTTTCATGAAATCTTAAAGTGCACCTGTTTCTATAACTCAGATAAAAAGTATGTTGCCAAGAAGAATAACTATTTATTTTATCAATTTTTTTCTTATATTATATTTAAAGGTTTATAGACAAATGATCTTTCTAAAGATGATGGGTGCATTGTTTCCATTTTACCTGCAAAACACAATGTTTATATTAAAATTACATAAATTCTATGCATGTGTTTATTGTACCCCTAAAGTCTGCTGGTGCTCTACAAATAAAAAAGTAAGAATTTAATGTTAAGAATGCTTTACAAAAAACAGGTGGAAGTAACAATTAAAGGTGGTGTGTGGTATTACTAGTCAAAAACCTATCCTGAAAAATGTGAAGTTCGCTATTGTTACATATAATTATTTTTTATTTATAAAGCACCACCAGTTCTCTTTTCTATTTTTATTATGATAATCGTATAAAAGGGAAAATGACTGGCCATAAATTACTGTGTTTGTCATAGTTATTAGACATTCTTTTGTTGCCATACAGAAACAAACGGATTTGAGACAGTGAGTTCTTATCACGGCCTGTATCTATGACCCAAATTCAATAGCAGTTGTGTCGTACTTTTAATGATCATGATCGATTCCTGTTTCTCTATCACTGAACATCACTCTATATTCAGAAAGTAAAAGGGCAGTGTGGCTTCCTCCAATAGTGCTGAACAATTGTATTGGAGTCACAAGCGCTCAATGGAAGACTGGAGTTCCATTAGGTTTGGCCAAAGGTTCCTCAAGATATTATGCCAAAATGTCTTTTCAAGTTCTGTTTGCAAAATTACACACACGGAGCAGAGAGGAAACAGTTCAGTTTGTATAATGCTGGGAAAGTAACTTATGGTCTCAGAGAGGGAGCTTTGGGCTCCAGAGAGGGGCTAGAGTGTACTAATCCTGATATAGAATTTTTACACGTATATTTTGGTATCTATATATGTAAAGTAGCCAGGCATGCAGAAGTTAGTATAAATGATGTTAACAGAAAGCCTTCACCAAGAGTGCAGCTGTCACCAACACCATTTGGCTCTTGCTTCACAGATCTCCTTGAAGCTTTCATGAAAGGGCTTGCCCTTACAGGGCTTGGAAGACTCCATATTGGCCTCCATGTGCAGTGCAATGAAAAACAAACTTGAAACCCTTGCTCAAAAAAACATCTCCATGCCAAAGTGTGTTGTTCCCAATAAGCATTCAAATACAAACTGGATTCCTATTTTCATGAACAGAGTCTCCAAAACTCAGATTTTTTCTAGAAATGTTCTTATATTCATGGCGTATACAGTTGCTAATGTTGTTGGTTTATTACGTACCTCACATGAACTACAAAGGGCTTTAAAAAACTATTTCAGAACCTCAAAAGGTCCTTCAAGTCTCACAAGACGTAATAAATTCCCCTTGGCATATAAGCATGAGTGTCATAACTTGGAATATAGTCAAACCTAATAGTCTGGACATATTTAATTGATCTGAAGCAATGTGACAACCCTAACCACTAATAGCTACCATCACATAATGATACAAATAAAACATCTAACCTTCTTTCAATTTTAGAATTAACTAAGTGACTTTTAATTACATATTAATGGCTGACACTAAATTAATTTTATATCAGTAATGATGTTTGGTAAGTAGAAAAAATTAATTACCAACTCTCAAATAGTTTGTAGACTGGAATACAAATTATCACTCATGTAAAACTAAGCAGGCTTAAAATATCAGTAACAAAAATAGTTTATAAGAGACATGCTAAAATGTTAATATTTAACAGTTTTTTTATTTAATAAGACATATGGAGATAAGAAGTGATTACAATTTTATTACAAAACACTCAGTATATTTGAGGAAGAAATAACATAAATATTTCAGTGTAGCTACCTTCCAACTTTAGTTCAAATTAAACAATATACCTGCTTTCTTCTACAAGATTGTGTTACTATGATAATGTCTCACAACACCATGACAGAACGATGGAACTGGAACAGTTCCACCCGAAATATTCTATGTTTTTGGACAGTTTATAATAAGAAGTTGAGAAAAAAAGGATATAAAACATGACCTTTCTTGAAATTCCTAAAATATTATTGAATCATGAAAAAAAAAAACTAGTGATGGTTATGAGGGGCATGTTTTTGTAAAAATAAGAAATATTATTAAACAGCTCTTCACAGTAAACTGAATTATATACAATCAGATTACACAATTTTGTTCATGCAAATTTTTAAAACAGATTGCAAATTATTAAGTGTAACCTGATTTACATAATAGATAGTAAGTTCTTCTACAAAATTGAAAACAGATTATAAACTGTTCTACCACACTTCAAGGCCTAAAACTCATATCACTTTGCACAACTTAAACCAGCTTTCAAATGATTAGATCTGACTGTGAGTGTTGAAAAAAAATTACAACTTCCCTCCGGAACCAGGAGTCTCTCATACTGTCTCTTCCTCAGCACTGCTATAGGGAATATGTGAAAGAAAGAAAGTGGGTTATAGGCAAGGAAGCATGCATCTCTGCAGTAGAATATTGACAGCACTTTAAAGGGACACAGAAATATTATTTTTTTTGCATCAGAAAGAGAGAATTTGATAATGTGTGACAATGTTTTTTTTTTTCTAAATTAAAGGGATATGAACGTTTCACGGATTAATACATTTCCGTGCTCCTTAGGCAAAAAAGCAGCCTATATGTATGCAGCACAACTCATAAAACATTTTATTTTTATTAATATCTAAAAATCCCTCTAATGATTATGTTGACAGCTCCAGGGGGTGTCTACAAAGGCACCTGACCCCCCCCCCCCCCCCCCCATCAGTATGCAGCATCAGGGGAACAAAATTAACCCACTATTTACCTGCTTTTGCTTTCTCCACCAATTTCCTTGCAGCTTCCTGTCTGTATGTCAGCAGCAATAAATAGCACATATCAGGGGCCTCATTCAATTGCGATTTGGCCAATTGAATAGGGCTCTAAATAAGCACATAGCATATATTTTTTAAATAACTTTTTAGTTAGTGAAAACCTTGCTTTTGGATAGATGTTTACTAACTAAAAACGTCTTTAAAAAAATATGTTATGTGCTTATTTAGAGCCCTATTCAATTGGCAAAATTGCAATTGAATGAGGGCCCAGGAGTTTAAGTCAAATGTTTCAGCTAACCTGATTGGCCAAAACAAATAATTTTTAATTTGATGCTAATTTAGCCTGGGTTTGGAGGGTGTTAACCCTGATTTCCAACTGTCAGAAATTACAAGACATTTTGCTGACTGCAATGTAAGGCCCTCATTCAATTGCAATTTGGTCAATTGAATAGGGCTCTAAATAAGCACATAGCATATATTTTTTAAAGAAGTTTTTAGTTAGTGAAAACCTTACTTTTGGATAGATGCTTACTAACTAAAAACTTTAAAAAAAATATATATGTTATGTGCGTATTTAGAGCACTATTCAATTGTGAAGACAACATAGGGTTAATCATAATCATATAGTAATAGAGAAATTTTATTGGTGAAAAAACAACGTCGATTAAAAGAATTTAAAAGCAATTTAAAAACACTGTGAAAGGTGATTCCTTCAATGACTCTTGTGACCACTATTACCACTCTATTATATAGTATTTTTAGAGTGTGGTTACACAGGTAAGTTCCTCAGAGTATATAAAAGGGCAACTGCACAATGATTCAAGGGCTGTAGACAAAGCCCATAGATGGATGTATATGTATACAATATTAATATAGATTACTGACAAATAAAATGAAACACCTGCTATTAGTAGAGTTATCTTGGTGTTTCAAAACTGTAAAGGCTCAGCCTCATATGGGAATGTCATGCAGTCTGATACAGATACCAGTCACTATATGCAGCAAAGCTGCTTTCCCTTAATGTATCTGTATACAGAAACGACTGACATGCTGTTTGCAAAGCAATGGTTATCTCCTCTTAACTAAGTTACTGAGGGTCTGTGTCAGTTCAGGGGTAAGGCTTAAATAGCCCAAATTATATGCCCTTAAAAATGCCTCTGAGTTCTTTTTAGTAGAGCGTTTGCGCCTCCATTAGCTCGGAGTTTCGCGCTGCCTGAATGTGGCGTGCGTGATGACGTCACGCTACATACGCCTGTTACCTAACATGTTTCTACGTTACAAAACGTCTTTGTCAAAGGATCCTTTGACAAAGACGTTTTGTGAGGCTGAGCCTTTACAGTTTTGAAACACCAAGATAACTCTACTAATAGCAGGTGTTTCATTTTATTTGTCAGTAATCTATATTAATATTGTATACATATACATCCATCTATGGGCTTTGTCTACAGCCCTTGAATCATTGTGCAGTTGCCCTTTTATATACTCTGAGGAACTTACCTGTGTAACCACACTCTAAAAATACTATATAATAGAGTGGTAATAGTGGTCACAAGAGTCATTGAAGGAATCACCTTTCACAGTGTTTTTAAATTGCTTTTAAATTCTTTTAATCGACGTTGTTTTTTCACCAATAAAATTTCTCTATTACTATATGATTATGATTAACCCTATGTTGTCTTCACATTTGAATTTGTAGTGTCAAGCACTAATGGGTTTAATTCCCTAAGATATTACTTTTCTGCTCACTATTCAATTGGCCAAATTGCAATTGAATGAGTGTTTAAATGTTTATTTTGGGATTTTTTCATGTGAAAAATGTTTGCATCCACTACAAATTCTCTTCTATCAGATACATTCACAATCCAGCAAACTTACATATCCCTTTAAAGCCTCACAGCACAAAACATATTCAGATGTTTAACTGCTCTTGGGAGCTTGCCAGCCAATGGAATCTACAGACTAAAGTAAGCTATCTGCATTTCCTGTTAGTTTCAATGAAGTTTAAACAGGTTTTACTATATAAAACATGCTCTTTTGATGGGGTAGATGGAGCTCCTCCCAGGAAGTGACTAGAGCGTGGTTCTAGTGTGGGAGTCCTGGAGGAAGGAGAGCAGTGAGAAGCAAGACACTCCCGGTAAAAGCTGTAAGAGTGCTTCTGAGCTCGGTATTTTGAATACAGCCCACTAACCACACCGAATGCTGGCTACTCAGTATGTAGAGTTTGGACAGCGAGGTGCACAGAAGAGGTCACGCTGAGACTGCATATGGCGGTGCCTGAGACAGCAGTGTCGGCTTGCATTGCTGCTGGCCAGAGGATCGTTTTGCAGCTGCGCGTGCTGACTGGAGTGCCGTTTTGGAAGGTCTGCATGCACCCTTGGGACCCTATATGGGAGCAGTATAACTGTCTGCAACTCAGATCTTGAGAGTATGCCAGTACAGTGACGCAAAGGGAGATACCAACTCCTATAAACTACACAGAGACCTGCAACATACTGACAGCCACTGAAGGCTCCTCCTATCCTAAAAGAAGAAATGAATCCTCTTTTATATAAATGTTGCCTGCCTACACTCTGCCCTCCTGATCCATTTTAAGGTAAAATATAGAGGTTTGAACCAGATAATATTGAACTAATCTGAAACATACCCAGGTCAATAGTAAGAACTGGTAATCCAAATATATTGAAAATGTTGCCCAAAGTTCAGTAAGGTCATACCTCTCTCTCATGAAATGTAACTTAAGCAACACACTACAGCTATATCTTATAAGGGTCTTAAAATATTGGGACATTACATTCCTGTATATTTTTTCAAGATTTTTAAGAAGTGGTGATTAAAAGAGCGACATGTTGGAATTTGCTTCTTAAAGATCTACAAGCCTTTTTTGTATAAGAGACTACATTTCTGGATAATAACTCCTGTGAGCCTTTGGGAAAATGTGTGTTTGATTAGCCTCTTAAATGTTTGGATCTTTGTACTATGAAATATCCTAGTGCAATATATTGACTGATCAGAATATGTACTTTACTTATAGATCAAAGTCAATTTTAGTAAAAGATCCTTTACTTAAGGAACATTGATTAAGAATAAATTGATTAGTAGTTTAGATTTAGTTACTATTGCAACCCTATATATAAAACAATTTTGATTCAAAATAATATTTCACCTCTTTATACATGGTGCAATTTTACTTCTAAGATATACAGGCATAAGTTTAGTATTTATATAGCGATTTCTCGTAAACTAAATCTAAACTACTAATCAATTTATTTCTGAAATATAAAAATAATTAAACAGCACAAATAATCTTAAAATGAAGAATCAAATCCAGTGAAAAGTAAGGGAAAAGAAAAAAAGACAAATATAACAACACCAATGGAATTTTTCTCACCTAAAGAAAAGAAACCTATACAAATAGACTCATAATTAATAACGTCAGATCAAAAAGATAGAAGCTTTTTAGAAACTTCAAACTTGACAATAGATGAGCAAGGAGAATTAGTAACTACTCCCATTATGAAAAAGCTCCTAAAAGATTTTCAAATCTCCATGAAAAAAATCAAAAGCTGGAAGTTAAACATAGTTGTTAATTACCACTCTTTGATAACACATTTGGGAAATAATCAAGGAGAAAGTAAGAACTCTTAAAATTAAACAAACATAATATGAAAATCAATCCAGGCAAAATAATTTAGGAGTTAGAGGTATTAAGGGAAATGAAGGGAACAAAGCATATTGTATAATTTTTAAGCTCTCTAACCAACCCAGGAATTATACTACTCGTTTTCATCCAGTTTCTGATTTTCTTTTATGTTTTTCGTCCACCATTATTTTTCCTCGCTTAGCTGATTTTGGATTTGCGAAAAACCCACACATATGGCTAAAAATCGTTTGCAACCTCACTCCCAGGCCTCCTTTTCTGTCAGTGAGTGTGTTATTATATTTCTTAATTTTTGTAAAAATATTTTTTAGGGTTTTTAGATTTACGCGCTTGGTTTTTAGTTGCGACCCTCACAATGCAGATTAAGTCCTGTGCTGTACAGCGCTCTCCTCGCTTCATGAGGCTTTGCGAGCCTTTGGCGTTCATCCAGCCTAAGTCCTGCGCCATACACGGCTCGCCTATCTTTGCGAGGCTTCGCTGAGCCTAAGTCCTGCGCAGTACACGGCTCGCCTCGCTTCGCGAGGCATCAAAGATGAGCACCCTTGACTCTCATCCAGCCTAAGTGGTGCATCGTACATGGCTCAACACAGACATTAAGCTGTATTCAAAAATGATGGCTATAAGATTGAATCACCTACTTCCAATCTTAATTAACCTCGACCAAACAGGTTTTGTCAACAATAGACAGACAGCGGATAACATCAGAAGGTTCATAGATATATTATCATACCCTATATCCATGAAGAACCCTTTATTGACCCTGTCATTGGATGCTGAGAAAGCCTTTGACAGGGTCAATTGGGAATTCATGAAGATCATTTTTCAGAAATATTGTTTGAATAAATTTGGATCATACGCTATAGGTGTATTGTATTCTGAACCTTCAGCTTATGTAACTGAATTGGGATTTAAATAAAAAATAGTTCCAGACAGGGTTGCCCTCTATGTCCTCTGTTTTTCACCTTAGTAATAGAACCCATGGCAGAAAGAATAAGGAAATCCTAGATAGAGGGCCTAAAAATGACAGACTACGCAAATAAAATAATGCTATTTGCAGATGGCGTTTTGATCACAGTAACTAATGCTGCTTCATCTTTACCACCTTTACACAGAGAAATAGATCTCTATGGTAGAATATCTTACTATTAGTATTGAAAAAAATGAAACAATGAAATTAAACCTAAATAGAAAGGGCTTTGAACTCTTAAGTGAACATTACCAATATAAATGGCAATTAAATACGATTACATATCTGGGAGTAATGTTTTCTTCACACTTAAACAAATTGGTTAGGAACAACTTTGAGCAATTATGTTATCATATTAAAAATATCTTATCAAAATGGAAAGACCTAGTCTTATCCTGGGTTGGAAGAATATCTGCAACCAAGATAATAATATTGCCCAAAACTACCTATTTGTTGAGAGCAATACCTTTGACGCAATTATACTTTCACAGATATTAATGTGGCCACTTATGATCTACTGAGCTATATAGTGGTATATAGAAAAATCTTTATTGCCCAAATTCAATTTTAAATACATATTATGGTAAACGGAAGATGAACGCAAGACAATAAACTCCATTAATGTGATTAATTCAGGAATTAAGGAATGGATTAGATTAAATAAGAAATGTAATTGGTTTACCCCCAAACCCCCCCCCCCCCCCCTCCAGTAACGCCTATTGATTTTATATATGAAGATTTGTTTTCAAAAAGTAATAGGAGCTCTGGAAAAGAAACAATGAAATATTAGAGGATTTAAAAAATATAGTGACAACGCTGTAGAATATAACTATCCTGATATACATTGGTTAGAATATAATACTTTGATAAGAAAATTAGGAAATCTGAATATAGCATGAAAGGAGACCGAGAATTGACTAAATTTGAAGACTTGAGCACTCGAGACGAGATAACATTCTCAATATCCCAATGCTACAAATTAATAAGAGATAAATCCTAGAAAGAGAAAACCTCTAGAATGAAAAAACAGGAAGAGGACTTATGGGAAAGATGGTTCCAGGCATGTGAATTAACACATAAATATGTAAAATGCTCAACATATTTAGAAATACAATTTAAACTAATCCAAAGGAGGTATAGGGTCCCTGCTATAATATCAAAAATATTTCCGGGTAACCAATCAGATAGATGTTGCAGAGACTGTGGGTCGGAAGGGACACACTCCCATATATGGTGGACATGTCCTAAAATTAAAAAGTTATGGTCTTTGGGTATAAAACATATTTCAAGTATAACTGGATCCCAAATCGATATGTCTCCTCAGTTAATATTGTTCCATATATTCCCAAAATAAATAAAAGTTTGATTATTCAAATTTTATTAACAACTAAATGGATGATTACAAAAAAAATGGAAAACAGATAAAATCCCCACATGGAATGAAATTGTAATTGTGGTAGATAGAAATAGACAATTGGAAAGAGATTTTCATCGAAAATAGTAAGAGTAATAAAGTTCTGGGTAAATGGAATATATCGGATCAATATATGAGTAAAAATAGAACATTGCGCTAACTACACTTTCAGCCCCATTAAGTTTGAAGCCCATAGCGGCATCCGCACACCCGCAAAGGCTGCAAGCTTTAAATTCTGCTGTGTTACATTGAACCAATGCCGTAGACGCAAACTCGTAAACCATTCTTGCGACCGTTGGATGTGCGGCCGTGAACATGAGTTTACGGGTTTAGACGGAGCCAATGGCAAATAAGATCGTCATCATTACGTCACTGAAAAATGGAGGTTAGATTTCAAAGCCTTATGGGTTTTAATTACGAGTTTCAATCAGACCCATATTCCAGAAATAATGCAATATTAATAAATCAGTAAATATGATATTTTAGTCCATGCGAGTTCCATTATATGTATTAACACACTGATTGCCAGGATCAATATCCTGGTTTGAATCCGCTTTGTAAGTCCGTGCACAGTTTTTTGTCTGTTGCATTAATCAAAGTACAGGTGATAGTGGGTGTGGCTTGGCCTGTGTAGTTATATCTGGGTGAATTTGTGTGAGTTCTGTTTGAATCTGCTCTAAGTCAGTGCAGAGTTTGTCTGCATTAATCAGTGTACAGGTGAGAGTGGGTGTGGCTTGGTCTGTGTAGTTATATCTGGGTGCATTTGTGTGAGTTTCTGTTTGAATCTGCTCTAAGTCAGTGCAGAGTTTGTCTGCATTAATCAGTGTACAGGTGAGAGTGGGTGTGGCTTGGTCTGTGTAGTTATATCTGGGTGCATTTGTGTGAGTTTCTGTTTGAATCTGCTCTAAGTCAGTGCAGAGTTTGTCTGCATTAATCAGTGTACAGGTGAGAGTGGGTGTGGCTTGGCCTGTGTAGTTATATCTGGGTGAATTTGTGTGAGTTCCTGTTTGAATCTGCTCTAAGTCAGTGCAGAGTTTGTCTGCATTAATCAGTGTACAGGTGAGAGTGGGTGTGGCTTGGCCTGTGTAGTTATATCTGGGTGAATTTGTGTGAGTTTCTGTTTGAATCTGCTCTAAGTCAGTGCACAGTTTGTCTGCATTAATCAGTGTACAGGTGAGAGTGGGTGTGGCTTGGTCTGTGTAGTTATATCTGGGTGCATTTGTGTGAGGTCTGGTTTGAATCCGCTTTGTAAGTCCGTGCACAGTTTTTTGTCTGTTGCATTAATCAAAGTACAGGTGATAGTGGATGTGGCTTGGCCTGTGTAGTTATATCTGGGTGAATTTGTGTGAGTTCTGTTTGAATCTGCTCTAAGTCAGTGCAGAGTTTTCTGTCTGTTGCATTAATCAGAGTACAGGTGAGTGTGGGTGTGGCTTGGGCTGTGTAAGTTATATCTGTGTGTATTTTGTTGTTTTCTGTTGAATCGGTTCTGTGGGGCAGGACCGTGTTTTCTATCCTGTGCTCTTTTATCATTGTACAGGCAAGTAGGCGGGGTCTATTTTAACAAGGGAAGGGAGAGCTTGGGAGCTTGCAATCTTTTCTAGTATAAGTGTAGTTGGTGTGTAGGAGATTAAATAAAAGGAGGAAATCCAAATAAGGGGTATTATAAGAAAAAACAGAAAACAAACGTACATATTGTTTCTGTTTTGTTTGGTTTAAGGTGTGGAAAATAAATCTTGATACAAATACATTGATTTGTTTTCTCACTGTATTTTTGTAACTGATAATCATGAGTCAGTCCAGTGGAAACCTCACTCAGTGTACATCCTGCCAAATGTATGCACTACTGGAACAGATGATCCAGGGTCCATACCTCTGTGACAGGTGTGAGCATGTTGCCTCTTTGGAAGCTCAAATTGAAGATCTGGAGAGGAGAATTGCAGCACTTAGTGATATTGCTCCACTGGAAAGGGAGTTGGTGCTCACGGAGCACAGTTTAGCTGGGCCTAGTATGGAGGGAGGAGCTGGGGCTAGTGAGGATGGCCAGGGAGGTAGCTGGGTTACAGTTAGAAGGGGAATCAGGGGGTACAGGAGGAGGCAGGCCAGTTCTGAGTTGGCAAACACCAACAGATTTGCGAGATTGAGTGAAACTGTTGGGGATGTCCATTCAGGAATGGCAATGCCAGATAGAGCTGTTCCCTCTAACAGCCGGGAGAACAGTTCTACTGGAGGAGAGGGAGGGCAGAATAGGCAGAGCAACAGACATGTTTTGGTGGTAGGGGACTCTATTATTAGGAAGGTAGACAGGGTAATTTGTCACCCAGATCCCAGCAATCGAACAGTTTGCTGTCTCCCGGGTGCTCGGGTTCGGCATGTTGTGGATCGGGTGGATAAATTATTGGGAGGGGCTGGTAATGAACCGGCGGTCTTGGTACACATTGGTACCAATGACAAAGTTAGTGGAAGATGGAGCGTCCTAAAGAATGATTTTAGAGAATTAGGGAATAAGCTTAAAGCAAGGACCTCCAAGGTAGTATTTTCTGAGATACTACCAGTGCCACGTGCTAGCCCAGGGAGGCAGAAGGAGCTTAGGGAGGTTAATGCGTGGCTAAAAAAGTGGTGCAGTGCAGAGGGTTTTGGGTTTTTAGAGCACTGGGCTGACTTCTCACTTGGGTACAATCTCTATAGCAGGGATGGATTGCACCTTAATGATGAGGGCGCTTTTGTGCTAGGGGATAGGATGGTAGAACGGCTGGGGGAGTTTTTAAACTTGTAGGTGGGGGGGAGGGACTATATAGAAGTATTGGGGTAAATAGGGTAAATAGGGTAGAGAGGGAAAGGGATGAATTATTTACCCATGGGGGAGGAGAAGGGGGGAGGGTTACAATAGAAAGTAGGGAGGTAGTAATAGGGGCCTCAAATACAGTGGCAGGCACTTCACAACAGCAGAGCCATAGCAACATAAAGTGTATGATTGCTAACGCAAGAAGTTTGCCTGGGAAAATGGATGAGCTAGAAATATTAGCAGTACAAGAAAAATGGGGCTTAATAGGCATTACGGAAACATGGTGGGATGAATCTCATGACTGGACTGTTAATCTGGATGGTTATAACCTGTTTAGGAAAGATAGGGGAAATGGTAAAAGAGGAGGAGGGATCTGTCTTTATGTTAAGCCTGAATTTAAGCCTATAGTTAGAGAAGATATTTATGCTGGCACTAACGGCATCATTGAATCCTTGTGGGTTGAGCTAAATAGTGGAGGAGCTAATTCTAAACGCATATTGGTGGGAGTATGCTATAAACCCCCAAATATAGCTGAAAGTGAGGAAATACAATTATTGTTACAGATTGGAAATGCAGCTAAGCATGGGCAAGTTCTAATAATGGGAGACTTTAATTACCCTGATATAAACTGGATAAACGAGACCAGCAGCTCAGCTAAGGGGAGCAGGTTCTTGAGTACACTCAGGGATCATTATCTAGCCCAGGTAATACAAGAACCTACTAGAAATGGGACCATCTTGGATTTAGTCATCACAAGTAATATTGATATAATATCAAATGTAAAAATAGGGGAACCCTTGGGGAACAGTGATCACAACACAGTCTCATTTGAGATTGAATACAAAAAACAGAGTTGTAAGGGGCCAACAAAAACTCTAAATTTTAAAAGGGCTAACTTTAATGGGCTACGGGCAGCAATACAACATATAGACTGGGACAAAGAACTTACAGGGAAGAATACTGAAAATAAATGGACAACATTCAAATCCTTACTAAATAAACATACTCATCAGCATGTACCATGTGGAAATAAAATGAATAGGAGTAAATCACATCCCATGTGGCTTAACAATGACTTAAAGATCATGATGAGGAAAAAGAAATATGCATTTAAATTATACAAGAAGGAGGGAACAGAGGCAGCTTTATGTGACTATAAGGAAATCAACAAGGCTTGCAAAAGGGCTATTAGACTGGCTAAAATAGAAAATGAGAAGTCAGTTGCAATGGAAAGTAAGACTAACCCTAAAATATTTTATAAATATATTAATGGGAAGAAGGCCAGGAAGGAATCGATAGGACCATTACAATGTGACACAGGCCATCTGATAATTAGTGACCAGGAAAAGGCAGATGAGCTAAATAGGTTCTTTTCGTCGGTTTACACAAGGGAGGTACCAGTGGTTTGGACACTGCAACATAATGGGGCTACACTACCTTTACTAAATAATTGGTTAACGCAGGAAGAAATACAAAAGAGGTTGGAGAAAATAAATGTTAATAAAGCCCCAGGTCCTGATGGAATACATCCAAGGGTACTGAGGGAGCTGGGTTCTGTAATAGCCAAACCATTAGATCTAATCTTTAAAGACTCACTCACTACAGGGTCTCTACCAGATGACTGGAGAAAAGCAGAGGTGATACCTATATTTAAGAAGGGATCTAGAGCAAATCCGGGGACTTATAGACCAGTGAGCCTCACTTCTGTAGTTGGGAAGCTTTTAGAAGGGTTAATAAGGGACAGAATACAAGAATATGTCTATTTGAACAGGATCATAGGTAGCAGTCAACATGGATTTATGAAGGAAAGGTCGTGTCAGACCAATCTAATTAGTTTTTATGAGGAGGTTAATAGGAACTTGGATCAGGGCAACTCAGTGGATGTAGTCTTTTTAGATTTTTCAAAGGCATTTGATACAGTGCCACATGGAAGACTAGTGAGCAAATTAAGGGATACAGGAATTGCAGTAAATATCTGCTCATGGATCGAGAGCTGGCTAAAAGACAGGAAGCAAAGGGTTGTTGTAAATGGAACATACTCCGATTGGTCTAAGGTGATAAGTGGGGTTCCTCAGGGCTCAGTATTGGGTCCTCTCCTTTTTAACATATTTATTAATGACATTGAAGTAGGACTCGAATGTAGTGTCTCCATTTTTGCTGATGACACTAAGTTGTGCAAGGTAATAAAATCAGATAATGATGTACTTTCCCTACAAAAGGATTTGCATAAATTAGAGAAATGGGCGGCTAAATGGCAGATGAGATTTAATACAAATAAATGTAAGGTTATGCATTTGGGAAGGAACAATAGCCAAGCAATCTATAATCTTAATGGAGCAAATCTAGGGGTATCAGATATTGAAAGGGATTTGGGAGTGCTTGTGGACAACCACCTAGGTAACAGCGCTCAAAGCCAAGCAGCGGCTGCAAAGGCAAATAAAATATTAGCATGTATTAGGAAGGGTATAGAAGCCAGGGAAGCAAATATAATTCTGCCACTATACAAATCTCTAGTACGACCTCATTTGGAATATGGAGTACAATTTTGGGCACCACCTCATAAAAAAGACATTTTAGAGCTGGAAAAAGTACAGAGAAGGGCTACAAAACTAATAAGGGGAATGGAGGGGCTAAGTTATGAAGAAAGACTAACAAAATTAAACTTATTTTCGCTAGAAAAAAGGCGTCTAAGAGGAGATATGATTACGTTATATAAATACATCCAGGGTCAATATAAGGCTTTGTCAAGTGAACTTTTTGTAGCAAGAGATTTTCAACTGACAAGAGGACATCCGTTGAGGTTAGAGGAAAAAAGATTTCACCTTAAACAAAGAAAAGGGTTCTTCACAGTTAGGGTGGTTAAACTGTGGAATTCTCTACCAAAGGAGGTGGTGACAGCGAATTCGATAGACAACTTCAAAAAGGGGTTAGATATATTTCTGAATAAAGAGGGCATTCAAGGCTATCCTAGATAACTAGCAAGGAATATTGATCCAGGAAGAAATTTGATCGCCAGTTTCTGGGGTCAGGAAGGAATTTTGCTTTTTTTCCCCCTTATGAGACAATTGGCAAAGTTTCAATGTGGTTTTTTTTTTATGTTTGCCTTCCTCTGGATCAATTAACAATAATAATAAATAGTCCAAATTAAAAAGATCAATAGAGATCTAAAAAGGTTGAACTTGATGGACTAACTCTATTCATCCTCCAATACTATACTATTAATAATTATTTAATCAATAATTTAATTAATAACTAATCCGCATATTGCAAATCAGAGGAGATCTTAACAGGTTGAACTTGATGGACTGAAAGTCTTTTTTCAACCTTAATTACTATGTAACTATGTAACTATGTAACTATGTAACTATGTAACTAATATAACACAGAAATTAAACAGAAATTAAATTATTTTATATTGCAGGTTTGCGAGCTTGAGAATGTTATGTTATTCATTCTCATACCTAACATTACTTTCACTTTAATTGAAATTACAGTATTTTGTTTATATTTGCATTTACAGTGCTACAGATAGGACTTTAACCCCCTTGCGGGTCCTCTCTAGTACCCGTTGGCTTTTTGTCTCCATTTGCGGGTTACATGTTTGAACCCCAGTGTATTCATAGCAATTTAATAGCAATTTTCGAACGTAACAGTTACGGGCTTGACAGAGCAAAGGATTTGCGACCGCAGAATTCAAATTTAGACATCATGTAGGGTTTTTTCGCCCTTAACCCGCAAGTGGTTTGCGGGTAGCTTTGAGAGGCCAATTTAATAGCCGTAAGTCTTGCGGGCTACGTTATGGTCTACGGTTTTACACGTTCAGGGCATTTAATAGGGCTGTATGTTTTTTATGTTTTGTTATGTTTTTGAATGCATGTGTTAGTATTTTTATGGTAATCTAAATAATAGTACTTATTTATAATATATGATATCTACTATGTCCATCAATGCAATTGATGTATGAAGGATTTTGTATCTGATGTAATATATGTACAATAAAAAAAAAAAAAAAAAAAAAGCAGGTCTCTTAAATGTTTGATGTCCTCCTTCATGCTACTCCAGTCTCCTGCAGCTTCACAGTTAATTTCTAGGTTATAGCTTCACAGAAGCAACCAACATTACTTCTTCTAGCTACATGTGAATTACATAGGAGTGCAAGAAAATTATTTTCATGTGTGTATTAAATATTTTAAACAACTGCACAGACCCCACCTAATAGTGGGACAGGATGCTCTACACTGCACACCTGCTTAGAACGAGCACTGGCAGTAAACTGTTTTCCTTCATTCTGATACCATATCTCTATATGAATTTAATGTTACTTTTTATTTGTAACTCTTTCATAGAATATCCACATTTTTCTCTATTTTCTGGACCAGTATCATCCAAACTGTGTTGCATGTAGTAAGCATTTGTAGTCATCCTGCAGTACTGGGAAGTAGTTGTGGGGGGTCCATAGATGTCATTTTTTGTTACTGACATACTTTGTGATAGTTTGGGGTATTCTGCTTTGAACGAATGTTTTTATTTTATGCCTTCCCTTGCCTTTTTTACTAATATATACCAGCGACTTGCCGGTCAAAAATGAGCCAGGGAGGCAACCGGAAATGGACTGTACGTCAACGTAGTTTGACGTTTGGACGGCG
This sequence comes from Discoglossus pictus, assembly GCA_027410445.1. NCBI lineage: Eukaryota > Metazoa > Chordata > Amphibia > Anura > Alytidae > Discoglossus > Discoglossus pictus. The sequence goes on along the minus strand of CM050166.1, from coordinate 219,891,628 downwards.
GGGGTAATGGCGTGCTAGTAGCAAGGCACCCGTCTCCCTCTATTCCCCCCTCCCACTGCCCGTTCACTGGAGCGTATTTACCGCCACCATTGTGCCCTAGGGGTGCTTTCCTCTCCTTCTTCCTCGTCCCTCCTTCCCGCCAGGCCTAGCAGTGTTCCCTGCATCCGGTCGCAACTTGCGCGTTGTGGTGGAGACCCCCCTGCCTCCGGAAGTGGTCCCCTGCCTCCGGAAGTAGTCCCTGTCGGAGTAAGCAGTGTAGCCGCAGAGCGTGAGGCCGCCGAGGCTGCACACTGACAGTAGGTGGCCGGCTAATTTCTGGCACTTGTGGAGGACTCCAGCTTCCCAGCTTAGGACCGCTAATAATGAGAGCCCATTACTCATGGCAAGTGGGGATGGCATAGGAGCACAAAATCTCTGGAAGGAGGTGAACAGGAGGCTCACTGAGCCAGCCATCCCTATCTAACTGCCACACCTGGAGATTTGGCGCAAGAAACCCCCCAAGAGTCTCCAGAGAATTGGGAACTTTGGCATGCTGCCCTGAAGATACGGAGGTAGGGGGCCAGGTTACACAAAGCCTGTGTGGGAGTTGGTGCAGGGGGGGCTGTGCAGGTCACATGGTGGGACAAAATATACTGAATATAATATTGTGCAGAGTAATTATATAAAATACTTAAGCTATATATTATACACCTGCATATACCCGCATATATATGGACAAAGCTCCTGACCTTTGACCTCTACATTCTCTTTTTCTTTTTGTAAGAAGTGTATATAGCTCCACCATCCCATTCCCTGGGAACACTTCTGTATCCCCTTGGCATTAAGCAAGTGGGTTATCTGTGAAATATTATACCTACAGTTGGAACTTGGGACTTATATCCTATACAAACATGCCAACTAAAATGAAATCGAGGGACAAAGCTAAAAATGAGCCAATAAAAACACCCTTAATGGTTTCACCACGATATAAGGGCTCAGGCTCTACTATTCAAACAGAAAGTACCATATCTATATCACCAACAACTCATTCGCCAGACAAAGCGTCGCAGACTTCAAGATCGGAAAATTGGGTGTGGAGGAAGAAGAAACTCTCACCTGCTCTAAAATGCAAGGTATGTTACAGTCTTTCCAGACTAATCTAATTTCGGATTTGACTAAAAAAATCGCTGACAATTCTTTATTAATCAAAGAAGTGAACCAGAGTGGAATCCGTAGAAGACATATGTGATAATTTAATTACGGACAATAATAATCTGCTTAAATATACCAAGTTGTTATAGAATAGAATTGAAGATCTAACAAACAAGATATCTTCAATAGAAGACCGTAGTAGAATGAACAATCTCCGCTTCAGAGGCATCCCGGAGACAATATTAGACTGTAACCTAAAATCTTATGTGGAGAACTTTCTGTCAACCCTGGTTCCAAATGCTGTACCTAATGAAAACACTATTGATGTCGTTCAAAGAATACCGCTTGCGAAACACCTAGATAAATCCATCCCTAGGGAGGTCATAGCAAGAGTTCACTACCGCTCATACAAAGATGAGATAATGAAGATGTCCTTTATTAAGCAAAGATTCCCTCCCCCATATGAAAATCTCAAAATTTTCTCAGATCTGTCGGTATATACTTTATCTAGAAGAAGAGAATTCAGTGAAATTACTCAGGTTTTAAGACAAAAAGAAGTAAGATATAAATGGTCATCCCCAGTAGGTTTATCTGTTTATAAAGATTCTAAGTGGCATAGTATAAAATCTGTCCAGGAGGGAGTAAAAATGTTACAAACATGGAATTATGAAATTATAGTTTGAGAACAAGAGGTCGGCCAGCCGAATCTAATTTCCAGTGAGCGTGTATGGCAAAAGAGCTAGGAGGCTTGGGGGGGGGGGGCTGTGGGGCCGGGAGAGGGGGGGAATTGTATCCTCCCCCAGTCCCTTCTCCTCGCCAACCCCCCCCCCCCCTTGCCTCCTGGGGGAGGTGAGGTTGAGGTGGGTGTAAGGTTTAGGAACCCTTCTGGGGAATCGGATTGGCGCCTCGTATAAATGGCGAAACAGTATTGCGCCTTAATAGGAGGGCGTGATTGGGGAGATTTAGTTTATCACAAGTAAGAGGAAGTAGTAAATTTATCTAGTAGGCTAATTATACAATGTTTCCTTCTTTTTCACTCAGGCCTCTGTCCCTCTTCAGTTAGTTAGATATGGAAAGAGATAATGTTTTTTTTTTTTCTCTTTTTTGTTCCGTATCTATCATGATCCCATTCAGTCACAAGATGCCTATAGTTAGGAAACAACTAGTATTAATTGATATATACACACTAAGGCCCTCATTCAATTGCGATTTGGCCAATTGAATAGGGCTCTAAATAAGCACATAACATATTTTTTTAAAGAAGTTTTTAGTTAGTAAGCATCTATCCAAAAGCAAGATTTTCACTAACTAAAAACTTATTTAAAAAAAATATGCTATGTGCTTATTTAGAGCCCTATTCAATTGGCCAAATTGCAATTGAATGAGGGCCTAAGAGGAAGAAGAGAAAAGAGGAAAGAAAAAGGGAAAGAAATAAAAAAATATTTATTTATTTTTCCTTTTGTTTTCCTAATTTTTTTGAATTAGGAATCACGAAATGGAGTTGTTTCGATGGTTTAATCAGTTTTATTCCTCCCCCTTTAGAATTGTATAGGCTCAGTGGTAGAGCTATTTAGACCAGGCAAGTCAAAGAATATGCTTAATCTATTATCGGTAAAATTATGTAAAACACCCCAGAGTAAATCAGAGGGCCTCCATATCCCTGCTACTTTCCCTATTTCGTTATGGGGATCTTGTCCGGCCATTTTCTACCATCAGGTAGTTGCTTTGTAAACCTTATTGTTATGTGTTTTGTTTATACCTATCCCTGGAGGGTATTTATGAGGGTCTGTAAGAGCAAGTATATGTTCCGCAGGTCCCTCTATACCCATCAAGGGTGCGGGATGTATGTTGAAAGTTTGATAGATGTGCGGGATATATATAGAAGTTGGGAATTACCAAATAAGATATTCGAATCCATAAGTTTAGTCAATGACCAAAGGAATAAAAATAATTTCACACAATGTTAACGGACTAAACTCACCGACCAAAAGGAAAATTGCTTTTTTAAATTATGTCAAAATCAAAGCAGATATATTGTGCCTTCAGGAGACCCACCTGAAGAAGGATTCAATTAAGTATCTGGCTGATAGACAATACCCTTTTAGTATACACTCGACCTTCAAAAGTAAATACAAGGGAGTTTCTATATGGTTTAATAAAAGATTAAAAGTTTCTGAACTATTTTCAAAAATAGATCCTCTAGGTAGATATATAATATGGTCGGGGTATGTTAATAATTGTTTACTAACTCTTGCAAATGTATATCTGCCTAATAAAAATCAGATCAGTTATTTAAAAACGTTTCTGAAAGATCTACATAAACTGAAGAGAGGGCGGCTTATTCTATGCGGAGACTTCAACATGATTAGGTACTCCCATATGGATAAACAGAGGGCTTATAAGATAAAATCAGAAGCCAAAGAATTTAAAATTGCCCTAGACTTTTCCAAAATTGTAAATGATTATGAGTTGTATGACATCTGGAGAGTCCTCCATCCCAGTAGCAAAGATTATACTTTTTTCTCGAATCAATTTAAATCTTTATCCCGCATAGACTATATATTCTCTGACTTAAACACCTTAAAAATTATAGGGAAGTCAGATATCCTTTTAACACCCTGGTCAGACCACAGTATAAACAGTATTAATCTGGAGGATTCACTGGATTTAAAAGTAATAAAAAGATGGAAAATCAATCCTATACTATTCAAAAATATAGATAATCTTAACGCAGTGAAAAAGGATACCTTGGAATTTTTTTAGCTTAATAAAGACTCAGTGACCTCCAGTAAGATACTGTGGTGTTCCTATAAAGCCTATATCAGGGGCACCTTAATTTCAAGGATTGCAGACATAAACAAGCAAAGGGGAAACCCCCTAAAAACTCTATATATTGAACTAGAAAAATTGCATCAGCTCAACAAAAAGAGCCCAAATACAAATACTGGTCATAAAATAAATGCACTAAATAATCAAATAAACCATATTCTATAATCTCAGGCAGATAACCTTCTCTGGAGACTACAACAATCAAATTTTCTATATGGTAATAAAACTGGTAAAATTCTCGCGAATAGACTAAAGAAACAACGAAATCATAATAGGATCTTAAACTTATTAGATAATGAGAAAAAAGCTCATATGAATCCGGATAAAATCGGTGAGCTCTTTCAGGAGTTCTACGAGAAACTATACAACTTAGATAAGGATAAGAACTTTGTAAAACCAGACAGGGCCGATACTGATACCTTCCTAGATAAGACCCAGTTCCCTAGGATTTCTGACCAAGAATCCATAGATCTAAACAGGGAAATATTGGGTGATGAAATTATTAAAGTAATAAATTCTGGTAAAACAAACAAAGCCCTGGGTCTTGATGGTTTTGACCATCTGTTCTACAAGGTATTACAGTCTGAGCTTAAACCTGTTTTACATATCTTATTGAACGAAATTAAACAATCAGGTCACATTCCGTTAGAAATGACTGAGACAAAAATTATAAATATTCTAAAGGAAGGGAAGAATCCTGAGGAGTGTAGTAGCTACAGACCAATCTCTTTAATAAACATTGATGTCAAATTATACTCAAAAATTCTAGCAAACAGGCTAAAGAATATCATTGTCAATATGATCCATCCGGATCAAACAGGGTTTATCCCAGGACGCCAGACATCAGATAACTCAAGAAGACTTTTGTATATATTATCTTATGTCAAAGAAAAAGATATACCGGTAATGATACTAACACTAGATTCCGAAAAAGCCTTTGGTAGAGTTAACTGGGAATTTTTTCAATGTGTATTGATGAGATTTGGTCTGGGTGAATTTGCTTCCAAGTCTGTTAAAGCTCTTTATAGAAATTCCTTTTCACGAGTTGTGAATCCGGAATTTGAATCAAAACAATTAAAAATTGGGAATGGTACCCGTCAGGGTTGTCCTCTATCCCCGCTTTTATTTATACTTTTCATGGAACCACTGGCAATACACATACGATAGTGCAAGGATATTAAAGGGGTCTGTATAGGTAAAGAAGAGTTCAAATACATGGCATTTGCAGACGATATCATAGTCACCTTAACAAATCCGGTACATGCCTGCTATAAACTCCAAGAAATAGTCGAGGAGTTTGGCAGGCTATCTTTTTTCAAAGTTAACCACTCTAAATCAGATACCTTAATAAAAGGCATAACACCTGAAATTAAAAATAAATTAAGGGAAGTTTTTAGCTTTAATTGGGACTTTAAATATATAGTTCAGTTAGGTATAAGATTTTCTTTCCGGGTGGATAAAATCCTCAAAGACAACATTAATGAGGTAATGAAGCGAATTAGACCTACATTAATTGATTGGAGCTATTTTAACCTATCTTGGTCAGCTAGAATAGCTTCAATTAATATGAATATACTCCCTAAAATCACATATTGTATGAGATCCATACCAGATGTTTTAGCCAACAACTATTTGAAGTGTATTCAGGACCAATTAGATAAGTTTCTGTACGTAGCAAGAAAACCGAGGATCCGGAAAAGTATAACTTACAAAAAAATTAATCAATGGAGGCTTAAATGCACCATGTTTAAAAGAAATCCATCTTAAGATAATTATCGCCCAACTCATATGCTGGAACATTACCAAAGATAAGCCAAGATGTTTAATGTTGGAAGAAGCACTAGTGAAGGACTTCCCCATTCAAATATTGTTCTGGATTCCTGCATATAATAAAACTATGGCCAGCAATCTTCCAAAAAATGTACATGCTATTTTAAAACTTTGGTATAACTCTAGAAAGAAGATGCAATTATTGAATATACCTTCAATTGCGGCTCCTTTAGAACTCTTAAAACCCAAGGTGCAATGTCCTATAATAAAGATGTTATTTGACTAGGGGCTAAGAAGTATCTTTCATTTATACAATGAAGGTAATCTCCTTACTATACATGCGTTACAGCAGAAACTGGAGCCAAGAAAACTAAATTGGTTAAACTACGAAAGTCTTAAGCAAAACTTGTCGGAGAGAGGTTATATATTTTCAGGGATGAATATCCCAACTAAATTTGAAGAACTCATTCTAAAAGGAGAAATGTCACATATCATCTCTAAGTGCAGTAGAATCATTGATGACCTCACCCCCTTTATTAAAAGCCCAGGGGTTAAAACCTGGGAAATGGATCTAGGGATCAGCTTAGAAGAAACAAGCTGGAGGGAAATTCTAAAAAACACAAAAAAATCCTCTGTTAATGTATCATACACAGAGCTGTATTTTAAAATTATTCACAGATGGCATTTAACACCAGTTAAAATGGAGAAAATCAACTTAGAAGAGTCAGATCGTTGTTGGAAACTATGTGGCTCACGAGGGACCGATTACCATATCTGGTGGGAATGCATTAAAATGCAGAAGTGGTGGCTAGATATTTCCCAATTAATATCCAAGTTGCTTGATAAACAAATTATATGGTCTCCCCAAGTAGCCATTCATAGTAATTAATTTTAGTTACATAGTAATTAAGGTTGAAAAAAGACTTTCAGTCCATCAAGTTCAACCTGTTAAGATCTCCTCTGATCTGCAATATGCGGATTAGTTATTAATTAAATTATTGATTAAATTATTATTAATAGTATAGTATTGGAGGATGAATAAAGAGTTAGTCCATCAAGTTCAACCTTTTTAGATCTCTATTGATCTTTTTAATGTGGACTATTTATTATTATTGTTAATTGTTAATTGATCCAGAGGAAGGCAAACAGAAAAAAAAAAACCCATTGAAACTTTGCCAATTGTCTCATAAGGGAAAAAAAAAGCAAAATTCCTTCCTGACCCCAGAAACTGGCGATCAAATTTCTCCCTGGATCAATATTCCTTGCTAGTTATCTAGGATAGCCTTGAATGCCCTCTTTCTTCAAAAATATATCTAACCCCTTTTTGAAGTTGTCTATCGAATTCGCTGTCACCACCTCCTTCGGTAGAGAATTCCACAGTTTAACCACCCTAACGGTGAAGAACCCTTTTCTTTGTTTAAGGTGAAATCTTTTTTCCTCTAACCTCAAAGGATGTCCTCTTGTCAGTTGATAATCTCTTGCTACAAAAAGTTCACTTGACAAAGCCTTATATTGACCCTGGATGTATTTATATAACGTAATCATATCTCCTCTTAGACGCCTTTTGTTAGTCTTTCTTCATAACTTAGCCCCTCCATTCCCCTTATTAGTTTTGTAGCCCTTCTCTGTACTTTTTCCAGCTCTAAAATGTCTTTTTATGAGGTGGTGCCCAAAATTGTACTCCATATTCCAAATGAGGGCGTACTAGAGATTTGTATAGTGGCAGAATTATATCTTCTTCCCTGGCTTCTATACCCTTCCTAATACATGCTAATATTTTATTTGCCTTTGCTGCCGCTGCTTGGCTTTGAGCACTGTTACCTAGGTGGTTGTCCACTAGTACTCCCAAATCCCTTTCAATATCTGATACCCCTAGATTTGCTCCATTAAGATTATAGATTTCTTGGCTATTGTTCCTTCCCAAATGCAAAACCTTACATTTATTTGTATTAAATCTCATCTGCCATTTAGCCGCCCATTTCTCTAATTTATGCAAATCCTTTTGTAGGGAAAGTACATCATTATCTGATTTTATTACCTTGCACAACTTAGTGTCATCAGCAAAAATGGAGACACTACATTCGAGACCTACCTCAACGTCATTAATAAATATGTTAAAAAGGAGAGGACCTAATACTGAACCTTGAGGAACCCCACTTATCACATTAGACCAATCGGAGTATGTTCCATTTACAATAACCCTTTGCTTCCTGTCTTTTAGCCAGCTCTCGATCCATGAGCAGATATTTACTGCAATTCCTATATCCCTTAGTTTGCTCACTAGTCTTCCATGTGGCACTGTATCAAATGCCTTTGAAAAATCTAAAAAGACTACATCCACTGAGTTGCCCTGATCCAAGTTCCTACTAACCTCCTCATAAAAACGAATTAGATTGGTCTGACACGACCTTTCCTTCATAAATCCATGTTGACTGCTACCTATGATCCTGTTCAAATAGACATATTCTTGTATTCTGTCCCTTATTAACCCTTCTAAAAGCTTCCCAACTACAGAAGTGAGGCTCACTGGTCTATAATTCCCCGGATTTGCTCTAGATCCCTTCTTAAATATAGGTATCACCTCTGCTTTTCTCCAGTCATCTGGTAGAGACCCTGTAGTGAGTGAGTCTTGAAAGATTAGATATAATGGTTTGGCTATTACAGACCCCAGCTCCCTCAGTACCATTGGATGTATTCCATCAGGACCTGGGGCTTTATTAACATTTATTTTCTCCAACCTCTTTTGTATTTCTTCCTGCGTTAACCAATTATTTAGTAAAGGTAGTGTAGCCCCATTATGTTGCGGTGTCCCAACCACTGGTACCTCCCTTGTGTAAACCGACGAAAAGAACCTATTTAGCTCATCTGCCTTTTCCTGGTCCCTAATTATCAGACGGCCTGTGTCACATTGTAATGTTCCTATAGCTTCCTTCCTCGCCTTCTTCCCCTTAATATATTTAAAAAATATTTTAGGGTTAGTCTTACTTTACATTGCAACTGACTTCTCATTTTCTATTTTAGCCAGTCTAATAGCCCTTTTGCAAGACTTGTTGATTTCCTTATAGTCACATAAAGCTGCCTCTGTTCCCTCCTTCTTGTATAATTTAAATGCATATTTCTTTTTCCTCATCATGATCTTTAAGTCATTGTTAAGCCACATGGGATGTGATTTACTCCTATTCATTTTATTTCCACATGGTACATGCTGATGAGTATGTTTATTTAGTAAGGATTTGAACGTTGTCCATTTATTTTCAGTATTCTTCCCTGTAAGTTCTTTGTCCCAGTCTATATGTTGTATTGCTGCCCATAGCCCATTAAAGTTAGCCCTTTTAAAATTTAGAGTTTTTGTTGGCCCCTTACAACTCTGTTTTTTGTATTCAATCTCAAATGAGACTGTGTTGTGATCACTGTTCCCCAAGGGTTCCCCTATTTTTACATTTGATATTATATCAATATTACTTGTGATGACTAAATCCAAGATGGCCCCATTTCTAGTAGGTTCTTGTATTACCTGGGCCAGATAATGATCCCTGAGTGTACTCAAGAACCTGCTCCCCTTAGCTGAGCTGCTGGTCTCGTTTATCCAGTTTATATCAGGGTAATTAAAGTCTCCCATTATTAGAACTTGCCCATGCTTAGCTGCATTTCCAATCTGTAACAATAATTGTATTTCCTCACTTTCAGCTATATTTGGGGGTTTATAGCATACTCCCACCAATATGCGTTTCGAATTAGCTCCTCCACTATTTAGCTCAACCCACAAGGATTCAATGATGCCGTTAGTGCCAGCATAAATATCTTCTCTGACTATAGGCTTAAATTCAGGCTTAACATAAAGACAGATCCCTCCTCCTCTTTTACCATTTCCCCTATCTTTCCTAAATAGGTTATAACCATCCAGATTAACAGTCCAGTCATGAGATTCATCCCACCATGTTTCCGTAATGCCTATTAAGCCCCATTTTTCTTGTACTGCTAATATTTCTAGCTCATCCATTTTCCCAGGCAAACTTCTTGCGTTAGCAATCATACACTTTATGTTGCTATGGCTCTGCTGTTGTGAAGTGCCTGCCACTGTATTTGAGGCCCCTACTAATACCTCCCTACTTTCTATTGTAACCCTCCCCCCTTCTCCTCCCCCATGGGTAACTAATTCATCCCTTTCCCTCTCTACCCTATTTACCCCAATACTTCTATATAGTCCCTCCCCCCCACCTACAAGTTTAAAAACTCCTTCAGCCGTTCTACCATCCTATCCCCTAGCACAAAAGCGCCCTCATCATTAAGGTGCAATCCATCCCTGCTATAGAGATTGTACCCAAGTGAGAAGTCAGCCCAGTGCTCTAAAAACCCAAAACCCTCTGCACTGCACCACTTTTTTAGCCACGCATTAACCTCCCTAAGCTCCTTCTGCCTCCCTGGGCTAGCACGTGGCACTGGTAGTATCTCAGAAAATACTACCTTGGAGGTCCTTGCTTTAAGCTTATTCCCTAATTCTCTAAAATCATTCTTTAGGACGCTCCATCTTCCACTAACTTTGTCATTGGTACCAATGTGTACCAAGACCGACGGTTCATTACCAGCCCCTCCCAATAATTTATCCACCCGAATTTCTTCACATGAATTTAGAGAAACTACCTCCTATAGAGAGATATTTGACATGCCACATTCTTTTGGTGGCTAAGTACCTTATAGTAAAATACTGGAAGCAACCCGCGATTCCAACAATTAGTGAACTGTGTAACCTTGTTCATATAAATAGCGAGTTGATGAATAATGGGAATTGCATCTTATCGGAGCGTTATGCCCGTCATTTTAGTTGGTTGAAATGGGACTGTTACATGGAGTCTCTATAACGATTTCAAAGCCTCTTCCTCTTTATGTAAGAAGACCCCATATTATCTGTTTCAATATCACTGTGTCTAGCTCAAAATAACAAATTAAAAAATAAGTCTGGCCAGGGAGTTTTTAGTAATTTTTGCTCCTCTCCCTTACTAACGGATCTATTGGATCCAAGAGTCGGTTGATTTCTTTTTTAAATTTATTTTACGATATGGTAAACAAGTACCTTGTGTCAAGATATGGAACAGATTGACAATGTTCTCACACTGAGGATTAAATAGATGATCGTGTATTTATTGTTATTATTAACTATCTATTAAGGTATTTATTGTCTTTGTATGTTATGTTCTAATTTGTTTTTGTATGTTTTCTAAAACTTAATAAAAAAGATAAGTAAAAAAAAAAAAAAAAAAATGACGGCGCAATACAATTTGACGCCATGGGAATGCTGTTTGAGACATAATTGAAACGATTTGAAATGTGAGGACCTTCTGCGCTCATTGCGAGGCTTGCGCTGAGCGCCTTTGGCGCTCATTGCATGTATGAGGACCTTTGCTGATCATTGCGAGGATTGGGCTGAGCGCCTTTGACGCTCATTGCATTTCTTGCAATGAGCACCTTTGACGCTCATTGCATTTCTTGCAATGAGCACCTTCGGCGCTCATTGCAAGCCTCTCCTGTCGTGTACTTTTGGTCCTCTGAAAGAGATATCTATTTTTATGTACTGTATTGGTCCGAATATAAGCTGCACCCGCATATAAGCCGCACCTTTAAAATTCAAGGGGAAAAAATAGAAAAAAGATAGTACTCAAATATAAGCCGCACCATTAAAATTGGAGAGAAAAAGACTCTCTCCAAGTGATCAGCCATTGCATGAAACAGGCTTTCTAATTGGTACTGTAACTTTGTTTGCAGGTTACAGGCTTTACAGGATGTTAGAATCATTAAACCGTAAATCGCTATTCAATTGCTACAATACCGCAGTCTCAACCACGCAAATCGTCACCCTTAACTCGGCAAATCGGCAGTAATTTTACGCTCGCAAATAGAAGCCGCACACGTAACTCGTAAGCTCGCAAATCAGCAGTGATTTCTTTTTTACGTTCGCGAATATAAGCAAACTCAAAAAACTGAAAAAAGGTGCGGCTTATATTCGGACCAATACGGTATATGTAGTTAAGTCATAATTAATGATTAAATAAATCAATATAGTTTAATTATTTGTAATTGATATATGCAGCAAGCAATAGGCTGAAGAGCTAACAATCTGTTTGTATTTTGCGTCTGCATAGAATATCCATTTTGAGTGTTAGTGCCCTGCTTATAAAGTGTAATGAATGTTTAAACTGTGCATTCTAAATAGGCTGCGCGCGCGAGGTAAAGCCGTTGGTTTATTGTGTAAAGTGGCATTGTATAGTCGTAATTTTATTAATGTGGTACGCGACTCGTGAGAATTTTCCTGCTTTTGTAATAGTGTATCTTGTAGGTCGTAGTGTGATGTGTAAAGTGCTATGCGTTTTGCAGTTTTTTGCGCGGTTCGGAGTCGTGTAGCCTCGTTTTCATTTATTTTGTGGCTGCAATTTCTTTCCTTGCTAAGGCGATTTTTGAGTTGCGAAAACCGTCTAAATCAAGTTAAATTTGAAAACTCCACTGCTGATCATCTTTACAATCACACAGCCTCCCATATTACGGTAAAGGCAACCAAAGGGGATTCCCTCCTCCCACTAAGTAAAGGGAAGCCCTGGAGCTTCCCTACTCCGCTCACACCTGATCCCCAAGTATAACCATGGGGGTATAGTGAGACCCCCACGGCACCTAAAAACTAACTCCTGCCAAGGAGGTTGTTGAATGACTTTTGTGGCACCTAAATCTATTTCAGTGTCCACAATTCCTCTGGGCCTCTGTCTCTCTCCCTCTGATACTGCAATCATACACACTCACTGGAAGCCTCTCTGAAGTGTCCACAATTCCTCTGGGCCTTTGTCTCTCTCCCTCTGATACTGCAAACATACACACTCACTGGAAGCCTCTCTGAAGTGTCCACAATTTTTCTGGTCCTCTGACTCTCTCCCTCTGATACTGCAACCACACACACTCACTGCAGGCCTCTCTGAAGTGTCCACAATTCCTGTGGGCCTCTGACTCTCTCCCTCTGATACTGCAACCACACACACTCACTGCAGGCCTCTCTGAAGTGTCCACAATTCCTCTGGGCCTCTGTCTCTCTCCCTCTGATACTGCAACCACACACACTCACTGGAGGCCTCTCTGAAGTGTACACAATTCCTCTGGGCATCAGTCTCTCTCCCTCTGATACTGCAACTATACACACTCACTGGAAGCCTCTCTCCAACCCCAAAGGCCGGTTTTATTGCTTCTTATCTGCGAAATAACATTGACCATCCTTCTCATATTCTATTTCGGTGTCCACAAATCATCTGGGCCTCTGTCTCTCCCTCTGATTCTGCAACCACTGCCCCCCCCCCCCCGGTAACTCTTCTTTTATTAAGTCTTTTAGATTTCCTACAGCTGACCAATTGATCATTTAACAACACCTGCTACACCTGCTAACTACTCCTAATTAATCCTTTAAACAATGTCTTCTCCTGCCTTTTTCTTCCTCATAACCTCCTGCCTTTTCCTCAGACTCTTCCTCTTAACCTTTTCACATCATGTGTTCCACATAACCATCTATTGGCTTCTGGAGATAAATCTCCTAACCAAGGCTCCTCACCTTATATTCCCATTTGCACATTATGCTATCTGTAACATATTACATACTAGAGCCACTCACCTCAAATGACTTTCAATTAAAGCTTTTTCCTTTTCCTTCTAAATAAAAATCATTCTAACTTTGCATGTGTTCCTACTTAAGTAAACTTCACTTCCTTCCTGAGCCTTGCTATTCCTTATCTGTCTATTCTTGCCCAGGCTTCTGCCTCTTCCATTGTCTTTAGATTGTAAGTAGAGAGCTTCCAATCATGTAGCGTGCTTTGGAAAAAAGCACTTTCTGCAAAGACTCTAAGTTCAAAACAGGGCCCTCCATTTTCTGCAATTTGTTAACGTTGTACTTTTCTTGTTTTCATACCCTGTTTAGCGCTACAGAATATGTTGGCGCATTACAAATAAAGTTAATAAAAAATAATATATATATATATATATATATATATATATATATATATATATATATATATATATATATATACAGCATATATATTATTTGAGGGAATTGTGTGGAACATTGTCAAATCAGTAACTCGTGCACACTGACATCAAGCATGAGGTCCCTGTATGGACATGGTCTGCACCTCCACATCATGTCTGCCACAGCGTTGAGCTTCTCTGTCTCAGTACTTAAAGCAGACTTGTCCCCACTAATATTGTCATGCTTTTTTTTCCCACTTGTTTGTGTCTGTGTGTATCTGTGTGTCTGTATATATCTGTGTCTGTGTGCATATCTGTGTTTTGTCTGTGTGTATTTGTGTTTCTGTCTATGTTTGTCTATCTGTGTTTTGTCTGTGTTTGTGAGGACTAAGTAATCATAATGTGTCTGGTTGCCTGCTCACCTTCAGAAATATAGTACACACAAATAAATGTAAATTGCAAACCTTCTTATGTGATGTATTGTGAGAAAGGGCCGTCAGCTGGTAAGACACATCATGATCACACACTTACTGATCACTTATATCAGCAATGGCATTCAGTTTTATCATTAATGGCCCATTGCAGTTCAAGTACTTGTTTGTCAAGTATGTGTAAGTCGTAGACATACACCTTTTTTGTGGAAAAATCTGAATTTTTGTTGTCTGTAAGCATAGGAATTTTGTACTTATTACATCACTAGATCATTGGGGTGGGTTGACGAATGAGTGAACAGAAAGCATTTCTTAATTGGAGAAGATTAAAACTGACACCACACCCCATCTCCCTCACTGGCGCAGAAGCAGACTTCTTGGTACAGGAGATGCAACCATGTCTCTCTAGAAATGTAAATGCCCTTCTCACACATACAAGTGATGAAGATATGTGTTAGTTTAACATATGCTATCCTTTCCTTTTATAGAAAAATCTAAATAATATTTTCAAGAAATTACTTAGATATTTTAATTTTGGTTATTATCTGTATAGACATTGAAGCCCTTCCATAGTAATCTGTATAGCTAATAGGATTCCGACTGTGCCATTCAGATTCTGTTTCAGCTTTGTTGATTTTTATATTTCTGTCTTGGAACTGTAGAATCTGGGCTAGGTTTTCCATTCATCCATATTATTACAGCCAAGTTTCTTGTAACTGTAACAGCTCCTTCCTTTACCAGCATAGCAAATTCTAATTACCTTGATCGGCTAATGTAAGTCATTATGTATTGATAGAATGCAAAGGTAGAGAAACGTCAAACTATCATACATTTTTTCCATATGCTTTTCCACCTTCTATCTAATGGTGCAGAACACATGTGTTGGCTTCAGGATCCCTTGGAGCCGTATTAAATTGCTCAGATTTTAGAGATTGTAGCCCGTAAAGAAGCCCAGAAGAGTTACGACTATTAAATTGGTTTCTTTCAGCTACCCGCAAACGATCTGCGGGTTACAGGTGTAAAAACCCTATGGGACATGAAAATCTAAACTCTATCCCAGCTAAGCCTTTGATCTGTCAAGGTTGTCCGTAAATGTTACTATCGCAAATCGCTGGCAAATGTTTGTCAAAATATTGCAGGTTCAAATTGGACTTGCAAGGGCTTTAAGGGCCCTTACGTATGCTGCAGGAGCAGCAAAAGAGACCCCCCTTCGGCCCCAAAGCCCCCTCCGTCCCTAAACTCCCCCCTTCTCCCAAAATAAATCCCCATGCTGCAGGGGTCCATATCGGGACCCCAGCAGGCTCCCTACATTAACCCCTTGTGGCGGGGGTCCCCATCGGGACACTCGCAGCAGTTAAATGGGGGCCATCTACACACAAATAATTAACCCAAATAATTAACCCCCTTGAAGTACCCCCGTTGCACCTCATATTACCCCCCATGTTGGGGGTTTCAATCTCAGTGTCCCTACATTAACCCTTGCTGCGGGTGTCCCGATAGGGACCCCCGCAGCATGTATAATTCGAGCTACATTAATAATGAACCCCTGCTGTGGGGGTACTATAAGTACCTCCACAGAACCTATCATTAACCCCATCACTCATTGGGGTCTATACAGAGAGACCATAATTAACCCCATCAGTCCAATAGGGGTCTATATAGACCCCTATAGGACACTATTAACTCCAACATTAATACTATAAGTGCCATGAGGGTCCTCCAGGAGCCTCATGACACAAAGTCTAAGCACTACACTATTAACCCATTCCTACCCTATACTATTCTATTAACCCCCCTCTAACTAACACTAATTAACTCTACCCTATTAGTCCCTATCCTATTAACCCCCCTCTATCCTATACACTATTAACCGCCCTATCCTATTAACCCCTATTAACCCACCTCTACCCTAGTCTATTAACCCCTAAACTAGCCTATTCTATTAACCCCTATTAACCCCCCTCTAACATATTCTATTAACCCCTACACTACCTTTTCCTATTAACCCCTATTAACCCCCTCTACCCTATTCTATTAATCCCTACACACCTTTTTCTATTAACTCCCTAATTAAACTAACCCCTATTAACCCCCTAACCCCCAATTACATCCCTAACAACCCGCTAATTACCACTAATTACAGAAAATATAAAGTATAAAAAAACGACGACAAAAAAATAAAACACCATCAAAATAAAAAATAAAAAACTTGAAGTCGCTAGTCACCTATATACTTGTCGTACTGCGAGCTGTAGTCCCTTTGCGGGTGAGCTGG
This sequence comes from Discoglossus pictus, assembly GCA_027410445.1. NCBI lineage: Eukaryota > Metazoa > Chordata > Amphibia > Anura > Alytidae > Discoglossus > Discoglossus pictus. The sequence goes on along the minus strand of CM050166.1, from coordinate 219,875,203 downwards.
CCTCCTGCTGCGAGGCCCGCAATTTGCTGGCCTTGCATAACGAAGCCTGCAATTTGCGGGCCTGCAATGAGCACTCAATGAAGGCCTTTTCAGGGTCCCTCTAAGGTTCCTCAGTCCAGTCAGATATGTAATTTGCCCCATTATGCTCCACTGATGGAGGATGGAAAGAGATTGAAGACGACCATAGCTAAAGCCAGTAACACTACTTAGGCCAGTAACACTTTTTACCTAAGCTAGTAACACTTTTTTACCTAAGCCGAAGGTGCTCATTGCAAAGCAACAAACTTGGGGGTTGGACGATGCCTACAATGACCGGCAAGGCCTGTAAAGTAGACTGGGGAGAGGCTTCGCGATGAGCGCTGAAAGAGCTCATTGCGAAGCATGAAAGTGGCTCGGGCTAATCGCAAGCACCTTAAAGTAGACGGGGGGAGAGGCTCGCGTGACAGGGGAGAAGCTCGCAATTAGCGCTGAAGGGGCTCGCTATGAGCACCAAAGGTGCTCAGATTGTTTGGGAAAAAGCTTTGCCATGCTTAAAAAAAATTTGCGGTAATTTTATGACAGGCAAGTGTATATATACACACACATATATATACATAAATTATAAATATATATATATATATATAAATATATATATTGAAGAGTGAAGCAGCCGTGAATGTCCAGTAATCTAGTAATTTAGTAATCATTAATCAATATATATATATAGATTAATAATGAGTATTGCAATATAATTTTATACCTTTTGTATTGGACAAACGTTATATTTATAATGACGAGCTTTCGAGAGGCTTAACCTCCCTTTATCAAGTCTCAAGCAATACTACATGAGAGGGAACCCTCAGTTTGAATAATAACAGAAGATGCAGATGGAGTGGAAACAGAATCTGACATCATCAGGTAAATACATATATGGGGAATAAATACAACATAGCAAATGAACCATATATACACATATATATCAATATATACATGAAAAAGCAGTGTACTGTAGTCCACACTGATATCTTTCCTGTTGGGCAAACACCTCACTAAGAGTGCTAAGTCTGTATAGTATAAGAAGAAAAAAAAAAAATCACATGAAATTCTGATAATGTGTTAGAAAGCCCAAATCTATATTAAGTCCTGTATTTTTAGTGTTGAAGAATGTGATCATCTTTATTTCAAATGCTTTTCTCTCTTGGATGCTTTTAAATTTTCCTCTGAGTATTTTGACTTTTAAGTTTTGGATGGAGTGATCTTCCAATCTTAATCTTTAGTAGATTAAGACTGGCAGAATTTTTCTACAACAAGGGACATACCACAACATCATTAGATTGTAACAAGAAAAAAAAATTCATATTTCAACCCACAACCTGGTCATAACATCAAACTGGACAGTTATATAGAAAGCTTTCATCTAAGAACTGCATCTATTATAACAACACAATATAAAAGAGACATCCATCAACCAGGACCTTACAGAAATATATACTCTTCAACTTAAGAAACTCCTCAAAACATTCCCTAAAAATATACATCAGGAATTAGAACAACTCATCCTGCCAATCCTACAACTGGGACTTTCTACCTACTGCCAAAAATCCACGAACCAGGCAACCCAGGGAGACCCAGGGAGACCAATTGTTACAGGTATGGACACACTGACTGAACAGATATATGGATTTGTTGAAAACATCCTTAAACCATTATTCAGTAACACCATTAGCTATATACAAGAACCACTGACTTTCTCAACAAAGTCAGATTAAAAACCTACCTGCTAACACACTACTTGTTACCATGGATGTAGAGTCTCTTTACAGTAATATCCCACACAAAGATGGCACTGAGGCATGCTTTTGGTTTCTTACAACAAACAAGCAAAACAATAAATATAACCCTGATATTATTGTTAAACTAAAATATATCCTTACCCACAACTATTTTACTTTTAACCAACATACCTACCTACAGATGATGGGGACTGCCATGGGTTTCACCTGGACAGCCCTAACAATATACATATTATTAACATTTTTCTAAATTAAAATAAATATACTGAAACATTTGTTACCAGCAAATCATTCAAGAGAAGAGACTTTCATTAAAACATGGCAATATATATATTTATATATATATATATATATATATATATATATATATATATATATATACAGTGGGCCTCATTCTATTAGCGGCCGTAAATCGGCCATAAGGCTGCGATTCCTTGCGGGGGTTCTGTTAACTCGCGATTCTATTATACGGCCCCGCAAGGATCTCCCCTTACGGCCGGCAGCATATCTTGGAACCGGCCGTAATCTGTGAAATATAAAAACTCAAAAATAAATTCAAGCCTGCACTGTACAGCTCTGTAAATGCTAGGGATCATATTGGGGGACATGAGGATTAAAAGGAACCCACTCTCAAGCTTGCACATCTGCCCAAACCCGAGTTCAAATTAACTGTTTATTTTCCGGCTGCGGCGTGGGTGTGTCTGAGGTGCTCCAAGCACTCTGGACTTTTTACATGGATATTTTACGGATATTAAAAATTAAATATTTTACGGATTTGAGTATAGGATAATTATGTGCTATTTTTTCTAACACCTAAAATCCCTTTATAGTCTTCTCAAAGTGCAGGATGGCTTTATTTGAGCTATTTTATGTGCTTAATTGGTGCTAGCGAGACCTCTTTCCTGCAAGTAAGCTGCGGCTCGTTTTTAGCCTTGCAGAGAGGGTTCCCGGAGCAATTGAATTGCAAAACTCTTGCGGCCGTTTTAGATCAAAGGCTTTCCTCTGGCGCGAGCGGCCGCAAGAGATAGCAAGGCACCGGCCACAAGCCTGCCGGAGCCTCCGGCCGTAAGGGAATAGAATAGCCGAATAGCTTGCGGCCGGTCCTTGCGGCCCCGCAACGGCTGTGGCCGATAATAGAATGAGGCCCAGTATATATACTGTATATATATTTTTTTATTTTTTTATTTTACTGGAAATAACACTCTGAATGCAATGCAAGACATTAGTGTCTGAATATTGTCTGTGCCATTCTCTTCATTCTATTTTAATTACAAATAACCATTCTAGAACTATGCCGCAGTTTCATTTTAATCATTAAGCAAGTAGCATTCATCAGAATTTAATATAAAAATATACATGAAAGGCGACTCCATTAGTTCCTTTTAGAACTGCTTGTTTACAGAATGTTTCATTAACATCATCAAACCCTGTATTTAAGAATGTAATGTGTATATGATTGAAACGCAACTGATATGCTTTTCCTATAAAAAGATTAGAAAGGTAATTTCAGTAATGTAAACAGTAGAGAAAAAAGACTTGTAGAATTTTTATTTAAGCACGTTTGAAAGTGAAGCAGGGAACTGTAGAAAATTATTCATAATTACAGTTTTAACCATAGCGCAATTGAAAATTAATACAAAAATACTTTTTTCTTAATTTCTGTGCATGACTACTTTATCAATTGTAAAGCAAGTTACAATAAATATAGGCCATAAAATGTATTTAAATGAAAAAAAAGTATATATATTGCATATACTACTGCTTAGCAAATAAGCTAAATGGATATTACATTTCAGGAATGATGATGGTGTCCAGAGCCAACACAAAAGTTCTTAGTGCCTTTGGCAAAAAATAACAAAGATGTGTTCACATTCAAAATCAACAATACTCTGGTCTACTGTTTAACTGGCATTTATAAAATAATTATAGATCATATATATGATTATTGATTATATATATTTACCATAGTGTTCGTTTTCATAAAGCATTTAAGTAACTGTCAATTAAACTCTTAAAATTTACATCAATAATTTTATATAACTATAATATATAACTATGTGTAAAATATTATTTTGGTAAAAGGAGAAGATAAATAATCAAGAAACCCATTTCAAAACTGATAAAACTCCATACTTTAAGATAAAAGGATTTAAGGAATCAGTAAATTCAACTTACAAAAAAAAAAAGCACGGGGAGTCTCAATGCTGTTTAATAGTAAGTTGAATGAAGTAGATAATGTCGTCTAGAAGGATCTAAATGCTCGTTATATTATATGGAAAGGTTGGAAGGAAAAAGTAAACTTATATGTACCCTGTACAAATCAGATTAGATTCCTAAACAGAGTCTGCAAACTAATTCAAAAATATAGTGATGTAAATCTGGTTATTTGCAGTGATTTTAAGCTATGCCTAGACTGGGAATTGGATGGAAAGGCAGAACTATCATCTAGCCCTGAATTGTAAGGGAATAGAAATTCTAAACTTTTTCAGAATATACTGCAAAATATTAATATTTTTAATTATGGAGAGTCTTTCACTCAAATGAGAGAGATTTTACTTTTTTTTCGCATAGGCACAAAACCTTTTCTAGGTTAGACTATATCCTCATCTCAGAGAGTCTTTTAAAGAGAATAAATAGAACAGAAATCGGTCCCATAATATGGTCAAATCACGGTATGGTTTCTGTTGTTCTCGACATAGGAGCGCCATCCTTACAGAGACCAACATGGAAATACAACATAAACTTAATGAAAGATCAAAAAATCAGAGACAATCTAAGAAAACAAGTAACTAACTATTTTGATGAAAATGGTCCTTCTATCCACTCTAAAACAATGATCTGGATGGCACACAAGGCTGTAATTCGAGGCATTTTGATCAGTTGGTATCACCATTACAAAATTAGCCAAAATTAGATAATAAAGAAAGATTTTGATAAAATAACTCAGGAACAAATTAGGAACAAAACTCTACCAACAAAAAATTAAAACCAATAAATAAGAGGATTGATTTTTTTAAATATAAATATCAACTAATGACTAACCCGAAGGATATTGCAAAAAGTTTTGCAGAATATTATAAATAATGATATAACTTGGAAGACAGAAAACTTCGTAAGACCTACTCAAGAAGAAATAAAAGAATTATTGGATAAGATCGAGCTACCAAAAACTACCAAAGAGGAGCTAGAGTTCTTGGATGGAGAAATTAGGGAAAAAGAAATTGAGGAAGTTATTTCTAATTTAAAATGAAATACATTGCCAGGACCAGATGGGTTTATAGCACACTATTATAAAATAGGTATGAAACAATTGATAGTACCTTTAAAAGAAACATGTAATCAAATTAAAACAGAAGGTGTAGCACCAAAATAAATGGTAGAGGTTAATATAGTGCCAATTCCAAAAGGAGGAACTTAAATATCCGGAGTGTAGACATTTTGAACCTTTTTTTTGCATTAACAGTGGAGCCACTTTTTGTTCTCATAAACAATGATACGACATTGAGAGGAATTAAGATTGGTACTAAAGAGTATAAATTGATGGCCTTTGCCGATGACATCATGATTACTATCTGTAATCCTCTGGAGTCCATAGGGAAGCTCATTTCTTGTGTAAAGGAGTATAGTCAAGTAGCTAATTATAAATTGAACCTACAAAAAACAAGGGAGGAAGATTTTTTAAAGACTAACCACAATTTAAAATGGCAATAAGAAATTAAACATTTTGGAATTAGATTACACAAGGATATAAAAAAGATAATCAATATAAATGATAACAAGATAAACAAAGACATAGAACAATTAATTAAGAATTGACAGGGATTAAATATCTCATGGGCAGGAAAGATAATATCAACTAAGATGGTTTTACTACCAAAAATCGGCTACTTTTTGAGATCCATCCCTTTTCATTTACTGCATCACTTAATAAATAAACTTCAGAAAAAAAATAGACTGTTTTGTCCATAGTGGTAAGAATTTAAGAATAAGGAGATCTGTCTTAGAGCAGAGATTCAATAGAGCGGGGATTGCATACCCACCAATCTCAAAATTTCAAAAGGTAATTTCGATATCACATATTTTTGAATGGAGTCAAGATAGTGCTGAAAATGAATGGATTCAGATAGAAAATGATTGTGCAGGTTTAGGAGAACTTGGGAAAATTATAACTATTATAGACTTGAGGATTATAATAAACAAGAAATTAAGGTGGAAAATTTAGGAAAAGTATAGGTCCAAAATTTATAAACACTAAAAACTCTATTAGAAAAAACGTTTCCACCATAATGAAAACCGAGAGATTTGTCTTGCCTTCTACCTCGCCGATGCCTGGCCTAGAATTAGGCTAGGTTTAAATTAAGAGATTAATTAAAATATTGTAATCCATGTACAAATTGTAACTGAGGAGATATTTATATTGATGTTATAAAAAAATGGCTTTGTGATACGATTTATAATATAATGCTTGATGAAAAAGAAATTTAATAATCAGGAACGTATTAATTCTTGAGTTAAGATGTGTATGGAATAGTTTCTCGTCGGCAGTTGTGTTTGTGTTTTGTAATGTATGCTATTGTTTTAAATATTGGTATTGTACCGAAAAACTGAATAAATTATAAAAAAAAAAAAAAAAAGATAATCACATTTAACAGAACTGCAGAAACTGAGCAATAGTGCTTAGTTTAGTGAATTTGTTCAACTTGGCTGATTATTTTCTCGAATTGATCTCTCATGTTTGTCCTTGGCTTCTTGACACATAATGTACCTGCATCTGGTGCTGACGATGACCAAGTATGATGAGGACTTGTATGGTGTGTATGAAACATTGACACAACAAGAACCATATATGAGGGCATAGATTAGACAAACACCCTTTCCTTTTTATCTAAAATAGATGCTTATTAATTTTTCTTAAAGCTATAAAGCAAATTGCAATTCCAGGACATGTGCAAGACATTATCTGCAAAACACAAGATCAGCAGTTGACGTGAACGGTGCAGAATAACATGTATGCATGGTGGATCATCCATTAGGAGAGTTGGGCATTAGCCTAAGGGTGCATTCTTTTGAGAGGCACCTGATTCTAAAGCAATTTAAGAAATAAAATTTGAGGGGGGGGGAAGTTCTTCTAACCTCAGCCGCCCCCCGATTGAGACCCCTGCTGGATTTGGGGTGGGGTGATGTACTGCACATAATTATCTATTATATACTTTGAAATATATTATCCCCCCTGTCCTCAGCAGAGTTGGTGGGGTCTAAATTGCACAATTGCAAACAGAAAACAACACAAGGGAGGAGAAGGAGGTGTGCTCTTTCTCAAATGTAACGGCGCAATACTGCACTTTCTGTTTGCCCTGTAGTAAGCAGGGGTGCATATTGGATTAGCAGAGAGAGGTATGTCTGCACTGCACTTGATAGACATTTGAATGTGTGCTGCTGGATTTGTGTTATTACAAATATACATAGGACTAAATACAACAAAGTTCAAAAGACTTGAATACTAGATCCACACAGCAGTCTGGGAAGTTAAAGTCTAAAATATATTTGTGAAAATCTCAGATAGGGGCGCTATTCAGCTCCAACACGTCCTGCCTTTTAGCTACAGGAATTCCCCTTTTAATGCTTGCAATCTTCTTGGAAGGAATGGGCCTTTCGGTGACCGGCCGTCATATCAATCCCTCTTAAAGAAATACACCATTGTCTATGTATTCCAGAAAGCATGGTTTTTAATATGGACTCTCTCACTTCATTTCAAAACAGCAACTGAACCCAGACAAAAAGGATTTCCTTCCCCTAGTTACATCACAGTGGGCTGAACACTTTCAAATCCCTCGCCCAGATTAGCATCTCCCAATAATATCAGTGGACAACTGGGGACTTGGCTTGCCCACCTTAGCGGGTGGACCACTGGGCCGATCTCCTATGGCATCAGAGCGACAAACAGAACAAGGGCATGTAATTACCCCAACGTCCTACAGTGACATCTTGTGGACAAGAATTGGAATTACAGGATCCAAAAGTCCCCTTATCAGGAAAACAGATATTCACAATATTTTATATATATATATATATATATATATATATATATATAGTTGCTTAATTTAAAATTATTCTTGCCAAACAGCAATTAGTATTGTCCTATACAACCTATTTGATTCCAAGTCCTCCAACAATTTTTTTTTAACTGCAGGCTAATTCTTTTACAGACATCCATTTCTCTGAACATCCCTTCCCTTATTTTGTGATTAAATCACATATATAATTCTCAGCAATATGGGTCGTTGCTAACTGCGGCCCTCGCGAAGGTGGAGGCTTCCACGTTGGCTGCAATGAGCCGAAGCCTCATTGCAGGCTGTAAATGTGTGCGAGGGGCCGCATTTGCGGAGGTGGAGGCTCTACAGCGCCTCACAAGGGGTTACAAACAGCCACAGAAGCGGGACTTTGGAAAAAAAAAAAAACACGCAATGACTAAATTTGGACTTACACAAAAAAATACAAGCCGTGGGACTTAGACATTTTTATTTACGAACTCGCAAAAATACGACCTTAACGACCGACCCGCACACAGCGGAAAACATAAAAAAACACGAAATAAAATAGAAACCTTACCCACAGCAAGGGGGGACACCCAGGACATCTGGAAGTGAGGTTACACCTCAATTTAAGTCCAATTTACAGAGTTTAGACACTCGAAAATCCGCTAAGGTAGAGAAAAAATGGCCGCGGAAAAAAACGAAAACGAAGCTACATGACCCCTAAAGCCGCAAAACACAGCCAAGCACATACGACTTTTATAAAAACCTGTACGAGGTACAACATACACTATTAGCAATGATGCTAAATCATCCACACCCACGTACCACATACACAGTCGCCGCCATTTTATAACACTAATTTACAGAATACGGAAGTACACAGCTACACTAACAGCTTCCCCTCGCGCACGCAGCCTATTTACACTACACACTGCACACATTGCTGACACAAAAACAGTGCAAATCTACATTGTATGCTGCAGGAACATCAATACAGATTGCTAGCTCTACAAATAGGTAAAAGTATATTAATTTATGATCTAATTAATTAATTAATTATCATTCAAAAAAAATATACAGAAAACAAAAACACACAATAGTATTGCAATAAACGACAAAGACCTTCACCGCGGGCCTCACAAAGAGCGCCAATGGTGCTCATAGGACACAAAGTACACCAGGGGAGAGGCTTACAATAAGCGCAAAAAGGAGATCAGCCCGGACCTTACAATAAGCACAAAAGCGCCTCTGATAACAAAAGACACACTAACTGAGAGGCTAGCAAAGAGCGCTGAAGGATCTCAGATGACCAAAACACTTACTGTCTGTGGCAAACAGCATTACCTGCCTTACAATTTTATTGCCCCGTCATTTTTGACGGGCAAGTCGCTAGTAGTCCTATATTAGAAGAGTATACCGTTGCTAAAGACTTGCCTGGCTGCACACCTCAATTCTAAATGTTGTTCTCACAACATAGTATATTTTCCCTTATGCATATGAGTGATAGTGGCAAGAAAACTAAAGCAAAAAGCTACATGAAAAGCTACATGAAAAATCGGCATGGTCACCGAGACTTAAATGTTAAATCCTGTATCACTTTACATACACTCCTCCATTTTACTACCAAGGAGCTTTAAAAAGGTAGAGCCTGCATGTATGTATTAACCCAAAGTCACTAGAATTAGCAGGCAACCCAGTAATGTAAAGTACTGTAGTTACTGGACCTAATAAGTTAAAAATATAAATAAAGAAGAACAATATTGTGATGATTGTAATGGGTATATCGACTGTGTAAGTCCCTATTCTGGTAAAAAGTTTTTTTACTGGCGTAATGTTGACGGTCTCATTTACTATTGGCTGTTTCTAAATCGGTAGTTACGGCCTTGCTTAATTGATCATGATCACGCTCTGAATTGTTACTTATGTTAGCATGATTTACAGTTTAGGTTTTCGGTCATGCAGTTGCAGGCTTGTTCAATTGAATCGCTATATAACTGTAGCAAATTTCAAGCCAGCAGACTTACTGCCGGTATGAAGGCAACTGCGGGCTTGCAATCGAATAAGGCCCCTAGACGGTTGAAATGAAAAGGGCAATGGAATCAGGTGTTTTAACCTACGATATAGGCCATGTACATCCAAGTGATCCATAACTTTAGATTTGCCAGACCTATACCTGTCTTGAAAATATTTTTTTGCAATGGACATATTCAGGTAAAGATGCATTTACAATTTCAAAAAGCAAATAATAACTATATAGTAACTATTTTGTGACATTTAATAAAAACAAGGAATGTAAATTCTGTTTGAAAAAGTTAAACTAACTAGAGCATGTGGCTGATTTTGGTATACATCTGTAGGCGGTACTGGGTTTCTCTTTATAACATTTTACTGTATATAAAGTAATTTTTAAAGATTATATAAAGTTCACATGTATTTGTAGCTACATTTTTCTCCAAGCCGCAATTGTCTCAAAGCCCTCAGCCTTTGCTTAAATGGATATAGCACTTCAGCAGCCATCATAGCTGTTGTCATTGGGTAGACAGAATTATTATCCATTAAACTACGATAATACTCAACTGATCTATGATTTCATAACAACCATGTCTAAAATATAGAATGATTATGTTTGTATTTTGCTTTTTTTTAGCTAGTCCAAAATTTCATATGCTTGCTTCCCTATTGAAAATGCCTTATAGTTTATCAACCTTTGCAATTTTAGAAGCTTGTACAAACAGAGCAATAAGTAAATTATTAATTTGGCAGGAAAACAGGACATTTCTGTCACTAGTATACAAGTATATTGTGTTAACAAGTGTATTGTGTTAAAAAGTTACATTTATGAAGCTTCAGTTTTTGATTTTATGCTTAACAAAATAATTACATTTGTATAATACTTTGTATACTAAATAATAAGTAAACTAAAATTAAATATGAATATATATATATATATATATATATATATATATATATATATATATATATATATATAAAACCTTGGATATTATGGGAAAATGTAGAATGTAGCTTTAGCTTGCTACCTTTTGAAATCTGCCTGTTTATTTAATTCCCATGTGCAGACATCTTTAATATGATTCTCCTTATAGCCTATGAGCCTAGGTGATGGCTTAGTTCAACTGAATGTTCGGGCTGCATATATTTGTTATCCTATTGACATCCCACATCATCTTCAAAAGAAGCAGCACTGACTCACATTTATGTAGCAAAGTGGCACTGTAATAAATAAAGTACAGTAGTGCCTCGGTACTAGTTGGCTTCAAATCTCATTGAATTCAGTATTTGACTCATTTTGATGAAGAAGAAATGCTTCAGCACTTGAGATTTGCTCTGCACTCGTTGCACTTGCTAAAACCAGTATAATTGTTTTTTTGTTTTTTTTTAATAAATAAATAATGATATTATTAATAATAACTGTAATAATAATATAAATACTGAGGGAGAGACACAACACCTCATCAGGGAGAGAAATGCTTTCTTCCTGCCAAGCAATAGATTGCATGATCTTGGAACTGAAAGTTGCAACAATCTTCCAATGGATCAAGCCTCAAGCTTTTGTCTTGCCCTAGCTGTAAGCACTACACTTTATGAACATTTTATTAGAGCAATTAAAAGCTAGGAATTCTTGTAATTGCTCTCTCTGGAAGAAACAAAAAGTAGCTTGGTACTTGTAGTTTTTACCTTTCGTTTTGCCTTCTGGAACCAATCGACAAGTCCCAAGGTATCAATGTATCTTAACCTTAGGGTTCCCTTTCCCCCACCAACAGCTTAGGCTAAATGCAGCTTTAGTTAGTTATGTTGGGATCACTCTCCCTATTTGATATCATAAGACCTATTCAGCTATAAACAATTATTATAAATAATAATTACATTATGTTAATAATCAATCACAAGGTATGGTATTTTATACTCACAAACACAAATGTAAACACCACATGTGAAATAATGGTTTCCAAAAAAGAAAATGAGCTCTACTTAACATGCTATTTCTGAAGTGAAGGGTCTGAGAGGACAAGATATACTGAAAACAGAATAAACACAAATAATACAGCTGCTCCCAATACAGATCCTCACCTCATGTCTCTATATCTCTATTACCTTTTTTTATCCCTTAGATTCTAAGCTCTTACGACAAGGGGGTCTGCATCTTGCCCTGAACCACAGTATATTTACAAATATCCTGTCTAATTTTTACCACTAGCTTTATTAATTATGTCGACTCTACAAATAAAATATAATAATAATCGTTTACATGTTATTTTATGCTATGCAATGTATATTTACTGAACACAGTGTATCCGTTTATTAGAGGTAAAATTTTGGAGCAGTGGTGGTCAACAGGCTTCCTTATGTGGCCCTCAGACACTTTCCATGCGGTCTACAGCCTATTCTCTAAAGAGGGAGCGCATTTTCCTCTACAACAATATAGAGCAAGGCGGTCGTTACTGCCGGTGCTTTGCACCGGGCCACACTACAGGTAGTTGCTCACTGATACAGGTAGCAACTCCTTGTCGGAAGGGTTCTCTTTATCTTGTTATTAGCGAATTGCCCGTCAAAAAAATGACGGCAATGAAATTGTAAGTGAGCTAATGTTGTTTGGTGTATAATAATACATTAATAAATGAATATACTTTACCTATTTTGAAGCATTTTGTTGAAGAGCTGCAATCTGTTTTGATGTTGCTGCAGCATTAGTGGTGTAGAGCTGCTGTGTTAGTGTGATGAATGTGTGTAGTGTAATAGTGTGCGTGCGCGAGCCCAAACCGTTAGCGTAGTTGTGTACTTCCGCATTGTTCTAAAATGGCGGCTAATGTGTGGTATGCGTCTGTAGCGGAATATCCGTAGGTGTTTTGTGGTGTTTTGCGAGTTTCTTGTGGTGTTTTGCGTGTTTAGAGTGCTGTAGCCTCGTTTTCGTTTTGTTCGGCGGCCATTTTTTCTCTCGCTTAGAGAATTTTGAATGTCTAAACTCTCTTATTTTGAGTTAAATTAAGGTATAACTTCATTTTTTGAGGTCCTGGATGCTCCCTCTTGCTGTAGGTAGGCTTTTTATGTATGTGTTGTGTGTACTTATTGTGTTTTTCATTTTTTCATGTCCGCGGGTTGCGGCAGATTTTTGCGAGGTCGTACTGGGTGGTAATGTGTCTTGTATCTTGTTTGCTTTACGACGTAAAGTTTGCGAGGGCCTCAGTTGCTACGCGAGCCCGCAAGCGTTAGCAACAACTCGTATGCTCACAACTATATATGTGACTAGCGAATTGCCCGTCAAAAAATGACGGCAATGAAATTGTAAGGTAGCTAATGCTGTTTGAAATATATAATACATTAATAAATGAATATACTTTACCTATTTTAAAGCATTGTGTGGAAGAGCTGTGAATGTGTTTTGATGTTGCTGGAGCATTAGTGGTGTGGAGCTGCTGTGTAAGCGTGCTGAATGTGTGCAGTGTAACACTGTGCGTGCGCGAGGCCAAACCGTTAGCGTAGTCGTGTACTTCCGCATTGGCGTAAAATGGCGAGTAATGTGTGGTATACGTCTGTATCGGAATATCCGTAGGTGTTTTGTGGTGTTTTGCGAGTTTCTTGTGGTGTTTTGCGAGTTTAGAGTGCTGTAGCCTCGTTTTCGTTTTGTTCGGCGCCCATTTTTTCTCTCGCTTCGATTTTTTTTTAGTCTCTAAACTGTTTTATTTCGAGTAAAATCGAGGTGTAAGTTGTATTTTTGAGGTGCTGGGTGCTCCCTCTTGGTGTAGGTAAGTTTTTTATGTATGTGCTGTGTGTATGTATTGTGTTTTACATTTTGTAATGTTCGCGAGTTGCGTCCGAGTGTTGCGAGGCCGTAATGTGTGTGAATGTGTGTCGTATGTTGTTTGCGAGTGTCGTAATGTGTGTGTCGTACTGTTTGGGTTGCGACGTGAAGTTTGCGAGGTCCTCAGGTGCTGGCATGGAGCGCCTACGGCGCTCCATGCCAGCAACTGAGGCCCTCGCTTTGCGAGGGTCCTCAGTTGCTGGCAAGGAGCTCCTTCGGCGCTCCATGCCAGCAACTGAGACCCTCGGGCAGTGCCCTCGCTTTGCGAGCCCGCAGCGTTAGCAACAACTCGTACGCTCACAACTATATATGTGATAGGGAGGAAAAGAATCAAAGGTGTATTTAGGTTTTATGCTGCCCTAGGACACCTACAGGAAATGGTGGCAATGGCAAATACCATGGAATGATTAAAGCTCTTGTCACCACCTAGAACCATGAAGACAGTTAACATCCCTTTGATGCAGAGCAGAACAGAACTCCTGCACTCCCGTCCCTGTTCCTGTTCTCCCCTCGTCCTCTCTTTGTGAGCTGCAGGGCAGAGTAGCATATTTGTTCCATCTCACCAGAATTCTTAATTGATGGCAAAGATAACTGAAATAGAGGTGGGTAAGTACTGAGTAGATGGTTGTAATTGTAATTTTGAAGACTGGAGAAGGTAGAGATATATTTTTTTGGTGCAAGGAGGGTGGATGAAAATGAAGATGGAATATGGATGTGGGAAAAGCATAAAACAGTGGTGTATAGTGAAAGAGTAACGAGTGTAAGTAAGTTTAGTATGAGGAGGCTTAATGTCAATATTATATATATATATATATATATATATATATATATATATATATATTTGTATATATATATATATATATATATATATATATATATATATATATTGTACTTGCCTCTGGGGTATTCACTGTGCTGGTGGTGCTGTCTGTAGCTCTGGGTATATTTTGTTTTACTATACTGTACTATTGTTTGCAAAGACAGATCTAAGAGATCTTATATGGAGCTAATGTAATGCCTCAGCTACTTGTTTAACAATGGGACAGTTTATTAAAGGCCTCCTGTAGAGAGATGCAAACAACCAGATACTAACCAGTCACATATTTCTGAGTAATTAGGTTAATTTGGCTTTCTGATTTAGGTATCTTAATTATGTTACCAATTAATACTATTTCATGACAGCACTGTTTAATTGGTTTTGTTAATGTGCTTAGTTAACACTGTATTTTTCCTATAAATATGCTGTACCCTGTTCAATAAAGAGATCTTCTGCATTAGACACAAGTGATGGAACTATATTCTCTTGCTGGGTGAAGGGGCTTTCCATGCTCTGTTTGTGGCCCCTAATTCCCTGGCTTATCTTTGATACAGATTCTAATTTATCGCTCCACAACTAGCAAACTGCGCTCTCTTGCACTCCAAAACACATATTCTTATTATTCTATACTTCTATTATGAATAAAATATACATATTCCTCTCTCCCACAGTGATTTTACCATTTTTATTATGCATACAAAAAACAAAAAGCTAAAAGATCACTGTGTAATCCTTTTAAGGACTTGTAAATCATAAATATAAATTGTCCTATCAGTTGTGGATAGTATCATGGGTGTGATGCATGATTCAGCACACCTGGTTTATACTCACCTGCTCATAACATGCAACAGAATTAGGTAATCATTTTCAAGGTGTCGCCAGACAGATAAGAGACACATGTCAAATTTGATATACTATACTCCATCAAGTTAATTACAGTGCACAAGATTAAGGATCTGTGGCATAATTATCATAAACATATCTTTGCTTTTCATCTATAACTCTGTCAATGTATCCAGTAAACGAAAACACTATATTTATTTAAAGGATCCCTGCAATATGGATTTTAAAGACTGTTTATAAGTGTCGTAATCCCTTTTATGATTATTACACCTCTTCCACAGAGCTAAATCATGAGGGAGTGTAGTTTGGTTATCAGTAGAGTGAGGGATGGGGAAGGAGGGAACAAGGAACCAATGATGTATTCTGCCTAGGCCCACAAGTCCCATAAGGCCCAGGGCAGCACATTTCCAGGGTGCAGCAGGCAGCCTGAATATGCAATGAAGTACATTGAAATTTTTGTATATACACAGAATTGTCTATATGCTATCTGTAAGTGTATCTGAAACGTTCCTATGCATAATTGCTGCTGCACATTTAAGGTTCCCATAGATTTCATGATTGCTGTCTGATATGTGTGAGGAGCTCACCTTCTGACCCATTTCCTGCCATGGGTTTTACTATATGCTTATATAAATGACCAAACTACCAACTGCTGAGAGATATGAAAACCTTCATTTGAATTAAGGGGTTGTATGTCACTAATTATATGATTGCTGTAGGAAAGGTAATCACTTGACATCTTATTCTGGACCACCAAAAATATCCTATCCTATAGACATGTTGGTTGTATTAAGGGTAATGTGTGAGTATGTGTTTCCCTAGTTAGGTTAGTCCCTTTTTATTTATTTATTTTGTTTTATGTTTGCGTGATATGCTGTAATTGCTATTCCTGAAAACTGATCATGCGTATTCAAATTTAAGCTTAGAGAACCATTGAAGTGTTCAGTTTTATCCTGTTGGATATGTCATGATTAATCATTTCACAAGTTGTCAATGCCTTCCCCTTAGGATATATGTTGCCCAACTAACTTTGGGCCATATTCTATTAGCTGCTCCCAAATGCCTCAAACTCACAAATTTGGCTGCAGGTGTTTTGTTTTTTTTAAATAAATGTTTAGATGTATTCTATTGACTCCAGCACGCAAATGCTGGCTGCAAGGCTGAACTAGTAAACCTTGGCTTTGAAGTTTACTGACAATATTTAAGCAAGCCCTTTAAATTACTTTAAACACTCAAAATACTTCTTAGACACAGCCAATAGTAAATGAGACCGTCATCATGACGTCAGAAAAACATGGAGTTTATACTTAAACTTCACTCAAAGACTACAAATACATTTGTGTTGAGAAGCAAATTTAGCGATAGGACTCGCAATCAAGCAATGTAGAAATCAATAAAATGCATTAAAGCAACTGTTCTAGTCCATGCGGGTTCCATGATATGTATTAAGCCCTTAAGTCCCGGGATCCATTTCACACAAACATTTTTTTTTATAAAAAAAATAGTTTTTATTTGCATATTTGTAGGTTTTAGACTGTTCTGCAATACATTCTAATGCATTTCTATGCTTTTCCATCATTTTAAAGTACAGCATTGCGTGTTTAATAGCTGTTAAGGCTCTAATAATTGATCGAAAAAGGCCTTGCGAGTCCTCTTGAGTACTCCGAATATTTTTGACAGGAACGTGATACTTTTTTCAATTGTGGGTTAGACTTTATTGCGATCTAGAGTTCTGGGTCTAATAGAATATTGATTTTGTGTAACTTTGATGATTTAGAGCTTATAATATTCAAGCTGTGCTAAAACCAATGAAGATCAAAGGCTGGCTTTGCGTCTTTGGCTGGCCTGTAGTGATTGTGGGCAGGTAACTTGTAATCGGATTGCGGATAGCTACTAAAATCTGTGGCACTTTTCAGAGTGGCTTTAAGTGTGTATAACTTTGAAAATTGGCCAATAGAATAGAGCCCTATGTTGTGTCTTTGGTGAAATCAGCTAATAAAATATAATATAGTATTACTGGATTAACTGCCTACTGTGCTCTTTATAATGAAGTATGACAAAATGTACATCCTGTTGAGTATTTTAGAATCACAATAACTTAATACAATACTTAAACACAATAACTTAATTTCATATAATGTGTTACTTAAAGGACCAATGTAGTCCATTTTTATATGCTATTTTCAATAACTAAACAAGGTAATGGCCAGAATATTTTAGAAAGAAAAAAATAAACTTAGCCTTTAAACATTCTACTTTCTTGTGCGATTATTCGTTACTGCAGAAACCAAAATGGTAGATTACACAGCAAAATGTCATGTAAGCAGGTATGGAGAAGACTATGGAAACTGTGCCATCCCTGGAGCCAATATGTTTATTAATATCACTACTGTATGCATGTTATTATATCTTGGCAGATAGAAATATTCTGACTTTTTGTTTTCAATTTTTAACTGTTTCCTATACCCTGCTCTGCTGTCCCCACCTTCCCCCCCATCCTCCCCCATTTATGGCTGGCATAAATACCTCAAATCTCCTCCCCCCTCCTCAAATATCTTTATTCTATGGTGTCTCTCTCTCATTCCTTCCTAACTCTCCTATCTTCCTGTACTGTCTGACCCCAATCCATTCTCTCTCTCTCTTTCTTTCAGTGCAAATTTACTCTGGTTTTAAGGCCTACTTCATCTGTGACACACTCAGAACTGCCCTCCCTCCCTTCCCCTCACCCACCCACCCCAACTCAGATTAAATTTATAGAGCCATAGAAAACACCTGACTTCCTACTTGCAGATATATCATCTCAACACTAGGGGTCAGCCAACATACTACTCTTTCACCTCAGATCCATCCCCTCTCCCTCTAAAATAAAACTCTTTCTATCTTTCACTTACTTCCTTGCCCTTGCTATTCCTTATTTTTTACTCTTCCCCAGTTCTCTGCCCTTTAATTCCCTTTAGATTGTAAGTAGCGAGTTTCCAGTCTTGTAGGGTGCTTTGGGATAAAGCACTTTCTGCTAAGATTCTAAGCTCAAAACAGGGCTCTTCAACTTTTTTTTTTTTTTTTTTTTTTTAAATTTTGTTAAACGTGTATTTCCCTTGTTCTTATCCCCTGTACGGCGCTACGGAATATGTTGGCGCAATACAAATAAAAGATAATAATAAATAATAAATAATGTAAAAGGGCAAACAAGGCAGTGCTATTGCTTTACAGTTGCTCAATCGCAAATTAACTTTCACTGAAAAAAAAACATATGCACAGCAGTCACCATTAATGAGATTAGATATTAAAATCAAATCCCGGTTCTGCTTTGAATGCTGGGAATAGCCAGTTAGACAATCCTTAGGTTTTCAGTGTGGGATTTAGTAGTGTGGGCATATGTATATCGATTATGATGGTGTTACTCTCAAGCCTTATATAGATAAACTAAGTGTTAGTTCCTATATAGTCACTGCCTGAAAGAGGAAGAGGGGATCCTTTGATTATAGCAATGTGTTAGCCTAACACTATATTCCTACCACAAGGAATACTATCCCACAACATACTTCTCTATTAGCTAATCTGTTACTGAGATTCTTATTAGACCCACCACCTGGTACAGTTCTTTTTTGGTATTTGCCTCAATTATTATCATAAGGAAAATTAATTTATCTTGAAGAAAATAAGACTATCTTTATAAGAGGCATAACCACTGCACAGACCATTATTGTATGCAGTCTAATCAGTTATATTCTTTTTTCTGTGAAGACCCCTCAGAATTATTTAAATTTTCTTTTAGTATATATACCTTAGTCCGAATCACTTGATGGATCCTGAGTCATAATTATTTTTATATTTTGTGTTGTGTCATAGTTTGTTAGTTGTATACATAAACTGTTTTAATAGTTGCAATCAAAGCTATTTATTTTGTTATCTGGTCAATCATTGCACCTATAGTGATAATTTTTCCCACTTCCATATATGTAGGGAGTTACCAGTTTTTTTTTTTGGGTGCTTCTCTTTCTCTAATTTTAAGAATCTTTGGGATGCCACAGTCACGAAAACTGAGGTGGATAATCATAATGCACAAAGCCTGTAACAGCATTGGGCAAATGTGCTGAGGATACTGCCAGAGTACCCATGACATACAACATCAGGTAGCAATATCTTCAGGGATGCTGAACATGTCAAACTCAATGTATATTACTTATTGTTATATTGTTATTTATGCCTAAACAGATTCTTGTAAATACATATTTGTGATTACCGAGTTTGTCACTAAGAACACTGGCCATTTTCCATACTACAATAATGCATGCACTGTGTCCTTGTATCTAATGTTTTTTTCATCATATAAACTAATGTTTCATTTAGGTTTATGTCTGTGTATTTGAAATCATTCAATTCTATCTTCCATTACTCTATTTGTAAATGCAATCTTATCTGTAAAAACATAACTGTGCTTGTTATGATTCAATAAAGAATATAGAGTCTGTCAGATTTTTTGTGAAATCTTCAGCTGTCACATGATTCTAAACTGATCCTTAAAGGAAAATTAAATTAGAATTATTTCTAGTGTATGGTACACATTAGAACATGTGACTATTATTATAGAACTAGCGACTTGCCCGTCAAAAATGACGGCAATAAAAAGTGAAGCCTGGCAATGCTGTTTGTCACACAATGGGAGCCTCTCCCCCTCTACTTTACTGGCATCGTGATGAGCGCCTTCAGCGCTCATTGCGGGCCTCCCCCCACCTCTCCCACCGTCACCTTTGGAGCTCATTGCGAGTCTCTCCCCCTGTCTACTTCCTCCCTTGTGTCTCATTTCCCCCCTCCTCTCCCTCCCATGCGTCTCTTTCCCCCTCCTCTGTGTCTCTTTCCCCCTCTCCCTCCCCTGTGTCTGTCCCCCCCTGCCCTGTGTCTCTTTCCCCCCTGTCCCCCATCCCCCTGTGTATGTTCCAATCCTTCCTCGTGTATCTTCCCCCCCATTTCCTTCCCCTGTTGTATCTTCCCCCCTCCTCTCCCTCCCCTGTGTCTCTTCCCCCTACTCCCTCTCCCATGTGTCTCTTCCTCCCTCCTCTCCCTCCCTTGTGTATCCCCCCCCCTCTCCCTACCCTATGTATCTTCCCCACCTCTCTCTCCCATGTCTCTTTCCACCTCCCCTGTGTCTCTTTTCCTCCTCTGTCACTTTCCCCTCCTCTCCCCCGTGTCTCTTTCCCCCCTCTGTCTCTTTCCCCCCTCTCTCCCTGTGTCTCTTTCCCCCCTGTGTCTCTTTCCCCCCTCCCCTGTGTCTGTTTCACCACATCTCCCTCTATGTCACTTTCCCTCCCTCTCCCTCTGTGTGTCTTCACCCCTCTCCCTCTGTGTCTCTTTCCCCCCTCTCCCTCTGTGTCTCTTCCCCCTCTCTCTCTCTGTGTCTCTCCCCTATGTCTCTCCCCCCTCCCTCTGTGTCTCTTCTCCCCTCTCCCTCTGTGCCTCTTTCCATCCCTCTCCCTCTGTGCCTCTTTCCACCCCTCTCACTGTGTCTCTTCCCCATCCATCTGTGTCTCTTCCCCCCCTCTTTGTCTCTTACCCCCTCTCCCTCTGTGTCTCTTCCCTCTCCTTATGTGTCGCACATGCGCAATGCGCAGCTCTAGCCACGCTCTGCGCATGCGCGCCCCGTGCCGCTTATTGCGTATGTGCATGCACGGCTGATGCCGCACAATGCGCATGCACGCAATCAGATCGACTTTGCGATTGGATCGTTGACAAACTGCGATTTGTCGCAAGCGTGACTACGAATCGCAGTTTGACAATTATAATATGTGATACTGACTTTAATTTTTGGTGTGGTTTAAAAAAAATAAGATATGTAGATGTGTAGATATGTAGATGGATTTAGAACTACTGGTTTCTGAAAACCCCAAAAAGAAACAATGTTGGGGAGTCAGAAGTTAGTAGAGAATGAAAAAATTTCCCTATGGGATTTTTTATTTTACTGATGAACAGGCTGCCAGGCGGCTACATGCGCGGCTCACACAGTTCCAATGACGCGCAGAGCCTGTTATCTGCAGTGGGAGAGGAAGTCCTTTTCAACAGTAAACAGTCCATTTTATCTATCTGCAAATAGCAAAACAATATTTCTTATTCTAGAAAAAAATTTAAATGCATTGATCTAGTGGACTTGGAGACACATAAGTGAAATAGGCTGCCTGTTATTGGCCTTCATGTTTATGTTGAGGTGTATATCTCCCTACATTGATTTTTTGATGAGATGTTCATTTGATTACATTTACATATCCTATTATGGGTGGTGTAAGAGACCACTGATATACAAATGTCTCTTAAATTGAAATTGTCCATTTGTGGGATGTAGCTACAGTATGTTTTGACATATGCTGAACTGTAGACGGATTTCCCAGTGAATTCCCTTGTTGTGTAGCAGTGTTGCATCAGTTATGTTTTTGGTTCTTGGCATAACTAGTTAAACATTCAAAAAGATAGTAATCTTTCAGCTAAATTTCTGAAGTTGATCTTTTGAGAAAACTTACTTGGAAAACTTTTGGTTCTTTCATGATCTTTAGGACACAGCTCAACCAATATGTTTCTAACTATAGCAAAGATTACAGCTTACTTTCCCAGACTTTGCCCAAATGCTTGCAGTAGTAAATAAACAAGTGCAGGTACTTGTGCACCACACTTTGCTAGAGTTTGAAACAGATGGGAGGGTCTACAGTCTATATATGTAGAGAACAGTTGCAATTTTCAATGTACTTTTTCTGAGAAAAATCTTTATTTTTTAAATAATAAAAATGTTTATATTGATCTTTCTACTTAAAAGTCCCAACAACAGGACAATTACAGTGGGCATTAAATTTTCCAAAGATGTAAATCTTATTGAAGGTAAATCCTATGGACTAAATGTATTGCAGAAAGTGTACTTGCATTAAGCAAACTGAAACAGAAATGATAGATACTAGCACATTACTCATGGAAGGGGTCTTGTGGAGCTGCTATGAGAAGGCATCTTGTGGAGCTGCTATGGGAAGGGATCTTGGAAGCGTAGGACAGCTGTTATTGGAATAGGTCTTTTTGGAGGGTAGTTGCTATGGGAATGGGTTTTTGGGAGGGGGCAGCTATGGAAAGGTCTTGAGGCGTTTAGAGAGGCCAGTGGATGGGATGTGAAATAGGAGTTTTGGAAAAGGGAGCTGCTTTTTGAGGGGTTATGGGGGAAATAAACTTGAGAGGGGCAAGTAGCTGAGGGAGGGGATCTTGGGGGGTGGAGGGAGCTGCTTAGGGCATGGGTCTTTTGGATTTAAGGCCAATGGTGGGGGAGAAGGTGGCACTGGGTAAGTTGGCACCTGGGCTGCTTCTGGCACAAAAAATAAATTGAGGGCCCCACCATTCATTAATTACACCACTGAATTAGGCAATTGCAAGTAAATTACTTTGCTCAAAACCATTAACTCCTAAGTACCTGGCTTGAGATAACCTACCACCCAGCATGAAACTATTTAGCACTAAATGCATAACACCATACTACCTCCCTTTTTATACTCAAATGTTTATTGAACACTATGATGATGATTTTGGCTAGTGTTTTACAGAGCCCACCCTTAACACTCACATAAACACACTGGTTTCACTGGCTTGCAATTGGACGAATAGATTCTATGTATCAGTTTAGTCAACAGAGCTGAGATGTATGTTTGCGATGCATCACATAGGTGGTGATGGCTTAATGCATCCCCCAAAAAGACTATCTGTGAGCCTGTGTCTCTTTGTCACAGTCTATTCAAAGTTAGCTCTATTTCTATTATAACAGAATTCAAGGGCTGCAGAGGTTTGCTTGTTCCACTGTTTTGTGCATACTGTATCATAAATCACATAAGTGTATGTTTAGCCTATACACTATTATAATACTTCATATGTAGCATCATTATACATAGTAGGGGAGCAAAAGGCAATAAAATAATTTTGAAGCCATTTCTATTTTAGTGATCTCTTATTTTATGTTTATATTATTTTTATCTTAGTATGTGAATAAATGAAATTCACTCAAATATAGATTAACTCATCAGACAAAAAAAATAAACATATTTTTAAATAAATATAAAGATTCTCGAGAATTCTGTTTACATTTTTTGACCATGCATTTGGCAGTCTAGTTAACAGCAATCCTTGGCAGGGAAAAAATTTAAATATTGCAACTATACATTTTTAGCAATGTAATGTCATCTCTGTGTTTCAGTCACTATTAGCTGTAACTATTATAGGTTTGCACATTTTGTAATAACTAGTAGTTGGTTATACATTAAACAGCACAACGTTTGATCATGGTGCTATAGTATTTAATGTTTTATTTTGTTAACATGCAATTCCATATTATGCTGTACAAAATTAGAAGAATAATCAATAAATCCCTTTTCGAGTACGTATTTCTTTTCTCACTATCACTTTATCTGTATCTCAAATTACTTGCATACTTAGACCCAGATATTCCAAACAAAGTTTTCATGTGTCGTCTATTTACTCAGCATTCCAGTACAGATCTGTTACTTATCTACCATGACTTTGCAAGTTAAGCTGAATAAAACAGGATACATGGATGAACTCTCCATTACAAATCTTAGAAGCACATACAATAAGACAAATCAACAATGCTTGTCATATGAACAAGTCAAGACAATTAGTTTGTCAAAGCAGTAGACAAGATTCAGAAGACTACATATAATTAACGGATATCAAAATCTTTGCTTCCATTTAGTATGAAAGAGTCAAATACATTCCAAATGCCCATCGTATCTCACAGAATTATAATATATACGGTATATACCATGATTATCAAAAAGTAAAGAAATAAAATACCTTATATTTTGATTGAAACTAAGTTTATTATGGAATTCTGACATTACTACATATACCAGAGTATGTTTATGTCTAGACCCACAAGACTCATATATATATCATATATATATGACTCTCAGTTAACTAGAACTCAAGCAACCAAAACTCGCAAGCAACCAGAATTTTTTTTTATACTGTACTTTAAATAAAATATAAAATTTACAGGGCTCAACAAATGCCAGGAGCCAGGTTGTCATGCCACAAAATGCTTACAGGCACCTAGATTGAATCCACTGTATGTCTCTGCAATTCGGTGTTACCTGAAAGCAGAAAGGCATGAGTGATTGAGCCAGGGCAGTGTTGGGGTTACATTTCCCAGGTTCAGCACCGCATCCTTCAGCCCAACATACCTGTGTGTAAGTGAGGAGTCAAAGCTGCTGCAGATAGAACAGGCCTCACTGACAAATATACTTAGCAGAGCATCCTATGTGCAGCTAATCTAGGACTATTTTAATAGCAACTCTCAAGCAACCAGAAACTAAATGTATCCAGCATCTACCAATCCCCATGGGTGCCGGATATCAGAGAGTCTACTGTATATATATAGTCAGAATATATTGAGTACATTAGGTCCATTCTCAAGTGCTAACTGAATGCACTATTTACTACAGTATCCAGGTGTTGCAAAACATATAATTGCAGTACACTCGTACAATTAAGGGAGGTTTATCTCATGTTTAATCTGGACACAGTTATGTAATAGAATGCTTCAGGTGCACACACACCTTCTTAAATGCATTGTGTAAAGTAAAAAAAGGCTTCATTTAATCATCATCATGTCACAGTTTATGATGTTTTGAACAATTGAGAAGTTTTGTAAGAGTTTGTCAAATTCTTGTTTATATTTACAAAATCAGATGTGCCATAATCCAATACTAAATTCCTGAAAAAATATTATATATTAAATTTAAAATGCTCTGAAACAGTTTTTAAAAAAAAAATCTAGACCAACCCCAGTAGCATGCAACGGAAAGTATTGTGGCCTTATCAACAGACATCTTGATTCAAAATATTTATTGGCTGGATTCATAGGAAATTTATATTTTCTCATTCCTTTCATTTAGATTTTCCTGCAAACATATCAGGCTGGGTCACATTAGCCATGCATATAGTATATATATATATATATATATATATATATATATATATATATATATATACATATAAATGATTAGTGGTATACTATAGCAATATTTTTAGTACAATGGTACACTGGAGCCGTAACTTGTCTTTGAAGTGTCTGTTTAGTTTATACATGTAAATATAGTTATACATTTGCTAGAAACATCTGTCCTGGATTGGCAACCACTTGGACTTTCACTCATAGTTATACCTATTGACTGAACATTAATTACAGGACTAACTAAAAAAATCAGATGTGCCATAATCCAATACTAAATTCCTGAAAAAATATTATATATTACATTTAAAATGCTCTGAAACAGTTTAAAAAAAAAAAATCTAGACCAACCCCAGTAGCATGCAACGGAAACTATTGTGGCCTTATCAACAGACATCTTGATTCAAAATATTTATTGGCTGGATTCATAGGAAATTTATATTTTCTCATTCCTTTCATTTAGATTTTCCTGCAAACATATCAGGCTGGGTCACATTAGCCATGCATATAGTATATATATATATATATATATATATATATATATATATATACATATAAATGATTAGTGGTATACTATTGCAATATTTTTAGTACAATGGTACACTGGAGCCGTAACTTGTCTTTGAAGTGTCTGTTTAGTTTATACATGTAAATATAGTTATACATTTGCTAGAAACATCTGTCCTGGATTGGCAACCACTTGGACTTTCACTCATAGTTATACCTATTGACTGAACATTAATTACAGGACTAACTAAAAGGATCATTATTGTATTAACGTTAATTAACTACAATTAGTGTTACTCCAATGCTAGAATGAAAATATACTGTAAACAAACACAGACACATAATTAAAAATGAAAACATAAGTAGTTACTTTATATTTGATGTGTTTTTTATTGTAGAAGACCCCATCTATCTACATGATCTATATTCAAACTTTTGTATCTATTACCAGAACCACAATGTGTCATTTCTCATTTCAGAGTAAAGTTACAATAAGATTTAAATGATAAAAAGTACATTATTACTAATATATAAATGGACACTATTCTGCAAGTGTTGCATGTAGATTTTCACTGTGAATCACAGCACTTGAATGATTCTTATGTGATGACAGGTCAGAGTGTAACTGTGCTGACTTTCCTGTTCAGTGTTACTGTTGATAGCTACTTGGGACATATTATTATTATTATTATTATTATTATTATTATATGTATTTACCTCCCATTCTGCTGAATTCTTTCTTCCTCATGTCATTAATAGTACCTCCATAGCCATAATCAGAAGAGTCTGCACAGAATTTCTCAAAGTAAGAGAAGGACAGCACATCCTCTAATATCATGTTTGTGCTGCTGATTTTCTGCTGTCCCTCCATGTCAGACATTTTCAGCTTGTCTATGAGAAGCTTAAGAGCAAACTTCACTGAATGTTGGTCTTAAACCAGGAAGAGAGTTTTATATGTATAGGGGAGGAGACTTTTGTAGGCAGGATCATAACAAACGAGTACAACTACATTCCCACTACAAGCTTGCTTGGCAGGCTGCACATTGATAATCACAGCACAATGTTTGTACATTTCATTTAAACCGCCACGTGTTAGGATTTGCCACTTTAATGTGAGTTTAGCAAACATATACTAATTTAATTAATCAGTGCACATACTTAGAAAAGTCAGAGCATGTTATCATGTCTGCTATTGACATGTATGCATAAGTTTAATTTATGAACTATTGAATCACAGATGTTTTCTGTTACTCTGTGGTAGTCAGTCAGAAGGGCTGATCTCACATACACACAAGATGCCTGAAGATACAATGCAGTACATTGAAATTTGTTTGTGTATGCACAGAAATGTCTTTATGAAGTGATACTTCTGTCTGTGAGTGTGCTTGACACTTTATCACTTAATTAATATATATATATATATATATATATATATATATATATATATATATATATATATATATGTGTGTGTGTGTATGTATGTGTATATATATATATGTGATGGTGCATTATGTGGCCTCATACTGTATTTCTGAGAAATTTGAGCAGGAAATACGTTTTCATCAACTTATTTTTAAACATTCAAATGGAATCACTAATGTACTATTCCTTATTTGTACTACTATATATATATATATATATATATATATATATATATATATATATATAGTTTAAGACATAGATCTAGGAAAGGAGGAGCTACAAGTGGCTTGTGGAGGTACACACATCTGAACTGGCGTAGGACAGCATACAGCCTAAATAATCCCATATAATGCTGGTGGACTTGCCATAAAGTAAGTGTTTTATGGGACCAAGTATATAAAATG
Source organism: Discoglossus pictus (assembly GCA_027410445.1). Classification (NCBI taxonomy): domain Eukaryota; kingdom Metazoa; phylum Chordata; class Amphibia; order Anura; family Alytidae; genus Discoglossus; species Discoglossus pictus. The sequence continues at coordinate 219,847,600 of CM050166.1, read as the reverse complement.
ATAGAAACTGTTACTCAATATATATAAATCAGCAATGTGGTCTTTATTACATTACGTAGCATTACAAATTCTTAAATATGAATTATAATATTATTTTTGCAGCAAGTAGTAACCGCAACATTTTCAAATCAACACATTTGACCTGGCTTCAAGAACCACTTTGGTGACATTTTATTCTATATGGTCTTGAATAACAAAACTTCTTAAAGTGCAAAAACATTTTTAGAACGTAAAACTACTAAAAATAAGCACACACAAAATTTACCATTTTCATGGTTATATTCAGTCTTTCCTTACTATGGGGATCCATTTTGTTTGCTAAGCCTGCTTCTTGCAGCTTCTGTTTCACTTGGGTGTTTTCTTTTTAACTAATTAGAATTCTATTAGACCTAATGCATGCACCTTCAGAGATATATATATATGCACCATGCCCATTGTACATCTATAAACTTCTTGTGTATTCAATGTCTACTTCCACCACATGAAGAAAATGTTTGGAAACTAAGGGCCTGATTCAATTCCAAGCCTGCAACTCGATTCTCGTAGGCCGTATGTCTGCGGGTGTGTTGCGGGCTCCCATTTGTCTCCGATTCCGGAGCTATTCAATTGCTTAAGCCCGCAAGTCGCTGGCCCAAAGCCGACTCCGTAAACCATGCACTGATTCGTAGCAGTTCAGAGTCGGGAACATGATCAATTAAGCAAGCCCGTAACCTCCCATTTTGAATCAGCCAATAGAAAATGAGACTGTCATTATTACGGCAGTAAAACATGGAGGTTACATGCCAATCAACTAGGTTTGGGGGTTCGATATGCAATGGGACTCGGAAAACCTCAAAATACAGAATTATGAAAATGAATGCCAATACTGTTCTAGTCCATGTGAGTGGCCTGATATGTATTAACTCATTGATACCAGATAAACATAAAAATAAATCTTATATACTGCTGATTTGCGAGCTTGAAACTGTTGTGCAATTAATTCTAATGTGTTCCATCACTTTCCCCGTTATTTACAGTGCAGTATTGATTTTTTATTTGTATTTACAGTGCCACGAATAAGTGTTTGACCCCCTTGGGAGATTTTCTCCTACATTTGCCATTTACGGGTGTGAAAACATTTGCGGGCTTGGGGAATTGGAGCAATTGAATAGCGTTTTGCGATTTTTGCCAGCGTAACTCTTGCGAATGTAAGAGATCAAAGGCTTCGGGAGGCTGTAAGTTACGAGTTTAACCATCGCAAAGTTTTCAAGGCTGTAACTCGTAACCGCTTTGGAGCCCGCAAAAATATGGCAATTGAATAGCAAATTAACCTGCAACCTCACTTATGGGCTCCAGTAACATGCAAAAGCTCAATTGAATTGGGCTCACAGTTAGTAGATTCTACAGTAGCAGAATTGCATATAAAAGTAATTGATTAGAATGTATTGTAGGATATTTTAAGTTTATGCCCACAGTTGTCCGTTGAAATAAAATTAAAGATAAATTAAATTAAATAAATTATATGGAAACCTTAATTAATGATTCCATGGGAACATAGTCACTGACCCATCCAGTAGTATTTCCATAATTAAATCTACGCTATTTCTCTTAGATCATTTGATATTTGTTCTAGTTGTAGTTTTAGTTTGTTGTAGCATCTTTTCTCGTCTATAGGCCACTATCATAAACAATGTAACCTTTTATATAGTAGAACAATACAAATAAAAGATGTTTAAAAAAAATGTCATAGAAATTATATAAAACCTACAAATAATTGATGGTTTGCCACCATGCAGGTTTGATGAATTTTTATCAATGCCCCAGGATCATTTCTCTGAAGAAGGGTGACAGTGAGACCCACAAATGTCACTGTCTCACTGTTTCTGGAAGTCAATAAATATGCAGTGAACCTGCATGACTTCGTAGTTTGAATTGTATGCTGTGGCATATTATTTCTATATGAAATCATAATTAGTGTGTAGGCAAGTGTGTAGCAACTCTTTAACATATAATCAATTTTAGAAATTGGAGTGTGGTTATATTTTTCCTAGATTCCACTGGAGTGTTTACCTTTATTAAACACTAGCGACAGCAATAAAATGTAAAGCTATGGTAATGCTGTTTGCCACTCAATGTGAGGTTATGGCCCTTCTGAGCAGCGCTCATTGCGAGCCACAACTTGCTAACCTTTGCCGCTCATTGCGAGCCCCACGACGACTGCCTGTGTACTTTATAGGCCTTGCACTTGAGCACCCTTGGCACTCATTGCGAGCCTCTCTCCCTGTGTTAATACCTTGGGTTAAGTGTCACTGGCTTTGATTAATTGTTACTGCCTTTGATTAAGTGTTACTGGCTTGAGTTAAATTTTACTGCCTTGTATTAAGTGTTAGTGTTTAGCATTAAGTCTTAGTGCTTAGGGCTAATATTTCCGTCCTTAGGCTGTCTTTTCCGTCCTTCAGCTCCGTTTTCCGTCCTTCGGCCCCGTTTTCGGTTTGTTTAATTTTTTTTCGCCTGACATTTTTTTTATTGTTGCTGTGATTTTCGATTGAAAAAAAGACAAAATATGCCTCAAATTAATTTGCAACCTCACTCACAGGCTCCCTGGCACTCCCCTTGAGCTGTGTGGTAGTGTGTAAATTTTAGGCATATTTGTCTGTTTTTGCAGTTTGGCGGTTCAGCCGTTAAATGTGTATTTTTTCGGGCCATAATTTCTCGTCCGTTGCTAATTTCCAAGTCATACGGGCCGTAAAGTCCCACGGGTTGCAGGGATGAGCGCCTGAGGAGCTCATCTACACCAGCGCAATGAATCGCAGGGATGAGCGCCTGTGGCCCGTGGCGCTCATCTCCACCAGCTCAATAAGCGCCTTTGACGCCTAGTCCAGCTAGTCGCGGGGATGAGCACCTGTGGTGCTCATCTCCACCATCGCAATGAGGGCCACAATTGCACAAGCCCACAATTTTAACATGGCATTACTAACAACTATATATGTGGTTCACTGTAAAATTTGGTACGTTTGAACAATATGAAAATAATACTATATATATATATATATATATATATATATATATATATATATATATATACATATATATATATATATATATATATATATATATATTACATCTTCTATGTGCACAATATATTTATATATTGCAAAGTCTGTATTTCATTGAAGAATATATTGAAAGAAATAATTTTTACACCTTATCCATGCTGTGGAAATATAAATAAATTATCCAAATTTACCAAAGTATTGTTTTTTTTAATAAAATCTCCCAGATTCCAAATGGTCTCTTCTATCATTTATGAATCTGCTTAATATTCATTATTAATAATTCGTCCCACATTGATCAACCATATATGTTTTTACATGGAGGTAATCCATTGATTATAATTTACCTTTTTTAGATGCATTCATGAAATCATTTTCCTATGCTAATAGTTCTTTCTATAAAAACCTGCTAAACACTACAGTTTTACTAATCATGCATTCTTCAGATTGCATTCATTAGGTTTTTAGATTTATTTTTATTTTGCTCACATTTGTTGGTATTTACAGTGTATGATAATGAATCCATATATTCAGACCAGAGAAGGAGCTGCCACCAATGCACACGGTGCAATGCACCCAGTTTATTTTTTCTAATTTGCCACCCCGGTGCTTCCATGGTTACCCCCTGGGCCCCCTTGGCCTCACCAGCCCCTGCCCTGCTTTGCGTGTTTGCTGTTTGAGGCAGGGAATCTCGAATTACATCACGCCCATTACATAATTTGGGATTCCCTGCCCTGGAAAGAAGACATGCTGGCAGAGGAGGCATAGCGGAGTGGGAGTTGGGGAGGCAGAGGAGACCCATAGAAAGGCCTGGGATGGGGGAGCAGAAGGAGTCAGGGTGGTGGGGCAGCCCCAATTTATAAAAAATAAATAATATATATATATTTGCATACAGTGGTACCTTGGTACTCATCTGCCTCAGAACTCTTTGATTTTTGGTATTCAACGCATTTTGATGAGCAGAAATTGCTTTGACACTCAACACTTTTTCAGTACTTGTCACGCTTGCTTAGCTTTTCTGATTCAATTTAAATTACACTTTATGGGAACTTGGTACTGGTCATGTTTGGCACACGTCATGGCTTTTGCGAACCAATTAATGATGAGTACCAAGATACCACTGTATATGTATATATATATATATATATATATATATATATATTTGTGTTTATGTGTTTGAGGGTGTAGACAATTTAATTTCCCAAGTTTCCTTAGAGCTTGCAATTTTATTTGGAATTTTTGGATATTTAAATTTCAAGTGGTCACACTAAACATTTGCATAGAAGTTTAGCGGAATGTATGCGATCTGATGGTAACAATATTTTAATTTCAAATTGTCATTTCAGTTTCAGACATTGCTATTGATTAATTTCCAGTGCTATTGATTCATAATCCAGGAGACTTAAATATGCCTTTAAGAGTAAATATAAATTTTTATTCTGTATATTTTCCTTGAGTGCCAAATAAAATGTTATAAAAATATTTATTACTATGTCAGTCTGCATTCACAGACAGTTTTCTATGGTAACTGAAGTCACAAATTAAAGTATTTTTTCTCCTTGAGGCTTTAATTAACATAGGGCTTAAGGATTACTGTAATGTTAATGATGATCTTTGTTATTGTATAGCATAAAACACACTACTAACACACTATTAAGACTCTCCAATAACAAAGGCTTGTGAGTAAATGGCCTTTTGATTTTGTCAGCCATCCAGTCCATTCCTTCTGAGAGATCTGTAGCCACATTAAATTCCCTTAACGTTGAAAACGGCAGCCCGTAACGTAGCCCGCAAGACTTACGGCTATTAAATTGGCCCATAAAGCAACCCACGGATGACTTGCGGGGTAGGGGCGAGAAAGCCCTACAAGACGTGATAATTCAACATGCCTACCTGCAAATCCTTTGTTCTTTCAAGCCTGTAACTGTTACATTCCAATTGCGCTATTAAATTGCAACAAATTCACTTGTGTTCAAGCCCGTTACCCCGCAAATGGAGCCAAGAAGCCAATGGGTACTAGAGAGGACCCACTAGTGGGTTAAAGTTTTATCCGTAGCACTGTAAATGCAAATATACAGACACTACTGTACTTATAAGTAAAGGGAAAGAGATGTTAGGTATTAAAATGAATAGCACAACATTCTCAAGCTCCCAAATCTGCAATATAAAATACTTTTTTTACTGTTTCATTTCCGTGTTATATTGATCCTTGCAATCAATGTGTTAATACACATAATGGAACTCGCATGGACTTGAATATCATATTTACTGATTTACTAATATTGCATTATTTCTGGAATGTTGTTCCGATCGCAACTCGTAATTGAGACCTGCAAGGCTTTGAAATCTAACCTCCATTTTTCAGTGACGTAATGATGACAATCTAATTTGCCATTGGCTCTTTCTAAACCTGTAACTACGGATTTGACTAATTGATCATGTTCACGGCCGCACATCCAACGTGCGAAAAATGCATGGTGGAATTTAATAGCTCTGTAACGCAGCCGAATTTCAAGCCTGCAGCCTTTGCAGACTTGCAGATGCCGCTACGGGCTTCAAATTTAATAGGGCTGTTAGTGACCTAGAGATATGTTATACAGTGCCTTGTAAAAGTATTCACCCCCTGGCATTTTTCGTGTTTTGTTGCCTCACAACGTGGAATTAACTTGGATTGTTTGAGGATTTGCATCATTTAATTTACAAAACATGCCCACAACTTTTTTTTTTTTTTTTTTTTATTATTGTGAAGTAAACAACAAATAGGACAAAATAACAGAAAAAGTCAATGTGCATAACTATTCACCCCCTAAAGTCAATACTTTGTAGAGCCACCTTTTGCGGCAATCACAGCTCCAAGTCGCTTTGGATAAATCTCTATGAGCTTGCCACATCTTACCACTGGGATTTTTGCCCATTCCTCCTTGCAACACTGCTCCAGCTCCTTCAAGTTGGAATGTTTTCGCTTGTGAACAGCAATCTTTAAGTCTGACCACAGATTTTCTATTGGATTGAGGTCTGGGCTTTGACTAGGCCATTCCAAAACATTTACGTGTTTCCCCTTAAACTGCTCAAGTGTTCCTTTAGCAGTATGTTTGGTGTCATTGTCCTGCTGGAAGGTTAACTTCTGTCCTAGCCTTAAATCACGCACAGAGTGGTACAGGTTTTGCTTAAGAATATTCCTGTATTTAGCACCATCCATCTTTCCCTCAACTCTGACCAGTTTCCCAATCCCGGCTGCTGGGGATGGTGTTCTTTGGGTGATGTGATGTGTTGGGTTTGCGCCAGACATAGCGTTTTCTTTGATGGCTGAAAAGTTCAATTTTAGTCTCATCAGACCAGAGCACCTTTTTCTATACATTTTGGGAGTCTCCCACATGCCTTTTCGTAAACTCAAAACGTGCCATTTTGTTTTTTGCTGAAAGTAATGGCCACTCTGCCATAAAGCCCAACTCTATGGAGCGTACGGCTCATTGTCGTCCTATGTACAGATACTCCAGTCTCTGCTGTGGCACTCTGCAGCTCCTCCAGTGTTACCTTAAGTCTCTGTGCTGCCTCTCTGATTAATGCCCTCCTTGCCCGGTCCGTGTGTTTTGGCGGGCGGCCGTCTCTTGGCAGGTTTGCTGTTGTGCCATGTTCTTTCCATTTGGTTATGAAAGATTTGATGATGCTCCCGGGGATCATCAAAGATTTGGATATTTTTTTATAACCTAACCCTGACTTGTACTTTTCAACAACGTTGTCCCTTACTTGTTTGGAGAGTTCCTTGGTCCTCGTGGCAGTATTTGGTTAGTGGTGCCTCTTGCTTAGGTGTTGCAGCCTCTGGGGCCGTTCACAAAAGGTGTGTATATGTAATGACAGATCATGTGACACTTAGATTGCACACAGGTGGACATCATTTCACTAATTATGTGACTTCTGAAAGTAATTGGTTGCACCAGTGCTTTTTATGGGCTTCATAACAAAGGGGGTGAATACATACGCACATGCCAATTTTCTGTTTTCTATTTCTAAAAAATAGTTTTATGTATATATATTTCTCATTTCACTTCGCCAACTTAGAATATTCTTGTGTTCTAAACCATCACATAAAAGTCAGATTAACAAAACATTGAATTTAAGGCTGTAATGTAAAAAAATGGGTAAAAAGTAAAGGGGGTGAATACGTTTGCAAGGCACTGTAGCTCACATGGTGATGCAGGTGATGTGCCTTGAGATAGAGCCATATGTTTGGCAAATATTTGTTGTTCCTTGGAACAGATGCCATACACAGTAGTGTACAACGATTCTGTTAACATAATAGCCAAAGGCCTGCAATTAGAAGCCACACAAAAATAAAGAAAGTAGAAACACAGAAATGTTGCCTCTGGCTCCTTAATGGAGCTGCAGGCTAAGGCTCTAATTCTGATAAAAATAAACAAATTTATGACTGAAATGAAAATTGGCCTTTCTTCATTTCATTGTCACCAATGGCTTTAATGGAAGACCAGCTTAAGGGTATGTTTTGTCTGTTTGGCTTGAAACGCCTTCATGTTGTAAGCAGTACTGCAAACTCATCTGGATTTTGCATACTGGTATTTAGGTTTTATTTTACCTTAGGCCAATATATGAACCCCTTTGCTCCATGTACTATTTTTCCTTACCCCTTGTTATACCTCAGCTTTATGTTTGCTTTTGTATATACAGAATATGTTAGACAGTACACTTACAGAAAGATCTGTCACTGTACAGATGCATTTCTGTGCACTGATTGCTCACTGCTCCTTGGAATTGTACTGCCCCAGATCAGGGACCCAGGGGCAGAGATACCAGTGGGGCACCAGGGCCCTCCTCTGGGTAAGGGCAAATGTTGTGTAACTTTTTTCATTTAACTTTTTTTCTGTAGTCTAGCCCCCCCCCCCCCTGTCACCCACACTGGCCCAACCCACCACAGTTCCTTACAGTGCCTCAAGTCCACACAGACAAAAATTGATGAGGGACTGATTCAAAAAGAACAATTCTACCAATATGAACACAGAACATGGTCAGTCACACTATACAGGGACATGATTCAATGCAAGGGACACAGAACATGGTCATTCACACAATACAGGGACAGTATACAATGTAAGGGACACAGAACATGGCTAGCCACACTATTCAGGGACAGGATTCAATGCCAGGGACACAGAGCATGGTCAGCTGCACTATACAGGGATAGCATGCAATGTGAGGGACACAGAACATGGTTAGCCACACTATAAAAGGACAAGACCCAATACCAGGGACACAGAGCATGGTCAGCTGCACTATATAGTGACAGCATGCAATGTGAGGGACACAGAACATGGTTAGCTACACCATACAGGAACAGGACCCAATGCAAGTGACACAGACCATGGTCAGTCACACTATAGAGGGACAGTATGCAATGCCAGAGACACAGAACATGGTCAGCCACAATATACAGGGACAGTATACAATGTAAGGGACACAGAACATGGCTAGCCACACTATTCAAGGACAGGATACAATGTAAGGGACACAGAACATGGTCAGTCACACTATACAGGGACAGTATACAATGTAAGGGACACAGAATATGGCTAGCCACACTATTCAGGGACAGGATACAATGTAAGTGACACAGACCATGGTCAGTCACACTATAGAGGGACAGTATGCAATGCCAGAGACACAGAACATGGTCAGCCACAATATACAGGGACAGTATACAATGTAAGGGACACAGAACATGGCTAGCCACACTATTCAGGGACAGGATACAATGTAAGGGACACAAAACATGGTCAGTCACACTATACAGGGACAGTATACAATGTAAGGGACACAGAACATGGCTAGCCACACTATTCAGGGACAGGATTCAATGCCAGGGACACAGAACATGGTCAGCCACACTATAAAAGGACAAGACCCAATACCAGGGACACAGAGCATGGTCAGCCGCACTATATAGTGACAGCATGCAATGTGAAGGACACAGAACATGGTCGGCCGCACTATACAGGGACAGCATGCAATGTGAGGGACACAGAACATGGTCAGCCACACTATACAGGTGCAGAATGCAATGTGAGGGACACAGAACATGGCAGCTGCACTATACAAGGACAAGATCCAATACCAGGGTCACATAGCATGGTCTGCCGCACTTTACAGGGACAGCATGCAATGTGAGGGACACAGAACATGGTCAGCCGCACTATACAGGGACAGCATGCAATGTGAGGGACACAGAACATGGTCAGCCGCACTATATAATGACAGCATGCAATGTGAGGGACACAGAGCATGGTCAGCCGCACTATGCAGGTACAGCTTGCAATGTGAGGGACCCAGAACATGGTCAGTCACACTATACAGGGACAGAATGCAATGTGAGCAACACAGAAAATGGTCAGTCACACTTTACAGGGACAGTATACAATGTAAGGGACACAGAACATGGCTAGCCACACTATTCAGGGACAGGATTCAATGCCAGGGACACAGAGCATGGTCAGCCGCACTATACAGGGACAGCATGCAATGTGAGGGACACAGAACATGGTCAGCCACACTATAAAAGGACAAGACCCAATACCAGGGACACAGAGCATGGTCAGCCGCACTATATAGTGACAGCATGCAATGTGAGGGACACAGAACATGGTTAGCTACACTATACAGGGACAGGGCCCAATGCAAGTGACACAGACCATGGTCAGTCACACTATAGAGGGACAGTATGCAATGCCAGAGATACAGAACATGGTCAGCCACAATATACAGGGACAGTATACAATGTAAGGGACACAGAACATGGCTAGCCACACTATTCAGGGACAGGATACAATGTAAGCGGCACAGAACATGGTCAGCCACATTATACAGGGACAGTATACAATGTAAGGGACACAGAACATGGCTAGCCACACTATTCAGGGACAGGATACAATGTAAGGGACATAGAACATGGTCAGCCACACTATACAGGGACTTTATACAATGTAAGGGACACAGAACATGGCTATCCACACTATTCAGGGACAGGATTCAATGCCAGGGACACAGAACATGGTCAGCCACACTATATAATGACAGCATGCAATGTGAAGGACACAGAACATGGTCGGCCGCACTATACAGGGACAGCATGCAATGTGAGGGACACAGAACATGGTCAGCCACACTATACAGGTGCAGAAGGCAATGTGAGGGACACAGAACATGGTCAGCTGCACTATACAAGGACAAGATCCAATACCAGGGTCACAAAGCATGGTCAGCTGCACTATACAGAGACAGCATGCAATGTGAGGGACACAGAACATGGTCAGCCACACTATACAGGGACAGCATGCAATGTGAGGGACACAGAACATGGTCAGCCGCACTATATAATGACAGCATGCAATGTGAGGGACACAGAGCATGGTCAGCCGCACTATGCAGGTACAGCTTACAATGTGAGGGACCCAGAACATGGTCAGGCACACTATTCAGGGACAGAATGCAATGTGAGCAACACAGAACATGGTTAGCCACACTATACAAGGACAAGATCCAATACCAGGGACACAGATTATGGTCAGCCGCACTATACAGTGACAGCATGCAATGTGAGGTACACAGAACATGGTCAGCCACACTATACAGGGACAGCATGAAATGTGAGGTACACAGAACATGGTCAGCCACACTATACAGGGACAGCATGCAATGTGAGGGACACAGAACATGGTCAGCCACACTATACAGGGACAGAATGCACTGTGAGGGACACAGGACATGGTCAGCCACATTATACAGGGACAGCATGCAATGTGAGGGACACAGAACATGGTCAGCTGCACTATACAAGGACAAGATCCAATACCAGGGTCACATAGCATGGTCAGCCGCACTATACAGGGACAGCATGCAATATGAGGGACACAGAACATGGTCAGCCACACTATACAGGGACAGCATGCACTGTGAGGGACACAGAACATGGTCAGCCGCACTATACAGGGACAGCATGCAATGTGAGGGAAACAGAACATGGTCAGCTGCACTATACAAGGACAAGATCCAATACCAGGGACACAGAACATGGACACCGCACTATATAATGACAGCATGCAATGTGAGGGATAAAGAGCATGGTCAGCTGCACTATACAGGAACAGCATTTAATGTGAGGGATAAAGAGCATGGTCAGTCAGTCACACTATACAGGTACAGAATGCAATGTGAGGGACACAGAACATGGTCAGCTACACTATACAAGGACAAGATCCAATACCAGAGACACAGAGCATGGTTAGCCACACTATTCAGGGACAGGATGCAATATCAGGCACACAGAATATGTCAGCAGCTCAGAAGAACGTTCTTTACAGATCTTCAATATGATCCAGATAAGCTGTGATAGAGGGAGATCTGCCAGTGCTGCTGCTGTCTGCCACCACTGAGCTGCACTGTTAACTCCCAAACTACAGGAAGCAGTTAGTTACTGGGAAATGTACTTCCTGGTCTTAAGGCTTGAATGACAGATCCTGGCTGGCACATTGTGCATGTGCTCACCAGTGCATGCATCTAACTCAATCCTGATCATTCAGGGCAGCTGATTCATCTCCCCAGAAGCAAATAAGTATGCAAGTATTTTTATTCTCTATTTCGCATGCTGAAATTGGTAGCTGCAGCGTGTCCGTGATTGACATGTATCTGTTGTATCTCCTTGCTTCCTGGTCAACCTATAGGCATAGGGTAAGTGTCAGTTGTTGTCTTACCATTTAGTAACATGTAGTCCACACAAATTAGGGTGGTCCTTTCCTTCTTAGGACTATAGAATTGTACTATGACTCCTAGCTCTAACATCTCATCCAGCTATTTCCTTATATTCTCTTTCACAGTCTTGGGTACCCTATACAAGGGCTGCTTCAGTGTAGACATATCAGGGTTAAGGACTTCATAGACCAGTAGGTGCATCCTACCTTTTTAGATTGAGAACAGGCTCGGGTGGAGACTCAGCCCCTCCTCAAGCTTCTTTCACTGGTCCAGGGTCAAGGTGTTCCAGATAAGGGAAACAGGGGACAAGTCAGCAGAGGTAAGCATGTCTGGTAGTCCTCCATTCTCTGACTATTCCACTTCTTCTATGCATATGGCCATTACTTGTGGATTCAGTTATGGCGTCAGCATGCATGTGGATCACCTTCTGAATCTTTTGTTGCTAATTCAAGGCTACCACATACGTGGACCCTCCAAAATCACCTGGAGCTTGATCTGGGAATTGGGTACCAACATTAATACCTGTTGGCCAATCTGGGATTCCTTAATCAGGACTTTCTGACCATACCCACACTTCTTATTACCATAGGCTGTAAGCATGTGCTCCTTGGCTTGCCCAGTCAGTGTCTCCAGCCTTTCTCTGAGCCGCAGGATATATGGCACTACAGGTTCCTACAAAAGGTCTCCCACACATACAAGAGTACAAGAGTTCAAAGGGGGAGTTCAAAGAGGGAGAACCCCATGTTCTCTTGAGGGACCTCTCTTTAGGTATAGAGGAGGTAGGGAAGCAACTTTTCCCAAATTTTCTACTGTTCTACTAAGGCCATCATCATAGCCCTTAATGTGCCATTGAACCTCTCACTCAAGCCATCAGTCTTGGGATGATAGGTGTTGACCTCAGCTGGGTCACTTCACACTTTTGCCGCAAATGTTGGTAAACTACGTGACCTAATCTAAAAAGATTTCACCCTGGAACCTAACCCTAATGAAATTGGCTACCAAGGCATCAGCCACCATTGCTGCCATAATACAGCCAAGAGCTACAGCCTCCCAATGTCGGGTGGCCAAATGCACAGCCATGTAGATGTCTTGCCCGACTTACTAGGCTTTTCCAGGATGCCAACATACATCTATAAACACTTTGTGCAAGGGAATCTCTATAACAGGCATGAGCTGCAGGGGAGCCTGGCACACTCGCTCATGACCACCAAAGCATGGACAAGTATCACACAAGATACAGGAATTAGTGAAGTCCCATAATACTCTGGTCCGACAAAAGGTCTCGGTCAGGCTTTGGAGAATGAGATAATTGCCATAGTACCTTGTTAAGTGGATGTCATGAGTAGTGGCTAGCAGGGCTGCTCAGTACCACTTAGGACAAACACTTTTGTTGCCAATGGTTTAGACATTAATGGCTGTGTGTTGAGTTATTTTGAGGGGGCAGCAAATTTACACTGCTATATAGGCTGTACACTTACTACTTTACATTGTAGCAGAGTGTCATTGCTTCAATGTTGTCACATGAAAATATATAATAAAATATGTATGTATATATATATAAATATATATATATATATATATATATATATATATATATATATTGTGACCGTTTGCCCCCTAGAGTATGGTGCCAAGTAAAGTGGAGTAAAGAGTTCTTGACAGGAGTGACGGAGTTAAAATTCTGAAGAACTCCTAATGCAGGTGCGACTTCCCTTTAAAGCCTGAAAAGCAGACATGGAGAGAGGGATGGGGCTGCTTAGACTCTGGCCAGGTTGTGTGCTGCTGCCAGATCCAGCCACAAAGTGGAGCTTGAAGCTGGTCCATTGTGGATCAACAGTTTGACCTTTGGGAAGCAAAACGGAAAGAGATCACTTTTGGTTTACTGTGGCTGCGAGTTTTGGACAACAGTAAGAAGAGTGTGCTGTTTGCAGTGACTGAACGAATAGAGCTGAAAGAGACTACAGACTCTGGAGGTGAAAGCACAAAGGTACCAAGTAAGTGAAGGGAATATTGAGGATCCCCAGGCAGAGTTGCCTTAAAAGCCTAGGCAAGTGTGGAGCTGACAGAGGCCCAGTATGAAGGTACCAGACTGATTATGCCCCAGGGAAGATGCTGTGTGTTTAACCGATTCATAGGCAGTAAGTTTAGACTGCAAAGTCAAAGGGTCCCTGGGGTGAAGCATACGGGAGAGACGGGCGGGCCCTATGCTTCATCCGCGGCTAATTATTTAGAAACGTGGAAAAGACTTCCGATATACAAGAGAGGATTTGTATCCTGGCCACAAGGTGGCAATATAACCATAATCAGAGACTGTTGGTGTCCTGGCCATAGGTGGCAATCTATCAATAATCAGAGACTATTTGGATCCTGGCCACAAGGTGGCAATTCCTAATTTATAAGAGACTGTCTTACTCCTTGCCACTAGGTGGCGCTGTTTCCATGAAATTACTCCTTTCCGAGTATAACGCAGTTGGAGCTCTGTCCTGAAGACACCGTGGTGTAGAGTTTTGTCCCTGTTGCAGATAAGCTGCACAGGTATAGTCAGGGCGTTCCTGTGTCACAGTCAGTGCGTGTATGTAGATGTTTATTTTCATTATTTAAGCAGAGTTACTGCTCCAGTTTGTTTTTCTTATTTCATAATAAACCAATTTGCTGCATTACCAGGAAGTATCCGTTTCTATCTCAAGAAACCACAGCTATACCCGGCCATCCTGGTCACACTGGTGGCAGTGGTGGGATGTCCTTTTTGTCTGTGATTAAGAAGACAACCCACGCGCAACATGGAGGACATGTTAAAAGCTTTGAAGCAGGCTGTAGCTGCTCAACAAGAGAGAAGTAGAAGAGGGGCTATCCAGGTAGCTCAGACACAAGCCAACCTGGAGAAAATAATGGAAGAAGCCGCGAGAGTTAGAGCCGCTGAACTCCTCCTAAAATTGACTGATGATGATAATGTGGTGATATACCTCACCATTTTTGAAAGGACGGCCATAAGGTAGGCGTGGCACAAAAGGTACTGGGTCAGACTCCTATCCCTGTATTTGACAGGGGAAGCTAAGAAAGCTTACCTCCACATGGATGAAGAAAAGGCGATGATTTATGATGACCTGAAAGCGGAAATCCTTGGCCGCGTTGGAGTTAACCGGGGTGCCCAGGTACAGAGAGCGCACCCCTGGGATTTTTCCGACAGACAGGCGTATCATTACCCAAGAGGCATACTTGTCTATCCAACTTTAAAATACAGTTTTCCTGTGAAGAGAAGGCAAGCCAAACCTGACCTAGAATGAATCCAGGCGAAAGAAACCTGGTGGATACCCGAGAGAGTGGGAAGAAACACCAAGTTCAGTGCCATTAGTGAGATGGCAGGGAGCGCCGCAGGGCGCACTGGAGAGTGCGGCGTTGAGTCGGCAGAGAGCACCGCAGAGTGCACCACAGAGACGGCAGAGAGCGCCGCAGAGTGCACCGCAGAGACGGCAGAGAGCGCCACAGAGACAGCAGAGAGCGCAGCAGAGTGTGCCACAGAGACGACAGAGTGTGCCGCAGAAACGACAGAGAGCGCCGCAGAGACAGCAGAGAAAGCCAGTGAACCGGCAGGAGCCGCGAATGAAAGGGCGTATCATTACCCAAGAGGCATACTTGTCTTTCCAACTTTAAAATACAGTTTTCCTGTGAAGAGAAGGCAAGCCAAACCTGACCTAGAATGAATCCAGGCGAAAGAAACCTGGTGGATACCCCAGAGAGTGGGAAGAAACACCAAGTTCAGTGCCATGAGTGAGATAGCAGGGAGCGCCGCAGGGCGCGCTGGAGAGTGCGCTGTAGAGTCGGCAGAGAGCGCCGCAGTGTGCGCCACAGAGACGGCAGAGGGCGCCGCAGAGTGCACCGCAGAGATTGCAGAGAGCGCCGCAGAGTGCGCCGCAGAGACGGCAGAGAGCGCAGCAGAGTGCTCCGCAGAGACGACAGAGTGCGCCGCAGAGACGACAGAGAGCGCCGCAGAGACGGCAGAGAAAGCCAGTGAACCGGCAGGAGCCGCGAATGAAAGGGCAGAGAAAGCAAAAGTGACTGCTGAGATGGAGCACGAGACTAATGAGATAAATGCAGCCCCAGACATGAGCAAAGGTCTAGGAAAAAAAAACAAAGTTTTGTCACTGTGCCCAACCAACCTCTTGGGTAAGAACTATGTAGAGGCCTCCATAAGAAACCTATACCGATACAGTCGCTGGTCCTTGGTGAAAGCTCCCGAGGTGGAGAGTACCAGAGAAAGAAAGAACTCTGACCCAGAGAAAGAAAAGATCCAATGGAATGTAGCCAGTGTTCTTACTGAGGAAGAGTGTCCAGAAAATGATGAGGATGAAAGACAAACCCTCATCCCTGAGCAGACGTGAGAAGCAGTATATGGCGATAGTTCCTAAGGGAAATCTAAAGTATCCCGGGAACACTTTGTCTCAGGTCGCAGTACAACAAAGTGCTACGGACAAGGAGGGCCAGGACACCAATAGTCTCTGATTATGGTTATATTGCCACCTTGTGGCCAGGATACAAATCCTCTCTTGTATATCGGAAGTCTTTTCCACGTTTCTAAATAATTAGCCGCAGATGAAGCATAGGGCCCGCCCGTCTCTCCCGTATGCTTCACCCCAGGGACCCTTTGACTTTGCAGTATAAACTTACTGCCTATGAATCAGATAAACACTCTGCATCTTCCCTGGGGCACAATCAGTCTGGTACCTTCAGCTCCACACTTGCCTAGGCCTTTAAGGCAACTCTGCCTGGGGATCCTCAATATTCCCTTCACTTACTTGGTACCTTTGTGATTTCACCTCCTGAGTATGTAGTCTCTTTCAGCTCTATTTATTCAGTCACTGCAAACAGCACACTCTTCTTACTGTTGTCCAAAACTCGCAGCCACAGTAAACCAAAAGTGATCTCTTTCCGTTTTGCTTCCCAAAGGTCAAACTGTAGATCCACAATGGACCAGCTTCAAGCTCCACTTTGTGGCTGGATCTGGCAGCAGCACACAACCTGGCCAGAGTCTAAGCAGCCCCACCCCTCTCTCCATGTATGCTTTTCAGGCTTTAAAGGGAAGTCACACCTGCATTAGGAGTTCTTCAGAATTTTAACTCCTTCACTCCTGTCAAGAACTCTTTACTCCACTTTACTTGGCACCATCCTCTAGGGGGCAAACGGTCACATATCCTCCCCCTCAGCTCAACAACACGGTGAGGCCGGACATTTGGTACACGGCAACCCCCTGGCGTAGAAGGCACTGTAGTTCCAGGTTGATACACTGTCTCCTCTCGTGCAGTAACCCCTGCATCCTGTAGAGCCACTCACCACTCAAGAACTCTTTGCCATGCAAAACATTCCTCCTCTGTGCCGTCTGCATTGAGGCTGCGATTGAGTGGCCACTTGTAAATCCATCTTCTCTCTATCCTCACATTCTTCTACACAGCAGCTCCCAAGGTCTGTCACTACTGCCTGGAACACCATGCTATTATTTTTATTGATAGCGTCATCTACAATGAACCAATTGGTACGGTTCTTCCATTTCGACATTGTTGTGGAGAGGTCATTTGTTTTGGAATCTGAGCCCGAGGTCCCGGCCCAGCCTGGACTGGTCCCTTTTGGTGTCTCACTATCATGTGCTGGTGTCTCTCTACTTGCCAAGAACTCAGAGTACTCCACTTTACTTGGCACCATCCTCTAGGGGGCAAACGGTCACAATATATATACATATATATATATATATATATATACAGCAGCCATTCCCTCTCATCACCAACCTTATGTCGCACCCATACCATCTCCTCACAGAACCCATTGCTCCTGTCACTTTGCAGCCCTTTCATGCTTACCTTCTTCTCTGATACACATTCCCAGTATGCTTCAGTAGAAGTGCTCTTTTTTAAACGGGCACATATTAAGGGGTTAGGAGGGTCCATGGTGGCTGGACATAAGAATAAATAGTATTTAAATAGATGCAAAATAGGTTATACAGGGACACGATAACTCATTGTAATACCCATTTCCTTCAGAACTCTACTCAACTAAAAATATTATTATTGTAATTAAAAAGAAATACAAACAATTAACATCTATGTTGTAGATATACACAAATATATAAATCTCTTTGTTTTTTATATAACATTAACAGAGATAAATGGGAAAAAAAATGTTCTCAGTTTTATCTTTATAAATTATTTATATGGCAGTTAAATATTTTAAATATTGTAATAGAGTTAATAAACCAAGAATAGTAATAAAAAAATAGAGGGGGAGGAAAAGGGATAGCGGGATAATTTAAGAAATTATTTTGTGATCTTGGATAAATTATTTTCTATTTTCTTCTTTATTCCTTTCTTTTTCTTTCATCTGTTCCCTTTTTTCTTTCCTTTTCTTTTCTCTCGTTTTTTTTCCTTCTTTCCTTTTTCTCTTTCTTAAAAGTTTTTAGGTTTCTATGTTATCAATTTATTTATTTTTTTGTCTTTTTTCAGTGTCCAAATGTTCCAACAGGATATACATTTTTTAAATTTGTTTGTCTATAATTGACGACATCATGTACACTGTGTGTATATATTTTTCAAATGTTAATTCTAGTAGCTAAAAATATTTGATTTATTAGAAGTTGTATATCTTTTGATATATTTGAAATAGGTAATCCTAATAATGTCTCTTCTAGTTTTCTAGGGATAGGGAATCCTGTGAGTGTTTCTAATATTGAATATATTTCTTCCCGTAGTTTTGAGATTTTAGGACATTCCCATAGAGCTTGTTTCAAAATGCCAGTTTTATCACAGCCTCTGATGCATTTATCATTAATTGATGCAGTAAGATATCATCTTGTTGAGGAGTAATGAAAGAGTTAACATTTTTCTTGACCTTTGCCTTATTAAACTAGTGACCACAAGCCAGCCTAAAGCCAGTTTTTATTGTGTCAGCAGGTCCTTGTAAGTTCTTTATCTAATGCTGCACATGTAACATCTCCTTATATACCACAAAATATATATACAGTTGGCAAATGCTTGTTACTAGCCTGTAATTGTTGAATGACATGCATAAATGACCATGTAAACCCACATGGACTAGAACAGATGCTCTAATGCTCTAGAGTGCTAGCCCGATGGGCAAACATTACTTATCGGCTCTCATTAATGTTTAGTTTCCAATCGCAGGTTATGTCTAAATCTGTTTTACTGATGTCATGATGATGGACTCATTTACTATTGGCTGTGTCTAAGAAGTAAAATACAGGCTTGCTTAAATATTGCCAGATGATATGATCAGTCCCCCTGAAATCCTACTGAAAAAGGCATGGTTTACTTGTGTAGGTTGAAATATTTAAATTGCGGGCTTGAGTCAATAGAATATATCTAGACATTTAGAGAAAAAAACACCCACAACCATAATTATGGTTCAGAGTCACTTACAGGCTTCTAATGGAATATGGCCCTTTGTCCCTAAGATCATAAAATACCATACAATTGTCCTATGTCTATAGTTGTATATCTAGGAAGAAAAAAATTTGATCTTGTACTATCAGCTGGTGAGGGGATAACAATGCATTTTTTTTAAACTTCATAGCACCACCTTTGAATTACTACTTGTTGTCATCTATTATCATCTGATAATGTGTGTGAGCTGTTGACAGTAAATTAGTTTGAATTTATGGACTAACTGGCCTGAAGGGGTGAGAGCTGCTAGCCTAAGGGAAGCAATATTTTTCCCAGAGTAGCCCAGATTTAGAATTATGGTAGTGAAATATTAGTGGTAATGATATTAAGATAAGGAAGTTGTAGAAAAATTAGCATAGCAATTGGATTCTAGGGTTAGTGACTTCAGGGGAGGTTGGTGCATAGGGGCAAATGGGCAAGCGCCCTTCCAAGATGTTAGCACTGACCTAATTTTGTAATTTAAAGGTATATGCAAACGAGCTGGGTTATAAATGCATCTGCTAGATGAGAATTAGTAGTGTATGAAAACAAAAAATAATCCCAAAATAAACATTGATTAGCTTACCTTGAAGGTAGCAAAATGTCTTATGTTTTTTGGCATTTGCATTTTATCGTGTACACCCCTAGAAAACTCCACCTCAATTAGCATAACATTCAAATTCAGAATTAGGATAATACATTGTATCATTCTTTATCTCAGTGGTTTGTGACATGTGCTCAGTATAAGAACTGCAACAGTTACTTCCTGTGCTCTGTACCAGAAAGGCCAACATTTGTATCTTGCTGTATTTCCTGTGGGTACACTGCTGTATTTCCTGTGTGTACCCCGCTTATGTAAGCGTCCTGCGTATGTAAACCACTGGATTTGACTTTTGTGCAAATAACTTTGTAAGTAATCCGAACTTTTCTATATAACACATTTTCATACACTACTAATTCTCCTCTATCAGATGCATTCATAACCCAGCTCACTTGCATATACCTTTAATTAAAGAAAAATAAAAATATATTATTTCATGTTGCAGCATTCCCCGGTGAGAATGAATGGGATGTGCTACAGCTCTAGAATGTTGTAGGGACGTTCCCTCTGACCTTCCCCATCCAATATAGCCTCAATATTATGACTTAGAATAACAAAGCTATAAAAGCCCATCATTTATCTTCCCTTCCCACCGCACTTTTCTCAACCTGATCATCCATGAGTGACACTGACTGAACCTGATCTACTCAACTGATTATCAACTAAGTAAGTTTACACCTAACACTACGCTACACTCCCCTAACTGATCTATACTACCTCCCACGATCTATGGCCTGGCCCAGGGGGATCCTCCCATAGGCCCTCAGCAAAAGAAAAGTGAGAAGAAGCAGCACAACCTCATGCTCATCAAGAAAACAGAGACACTTTCCAGCAAAAGAAGAGTGAGAACAAGCAGCACCACCTCTTCCTCATCAAGAATACAGAGACATTTTACAGCAAAAGTAAAGTGAGAAAAAGCAGCACCACATCCTCCTCATCAAGAATACAGAGACATTTTACAGCAAAAGTAAAGTGAGCAGAAGCAGCATCACCTCATCATCATGAAGAAAATGGAGACACTTTCCGACAAATGAAAAGTAAGCACTAGCAGCACCACCTCAACCTCATCAAGAAAATAGAGATACTTTCATCAACAGAAAAGTGGATAGTTACATTATGGATTTGTCATATTTATATCTTGTAGGTTTCTTATAAAGCTTCTGTTACAAATGGTGATGTCTTTTTTACATATTAGTTTGACACTGGATGG
This sequence comes from Discoglossus pictus, assembly GCA_027410445.1. NCBI lineage: Eukaryota > Metazoa > Chordata > Amphibia > Anura > Alytidae > Discoglossus > Discoglossus pictus. The sequence continues at coordinate 219,826,579 of CM050166.1, read as the reverse complement.
GTAATATGACTATTTAGGCAATGAAATATCAGTCTTTACATTAATTTTACTCGGGGGGGGGGGTAACCCTTTTAAGATTTGAAGATATCTCTTTACACTTTAGCTTAGGGATTAACAGCACCACTTTAATCACATCAAGAAAATGGAGGCATTTCTCAGGATAAGTAGAGTGAGCAAAAGCAGCACCACATCACCTTTATCAGGGAAATGGAGGTGTTTTGGATGGATAAAAATAATCCCATTATGTAATATCTGTTCCTGTCCAAATCATCCATCTGTTGGCCATGTGTGCACACAGAGACAAGAATTTACACAGACCCAAAAGTTCTGGTATAAAACTTCTTGTATTCTTCCCAACGAACGAACCCCCCCAAATACAACATAGGAACTTATATAATATAAGTTGATCAGATATAACAATCGTACGACTCATTGTTAGACAGTGAGTGAGTTATTGATTGGTTGACAAGGTAGGAAGGGTCCTTCCATATTTGGTCTCGGATGTTGATGTCATTATGGTCAGTTTATGTGAAGCTTCTGATTGGCTCTGGAAGGTGACGGGGCTCATATCCTTATTTGGTCATGGATATGAATGTCATTTGGGAGCTCCCGGATATGATTCAGTAGCCATCTTAGGACTCCCAGGATACAGCTCAGTAGCCATCTTAGGACTCTCAGGAAATAAAGAATAAAAGCAATTAGTGCCTTATCTTATGATATATTGTAAGGAAAGGAATGCAGCATGGACATAATATACATTTTCATGAATTTCGTCCACAACAGTCCCCCCTAAAATGTTATATTATGTTACATACTACACTTATATTCTATTCTTGTAGATATGACAGGTTAGATGTATTATATCTTCCTCTTCTAGAGAGTACTACATAAAATGTCTGTGTTAAGATATAGGTTTCTTCTTAGTAAAACGTATTAATTAAGGCATAAAGTCATATAAACAGCATATAAATAGTAACAGTCCCCCCTAGAGACTATGTGTACAACTGTCCCTGTGGAGGAGATGTATGAATGTAAGAAAGCCCTAGCACATCTGCACCAATGAACGCCCGTTCTTCTTTGTACGTTAGAGTTGCCATGGCTTGTCCATGACCCCTCTTGCCACTGTCTTAGGCGAGTCAGATGCTATCCCTGACCCCTTGTTTTAGGAACATGTGGGACAAGGGGTTTATGTAGAACTTTCACTTCTAGACATAATAGACCGTAACATCTTATGTGACTCCTCACAATCATCTTCATAAATTTCTTGGTGCAAAAAGGTTGGTGTGACTCCAGTAACTGACTTCTTTAAATATGTTCGGACACAGGGGATAATACAGCAGGTAACAAATGCAAGAATTATCAGTATTGAAAGAAAGACAATTCCAACCTTTGACAATACCCTCTGCCAGTTATTCATCCACCCAAACCATTTATCCCAATAGTCTGTGGTTCCAGAACTCTCCTTCAATTCTTGTGCCAAGTTGTTTAGTTCTTTAATGGACCCGTATTATCAGGTATGTAGTTGCAGCAGTTGCCAGTGTCGGGGAGCATTTTACACTCCCCCCTTTTTAGCAAGGATCATGTCTAGTGCCATTCTATTCTGGAAGGCCATGTGTGATGTAGCCTTCAATTGTTCTGCAACTCCTTGCAGAGCATCTCTTGTGTAATCCACAAACCTTTGTTGGTTATAATATATATAATTGATTCAAGCAACATTTTATTTACACCAATCATTGGTATCACTGATTCAAATCCTGCTGCTATCTGGTTTCGGGCCTTAAACTTATCAGGCACCCCCCTTGGGACTCCAATAGAGTCTATGTACACATGGGGGTCAAAGCTTCCTTGTGGGGAAGACACCTTTCTTTTGTGTCTAGATGTTGTCAGTAGGGTGTGTGGTGAGATATCAGCTTGGATGGGCACTATGTGCACTGGCATTATGACCTTTGCCATGATACACTCACCATACCAGATACCCTCTAGCCTTGATCTGAGCTTCATGTCCCCACATATCCAATATATGTCTCCCAATGTTTGTGTCTGCTCTGTACAATATATAATGCAGAACCCTTGCTTAAACCTCTTTAGGTTTCTCCCTTGAGGTGTACTCCTTGTATAGCATGTGGGTATATGGTTATACCTTCACCTGGATGTAGATTGTCAGTTATAATGGGATACCTGTTCTCCCATTGTTCACAATTTAGATCTTTTAGTCTGGGTAGTTTTATAAAGACTTAAGAAACACTTTTCTTCCTTCATAGTTACCATAAGTGGAACAGTGCCTAGGTGAGGTCTGGCACTTGCATAAACATAACAATTAGTCTTATTATGTGACTCTACATTATATTTCATCCATTCCAGCCATAAGTTGAGGTCTGTGAACCCAGTTTAATTTGCTAAGGTTCCTTCGTACGTAGGTTCACTGATATCAGTCGTTTGGGGTAATGCCTGAGTGTGTTGTACTTGCATTAGTCCTTCTGATATGAGTGGTGCATTTAGATCTCTGAGCATAAATTTACCAATCCATCCTTTTGCTTTTCCTCTAACCCAGCCACCCATTAGGTATGTACCTGCGTCTGTGGGTCTAGGGTTCTTGATAGTCAGAGTAAGTCGCATATCAGCTCCAGTCTTGCCATTTGGCGAGCATTTGCCTGGCTTTATTAGAGTCATACGTTCAAGTTCCACTCAAATCTGTTCTATCTAAGGCACTTTGTGATCTGTAGCCCCAAGCTGTCCCAGTGTTCCATCCTACAGCTTCCCAATGACTACAATCTTTTCCCCAAGTCTGGTCTGTAACACATATGTATATAGATGTGCTGTGAGTGTCTTCGTACAAGTTACATTGTTGAGTCACGCTTAGCTGTTGGCAACATACAACATGACAATAATCAAAGGACAATGTGATTATATGTGTTTTAGATGTATTGTCCCAAAATGTAATACCATCTTTCTTCTCACTAATGAATGCGGAAGGTTCTACTTTAGTTAAGAACAGACAGGAAAGGATATGTGATATGATCATCATAATGTTGGTTGCTATGGGTCTGGTGCTGAAACTTTTTTGCAATAAGATGCGTGGATCCAAGTAGGCCGTCCTTCAAGTTTAACTGACGGTGCAGCAATTAGAAGAACTTGAAAGGGACCATCATATCTGGATTCCAGAGGATTCTGTCTCACAAATCTCTTGACCAGGACCCAATCTCCAGGAAGTAGTTGATGATTACCAGTGTCTACTTCCGGATCTGGAATAGAAGAAAACACTTGTGCATGTATTTTAGTCAGTGCTTGAGATAAAGCAATCACATAATCAACAAATACATCAGATTTAAATTTCAATTGCTGAGGATAATAACACCCTAATCTAGAAGCAGACCCAAATAGGATCTCGTGAGGGGGCAGAGAAAACTTCCCTCCAGGGGTGTACCCCATGCTCACAGTGCTATAGGGAGACTTTCTGGCCATTAGATACCAGTTTCTTGTGCTATTTCAGCTACTGGTTTTAACTTCACCATAACTGGTGAAACCCTAAGGTGTCCAACTTTGTTACAATTAAAACACTTTCTTGTTCTTGTTGGCTCTGTCTCCTCCTGCTCAGAAGACACCATAATGTGTGTAGTCTCCTTATTACCTTGTGTGAGGACAAGTCTCTTTTTGCTACTAATAACAAAGTCTCTAATGGCAACACCTTGTATTCAGGACGAGATGTTAATAAATCTTTCCTGATGAATTCTCTTCAATCCCTCCACAAAGGCTGCTCCTAGCATCTGAGACTCGTGCCTGGAATGATATATATATTACCACTGACTGTTTTATCCTGTGTAATATCTGACAAATTAATAGCCTGATTTGCTATTTCATCCGGAGCACATGCTATTAATAACTCACAGAATTCTGTATCAGCGTTGCAGACAGGCATGTAGGAGTTAACTAAAGAGCATAGACTAGCAGGGGAGCTGCTTCACAGAGAATCTAAAAATAACAGTGTATGAGACAGAAATTGTCTCAGAGTAAAAACATCCTAAAGTAACGTTGCGTTTACTTTTTTTTCCGTATACTTCTTGTTCCATAGTAAAGCTTAATGAAACATTGAAGTCTCCTATATCTTCCTTTTAATAAAGATTAATATTACCAAGGAGTAGTGGATACAGGGCACTGACTCCAGCAGCGGTGGTATAGTAGATGTTATTTACCTTTAAGATGGGGTATAGGGGCGTGTCATGTTGTAGCAACCTTTGGTTCCCACCCAGAACCAGCCACCATTCTTCTGCCTGCAACCTCCATTCTTCTCATTTCCCCTCAATGATACAGACAGACATATTTCCACAGAAAAACTAACACACACACAGAGAAGGTGGGATTAGAAAGGGGAGTGGTCTGCTATGCTTAACCGTGAGGAGTTGGCCAAACCCCTAACACGTCTTCTAAAAATGCAGACTAGTCACCTCACTCTCCAAAGAGTAAAGTATCGAGTAAAGTTACAAACACACAGAAACTTCAGACAAAATGTTTCAAAAGAATACACGCATATATTCATACATATATACATATATATATACTCACAAACACACAGAAATATGCAAACTGTTACATGCAATGCATTCAAACAAAATAATCTCCCATTACATTGCAGATCTTATGGAGATTTCTTTCTTGGTTCAATAATCTGAAAACCCAACATACCTGTCTAAGGTGTGTTCATTGACACCCCTGATGATTGTTACGTTGTTGTGTTTGTTACATGACCAATTCTCAGTCTGCGTCATATATATACTGTACGTTTAAAATCCTAAGGTACTGTTTCCTTTGAGATACCTATTCGAGGTGCGGTCTCAAAGTCTAACTCTGTGTATATATCTTGGACTATTTACTTTTTAAATCAATCTCCTCCCAGGACACACCTACTTTCACACAAACATTATTTCACGTACTGTAAGCAAAATCTAAAAACATCATGAAAACATGAATAGAAATATGACAGTTATTTCATAAGACCTTAAGCATTGGGATAGAAAGAATTCTCTAAACTTAGATACGTCCTTAAAAGAATTAACGAGATGGGAGGGGTGAGGAATGTCTTTTTTCCGCTGTGTATATTTTGACCTTGAATCACACACAGTTGCAGATAAATCAGCTTTCAGCTTCAGGGAGAGAAATTCTAAGCTACATTTCTCATTAAAAATATGCATCACAACCAGCAATAACAGATCACAGTAATATTTATCAATTTCTGCAGAACATTTCTGACTCTTAAAATATTGCAGTTCAAAATCTCACACCGTCGTTTGTTAAAATTGACGCCTTCAGAGAATTATCGTGTTATTCGGACACAATAAATCCGTCCCTGAAGTCTGCATCCCACATACATGCTTTTACACCTAAGTGTGTGTTAGATATCTTCCGGGTTCATTACCTTACCAAGGCACGAACATAATGACTCCCAAGAGATACTCGGCTATCCAACATGCATAGACCCCCCCCCCCCAGGAATTGTCAAATGACACCGATCCCCAGAGTACATATATATATGCATGTTTGTACGTACGGCGATTTCAGGGCTATAGTGTTATTCGGACACTATCCAATCCGTCCCTGAAGCCTGCTGCACGTACACATGTATGTCCTTGACCACAATATCTAAGAAATCACAATCACTCGACCCACACTCTCAACAGTCATACACAGGCAACAGATATTATTCAGTACTAGTGATGTCGCGAACATAACATTTTCGGTTCGCGAACGCGAACCGCCGCAAATGTTCGCGAGCCGGCGAACATCGGCGAACCGCCATAGACTTCAATGGGCAGGCGAATTGTAAAACCCACAGGGACTCTTTCTGGCCACAATAGTGATGGGAAAGTTGTTTCAAGGGGTCTAACAACTGGACTGTGGCATGCCGGAGGGGGATCCATGGCAAAACTCCCACGGAAAATTACATAGTTGATACAGAGTCTGGTTTTAAGCCATAAAGGGCATAAATTACCTAACATTCCTAAATTGTTTGGAATAATGTGCTTTAAAACATCAGGTATGATGTTGTATCGATCAGGTAGTGTAAGGGTTACACAGACCAAACTACCTGTTTAACGCACCGCAAACAACCGCAAACAGTCCATTTGCACAACCGCAAACTCCCCATTTGCACAAGGTTGGATACCAAGCTAGCCATGTGCCGTTCCATGTCCTCACTGATGTCATTGAAGGTCTCTTCCTCCACCCAGCCACGTACAACACCAAGGGTCCCCGAAAGGTGACAACAAGCCCCCTGGGACGCCTGCTGTGTTTGGTCTTCTACCTCCTCAAAGCCACCTTCCTCCTCTGACTCCTCTTCTTCAGACTCCTCTCACTGCATTGCCTCTCTCTGCATTATTATAAGGTGTGTTAAGTAGTACTACTCTTATCAGTTTAAAACCTGTTACAGCACATATCAGGGGGCGTGTATAAGGCCTGGATTTTTAGAACCGGGAGATGGAAAAAGATGCTTTGTTGGTCGTATCACTTCAATTTTGGGGCACTTTGAGACATTAGCTTCTTACGCTCAAACATGTCCTTTACAGGCACCTGAGTATGGGCAAATGAGCAGGAACTGCTCAAGGCGAGAGACGCAGTGGCGGATGGTTGAGAGGGGCCAAGGAGGACAGCAGTGGTTGATGTGGCTGATAATGCTGGACCAGGAGGAGGATGGCGGCTTTGAGTTTGTGTGCTGCTTGTACTCATGTGTTGGTCTGGAGTCACCCAAACATTAGGTCTCAACCTGTAGAGGATAAGGGAACCAGGCTACTCTAGACCTCATTCATCATTACCGGTTTTGACAGATTGGTACTATGCGTCCAAGCTACTGTGACAACAGATATGAGTGGCACTGTGCACTTGCAGAAGTTGGCAGAGTAGACGCTGTAGGTCTGACACACACGCTTGCAGACAACTAACTGCTATGCAATCTATTTTTTTTTTTTAAATGTACACTACTGTTACACCAGATATGAGTGGTGTGTTAAGTAGTACTACTCCTATCAGTTTAATCCCTGTTATGTGCCTTTTTTTGGGTTTGGTTGTTGAAGGCACAGTGCAGCACCAGAGGCCAGAAAAATTAGGCATGTACACATGCCTGAAAAATTAGGTATTGTTGATCTTGCAGCGAGCAGAGAAGAAGGTAGGCCTGATTCAACACCCCAGCCCGCATACCGACACTCAGAGATTGAAGGGGGGACCTGAGAAGGCCACGGGTCGGAGATATAAAGGGGGGCCATCCCAAATAAGCACACAAGCGGGGACAAATGTAGTGAAGGGGACATAGAGGCCCATGGACTGACGGTCGCCATCTTGGCAGGAAAAGGGCCTAGCAATTAAGCCAAACTGACCCAGCACAGGCAGCAACTTGAGTCAAACGCTGTACAATTACACCTTAAAAAAGCTGAAACATGTAGCAGCAGGGATTCTAAACGGCCACACGGGGACAAGGAGGCTAACAGCCCCCACAGTCTCTGCACCACTCTTTTTAACAGATAACCCAATGGGCTAACCAGGGACCTTGCCCACATAAAAAAACAGAATTTTATTGGAGGAATTATTAGTGTCTTTACCCCCCAAGAGAGGACATAATATACAGTATCTTTAGACTACCTGATGGCCAAACCTCCTTTAGCCCCAATGCTATCCAAGAAACATTTCAAAACTTTATTTGACTGGGGGTCTATAGAGTGACATTACTACTGACCTTTATATGACTGGGGGTCTATAGAGGGACATTAGTACTGACCTTTATCTGACTGGGTGTCTATAGAGGGACATTAGTAATGACCTTTATCTGACTGGATGTCTATAGAGGGACATTAGTACTGACCTTTATCTGACTGGGTGTCTATAGAGGGACATTAGTACTGACCTTTATCTGACTGGGTGTCTATACAGGGAGTGCAGAATTATTAGGCAAGTTGTATTTTTGAGGATTAATTTTATTATTGAACAACAACCATGTTCTCAATGAACCCAAAAAACTCATTAATATGAAAGCTGAATATTTTTTGAAGTAGTTTTTAGTTTGTTTTTAGTTTTAGCTATTTTAGGGGGATATCTGTGTGTGCAGGTGACTATTACTGTGCATAATTATTAGGCAACTTAACAAAAAACAAATATATACCCATTTCAATTATTTATTTTTACCAGTGAAACCAATATAACATCTCAACATTCACAAATATAAATTTCTGACATTCAAAAACAAAACAAAAACAAATCAGTGACCAATATAGCCACCTTTCTTTGCAAGGACACTCAAAAGCCTGCCATCCATGGATTCTGTCAGTGTTTTGATCTGTTCACCATCAACAGTGTGTGCAGCAGCAACCACAGCCTCCCAGACACTGTTCAGAGAGGTGTACTGTTTTCCCTCCTTGTAAATCTCACATTTGATGATGGACCACAGGTTCTCAATGGGGTTCAGATCAGGTGAACAAGGAGGCCATGTCATTAGATTTTCTTCTTTTATACCCTTTCTTGCCAGCCACGCTGTGGAGTACTTGGACGCGTGTGATGGAGCATTGTCCTGCATGAAAATCATGTTTTTCTTGAAGGATGCAGACTTCTTCCTGTACCACTGCTTGAAGAAGGTGTCTTCCAGGAACTGGCAGTAGGACTGGGAGTTGAGCTTGACTCCATCCTCAACCCGAAAAGGCCCCACAAGCTCATCTTTGATGATACCAGCCCAAACCAGTACTCCACCTCCACCTTGCTGGTGTCTGAGTCGGACTGGAGCTCTCTGCCATTTACCAATCCAGCCACGGGCCCATCCATTTGGCCCATCAAGACTTACTCTCATTTCATCAGTCCATAAAACCTTAGAAAAATCAGTCTTGAGATATTTCTTGACCCAGTCTTGACGTTTCAGCTTGTGTGTCTTGTTCAGTGGTGGTCGTCTTTCAGCCTTTCTTACCTTGGCCATGTCTCTGAGTATTGCACACCTTGTGCTTTTGGGCACTCCAGTGATGTTGCAGCTCTGAAATATGGCCAAACTGGTGGCAAGTGGCATTGTGGCAGCTGCACGCTTGACTTTTCTCAGTTCATGGGCAGTTATTTTGCTTCTTGGTTTTTCCACACGCTTCTTGCGACCCTGTTGACTATTTTGAATGAAACGCTTGATTGTTCGATGATCACGCTTCAGAAGCTTTGCAATTTTAAGAGTGCTGCATCCCTCTGCAAGATATCTCACTATTTTTGACTTTTCTGAGCCTGTCAAGTCCTTCTTTTGACCCATTTTGCCAAAGGAAAGGAAGTTGCCTAATAATTATGCACACCTGATATAGGGTGTTGATGTCATTAGACCACACCCCTTCTCATTACAGAGATGCACATCACCTAATATGCTTAATTGGTAGTAGGCTTTCGAGCCTATACAGCTTGGAGTAAGACAACATGCATAAAGAGGATGATGTGGTCAAAATACTCATTTGCCTAATAATTCTGCACTCCCTGTAGAGTGACATTAGTACTGACCTTTATATGACTGGGGGTCTATAGGTGACATTAGTACTGACCTTTATATGACTGGGTGTCTATAGAGGGACATTAGTACTGACCTTTATCTGACTGGGTGTCTATAGAGGGACATTAGTAATGACCTTTATCTGACTGGGTGTCTATAGAGGGACATTAGTACTGACCTTTATCTGACTGGGTGTCTATAGAGTGACATTATTACTTACCTTTATATGACTGGGGGTCTATAGGTGACATTAGTACTGACCTTTATCTGACTGGGTGTCTATAGAGGGACATTAGTAATTACCTTTATCTGACTGGGGGTCTATAGAGGGACATTAGTACTGACCTTTATCTGACTGGGTGTCTATAGAGGGACATTAGTACTGACCTTTATCTGTCTGGGGGTCTATAGGTGACATTAGTCCTGACCTCCTGCTGCAGTATTATTACTCCCAGTACTCCCTGGCTTGCTACTATTAGATATAATAATCTCAGTTTCGTTTCCTTATCTGTTGGTAACATCAAAATATGATTATTAAATATTTCATATTTGTTTGTTTTTTTCTCCCAAAGTGACCCCCTTTGTGTGTGTCCCACAGATGTGGCGTTTCCGCTCTGCGTATGTTGGATTTGCACCGCTCAAAAAGTATGAAAAGAGATCCCCCCCCCTTGAAGCCCATTAATGACATCATCAGTAAATTGTATGTAACAGATTCCAGTGTTTAGGGTTTATGACCCAATACTGCGATCATATCATTTATGACAAAAATCTGTATTTTTCATATTATTCAGACGCGCGTGCATCTTTGTGTTATATTTCCTGATACTTTTATTATCTTGATCTTTATATATTTACTAGCGACTTGCCCGTCAAAAAATGGCGGCAATAAGATTGTAAGGCAGGTAATGGTTTGGACGAGACATTCATTTTGTTGGCGGTCGGAGATCCTTCGGCGCTCATTGCGAGGCTGTTGGTTGTATTTTTTTTCTGATAGGCGCTTTTGCTGTTATTCTTTGGTCGGCGGTGATGTGTTTTTTTGCCCTTATTGCAAGGCTTTGTGTGCTATGAGCAGCGTTGGCGCTCGTTGTGAGGCGCGCAGTGAATGGCTTTTATGTATAATGTGATAATGTTTTTTTTGTGTATATGTATTTTTGTATGCTAATGAAATAATTACTAAATGAATATACTTTACCTATTTGTAAGTAATATATGCAGGAAGCATTGTGCTGAAGAGCTGACAATCTGTTTTCATGTTCCTGCAGCATACAATGTAGGTTTTCAGTGCTGTGGAGCTGCTGTGTAAGTGTCAGCAATGTGTGCAGTGTGTAGTGTAAATAGGCTGCGTGCGCGAGGGGAAGCCGTTAGGGTAGCTGGGTACTTCCTCATTGTGTAAGTTAGTGTTGTAAAATGGCGGGGAATGTGTATGTGGTAAGCGGGTGTGGATGATTTAGCGTCCTTGTTAATAGTGTATCTTTACCTCGTACGGCTTTTTAGGAAAATCCATATGTGTTTTGCGTGTTTAGGGTCCTGTAGCCTCGTTTTCTTTTTTTCAAGGGCCATTTTTTCTCTCACTTAGGTGATTTTCGGGTGTCTAAACTCATGAATTTGGACTTAAATGGAGGTGTAACTTCACTTGCAGAGGTCCTCTGTGCCCGCCTTGCTGTGGGTAAGCTTTTTATGTGTTTGTTGTGTGTATTTATTGTGTTTTTAATGTTTTTAAGTGCTTGTGGTTCGGGCGTTAAGGTCGTATTTTTGTGAGCTCGTAATGTTTTTTTTCTAAGTCCTGTATTTTTGGATGGTAAGTCCGTAAATTTGATGGTGTAAGTCCCGCCTGTGGCTCATTGCAGCCGACGTGGGAGCCTTCGGCGCTCCTTGCCAGCAACTCTGGCCCTCGCTTCGGAAGTCCGCAGCGTTTGCAACAACCCGCCTGCTCACAACTATATATGTGATATCTGTAACGTCTTCTCAGTTGGCACTTGTAAATCGGCTAAGCGACAAAAAAAATGGCGTCCGGAAAAAATGAAAACGAGGCTACACGACCCCAAACCGCGCAAAACATCGCCAGCCATGTACGACTTTTACCTAGGAACAGACGAGGTACAAAATACACTATTAGAAATAATGGAAACTGCTGGCGAGCCGCGTAACACATACACAATTGCCGCCATTTTACAACACTAACTTGCAACTAATAACATTACAAATCTAAAATGGCGCGTTACACGACTGTACAAGCGGTTTCCCCTCGTGCACTACGCACATTGCTGACACTTACACCTCGGGTCACCAACAGTCCAAATGTACACTGTAAGCTGCAGGAAAATTTAAACTGATTGTTAGCTCTTCAGGTTATTGATCACTGGATATATTAATTACAAATAGGTAAAGTATTTTAGTAATTAATTAATTCATTATTATTAAAAAAATATATATAAAAAAAATACGCTTAATAGCATATTTTACACTGCGGTTACTTTACATACATTAACGCTTCGCACTTCCTAATACATTTGTTCATTCACAATAGTTATCGTGCATTCATTTAATAAGTATTAATTAGTAATGGAAAATAAAAATGTAGACTTTACACTACACTAAAATGTTTTACTTTTTACTCTGCAGTTATATATCTGGATTATTGCTCATTGGCTTCCAGCGATAGCACTCTCAAAGCAGTTACAAATCTAAATCACTTTATTATGCTCTGAGACCTGAATACATTTTTTTATTTACACTGCACACAAAAAATTATATATTTAACACTGTACTTATATATCTGTCTTTGCGATGAGCGCCGAAGATTGATCGTTGCAAAGCACGAAACATGAAGGACACGAGGGAAGAGGCTCACAATGAGCGCCGAAGGTCCTCAGAGTACAAAAAGCATCCCATTGTGTGGCAAACAGCATTGCCATGGCTTCAAACTTTATTGCCCTGTCATTTGTGCCAGGCAAGTCGCTAGTGATATAATATAACATAATGCAATACAATATTATACAGTACACATGGGTGTTGGAACTGGGGGGGGGGGTAAGGGGTAAACCCCCCACCCAGATTTCTTATCGTATGTATGTATGCGTATAGAAGCTAACAGGGGTGGGGAGAGGGGGAGGAAACACAGGGGAGAGGGAGAGGAAGACACAGGAGAGGGGAGAGGGGGAGGAAGACACAGTGGAGAGGGGGAGGAAGACACAGGGCAGAGGGGGGAAGAGAAACAGGGTAAGGGAGAGGTGAGGGGAAGAGACACATGGGAGGGGGGAGAGACACAGGAGAGAGTGGGGGGTAGAGACACAGGGGAGAGGGGGGAAGAGAGTAATGGGAGGGAGTGGTGAGTAGACACCGAGGAGGGGGGAAGAAACACAGGGGAAGGGAGAGGGGGTAGAGACACAGGGGAGAGGGGGTAGAGACACAGGGGAGAAGGGGGAAGAGACACAGATGAGGGGGGAGAGACACAGGGGAGAGGGAAGGGGGGAAAGACACAGGGGAGGGGGGAAAGAAACACTGGAAGGGAGAGAGGGTAGAGACACAGGGGAGGGGGGAGTGACACAGGGAAGAGGGAAGGGGGAAAAGACACAGGAGAGGGGGGAAAGAAACACTGGGGAAGGGAGAGGGGGTAGAGACACAGGCAAGGGTGGGAGAGACAAAGGGGAGAGGGGGGGAGAGAGACACATGGGAGGGAGTGGGGGGGAGACACAAGGGAGAGGGGGGGAGAGAGACACATGGGAGGGAGTGGGGGGGAGACACAGGGGAGGTCTTCTGCTTTATTATTATTATTATTATTATTATTATATAATGTGTAGATGTACCGGCTGGGCATGCTCTTGTGCATTATTATTATTATTATTATTATTATTACTATATAATGTGTAGATGTACCGGCTGGGCATGCTCTTCTATATTATTATTATTATTATTATTATTATTATTATTATTATTATTATTATTATTACTATATAATGTGTAGATGTACCGGCTGGGCATGCTCTTGAGCATTATTATTATTATTGTTATTATTATTATTATTATTATTAGTATATAATGTGTAGATGTCCCGGCTGGGCATGCTCTTCTACATTATTATTATTATTATTATTATTACTAAATAATGTTTAGATGTACCGGCTGGGCATGCTCTTGTGTATTATTATTATTATTATTACTATATAATGTGTAGATGTACTGGCTGGGCATGCTCTTGTGCATTATTATTATTATTAGTAGTAGTATTTTACTACTAATAATAATAATAAAGCACAAGAGCATGCCCAGCTTGTACATCTACACATTATATAATATTAATAATAATAATAATAATAATAATAATAATAATAATAATGCATGCTCAGCTGGTACATCTACACATTATATAGTAGTAATAATAATAATAATAATAATGCACAAGAGTCCTTCAGCACTGCACTGGACACTGAATAAACTTGCCTAGCTATGGTTTTCCCTATTGATGCAGTATCACCTACACTCTCCCTCCTCTCAGTAAGACTGCAAGTTAGTTATGATTCCAAAATGGCTGCTGTCCATGAGGTAGAAGGGTGTGGAAGGGAGTGTATACTGCTGATTGGCTGGAATGTGTCTGCTGACTGTGACATGCAGGGTCAAAGTTTGCTCAATGATAAAGTATTGGGGGCGGGTCGAATATCGCATATGTTCGCAGTTCACCGCGAACGCGAACATGCTATGTTCGCCGGGAACAGTCCGCCGGCGAACTATTCGCGACATCTCTATTCAGTACAGATATTTCTTCAAGGTAGACCCTGGGCAAGCAATTTATCTGTACTTTTGGTGCCTTCAGTAGCAGCCCAAGACAAAGTGGCAGAACTATAGCAGCACTATTCATATATATGCAAGGTTTTAAAAACATTAAACCTTACCATATATTTGAGTTGAGTTGATCAGGCTCCTTTATGCCACCATAGACTGTCCCAAAGTCTTCCTTGTCTACTATCTGTTGGTCACAACCCAGGGCCCCACGTTGGGCGCCAATTGTTTTGGATGGATAAAAATAATCCCATTATGTAATATCTGTTCCTGTCCAAATCATCCATCTGTTGGCCATGTGTGCACACAGAGACAAGAATTTACACAGACCCAAAAGTTCTGGTATAAAACTTCTTGTATTCTTCCCAACGAACGAACCCCCCCAAATACAACATAGGAACTTATATAATATAAGTTGATCAGATATAACAATCGTACGACTCATTGTTAGACAGTGAGTGAGTTATTGATTGGTTGACAAGGTAGGAAGGGTCCTTCCATATTTGGTCTCGGATGTTGATGTCATTATGGTCAGTTTATGTGAAGCTTCTGATTGGCTCTGGAAGGTGGCGGGGCTCATATCCTTATTTGGTCACGGATATGAATGTCATTTGGGAGCTCCCGGATATGATTCAGTAGCCATCTTAGGACTCCCAGGATACAGCTCAGTAGCCATCTTAGGAGTCTCAGGAAATAAAGAATAAAAGCAATTAGTGCCTTATCTTATGATATATTGTAAGGAAAGGAATGCAGCATGGACATAATATATATTTTCATGAATTTCGTCCACAACAGAGGCACTTCTCAGGGTAAGAAGAGTGAGCAGAAGCAGCGCCACCTCACTCACATCAAGATAATACTACAACTATAGGGGTAAGTAAAGTAAGAACTGTGTGTGGTTGTGCATATGGAACGAGATATGAAAGGCGTGTGAATGGTCAGTAACAGGAGTTGAAGCCATGGCATAGCGTTGCTGTTCATATGGTTATCCATATGCTAATTCAACGTGTTTGAATGACAGTGAGTATTGTATTGTTGAAACATAAGAGTGATTTTAATGTTATTATTTGCCAGAATCCCAAGAATCTAGAATTTATCAACAGAGGAAAAAAAAACAGTGAGTTCGGTCTATTTCAATGGGCGGGGTAAATATAAGTTAATTGAGCGGGGCATATAAAGATCAATATGACATCAGGGGAGGAGTCCATAAATGAGTGTGGTCTTTTTTAGGGGAGGTGGCAGGTCTGGCTCTGCTGCCCCACCAACTTGAAAGTTCATCAGCTACCACTGGTTAGTGTGGTGGTAGCATGAAGAGTAAACATTTGATTTTGATAGACATGTAGCAAAAATAGTATTAGTGTAGCATGCTAACTGGTTTGCATCCTCCTAACTGTAAGGAGGACAACAAATCAACCATTGGTATATCTTTTTAGTTATAAAGCAGATTCTTTTTTTTACAGTACAAATGTGTTTAAGTAAATTCTTGTCAAAGTGAGCCCAGTGAGAATTAATTGTGGTCACCAGAGATAGCAAGCTATCTTACTCATAAATTATAATTATATTTGTTGTACTATTTTAACAATAGCTTACTGTTAACCAAAAGATGCAAGCACAAAATCTATAATTTACAAAAGGTGCTATTGGAGAAATAAATACCCTCTGGATTCCAAATTACAATAGTTCAAGGGACCTGAGGCTAGAAAAGCATTGCCAAACAATGCTGAGACTCACATTGATATTTGCTGGCAAAACACATTTATATTGTTATTGTTAAACATTTTTCAGGATGCCCAATGGCACTTCTGTGAGGTTTAATCTCTCTGAGTTGGTATGTGGGCTGATTAGACAAGTTGCCCCTGATCTACAATGCTCCAGATTCATCTGTTCATCAGGCTGATGCCGCTCCAGTTTAGGAAATTAATTTGAGACATTTGAAGTAGATTTGACTGGGACTGGTGGGTTTGAAAGTATGGCAAGGCACACATGAATCATGAGGAAAGAACAATATGCTAAGAGATAACCAAGAACTTCACCATAATTGGTGATGCAGATCCCACAGCACATCCCTCCTAATATTCCCTGTTTATTTAAGTTGTATTTTTGTTTACACATACTAATGTGTAGAATACATTTTGATCACAACAGGGTGTACCAGTGACTCTGCTAGTTGCCGGCACAACCGCACTGCTAGTTATGTTGTCACACAACTATAAGCAAAAATACTTTTCAGTCTCTCCATGTTCTTTTTTATCTCCTACATTTTAATATTTCCTTCACCTTTATCAGAATTACCACTCACTGCCTCCCTTTGCAATCTAATAAGCTCCCTCGAATTCCAGTATTATCTCTATGTTGGTGATACTCAAATCTATATTTCCTCTCCTGACTTACCTCTCTCCCTACCAACTTATGTCACTACCTGTCTATTCAACTTCTCCTCATAGATGGCCTCCCACAAGCTAAAAATAAACATGTCTGAACTCTTACTAATCTCACCTTCTACCACATCACCAACTTCAGATATCACTCTTACAGTCAACAACTGCTCCATCACACCTACGCCACAAGTCTGCTGTCTTCAGATTACTCAGAATCCAGCTCTCTATTTCTCTCACAAGTTCCAATCACTTACCAAAATCTGCCGATTGCAATTGTGTCTCAAATTTCTCACACAAGAAACAATAAAAAATCTTATTTACTGATCATATACCTCATAGACTACTGCAAGTCAAATGTCTCACGACCCAGGCCGAGGGGACCACATTCACGCCAAAACCTCCTGCTTTCAGCTTACAGGACACCCCTAAGTGGTGAGGTTTTGTGTTTTCTTAGCACCCAGAATGTCAGTTCAGGAACATCAGTCACGGAGATGCGGGCTTACAAGTGCAGCCCAGTCACTGCCAACTGAAACTTAATGCCTTAAATGTGGATAGCACATAATGCAAGAAATAGACATACTCCATTGATTAGTGTACCAGACAAACTCTGCTTTATTCTTTTTTCAGAGATATTTTAAACAGTATCAAGAATCCACCCACATGGCCCTGCTGATCTTCCCCCTTCTTAAACGACCCCCCTGGTCTGTTTTTCTGCTGTCAAGGTTTGTGGATCAGCTTTCCCCTGTCTTCAGATCCCAGGCCTGGGGTTTTGCTGTTAGGTAAAGCGTATCACTTTATGACTATAATTTGGCCAGGTGTCATCCACGTATGTTGCAGGTTTGGCTAATTTAATCACTCTGTAATTCCGCCAAATGTCAGGCCCTTACAGCCCCATTCAATTTGAAGCCCGTAGTGGCATCTGCAAGCCTGCAAAGGCTGTGAGCTTGAAATTCCGCTGCGTTACAGAGCTATTAAATTCCACCATGCCGCGAGTTACTGGGAAGAGACGCAAGCCAGTAAACCTTATGCGCGCACGCAAGCTGTTAAAGGGCAGAGCAGCCATTGGCTGTCACTATCCAATTGCGATGTAACGTAGTGCGACACAGGCCTTTCAGCCAATAGAATGCGGCCTTGCTGAAGATGATTGACAGAGGGAGATTATAAATTAGCATTCCACGCGCCCATGCGTTGACTGTGTTGTATTTTCTTTCGAAGTAGCACGCAGGTCCCGGAGTTGGTGGGTTTTGATAGAGAGAGAGTAGGAGAGTTTGGAGAGAAGTATTTTGCGGTTTTGTTCATTTATATTCTATTACATACGAGTTTACACCTAATCCTTGATTATACATATTTACAGATTACTCATATTTTCAATACACATAATGTATAGAACACACATCGAGACATATAGAGTTAAGTCCCTCCAGACACACACCCCCATCACCCCCCCCCCCCCGCCCCCCACATCATGGTGGCACATCATGATCCAGCCACTGTGTCAGGTGAATATCATATGCCAACACATGTGCATCACACACACACATGATGACCAACAAGGACACTGACATGTCAGCTCCATGGAAATAACAAGGGATAGATGGATGCATCATTAAATTCATGAAGCTGACAAATCATTGTCATTCCTGTGCACAACAACAGTAATCAAACAATAGAGAGTCCATTTATTGGTGTGCCCATTGCAGCCTATGCAGTTACAGAATGCAGCCAGAATAAAGATAGCTTTAGGAGCAAGGAAAAGATCAAGACCATGAACCAAATAATAGATCACATCTAGCAAATGATAGCTAATCTGAGTTGTAATTAGGAGAATCATCCAGGTTCAAGCCTAGATGTCAGATAGTTAGGAATGCACACAAAACAATGTATTATTCATCATACTAATGACATATACAGTGCCTTGCAAAAGTATTCACCCCCTTGACTTTTTACCCATTTTGTTACATTACAGCCTTAAGTTCAATGTTTTGTTAATCTGAATTGTATGTGATGGATTAGAACACAATATTCTAAGTTGGTGAAGTGAAATGAGAAAAATATATACATAAAACTATTTTTTAGAAATAGAAAACAGAAAATTGACATGTGCGTCTGTGGTCACCCCCTTTGTTATGAAGCCCATAGAAAGCTCTGGTGCAACCAATTACCTTCTGAAGTCACATAATTAGTGAAATGATGTCCACCTGTGTGCAATCTAAGTGTCACATGATCTGTCATTACATATACACACCTTTTTTCAAAGGCCCCAAAGGCTGAAGTACATAAGCAAGAGGCACCACTAACCAAACACTGCCATGAAGACCAAGGAACTCTCCAAACAAGTAAGGGACAATGTTGTTGAGAAGTACAAGTCAGGGTTAGGTTACAAAAAAATATCCAAATATTTGATGATCCCCAGGAGCACATCACATCTATCATAACCAAATGGAAAGAACATGGCACAACAGCAAACCCGCCAAGAGACGGCCGCCCACCAAAACTCACGAACCGGGAAAGAAGGGCATTAATCAGAGAGGCAGCACAGAGACCTAAGGTAACCCTGGAGGAGCTGCAGCATTCCACAGCAGAGACTGTCGGAAACCCAACATATCACATCACCCAAAGAACACCATCCCCACAGTGGTGGTGGCAGCATCATGCTGTGGGGATGTTTTTCATCAGCCAGGACTGGGAAACTGGTCAGAGTTGAGGGAAAGGTGGATGGTGCTAAATATAGGAATATTCTTGAGCAAAACCTGTACCACTCTGTGGGTGATTTGAGGCTGGGACAGAGGTTCACCTTCCAGCAGGACAATGACCTGAAACACACTGCTAAAGCAATACTTGAGTGGTTTAAGGGGAAACCTGTAAATGGGCTGGAATGGCCTAGTCAAAGCCCAGACCTCAATCCAATAGAAAATCTGTGGTCAGACTTAAAGATTGCTGTTTACAAGCGCAAACCATTCAGCTTAAAGGAGCTGGAGCAGTTTTGCAAGGAGGAATGGGGAACAATCCCAATGGTAAGATGTGGCAAGCTCATGGAGACTTACTCAAAGTGACTTCGAGCTGGGATTTCCACAAAAGGTGGCTCTACAAAGTATTGACTTTAGGGCGGTGAATAGTTATGCACATTGACTTTTTCTGTTATTTTGTCCTATTTGCTGTTTCCTTCAAAATAAAAAAAGCATCTTCAAAATTGTGGGCATGTTCTGTAAATTGAATGATGCAAATCCTCAAACAATCCATGTTACTTCCAGGTTGTGAGGCAACAAAACACGAAAATGCCAAGGGGGTGAATTTTTTTTCCAAGGCACTGGACCTCACTTTTATCTCTTTCAGCATCAAAGAGGTCTGGGTTCAGTGGAGAGCAGGAACCAGCGCAGGGGGATGAGGAAGGAAAAGGATCCGAGGGCCCTGGCTCAGAGGAGGAGGATATAACTTGGGTGGTGGGGTCACCATCCGGCCCTCCAGCCACACAGCCGCTATTGGATCCCACTATGCCCCTACCTCCAAAGACTGAGGCTGTTGCCGAGACCCTCCAACTGGAGTGACCAGAGCAGCCAGCCACCACCTCCCCCCCCCACAGAAGTGCGCTGGACTGGCCATCACCTCCACCACCGGGCCCACCCACACCGCCTGTTTAGCCCCAGGCTCCAGCTGGGCCCCAGACCCTCCCCACTCCGCCACCTCCTCACCTGGCCACACCCCACGGGCCCCCATTAGCCTAATCAGGCCTAATCAGGCCAGACTGGAGTTTTTTGGGGGTATTCAAGCCAGCATCTCCGCCAATAATGCAGAGGTCATGTGCAGCCTGGCTGGCTCAATAGGGAGGAGGGGAGGCATCATCTAATGACAGAGTCTTACCTGGCCGGGCTGTTCAGGATTGGGGCAGACTAGAGCGCGTACCAGGGAGTGACAGCAGAAACAATGCAACATGCTTTGGTCCCCAGCCCCTCCTCCTCCACCCCGGAGGCATCCCCCTGACACCCGCAGCCTGGCTCCTCCTCTCCTCCCACCATGCCTCCACCACCGACAATGCAGATGCTGCTGCCTCCCGGGGGGCTTCCTAACCCTGTCCCCCGCCCTCCCAGCACCACCACCAGCAGGAAGACGGGAGCCGGCCACGGGGGATGTGGGCCACTTGGCTAGGCGGACGAGGACATAAGGGCTGCGCATATGTTTGTGCCTTCTCAACAGCACTCCTGATCTATGGTCACATTTTTAACCTAATCTAGCCTGAATACAGAGTCTTGGATCTATGTGATGGTGACATTTTGTATGCAGATAGCTACCTCCCATCACATGGTCCATGATCCTCTTCTCTGTCCTCTTCTTCTGTTTAACATGTCACCAATTGATGGTCTCTGAGGAATGCTGTTGAGAAGAAATGCTGCAGTCCCTGTGATTTTTAAGGCCTTATTTTGTAGGATTTGTCTTTTTTTGTTTTAGATACAATTCATGTCTATGAAGGCATCTCCGGCATCTGCAAGCATTGTGAAGGAAATGTATGAGGTGTAAGGTTTTCCCAGTGCCTCTTCAATGACAGCCATCCCTTAACATGTAGCTCCCACAATCTTAAAGATATCATATAGCAAGACATGATTGTTGTTAGCTTAAATGTAGACTAATACCACTATGGTGGTGGACTTGCAGCCTCACAATGGCATGTCAGCCAGCATTAACATAATCACTAGTGAAGCTTGTGATCCTGACCTCAATAGCAGTCTGAAAACATGATGTAAGTAACAATGAATCTTGCTGCTGACCTTTGTGTCCTCTCCGTTACTGGGTATTTTCCCATATTGCTGATTATCCAGAGACCTAGCTAATAGTAATGCTTGCAGATGGGAATCAGGTCAGTTGGTATATTATTATAGTCACAGTATTTTGCACTGCACTGTACATGCATGTTGATTATCTTTTTTATCGTCCTTTGCCTTTTGTTTTAGTTGACCACCTTTTTTTCAGTTTTTTGTATTGTCACCACACTGTATGTTTAAAACTGGATTGGGTTACACAGTACAAAGGTTGAATCATCTGTTTCATTGAGCAGATCTAGACAAGTTGTAAGTGTTATGTACATTCATGTTTTTTTTTCAATTAAATGGAGTGATTTGTGATGATCCTTTTTTCATCAGATTGGTGCAGTGGTGTAGTGACAGTAGGTGCTATGCATCATGCATATTTTAGATTAGAGTATACCCTTTTTCCTACAAGCTTTAAGGACTTTGTAATCATTACTGATTCAGAATATGCCTGAAATAGTTTTGTTGAATATTTACCAGTATGGAAACTAAATAATATGACTAATGTCCGAAACCGAAACCGATAAAACATGGTAAGTTAATACATGCCATTGATGAAATGGTAAATTCTCATGAACTGACTATATACTGGAAGAAAACAAAAGGACATTCCAAAGTAAAGGGTCAGGATAAAGATGGAAATGATCTTGCTGATAAACTAGCAACGCAAGGTGCCCTAGAGGGGGAATCAATTGAAATGGACCACCTTATGGGTCCATTGCAAATTCAGGCTATCACTAGACAGCAATCCCAGAAAGATACAGAACTCTCCACAGTACTGTGGTCCCATGATACTCCTAATTTGGACTTGATCAATAGTCAAAAAGAAGATCCTATCATAGGTCCATTTTATGACCATATACAGGATCCAATACAGTATCCTCTGGACAAAATAGATGTGTCAGATAAGGAAGATTTCAGGATTCTAATTAAGTCAAAATCCCAGTTTAACATCTTAGATGGTTTACTTATCCGCACATCTAAGAATGGTATACATCAATGGGTAGTTCCTACTGCTTATCGAGGTCTAATGCTACAACATGCTCATGATGCACCAACATCAGGCCACAGAGGTGAAAAGATTACATATGAGATACTTCGTGATTTTGCATATTGGCCACACGTTGATGGATGTAAAAATTTACTGTCAAGGATGTTTAGTATGTCCCCAGTTTCAACCCCATTCACCTACCCATAGGGCTCCTCTTCCGAAAAGGGGGATGTCCATGCCATGGTCAGACATACAGATTGACTTTATTGGCCCAGTAACTACCTCTTCCAGGGGTAATAAGTATATGTTAACCGTAACATGTCTATTCACCAAATGGGTAGAATGCCTTCCGGCGACAAACTGTAAAGCGGAGATTGCCGCAATTTTGTTGATTAACCATGTGTTTTCTCGTTTTGGCCTACCGCAACGAATTGAGTCAGATAGAGGAAGTCACTTCACCAGTGAGGTGATGAGCCGTATGTGGAGAATCCTAGGTGTTGAACGTAAATTACATATTGCTTACCGCACCGCTTCTAGTGGTGGGGTAGAACGGTACAACCAATCTATTGTAAGTATCCTAAAGAAATATGTCAAGGATTTAGGTAAGAACTGGGACACAAATTACCCTTAGTTTTAATGGCGATAAGATCTACCCCTAGTACTGCTACTAAAATGTCCCCTTTTGAATTAATGACTGGGAGACGTATGGTACTCCCACAACACCTTATCTATAGAACCCAAGACCATAACTTGGTAAATGCCGCCACGACCCATCAGTATATTGAGAACTTGAGGAAGCATTTACAACAGGCTTTTGCATTTGCCCAGAAAAATCTAGAGAAATCTGCAGAAAGCACTAAAACATATTACGATCTGAAAACATCTAAGAAAGAATATGAGATCACAGATCAAGTTTATCTATATAACTTCCTACGTAATCAGGCAAAAGAGAAAAAGTTTTTACCCTCATGGAAAGGACCTTATACCATTATAGATAAAATTTCACCCGTCGTGTATAAGATTCAGATCCCAAAAGATGGTGAAATGGTAGAGAAATGGGTCCATATTAACCAAATGAGAACCTGTCATCCTAGATCTCAGTTAAGAATCATTGAAAATACTTGCCCAGATGAACCGTGATTTGTGAAATGTTTTTCGCGAAAAAAAAATCTTCTGTCTCTTCATCTATCTACCTAATCCATCATGTTAGGAATGTATTATTAAAGCCACTTGTATTTCGGTTAAACATAGAAGCCAAAAGAGAGAGTATCCAAATTGATAAAAGAAAGGGCGGCTCATATCGGGGTAATGAGGATCCTAACGCCAACAAGTTCAAACGGAAGCTATCTTGGGACTGTGCTTCCTCAGGCGTCTTCTTCCTCCAAGAGGCTCCAAGATTCATCCTAACCCGGGAGGAGAATAACGTCGCCGAAAATCTTCATCAGTGTCGATCCACAGAGGATGATTAAAAGACAATTCAGAATATTCCACATCAGGGTGGAAAAGACTCAAACGTGGTATCGTGACCACATTGCCTGTTCATAGGCCACTGTGAAGAAGACGTAGAAACAACTAAGGAAAACTTTATAAACTCACATAACTCCCGTTATCAACGGTCAGAACATTTGCTGAATAATAACCATTGAAGTGATTATCAGGAAGATAATAATAGATGATGAACCAGGACTGCATCTCTTTTAAATAAAAGGACATTCAGGGTTATCCTGCTTAATCATGGAAGGAGTATTGATCCAGGGAGGAATCCGATCGCCAATATTTGGGGTCAGGAAGGAATTAATTTTTCCCAATTAAGACAATTGTGTTTTATGTTTGCCTTCCTCTGGATCATTCATATAATTGGTACATGTAAGCAATGAGGTCAGAAAATGTACCCCAATAGAAATGATGCATAGGTA
This sequence comes from Discoglossus pictus, assembly GCA_027410445.1. NCBI lineage: Eukaryota > Metazoa > Chordata > Amphibia > Anura > Alytidae > Discoglossus > Discoglossus pictus. The sequence goes on along the minus strand of CM050166.1, from coordinate 219,802,238 downwards.
AAGAAATATGTTTAGACAACCAAATATTTATCTATTTAATTACACATATTGCTACTGTAATAATGTCACCTACCTAATGGGGAGACATTATTCCAGAAAGGGGGATTTGTCAGGGTTTTTACCTATTAAATATATAAATGAGTATACTCCTTATATACATATACCATTTTAATTATATATTTCTGATTAAATATATCCTCTTAATATTTTAATTAATACACATATAGAAATTCCTCAAACATAATGGTGTTTGATATCATCGGATAGGAAATATCTTAAACTTTTCATATCTATGTGTTATGTTATACCTGTATTGCACATCATCCTTTTATTTTGAGTTTTTAAATGTATACACATCTTCCATTTTTCTGAGCTTCACTAAATGTCTACATTGTAACGAGAATGTAAACAGTGAAACTACCAAAAGGCTAGTCATTAGTATTCATACTAGATTCTTTTGATCCTCAAATGTCTTGAAATAGTAACACCTCAAATTGGAGATGAGAATTCACCATTTGGCTCTGGTACTGACAATATTTGTTTGACTGTGCATTTGATATTCATGTATCCCCACTTAACACAATAGTGAAAGAAATAATTCCAGGATGTGATAAACGTGAAATCTAGATAAGAATGGCTATTTATAATAGGCCTAGGACAAAGAAGGAAAAACAAAGGGGAGAGAGGCTGACTCACACACATGCAAGATATTAAGAAAGAGAGGACATATTTTTGATTCCTGATATATTTCATTTTCATATAATAATCGATTTGGGATTATCCAGGCTGACTCTACGTGGAAGTGGGTTGATACTGGTATCTGGTAATGTATAGATTTAATTTCAAACTTCTGTGATATAATAGATAAATTGATCTTATTTATTCCACTAAATAAATTGTATCACAGAAGCCACCAATTTATCTACTGTAGGTATTATTCAAATTGTGATATATTTTCCTTTGTTCCAATAGCATTTTTGTTATTCAATACAGGGTTATTATTATAGCATCACCCCATTATTAGTTATATAGGTCTACTGGGGTATATTATATATTCTGCCAACAATATTATTGTGATTTACTATATTAATAAGATTGATTTTCATGTTTATTATAAACAGCTAAAATAAGAAATATTGATTAATAGTAATTTATTGTTATTTTCTATTACCCTAGACGATTTTGTTGATAAAGAAGTTAGAAGGTTTTTCTTGTTTTATTAACAATTTATCGTATTAATATTGCAATAGACTTAATTGGGTTATTGACATCTGTGAATCATATAGTACTGTTTAGAACTTTTTATTACTTTAGAATTCGATTGTGATATTGATAATAAACGCTGTTTTGTTTAAAAGCGATATTTGCCTATGAATTGACGTTATACTCGGACAATAAGTTAAATTGACTATTTCAAATATCATTTACTATAAATACCACAACATAACATGGCATCAGTTTCATGTTTTTGTGTTGCTATTTAATCAGGTAGTGGGATTTTAGTTGTTTTATGCATGTGGCAGCATGGCTTTTCATATTGGTATATTCATGACCATTCCAACATATGATGAAATAATAATTATTTAAAATGCCTTTTTTGGGGATTGCTGTGAAAGTAATTGCAATGCCTTTGAATGCTTTCCCAATATTTTAAAGTCCAGTGGAGTGTTTATATTATCTTTTACAGTGTTGAGAACTTGTCTGTATCCGGGTCCTATTTGAAGGCCGTAATATTTTTGCCTCCATTTGTGGGTTATGGGTTGAAACGCCAGTGGATTCGTAGCAATTTATTAGCAATTTGCCTATGTAACTTTTACTGGCTTGACAGATAAAAGGTTTTGCGCCAACTGAGTTCCGATTTTGACAGCCCTTAAGGTTTTTCTGCCTGTAACCTGCAGATCGTTTGCTGGTAGCTTTAAGAGGACAATTTAATAGCCTTAAATCTAGCTGGCTTCGTTACAGCCTACAGGTTTTTTACGTTAGGGGAATTTAATAGGTCTGTAAGAGTGTATATTACAGTGGCAATGAGTCAATGTATCAATGGAAGGCTGAAAAAGTTATTGAGACGTATGTTGCCATAGTGACACATTAACAAGATACCGAATTCAGGAAGTAAGAAAAAGCGTTACAATAGATATGCATGTAAGCATTAGGACACTGTGGGCCACATTAAATTCCAGCCTCGTAAGTCCAATGCTGCGTGTTTGAAATTTGGCCGTTTTATGACGCTATTAAATTAGAAGCGCTGCGAGCTACGAGCGAGAGACGCTATTTCATAAACCAGTCCTTGGTCGTCGCTGTTGCGTGCTCGAACGTAAACAATTAAGCAAGCATGTAGTTATGGATTCAGAAGGAGCCAATGGAAAAATACATCTTTAGCATTACGTCACTGAAAAAGGGGAGGGCCAATTTCGAAGTCCTACGTGCTTCAATTAAAGTTTTGCGATTGGACCCACATTCCAGATATAATGCAATATTAATAAAGCAGTAAATATGATATTCTATTGCATGCAAGTTACAGTATATATCTTAACACATTGATTATAGGGATCGATTTAACACAAAATATAAACATGAAATAAAGTATTTTTTGGAGCCGATTTGCGGGCTTGAGAATTTTGTGCTATTAATTCTAAGACCTAACATAGCTTTCCCTTTTAATATTTGTACAGTAGTGTGTTTTTATTTGATTAACAAGTGCTACGTATTGGACTTTACCCCCCTTGCGGGTGCTCTCAAGCACACGTTGGCCTTTGGGCTCCATTTGCGTGTTACGTGCTTGCGTTGCAATTTAATAGCTGAATTAAAAATGTAGCTGTCACGGGCTCGGCAGATCAAAGGATTTACATGCACGAAGTTCAAAGTTGCTCAGCATGTAGCCTATTCTCGACCGTCCTGCGTCTTAACACGCAAGTCTGCTGCGAGCAACGATACAGGGCTAATTTAATACCCATAACCCGTAAATCTGGAGTTACGGGCTACACTTTACAACATAGCCCCAATTAAATGAGGCTGTATGGAACCCGAGAGAGCAAGGGAAGAAAGGTTGCAGACCAATGTCTTAGACTATTCACATACACCTGTTTAATAATATTGCCTATGGAAAAGCCTTAAATTATTATCTACCGTCTGAGTTTATAAATTGCTTATATATGTTTTAGTAAATAATACATTTTACAGTCACTAATTATTACAAATTTTAACACAAAATAAAACAGAATTTTGTTTTCCATTTATATCATACAGTATTCTCTGTGAAGTCTTGCTATTAACTAAAGGATATCTCTGTTTAAAAGTAGCAGGGGCTCACTGTTAAGAAGTCATACTGATCCCTATACTTACAATATGTTTTTTTTTTTTTTAAGAAACAGAAACAAAATGGACAAATTACAGTATTTGATAACAAATTCAGTTCATTATGTTTTTTCTTTTTCTTCAAGTCAGATATAATATTGAAAGATGAAAAGAATACAGCAGATTCTATCAAAATGTGTTATTCAATAGAGCAGGAGCTTTCAGTATGTCTAACGGAAATCTAATCAGTCTACATATCAAGTTTACTCAAAATGCATTTCTAATATATTTTATAATTTTTTTAGATCATTAAACAATGTACATTATTGAAATATTTGTGTTATATACTCCTTGGCTCAAATATTGTAATATGCAGCACTAGTGGGCTAATGAGCAGCTTGCATATTTTTCTGAAAAAGTATCTATGTCTAATCATGCTGCTTGCCCCCCATAAGCAAAATGTGACACACAATACCATACTGAGCTGCTCTTTAAAAAACATTTGTTATAAGGCCGTGGTGTTTCTTTAATCCTTGCTCTTAAAAGTTGCCCATTTTAACAGTATTGCAGACCATGTGCCATTATATTTTCTGTAGCAACAAGCAACTAGGCTGGGCATAATTATGGTGTAATTGTCCAGCAAACATGTCACATTAGAGAATCTATCTATCTATCTAAAAAATAGTAACTTGCCTGTCATAAATGATGGTATCATATGTTATGTTCAATTGTATGTTCTGTCTCTTTCTATGCTGTCTCTCTCTGTGATATCTCTCTTTATGTGCCCCCTGTCTCTCTCTGTGCACCCTCTCCCTCTCTCTGTGTGCCCTCTTTCTTTCTCTGCACTCTCTGTGTGCATCCTCTCTCTCTGTGCCATTTCTTTCTGTGTGCACTCTCGCTCTCTGCCCTCTATCTTTCTCTGTGCCCACTCTCTCTTTGTCTGTCCCTCTGTTTTCCTCTGTGCCTCTCTCTGCGTTCTATGCGCTTTCTGTCTCTCCCCCTCGCTCTCTCTCTGATTCCCTTCCTCTTCGCTTCCCATCCTGCTTCTCAGACTTGCATGTGCAACTACGACGGAACTGTGCAATTCTCTGACATTTAGAATTAGTATCTTGTGAGAATGCATCTTACAGGCGTTACTCACAACTGAAAACTATTATATTGTTGGAGTGTGGGAGTTTAAATTGGGATGCCTACTTGTCCATAGAAACTTCCATGGCATTGTATCATTGGGGTCCATAGGGATCCCTATAGAGATAGGTAAAGGACACATAGGGGACAATAGGTATATGCTATATGAGGGATGGGTTAATAGACCCCCAATCCAAAGCTCAAGGGGGAGGAGAAGGGTTGCCTTATAGCCCCCATGGTGTTGAGGGTGTTCAGGGGGATACTCAGGCTCATACAGGGTAGATGGGGATATACATTGGGGTCATAAACTACCCCATATTCATTTTTAATTATATTTAACCCCTTCTCAGTTGAATTGTTTCAAGGAAGGATACAACTTTTATTTTGTATAATTTAACAGCTCTTGGTAGGGTTTAACCTGGTGCTGCTGGAGGTTGGGATAACAGGTAGGGTGCGGCTCACATAGAGGAGAGAACATGCCACATACAGCAATAACTTACTAAGGTTTACGCATAAGGGTTTGTTATGGAAAACATGTAGTATCAGTGTTATGAAATCTTACAAGTAAAAAGTTCCCATAAACTCGATGAAAAACATGTAATTGAGCCCATAGTTATTGCGAAATCTGAGCTACCTGCACATGTAGGGAAATTCTCACTTCTTCCTAGAGGTAAAAGAAATTCCTTGCAATACAAGAGGTCATCTAAGTGTCAGGCTGGAATTGGCTAATGACGTGAAATCTTATAGGCCACATTTAATCTGAATACACCAGATACAAGATAGTTGCCTCACCCTTTCTAATATGCAGCTCTAGAAGGCTAATATGTGACACATATTTTTTATGAGACTGAAGACTGTCAAATTTCAAATAACACAAAATATACTCAAGAATTTGACACCTCTTTAACCCGTGCCTATGTGAATCAAACCAGAACCAATGGATTGCTTTTCTGCACAAAGATTTAAAAGAGAATTGCTCTTGTCCTATTACTAGCTTCAAATGAAGTCACACTGAAAGGTCTCTCTACTAAAGACTCCAAAAAAAAGTACTGGGGAAGGATGATACTATTTGTAATCCCAGCTCAAAATTATAATGTGACTAGCGAATTGCCTGTCAAAAAATGACGGCAGTGAAATTGTAAGTGAGCTAATGGTGTTTGGTGTATATAATAATAAAATAAATAATAGATTAATAAAGTAATATACTTTACCTATTTTGAAGTAATATATGCAGGAAGCATCCTGTTGAAGAGCTGGCAATCTGTTTTGATGTTGCTGCAGCATTAGTGGTGTGGAGCTGCTGTGTAAGCGTGATGAATGTGTGTAGTGTAATAGTGTGCATGCGCAAGGCAAATCCATTAGCGTAGCTGTGTACTTCCGCATTGTATAAGCTATTATTCTAAAATGGCGGCTAATGTCTGGTATGCGGCTGTGGCTGATTTAGCGTCCTTCGTTTTCTATGTCGTGCAACTTTTTCGGAATATCCGTAGCTGTTTGGTGGTGTTTTGTGTGTTTATGGTGGTGTTTTGCCTGTTTAGGGACCTTTAGCTTAGTTTTCGTTTTGTTCAGTGGCCATTTTTTCTCTCACTTAGGTGATTTTCGGGTGTCTAAACTCCGAAATTTGTGCTTAAATTGAGGTGTAACTTCACTTGCAGAGGTCCTGGGTGCCACCCTTGCTGTGAGCAAGCTTTTTATGTGTTTGTTGTTTGTATTTATTGTGTTTGTAATGTTTTTGTGGTCGCTCGGGTTGCGTCCTTGTTTTTTAATCTCGTAGGTGTTTTTCGGCAAATACGTAGGTGTTTGGTGGTGTTTTGCGTCTTTAGACTTCTGTAGCCTTGTTTTCGGCGGCCATTATTTCTCTCGCTTAGAGAATTTTTCAGTGTCTAAACTCTTTTATTTTGAGTTAAATTGAGGTGTAACTTTAGTTTTCGAGGTCCTGGATGCTCCCTCTTCCTGTAAGTAAGCTTTTTATGTATTTGTTGTGTGTATTTGTTGTATTTTCCATGTTTTCATGTGCGCGTGTTGCAGACGATTTTTGCGAGGTCGTAATGGGTTGTAACGCGTCTCGTATTTTCCTTGCGTAACAACGTCAATTTTGTGAGGGTCGCAGTTGCTGCCCGCAAGTGTTAGCAACAGCTTGCATGCTCAGAACTATATATGTGATAAGCTTATAAATACCATTTTCATATTAAACCTATTTAGACATATTCAGCTCACATAGTGGATATGTACAAGTCTTGAATGGGATACTAATACAGTAAAAATAGAGGCCTCACATCTACTGCTATCCATGCTGCATGTAATCTACATTGAAACAATGTAGGCATCAGTACTTCAAAGAACTTTTAGCACCTCGAGTCAGCCACATTTCTCGTCTAGCCAGACATGCTTGTCTGTCGATCTGCTGTTGTTTGTGCTTGTAAACGTAGTAGGATGTACAAAACTATTAACTCTTTCATTACTGAACAAATATACTGGCATCCTGCAAGTTTCCTATACGCCACAATGCAATGCCTGGTTATAACACCAATTGCAAAATCCATAGCTTCTACCTAGAAATTACTTTAGAAAAAACAACAATGATGCATAGGTGAATAAATAATAAATACAGTACATATTCCAGCATAAAAAACTGCTGCTCTCCAGTGCCAATTTACATTACCAAAAGAGAGGCAGGACAGATACTGCGTGCAGTCCAGCAACTAATATACATTACAGAGTACAAAAGTGACTCAAGGGCCTTCCCATCGGATACAAGAACCACTAATTATATCATTCATTTTAGCATTTATCACAGAGACTTGGCTAAATGACAACTCAACACCCATTTTAGAAGCTGCTGTACTACCACAATACTTTGTTCTTACTGTCCACCACAGGAAAAAAGGGAAGGATCAGTGGCAATATACTTCAAGCCATCCTTGAACTTAAAGTACCACTAACATCATTGCAAGAGCTATTCATAGTCTGAAAGAGCACAAGTGAATATGTTAAAATATTGTAAACTTTTGTATTATTATAATTGAACCAGCTAAAAAAGCATACTCTAAAGCAGTTGTTTTCATGCAATCTATTTTTTTTATAATCTCTTTATTTTTTTTTACAAAGTATAAAAATACATACAGTACAGATTCAGTTAAAGATACACATCACATTCTAACCCCCGACATACATACGCAGGGATAATACATCAAATGAGAGCTTATAACTATACACCATCACCTATTACTATTGATTCATATTTGTATATTTTTCCAAAATATGCCACTTTAATATCTGATTTCTTAATAAAATATTTCCTTGTGCGTTAGATAATTCCAAGGCCCTATTTCTCTCCATGATATAACTAACTTCACTCCATGATGGGATCTTTTCCTGCTTCCAATTTTTTATCAGTAGCGGTTTTGCTACCAAAAGACAATGCATAATAATTAGTATTTTTGGCAGAGAGATATTTAAATCATACATATGAAACAAGACTAATTTCGGATCGGGAAGCAGAAACACCTCAGACATTTTAGCCAACTGTATAATACAATGTTCCCAAAATACTCTTACCAGTTTACATTCCCACCAGATATGGTCATGGGTGCCTGGAACATTGCAGCCTCTCAAACACAAAGGGAAGTAACTTCCATCTATTCTATTCTAAGTTCTAAAGGCACCCAGTACCACCTCTGGACTAGTTTGTAAAATAACTCTCTTTATGACACACATAATGAAGCTTTTTTGACCATCAAAAAGCCTCTGATTCCCATTTTATGATTCTGTCAGTTTTACCTCTAGAATATATCATTTTTAAGATATTGTGACATTTAGCAAATTTATGAGAGGGGTTATCTGGCATTATCAAGTTTTCATATTTGGTCATTTCTCATTGGTAGTTACTTCCCCTATCTATCAATCTTTGGTTTAGTGTATATAGATCCAGCCAGGAGAGAGCTTTAAGATGTAAATCTTTTTGTATTAATTCTTGTGGTAACCTTGAACCCTTATAATACACATCTTTTATAATTCTCATATTTTTCTTTGTCAAGCAAGAAATTAAGCTCCTTTCTTCCTTATCCTCTAGCAACTCTATATGGGCTACTAACTAGGGGAAATTGGAATATTTCACTCTACTTATGTACCAGAATTCCTGCAATGAATACAATCCTGCTGGCAAAGATCTCAACTGCTTCAATTCAGAAATAGGAAGCCACAGGTATGAACCCCTACTTATATTTGGTATCATATCATCTTCTAATGTTAACCTTCTAATAGTGTTTTTCGTAGTATCCCACCCTAATAGGTAGCACTAACATCATTGCAAGTGCTATTCATAGTCTGAAAATACACACGCAAATATGTTAAATTATTATAAACCTTTTTATTATTATAATTGAACCAGCTAAAAAAGCATACTTTATAGCAATTTGTTTTCATGCAATCTATACTGTTCACTGCTGTGGTATTGCTAACTAGTGGAGGGATAGTGCAGTGTGTCAGCCTCTATGGGGGGATGCTGTGATTGACAGCACAGCTGCCGCTGGATGCACTTGCACTACAGAGCAGGGATATCACATGAGTTGCCACTCTAAGCCTCTGTGCCAATCTTCTGCAGTAGCAAACGACCAAAGAGCCCTTCCCTAACCAGAGCACACATGTGACGCGACGAGAATCCAAATGCTTCACTTAGCAGGAATTTTGTACTATGCTAACTAATCCCTGGACTATACAGAGCATGTAGACAAAAGTATTTCAACAAATAAATAAACAAAGGAAAAATAAAATGTATATCTAAAAAGCATAGAAATAATTACATGTCTGTCTGTACGTGTATATAAATGTGTTACAAATATATAAATACAAACACACACACATATATATATATATATATATATATATATATATATATATATATATACAGTAAAAACCCCATTATACTCCCTATTGCCGGATTAAGTGTAGTTGTAAACGACCCTAAACCCCCGAAAAAAACTCGAAATGCCTTTAAAAAGGCATTAGCACCTAAACTAAGCCATTTTGGCCCAGAAAAAAAACAAATAGGAAAAAAGTTAGTTTTTTTTGTGCAGTCTCGAACTGCCAAATAGTGCCGGATAGTGCTTGTTATGCCGTTTTAGAGTTGATGCCGGTGCGGGTTGCTTGAGAGACGTGGTTAGTTGGGTGCCGGATAACCGTGATTCTACTGTGTGTATATATATATATATATATATATATATATATATATAGAGAGAGAGAGAGAGAGAGAGAGAGAGAATATAAATAACCTTTTCATGCACATTATTGTATATTTCATGTTTTTAAGAGTTTTATTTCTCCATTATTTTTTATGGAAACATTTTGATTATGTAAAAGGAGACAAGTAATTAAGATTATTACCCTGTGGAGTATTCTGAAGAATTTCCCTACCCACTATATGTGGGTAAGAAATCCCTCCATATGGAAAATGAAGTGTACTCTTTCTGTTATATCCTTCATTACATAAAAAGAAAGCAAAACCTTTGCTTTGGGTCATATAGATTGAAAACGTATTTGAAAGGATAGTATTGGCTCTAGTTAACATGGCCCTTCCCTGTCATCACATCCCATCCAACATTTTAGAGTTAAGAGTTGTACGTCATGCCATTCTTCAATTCAGTTCTTCATTACAGGGATCCTGGGTAAAGTTCTAAGTGGGCAATAGAGCTGCTGTCTACCTCCTCTACCTATCATAGGATTTGGGAGAAGTTTATTTAGTCGAATAAGGATAAATAACTGGATTATGTGAAGCCTTCTGCTCCTACCATGCTGTAATCCTTGCAGAAAAGATTCAATACGGGTCTAGCTATAACACTTTAAGGCTCCATATTACCAATATTTCAGCCCTGACAGGAATTCATTGGGCTCTTTACAATATCATCATCCAGTTTCTTAAAGCTTTAATCAAGATCAACAGCACTATTAAATTCTCTCAATGTGTAAAACCGTAGCCTGTAAAGTTACCCTTAAGACTTACGGCTGTTAAATTTGTCCCATAAAGCAACCCGCTAATGATCTGCTATTTACAGTCAGTAACACCCTACAGGAAATCGAAATTTGAACTCCGCGGCTGCAAATCCTTTGATCTGTCTAGCCCGTAACTGTTATGTTCGAAAATCGATATTATATTGCTACTAATCCACTGGCTCAAATGGAGCCACAATGCCAATGTGTACAAGGACCCGCAAGGGGGTTAAAGTCCTATCCGTAGCACTGTAAATGCAAGTATACACACACTACAGTATTTTCAATTAAAGAGAAAGTGATGTTAGGTATGAAAATGAATAGCTCAACATTCTCAAGCTCTCAAATCTGCAATGGAAGATACTTTAATTTCTGTGTTATATCGATCCCGGCAATCAATGTGTTAATACATGTAATGGAACTCACATGGACTAGAATATAATATTTACTGATTTATTAATATTGCATTATTCCTGGAATGCGGGTCCAATCGCAACTCGTAATTGAAACCCGTAAGGCTTTGAAATCTTACCTCCATTTTTCAGTGATGTAATGATGATGATCTCATTTGCCATTGGCTCCATCTAAAGCCGTAACTACGGGTTTGACTAATTGATCATGTTGACGGTCGCACATCCAACGTGCACAAGAATGTTTTTTCGGGCTTGTGTCTATTACCCGTAACTCCCAGCATGGTTCATTCTAATAGCTCTGTAACGCACCCGAATTTCAAGCCTGCAGCCTTTGCGTGTGTGCCAATGCTGCTACAGGCTTCAAATTTAATGGGGCTGCAAGACTCCTAGAAGTCCTTTGGTGGCCCTATGGGACTGTCTTATGCTCTCTTTTAAAATCAAATTTTGTTCCTCCACAGTCATGTAATCAGCAGACCTTTAATTTCTCTTTTTATTATAATACAGATCACATACAAACCTATATTACCTAATTATCATACCATATGCTCGCTGGGTGTTTTGTCATGCACCCCTCCCCATCATACCACCCTCTCATCATTCTACTCCCTCTACTTCCCATTAAATACATGTTCTTTTTATCTAACTATATCATTTCCCAACATCTCTAGCATACATACACCTTAACCTCTCTCAGTCTGCTTCTGAACTCAACCTATGTTCTCTCCCACCAACCCTGTCCACACTCACAAAAATTTAATTCTTATTCTATTATAGTGCAGATCTCTGCGTTATCAACTACATTTCCCACAGCTGCTATGATCACATCCTAATATTGCATTAACCTTCTATTCTCCTTGTACACCACATCTACCTCACTCCTATATTTTTTCCAAATTCATTGCAACACTTTTATAAGCATGCAATTTCACGCTAACTGGCTAAAATTTCACTACAACACAAAGAAGATGTACTTTTTCTATTTTACTAAAATCACAGATCACATGCTTACAAACAACTCCCAGATTTGCCCAGATAAACCATTTACCTTGCTAAGCATGTGATCCTCCTCTTTTCCATCTATTTCTTCACTCTCTGCCTGTTGTATCTCCTTTAATTTGTAAGCTTGAGCGCTGTCTAACCGAAATGATTCTTTATATGTAAGAGTTATAGCTGAAGGGCAGGGCCCTTACTGTTTATATATCTGTCTGCATATATATTGTTGGTCATCCTATTTACTCAACTCAACTGTGAGGCACAAGCAGAAGGACCATATACAAGGCTAGCATGGCATCTTTACCATAGGTCATTCAGGATTGTGCACCTCTCATGCCCCATTTGCAGCTCCTGCTTTATTTTTATATATCTATTTATAAGTTTATGTGTGTTTATGTATATATTTGAATAAATATAAATATATATGTATGTATATATGTATATATATATATATATATTTATGTATATATATATATATATATATATAGTAATTTAGTAATTATTAATCCATATATATACATAGATTGATAATGAGTATTGCAATATAATTTGATACCTTTTGTATTGGACAAACGTCTTATTTATAATGACGAGCTTTCGAGAGGCTTAACCTCCCTTTATCAAGTCTCAAGCAATACTACATGAGATGGAACCCTCAGTTTGAATAATACCAGCAGATGCAGATAGAGTGGAGACAGCATCTGACATCATCAGGTAAATACATATATGGGGAATAAACACAACATAGTAAAGGAAACATATTATATACACATATACATCAATATATACATGAAAAAGCAGAGCACTGTAGTCCACAGTGATATCTTTCCTGTTGGACAAACACCTCACTAAGAGCGCTAAGTCTGGTATAGTATAAGAAGAAAAAAAAATTACATGAAATTCTGATAATGTGTTAGAAAGCCCAAGTCTATATTAAGTCCTGTGTTTTTAGAGTTGAAGAATGTGATCATCTTTATTTCAAATGCTTTTCTCTCTTGGATGCTTTAAAATTTTCCTCTGAGTATTTTGACTTTTAAGTTTTGGATGGAGTCATCAGAAAGAACTGCCATAAAGTTTTTAAAAAACAATCCCAACATCACCATCAAACCGGCAGACAAAGGAGGTGCAGTTGTTATCATGAATACTCAGGACTACATAAATGAAGCCAACAGACAATTGTCAGACAATACTTACTACAAGAAATTGAACCAGGACCCTACAGAAGAATATACTCTTCAACTTAAGAAACTCCTCAAAACATTCCCTAAAAATATACATCAGGAATTAGAACAACTCATCCCTGCCAATACTACAACTGGGACTTTCTACCTACTGCCAAAAATCCACAAACCAGGCAACCCATGGAGAGCAGTGGTTGCAGCTATAGACACTCTGACTGAACAGATATCTGGATTTGTTGAAAACATCCTTAAACCATTAGTTAGTAACAACAGTAGCTATAAACAAGACACCACTGACTTTCTCAACAAACTCAGTCAGATTAAAGACCTAACTGCTAACACACTACTGGTTACCATGGATGTAGAGTCTCTTTACAGTAATATCCCACACAAAGATGGCACTGAGGCATGCTTTAGGTTTCTTTCAACAAACAAGCAAAACAATAAATATGGCCCTGCTATTATTGTTAAACTAATAGAATATATCCTTACCCACAACTAGTTTACTTTTAACCAAGATACCAACCTACAGATGATGGGGACTGCCATGGGTACCAAAAAGACTCCACAATACACAAATCTATTTCTGGCCAATCTAGAAGAAACATTCTTATCTGTATCCATTTACAAACCATACAAATACTACCGTCATCTGGACAGAAGGAGAAAGCAAACTCAGAGACCCTCATAATTCATTCAATACCTTCCATTCATCTATAAAACTTAAAATAGATTTCTCCACAGAACAGGTAAATTTTGTAGACACTACTATATCCATCACCAATGGCACTCTCCACTCATCTATATATAGGAAACCTACAGACAGATGTAATTACCCACACAGCTCCAGTTTCTATCCCTTCCACACCAAACAAGCCATCATCCATAGTCAAGCTATTAGATACTATCGGATTTGCTCAAACACTGGAGACCGTGATAAAAATTTAAAAACATTGTCTGAATCTTTCAAACAAAAGGGTTACAAACCCTGTATTATTACCCAAAAAATAACCACTGCCATCAAAATACCCCGAGAACACCTATTAAACTACAAAACAAAAGAAACTACTTCACGTATACCTCTAGTGACCACATACCATCCAATTTTAGAGAAAATTCTGAAAATAATCAAAGATTTACAACCACTACTAATTGAAGATACTGAATTAAAATATATATTCCCCAAACCTCCCATTCTTGCATTTAAACAACCACCAAACCTGAAACAAAAACTTGTCAGCAAAAAATTGGCCAATGAACAACTGAATAAAAAAAATGGAACTAAAACTTGTAACAAACGTGCCTGTAAATTATGCCAACACATTTGTAATGATGATACAGCCACACATAACAACAAAACCTATAACATTAAAGGATCATATTCATGTACATCGCCAAATGTGGTTTATATGATACAATGTACTTTATGTGACACAGGCTGTTACATTGGAGAAACCGGACAAAAAATGCATTTAAGGATGAATTTACACAGGCATTCAATAAGAAAACATAATGAAGACAGTTATTGTAGCCCAGTAGGACACCATTTTAGCCAGAATGATCACTCCATCCAAAACTTGAAAGTCAAAATACTCAGAGGAAAATTTAAAAGCATCCAAGAGAGAAAAGCATTTGAAATAAAGATAATCACATTCTTCAACTCTAAAAACACAGGACTTAATATAGACTTGGGCTTTCTAACACATTATCAGAATTTCATGTGATTTGTTTTCTTCTTATACTATAACAGACTTCGCTCTCTTAGTGAGGTGTTTGTCCAACAGGAAAGATATCACTGTGGACTACAGTGCTCTGCTTTTTCATGTATATATTGATGTATATGTGTATATAATATGTTTCCTTTACTATGTTGTGTTTATTTCCCATAAATGTATTTACCTGATGATGTCAGATGCTGTTTCCACTCTATCTGCATCTGCTGTTATTATTCAAACTGAGGGTTCCATCTCATGTAGTATTGCTTGAGACTTGATAAAGGGAGGTTAAGCCTCTCAAAAGCTCGTCATTATAAATAAGACCTTTGTCCAATACAAAAGGTATCAAATTATATTGCAATACTCATTATTAATCTATGTATGTATATATATATATATATATATATATATATATATATATATATATATATATATATATATGGATTAATAATTACTAAATTACTAAATTACTGGACATTCATGGCTGCTTCACTCTTCAATATATATATACTAGCGACCTGCCGGTCAAAAAATGACGGCAATGAGATGTGTATGTTTGGAAAGTTGTTTAGTTATTAATATACATATTTGACACTTGTAAGTATTGTGATATTAAACATGTTTAGTTTTGTAAAATGTTCTCTTGGTGAACAATAAGCCTTAAAGCATTTTGTATTAAAAGTATTAACATTTGAATGTAAGAACAGTTGAACTTTAAATTAATCAGTATTGTAAACTTGAGTTAATGTTTTTTTAACATGCAATTTGTATCTGAAGAATTGTTAACTTCAATATACATTGAATCCAGAGGAAGGCAAACAGTAAAAACCCTACTTGAAACGTACCCAATTAAATTAATTCCTTCCTGACCGCATGAACTGGCGATACACATTAATCCAGGGAGTAATCTTAACATAACAGACAATATTTACATTGTGACTTAAAACGTGGTTGAGCTCTTAACATGAACTTTGTAATATGTTGAAGTAAAGAACTTGAAAGTATATTTTTTTAAACTTGAAGTTTCTTATCAGTCTAAGTAATGAATTGAAAATATTGTTTTCAAACTTGTAACATTAGAAACAGTAACGTAGCTAATTAACATTTTAACATAATTTGGAAAAATAATGCAAGGCAAGTGTTTTGTGAGACGAATCATCCATAAACAGTACTTCCATTAATTATGACTGAATTGTTTATTGTTTTGTATTTTTCAATGCTTTTAAATTTGTTTTGCATGGGCTTTCTTTCTTTAATAAAAAGTTATAGTACTTCACAGTAGACAATGTCTTTAGTAAAAATACGTCCATCTTCTAATAATTCACCTTGACTTTCATTCTTTTCAATGTAAACTTTAATAGCCTGTGGATTTTTGCACCGTGATAACGCAACGCACAATTGACCATGTGCAAATACTGGTTCTTCCAAGAAAATACCCACAGATTTGAACGTTTGTCCTTATGATTTATTAATGGTCATGGCAAATGCCATAATAATGGGAAATTGTCTTCTTTGAAGTATAAAAGGGAGACTACTTTCACTTGGTGCGAAATCTATTCTTGGTATGAAAACTCTCTCTCCTTTATGGGTACCAGTTAAAATTTCAGCATCTAGAAAATGGTCCTTTAATTGTTGAACAATTAATCTTGTCCCATTGCATAGTCCTTTTTTGGGGTTCATATTTCACAGTAACATGACAATTGCACCTTTCTTTAGCTGCAAAATATGTGGTGGCATTCCAGAAGGAGCTAGTGAGTTTATGAATTCAGTAGAAAAGTTAGCCTGACTTTCATTGTCATCAGCAAGTACAGAATCAGCACTGTGATAATTTCTTTGTGGTGCATTAATTTTTTTAAAGATTTCATTATTGAGGATTAATGTATCCTTATTTTTACACTTTAGTATGACTTGATTGGCAAGCTCTGAATATTCCTGGTTATTTATGCTACCTTCAAATATAGCCAATATAATATCTTGGTGACAAATCATGTGAGGTGGGATCTCTACAGTGTCGTCAGATAAAAATGCTATTTTTTTTGTTCTGCCTTCTCCAATTTTAATAAGCCAATCATTGAAATCAGTTTGGCCTTCTGCTCTCATGTTTTGTTGCAGTTGAAGATGGGTAAAATGTTTCCATAGTGTGCTTGACTTTATACAGGTTTCGATAATGTCAGTTCGATTTCCATGTACAACGACAGGTAATGTTTGTCTAAAATCGACACCTAACAACATTACCTTTCCACCAAATGGAAAAGTATTATCCATGACTTCACAAAGCAAACGGTCAATACATTGGAGGGCATAGCATGACATCATTGTGGCCTCATCTATTATAATTAATTTCCATTTTTTCAATTTCTTTGCTTGTAATGATGTCATGCGAATATCTGACACAGAATTTTCTAAAATAGGCACTGTCAGTTTAAAGCCACTATGTACAGTTCTTCCACCTTCTAACTAAAGTGCAGCAATTCCAGTAGTGGCAAACGCCAGTGCTATTTGACCTTGTGCTCGTACAGAACTCATTAATTAATTATATAGATACGTTTTTCCTGATCCGCCAGGTCCATCAAGATAGAAATAACGCTCTGTCATCATGTCATCATCTATTGCATTTTTAATGGAATTAAATGCTCGCAATTGTAACGTAGTTAAAGTTGCAAGTCTTTCTTCTGTTCTTTCTACTTGTAGTTGAATGTCATAGTTTTCAAAGTTTATGTCATCTATAAGACCTGGATCAGGCAAATTAAAACTTGCACAACTTAATCCATGAGTTAAAAAGACTTCTTGGATTTCCATTAACGCTTTTAAGTGTGCAATGGGTTCATTGTATCGTCGCATAAAGTCTTCAGCCATATTACTTTTAAATGTCTCCCACAAAGCTAATGCATTTGGAGCATTTGAGAAGATACAAATAAATGCAAATTGTTCTCTCATCTGCCATGGCATTTGACATTGTGCTGCTTGTTCTAAACATCTTTCCCATTCTGTATCATCGGTTAGTAAGTTTCTATGTCTTGCAGCTAAATGGAAGGATTAAAATACTATGGGCCTCATTCTATTAGCGGCCGTAAATCGGCCGTAAGGCTGCGATTCCTTGCGGGGGTTCAGTTAACTCGCGATTCTATTATACGGCCCCGCAAGGATCTCCTTTTACGGCCGGCCGCATATCTTGGAACCGGCCGTAATCTCAGAAATATAAAAACTCAAAAATAAATTCAAGCCTGCACTGTACAGCTCTGTAAATGCTAGGGATCATATTGGGGGACATGAGGATTAAAAGGAACCCACTCTCAAGCTTGCACATCTGCCCAAACCCGAGTTCAAATTAACTGTTTATTTTCCGGCTGCGGCGTGGGTGTGTCTGAAGTGCTCCAAGCACTCTGGACTTTTTACATGGATATTTTACGGATATTAAAAATAAAATATTTTACGAATTTGAGTACAGGATAATTATGTGCTATTTTTTCTAACACCTAAAATCCCTTTATAGTCTTTGCAAAGTGCAGGATGGCTTTATTTGAGCTATTTTATGTGCTTAATTGGTTCTAGCGAGACCTCTTTCCTGCAAGTAAGCTGCGGCTCGCTTTTAGCCTTGCAGAGAGGTTTCCCGGAGCAATTGAATTGCAAAACTCTTGCGGCCGTTTTAGATCAAAGGCTTTCCTCTGGCGCGAGCGGCCGCAAGAGATAGCAAGGCACCGGCCGCAAGCCTGCCGGAGCCTCCGGCCGTAAGGGAATAGAATAGCCGAATAGCTTGCGGACGGTCCTTGAGGCCCTGCAACTGCTGCGGCCGCTAATAGAATGAGGCCCCATGTCATTAACAGTTCTTAAGTGTTCAAAACTTTGTGCTCCAGGAACATTTAAAAGTAATATCCGTAAGCAAAAACGTTCAACATCTCTTGGACTGACTTTGTAAATTCTTGGGATTATTTTATTGCCTCTGCTTTTTCTCGGTCTTCATAATCCATTCACAAAAACATAGTGATATGGAATTTCAATATATAAGAATTGTGTTGCTTGTGAATCTGTGGAATTTAATTCAAACCATGCAGTTAGTGTAGTGTGACGATCTTCACTTTGGGCCAATGCATTACTTTCATTTCCAGCATGGAAATACACTAAATGTCTTTGTGGCAAATGTACTGCTAATCTATATACTGCATGTGATCTATCATGCATTTCAAATTTTAAAAGCCGCCACATAACTTCTGGTCCACTGACATAGCGAGCATCTACATGAGATGCAAGTTCATCATGTACTAACTCACTACTTTCAGGGTTTTCTGCACTTTTGATGACTACAGTAGCTGCATTATAGCCTTTGTAAATATATTTGTAGACATATTTAATGGATTTTATGGAAGTGCAGGCTTCTACATTTATGTGGGCGTAAAACTTCATGAGTAAATGTGGATTGTGGGGTACTACATATCTATTGTCAACTTCTTTCCACAAAAAATGGCACTATCTCCTTCTCTTCTTTTATAAAGTGGATAGCCATCACAATTGGCATAGGTTTTGTCTCTATAATCTTTTGGAAAATCTTTGGAACATTTATTATTTTCCTTACATGGTGATTGTGGATTAAGATCACCACAGGGTCCATGAATCATGCGATGAGTAACAATCTCATATAGTCTACCATATAGTTCTGGTAGTTCAGCAACAATGACTGCATCCACTTTGTCAGAAGTTTCTAATTTATCTTTTTTTTTAAGTATTATCAGAAGATGTGCATGTGGAAGTCCTCTTTTTTTTAAATTCAATGGTATATACATAAGCAAGACATTTGCCAAATAAGTGACTTATAGTGATGTCACGTATTAATTCATTTAATTAAATCATAAAAACTCTGGCTACTAAATCTGGTCTATCGGAAGCACTTTGTCCAAGAAGTACATTTTGTGTAATTTCTGACCATTGTGGATTACATGTAAATGTAAGAAATAAATCGGGTTTGCCAAATTTGGTGACAATAGCCATAGCATCATTGTATCTTTCTCTCATATTTCGAGGAGATCCTTGAAAGGAAGATAGTAAAATGATGGCTTTGCCAGCTGTCATGTCTCTGCTTGTAGCCACCTCAGCAACATAGTCCATTAGTCCAGAATATTGTTCTACACGTATTTTATCTTGTTGATATTTTATAAAGTTTCAATTATTGGCCTCAACTTGCAAATAGGAATCAATAATCCATTGTTGTGTTAGTTTTCCACCACATAAAATTGGATTAAATGTATTTCGAATGGCAATTTGAGCTACTTTAAATTCAAGCATAGAAACATTATTTCGGATTCTGGCTTTAGCATTTGGGTAACTGGGAAGTGTTAATTTTGGTTGCCAACCTGCTTCTCCGTGTGGGAAAAAAATAGGATATGTCATTGGATCTAAATTTGGACTTAAGATACTCATATTAATGAATGGTTGCTCCTCATTTCTGGGATATATTCTAATGTCTCTTTGAAATGGTGGTTCTCCTTCATCATTTTGAAACACCATTGCAACCTCATTTGATGTTGGCAAGTTATAACGACGTTTATCAGTATGTCTGTCTCTTTTAAGCACCATATTAACCTTTGGCATTGGTAATTGATGTCTTTGTGCATGAAGTAGTTGTTCATTTTCTACTTCTGCCATTTTTTTTATAAACTTAGGGATTATTGTCCATAATGTTATTTAGCTCTATAAAAACACTGGGTAAGCATTTTTTATTTTCTTCCAGCTGCATACGTTGGTCAACAGCTTCCATTGTATCTAGGACATATAGTTGAGCGAATTTTCTTTGCTCTCTTTCCTCTGGATGTAAATGTGAAGTCCGATGATAAATTTGGCCTTGGACTTTAAAACAGTAAGGACCATGTCCTGGTACATTAGCAGCTAATGTTGCCCCCATAGATGCAAAGGATATGGCACTATTGTAGGATCTTATGTTTGTCTTAAAATGTTTGTAGTTTGGAAAAGTAGGTTCAGTCATAATGTTTTGTAAATAGATTGGAAATTTTTTTCTTTCTGGAAGTTTGAACTTGCCTTTTTGACAGCAACTAATAAATTGGCCATCTCGGGGTCTCTCCTGTTTAAAATAATAAGCCTCACAAAACTGACATTGAGTAGTCATGTTCCCACAACTATGAACCTCTACTGCTAAAGACTTGAGTAAAGGACAATTTGCAAAGCATATAGCAGTTTGACTTTCATATTCATCAGGTGAAATGTCATGTAATGTTTCAACAACAGGTTGTAAATGCTTTGTTTTTTTCGTGGCTTTTCTTGGTATATCTTGTATTGGTTTAGATAAAATGTGATGTAATGTTTCTGGAACAGGTTGTAAATGCTTTGTTTTTTTGGTGGCTTTTTTTGGTATCTCTTTTATTTTTTCAGCTAAAATGTCATCTGATGTTTGAGGAACAGGTTCTAAATGCTTTATTTGCTTGGTAGCTTTTTTTGGCGTGTCTTTAATTTTTGCAGCTGATAGTCTTTTGCTTGCAAGTCTTTTGCGTTCTTTTTCTTGTCAAATTTCTTTCTCCTCTGGTGTCTGCTGGTTGGCCCATCTCTCTTGTCTTTCTCTAGTTTGACGTCTTTTCTTTTCTTGTTTGCTCTCGTTAGTAGCCATGTTAATCTGTAAGAAAATAATTTATAATTAGTTTAGTTTGAGATGTTAAGTTTGTTTTGTACATTTTTTATTATCAACAATTTGTTTATATGTGCTTGTAGTTTATTGTAGTGGTAGTTTCTTTGTATTGTTAAATAAGTGTATTTAATTTTTTTGGTCTTACTTTGTGTGGTAGGTTGTAATTTTTGCCTTAGATGAATAGCACAGGGAAGAAACTGACACTATACCTTCTTCTACAACCAATAGGTAATTACAATTTATATTTTAGTTGTTTTGTTAATTTTTTTTTTGTTGTAGTTTTAACTTACAGACATAGCAGAGGGCAACAATTAGTCCTTGTAATTTTTAGTACAGGGAATTGTCATAATAGTATTTTGATATTTTATTTAAAAGCTTATATGTTCGGTCAATGAACTTTTTTTTTTTTCTTGGAGTGTTACTACTATTTGTTGTACTATTCTATTTTATGTGTGTGTTTAGGTTTTATGCTTAATATTGTACATTACGACTGGTAATTTAGAATGACAAATTTTATTAAGTCTATGTTTTGAGACATTTGTGGATTATGCTATTTTCTTTTTTTGTGTGGCTAGATTGAAGTTTGGATTAACTGTTAAACATTATTGTCCATAACAGACAAATAAGAGGTAAATAAGAAATGTGTCAGTTATATTTTGGTAAAAGTTATAGGCCCTCATTCATTTGAGATTTTGCCAATTCAATAGTGCTCTAAATAAGCAGATAAGATTTTTTTTTTAAATACGTTTCTAGTTAGTGAAAACCTTGTTTGTGGATAGATGTTTACTAACTAAAAACTTCTTTAAAAAAATATGTTATGTGCTTATTTAGACCTTTATTCAATTGGCAAATTTGCAATTTAATGAGGGGCCATAGTTAGTGATTGTTCTTATTTTTTTTTTGACATGGATGCAGAGCAAACATGTTTATTTAGTTTTCTCATTTTTTACTTGTTATACTGTACCTTGGTAGAAGTGTGATTTCAATCAGAATCTTTGTTGGCCCTCTGTTGAAAGTCTTCGTCCGATGGTCTGGTCCTCTGTTGAAAGTCCTCATCCGATGGTCTGGTCCTCTGTTGAAAGTCCTTGTCCGATGGTCTGGTCCTCTGTTGAAAGTCCTTGTCCGATGGTCTGGTCCTCTGTTGCTGGTCCTCTCGTCTGATGGTCTGGTCCTCTGTTAAAAGTCCTCGTCCGATGGTCTTCACGCAGTGTCTGTTGTAAAAGAAAAATGAAAATGTTATTTAATTTTAATGTATTTGTAATGAATAATAAATTTCATTATTTTGGTGTATTGTATCTGTTATGGTGAATTTTACTGCTATGCTATTTTTTGTGGAACCTTTTAAAAATACTTTAAATGTATTTGTATATTCCAATTATCCTTTTTTATACTGTAATTATTAATGTTTTTCGTATTTTGGATATGATTGCAATGTTTTAGCATTATCCTCTTTTGTGTCCACCACAATTTAGACTTCTTTGTAAGGATTATAGCTTCGTAAACAGTAAATAAGAATATTAATTTACTTTGCTATGTGTTTATGTGATTTTTGGTACAATCCTATTTGTGTCTACCATATGTTGCATACTTTATTTGCTTAATTATTTTTTTTTATGAAGGTTAAATGCTTTTCCTATTTTGGATATGATGGCTATGTTTTTAGCGTTATCTTATTTTCTGTCCCCCACTTTTGGTATGCTTATTTAGGCTTCTTTGTAAGGCTTATAGGTTCTTAAACATTAAAGAAGAATATTAATTTACTTTGCTATTTGTTTGTGTGATTTTTGGTACAATCCTATTTGTGTCTACCACTTTTGCTATGTTTATTTAGGCTTCTTTGTAAGGCTTACAAGTTCTTAAACCTTAAAGAAGAATATTAATTAACTTTGCTTTTCGTTTGTGTGATTTTTGGTACAATCCTATTTTTTGTCCACCACTTTTGGTATGCTTATTTAGGCTTCTTTGTCAGGCTTATAGGTTCTTAAACATTAAAGAAGAATATTAATTTACTTTGCTATTTGTTTGTGTGATTTTTGGTACAATCCTATTTGTGTCTACCACTTTTGCTATGCTTATTTAGGCTCCTTTGTAAGGCTTATGGGTTCTTAAACATTAAAGAAGAATATTAATTTACTTTGCTATTTGTTTGTGTCATTTTTGGTACAATCCTATTTTGTGACCATATATTGCATACTTGATTTGCTTAATTAGTCTTTTTATGAAGGTTTAATGTTTTTCTACAGTGAAAATGAATGTTTTTTTCTATTTTTGATATTATGGCTATGTTTTTAGCATTATCCTATATTGTGTTCACCACTTTTTGGTTGCTGCATTTGTTATATTGGCGGCCAATAAACATATATAGTTCCTTTATTTTTTGTACTTGTTATACTTTATCTTGATTGAAGTGTCAAATGACAAAGGGTCCCCTCCTGCCAATCTTAATCCGCCTGTCTTCTTGTAGTGTCTATTTGAAAAAGAACGTGAATTAGTTAATTGTATATTTGTTCTTTTTGATTTAGCAAAGCATGGTCTTTTTCAGCAGGTAATGTATTTTTCTATCTTACCTCTTCTTCTTTCTTTGTGTTCTTTAAAAGGTATTGTGGTTCACAATGCACGGTGCAAATTCTTGAGTGACGATGTTGATGCAGAGTCTGTTTGAATAGTAAAAAAAAGGAGAAAGATTGAGCTTTAGGTTATATATTGAATTACAATAAATTAATGTCATTTAAATATACTTCTTTATTAGTTTCAATTAACATTAGTTTGTTTTCGGGCCTACACACATAAATGTGTGTGTCACATGTCACTATACATGATACACATATATGTGCGTGTCACATATCACTATACATGAATCATATTTTAATTGTTAAAGTTTTTTTTTTTTTAATGTCATTTAAATATACTTGTTTAATTAGTTTGGGTTAAGATTAGTATGTTGTAGGGGCTTTACACATAAATGTGCGTGTCACATGTCACTATACATGAATGACATTTTCATAGTTAAAGTGTTTTATTTTTTTGTCCTGTCTTGATAATAAAATGTAATATATTATAGCTTACCTCTCAGTTCTAATTTGCACAATGTAAAGTAGGAAATTGGGAAACAATTCTCTTCTCAAGTAACAGCAGCAGTTAACTATCCAGTCACTCCGTTCATCACCTGAGTAGAAATGTAGAATTTGCTGGAAAGTAGGCAGTATTTATAAACGTTCTATTTGTGTTTCAGCTTACAATTTGCGTTCCATCCGCCATTTTATGCGTAGTAGTTTTCAAAATAGTGGTTAGTATCAGTGTAGCAAGTGCCGCATAGTATGTGTTACGTACCTCGTAAAGTTGACTGTAGCGTTGTTTCAGTTTTGCGAGTCACTGTAGTATAGTTACGTCTGTAGCCTCGTTTTCGTTTTGTTCGGCAGCCATTTTTTCTCTCGCTTAGGTGATTTTTGGCAGTTTAAACTCATTTTTTTCGACTTAAATGGACGTGTAAATTAACTTTTTGAGGTGCCGGATGCCCTCCCTTGCTGTAAGTAAGGTTTTTATGTGTTTGTTGTGTTTATTTCTTGTGTTTCTGATGTATTCATGCGCGCCGTTGTCGGACGGTTATGCATGTTGGGAATGGGTCGTTTCGCAGCCATATTTTTTTTTGCGAGGCTGCCGTAATTTTTTTGCGAGGGACGCAGTTGGTTTTTACGTGTACGACGCAGTGTATTTTTTTCTAAGTCGTGCATATGTGTGTTAACTGCGTGTGAGGCGCCTTTGAGTTTTTTTTTTTTTTTAAATCGTGCGTGTGTGTTAACACAGCCGACGTTGGACCTTCCACCACCGCAAATGCGACCCCTCGCTTTGCGAGGGTCCGCATTTGCGGACAAACACAGCCGACGTTGGATCGTCCACCACCGCAAATGCGGCCCCCTCGCTTCGCGAGGAACCGCATTTGCGGAGACGTTGGGATGCTCCACCACCGCAAATGTGGCCCCTCGCTTCGTTAACTGGTATATATACAGAAAAGCTGAGATTGCAATTATCATTATCTTTTTAATAATGAGTCCCAAAAACATAATGTAAATGACTTAATTTAGCAACACAAACAAAACATCTATATAAACAAGCTGACATATACAGCAGGATTACAGAAACCAGTCCACTTTAAAAAAATACTTATTTTCCCATTATTCTTCTGATGCCGCTTTAAATGTTAATCCTCACAAGTAGACATGTTGAGACACTGGCCCACCATTCTCTCCAAATGCCCCAAGCTAGGCATCCTTAACATACTTTTTGGGGTGTGCAACATTCTTTACACTAAGAAACTTCTCTCTGCAGTAAAATAATTAGGGTTTTGCTAAAGTTTATTTGTCTCAACTTTTCTTACATGCAGTTGCAGCTATTTTTGCAGCAAGACTTATCTCTTAACACTTTTAGTCTTTCTCGCTCAACCGCTCTAGATTCACAAGCAATAAAAAAACACACCCTCATTCTGGCTGTAGCAGTTTACAATCTCTTCCTGCTTGATTTCAGACTTAATCGCTGCTTCAACTGCATCTCACTTAACACTTTCAGCTCTATACTGAGCTCTGCTCAGTCTCAGGCTCACATGGATTTCTTGATTCTCAAAAAGTTTCAAGGCCAATTCCAGACCAAAATATCACATACAGACATTTCTGTTCATATAGAAATATATTTATTTATATTACAATGTCATCTTCAGACTGCCTGCTGCCCCATGAAAATGTTCCATCATAGGCCTGGACCTTGTGGGTCTGGCAGAAACACATCCCTGACCTTAACCCATATCAGCTTTCGTAATCAGCATTTACTGCAGTTAGAGGAAATGGACCCCCCAGCAGCTTGTGCAGAAGTGTTACTGATGTGCCTGGTGTGACAGAAAACTGCAGACTGGAATCTCAACCAGTCAACTAAGCATAGCCACCATCTTTCCCATGCTGCCTCCAGCATGTATAGCACCAGCAGCAAGTGCTGAGAAAAATCAGAAACTGTAATTCTTTAGAAATGTAATGCAGGCTATGTGGCATTCCTTTAAATCATATTAAGACTTGAGCAAGTTCTTCACTTACATACACTATATATTCACACTTACCTAGTCCACATTATATATCTTCAAACAGCACCCTTGCCCCTTGTTATCTTGTTGAAAATTAAATTGCCTTTGCCAAACCTACAATGTTTTTAAATTAGTCCAACTGTAGAAATTGTAGCCCGCAAAGTAGCCTGCAAGAATTATGGCTATTAAATTGGCCCCTTTCAGCTACCCGCAATTGCTCTGTGGGTTACAGGCTGAAAAAACCCTACGGGCTGTCAAAATCTGGACTCCATCCCAGCTAAGCTTTTGATCTCCCAAGCCTGTGAATGTTATGATCACAAATTGCTACAAATCCCCAAGGACGCACAGTTTAGACTCGCAATCGGCAAATGAAGCCAAAACCTACTCACACAGGTGAAATTGGAGGACCTTGAAAACAGAGACTGTTCTAACAATGTATGAGTTATAAGAATGCCTAAAAATACAAATGCGCTCCATGACATCCTAACAATATGGATGGTCCAAGCACTTTTCACATTTTCAATGGAAACATTACTTGGAATATACTGTAAAAAAAATCACAAACAGAGGTTTTCATAAGCAAGTTGACGCAACCAGATATAAAAGGGCCCCAAATAAGGCTCTTCAAAATCATGTAATAGTATTCATCACATTCCTTATATTAATGCGTGTAATACAGTTATAATGATTTGGCTGTGATATTTCCCAAATTTGCAAATGAACGATCTAATTTCAGCAAATGTATATACATTACTAACACATTTCTAGCATATAATAGTTATGCCGTTATGACATACCAGAGATTACATTATATATGTTACACCCTAAAATGAAGCATACATTTGATCCCAAAACACCATCAACATGTCAAAGGTGTCAGAAACCTATAGCTGATCTTTATCACTGCCTATGGTAATGTAAATCATACAAAAATTGGAGAGTGAAATTAGAAAGTTAGTATACAGAATCTAAAATCTAAGTTTTCTTATGCCCGGAATGGGTACTTTTTTTGTATCTTTAATGCATATTTAATTCCCTTGGCAGAATGTCAGAATCACCAGAGAATATCTTGAAATAGCAGGAAAGCAATATTTTACATTAGGTTCAAAATGTCCCTTTAACTCTAACTATGACCTTTTCCACCTTGCCTCTATTTTTCAGTCTAGATTGGACAAATGTATCTGTTTCACTAACTTCAATCAGTGTGGTACCTTCATAACTTCAGCAAAGCTTTGTAGCTGTTGTGCTGTCAAATGACCACACCAGTCTGTGAAACAAGTTATTTATTTGATAGAAGTGTATCGTGAAAGTATTTTTTTTTTAAATCTGAAATAATCATACCTGTTACTGTTGTGTTTTTCTGTTTCCTGGAAAGTTCCGGAAAATTTACAGCTGATAAACCTTTGTCTGGGAAAATCATAAAATATTAGTCAGTAATACTACACCACTGTGAACAACATGCAGGGAATATTATTAAATTATATTATAATGAACCTGCAAGGGGCTAAAAGTCCAATCCGTAGCACTGTAAATGCAAATATACACACACTACTGTACTTTTATAATTAAAGGGAAAGTTCTGTTAGGTATTAGTATTAACTAGCGACTTGCCCGTCAAAAAAATGACGGCAATGTGATGTATATGTTTGTGAAGTTGTTTAGTTATTTAAATATATTTTTGACCCTTGTAAGTATTGTGATATGAACATGTATTTTTGTAAAATGTTGATGTAATGGTTTTTTAACATGAAATTTGTATCTGAAGAATTGTTCACTTTAATATACATAGAATCCAGAGGAAAGTAAAAAGTAAAAAGACTTTTTGAAACGTCCCGAATTTTAACATGAAGTTTAAAATATATGTAAGCAATAACCTTGAAAGTATATATTTTTAAAATTGAACTTTATTTTTTATGTAACTTTGGAAGTTTTCAAAACATTTGTCTAATTTTGAACATTATAAACAGGAACATAGTAAATACATTTTGTAACATAATTTTGAATTAAAAGTATTAACATTTGAATGTAAAAACAGTTTAACTTTAAATTAATCAGTATTAACATGCAATTTGTATCAGAATAATTGTTAAGTGTAATATACATTGAATGTAGAGGAAGGCATACAGTAAAAACTCTCCTTAAACCGTAACTAATGAAAGTAATTCCTTACTGACCACATAAACATTAATGTAGGTAGTAATCTTAAGATAACAGAGAATATTTACATTGTGACTTAAAAGGTGCTTGAGCTCTTAACATGAACTTTGTAATATGTTGAATGAAATAACTTGAAAATATTGTTTTTAAACTTGTAACATTAGAAACATTAACATAGTGACTTAACATTTTAACATAATTTTTCATAGAAATGCAAGGCAAGTATTTTGTGAGGCGAATTATACATAAACATGACTTCCATTAATTATGACTGAATTAAACAACAAATTGTTATGTATTTTTGAATGTTTTTCCAAAATGTTTGCATGGGTTTAGTTTGTATCCTGCAAAGTTATAGTACTTCATAGTAGACAATGTTTTTAGTAAAAATACGTCCATCGTCTAATAAATCAACTTGATTTTCATTTTTTTCAATGTAAACTTTAATAGCCTGTGGATTTTTGCACCGTGACAATGCAACGTACAATTGACCATGTGCAAATACTGGTTCTTCCAAAAAAATACCCACAGATTTGAAAGTTTGACCTTGTGATTTATTAATGGTCATGGCAAATGCCATAATAATGGGAAATTGTCTTCTTTGAAGTATAAAAGGCTCTTGGTATGAAAATTCTCTCTCCTTTATGGGTCCCAGTTAAAAATTCAGCATCTATAAAATGGTCCCTTAATTGTTGAACAATTAATCTTGTGCCATTGCATAGGCCTTTTTTGGGGTTCATATTTCGCAGTAACATGATAATTGCACCTTTCTTTAGCTGCAAAATATGTGGTGGCATTCCAGAAGGAGTTAGAGAGTTTATGAATTCAGTCGAAAAGTTAGCCTGACTTTCATTGTCATCAGCAAGTACAGAATCAGCACTGTGATAATTTCTTTGTGGTGCATTAATTTTTTTAAAGATTTCATTATTGAGGATTAATGCATCTTTATTTTTACACGTCAGTATGACTTGGTTGGCAAGCTCGGAATATTCTTTGTTATTGATGCTCCCTTCAAATATAGCCGATATAATATCTTGTTGACAAATCATCTGAGGTGGGATCTCTACAGTGTCGTCAGCTAAATGTAGTATTTTTTCTGTTCTGCCTTCTCCAATTTTAATAAGCCAATCATTGAAATCATTTTGTCCTTCTGATCTCATATTTTGTTGCAGTTGAAGATGGGTAAAATGTTTCCATACTGTGCTTGACTTGATACAGGTTTCGATAATGTCAGTTCGATTTCCATGTACAACAACAGGTAATGTTTGTCTAAAATCGCCACCCAACAACATTACCTTTCCACCAAATGGAAAAATATTATCCATGACTTCACGAAGCAAACGGTCAATACATTGGAGGGCATAGCATGACATCATTGTGGCCTCATCTATTATAATTAATTTACATTTCTTAAATTTCTTTGCTTGTAAGGATGTCATGCGAATATCTGACACAGAATTTTCTAAAATAGGCACTGGCAGTTTAAATCCACTATGAACAGTTCTTCCACCTTCTAATAAAAGTGCAGCAATTCCAGTAGTGGCAAACGCCATTGCTATTTGTCCTTGTGCTCGTACTGAACTCATTAATAAATTGTACAAATAGGTTTTTCCTGATCCGCCAGGTCCATCCAGACAGAAATAACGCTCTGTCACCATGTCATCATCTATTGCATTTTTAATGGCATGAAATGCTTGCAATTGTAGTGTATTTAAAGTTGCAAGTCTTTCTTGTGTTCTTTCTGCTTGTAGTTGAATGTCATAGTCTTCAAAGTTTATGTCATCTATAAGACCTGGATCAGGCAAATTAAAACTTGCACAACTTAATCCATGAGTTAAAAATACTTCTTGGATTTCCATTAACGCTTTTAAGTGTGCAATGGGTTCATTGTATCGTCGCATAAAGTCTTCAGCCATATTACTTTTAAAAGTCTCCCACAAAGCTAATGCATTTGGAGCATTTGAGAAGATACAAAGAAAGGAAATTGTTCTCTCATCTGTCGTGGCATTTGACATTGTGCTGCTTCTTCTAAACATCTTTCCCACTCTGTATCATCAGCGAGTAAGTTTCTATGTCTTGCAGCTAAATGGATGGATTCATATACAATGTCATTAACAGTTCTTAATTGTTCAAAACTTTGTGCTCCTGGAACATTTAAAAGTAATATCCGTAAGCAAAAACGTTCAACATCTCTTGGACTGACTGTGTAAATTCGTGGAATTATTTTATTGCCTCTGGTTTTTCTTGGTCTCCATAATCCATTCACAAAAACATAGTGATATGGAATTTCAATATATAAGTATTGTGTTGCTTGAGCATCATTTGAATTTAATGCAAACCATGCAGTTAGTGTAGTGTGACGATCTTCACTTTGGGCCAATGCATTCTTTTAATTTCCAGCATGGAAATAGACTAAATGTCGTTGTGGCAAATGTACTGCTAATCTATATACTGCATGTGATCTATCATGCATTTCACATTTTAAAAGCCGCCACATAGCTTCTGGTGCACCGACATAGCGAGCATCTACATGAGATGCAAGTTCATCATGTACTAACTCACTACATTCAGGGTTGTCTGCACTTTTGACGACTACAGTAGCTGCATCATAGCCTTTGTAAATATATTTGTAGACATATTTAATGGATTTGATGGAAGTGCAGGCTTCTACGTTGATGTGGACGTTGTACTTCATGAGTAAATGTGGATTGTAGGGTACTACATATCTATTGTCCACTTTTTTTCCACGAATAATGGCACTATCTCCTTCTCTTCTTTTATAAAGTGGATATCCATCACAATTTGCATATGTTTTGTCTCTATAATCTTTTGGAATATCTTTTGAACATTTATTATTTTCCATACATGGTGATTGTGGAGTAAGGTCTCCACAAGGTCCATGAATCATGCGATGAGTAACAATCTCATATAGTCTACCATATAGTTCTGGATCTGGTAGTTCAGCAACTATGACTGCATCCACTTTGTCCGAAGTATCTAATTTATCTTTCTCTTGAAGTATTATGAGAAGATGTGCATGTGGAAGGACCTCTTTTTTGAAATTCAATGGTATATACATAAGCAAGACATTTGCCAAATAACTGATTTATAGTGAAGTCACGTATTAATTCATTTAATTTGATCTTAAAAACTCTGGCTACTAAATCTGGTCGATCTGAAGCACTTTGTCCAAGAAGTAGATTTTGATTAATTTCTGGCCACTGTGGATTACATGTAAATGTCACAAATAAATCTGGTTTTCCAAATTTTGTCACAATAGCCATAGCATCATTGTATCTTTCTCTCATATTTCGAGGAGATCCTTGAAAGGAAGATGGTAAAATGATGGCTTTGCCAGCAGTCATGTCTCTGCTTGTAGCCACGTCAGCAACATAGTCCATGAGTCCACAATATTGTTCTACACGTAGTTTATCTTGCTGATATTTTATAAAGTTTAAATTATTTGCCTCAACTTGCAAATATGAATCAATAATCCATTGTTGTGTTAGTTTTCCACGACATAAAATTGGATTAAATTCATCTCGAATGGCAATTTGAGCTACTTTAAATTCAAGCATAGAAACATTATTTCGGATTCTGGCTTTAGCATTTGGGTAACTGGGAAGGGTTAATTTTGGTTGCCAACCTGCTTCTCCATGTGGGAAAAAGATGAGATATGTCATTGGATCTAAATTTGGACTTAAGATATTAATATTAATAAATGGTTGCTCCTCATTTCTGGGATATACTCTAATGTCTCTTTGAAATGGTGGTTCTCCTTCATCATTCTGAAATACCATTGCAACTTCATTTGATGTTGGCAAGTTATAACGACGTTTATCAGTATGTCTGTCTCTTTTAAGCACCATATTAACCTTTGGCATGGGTAATTGATGTCTTTGTGCATGAAGTTGTTGTTCATTTTCTACTTCTGCCAATTTTTTGTATGCTTTACTGTAGGGATTGTTGTCCATAATGTTTTTTAGCTCTATGAAAACACTGGGTAAGCATTTTTTATTTTCTTCCATCTGCATACTTTGGTCAACAGCTTCCATTGTATCTAGGACATATAGTTGAGCAAATTTTCTTTGCTCTCCTTGCTCTGGATGTAAATGTGAAGTCCGATGCTAAATTTGTCCTTGGACTTTAAAACAGTAAGGACCATGTCCTGGTACATTAGCAGCTAATGTTGCCCCCATAGATGCAAATGATATGGCACTATTGTAGGATCTTATGTTTGTCTTAAAATTTTTGTAATTTGGAAAAGTAGGTTCAGTCATAATATTTTGTAAATAGCTTTGAAATTGTTTCCTTTCTGGAAGTTTGAACTTGCCTTTTTGACAATAACTAATAAATTGTTCATCTCTGGGTCTCTCCTGTTTAAAATAATAAGCCTCACAAAATTGACATTGAGTACTCATGTCCCCACAACTATGAACCTCTACTGCTAAAGACTTGAGTAAAGGACAATTTGCAAAGCATATCGGATGTTGACTTTCATATTCATCAGGTGAAAAGTCATGAAATGTTTCAACAACAGGTTCTAAATGTTTAGTTTTTTTCGTGGCTTTTCTTGGTATATGTTGTCCTTGTTTTGTTGAAATGTCCTGTAAGTTTTTAGTAAGAGTTTGTAAATGCTTTGTTTTTGTAGTTGCTTTTTTTGGTCTGTCTTGACTGGTATCTTGTAAAATGTCATCTGATGTTTGAGGAACAGTTTGTAAATGCTTTATTATCTTTTTATTTTTTTTTGTTGTATCTTTCATTTTTGCAGCTGATATTCTTTTATTTGCAAGTCTTTTGCGTTCTTTTTCTCGTCGAATTTCTTTCTCCTCAGGTGTCTCCTGGGCGACCCATCTCTCTTGTCTTTCTCTAGTTTGACGTCTTTTCTTTTCTTCTTTGGTCTCGTTATCAGCCACATTAATCTGTAAAGGAAAAAAAATAAATGTAATTGTGTATATTTTAATTTGTAATTCCTGTTAAAGATTCTTGTGCACAATTGGTGAAATAAAAGGCAAATCATTAATGTATCAGTTATATTTAGTTAAAATTATAATTCCTGTCCTCACTGGCTAAGAATTTGTCCAATGGAATACTGCTGTAAATAAGCATGTAACATATTTTTTTTAAATAATGGTTTTATTTATTAAAAACGTTGTTTGTGGATAGATATTTACCACTGCAAAACTTCTTTGCTAAAAAAAAAATTGATGTGGTTATTGAGCTATGTATTGCATAGTGGCAATTTAAATAGAATGAGGGAGATAGTACATTTATTTTTTGATTTTTCTGTTGACACGGATGCAACTGAAAGCAGTTTCTTTAGTTTTCTACTTTAGTACTTATTATACTGTACCTTGGTTGAAGTGTGATTTAAATCCAAATGTTTGTTGGTCCTCGGTTGAAAATCGTTGTCCAATGGTGTGGTCCTCTGTTGGAAGTCCTCGTCCGATGGTGTGGTCCTGTGTGTAAAATCCTGGTCCTACGGTCTGGTCCTCTGTTGAAAGTTCTGGTCCGATGGTGTGGTCCTGTGGCGATAGCCCTCGTCCGATGTTGTGGTCCTGTGGCGATAGCCCTCGTCCAATGTTGTGGTCCTTTGGTGAAAGTCCTCGTCCGATGGTCTGGTCCTGTGTTGAAATTCCTCGTCCGCTGGTCTGGTCCTGTGTTGAAAGTCCTCGTCCGATGGTCTGGTCCTGTGGAGAAAGTCCTCGTCCGATTGTCTTCACGCAGTATCTGTTGTAATATAAAATAGAAAATGTTGTTTGAGTGAAATGTCTTTTAAATAAGTAAAAAATGTATGAATTTGGCTGTATTGTATCAGTTATGGTTATTTTTTTCTATTTTTTTTTTTTTTTACTTTCTGTACAATCCCACGACTTTTGTTATTCTTATTTAAGGTTCTTAGTAAGGCTTGTAGGTTGTGATATATTAAATAAGAATATGAATTTATTTTGCTATGTGTTTATGTTAGTTTTTGTACAATCCTGTTTTGTGCGCACCACTTGTGGTATACTTATTTAACCTTTATTGGGATGGTTATAGTTTGTGAAACATGAAATAATATAATTAATGTAGTTTGCTATGTGTTTGTGTTAGTTTTTTACAATCCTGTTTTGTGCGCACCACTTGTGCAAGTTATTTATTCTTGATTGTACTGGTTATAGGTTGTTAAACATTAAAGAAGAATGTTAATGTAGTTTCCTATGTGTTTGTGTGATTTTTTGTACAATGCTATTAGGTGCGCAACACTTTTGTTATTCTTATTTAGGCTTCTTTGTAAGGCTTATAGGTTGTTGAACATTGAATAAGAAAGTTAATTTATTTTGCTATGTGTTTGTGTGAGTTTGTTCCAATTCTGTTTTGTGTGTAGCAGTTTGGGTCTCATTCAATTGCGATTTGGCTAATTGAATCGTGCCCTAAATAAGCACATAGCATATTTTTTTAAAGAAGTTTTTAGTCAGTGAAAAACTTTCTTTTGGATAGATTTTTAGTAACTAAAAACTTCTTTAAAAAAAAATGTTATGTTCTTATTTAGAGCCCTATTCAATTGGGCAAATTGCAATTGAATGAGGGCCATATGTTGCATAGTTTGCCCCTCATTGAATTGCAATTTTGAAAATTGAATAGAGTTCTAAATAAGCACATCACATATATTTGTTAAAGAAGTTTTTAGTTATTAAGCATCTATCCAAAAGCAAGGTTTTCACTAACGAAAAAGTTCTTTAAAAAATATATGTTATGTGATTATTTGGATCCCTATAGAATTAGCAAAATGGCAATTGAATAAGGGGCCAAAAGTGCTTATTTATAGCCATATTAAATTGTCCAAAATAGCAATTGAATGAGGGCCTTTGGTTACTGCATTTGTTATATTGTCAGCTCCTCATTCAATTGTGTTTTGGCCAATGGAATAGAGCTCAATATCACCACAAAGCATATTTTTTTACCGAATTTTGTATTTAGTGAACTTGTATCCAAAAGCAACGTGTTCACTAAATAAAAAGTTCCTTTAAAAAATATGCTCTGTGCTTATATAGAGCCCTATTGAAATGGGCAAATCACATTTGAGTGAGGCCCTTGGCCATTAAACATATATAGGTCCTCATTGAATTGCAATTTTGCCAATTGAAGAGGGCTCTATATAAGCACATAACATATTTATTGAGCGAAGTTTTTAGTTATTGAAGACCTTGATTGTGGTTAGAAGTTCAGTAACTAAAAAGTTCTGTATAAAAAATATGTAATGTGCTTATATAGAGCCCTATTCAATTGAGCAAGTCGCTATTGAATGAGGCTCATGGTTCTTTCTTTTTTATACTTAATACTTTACCTTGATTGAAGTGTCGAATGACAGAGGGTCCCCTCCTGCCAATCTTAATCCGCCGGTCTTCTTGTAGTGTCTGTTTGAAAAAGAAAGTGAAATAGTTATTTGTATATTTATGATTTTTCATCTAGCAAAGCATGGCCTTTTGAGCATGTAAGGTCTTGTTGTATCTTACCTCTTCTTCTTTGTTGGTGTTCTTTAAAAGGGATTGTGCTTCACAGTGCACGGTGCAAATTGTTGAGTGACGCTGTTGATGCAGAGTCTGTTTGAATATTAAAAGAAATAGAAAGATTCAGCTTTATATGATCTATTGAATTGCAGTAAATTAATGTCATTTAAATATACTTCTGTAATTATTTTCAATTGACCTTATTTTTTGGTGGGGGCTACACACATATGTCACATACATGAAGCACATTCCATAGTTAAATGTAATTATTTTGTGTGCGTGTGACATATCACTATACATGAATAATATTTAAATTGTTAAATTAACCTTATATTTTTTTTTCCAACACACATAAATGTCTGTGTGTGAGATGTAACTATAGATGATACACATATATGTGCGTGTCACATATCAGTATACATGACATATAATGTCATTTAAATGTAGTTATTTAATGATTTTGTTTTAAGCTAATTTTGTTGCAGTGGCAATACACATAAATGTGCGTGTCACATGTCACTATGAAGGGGCAATACACATAAATGTGCGTGTCACATGTCACTATACATTATACACATATATGTCCGTGTCACATGTCACTATGAAGGGGCAATACACATAAATGTGTGTGTCACATGTCAATATACATGATACACATAAATGTGCGTGTCACATGTCACTATACATTCTATACATATATGTGCGTGTCACATGTCACTATACATTATAGACATATATGTGCGTGTCAGATGTCACTATACATTATAGACATATATGTGCGTGTCACATGTCACTATACATAAACCTCTGTTTATTATTGAATTATGGTTTTTTGTTGTTTTGTTAAATGAACCGTATTTTTTTTGTGAGCCTATACACATAAATGTGCCATATATGTCACTA
This sequence comes from Discoglossus pictus, assembly GCA_027410445.1. NCBI lineage: Eukaryota > Metazoa > Chordata > Amphibia > Anura > Alytidae > Discoglossus > Discoglossus pictus. The sequence goes on along the minus strand of CM050166.1, from coordinate 219,765,286 downwards.
CATCAATCCTAGTTTATTTTTTTATTTGTTTGACCTGTCCTGATAATAAAATGTAATATATTATAGCTTACCTCTCAGTTGTAATTTGCACAATGTAAAGTAGTAAATTAGTAAAGAATTGTCTTCTCAAGTAAAAGCAGCAGTTATCTCAGAAGTCACTCCGTTCATCACCTGAGGAGAAATGTATTTTTTTGTGTGAAATAGGCAGTATTTATAAACTTGTAGAAAGTTCTGGAAAGTGAGACCGTTAGAACGCAATAAGCATGCGCTATTTGCGTTCCAGCTTACAATTTGCGTTCCATCCGCCATTTTCTGCGTATTACTGTTCAAAATGGTGTTTAATATGATTGTGATACGTTCCGCATAGTATGTGTTTCATTATTGCGAGTAAGTGTAGTGTAGTTACGTCTGAAGCCCCGTTTTCGTTTTGTTCGTCGGCCATTTTTTCTCTTGCTTAGCGATGATATTAGTGTCTAAAGTGTTTTATTTTGATTTAAATGTAGATGTAACTTGTTTTTTTGAGGTGCTGGATGGTTCCTCTTGCTGTAGGTAAGCTTTTTATGTGTTTGTTGTGTGTCTTTCTTAAGTTTTAAATGTTTGTATGTCGGCGTGTTGCGTCCGATGTTTGCGAGGTCGTAATGTGTGGTAACGTGTCTCGTATGGTGTTTGCGTGTGTAGCCTCGTTTTCGTTTTATTCGTCGGCCATTTTTTGTGTCGCTTAGCAAATTATTTAGTGTCTAAACTCTTTTATTTTGAGTGCAATTAAGTTGTAAGTTGCATTTTTGAGGTCCTGGGTGCTTCCTGTTTCTGTAGGTAAGGTTTTTATGTATGTGCTGTGTGTATGTATTGTGTTTTTAATTTTGTAATGTTCGCGAGTTGCGTCCGAGTGTTGCGAGGCCGTAATGTGTGTGAACGTGTGTCGTATGTTGTTTGCGAGTGTCGTAATGTGTGTGTCGTGCTCTTTGGGTTGCGACGTGAACTTTGCGAGATTCGCAGTTCTTTGGGTTGGGAATTTGTGTTGTGAATTTTGCAAGGGTCGCAGTTGCTGCAACTGAAGCCCTCGCTTTGCGAGGTCCTCAGGTGCTGGCATGGAGCGCCTTCGGCGCTCCATGCCAGCAACTGAGAACCTGGCACAGTGCCCTCACTTTGCGAGGGCCGCGGGCTCGCTACGCGAGGCCCGGGTCTCGCTACGCGAGCCACGGCCCTCGCTTCGCGAGGCCCGCATCTCGCTGCGCGAGCCCGCAGCGTTAGCAACAACTTGTACGCTCACAACTATATATGTGATAGCACAACATTCTCAAGCTCGCAAATCAGCAATATAAAATACTTGATTTCATGTTTTATATCCGTGTTATATCGATCTCGGCAATCAATGTGTTAATACATATAATGGAACTCACACGGACTAGAATATAATTTTTATGGCTTTATCAATATTGCACTATATCTGGAATGTGGGTCCGATAGTAACTCGTAATTGAGATCCCACCTCCATTTTTCAGTGACGTAATTCTGATGATCTCTGTTGCCATTGTCTCCATCTAAACCCGTAACGATGATTTTGACTAATTGATCAGGTTCATGGCCGCACATCCAACATTCGACAAATGGTTTACCGATTTGCGTCTCAAGCCCGTAGCTTGCGCCCTGGTCGAATTTAATAGCTCTGTAACTTGGCTAAATTTCAAGCCTCAGCGATTGCGAGGCTGACGTTGCACATACAAGCTTTGAATTGAATGTGGCTACTAGTCGGTCTGTCTTTATATAACATACTCCCTAAAGGTCACACTACTAGTTGGTCTTTGAATCCAGCATTATTGAATGATAAACCTACAAAAGATAAACTTAAAAAATCCTTAGAAAACTGCTTTCAATTGAACAGTGGGGGAGAGATAGATTAATTTGGAGTCTGGACAGTTCATAAAGCAGTTATAAGAGGATTATGAATCCAACTGAGATCAACAACCCAAAAAATTAGAAATTAAACAAATGAATGTATATACTCGAGTATAAGCCGACCCGGATACAAAACAAGGCACCTATTTTACCACAAAATACTGGGAAAATATATTGACTCGAGTATAAGCCTGGGAAATGCGCTGCCCCCTGTGTCCCTCTTGTGCCCTCTGTGTCCCCCTCTTGTGTGACCTGTTTCCCCTCCAGTGTCCCCTTCTTGTGCCATCTGTGCCCCGCTCTTGTGTGTCCTCTGTGCCCCTCTCTTGTGTCCCCCCTCTATAAATATCTCACCTGTCTCTTCCCCCCTCTCCCTCTCCTGTGTCTCTTCCCCCTCTCCCTCCCCTGTGTCTCTTTCCCTCCCTCTCCCTCGTGTCTCTTGCGCTCCCCTCATCCTCCCTCCTCATTCTCCCTCCTCACATGCGCGTCACATTATTAGCATATGCCGGGTGGACACAGCCAAAAATGCGAAGAGAGCAGCAGGAGCAGGGAGCAGGGTGACTCAAGTATAAGCCGAGGGGGGCTTTTTCAGCTTTAAAGAATGTGCTGAAAAACTCTGCTTATACTCGAGTATATACGGTAATAAACTTATTGACAATAATTCCAGACCAAAAAATCTGAAAAAATACACAAATAAATTCTTAATCTTAAATTTAAATTAAATTAGATATTATGAAAAAAGCTATAACAATAAGTGAACAAACTCCATCAAAATGTTTCACTTTCTCTAATAAACCTACCGTATTTTTCGCCGTATAAGACGCACTTTTTCTTCCCCAAAACTGGGGGAGGAAAGTTGGTGCGTCTTATACGGCGAATATAGCTTTTCAGACTGCCTCTGTCCTCTTGATCTCACCCCAGCGCTTCCTACCAGCATCGCGTCGGCCGGTGCGTCCTAGTGACGTCACACACGCAACGCTGCAGTACACGTGGAGTGCTGGTAGGAAGCGCTGGGGTGAGATCAAGATGGCAGAGATCAGAAGGAAGGTGAGGATCAGGGGGATCAGGGGGGTCAGGGAGGATCAGGAGGGTCAGGGAGGGTCAAGGGCTCCCAAATGCTGCAGTATATGGATGGATGGATGTGTGTGTGTGTGTATGTATGTATGTATGTGTGTGTGTATGTATGTGTGTGTATATATGTATGTATGTGTATGTATATTTATGTGTGTATGTATATGTATGTATGTGTATCTATAAAGGTGAGGATCAGGGGGGTCAGGGAGGATCAGGAGGGTCAGGGAGGGTCAATGGCCCCCAAATGCTGCAGTATATGGATATGTATGTGTATGTGTGTGTGTGTGTGTGTATGTATGTGTGTGTGTATGTATGTGTGTGTATGTGTGTGTATATATGTATGTATGTGTATGTATATTTTTGTGTGTATGTATATGTATGTATGTGTATCTATATATATATATATATATATATATATATATATATATATATATATATTTGTGTGTATCTGTGTGTAAAGTGTATTTGTGTTTGAGTGTATTTGTGTTTGATTCAGATTTTTTTTTTTCTTGTTTTCCTCCTCTAAAAACTAGGTGCGTCTTATCTGCCGGTGCGTCTTATTGGGCGAAAAATACGGTAATTCAATGTTAGCCTGTAATCTTAGACAACAAAAATCCTACTCTTTTATTTTTAAAGAAGGATCTGAAACACATCAACCAATAGAAATTAGTGATACCTTTGCAAACATTTTATAATTATACACAACAAAATCTCATTTTGGTTCAACCAATCATTTCAAAAATAAATTAATCTCTTTAACACCTACATTTTCCAAACTTTAGACGCCATCAATGATCTAATCACAACTGATGAAATCAGAGAAGCAATAAAATCTACTAAATCACATAAAGCCCCAGGACCTGATAGATTCACAAATTATTACTATAAACAATTCTTAGAAGCAATTTTTCTTTACCCTAAATCAAAATTGTATTTAATTATATTAGGTTAGGAACACCAATAAAAACTGAATTATTCAAAGCTAAAATCATAGTTTTACATAAAGAAGAAAATTATCTGACCATTTGTCAAAGTTATAGACCGATCTCACTAATAAATAGTGACCTTAAAATGTACTCAAAAATATTAGCTAAAAGACTAGTATCACTTTATACCAGGTAGAGAAGCCACAGATAATGCCAAATAATACCAGAAGAACTTTTAACCTCATAGATATAGCTTCTAGAGAGAACATTATTTGAATGCTCTTATCCTTAGATGCTGAAAAGCCTTTGATAGGATAGATTGGATCTATATTTATGAATATTTAAAAAAATGGGACCACTGTGATGAATTCTTAAAAAGCATTATGACCCTTTACTCATTCCCTAAAGCATACATATCTTATCTAGGGTACAGTTCAGAATTAGATCTTAAAACTACAACTACAAAGAGTGATCTTCCATTTTATTTGAAATCATAGAAGTCCAAAAGTAAACAGAGCTACAATAATACCTTTTAGGAAAAAAGGTGGGTTATTTTGCTATTCAATTGGCGTCTTTTTGCAGGCTTTGATTGGGTTACGGGCTCTGGCGTCTGATTCATTGCGATGATTAACATCGCAAGTTAATGCCCCTCCAAGAGTTCCGAAAGCTAAAATTGCAAATGGCTATTCACTTGCTCCGATTCCCCCTCGCTAAGCAAACCGCCAAGGCCGCAGATGGCAAAAGTTACGGGTTCCAAGGACGACTCACAAAGGGTTTATTGACATTTCCAAAGAACATTAAATGCAAATAAAAATTCAATACTGCACTGTAAATGATGGGTAACACAACGTAAGACATTAGCATTATTTGCACAACAGTCTGTAGGCCGTGAATATGGAATATAAATTACATTTTTTAATGTGTAATTTTCAGGGTTAAATCTATCTCGGGAATCAATGAGTTAATACATATCAGGCCACCCACATGAACTATAACATTGTCTTAATTCATTTTTATTTTTTTTGTACATTGTGTGTTTGAGGGTTTGCGGGTCTGATCGCATATTGCATTCCGAATCTCTAGTTGATTGACATGTCAACTCCATGTTGTATGGCCTTCATGATGACGGGCTGCTTTTTTATTGGCTGTTTCAGCATCGGGAGTTACTGTCTTTCTTAATCATGTTAAAGCTTGCAAATGCTACATATGATAGCATTGTTAAGGATGTGCGCTATCGGGCCGGCACTTGAGGGCTTCGCCTATTAAATACCACCATAAGTCACAGACTATGCGGGCCCACAGACTTACGTCCTACATCCTGTGACTCGTGGGCTTGCAATTGAATGAGGCTCTAGATCGGCACAATTGACCAAATGGTTTATAAAACATTCACCACCATGTTGGATAGAAATTCAAAACAAGAATAAAATATTTTGATACAACAAGTGTTGTGGAACATTTTAAAATTCAAAAGCAACGTAAAAAATATTCCCAAAGTGTATATTACACTCCTTAACTTTACAGAAACAAATGAACAAAATAACACATTTATTAACAGAAGGTTATTTGCTTAATTAATTATGGTTATTCCATAAGGAACCTAGAATACATTTTTTCAAATGAATTGTTGGATGCAACAAAATTTATTTTTATTAGCACACTTCCTTACAAAAATGGCCACAAGGTCTCCAGAACTTTTCAAAAAACTGTTTAAATATCCACAAAAAGAATGGTTTAAAGTAAACACAATAAGTTACACAATAAAAAATATCTATATTATTTTTATTTTATTTTTTTATTTTACACCGATCAAGAGTAACCACTTGATCCCTGTATAGGACCCAAGTGGTAGTGGCGCCCTTAAGACTCTACTATGAGTTTGTAGCAACAATTAAAGAAAAAAAGAAAATCAAAAAATCTTACTTAAAAAATCTTTAAAATGTATACACTAACAATTGATGAAATCAACATAAATACTTTATACACTATGTACATTAAGTGGTATTACTAATGGTAGACTGTATAATTTTAAACTTCCCTACAAAATTAATGCAGCTATAATCATAATGCCACAAGTGCACGAGCATTTAATGGCACAGAACTGCTATATAAATTATATGAGCACAACCATGAGGGTTAGGACAGGCTCATTGTTTCAAACCCATAATCACCTCTATGTTGCTTATTATAATAAACAATGAATGGACTATTCAAGCTTCATAGTGCACACTAAGTTTGTAAAGCTTTTTGTCCATACCCAGAATACATAGTTACTGACTCCAGCACACTTTCAGGGTGAGTCAGAACCCAATATTTCACAAAAAGCAATAATAGTGTTCAAGTACTATCAATGAATATACAGCACTAACCTTGCCAAGTGGAGGGAGCGGTCTACCAGAATCACCTCTATAATGAACTCCTGACGCACGTTTCACTGTTGATATTATAACGGATTCATCAGGGGACCCTGATGAATCTGTTATAATATCAACGGGGAAACGCAAGGTTAGTGCTGTATACAAGTACTTGAACACTATTATTGCCTATTGTGAAGTATTTCTTTAATTATCCCTGTTATCCCTCTTCTTCCCTATAATTGCTTTCTCTTTTTTTCTTTCTTTGTTAATATAATGAAAAATTATATAAAACGACAAATACATTTCTGTTTGTATATATACCTACAACATAGTTGTTATTTGTATTTAGTTTTAATTGAAATAAATATATATATTTTTAAATCATACAATAATATCATGCATAAAAATAGACACTGTGATCTTGTCTGTCCATCATTTTATCAAGTTTGCAATTTCAGAACCTTCATGTAAGTGTCCTCTTGTGCAGATGACAAGATACTGCCCACTGGACTACTACTATTGGACTACTTAAACTGCCTTTATCGAGGACTGCCAAAAAAGAGCTACATTGCTTACAGTTGGTACAGAATGCTGATGCACAGTTTTTACCAATAAGAATAATTAGAAAAAGTACTTGACATCAGATGCCAATTAGGCAGCAGCTTGAACAGGCATCAAATAAAACAGTTAATTTAATTTTACTTTATAGCTTGATAACAATATGCTAGTAAGAATATCATGCTTATGATAACCTGCAGTTTTTGCATTTAATTATGTATAAAATCGCATTTTATTGACATTATTCAGTTCAATGTACTTTGGTGGTTCAATCTAACGTATCATGAATAGGGTTCTATTAGAGCACCCTTTGTGATTCACACATAGGGATTGAGCAATGAGTATGATCTTTAAGTTTTACATTTATATGAAATTGGGCTACAGTCAGTTTTGGGGCATCGGTTGTCTCTGCGCCTTCCAGCTAGGAGGTACCCCTTTGAGGGTCATAGAGTTTTGACTCTAATACCTGTACAGTATATTACTGTATTTATTCTGTTCTGCTATGTTTTATGCTATGTATAACTCAATGAGTCTGATTGATGTATACCACCTATGATTAACTGAAGTAGCTGCTTTGACTGCATATATTGTTCCAATATTTCCATCACACTTTATCTGACATTATGTTATAGGTTTTATCCAAGTGTATGAATAGCATATAATACATGTATAACCATAGAGTATTTATTCATGCAAGAGCTATATTACTGCCTCAATTAACTACTATTGTATTTGTATACCTATAAGAAATAGGGAATAAGTCAGATCTGATTTGGAATCAGTACTGTCTCACTTCACTCTTTTGCGTCATTCAGTCCTGTCCAACTCTCGTGACATTGTCAATCGCAACACACCATGCTGATGCACTTGGTATTCATGGCACAGATACTATAGTGGGTTGCCAGTTCTCCAGTTGTCCACAGCTTCAAACTGCTGGTAATGCTAGGTGGTCACCAAGCCCAACCCTGCATGACTTTAGGGTGGTGTGACCTCTTGGTTCCCTAACTGGAAGCAAACTCAGGTAACAGCAGTGAAAGCACAGAATCCATGTAACAGCAGTGAAAGCACACAATGCTAACCACAAGACCACCAGGGAATCTGTCTCCCTTCAGTACTGATGCCAAAATACATTGTATTTCTTTGTCAACATAGATAACAGGATAAAATATAATATTTCACAAAATACTATATTTAAAGTGTTTGAGACAATAAAATAAATTATGTTTGTATGTAACTGTGAAAATATTTATTGTCATGCTTTTTATTTGAAAAATAAATGTAACGCATGAATTTACTCATTCAGTTTATCATAAATAAATGTTTATCTCAATGAACAGACATGATATTTTCTACTATGAATAACTCAGGATCTGTGTTCTGCAATAGAGCATTAAAAAGTACAATTATCCTGAACCACAGCCTTACCAACTGATTTTATACTTGTGAATTCTGCTTTTTGCTTCTTTTGAATGTCTACAATAGCAAAATGTCATGTCCAGCCCTTGCAGAGATTCTGCAATGCTTTTTTTCTACATGTAATCAACAACAGCTGAATACTTGGTAATTAGAGATGTTGCGGACAGTTCGCCCACGGACTATTTGCGGCGATTTTGGCTCTTTCACGCTCGCAGCGGACGGTGGACACATGCGCTTTTCGGTTCGCCCCCTAGTCTTTATCATTGAGGAAACTTGACCCTGCACCTTACAGTCAGCAGACACATTCCAGCCAATCAGCAGCATACACTCCCTTCCAGAGCCTTCCATCTGAAGGACAGCATACATTATAGAATCATTCTGTAACTGCATTCGTTGTGAGAGGACAGATAGTGTAGCTACTGGAGACTTAATAGGGAAATAGATAGCCAGGCTGTGTATTTAGCTTCCACTACAGACCTGAAGGACTCATCTGATATCTGCTGCAAGCAACCCAAGAAGCCCTTTTTAGGGCTAGAACATCATTTATTTTATTTTATAATTTTTTTCTGTGTAAATCTAATTGCATATGCCTGCCAGCGTGTGTGTGTGACAAGCTAACACCTAACAGCTTATATTGTGCTCAGTGAAATAAAACAACACTTTTTTGACTGTAATAGATTGAATAGCAATTGCCTGCCTACAGGCGTGTTTGAAGCCTATTGCATCTACTCTGCCAACTTTTGCCAGTGCACAGTGATACGTCATATCTGGTGCAACCGTAGTGTACAGTGACATAAAACAACACTTTTTTTACTGTAATCGATTGAATATCACTTGCCTGCCTACAGGCGTGTGTGTGAGGCCTACAGCGCCTACTCTGCCAACTTTTCCAGTGCACAGTGACACTCCTATCTGGTGGCACCTTAGATTGCACGCGCAGTGCCCCAAATTTGAAGTGGGAGGACCGACCAAGCATCTTTTTCCATCTCCCACTTCCAAAAATCCATGCCATATACACGTCCCCTGATAGGTGACGTAACAGGTATCAAACTGATAGGAATAAATAGTACAACTTAATACACAACTCCTATCTGGTGGCACATTACATTGCAGGTGTAGTGCCCCAAATTCGAAGTAGGAGGTCCAACCAAGCATCTTTTTCCATCTCCCTGTTCCAAAAATCAATGTCATATAGGGGCGCGTTGCCCAGTTCGCGAACATTTGATGAAGTTTGCGTCTGCAGTTCGCGAACCGAACATTTTATGTTCGCGACATCACTATTGGTAATGTATAAAATGTTTCTTTCAAATTAAAATGTAAATATTCTGCTAATAATTATCAACAATGTTAAGAATATATATATATATATATATATATATATATATATGTATATATACATATATATATATATATAACATTGTTGATAATTATTAAATAATTATGCTTTACTCTTCAATTATATATATATATATATATATATATATATATATATATATACACACCAAATATACTAGGTCATATATAGGGTATCCAGGTCTCTCCTATAATAAGCTACGACTCTCCATGATGTGAGAACTGTCAGCCATATTAAATTCTCCCAATGTGTAAACCCGTAGCTCAGAACATAGCTTGCAAGACTTAAGGCTATTAAATTGGCCTCTTAAATAGAGATGTCCTGAATAGTTCGCCGGCGGACTGTTCCCGGCGAACATAGCACGTTCGCGTTCGCAGCGAACTTCGAACATATGCGATATTCGACCCGCCCCCTATACTTTATCATTGAGCAAACTTTAACCGTGCATGTCACAGTCAGCAGACACATTCCAGCCAATAAGCAGCATACACTCCCTTCCAGAGCCTTCTAACTCATGGACAGCAGCCATTTTGGAATCATAACTAACTTGCAGTCTTACTGAGAGGAGGCTGAGTGTAGGTGATACTGCATCAATAGGGAAAACCATAGCTAGGCTACTGTACACAGTGTGCAATACAGTCCTGAAGGAGTCTTTTGATCTCTGCTGCAAGGACTCCCCTGTGTCTCTTCCCCCCCTTATCATCATCCTCCCCTCACCTTAGCATCCAACCCTAACACCCCTCACACTTATCCATAACACCCATCAACCTAACACCTAACCCTAACACCCCTTAGACTTATCCCTAACACCCCTCACCCTAACCCTAACACCCCTCACACTTATCCCTAACACCCCTCACCCTAACCCTAACACCCCTCACACTTATCCCTAACACCCCTCACCCTAACCCTAACACCCCTCACACTTATCCCTAACACCCCTCACCCTAACCCTAACACCCCTCACACTTATACCTAACACCTAACCCTTACACTCCTTACACTTATCCCTAACACCCCTCACCCTAACCCTAACACCCCTCACACTTATCCCTAACACCTAACCCAAACACCCCTTACACTTATCCCTAACACCCCTTACCCTAACCCTAACACCCCTCACACTTATCCATAACACCTAACCCTAACACCTAACCCTAGGTGTTATCCCTAACACCCCTCACCCTAAGCCTAACACCCATCACACTTATCCCTAACACCTAACCATAACACCTAACCCTAACACCCCTTACACTTATCCCTAACACCACTCACCCTAACCCTAACACCCCTCACACTTATCCCTAACACCTAACCCTAACACCCCTTACACTTATCCCTAACACCCCTCACCCTAACCCTAACACCCCTCACACTTATACCTAACACCCCTCACCCTAACCCTAACACCCCTTACAGTTATCCCTAACACCCCTCACCCTAACACCCCTCACACTTATCCCTAACACCCCTCACCCTAACCCTAACACATCTCACACTTATCCCTAAGACCTAACACCCCTCACACTTATTCCTAACATGCCTAACCCTAACACCCCTTACACTTATCCCTAACACCCCTCATCCTAACACCCCTCACACTTATCCCTAACACCCCTCACCCTAACACCTAACCCCCTCACCCTTATCCCTAACACCCCTTACCCTAACACCCCTCACACTTATCCATGTGTCTCTTCCCTCCCTTATCATCAAGGGAGGGGGGAGGATGATGAGGGAGGGGGAAGAGACACAGGGCAGGATGATGAGGGAGGGGGGAAGAGACACAGGGGAATATGATGAGGAAGGGGGGAAATAGAAACAGGGGAGGATGATGAGGGAGGGGGGGAAGAGACACAGGGGAAGATGATGAGGAAGGGGGAAAAGAGACACAGGGGAGGATGATGAGGGAGGTGGGAGGATGATGAGGGAGGGGGGATGAGACACAGGAGAGGATGATGATGGAGGGGGAAGAGACACAGGGGAGGATGATGAGCGAGGGGGTAAAGAGATACAGGGGAGGATGATGAGGGAGGGGTAAAGAGATACAGGGGAGGGTGATGAGGGGAAGAGACACAGGGGAGGATGATGAGGGAGGGGGGAAGAGACACAGGGGAAGATGATGAGGGAGGGGGAAAAGAGACACAGGGGAGGATGATGAGGGAGGGGGGAAAGAGACACAGGGGAGGATGATGATGGAGGGGGGAAGAGACACAGGGGAGGATGATGAGGGAAGGGGTAAAGAGATACAGGGGAGATTGATGAGGGAGGGGTAAATAGATACAGGGGAGGGTGATGAGGAAGGGGGGAAAGAGACAGGTCTAGATGATGAGGGAGGGGGGGAAGAGACACGGGGAAGATGATGAGGAAGGGTGAAAAGAGACACAGGGGAGGATGATGAGGGAGGTGGGAGGATGATAAGGGAGGGGGGATGAGACACAGGGGAGGATGATGATGAGGGGGGAAGAGACACAGGGGAGGATGATGAGGGAGAGGGTAAAGAGATACAGGAAGGATGATGAGGGAGGGGTAAAGAGATACAGGGGAGGGTGATGAGGAAGGGGGGAAAGAGACACAGGGGAGGATGATGAGGGAGGGGGGGAAGAGACACAGGGGAAGATGATGAGGAAGGGGGAAAAGAGACACAGGGGAGGATGATGAGGGAGGGGGGAAAGAGACACATTGGAGGATGATGATGGAGGGGGGAAGAGACACAGGTTAGGATGATGAGGGAGGTGGGAGGATGATGAGGAAGGGGGGAAAGAGACACAGGGGAGGATGATGAGGGAGGGGGTAAAGAGATACAGGGGAGGATGATGATGGAGGGGGATGTTAGGTTATTTATGCCCTTTATGGATTAAAACCAGACTCTGCATCAACTATGTAATTTTCCGTGGGAGTTTTGACATGGATCCCCCTCCGGCATGCCACAGTCCAGGTGTTAGTCCCCTTAAAACAACTTTTCCATCACTATTGTGGCCAGAAAGAGTCACTGTGGGTTTTAAAATCCGCCTGCCCATTGAAGTCTATAGCGGTTCGCCGGGTTAGCCGGTTCGCGAACATTTGCGGCGGTTTGCGTTCGCGGTTCGCGAACCGAAAATTTAATGTTCGGAACATCACTACTCTTAAACCAGCCCACTGACGACTTGCGGGGGAGGAGCGAGAAAACTCATTTGATCTGTCAAGTCCATAACTGCTACGTTCCAATTGCGCTATTATATTGCACTAGCGTATTGCCCGTCAAAAAATGACTGCAATGAGATATGTATGTTTTAAAAGTTGTTTAGTTATTAATATACATATGGAATTGTAAGGTAGCTAATGTTGTTTTCTGTATACTACTGAAATATAGAATTCAAATTAATAAATTAATTTACGTATTTTTATGCATTGTGTTGAAGAGCTGGCAATCTGTGTTGATGTTGCTGCAGCATTAGTGGTGTGTAGGTGCTGTGTAAGCGTGATGAACGTGTGCAGTGTAATAGTGTACGTGCGCGAGCCGAAACCGTTAACGTAGCTGTGTACTTCCACATTATCCTAAAATGGCGGATAATGTGTGGTATGCGTCTTAGCGGATTATCGGTACATGGTTTCCGTGGTTATAGTGCTGTAGCCTCGTTTTCGTTTTGTTCATCCGGCATTTTTTCTGCGGCGCTCATTGCCAAAGTACTACGGTTTAATGGCTCGCCGGGCGATGATCGCCTGCGGCGCTCATCGCTAAGCCCGCTAAAGTACTACGGTTTAACAGTAAATATGGTCAAATGGTCAAATGACGGTCAATAAAAATTAAATGTTGTGAAATTTGTTTGGCACACAACATGACGCTACATTTGTCCCTTTTTTTGTTCTTAAAATAAATACAAATTTTTATTTTTTACATTTTTATTTTTGTAACTTGCAACTTATATTTCATCAAATGCGTTGGTTTCGGCGGGAAATCCGATGTTGCGCAAGACAAAGGCGTTAAATCTGTGTTAATGCGTAAATCTGTAATTGGGTTTCGTAAAATGTACTCGCTACTGTCTTTTTACTCATTGCGCGGTTAATCTGCATCCTTTATCTCGTTGTTTTTCAAACACATACGTATGTGGCTGTGTTTTACGCAGTTCGTAGTAGTATAGCCTCGTTTTCATTTTTTTCGGCGGCCATTTTTCTCTTGCTTAGCCGATTTTCGATCTTTGTAACTCGGCTAAATCGCTGTAAATTGGAGTTCTAGCTCATTTCCAGACGTCCTGCCTGGCTCCCCATGCTGTTAGTGACCTTTATTTTATTTTTTTGTGTGTATTTAGTGTTTTTTTTAGTGTTTTGGTTCCCGCCGCTTATCTCGTAATTTTTTTCATCTCGTATTTTTTTTCTAAGTGCTACGGTTTAACGGCTCGCCTCGCTACGGCGCTCATTGACAAGGTGCTACGGTTTAACATAACGGCTCGCCTTGCTACGCGAGGCTCGCCTGCAATGAGCGCCTGCAGCGCTCATTGCCAAAGAGCTACGATTTAACGGCTTGCCTCGCTGCGGCGCTCATCGCTAAGTCGTACGCACTACGAAACGCAGCGTGATGACGAATCGTAGTTAGACAATTATAATATGTGATCCAAATTCTTAGAATTAATACAACATTCTCAAGCTCGCAAAGCGACCCCAAAAAATACTTTATTTCATGTTTTAATTCCGTGTTATATCGATCCAGGCAATCAACGTGTTAATACATATAATGGAATTCATATGTAATAGAATATCATAATTACGGCTTTATCAGTATTGCATAATATCTGGAATGTTGGTCCGATCATACCTCGTTATTGAACCCCATAAGACTTTGAAATCCCACCTCCATTTTTCAGTGATGTAATTCTGACGATCTCTGTTTCCATTGGCTCCATCTAATCTCGTAACTACGAGTTTGACTAATTGATCACGTTCACGGCAGCACGTCGAACGAGCGAAAAATGGTTTACAGGTTTGCCTTTCAAGACCTTAACTTGCAGCGTGTTCAAATTTAATAGCACCTTAAATCCGCAACTTTTCAAGTTAGCAGCCGCTGTGGGTCTTACATTACACATACAAGCTTTGAATTTAATGTGGTTATGTGTTAGCTTAAAGTTGCTACTAAGAAACTATATAATCCATAACGATCCCATGGCTTATGTGATGTCCAGAAAGTCATGGCCAAATAATATGTAGGAGCAAAGGGCAATGCAGTATTCAAACTGGATGGAGTTTGCCTAGGGGTGTCCCTTTGCTGACATAATAATAAAATAAAAAAACAAGGATACAAAGGAAAACCTATTGTAATAAAATGGTAGTGCTTTGTTGACCGGGAAATATCCACAGCCAGAAAAAAGGAATTATGGCCTAATTTTTATAGATCCTCATATGATAAAAATGGTATCCATTGGACCTTGATTATTTACACATGGGATAAAGTCATCCACCTAAATCATTATTCCAAATATCCCATCTATTTGTGTGGATTTTTTGGTAATATGATCTCTAACTAATAGCATGTTCATTAAAATGGTATTACTAACATTCTGAGCTCAATCATAGACTAAGGGCGCTATAAAATTTTGCAATTTTGAGTTCCCGAAGCCCATAAAGTAGCCCGCAAAAGTTAAATTAAATTAAATTGGCCTCTTTTAGCTACCCGCAAACGATCAGTGGGTTACAGATGGAAGAACCTGACTGGCTGTCAAAATCTAAACTCCGTCTCAGCTAAGCCTTTGATCTGTCAAGCCCATAAATGTTACAATCGCAAATCGCTATTAAATTGCTATAATTCTCCAAAGACGCACTAGCATTCAAATCTGTAAATGGCAAATGGAGTTAAAAATATTACGGCCTCCAAAAAGGACCCACAAATAGTTTACAGACAAGTTCTTAACATCGTAAAAGACAATATAAAGACACCATTGGACTTTAAAATATGGGGACATTTTTTATCACATGTTGGAATGGTCATGCATATGCCAATATGAAAAGCCTTGCCGCAACATGCATAAAGCAATTAAAGACCCACTACATAATTAAATTCCAACACAAAAACAAAAAACTGCTTGCCAAATTAATTCTCTCTCACTCACAGAGGCTTGCATGTGGCCTAAAATATAAATATAATTGCATATACATCTTGCTCATCACATCTAGATTGGGAAAAGAAATAGTGGCCAAATTACACAGCCACATCACATATATCAAAGTACCAGGGGAACATTTTAGATTTGGTTGTTAAGTCCTTTACTTGTGTCTGACTCTCTGTGACCCTATGGACTGCGTCGCATTCAGCTATGTCTCTGTATGTGCTTTTACACAAGGTTTGCATGCCATTTGTCTTACCTTTTTGCTATGACCTGCCCATCTACAGTGACCCTACATGGTATAGCTCACTGCTTCATTGAAGTACACAAGCCCCTTCACCACCACAAGGTTGCGATCCAGAAGAGGAACAGGGGAATATACACCACACTAATCTACTCTAACCCACCAGGAAGGGCCGCAAACACACATCCCATCAAGTGTTTTGCTATCAATCAATTTAAATTATCACCTGTTATATTCTTATCAGCCATTCATGGGAATTTTGATACTCCACAGTATCACAATTGGACCTGTCATATGTATTAACTCTATATTCTTATATATATATATATATATATATATATTGTAACCGTTTGCCCCATAGAGGATGGTGCCAAGTAAAGTAGAGTAAAGAGTTCTTGACAGAAGTGACGGAGGTAAACTTCTAAATAACTCCTAATTGCTGCAGGTGCAACTTCACTTTAAAGCCTGGAAAGCAGACATGGGGGAGTGGCTGATTTGGCTCTGGCCTGAGTGCCGTGAGGAGTCTGTGTGGAGCTGCAGTCTATGGGAGAACCTGTGTGAGACAGCCAGGAAGACTGGATCCTGGGAGCTGAGCTGAAATAAGCTCTGAAGTGAGACAGTCAGGAAGACTGCTTATAATACAGATTAAAGTACAGAGAGAAACTGGAAAGCAAGTTGGATTGCCTGTAGAATACAGCCAGTAGCCTAAGAAGAGACACTGAGTATTTCTGTGTGACCTGAGAGGAGAACGAGACAGAGCTCCTGAACAGGACCTACCAGGACTTACAGAGCAGCAGAGGAAGTTGCCAGTAAGAGGAACAGTCTGTGTGACTGCAACAACACTTAACTGAGACTGTTTGCTTTAAAAGTGGAGGACCTAGAAAGGATCCATTGCAGCTGAGAAGCTGAGAGACTGAACTTAAAGGTATTACCCCTCTGTGTGAACAGATGTTTATTTTATGCTGAAGTTAAGCTGTTGTTTATTTTTGAAAGTCTTTATTAAAACAAAGCTAAAAGTATATCGGACTCTGTGGTTTATGGGACAATCACAGGAGCAACCAGTAGCCTAAGGCCGGCCCTGTCACAATATATGTAAAAAGTATATATATATATATATATATATATATATATATATATATATTAGTATAAGATATATTATGATATTATTATTATTATTTTTATTATTATATGTATTAATCTACTGCATAGTAACGAGGGCTCATTGGTTTACAGATAAAGGAATGTGACACAAAAGTGATGTATGTGGATGTCCCAAAACCCCAACCATTGAAAACACACTGACACAGTGAGAACGGTATAACAAACCTTTATTTCATAAACAGAGCACACTTAGAAATAGAAGACTGTGCATTAATATCCTGGGTGTGGTGTGTGCAGATCCCGGAAGGACAAGAGGCTTTTGGGGAAAAAGAGGATACCTAAGGGGTGTAATGTCATAGTCTAGAATAAGCATGATGCATAGTACCTACCAGGGCCACATTTGGTCACTACACCACTGCCACTGGAATAGGATGAATAAAAGGATTATCAGAAATCACTCCATTTAATTGAAGAAACCAGTAATGTGCATATCACTTACAACTTGGCTATATCTGCTCGATGAAACAGATGCTTAAACCTCTGGGCTGTGTAATCCAATCCAGTTTCACACATACAGTGTGTTCTCAAAACAAAAATCTGAAAAGAAGTGGTCAAAAAAAAAAGACAGAGGAGCATAATAAAAAAGAAAAACATGCATGTACAGTACAGTACAGTGCTAAATACTGTAACTGTAAAAATATACCAACTAACCTGATTCCCATCTGCAAGCATGGCTAGTTCTCTGGAGAACTCACTGGCCATGACCATTAATAATGATGTGTCATCTCGCAATAAATGCTTAGTTGTCAGCGGTCAAGGTGTACTATTATCTTCTCCATATGATATAGTTCATCGATATTGATATCACATCCATCAGCTATACAGCTGTTAGCACATGTTAAAGGATACTCATAATATCAGCAATATGGGAAAATACCCATTAATACGGAGAGGATACAGAGGTCAGCAGCCAAATTCAATGTTACTTACATCAGACACAATGATCTGTTCTCAGACTGATATTGAGGTCAGGATCACATGCTTCACTAGTGCATATATTAATGCTGGCTGTCATTAACATGCCATTGTGAGACTTTGCAAGTCCAGCGCCATAGTGGCATTAGTTTACATTTAAGCTAGCAACAATCATGTCTTACATATCTGGATATATGATAGCTTTAATATTGTGGGAGCTAAATGTTAACAGGGGGCTGTCATTGAGGGAATGTCTACCTGAGAGGCATTGGCAAAATCTTACACTTAATACATTTCCCTCACAATGTTTGCAGATGCAGAAGATGCCTTCATGGACCTGAAGTGTACCTAAAACAAAAAAATATAGGGACTGCAGCATCTCTTCTCAGCAGCATTCCTCAGTGACCATCAATTGTTGAAATGTTACACAGAACCCTACGTTTCCACAGAGAAGGGGATCATTGACCATGTGATGGGAGGTAGCCACCTGCATACAAAATATATCACCATCACATAGGCCAAGATTCAAGACTTTGTAGCCAGGCTAGATTAGGTTAACATTTGTACCAATAGATTGTCACTTAAGAGTGCTGTTGAGAAGGCAAACAAATATGCGCAGCCCCTACATCCATGACCGCCTAGCATCAGGGCCCCAATCCTCGGGGGCGGCTGCCATCTTAAAGGTGCTTGGGGTGTGGGGTCCGGGGGAGGCATCACCCCATGAGGCTGGGCTAGGCTGCTGGTGCGCAGGGAATGCCTCCGTGGTGGATGAGGATTAGCTGGGGAGCAGAGCATGGCAAACTGCATCCGTTTTCACCTGCTGATTGGTGCTATGGCCCTCGCTCATCCTTAGCCGGCCGGCAAAGTACGACTCAATCATAAGACAGTGCCTCCTCTTGTCCCTATTGCGCCTGGCAAGGCTGCTCATAAGATCCAGGTGATTGGAGGAGATACTGGCCTGGATCCCCTGCAGACAGTCCAGGATCTGCCTTGACATGACCAGCATCTCCTCCTGAGCAGCCTGGCTTGGCGGTGGTGGGGATGGAGGTCAAGCTTCAGGGACCATTAGTGGTTGTGGAGGAGGTTGCGGAGGAACAGCTGTTGCCTGGCCAGTGCCTGGCTCCATTGTGTGTGTGTGTGTGGGGGGGGGTGTGGACCAGGTGGTGGGAGCCAAGCCGATGAACTGCAGGGGGGTGGAGAAGGTGGAATCATTTGTGTAGTGTGTGTGATGTACATGTGGTGGCATGTTGGGGTATATGTGATATTTACCTGACCAGGAGGCTGGATCCTGCTGTGCCAGCAGGCCTGAAGCTCCTGTGGGGTGGGCACTGGACTCATTAGATCCTTGATGTTCCTCTCCCACTCATTGTAGGTGACAGTCTCTATAGGGTCACTACTTGTTGCTGAGGCCATCTCCTTGGTCATCTTCCTCCTCACCAGGACCCTGATGCCATCGAACCTGGGCTTCACAGACCTCACATTTCTTTCTGTCCTACCCATTGATGTTACAGCAGCTGCTGCCTCTTTCCATGCCTGGGCCCTAGGCCCGGGCCTAACTTTCCTACCCCCTGACAGGAGAGCGGGGCACTCACTGATAGCATGCATGAGTACCACCATCTCCTGGGAGAAGTAATTTGGGTCCCTGTGCCTACCCCAGCCTCTTGTCCTCCCGACTGTGGGTGGGGATCCAGGCCTTTCTCAACTGTCCCTGGGGCCTGTCCCTCATCCCCGCTACCACCCCCCCTGGGATCAGGCCCCTCCCCCTCTGACCCTGAGGATGATGTGCCTATCAATTTATTCACCTGCTCCTCCCCCCACTTTCTCCCATCTCCTACTCAACCTCCTCCTCAACCTCCTCCACCACCTCCTCCTCCTTGATCTCCTCCACCGCCTCCACAACATCCTCCACCACCTCCTCCTCCTCAACCTCCTCCACTCTTCTCCACTCTCCTTCACCTCCTCCTCTACAACACTCCCCGTGATCACCTCTCTCTTCTCACTATGTGATATTCTGCTGACATGGAGGCTGGATCCTGCTGGGCCACCAGGCCTGAAGCTCCAGCATCGGGCACCTGGCTCAGTAGGTCCTGGAGGGGGCGGCCATCTCCTTGGCCATCTTTCTCCTCACTAGGACCTTAAGTAATCAAATCTGTGCTTCACAGACCTCACATCCCTTTCTTGCACTTAACCCGCTGATTGTCAATGGGTCGCTTTATGGGGCCAAATTAATATTTGCAAGTCTTGCAGGCTACATTACGGGTTACCGTTTTACACATTAATGTGGTTATATGTGTATGTGTAAATTTATGTGTAAAATAGTTATGCTGATAATAGAAATGAATATACCGTATATACTCAAGTATAAGCCGACCCGTGTATAAGCTGAGGCACCTTTTTTACCACAAAATACTGGGAAAACTTAGTGACTCGAGTATAAGCCGAGGGTGGGAAATGTGCTGCCCCTGTGTCCCTCTTGTGCCCTCTGTGTCCCCCTCTTGTGTGCCCTCTGTGCCCCTTTCTTGTGCCCCCCTCTCTCTCCCCTGTGTCTCTTCCCCCCTCTCCAATGCTAACAATGTGATGCGCATGTGACGTCACGTCATTAGCATATGCCGGGCCCCGACGCAGCCGGAAGACACACGGAGGAGTGGAGGAGCGGAGGAGCAGCTGCTGATGGAAGGTAAGTGAGGGGAAAGGGAGAGGGGGAGGTAATTAGAGGGGTAAAGTGAGGAGGGGGTTGAGGATGGGGGTTTAGGATGAGGAGGGGGGTTGGGGTTGAGGAGGGGTTTGAGGATGAGGAGGGAGGGTTGAGGAGGGGGTGTTAAGGATGGGGGCTTGAGGATGAGGATGGGGAGTTGAGGATGAGGATGGGGGTTGAGGATGAGGAGGATGATAAGCGAGGGGGAGGGAAAGAGCCATGGGGGTGGAGAGACATGGGAGGGAAAGAGAGCCACGCGGGGGAAAGAGAGACACAGGGGTGGAGAGACACGGGGGGAAAGAGAGCAACGAGGGTGGAGAGACATGGGAAGGAAAGAGAACCACAGGGGTGGAGAGACACAGGGGGAAAAAAGACACAGGGGGGAGATACAGGGGGAAAGAGAGACACAGTGGTGGAGAGACACGGGGAAAGAGAGACACAGGAATGGAGAGACACGGATGACTTGAGTATAACCCAAGGGGGTCCTTTCAGCCTTAAAAAAAGGGCTCAAAAACTCAGCTTATACTCGATTATATTCGGTAAGTGTAAGAACCTGTTCTCCAATATCACCTACTCTCTCTCTCTGATCAACCTCCAACTCCAGGACCTGCGTGCTACTTCAGAAGAATATACAACACAGTTAATGCATGGGCGTGTGGTACGCAGCTTTATTATTTCCTCATGTCCATCATTTTCTGGGATCCCGTTTTTCATTGGCTCTGAGGCCGTAATAACAGGATTGGATTGTACCTGCGGGCAACATCTATTCCAGCCCACTTGGCTTGGAGGCATGCAAAGGATTTACAGGCTTGTGGCTTCGGCTCTTTGGTTGCAGCCTTGCTCAATTTAATTGCTCTGTAAATCCAGCAAATTTTAAGCCTGCAGACATATGGGCTGTACGACGGCCACTGCCACAGGCTTGGAATTTAATAGTGCTGTAAGTGTGGGAGGGTTCTGCTTTATTGCATACTAAGAGCTGAATTATCTGTGAAGTGAGGGGTAGGAAAGAAGGGAACAGAGTGACTTTGTAAAATTATTGGATAAGATTGAAATAGACCAATTTCCATTCCCTCTCACTGGCCTAGAGACAGACTATTTACAATAATAGCTCTCCAGCAATTTACATATTCCTGTAGCACCAATGTGTCATGGATCTCTCCAAGGTCCTGCAGGAAGTTCTAAATATTATTTATTCTAATTAAAAACTAGCAGCCGCATTAAATTGAGATTCGGCCAATTGAAAAGGGCTCTATATAAGCACAGAGCATATTTCTCTTACAGAATTTTTTTAATTAGTGAACTTCTATCATCGATAGAAGTTCACTAATTAAAAAAAAATCTGTAAAAAAATAATGCTCTGTTCTTATATAGAGCCCTTTTGAATTGGCCGAATCGCAATTTAATAAGGCTGTAGATGTGTAACTATTTTCCTGCTTGATTATGCTCTTAGTCAGACTTAACAATTTCAAACAAATATTTTGTGTGGTGATCCTTTAACAGTATTGCTGGATTTGCAATCATGGCTGGTTACCTTGGATTGTTGACAACTATTTGAATAAGATGACCTTAATCTTTTTCTTAACCCTGGATTGAGAAGATATGGTTAAAGTTTCTATGGCATTTAATTGTGAATTGTGGTAAGTTTCATGGATTAGAGAATAATATTTTTTATACTTTTGCTAGTAAATGGGTACCTTTCATTGTGTTAGTACACAGCTTAAGAAGGCTGCAGATGAAGTTATTAAGGCCCTAATTCAGAAATGCAATGAAAAGGATTTGTCATTTCTGTGAAATTCATCTATACTTTTTTATTGTTAACTAAACAAAATATAAATATTGTGCTGTAAGAAAAAACATAATTCTTTTTTTTTTAACATAAAACATTAGAAAATAACTATATAAATATGCAGGATGTACAAAATAAAGAATAACGACATTATATATTCAGTACTCTCCTACTCTAATATATGGCTCTATCATACTTTTTTAGCTGTGTCTGAGGAAGCAAAGTTGCTGAAAAAAGATGTAATCCAGTGCGATATCAAGATGTATGTAATAAAGTTTATTGTTGTCTCCAAGGAACAATGTAATAATATCTCCAAACAGATTGGTTGGAGGTTGCCCAGGACTGACCCACCGTAAACCCCAGAGCAGTAAAGTTTTCTATTTTTAAAATGTACCAATCAACAATACATTCTGGATGGCCAAGATGTCTTAGAAACAAAAAATCTAATTGTACAACTAAACCTTTTTAAAACAAGTTTTCAAATATCTCAAGGCAATTTCAGAGGGTGCACATTAAATATAATTATATATAAAAAAACTAAAGAAAGATCTCAAAGTAAGTACAGATGTGACATCCTACAACATAACTCATTTGAAGGATAAGAACATGATAACAAAATTGAAGAAATTATGGGAGGATTTATCCCATTGATAATGACATAGGTGGATTTATTCTGACAGCATCCAGGTCACAAAGTAATACCAACGAGATAGAAATTGGTTTAAGTTAAATTATGTTTAATAAGATCATTAATAAATGATATAGTACTCTATACACCATTTATTAAATACAGATCAATTTTATATCAAGGATTTAATCATACAGTATAAATTCTTTAGATATTTATTGCAAGTTTCCAGTGTATCCATGAGGATGCTTTTAGTGATATGATTGATAGTGAACAACATGTTCATTAAGAGTTAAAATGTGGCCTAAGAATGTGAGGGATTGTTTCAAAATATTAAAAAGGCTTCCCTAGCAGAAGCAATTAGTTCAAGGGAAATGCTCCTGCTGAGATTTTCGGATTCAATCGGCAAAATATTAAACAGAAAAATATTGTAAGCTAGTATGATGTTGACAATTGTGAGTTTATTGCTATGAGAATTTAGAAGTTGTCAGTATTGCTGAATTTGCAAGCATAGCTGCTTTGTGCCGGATAACTGTAGCTTCCGTTTGTTTGCGAGTCACTATTAAAATAGGCCTAACTAATACTATAACCCCTAGAAAACCATAACTTATCTATTAAATTGCTACAGTTAGATCCTGCAGATAGGCACTTCCAGGCAGAGGCTTCCAGTGGGCACTCCCAGGCAGAGGCTTCGGATGGGCTCCTAAAGGGTCAGGATCCACTTCATCCATGTCCAGGGTGACTTCTAGGCTGCACCTTTTGTTGGTTGCTTGAGGTTCCAGTTGCTCAGGGTCATTTCCTGTTGCTTTAGATTCCAGTTGCACAGGGTCAAGTGCCAGTTAGTTAAGAGTTTTCACAAATCGGGGAATGTAGGTAAGTGCCAGTTGCTTGAGAGTTCCAGATGCTTGAGTTCCAGATAAACAGGGGTTTACTATATCTGAAAACGATAAGTTAAATGTATTTAGGATTAGAGGGGTTACATATCATACTGTGATAAGTTTATGTTAATTCTACAATTGTAGATCTAAAGGGTTTATACATGATTGTCCATGCTTTTTCAATTTTTGGATTGGGAAGTTCTGAGTTGTGAAGTTTGTTAAGTTTTGTGGATTTTGAGATTGGTATTAAGTACTTTTTGTTGCATTAGTACATACAGCTTCAAAGATTGTTAGACCTCTAGATAAATACCCCACTACAATTAGAGGAATTTAGCAAGATACGGATTCAGAGACACCAAAATATGTCTTCATAGCATCCAATGATCTCTGTATGAAAATCTGAGCACAGAGAATCCTCTGAGTTGCCCCGATCCAAGTTCCTACTAACCTCCTCATAGAAACAAATTAAATTTGCTTGACGGGACCTATCTCTCATAAATCTGTGTTGACTACTACTTATTATCTTATTTAAATAAATGACTAATCAGAGTGCAGTACATAGTGATAGCTTTTTTATTGGACAAACATATTCATAGTTTTCATGACTAGCTTTCGATAGCACACCTCTCTTTTTCAAGTCTAATGCATCTCTTATAGATTCCCATTTAACACAAATTACAGTTTAAAAAAAAGAAAATTGTTCTGTTCAGTGGGCTGTGCACAGATCTGTATTAGTGTAGGTCAAAGTAAATAAACAGGGTCATAAATATTTGTACATCTTGAGAGTTTGAGGTACCATAAAACTGTAAGGAAACATAGGGATAACTCAGAAATAAACAAGAGAAAGAAAAAAAAAGACTAAAAAGCCACACAAAATATATCCTTGATATAAAATTAAAAGAATTCTAGATAATGCAACAGGAATTCCATGTTAACATTAAGACCTATGATTTTTTTAACGTATTAAAGTGTGTTATCATTTTAATTTCAAAGGCCTTTCTTTGTAAAATTACCTCTGTATTTTTATTTTCAGGTTTTATATGGAGTGGTTATTTTGTAAAATGTGGTGTCCAACTGGGGTACAGTAGCTGTCCTCATTGTGCTTTTTAATGCAATTTCTGTGTAGATTAATCCTTAAAAATGTAGTTTCTGGCTGGTTTCCCATGAAGCATCCATTTTCAAATAGAGTACATTATATTATGTACACCACATTTGGTGATGTACATGAATATTTACATCGTGATATTCTTGTATACTATCCCTTATTAACCCTTCTAAAAGCTTTCCAACTACAGATGTAAGGCTTACAGGCCTATAATTCCCCAGATTTGCTCTTGCTCCCTTCTTAAATATAGGTATCAAATCTGCTTTTTTCCAGTCATCTGGCAGCGACCCTGTGGTAAGCGAGTCTTGCAAAAATTTGATATAATGGTTTAGCTATTACAGATCCCAATTCCCTCACTACCTTGGATGTATTCCATCAGGACCATGAACTTTATTAACATTTATTTTTTCTAACTCTATCTCTGTATTTGAGTAACTTAGTAAAAACTCCCTATTGTCTATAGTAACCCTCCCTCCTTCTCCTCCCCCATTGGGTAATTAATTCATCCCTTTCCCCCTCACACTTTCTACCCCATTACTTTCATCTGGTCTCTCCCTCCCACCTACTAGTTTAAAAACTGCCCCAGACTTTCTACCATCTGCTCCCCCCCAGCACACCAGCTCCCACTTCATTAAGGTGCAATCAATCACTGCTATAGAGATTGTTCCTACGTGAGAAGTCCGCCCAGTGCTCTAGAAACCCAAACCCCTCCCTAATGCACCAGTTTTTAGCCATGCATTAACCTCCCTAAGTTCCTTCTTTCTCCCTGGGCTATCTCCTGGCACAGGTAGTTTCTCAGAAAAAACTACCTTGGCGGTCCTTGCCTTAAGCTTATTTCCTAAAATCATTCAGGACACTCCATCTACCACTTACTTTGTCATTAGTATCAATATATACCAAGACCGCTGGTTCATTTCCAGCCCCTCCCAACAATTTATCTACCCGATCCACAAAGTGCCGAACCCAAGCACCCGGGAGACAGCAAACTGTTCGATTGCTGGGATCTGGGTGACAAATGACCCTGTCTGCCTTCCTAATAGAGTCCCCTACCACAAAAACCCTTCGCTCTGCCTAATCTGCCCTCCCTCTCCTCCAGTAGAACTGTTCTCACGGCTGTTAGAGGGAACAGATCTATCTTGCATTTCTATTTCTGAATGGACAACCCCAACCGTTTCATTCAATCTGTCAAATCTGTTTGTGTTTGCCAACTCAGAACTGGCCTGCCTCCTCTTTCTGTTCCCTCTGCTTGTAACTGTAACCCAGCTACCTCCCTGGACAGCCTCACTAGTCCCAGCTCTACCCTTCATGCTAGGCCCAGCTAAACTGTGCTCAGTGAGCACCAACTCCCTTTCCAGTGGAGCAATATAACTAAGTGTTGCAATTCTCATCTACAGTTCTCCAATTTGAGCTTCCAGAGAGGCAACATGCTCACATCTGCCACAGAGGTATGGACTCTGGATCAGCTGCTCCAGCCATTCTTACATGTGGCAGGATGTACACTCAGTGAGGTTGCCACTGGACTGACTCATTATTACAAGTTACAAAAATACAGTGAAAAAAATCAGTATATTTGTATAAATGTTTTTCTAGAACTAAAATAATTTATGTATTTTTTTCTTTCCTTTTTAACCCCTTTTCTTTGAACTCTTTCCCTTTATTTAAACTCCCATACTTGTACAATAACAGCACTTACACTAAAGCTGTTTGCAAGTTCAGGGAGCAGCCTCACTGACGAGGCCCAAAGAGCCTGAAACATACATCTGAGGTTTGATGTTTCTCCTGTTAAGGGTAGAATTGCATGTTTTTTCAGGCCTGGATCACTCTACTAGGTGAGACCAGACTGATAGACTACAGGATATTTTTACCTGTGGAGTGCACAAGTGAGCTATAAGAGGCTGCTCTTTGTGTAGGTAACAAGGCCTATAGAACAAACCTACGTAGGTGATATTCGTTCTCAGATGAACACCTATGACTTTTTTTCAGAATCAAATGTGTGTCCGATACTTAGAGATAATACTTAACAGTGAATATAAATTATAAAATATATTTATAGCTAGTAAACCTCTGATAAAGTGTCCATGTATGCATGTGCCCATTGCAGCGTATACAGATACAGACTCTGTAGGGATGGATGTACATTGCA
The DNA here is from genome assembly GCA_027410445.1 of Discoglossus pictus. Lineage (NCBI taxonomy): Eukaryota > Metazoa > Chordata > Amphibia > Anura > Alytidae > Discoglossus > Discoglossus pictus. The sequence goes on along the minus strand of CM050166.1, from coordinate 219,738,079 downwards.
GTGTATTAGCCTATCAGGGACCATGTCTCGTGCAGCATTTTATCAACTATTGCTGAGAGATGGTCACAGATTGTTTAGTTTGGCACACTGCACATCTAGTTCAGTAGAGTACGTGTCTTCATGGTCTGAAAAAGGCAGACCACAGCAGCATTAATTATCTTGACATGAGCCATAATGAAGTAAGCACATAATTCAAAGAAATGGTCATCTTTGTAATATAATAACTCCATGCAATGACAAATAATTGTAGCAGCAATGTTCTATATAACATGATGTCAGATATGCAGGAACACACAGCAAACAAATGATCACACAATTTTATTGACTCATATACCATTGTTCTCTCATTGTTTTACTCAGGAGTATTATGTCCTCCACAGACTTTCCACTGGATCCATTGCAAAAGGAGGAAGAGGAGCCACTGAGAGTACCTCAGTGCTCAAGATATGGGGAGGAAGTGAGTGGGATGTACACAGTGTGGGAAACTGCTGATCTGTCTAATAAACCCATGGCACTTGAGTCATCTGGCCCCTCCTCCCCAAAATTGACTCACCACCTGGTCCTTCACACTGGTCTGACACCCCACCATGGCAACCAACCATTCCACCACCAACTCCTCCTCCATCTACATGGACAGAACTACAGACTTTCTTAACCATTCCCGGCACCATCACCACTTCAGCACATCCCCACTGCAACACCACCATTGCCTCCTCAGGGCATCCCCACCATGCAAACAGCATCACTCCTGCTGCCTTAACCCATTGAGTGTCCACCGGTAGCATTAACACTGTCACCCTCAACAGTTGAGGAGATGCTCCAATACAAACAGAGGCAGGGGGGCATGATGGTGAGTCTCCTCCAGGGCATCTCTTAACAGCAGACCAATGTGGCATGGATCTTTAGAGAGGTAACAACAGAGGAGATGCTCCAATACCATCAGCGGCAGGAGCCTCCTCCAGGGCATCATCTCAAAGCAAGCCAATGTGACACAGAATCAGAGGAGGATCTATAGGATGATGATGCACAACATGAAGACCTTCATGTCCAGGATCTTTCAGTCTTCCAACAACCAGAATTTGTTGCTCCAGATGAGCCTGGACCTACAGTAGAGTGCTCTGATGAGCAACGTTTCCTCTACACCTGAACAGTCGCTGAGTCACCCCCTGCCTGGCCCCTTCCCATACCTCAACTTCCACCTTCAATTGTAATGTCTCCCTCTGTAACTCCCCCCAGATGTGGAAGAGGGCATAGTGGCGGGGTGGGCGGTGGGTGATTAGACAGAGGAGGAGATAGGGGCTGCAACTTATTTAATCCTCAAATAGAGTTCTTAGTGAAAATCTATAGGTCAAAATGTTTCTTTCTCATGCCTACCCACAGAGTAGATGAACATGGCTTGTTTGATGGTAGTGTTTAGTAACCTTGTGGCTACCCACCATCACATAGTCCATAACAATCTTCTCTGTGGACAAGTATGGTTATGGCTAAACTTTCACCAATTGAAAGTCACAGAGGAATGCACTGAGAAGAGATGATTTAGTTCCTATTTTTCTTATTTTGTATTCCTGAGTAACCTGTGTAAACTATGTGCACAGTAGCTTTCAAATAGCATTTCCATTAATGACAGCAAACTGATCTCATATGTCATAAAGAAACACATATATCATGTTTTAATCCCCATAATTGATGGTATTTTTAATATTTACCAATGCACATATGGTTGTGGAATTGCATATTTCTACTATATGATGTTAATCAAACCCATCAATTATACATGCAATAGTTAAGCATGTCATCCTTTTAACAATATGAGACCAGATCATTTATTCTGATTTAATTAACAGACATTAAGGATAATGATCTTTGTTTATCACCAATAACAAATGGTTATCACATCATAATACCTGTATACCTTTATCATGTGATATCAATGTGGCTAAACAATATCATATACAAATAGTTATAGTACACTTGGCCTACTGACTGTGGTCACAGCTAAGCATAACTTGTAAGATCCTACATTATTGCTAAAGATCTGTAATTGGTCATGGCAAGTGGTTTATCATGATGGTTACAACATGGTTTTCACTGCTTGTAGATGAACATCAGGTAAGTTTTTACAGTAACAGTATGAAGCACTGATGTTTCTAGATGTTTCTACTCCCTTTTTATAGGATTACATGAAAGTGTAGTTACAGTAGAATAAAAAGCAGTCTCTCTTAAAGTCCAACATGGATGTCTTTAGTCAAAAGCAAGGTCTGCTAAAAGTAAGAATTTAAAATATGATCATACACTGATAATGTCAGAGCTGTGTCAGACTTTTTAAATTTTGCTAATCACACTATATGTGTGTAATTGATTTAGATTACATATTCTAGGAGTTAGTGCATCTGTTTCATTGTGCAGATGAAAGCACAATGTAAAACTAATGCATAATACTGGTTACTTTTATTAAGTGAAAAATGATCAGATTTACAGTATATTCATCACTTTATTGTTACTGTGGTGTAATGACCATGTGTGACTGTAGTAGATGCTATGCATCATTATTATTATGCATTATTACCTTTAACCCTTCAAATTAACCCATTTTGAAACGCCTTTTGTCCTCTTGGGACTCTTGCACCACATCCAGGATATTAATGCATGGATAGCTACATTTATCACTGTGCCTTGTGGATAAAATAAACGTATATTTTTATTATCCCCTAATATACGTCTCCATGTGTTTGTAATGATTAGTGATTTGTGACATTAACATAAATTACATTTAGCTAATGATATGATATGTGTATCCATGTGAAATTTCAGAATAACCATCCTGGGTTAAGATATAGTGGATGAGTATAAATAATGTTTTCAGAAATCATCTGTATGAAGAGATTAATAAAATATGGATAACAGCATAATTATATATCAATAGTGGTTGATGGTAACATATGTCTGGAAACCACTATGTCTTTAAGCATTTGATTACTTTAATATTATGTTTCCATATCAATAATGTTATGTTAATTATGAGTTAATGTTGTTATTTCAGGTGTTATATGCACAAATTTGTGAATTGATGTTAAATTATGATGATGTTTACACTTTCCATGTTAAATATGGTAATATCATCATAATTTAACATCAATTCACATATTGGTATATGCAAAACCTAAAATAAGTGTGACATCATGATCAAATATTAGCCTTATTTACTCTCAAAAACATTGTAACATGAACAGTAAAGGATTTAATAGTGACATAAATATCGTTTTCCAGATGTGGTCTGCATTAATATGCCCAAAGTGTGTTCAAGCAGTATTTAATAAGTTGATAGCATATATTTCTACAGTAATACTGATTTTTGGGAGTTAATACTACCAAATCATTACATTATAATTCTGTTATGGATAACCATTGCACTGAAGGGGTTTTAAACAAATCAAATAATAATTAATTAATTAATACAATAACACTAGCTATGATATAGCATATTTATAATAGTTATAGAAAGTGCCCTATTAAATTACAACAGTTACAGACCGATTTAATTGAACAAGCCAGCAATTACATAGCCGAAAGCCAAAACCGTAAACCATGTAACCATAAGTTGCATTTCAGGGCATGATCATGATCAATTAAGCCAGCCTGTAAGTAATGATTTAGAAACAGCCGATGAGACCGTCATCATGACATCAGTAGCACATGGTGTTTAAACATCAATTAATTAGTGTTTATACGTCAGATTTGCTCACAATCTTCAATAAAAATGATTGAAGAAGCTGTTCTAGTCCATGTGGGTGGCCTGATATGTATTAACTCCTTGATTCCTGAGACTTATATAACACGAAAATTAAAAGCAAAAAAAAAAAATATTTTTTTTATTGCAGATTTGTGAGCTTGAGACTGTTGTGCAATTCATTTTTGAAGTCCAGTTTTTTGTTTTTATCGGCGTGTAGAGTGTTAAGAACAGGTGTTTAATGCCCTTGGGAGTCCTCTCTAGTATTCGTAGATGTTTTTCCTACATTTGCCATTTATGGTTTTGCTTGAGAGGCAAACCCTTAAACCATTTTTTGCTCGTTGGATGTACGGCCGTGAACGTGATCAATTAGTCAAACTCTAGTACGGGTTTAGATGGAGCTAATGGAAACCGAGATCGTCAGAATTACGTCACTGAAAAATGGAGGGGGATTTCAAAGTCTTATGGGGTTCAATTACGAGTTACTATTGGAACCACATTCCAGATGTAATGCAATATTGATAAAGACATAAATTTGATATTCTATTGCATACGAGTTCCATTATATTTATTAACACATTGATTGCCGGGATCGATATAACACGGAAAATAAACATGAAATAAAGTATTTTATTTGGCCGATTTGCAAGTTTTAGGATGTTGTGCTATAAATTCTAAGACCTAACATCACTTTCCCTTTCAATGAAAGTACAGTAGTGTGGTGATTTGTGCATTTACAGTGCTATGGATTGGACTTTACCTCCTTGCAGGTCCTGTCTAGCCCTTGTTTGCTTCTTGGCTACATTTAAGAGTTAGAGGGTTGAACGCCAGTGATTTGGATGCAATTTAATAGCGCAATTGGAACATAACGGTTACAGGCTTGACAGATCAAAGGATTTGAGAGGTCGCAAGTTGAATTCTCACGTCCCGTAGGGTTTTCTCACTCCAACCCCACAGGTCGTCGGCGGGCTGCTTTAAGAGGCCAATTAAATAGCCGTAAGTCTTGCGAGCTTCGTTACGAGCTACAAGTTTACACGTTAGTAGTCATGTCGCAAACATCAAATTTTTGGTTCGCGGACGCAAATTTCATCAAATGTTCGCGAATGGGCAAACATCGGCAAACCGCCATAGACTTCAAAGGGCAGGCGAATTTTAAAACCCACAGGGACTCTTTCTGGCCACAATAGTGATGGGAAAGTTGTTTCAAGGGGACTAACACCTGGACTGTGGCATGCCGGAGGGGGATCCATGGCAAAACTCCCACGGAAAATTACATAGTTGATGCAGAGTCTGGTTTTAAGCCATAAAGGGCAAAAATCACCTAACATTCCTAAATTGTTTGGAATAACAGGCTTTAAAACATAAGGTATGATGTTGTATCGATCAGGTAGTGTAAGGGTTACACCCGCTTCACAGTAACAGACCAATCTCTCCGTTTAATGCACCGCAAACAACCGCAAACAGTCCCTTTGCACAACCGCAAACTCCCCATTTGCACAAGGTTGGATACCAAGCTAGCCATGTCCCGTTCCTTGTCCTCACTGATGTCATTGAAGGTCTCTTCCTCCACCCAGCCACAAAGGGTCCCCGAAAGGTGACAACAAGCCCCCTGGAACGCCTGCTGTGTTTGGTCTTCCACCTCCTCAAAGCCACCTTCCTCCTCTGACTCCTCTTCTTCAGACTCCTCTCTCTGCGTTGCCTCTGTCTGCGTTATTATAAGGTGTGTACTGTTAAGTAGTATGTAACGGAACCCATCACTGTTTTACCCTGTTTTATGATTATTATGGTTAAAATACGATCCTACTATTATACTGTATGTATGTTGGTTTATGCTCTGCAGAATATTAGCCCATACTATTGCAGACCTGGGCATAATAGATAATTCTATTACAGAGACTCATAAGATAAGGAAGTCTATTGTATAAAGTGTTTTCATTCTCAGACATAATAACAAAGAAGGATGATCTAATCCATGTCTGATTGTATCAAAGTTGCCAGGTAGCCTCAGGGAGGTGTGACCCACCTATTGTCCCTCTATGTGTATTGTGTGGTCAACTATGAGGGATGTGTATTGCCTGTGAAATGTCTGTGTGTTATGGGTAAAAGATACTTTTACTAACTTTTGAATCCCTGGTCTGATTCATGCCATTTTTTAATATGTTGTTCCCCTGGGTGAGAGCTATTGAACGGTGCTGGACTTAAAGGTGTACCCCCTGTTTTTGGGGTACATCCAGAATGTGGTTAAAATTGTGTCGGTTTTAATTGTGCTACCCGTTATCTGAGGGGAGGAGACGTGGGTGTTGAACCAAGTATATAATTGGCTGTTGTGATAATTATGTGGGTGTAGCCCTTTAGAGGGCACCATTGCATAAAAGGAGATCCCCTGTCATTAAACAGTAGTTCTACTTGACCCTTCAAAACGTAGCCTCGTCTCGTTCTCGGGGGGGGGGGGGGGGAATTTATGGTACCGTTACTCTGCCGCATTTTACAGCACTCCTGGATTATACAATGGGATATCGTGGATGGGAATAAACATTTCATTACTGCACAGCACCTTGCTTAAGAAAAGGACGTCTCCAACGGCAGGTACCCCTCACCAACTAGGGTAGCCGTTACATAGTACTATTCCTATCGGTTTAATCCCTGTTAGGTCCACTATTAGGGGACGTGTATATGGCATTGATTTTTGGAACAGGGAGATGGAAAAAGATGCTTGGTCGGACCTCCTACTTCAAATTTGGGGCACTGCGCGTGCAATCTAAGGTGCCACCAGATATGACGTATCACTGTGCACTGGCAAAAGTTGGCAGAGTAGATGCAATAGGCTTCACACACATGCCTGTAGGCAGGCAATTGCTATTCAGTCTATTACAGTCAAAAAAGTGTTGTTTTATGTCACTGTACACTACGGTTGCACCAGATATGACTTATCACTGTGCACTGGCAAAAGTTGGCAGAGTAGATGCAATAGGCCTCACACACGCCTGTAGATAGGCAACTGATATTCAATCCATTACAGTAAAAAAAGGGTTCTTTTATTTCACTGTACACTAGATTGCACCAGATATGAGTGTCACTGTGCACTGGCAAAAGTTGGCAGAGTAGATGCAATAGGCCTCACACGCCTGTAGGCAGGCAACTGATATTCAATCAATTACACAGGGGGAGAGGCTTGCAATGAGTGACAAAGGGGCTCAGCGCGGGGCTAGCAATGAGTGCCGAAGGTGCTCAGAGGAGCAAAAGCCTCATATTGTGTGGTAAACAGCATTGCCAGCCTTACAATTTTATTTCTGTAATTTTTGAACAGCAATTTCCTAGTTATTATATAACTAGTAACTTTCCTGTCAAAAATGACATGATAATATTTATTGTGTCTCTGCCCCCTTCTCATGTGTCTTTACCCCTTCTCCCTTCCGTGTGTCTCTTACCCCTCTCCTCTTCTGTGTCTCTCTCCCTTCCCATGTCTTCCCCCTCCTGTGCCTCTTACCCACTCCCCTGTGTTTTTTTTACCCTCCTCGCTCCCCTGTGTCTCTTCCCCATCCCTCCCCTGAGTCTCTTTTCCTCCATTTCCCTCTCCCTCCCCTGTGTCTCTTTTCCCTCATACCTCCCTCTACTGTGTCTTTTCCCCTTCTCCTTCCCCGGTGTCTTTTTCTACCCACTCCCTCCCCTGGATCTCTTCCCCTCTCCAGTGTCTCTTCCCCACCTCCCCTGTGCCTCTCCCCCTTCCCTGTGTCTCTTTCCCCTCCACTGTGTATTTTTCCCCTCCCCTGTGTCTCCCCCCACTCCCTTTCCTGTGTCTCTTTCCCTCCACTCCCTCCCCTGTGTCTCTTCAACCCTCCCCTGTGTCTCTTCCCTCTCCCCTGTGTCTCTTCCCCCCTCCCCTGTGTCCCTTCCCCCCTCCCCTGTGTCCCTTCCCCCCTCCCATGTGTCTCTCCACTATGTCTTTTCCCCCCTCCCCAGTGTCCACCTATAAAAGATCGTTTGAACCACGTTGTCCATGACATTCCTGCACATACAGACATAAGCTTAGTTCTCATTAACTATTCAGTATTTAAGAGGGGGATTTAAAGTTGCTTTTTCATGTACCAAGTTAATGTTTCACACTTTCCTATTGTTTCATACCGTATAAATGTTCATCTCAATTCACAAATAAAGTTTTACTCTTTTGAGAACAAGTTGTGATTTCTGAAGTAGGCTTCATGGTCTAAACCCCCTGTTTATTATTTTATCCTATAATTTTCTTACATTGCCTCCAACAATCAATGTATGGAGAGCCAAGCATTGAGAAGCTCCATCCCGACATGATCCGAGTAAAAATTTGGGTAGCAATTCGGAGGGAGGTCCGGATGGTCAGCTGAACCAGCAGAGCATGAGCCGTGACATGGAGCAAGGAGGAAGAAGGTCATGAACAATACATCTTCATATTTGTATTCTCCAGATCTGCTCCTGATCCTTAAGGTAATGGAGCTCTTGTTTAGGCTTCTGATTCTTAATATAAGGGAGTTATTGTTTAGTTATGACAAGGGGTAATGTAACTTATTGAATAGGAAGCCACTGCTCCCTTATTCCATTACCGATAGTAAAGAGAGAAAGAATTTCCTATTCACTCTGACCCTAGCCCCATGTTAACTTAAAGTGGTTGGCCTCTTTAGCCCAGATGGTGAACCACAATAATTTAACAATGTTGGCACTTAGAGGGTTAGTTTTTAATTATTGTATTCAATTTTGCGTTAATAGTAAGAGATTTTATTATTATTATTTTATTATTAACTTTTATTTGTATCGCGCCAACATATTCCGTAGCGCTGTACAGGGGAGAAGAGAAGAGATGTTTTCATTTATTCAGAAGAGAATTAGACAACTAGAAGGAATGGGAGAAATCATGGGTTCAAATTAATTCTCAATCCAGTTACTTTAAAAGACTGACACTTTACTTAAACATGACAACAGAACTCAATAGAAGAGTAAGCCAGAGTGGCATAACCCTCCCCGTCAAAATACAGGCAGACTAACAGTCCAAAATGTAATCCCCCATGACACAAGCAATTTCAGCTAACTATGAAATGTTATCTAAAATGCTTTTATGTCCCAGTTTAAATAGTTGCTAATACTCTTATTTCAATACATATTACACAAGCATTTAGCATTTTTCTCAAACTAGGTTGGTTGGTTGAAATACTTCAGTGCCCAATTGCTCAACCTCACTTTGAATGTAAAGGGATTCTCTCAGTCTTTATATTGCAGTGTGTGCCCAAAGTGAGGGATCTGCTGCACCTATGTAACTGACAAGCATTTATAGAACAGATAGCTGTTTTGTTACAGACACTTTAGTAGACAGTCACAGTTTCCTTACTCTGATGGCCCTGCATTGCCACCATACTGTAGGCTGGTTATTCTGTCAATTGCCTATATGCATTTTTAGCTTCTCTCACACGTAATTAATTTCCTCTAGTTGTAGGAATGTGGGAGCCATATGAGGCCGTATTGTGATGTCATGGTGATATCCAACCAATTAGCAGATCTGTTACCAAGTTTGCTGAGAGTTGCAGAGACTAGGAAGGTTTGAGTAAAAGCTTAACTTTTAAAATGGATGCTTACCTTTCAACCAAAGATAATAACATTAGTGTAGTGTAATTGTCTAATATATTATTTTCTGTTATGGTGTAGAACTCAATCACAGTTTCATTGCAAATCCTATGAATTAACTAATATACGTGTTTCCTCAACCAGTGAATAACAGTTACACCAAAAAAGCTGTTGAATGGGGTGCCATGACTGCAGAGATCCCACGTGTTTCATTACTGTTAGATTGTGAGTATTGTAAATATAGTTAACACCCAGTAAAAAATGATTTTGAGAACAACATTTTTATTGCCTTGAGATGCATGAGCCTTGATCTTTTCTATTAACTATGAATTTTATTGCAGTTATTGATGATTTTGTAAATCTTGAGACAACTTTTTCAGGTGATCCAAGGACCATGGGAGATCAGTGGGAATATATCAATTCAATAATAACTCCTCTCCTGGTCTGCTGTATGAATCCTTAGCCCTACATATCTGAAAGGCCTCCGAGACTGTATCTGTCTGAAATGTGTCTCTCATCTCTTATGTCTACAACAAAACTACAAATTTCTTTTGTTTTTCAGTATTTCCTATAATTATTCCTTTCCAGATCACCATATTCTCAAATCATGACTGATTAGGGTCAACTTTGACTTTATTATCTCTATAACACCTTATCTAATCTTTTATAATCCCAGCTACCATAAAACTGCCAATATATGTAACTTGCTCACAAAATTCAATATTAGTGGCTTCTGCATAGGGCAGCTACCCAAAACCTCAGAGACCTAGGCAGAATCAGTTGCAGATCTCACATCAAATGTATAAAAGTAAAAAACATAGATTATGATAAGCACATACAATTAGCTTTAGCTCAACAACATTGCACCCCTTTACATATCATATTTAGTCTCAAGATACTCCCATAACATCTCTTCCACTCTTCTCACTCTGTTCTCCTCATCTGTCATTAACTCCTCTCGTTTCCAAGACTTTCCTTGCAACCCCATCCTGTGAAATGTTCTACCCTGCTCTGTCAGACCCTTCCCTACTCTTCACATTTCCAACACCTTCTCAAAACCCAGCTTTTCAAAGAAGCCTACCAACTTGGGGCCCCATGCTAATCTCAGCAAAAGCCAATGCAAGTGACCTAATTAATGAGCAAACCCCACCTAGCTATGCTATTCACCCACCCCTAAATCATTGCAAGTCAACTGCTAAGAGTCACTGTGGTAAGCTGCAATTTTTAATTACGGATAACTTCTCCACTGATTTTTCACACTGCTAATAGATTATGAGTTATTCCAAGAGACCATCATCCCCAACACCCATGCAAAACAAAACTTACGGATAGCTTGCAAATAAGAACACTGCCGTAATGGTCAAAACCAAAACACCTTATTAAGGGTACAAAACACTTCAATAACCATGGCGGATTGCCACAACACCTATTAAAAGGACAGGAAAACAATATAAAAGCATGCTAAATCTTCACAAATAAAGGAATCACACTGCTAGTGTCAAGTAGGAGCAATTGAAAAATAATTAGCTCACATGACACTTATCAGACATATGGAAACCAAAAATAGCAGCTCCAAGCTGCATACATCTCTTAAAGACACAGCACATTCAGAATTAGTCTCAGAAATCATATTACTCCATTACAAATACATTCTCACAGAGACACAAATGTGAAAAAGCATAATCACATACTGTATATACATCAATAAGTTTCACCTACCAGTGGAAAGATCACATCTCCACATCACATATCCCAACGTATGGGGAACATAGGCACAGTAGGCTACAGGGTCATAACAATCACCAAACACACATGTACTACAGCAGATGCTATCAATAACTCACCATTAAAGGGAAACACATTCCACAAACAATAAGCAGTAACTGTACTGATCAGCACCACAGCCCAGTACACACACAGGTCATCTAAGGGAAGGTATGGCATCTCCACAATAACATGCACTCAGAGGGAAAATATGCCAACATGGGCATCAGGAGGCCTAAAACAGAGGAATGCCTGACAATAAGGCCGGATGAATGGGGGAGGTCAAACTCACAGGTAGATCAATAGATGGCACAGGCCAGGCAATAGATCTGCACATGGAGCACCTTTGGTACAGGGTTTCATATGCACAGGCACATGGCCATATAGGATAATGCTCATGTAGGCCCAAAAATGGCACTAAATGAGGCTGCGGAAAGGAACATGGTGCACCACTAATCTTACCTCTGGGCAACAGGAATAATGGCTACTGCTATCCTGGCAAGTCCAACGCCACTGATGATGTTCAAGTCACAACATCTACACCAAGACTCGTCACGTGACAATAAGTGATAGTGTGAGGAATTGACTCTGCTGGGTTTTGAACCCTGGTCCCCAGGCTGCTATACCTCTTCCCTACCACTGCGCCAGCCTGCCTTTTGTGAATTTCATTAAGATCTGATAAGCTTGACTCTGCTAGCAATAGTATCAGTACCTAAGTCTCTTCAGCTGTGTCTGGTCAGCTGTCTGGTCCTTGGCCTATATAAGGCACTTCCTGTCAAATGTACCTTGCCAGATTATTGTGTGGTTCCTGATCACTTCAATAAAGCTTGTTCCGGTTTCACCTACAAATTGCTGAACTGAATTATTGCTGACCTTGGCTGCTGGTCTCCACAACCTTGTGATTTCATATCATTACAGATAGTGTCAATTTATATATTAACCATATATCACTAATGTTATATGATTAATAACCCTTCAGTGGTAGGATGATGCCCAGGAGTGTCCCAAAGTATACCTATCACAGTAAGCATTATTCATGTTGTTCAGGCATGTTTTAGTAAATAGTGATAATAACATTACAATAAGCGTTGGAACAGATGTTGGACATATTATTATATGCCAACACTTGTAAGTCACGCCGGTATCACTGGGATGTTCATGAATGCTCACAGAACAGTGCTACAGTATAGAAAGAAAGAATATATATATGTCATCATCATGTCACACGTCATGCAGAAATCAGGGATTTGATGAGAAACATGATAATAGCATCAGTTCTACCATAGAAAGTGGAAAGACGTGGCCAAAATAACATCAATCCACAATGTACAAATGTTGGTGACATGAAATTATATGCTGACCCTCATAAACTGCATGAAGGTATGCCAATACAGGATGATGACAAAAAATAATACAAAAAATAAACAGTTAATCATCTTTATGTATGTCTACAATCTATTAGCTCCACAAACACACTTAAACATGGATAACGGTATAACAATAACATCCTTTATTGAATACACAGAGCCCAGTCGTAAACATATCCTACCGTGTATTAATATCATGAGTGTGGTGTGGGCAGATCCAAGAGGACATGAGGCTGGAAAAACTGGCAAAATCTAAAGGGGTCAAGTTAATACTGTATAAGAAGAATGATGCATAGCATCTACTAGTGTCACATGTGAGCATTACACCACTGCAACCACAATCAGATGAATCAAAAAATCATCATGAAAGTCTCCATATAATGGAAATAACTTCTAATGTGCATAGCACATACATCATGTCTTCATCTGCTACATTACACAGATGATGGAAAGCAAGTATTATGTAATCCAATTCAGAAATACAAATACAGTGTGTTCCAAAAAAGCAAAAAAAAAGACAAGGTGGTCCTAAGCTAGATAAGGCAGAGGAGAAGAAAATAACTATTAATAAATTACTATTAAAATGGTATGTACAGTACAGTGATTACTACTGTAGCTGTAGCAATAAAACAGTTTACCTGTACTTCATCCACAAGCAGTGCAGACTCTATATGTCATGAGTAATCAGTTGCTATCACCATGAGTAATGATGTGGCATCTCACAATAAATGCTTAGTTGTGACCACGGTCAGTTGGGCCTGACTGATAGTACCATCTCTCTAGGAGATTCCTGCAACATGGATATCCCAATCAACCTGTATACAGGTGTCATCACCTATATAGTTGTCGTACTGCGAGTTATCGTCCCGTTGTGGGCCTCATTTCGCGACCTGCAATTTGCGGGCCTGCAATGAGCACCCGTAGGACATAGACTGCAATGAGCGCCGATGGTGCTCATTGCAGGGCTCGCAAAAAGCGCAGCAGGTGCTCATCTCCAGGCCCGTATGACTTAGGATGCAATGAGCACCAAAGGTGCTCATTTCAGCTCTCACAATAGTGCCATTTAAGGGTCCCTCTAAGGGTCCTCTGTCCTTGATGGAAAGGCTACCCGATAGCTGCTTTGTATATACTGTATGTCACTTATATTATTTCAAAGTGGGGGGCGGGACTAAATATAAGTAATGGGGTAGCAAGTGTAGAGGCTATAAGGGAGGAATTAACAACTCATAGGGGAGGCGACGGGGGAGGGGTAGTATAGTCAACAGGGAGATATTACTAAGTAACTCAAGTATAGTGGCAGGCACCACCAAACTACAAACTCCTAATACAAGGTGTATGCTTGCTAATGCCAGAAGCTTGCCTGGAAAAATGAGAGAGTTAGAATTATTAGCAATTAATGAAAAATGGGATTTAATAGGCATTACCAAAATGTGGTGGGATGAATCTCAGGACTGGACTGTTAATCTGGATGGTTATAACATATTTAGGAAGGATAGGGGCAATGGTAAAAGAGGAGGAGGGATTTGTCTGTATGTTTAGCCTGAATTTAGGTCTATAGTCAGAGAAGATATTTATGGTGTAACTAGCGGTATTGTTGAATGTTTGTGGTTAGAGTTAAATAGCGGTGCAGCAAATTCCACAAGAATATTAGTAGGAGTATGCTATAAATCCCCAAATATAGCTGAAAGTGAGGAAATATAATTATTATTACAGATTGGAAATGCAGCTAAGCATGGGCAAGTTCTAATAATGGGAGATTTTAATTACCATGAAATAAACTGGATAAATGAGACCAGCAGTTCAGCTAATGGGAGCAGGTTCTTGAGTACACTCAGGGATCATTATCTGGCCCAGGTTATACAAGAGCCTACTATAAATGAGGCTATCTTGGATTTAGTTATCACAAATAATATCGATATATTATCAAATGTTGAAATAGGGCAACCTTTGGGAAACAGTGATCACAACACAGTCTCATTTGAGATTGAATTAAAAAACTGATATTCAAGGCGCCAACAAAAACTCTTAATTTTAAAATGGATGATTTTAACGGTCTAAGGGCAGCAATACAAAGTATAGACTGGGACAAAGAACTGGCAGGTAAAAATACTAAACATAAATGGACAACATTTAAATCCTTACGAAATATAAATACTTACCACCATATACCAAGTGGGAATAAAAGTAAAAGGAGTAAATCACATCCAGTATGGCTTAACAATTATTTAAAGATCAAGATACGGAATAAAAAAAACAGGCATTTCAATTATACAAACAAGAGGGGACAGAGACTGCTTTACGGGAGTACAAGGAAATCAACAAGGCTTGCAAAAGGGCTATTCGTATCAGATATTGACAGGGATTTGAGAGTACTTGTGGACAACCACCTAGGTAACAGAGCTCAAAACCAAGCAGCAGCTGCAAAGGCAAATACAATATTAGCATGTATTAGGAAGGGTATAGAAGCAAGGGAAGCAAATATAATTCTGCCACTGTACAAATCTCCAATATGCCGTCATTTGGAATATGGAGTAAAATGTTGGACACCACTTAAAAAAAAAGGACATTTTAGAGCTGGAAAAAGTACAGAGGAGGGCAACAAAACTTATAAGGGGAATGTGGGTGGGGGCGGGGGGCTAAGTTATGAAGAAAGACTAACCAAATGAAGTTTATTTTTTCTAGAAAAAAGATGTTTAAGAGGAGATATGATTACATTATATAAATACATCCAGGGTCAGTATAAAGAATTGTCAAGGGAGCTTTTTGTGCCAAGAAGTTTTCAACTGACAAGAGGACACCCCTTGAGGTTAGAAGTAAAAATATTCCACCTTAAAGAAAGGAAAGGGTTTTTCACAGTAAGGGTGAGTAATCTGTGGAATTCTCTACCAGAGGAGGTGATGACAGCAGTTTCGATAGATAACTTTAAAAGGGGACTGGATTTATTTCTAATTAAGCAGGGAATTCAGAGTTATCCTGGATAATTAGTGAGAGTATTGATCCAGGGAGATATCCGATCGCCAGTATCTGGGGTCAGGAAGGATTTTTTTTTTCACTTTGAGATGATTGGCTAAGTTTATTTGGGTTTTTTTCTGTTTGCCTTCCTCTGGATTAATTAATAATTAAAAAAATAAACTAAAAAAAATAAATAGTTGATTAATAATTAATTAATTATACATAATCTGCATATTGCAGATCAGAGGACATCTTAAAAGGTTGAATTTGATGGACTGAAAGTCTATTTTCAACCTTAATTACTATTTAACTATGTAACTATGTAGTGGATGCCTTCACAGACCTGAATTGTGCCTAAAGAAATAAAAAAAGGAAAAAAAGTCATAATGGGAAAAACAAAAATTGGAACTGCACCATCTCTTTACAACAGCATTCCTCAGTGACCATCAATTGTTAAGATGCTAAACATAACCCTACGTGTTCACAGAGAAGAGGGTCATGGACCATGTGGTGGAGGTAGCCATCTGCACACACAGCATAACTATCACATAGGCCACGATCCAAGATCCAATACTCTGTAGCTCGACTAGATCATGCTAACACCTGGACCAATGGCTTATCAATGAGAAGTACTATTTCCAAAGGGCCCTCACCCCCCGTGCCACTGCACCGAGTTCCTGGTTGAGGGGAGGGATGGAGAGGTAAGCATTCCCCCTGGAGGCAGCTGCACAGGTGGTGGAGGCATGGAGGGATGAAAGGACAGGCAAAGCTGCAGATGAGCAGGGGACACCTCAGTGGTAGAGAAGGCAGTGCTGGCAAACAAGGAAACGCTGGACCATATCCAGACTGAGCTGTCTTATCTTGTTCTGGTTAATAACCACCTGTAGCAGCCGGGTAAGATATGACTCCACCTGATTGTGCGGTGTCCTTGCATCCCTGTGTATGCTCAAGAGGCTGTGGCAGACAAACACCTGGTGGGATGCCTGGCCTGAATCCCACGCATGGAGCCATGACACTCTCTAAGCAGGGCCAGCATCTCCTCCATGTGAGCCTCTGGAGGTTGGTATCGGGATGGAGGCCTGTCACGGTCGGGCAGTTCTTTGGGAGGAGGTAGTGTACCAGTGGGGAGATGCTGAGGGCCGGGGGCTGGTGTCAGGATGTGTCTGTGGTATGAGGAGGAGCTGATAGTGGTCGTGCTGCCATGGCCCCTTTGTCAGTCCAGTACGTGGAACTGGGTGGCAAATCGATCTGTGGGCGGAGGCTGCCAGTGGGGTCAAAAGTCATGGGTGTGGCGCATGGTCCCTGAAGCCCTCCACTGACCACATGAAGTTGTCCTCCTCTTCCTTCTTATCCCCCGGGCTCCTCTCCTATTTACCTCCTCCAGGCCCAAATCCTGCCTCTGCAGTGGACGCAGACCTCCTTTAAACAGTAATGAGAGAAGAATAATATATGTTAACAGTGATGTATGATCATATGATTGATGTGTGTTCCTAGTCATGCGGTTATTCTAAACCTGGATGGGTCACTTGGTAGCTAATATTTCAAGCTATGCTTTGCTTGATCTGATCATTGCTTTATCATCTGAGCTTGTGTGTTATTGACCCATCAGAATATCTTAATTGTTGCTGCTGGCTGACCTCTGTAGCACATGTGCTACATTGTGTCATACCCATAACTGTGCTATCAATATGGATTTATTAAACTTCTATCTATCTATTATTTGCTCTGTGCATTCATGACAAAATACGATGCTGTACAACATTGAGTGTGGTATGTAGGGCCCCTGATTGTATCCATGGAGCTGACATGTGACGGGGGCTGGATCCACTGTCACCACCAGGGATGGAGCTCCTAGAACGGTCCTGTCTTCCATCATAGTCTTCAGCAACCTCTCCCACTACCTGTAGCGGACAGTCACTTTTAGATGCTGCTCCTCTGGTCTCCTTCTCCATCATCCTTCTGATCTTTGCCCGATAGTCGTCATAACAGACCTCACATCCCTATGGCAATAACCCACCTGGGTCATTGTGGCTGCTTCCGCCTTCCAGACCTGGCCCTTACTTCCCTCCCCCCATGTGGGCGTGGGCATGTATCGCATCGAAGAGTACCACCATCTCCCCTGGCTTGTAGTTGGGGGCCTTGTGTTTGGCTCCAGCCTCTTACCCTCCCAACTGTGGACTGGGATTTATATCTCCCTGTTCTGACCCTGAGGCTTGTCCCTCACTCTCTCCCTGCCTCAAATGTTCTCCCTCGCTCCCACTTCATCCCTCCGTCTCATGTCCTCCCTCCTTTCCATGTCCTCCCTCACTCCCACTACCGCCCTCCATCTCATGTCCTCCCTTCTTCCCACTATTTGTCTTTCTCCCACATCCTCCCTCCCTTCCTCTAGTTCATGGGGCCACTTTCTCTCTTCTCTTTCCTCCTCTAGCCTCCTCCACCCTCCATCACTGACCAAATTCAATTTAAGTATAAATAAAAATAAGTGTATTTATATATGTTTGTGATTAAAAAAAATGTATGTTCTATGTTTTTATTTTTCTGTAGGCTATAGGGTGTGTGTGCATGGTGTGTCCTATATATAGGTGTATCTATGTGTAGTATTGACCTATATATCTATATAGTATATGATATGTGTATTTATGTGTATTTCAATTTAATTATATAAAAGGCTAATTCTCTATAATAATCGAAAGAATATGAACCTCCACTCCATGATAACTCTCCTACTCTCACTCTGTCTCCAGAACCCTCCAACTAAAGGACATGCGTGCTAACTTGTAAAAATCTGTGACACTGTCAATGCTGGGTCGCGAGGTTCGCAAATATATACAGTATCACTGTCAATCATTTTTCCGTTTGCAGTGTCCCATTGGCTGCTACAGCTGTGGTGCAGCATGAACAGCCAGTGACCATAGTGTCATAATGCAGGGCACATAAAGTTCAACATACTGTTGTAAATTGGGTCAGAAAATCTCTCACAGCCATTTTCTGCCGTTACCCTAAGTTAGAGCAGCAGATTTACATGAGGCCCTTGTTTCTTTACATCAGGGATTCAAAGAAGATAACAACATCATGTACATGCATCCTCCTGCCTCACTTTTGTCTTATATACTCCCTGTATCCCCTATGCTAATAGCTACGGAATATTTTGGCACTTTATAAATAAAGGATAATAATATTACCCATGAGTCCAAGTTGCCAAAAGTAAATTAGTGTATTTGTACTATGGAAACTTTAATGTAAAGATTAAATTTCATTATACTGTACATAGGATAAGTGAAAAAAAAATCTTTGTGCTTCAAAAGAAAGTTCCTTGAATGCTATTGGGGAATGTGTACAAATGGTTGAAATTATAGCAAGCAAAATTATTATGTTTCACAGCTCTTCACAGAAGCTTGCCTTACTAAATGCACATACTAAATTATCCTTATTATGATGAGGTCAGTGAAAGACAACAATCCTAAGCAGAACTGAGTTAAATTGATAATATTAGAAATCTTATGCTGTTAATGATAATTTATTAGGAGTGGGAAAATTTGCAGATAATACATGAAACAGCAAATTAATAATTATATATGTTCACCAAAAGAGATGAGAATAGTCACAATAGAAAATGCTCCTAAGCTTTTATAATCCACAATATATTAAAAAACTGAAGTTGTGACCTAATTTATATTATTAATTGTAAAGTATAATTCATTAAAATACAAGTCTAACATGGTTATATATTATTGATAATTATGCGTTACAAGTAAAGGATAATAATAATCACATATAATAGTTATGGTGATTGCGGGTTTGTTGGTAACACTATGTAAAAAGTTATGACAAACTCGCAATTACTACAACCATATACTCGCAAGTTGAGAGTTGCACATGCGCAATGTGCAGCATAAGATGTGCATGCGCATCGTGCCACGAGACGCGCATTGTGCCAGGGTACGCATGTGTACCCCGCCACAGGAGCCGCATTGCACACAGGGAACGGGAGAGGAAGACAGGAGACACAGCGTAGGAAGAGGGAGGAAGGAGAGGGGGTAGAAATGAGACACAGGGGAGGGAGAGGGGAGGAGAAACACAGGGAAGTAAGAGACATAGGGGAGGGAGAGGTAGGGAAAGAGACACACGGGAGGGAGGAGGGAAATGGGAGGGAGGGGGAAAGACACAAGGAAGGAGAAAGGAGACACAGGGAGGGAGGCAGAAAGGAGACCCAGGGGAGTGACATGGGAAAAGGAGACATAGGGGAGGGTGAATAAGATACAGGGGAGAGAGGGGGAAGTACACACAGGGGAGGGAGAGGGGCGGAAAGAGACACAGCAGGGGAGATGGGGAAGGAGACACAGGGGAGGGAAAGGGGGAAGAGACACATAAAAGGGTGAGAGGGAGGAAGAGGGGGTGGAAGAGACACAGGGGAGGGAGAGGGGTTGAAGAGACACATGGGAGGGATTGGGAGGAGAGATACGGGAGGGTTAAGAAACACAGGGGGAAGAAGGGCGGGAAAGAGACACAGGGGAGGGAGAGGGGGAAATAGAGTGGGGGAGACAAATGGGAAGGCAGAGGGGGGAGGAGACACAGGGGAAGGAGAGGGGGAAAGAGACACAGGTGAGGGACAGGGGTGTAAATGAGACAAAGGGGAGGAAGGGGTGGTAGAAAATACATAGTGGAGGGAGAGGGAGGAGAGATACTAGGGTGGGCGAGACACAGGAGGGAGGAGGGGGAAAAAGACATAGGGGAGGCAGATCGATGAAGGAGATACAGGGGAGGGAGGGGGGAAGTAGACACAGGGGAGGGAGAGAGGTGGAAAGAGACACAGGGGGGAGATGGGGAAGGAGACACAGGGGAGGGAGAGGGGGAAGAGACACAGGGAATGGAGAGAGGGAGGGAGAGGGGGTGGAAGAGACATAGAGGAGGGAGATCGGTGAAGGAGATACAGGGGATGGAGGGGGAAGTAGACACAGGGGAGGGAGAGAGGTGGAAAGAGACACATGGGGGAGATGGGGAAAGAGACACAGGGGAGGGAGAGGGGGGGAAGAGACACATGGGGGAGATGGGGAAAGAGACACAGGGAATGGAGAGAGGGAGGGCGAGGGGTGGAAGAGAGAGGAGATATATGGGAGGGGAAGAGACACAGCAGAAGGAGAACGGGAAGGAGACACAGAGGAGTGAGAGGGGGAAAATGAGGATGAGAGACACAAGGGAGGGAAAGGGGGGAAGAGACACAGGTGATGGAGAGGGGGAAAGACACATGGGAGGGAGAAGGGGTAATACATAGGGGAGGGGAAAGGAGAAACAGGGGAGGGAGATGGGGGAAAGAGACACAGTGGTGAGAAAGGGGGTGGAAGAGACACAAGGAAGGAAGAGGGGTGGAAGAGACATAGGGGAGGGAGAGACACAGGAGGGAGGAGGGAGAAAGGAGACACCGGGGGGGGGGAGAGAGGGGAAAGAGACACAGGAGATGGAGATGGGGAAGGAGCCACAGAGGAGGGAGGGGGAAGGAGACACAGGGCAAGGGGGGAACACAGGGGAGTGATAGGTGGAACATACACAGGAGAGGGAGACAGGTGGAAAGAGTCACAAGGGAGTGAAAGGGTGGAAAGAGACACAGGAGGGAGAGTGGGAAAGAGACATAGGGGAGGATGAGGGCTAGAGACACATGGAAGAGAGGGAGTAAAGAGACCCAGGGTTGGGAAAGAGGGGGAAAGGAGACCCAGGGGAGGGAGAGGGGGAAGCAGACACAGGGGAGGAAGAGAGGGAAGAGACACAGGGGAGGGAGAGGGGGGAAGGGGGGAGAGAAAGAATGGGGGAAGAGATTAACAAGGGGGGTAGAGATACCATGTAGGTAGAGGGGGCGAAAGAGATGGAGGGGGAGAAATAAAAAATAAAATATTAGTCCCACAATTTGTGATGCGCAAGTGACTAGTAATAATAATAATTTGGGTTATAGCAGTTAGGGAGAGTGCTAAGCCATAATTGCTCTCCTATTTAGTAGATACAGTGAACAGTATAACTGAGTGTAATAAATCAGTGGTGTATCTCTGCCTAGGCTCACTAGTCCCAAGCCTAGGGTAACATATTTTCAGGGTGCAGAAAAATCCTTGAAGTTGCCAGTGCAGTGCTCCAGAATAATAATATGTATACAAGCACAGAAATGTCTACATGTAGTGACAATGCTGTATTTAAGTGTATGTGACATCTGCAAACATAATGTAGATATACACAAACTCACATACAGTTATTATTTTATATATAGTGTGGCAAGGATGGCCGTTTACCACCAGAAGCCTTTGAGACAAAAGGTTCAGCAATACAGCTTTTAGATGCAGAAGACTTGTTTATTAGTAGATCTCATAAACAAGGATGCAAAATAGAAAAAAAAAAGAAAATAAAAATCTACATATACGTTCTCACTTCATGTACCGGAACACCCTGACTACACCCGGGTAACTTCCCTGCTCCGGAGAAATTATGTAACAAAAACAAATGAATGCAGTTTTACTTCCAGCCGAAGTCTCTGCTGTGAGGGATAGTGCCACCTTGTGGCCAGGATACAAATAGTCTTTTATAGGTGATGTAGTGCCACCTTGTGGCCAGGATACAAATAGTCTTTTATAGGTGATGTAGTGCCACCTTGTGGTCAGGATACAAATAGTCTTTTATAGGTGATGTAGTGCCACCTTGTGGCCAGGATACAAATAGTCTCTGATAGAGCCAGCTTGTGGCCAGGATATAGATAGTCTCTTATAGTGCCAGCCTGTGGACTTTCCACATCTTTAAACAAGTAAAAGTGGATGAAGCATAGGGCCCGCCCTTCTCTCCCATATGCTTCACCCCAGGGACCCTTCCATATGCAAGATTAACCTGCAGCTAACTAACCGGTCAAGCACTCAGTCTCTTCCCTGGGGTATGCAGAACAAAAGTAATTTCTGACCTTATGGTAGTTGTACTCGGCCTTGCAGGAGCCTTCAGTCTGCAGCACTGGTCCTCAGTAGATTGGACATGTTTCCAAACAGTAGCTTCCTTGGCTTGTCTCTCCCAGCTTCCAGCACTGATGCTTCCTGTGTCTGTCCTCTAACTTGCCCCAGACTCCCTCTCCTTGGCTGTTAGTTCCTGGGGATTAAATAGTGTGCACCACTTCAGGTGCATCTGATTTCTTTACTTCTGTCAGCACTGGACTGATGGATCTAATCAGCCTAGTGCTGACATATCTTCCTTCTAAAATATATTCGTAGGTCAGCCGGACTTTGTGACCATAGGAGTGTGGTAACCATATAATTGAGACTTATCAATGGGAAAAGTAATGCAGTGTGAAGAGCATACAAATTTGAATGGGCTTACGGGAGCATAAAATCTAAGTGATATGCTCTTGTATTGAAGTTCAAGTGGGAGGGTAGTGGTGATACAAGAAGGAATAGCAAAAAGCTTATTACATTGCTCCAAATAGGAAGACACTGCTATTGCTATAGGTTAGCTATGGAAATTCACCTTGCTACCACTATGCTGTCATTCCAACCATGTGCTATTTGACTTATGGATCTGAAAACAACCTTATCTTGAAGATTTCTTTGTGATTAATCTGTTCAGATGACTGTGAAGCAATGCTGTAACAACATGCACTTCTTGGTTGCACAATGCAACAAGCCGTCAATCTACTAGGAACCTGGAACATCTTACCTTTGCAATGAAGAACTGTCAAAGAGTGTTGTGTAAAATGGCACCTGAAGAGTGAGGAGCCAAAGATTATATATAAAAAAAAAAGTTGATTCTGGTCGTGTCTTTGCTATTACAATCTTGGAATATTTACTATATACTATATACACCGTAAAATGTTTTATTTTATTAAAGAATGTAATAAGCAACATAAAATCATATTCTAACTATAGGGAACACTTTTAAAATAAACTTCTAACAAATCTGTTGTCTTGAAGTGTTATGATAACACATGATAGCACAGGTGAGGTTGAGCTACACTGGCTGTATGGAATGATGCCCACTAAGGGTGTAGTCTAAAACCAGTATTTTGCATAGCTTTGGATAGCTGAAAATCATTGCATCAGAGCCTAACCTTATCTTGCTAATGGTAATATTTTATAATCAATAATAATAAACATGGACATTAACCTATAAATAGTATACGATAAATTAACTAAAAGATTACAAAAATAGGGCATACACTTAGTGCAATGTTTAGTACTCAGTTAAAAATAATGAGACACCATGACCCAGCAAGAACCTATAGGTGCATATCAAAAATTAACCAATTATAACTCCTATTCTATCATAACCACACTAAACACCAGGTTGAGAGTACAACAGGCCACAGCAATTTATTATTTAAATTGAATAATTTAAATCATAGGAGGAGAAGCCTGGCCAGTGGTAGTGACCTCACACCCAGAGCACAGGCCCAGGGCCCTCTCCTATCCTTTTCCACGCTCCTGAGGTAAAGGACCCCCTTCTTAACTTCCTGTGCCAGGCGCCTCCCGCACCCGCCATGGAGTAGCCAAGGGGTGCCTCACGTGGCTACGACCCCCGCCAACAGCTAAGGCCCACAGTACTCCCACTCTGAACTCCAGCATCATCTCCAGCCCTATGTCTGTCAGGTGGACCCCATCTGGCGAAAAACTTTGCATTGTCAGAATCTTTGATGAATAAAATCCAATTTTATATTGGATATTATATATAACTAGCGATTTGTCCTTCAAAAAATGACGGTCAATAAAAGAAAGTGTTGAAATGCTGTTTGTCACACAATGTGAGTGTACTGTGTGCGTCAAGTAACTACATGTCTCCGGATGTCTCCGACGCTAATGACCTTCCTATGGAGTGTTCCAGAATAAAATTGGCAATGGCGGCTTCTGATTGGCTGAAAAGGCTGTCTATCAAATTCAGCCAATGAGAAGATCCCAATTGTGAACCAATTAAAAAAGTATACACCCCAAAATACAACGCTGATTGGATAACACACCTGTCAATCTTTATTTGAACCAATCCTAAGGCTTTATTGCCATCAGCCAATCACAATGGAATATATCCCCACGTACTGATTGGTGAAGACATCTGCGCCTTCCCATTGTCTGTAATATTGATTGATATTAACAGTAGCCAATGAGAATGCGCAAATTCTTCACCAATCAGTACGTGATGGTGTATTCCATTGTGATTGGCTATTGTCAGTGCAACCAATCAGAATGCGCAGAGGCTCCAACCAATCACCCTGTGGGGGTGTATTCCATTGTGATTGGCTGAAGGCATCTGCGCCTTGTGATTGGTTTAAATAAAGATTGACAGGTGCATTATCCAATCAGAGTGTGATTTTAGAGTGTATCCCTTTGTGATTGGTTCACACATTGGCGCCGCCTGATTGGGTGAATTTGATAGACAGCGTTTTCAACCAATCAGGAGGCGCCATTGCTTATTTTCTTCCGGAAAAGTCTCCTGGAGCCTCATTAGCGTCGGGGATGTCCGGGAGTGCGGATGTAAGTATATATATATATATATTTTTATACAGGGAGTGGCAGAAGAGGATCCGGAGGAGGCCGGAGACATCGCGGGGAGGTAAGTAGAATGTAGATTATGTTTATTTATTTTTTTATGTATGTGTATGAATGTTGTGTTTTTTTTAACAGGTGCCGCGCAGGAGAAGGATTAAAAGAATAAGGACGGGACATGCCGGAAAGGTGAGTAGAATATTTAGAATGTGTAGAATGTTGATTTTAGAACTGTAAATGTGTTGCACTATTTTTTTTTCTGTAGGTGGCTGATCTCAATGGAGATCTGCAAAGGTAAGTGGTCTTAATTATTGTATTTTAGCTTAGAATTAGATTAGTTTATATATAGACTAGCGACTTGCCCGTCAAAAAAATGACGGTCAATAAAAATTAAATGTTGTGAAATTTGTTTGCAACACAAAATGAGTCACCTACATTTGTCCCTTTTTTATTTTCTAAAAATAAAAACATATTAATTTTTTTAACTTTTTATTTTTTTAACTTTCAACTTATATTTCACAAACATTAAACTTTGTAACATGCAACTTGTATATGAAACATTCGTTCAACATTTTGTTAACAATACTGACACTTTTCAATACATATTTATCACTGAGTAACTGCGGAGTATATTAACTTAGAGTAAGTAATTAGTTTTAACAATAACATGCTTTTTATCATTTGTAACATATTTGTTAAACTCTTGTTAAACTAAATTAGCATTGAATCCAGAGGAAGGCAAACAATAAAACCCCCCTATTGAAACTTGTCCAATTGTATCAAAGAGGGAAAAAAATTAATTCCTTCCTGACCCCATTAACTGGCGATCGGATTTCTCCCTGAATCAATACTTTGTCTTTAAATAATACATTTCCAATTATTATTAAAATACTTCAACTTTATACTAACAATACATATTTGACTATACCACTGATATATTTAACAAACTTTTTTCAAAATTAAAAAACACATATTTAACATCTGAAATTGTAACATCAAACAATAACATTTAACTCTTGTAAATCCTGAAAAATTCAGATAATAGTTTTGTTGGGCCAATCATGTAAATATAAAACTTTGAACCCATTCAAATCTGTTTAAGGATAGTTTACTGTTGTTTTTGTTGTTATTTATTTTTATTTTTTTCAGTTTGTCCATTCTGCAAATATCACATAGATTTTCATAAGTGAAATAGTGGTCCCCTATTTAAAGAGTCCCAGAGTAGTTTACATTTGTACTGGAAGTCAAACCACTGTTCTCTATGTTTTTTTGTCCATTCTTTAGATGTTTTACGTGAAATATTTTTTTTTGTGCAATCATATTGAGTCCCATAAAATGTTGGCATTAAAATGAAACCATTGTCCTCTATCTTTCCAACACCTCATAGTAGACAATGTTTTTGGTGTAAACACATCCATCGTCCAATAAACGACCTTGAGTTTCGTTTTCTTCAACATGCACTTTAACTTCTTTTGGATTAGTGCACCTTGAAAAAGCCACATAGAGTTGTCCATGTTCAAAAACTAGTTCCTTTAAAAAAATCCCAACTGACTTAAAAGTTTGTCCTTGGGATTTATTGATGGTCATAGCAAATGCCATGATAACTGGAAATTGTCTCCGTTGAAGGACAAAGGGCAAACCACTCTCACTTGGAGCTAAATCAATTCTTGGTATAAAAACTCGTTCACCTTTATGGGTACCAGTTATAATTTCTGCATGTATAAAATGATCTTTTAACTCATGTACAATTAATCGGGTCCCATTACAAAGTCCTTTTTTTGGATTCATATTTCGCAATAACATAACAATTGCGCCTTTTTTCAATTGTAAAATATCTGGTGGCATTCCAGATGGTGTTAACGAATTAATAAATTCGATACTAAAATTCGATTCACTGTCTTTATCATCTGACAGAATTGAATCTGCACTGTAATAATTCTTTTGTGGTGCATTGATATATTTTAAAATTTCGTTATTTACATTCAAGGCATCGATATTTTTTGATGTTAATATCACCTTGTTTGCAATGTCTGTGTAATCCTCATTATTAAGAGTGTTTAGAAATATGGCTGATATGAGTGATTCATTGCAAACCATTTCTTATGGAATTTCAATGGTATCATTTGGTAAATGCTGTATTTCTGGATGTTTTCCATATCCAATTTTAATGAGCCAGTCATTGAATTCATTTTGGTCTTCAGATCTCATATTTAAAATTCTAATTTGAGATGTGTAAATATTTGCCACAATTTACTGGTCTTGATACATGTTTCAATGATCTCTGTTCTATTTCCGTGTGGCACAACAGGTAATGTTTGCCTAAAATCGCCTCCAAACAGCATCACCTTTCCACCAAATGGCAACTTATTATCCATCACTTCTTTTAAGAATCTGTCAATACATTGCAGTGCATGACATGACATCATTGTTGCCTCATCTATGATAATTAGTTTAGTTAGTTAAAATTTTTTTGCTTGTATGGAAATGAGTCGAATATCTGACACTGATGTTTCCAAAATGGGAACTGGCAGCTTAAATCCACTATGCACAGTTCTACCACCATCTAACAAAAGTGCAGCAATTCCAGTTGTTGCAAATGGCATAGCTATCTGACCCTGTGATCGAATATAACTCATCAAACAATTGTACAGATAAGTTTTCCTGATCCACCTGGTCCGTCTAGATAGAAATACTGGTCTTTGACCATTTCATCATCTGTAGCATTTGTGATGGCATGAAATGCTTCTAACTGTAAAATATTTAAAGTTGCCAGTTTTTCTTGGGTTTTTTGTTTTTGAAGCTCAGTGTCATAATCATCAAAATTGATGTCATCTATAAGTCCTGGATCAGGTAAATTAATAGTAGGTAAATTATATCTTCTTTGATCAGTGTTGCAATCTCTTTTTAACACCATATTGACTCTTGGTGTAGGCAATTGATGTCTTTCAGCATGTTCCTGTTGTTCTTTTTCAAGCTGTGCTAATTGTTTGTATGCTTGACTATATGGTTTTTTTTTGCATAATTTTATCCAACTGTTCAAAGACTATGCGCAAACACTGTCTATTATCTGGAAGTGTCATTCTTTGTTCCACAGCTTCCATCGTATCTAAGACATATAACTGTGCAAATTTCCTTTGCTCTCCTTCTTGTGGGTGTAAATGTGAAGTTCGGTGGTATATTTGACCTTGAACTCTGAAACAGTAAGGACCATGTCCTGGTACATTTTCTGCTAATGTTGCACCTATTGAAGTAAATGAAATTGCACTGTTATAAGACCTTATGTTTTGTTTGAAATTATTATAATTTGGAAATGTTGGATCGCTCATAATGCATTCTAAATAATATGGAAATGGGTGTCTTACTGGAAGTTTCACCTTTCCTTTCTGACAGCAACTAATTAAATTTCCATCAGTAGGTCTTTCCTTTATAAAATGATAGGCCCCACAAAACTGACAAACCACATTAAGTAACCCACAATAATGAGTATCTACTTCTACTGCAGTAGTAAACACATTGTCATGCATTACTTCAACATAGATATCAGACCCACTTTCTATATGTACATGTTTTTCTTGTGTGTCTACATTTAAGTCATACTGCAAAATAGAATCATTGGACACTGGTTCACAGAGATGTTTTTGTTTACTTTTACGTTTCTTGGAAGCCCCAACACACTCACTTGCGGCTTTCTTACTCATCTTTCTTTTATTTAAAAGTCTCTGTCGATCTTTTTCTCGCAAGCGTTGTGAAGTTTCCGGTGTCTGAGCATCTCTCCACCTTTGCTTCCTTTCCC
Source organism: Discoglossus pictus (assembly GCA_027410445.1). NCBI lineage: Eukaryota > Metazoa > Chordata > Amphibia > Anura > Alytidae > Discoglossus > Discoglossus pictus. The sequence continues at coordinate 219,709,402 of CM050166.1, read as the reverse complement.
TTGCCAATCTTCTTTTGCGTTCAATTTTGTCTTTTCCATTCTCCGCCATTTTAATCTGTAATTGTAAATAGACATGTAATTATTGTTTATTCTTTGTTTTGTACACATGTTTGTTCATTTTTGTACTTTTCCATTAAAGTAGATGAATAAAATAAAAAAACATTTTAAAATATTGCACTTTAGACTGAATGAAATTAAACCATTTTTCAAAGTATTTTATTGACATATATGACATGGAAATAGCTGCACATATCTATCTTTATATTATTAATCCTTCAATTCCATTCCTTCTTGATTGAATTCCCAGCATACCATCAATTTCTTTTTTTTTTCAAGTGTTGTAAGCTTCTTATTTTCTTTAAATATTATTATTAATTAGTATTGTCTTTTCAACTTTTTTCAAGTTATGACTAAATATCATACATTAATGACTCAATAAGTACTCTCCATTTTCAACAAATATCCATTTTCACCAAATATATCATATATAGCCTTTTTCTATGCATCACTACAAAATTAAATTTTATACCTGTGAGGATGCTGTTGATGTTGTTGAAAGGCTGCAAACGTCACACTGTCTGTTTATTCCCTTGCAGATCCAAATAAACTGTAAAATCAAATTTAGAATATTTTAAAACTTTTGCTTCATCGATATCATTAAATGAACATCAACAGACATATATTCGGCTACATTAAAAACCTAAAATCATATTTTTTAATATCTTGCTGTAGTAATAAAATTCAAATTCTGTACCTGTCCAAATTATCCTTATGATGTTCAATGTGTGCAAACGTCACTATCTCTGGTCATTCAGCTACAATTCACTGGAATTATACAAAATAGTCAAATTAATTTATAATCTGTTGCTTCATCTGTATTAATCAATGAGGCTTAACATACATATTTTGCATAGATTAAAAACATGAAATAAATATATCAATCAATGAGCATGAACACACATATGTAAGCATAGATTATAAACATACACTCAATATTACTATTAGTCTTTAAATAAGAATCAATTAATCTGTATTAATCTTAAATTAATGTCTGACTAAATATAACGTCAAGACCTAAGCATGAGTCTCTTCCCTTTAAAATGAGTATGTTACAACTGAATTCTTAAAATAATATACATTACTAATGAAATAAAAATCAATTAATGTTCATTAATATTAAACTAATGTGTGACTAAATCTAACATATAAGCATGAGTATATAGCCTTTAATTTAAATTTTTGGTTTATTTCATACAAAATATATAAGAATTATTTAAATAATGTACATACATTAATAATTAATTAATCAACGTGTTTAATGATTAGTAATGACACATTATGAATGTTATTTACAATTCTTTCCCACAGGTAATCACGATATATAACAAAATAATTATTAAATTAATGTACATTAATAATTAATTAATAAATCTGTTGCTTTTTTATTCACATTCTTATACGTTAATTAATTTTGATATTAATCATTAATTAATTAATTAATGTACATTATGAATGTTATTAACAATTTTTTTACACAGGTAATCACGATATATCCCAAAATAATTCTTAAATTAATGTACATTAATAATTAATGAATAAATGTGTTGCTAATTAATTAATGTACATTATGAATGTTATTAACAAGTTTTTCACACAGGTAATCACGATATATAACAAAATAATTCTTAAATGAATGTACATTAATAATTAATGAATCATTGTGTTGCTTTTGTATTCACATTCTTAAACGTTAACTAATTTTGATATTAATCATTAATTAATTAATTAATGTACATTATGAATGTTATTAACAATTGTTTCACACACGTAAGCATAATATTATTTTTCTATTAATTACATTTCTTATTTTTTATTTATTAAGTAAGTACCAATTTATTAATTAATAATTATAAATGATATATTTACCTTTTTGAAATGAAATAATGCTGAAGCAGTATACTGAAAAGCTAACAATCTCTTGAGATTTCCCGGCATCAGAAAACGTCCAGTCAGACTGTCATCACCTGAGGAGAAAGTGTCAGTTATGTGTCAAGTGTGCCCTATATATAGGCTTTGTGCGCGAGACAAATGCATTGTTTTAGGCGGGAAATCCGCAGTTGCGCGAGCCAAATGCATTGTTTCGACAGGAAATCCTATGTGGCGTGAGACAAAGGCGGGAAATCTGTGTTAATGCGTAAATCTGTAATTGCGTTTCGTAAAATGTACTCGCTACTGTCTTTTTACTCATTGTGCGGTTAATCCGCATCCTTTATCTCGTTGTTTTTCTAACACATACGTCTATGGCTGTGTTTTACGCAGTTCGTAGTAGTATAGCCTCGTTTTCATTTTTTTCGGCGGCCATTTTTTTCTCGCTTAGCCGATTTTCGATCTTTGTAACTCGGCTAAATCGGTCTAAATTGGAGTTCCAACTCACTTCCAGACGTCCTGCCTGGTTCCCCATGCTGTAAGTGACCTTTATTTAATTTTTTAGTTCTACAATTTAACGGCTCACCTCGCTGTGCGAGGCTCGCCGAGCGATGAGCGCCTGCGGCGCTCATCGCAAAGTCGTACGATCGGCAAAGTGGTACGGTTTAACGTCTCGCCTCGCTGCGCGAGGCTCGCCAGGCGATGAGCGCCTGCGGCGCTCATCGCTAAGTCGTACACACTACGCAACGCAGCGTGACGACGAATCGTAGTTAGACAATTATAATATGTGATAGCATTTATTGTATTGTAGATAGATTGTGGTATTTATTTAGATAGATTGGGGATGTTTTATTATATAGATAGCATGTATATTAGATTATGCTATTTATTTAGATAGATTGTGTGATGTATATTAGATAGGGGTGTATCGTATTGTATGTAATTGTATTGCATTGTAATTGTATGTATTTGTATTGTATTGTATTTGTATTGTATGTATTATATGTATTTCCTTTTCAGGTGTGTATTTTTTTTTTCTGTAGTGAGGGGGGGTTGTAATGTTTTTTTATTTTCTGTAATGTTCCTTTTTTTATTTTTTGTGACTTAGGTTTTTTTATTTTCTGTAATGTAGTTTATTTTATTTTGTGAGTTAGTTTTTTTATTTCATGTAATGTAGATTTTTTTTGTGACTTTAGGCTTTTTTATTTTCTGTAATTAGAGTGGTGGGGGTTAATACGGGTAAGGTAGTGTAGGTTTTAATAGGTTAGTGTAGAGGGTGTTTAGTTGATATTTAATTTTTTATTGGGTGGGTATAGTGCAGTATAGTGTTTATACTTAGTGTCATGATGGTCCTTGAGGACCATCATGGCACTTATGTAGTTAATGTAGTGTTGTAACAGGCCCATAATGGTGTTAATATACCCTTATGGGACTGATGGGGTTAAATAGAGGCTTATGGGGGTCTGTATTGACCCCCATGAGTGACAGGCTTAATGAAGGGCTTATTGGGGTCTCTATTGACCCCCATGAGTGACAGGGTTAATGAGGGTTTTATGGGGGTCTGTATTGACCCCCATGATTGACAGGGTGACAGTGTATATTTTTTTTCTTTTACAACGGGTCCTTTAAGGACCTTTACGGTCCTTTACTGACCTGTAACGTGGGAATTTTGAATTTTGATTGCAGCGGGGGTTCCCGATCGCGTGCAATGGGACCCCCACTGCGATGGTTAATGTGGGGTTAATGCAGGGCTCCAAGCTTATCTCGGATCCCCTGGGGTTAATGCAGGTTTCCGAGCTTATCTTGGATCCCTTCTTGGGTAATTTGTACGTGGCTGGGCTGTGAGCCTCGTTTTCGTTTTTTCGGCTGCCATTTTTTCTCTCGCTTAGGGGATTTTCGTGTGTCTGAACTCAGAATTTGGACTTAAATGGAGGTGTAACTTCACTTTCAGAGGTCCTGGGTGCCCCCCCTTGCTATGGGTAAGCTTTTTATGTAGTTTGTGTGAGTATTTGGTGTGTTTTCACTGTTTTTAGTTGCGAGCGGGTCGGCCGTTATAGTCGTATTCTTAGTGCGTGTGGGTGTTTGTTACGTTAAGGTTGGTTCCGAGGTGTTTTTTTTTTCTAAGTCGTGCGTGCTACGATTTAAAGGCTCGCCTCGCTACGCTAGAAATTGCCGAAACCAACAACATATTATTATGGAAGCACGATATATTACATTAAGAGGTAAATTGTTGTTTATTTACTAGAATTAGGCTTTGTAAAATATACTTGTAATCCTAGGGAGTGAATTCCCTTGTAGTGTTAAACGTATCTCATAGTATCTAGTATTTGCTTCTTTAACATCAAGTGGCCTATGCGTGTGAACGCCTATGCCTGACGCGTTTCAACGTCACAGCACGTTGAAACGCGTCAGGCATAGGCGTTCACACGCATACATGCGTCATTACGCACAACGCAGTCCACGCTATACTAAGAAGTGAAGCCATGCAGCATTAGCGTCCCTATTAAGAAACATGGCACTAGTTAGGTAACTCGTTTACAATTTAGTATGGTGTACTTAGAAGTATCCAGGACCAATGCATAGGCCACTTGATGTTAAAGAAGCAAATACTAGATACTATGAGATACGTTTACCCTAAAATAGGGAACAAATAAGGATATATCAGCCCACAATAAGAGTCTATCCCTCCAATGAAGATATCAATATTGCCAAATACTAGTCATAGACCATTATGTGGGTGTAAGCAGTTATAACGAATTAGGATTGGCATGTTACAATCCCAAGAATCATATATACGACATATCTCAAAGAACTAGTCTCCTATAGCTCTCATATAGAGATATCACGAGTACCTGGCTTCTTATTTATATCAAAGGCAGTACCTGCTTCTATCTACCATACTACCTCCAATATTTTTCACTAAAGCAAGTCTGCACTAAATGCCCTTCTGGGTAAACTATATAAAATAGACTGTGTGATATGTTGGTACAGAGTTACCTGTAGTGGAACATTATATTTCTCCTCGAATATCCTAGAGAAAGTTCTAGTCTCTATATATTTGTCTAAAGTGAAAGTTATCACTATTTCTCAGAGGAGACTTTTCTTTTTCCATTGTTTTTAGAGTGTTTTTAATCTTCCTTTTTTGTGAAATATAATTAAACTAAAATAATTTGATAGCCTCCCAAACTTGACCAAGATGTGCGCACACATATCGCTGACCGCCAGACCAACGAATAGGAAGTCATCCAAGTAATGGGTGATACTGGCAAAATTGTACTCTATAACCGCAGCCCACTGCAAGAATGAGCTAAACGTTTCAAAGAAAGCTCATGATATGGAGCACCCCATTGGTAAACAGAAGTCCACAAACTACTTGCCCTCAAAGCTACAGCCCAGAAGGTGTTGGCTGGCCTGATGAACCAGTAACAGTCGAAGAGCGGATTATATGACCACTTTGGCCATGAGCGAGCCTCGGCCCATCCTCCGCATGATTGCGGTGGCGGAGTCGAACGACGTGTAGGAGATGAACGATAAATCCTTGTTGATGCCATCATTTACTGAGCTCCAAGCCGGGTATGATAAATGATGTATCAATCTAAATGTACCTGTCTCCGTCTTCGGGGTATCCGCTCCCGGCGCCTGGAACTCCCTTCCCACTCTGAACCAGAGCACGTGCAATTACACCTACTAGGATTTGCGACTTTGTGAGTGCAACCTTTCCTTAGTTATCCTGGAACAGCAAAAGATGCTGTTACTGACCAGCCTAATCACCATCTGTTGTAACTGACAGACCCAAAATGACCCGGTTGATCCCTCCCGAACTGATACAGTCCCATTTTTTCCCATCCTCTGCCATCGGTGTCAACCATGCATCTTGCACTGGGTGTTCCCCAGCATCTGCATCCTGGACACTGGTCTCTTGGCGGCCAGTTCTTCACTGTCAGCACGCCATCCCTTTAAAAGAGCAGTGTTAGTATTCATTCCTGCTCCCTGTCTAACCCTACCATGGACTGCAGTTCGGGGTGTTGGAGCAGTGTATCCGGTTTGATCAGCTGGCTCATCCAAGCCCATGCCTGCTGCTCCTACTGGCTCAGCTCCTGTATTCATCTGAAGTGATAGCTGTTAGGCTGTGAAGTCAGCACTTGTAGCTGTTGCCTGGTATCTGTCCCTCTCAAAGCTACCAGCACCTGAGTAGTGCTGGACAGTGGCCCTGTCAAAGGAGTTTGAGGCCCCAGGGTCTCCCTGGCCGCAGACTTTACCCAAGTTGCCCCCTGAGGAACATCAATGCCCCTGTAGTCTGCGTGCTGCCCAGGCTGTCTTCTAACCATTTCACCCCATGACAAAGCACCTTTGACCTCACCATCTGTAACAGCTGCTCCAAGTGATTTCCCACCTCTGACCTCATGATGCTGCACAAAGAACACAAAACATCCGATATAAGCTCTCCCCAGCTAATACGCACACACTACACACACAGATACTTAGGGGATCAAGTCATTCCGCCATGTCTCAGAAGGAAGCTTCTGCAGATGTGAAGAAATGGCACCTTGCAAGCCCCTATGTGCCCTGTTCCACCCAGTGGCCGGCCCGCATACTCCCGGCTCCTCCGCGTCAAGGGGCAGTGAGCACAAGCCCCAGGGAGCCTGGGTCTGCCTACATGCCCTCCATCATTTGTGGCACAAAAACATTTTTCAAATTATTTTCTAGATGTACTTTTATTCCATATGTTTTTTTTCCATTTGATACCTGAATTGTATATCTTTATGAACAGCCTTTTTGTAAGTAGTATCAACATATGATGGCTTTCATTTTAATATGTAATTTTAATAATATTAGACTGAGATGGCTTGAATGCTTTGTGAAACCAAAGACACTACTAGTAAGTTGTCCTAAGTGGCTAAATCGAGTACTATATTATAACTAGGAACTTGCCCATCAACAATGCCGGGAGCCTTTAGTACTCATTACAGCCCATGTACTGTGCAGCTGGCGAGCCTCGCTTTGCGAGGTTTGCAGTTCGATTGTGCCTCTGGCGAGCCTTGATTTGCGAATCTCTTAGCTGGGTCCCTCGCTTTGCAAGGGATGCAACTGCGTGACCAACATTGCAAACTTTACCAACATTGCAAGATCCACAACTATATATGTGATTTCTCTGTAGTTCTAAAAAATGTAATGCTGGTGGTTGGACAACATGAGGAAGTCACTTGGTGTACAAACTAGCCTACGAATAGCTTCAAGAGGCAGTTAGCATTTGCGAGCTCAGGTTCCAGTCTGGGTTTGGATGCTAGTGGCTGGTATTGTAGTCAGGGTCCCTGGTAAATGGTCGAGTCAAGAAGCTGGCAGGATTAATGTCTAAATAAAAAACAAACTGGGGCATGGTAAAGAAAAATGGAAGGATGCTGTCACAGACTAGGGTTGATACCAGGAGATCAGGTAATAGTGATAAGGCAATCTGGTTGCCATGTGTCACATGCTGAGGTAAAATATGATATTCTAAAACTTCTCACAACCTAGAAAGCTAGGACAGCAGTCCAATGTTTTACGTAGCTACAAAGAAAAGCTTCCTTGTAACTGTGGGGGATTTATTTTCTCAAGCTACAGAGGTATTCGTCTCCAGTGCTTCTCAAACCTTCACTTTAGTTAAAGAACATGCATGAAGCCTGTTCCCTCTCCCTAACATGTGAATGCAGATTCCAAAGCCCAATTGTCTCCGTAGCAGAGCTGTACCAAACACTACACAGGACTAAACAAATCTATTCCCCCCATCTATCTGTATAAACCCCCCCCCATGGTAGGGAAGGGGCTAATAATATAATAAAATATACAAGGGGCTTATGATAACCACCTACCCTCTATGAGCCCAGAGATCCCTGGGATTCTCCCATTTAAATTACCCTAACAGGGGAACCCCAGGGAGCCCCTGGATTCCCTTCTCTCTAAACCGTGATCCCCACATATATTTATAACCATGGAGTTCTATATAGACCCCATGGCATCCATATGTTAACCCTGTGCCACAGAGCTCCTACAACCACAGGGGTCCTGTAGGGACTTGTAATGTGACTAATATGCCATAGAGGTCCCTAATGAATTTCTGTGGCTCCTATAATTAACCCTTGCCATTTAACAATTAATCCAATACAATGGCTCCTATAATCAACCAATGGCTTCTAACAATTAACACCAAACCAAGGGGGTCCATATTGAACCCTGTGTAAATGAACCCCCATGGGAGTCCAATAAGTTGCCCACTATACTATTGAATAAAAAAAATTACATAAACTAAATACACTAAATTATATGAAAGAAAATATCTAAATTACAATAAAATAAAAAATAAAAATTAGAGTAAAATAAAAAATAATTACAAAAAATAAAAAAGACATACAGAACAAAAGTGATTAAACTAAATACAATAACAAATAAGACACACAATTACTGAAAATAAAAAATAATTAACCCTGTATGGAAGCAAAATTTCCTACTTACCTACCCTTATATGGTCCTCCAGCAAGGTCAGCAAGCCCATGTCTTCATTCTTCTTTTGAACAAATCAGAATGATCAGATTAATGGATTTGTTCAATCTGAGCCTTCAGATTGGTTTAAACCATTTTCCCATACAAAAATGAGTAGGGGAATAAGGGGAATATCCAAGACTCAATTTTGATTGGCTGAAATGGGATTGACACATATTTCAGCCAATCAGAAGCCACAACAATTAGTATTTAAGCCAAAAAATGTGGAGGTCCCTTTCACTGGCCCAGAAGATGAGGCACAATGACATAATTAAAGGGTTAATTATTTTTTATTTTCTAAATTATCTTTCTTATTTATTTTTTTGTATTTAGTTTAACGGTTGTTTTTCTGTAAACCTTTTTCTTATAATTATTTTTTCTTTTACTGTAAGTTATTGTTTATTTTATTGTTCCCCATTTAATGCACTTTTAATGGAGGAATATCAGGGATCCCTGTGCACATAGCGGGTAGTAGAACTGGCTCGGTATGAGGTCAAACCTGCACTAGAGTCTGTCTATATGAGAAAGCTCCTACTATTTACATTCTACTCCCTGGTTTGCCCCTTAGATGAAACCTAACCATATGTAATTACTGCTTTGTGCAATTGATGCTGTCATGAATAGTGACTCAGCAATGCTTGCTTTATCAGAGGCTTCATACTTTGAATGACATCTGGCTAGTTTTTGTCTAGCGAGCTATACAGGGGTTATAACTAAAATAGTAGAAGACTTCTTATGTAGTGAAGATTTGATTTGATACCAAATCATGATTGTAGGGCTTCAGAATCTAATAAATAAATTGTAACAAAGTTGATAATATAAGTTCAAGGGGTGGTTGGAGATCTAGTGACTGAAAAGTGATTACTGGCTAGAAAAAGCATTTCAATGAAAATAAGCTGTTACACAGAGATATTTGTATTGCTTAGAGAAAAATATTTAAACAGAATTTGCATAAAACACAAGCATATCTAATTGGTGTGATAGATGTAAGAATAAACACCATTTTAAACCATTATATTGATAAAATTCAAAACATCCGCAATGAACTCTCATCTCACAGTAGCTCACACACTCTACCCTCTCAACTAGCCAACAACACCCAGTCTTCTCCCTTCCCCAACCCAACAGCCACTTTGAACTGCTGTGACCTGGCTACAGAGCCTGCTATCATCCACTCACCTCACTACCTGTCCTCAGGATCCTATTCCATCTCAGCTCATCCCTCCCCTCTCTACCACACTAATCACAGCTCTCACACATATTTTCAACCTTTCCCTAAATACTGGCATGTTTTCATCTTCTCTAAAACATGTCATAATTACACCCACCCTAAAAAAAAACCTAATCTGACTATGACCTTGCATCTAACTACCGCCCTATCTCTTTACTTCCCCTGGCTTACCAATCTGCTGGAGTGGCTCATCTATAACACCCTTACCAGCTTTATTTCCTCTAACTCCCTTCTTGACACCTTCCAATCAAGCTTCCGGCCACAACACTCCACTGAGTCAGCTCTCACTAAAGTCACAAATGACCTGCTAACCAAGTAAAAAGGTCACTTTTCAATTCTTCTTCTTCTAGATCTCTCTGCTGCCTTTGACACAGTCAACAATCCACTTCTACTCCATATCCTCTCCTCTCTTGGTATTCGAGGCACTACTCTCTTGTGGTTCTCATCATACCTACAAAATCCATCATTCAGTGTCTTCTTCTCAGACACCTCTTCGTCTCTTCACCCCCTGTCTGTTGGCGTACCCCAAGGATCAGTCTTAGGCCCTCTCCTCTTCTTTATGTACACATCCTCACTTGGTACCCTAATAAACTATTTTGAAAGTTAGTATCATCTCTATGCAGATGACACCCAAATCTACCTCTCAGCACCAGACCTATCTTCTAGTATATCCTCTTGGATGTCCACCCACCATCTCAAACTCAACATCTCTAAGATTGAAATCCTTATCTTCCCTCCCTCTACCCCAGAGTCAATTCCTCACATCTCTCTCACTGTCAACAATGACATCATCAACCCCACCTCCCAAGCCATGGCCTTGGGGTTCTACTGGACCCCGTCCTGTCTTTCATCCCTCACATACAGTCACTAACTAAATCTTGTCTTCTCCATCTAAAAAATATCTCCAGAATTCAACACTATCTTAAGCAAGACACAACTAAAATCCTAATACACTCTCTCATAATCTCTCGACTTGACTACTGCAACTCACTTCTTGCTGGCCTATCCACCAACCGACTATCCCCACTTCAATCTATTATGAATGCCTCTGATAGACTCATCTTCCGTACACAAAGTTTAGTGTCTGACCTCCATGACATTGAAAGTTAACCTCTATACCATGGATAACCTCAAGGACCTCCATGGCATCCTTTTTACCACTAACGTCATCTATATTGGACCCTCATGGATCTTAAACCTCCATTGTTCCTCCTTACCTATCCTTCTGACTCCCTCCAGCGTTGATCATCAATCCCCAGATTCCTCACTCCTCAACTCTGGATAAGCAGGCACTTCCATGTTGATTGAAGTATCCATCCACTTCTTTCTTGATTGAAGCCTTTGGTCCTCAGCAATGTCCCAAAAATATTGGTTTCCACTCTGCAAAAGAGAATTAATCTAAGAAAGCTTATCTTTCGAACAGTTTGCTTGCTTAGGTTCGGTATGTTGTGGATTGGGTAGACAGATTATTGGGAGGGGCTTGAAATGAACCGACGGTCTTATTACTTATTGGTACCAATGGCAAAGTTAGTGGAAGATTAAGTGTCATAAAGAATACTTTTAGAGAACTAAGTAATAAGCTGAAGGCAAGGACCTCCAATGTAGTATTTTCTGAGATACTACCAGTGCCATGTGCTAGCCCAGGGAGGCAGAAGGAGGCTTAGGGAGGTTAATGCGTGGCTAAAGATGTGGTGCACTAGGGAGGGGTTTGGTTTTTAGAGCACTGGGCTGACTTCTTACTTTGGTACAATCTCTATAGCAGGGATGGATTGCACCTTAATGATGAGGGAGCTTTTGTGCTAGGGGATCGGATGGTAGGAAGGCTGGAAGTGTTTTTAAACTTGTAGGTGGGGGGAGGGACTAGATATAAGTAATGGGGTAGAAAGTGTAGACGGTATAAGGGATGAATTAGCAACTCATAGGGCAGGAGATGGGAGGAGGGGTAGTATAGTCAATACAGAGGTATTAGTAAGTATCTCAAGTATAGCGGCAGGCACCACCTGGCAGGAAAAATGGGAGAGTTAGAATCATTAGCAATGAATGAAAAATGGGATTTAATAGGCATTACCGAAACGTGGCGGGATCAATTTAATGACTGGACTGTTAATCTAGATGGTTATAACCTGTTTAGGAAAGATAGGGGCAATGGTAAAAGGGGAGGAGGGATTTGTCTGTATGTTTAGCCTGAATTTAAGCCTTTAGTCAGAGAAGATATTTATGGCGGAACTAGTGATAATGTTGAATGCTTGTGGGTAGAATTAAATAGCGGAGCAGCAAATTCCAAAATAATATTAGTAGGAGTATGCTATAAACCTCCCAAAATAGCTGAAAGTGAGGAAATACAAATATTGTTACAGATTGAAAATGCAGCTAAGCATTACATTTACATTACTAAATTATCATTGAATCCAGAGGAAGGCAAACAATAAAAAACCCCATTGAAACTTGGCCAATTGTATCAAAGAGGGGAAAAAAATAATTCCTTCCTGACCCCATTAACTGGCGGTCAGATTACTCCCTGAATCAATACTTTGTCTTTAAATGATACAGTTCAAATTATTATGAAATGCTGCAACTTTATAATAATATACATGTTTGACTATACCACATATATATTTAACTAACTGTCCAAAACATTTAAAATACACATATTTAACATATGAAATTGTAACATCAAACAATAACATTTAACTCTTGGAAGTCACGTCAGATAATTGTTTTGTGGGGCCAATCCTGTTAATATGAAACATTTAACCCATTCCAATATGTTTAAGGATGTTTTACTGTTGTTTTTGTTGTCGTTTCTTTTTTTTTTGTTCTGTTTGTCCTTTGTGCAAATGTCACATATAGTTTCATAAGTGAAATAGTGGTCCCCTATTTAAAGAGTCCCAGAGTACTTAAATTTTGTACTGGAAGTCAAACCACTGTTCTCTATGTTTTTTGTCCATTCTATAGAGTTTGTTCTTGAAAAATTGTTTTTGTGCAATCATATTGAGTACCATAAAATGTTGTCATTGAAATGAAATCACTGTCCTCTATCTTTCCAACACCTCATAGTAGACAATGTTTTTGGTGTAAACGCATCCATCGTCCAATAAATGATCCTGACTTTCGTTTTCTTCAACATGCACTTTAATTTCTTTTGGATTCGTGCACCTTGAAAAAGCAACATAGAGTTGTCCATGTGCAAAAACTGGTTCCTTTAAAAAAATCCCAACAGACTTAAAAGTTTGCCCTTGGGATTTATTGATGGTCATGGCATGAGCCATGATAAGTGGAAATTGTCTCCTTTGAAGGACAAAAGGCAAACCACTCTCACTTGGAGCTAAATCAATTCTTGGTATAAAAACTCGTTCACCTTTATGGGTCCCAGTTATAATTTCTGCATGTATAAAATGATCTTTTAATTCATGCACAATTAATCTGATCCCATTACAAAGTTCTTTTTTTGGATTCATATTTCGCAATAACATGACAATTGCGCCTTTTTTCAATTGTAAAATATGTGGTGGCATTCCAGATGGTGTTAACGAATTAATAAATTTGATACTAAAATTCGATTCACTGTCTTTATCATGAGACAGAACAGAATCTGCACTGTAATAATTCTTTTGTGGTGCATGGATGTATTTTAAAAATTTTTTATTTACATTCAAGGCATCGATATTTTTTGATGTTAATATCACTTTGTTTGCAATGTCTGAGTAATCCTCGTTATTAAGAGTGTTTAGAAATATGGCTGATATGAGTGATTCATTGCAAACCATTTCTAATGGAATTTCAATGGTATCATTTGGTAAATGCTGTTTTTCTGGATGTTTTCCTTCTCCGATTTTAATGAGCCAATCATTTAATTCATTTTGGCCTTCAGATCTCATATTTAATTCTAATTTGAGATGTGTAAATATTTGCCACAGTTTACTGGTCTTGATACATGTTTCAATGATCTCCGTTCTATTTCCATGTGGCCCAACAGGTAATGTTTGCCTAAAATCTCCTCCTAACAACATCACCTTTCCACCAAATGGCAACTTATTATCCATCACTTCTTTTGAGAATCTGTCAATACATTGCAGTGCATGACATGACATCATTGTTGCCTCGTCTATGATAATTAGTTTAGTTTGTTTAAATTTTTTTGCTTGTAAGGAATTTAGTCGAATATCTGACACTGATGTTTCCAAAATGGGAACTGGCAGCTTAAATCCACTATGCACAGTTCTACCACTATCTAACAAAAGTGCAGCAATTCCAGTTGTTGCAAATGGCATAGCTATCTGACCCTGTGATCGAACATAACTCATCAAACAATTGTACAGATAAGTTTTTCCTGATCCACCTGGGCCGTCTAGATAGAAATACTGGTCTTTGACCATTTCATCATCTGTAGCATTTTTTGATGGCATGAAATGCTTCTAACTGTAAAGTATTTAAAGTTGCCAGTTTTTCTTCGTTTTTTTGTTTTCGAAGCTCAGTGTCATAATCATCAAAATTGATGTCATCTATAAGTCCTGGATCTGGCAAATTAAAACTTGCACAATTTAATCCATGAGCCAACAATATTTCTTGTATTTCCATCAATGTTTTTAACAGTGCTATTGGTTCTCTTTAACGTTTCAAGAAGTCTTCTGACATATTTAATTTAAATGTTTCCCACAAAGTGAAAGCATCAGGTACATTGCAAAATATGAAAATGAATGCAAATCGTTGTCTCATTTGCTTTGGCATTTGACATAGTGCTGCTTCTTCCAGACACCTCTCCCATTCTGTATCATCAGCTATGATGTTTTGATGTCTTGCAGCTAATAGGAATGTATCATAAACTATGTCATTCACTGTATGTAAATGCTCAAAACTCTGTGCACCAGGAACATGTAGCAGAAGTAATCTTAAACTGAAACGTTCAATGTCCCTTGGACTGACGGTATAAATGCGTGGTATAATTTTATGTGCATCTCTTCTTCGTTATCGCCATAGACCATTTACAAATACATAGTGATATGGTATCTCTATGTATAAAAATTGTCTGGCCTGCGTATCCTGGCAGTTTAATTTAAACCATGCAGTAAGCATGGTATCTCTGTGTTCACTTTGATCTAATGCAGTTCTTTCATTTCCTGCAGTAAAGCAAACCAACTGACTTTGAGGCAAATGTACAGCTAAACAATAGATAGCATGTGACCGATCATGCATCTCAAATTTCAAAAGGTGCCTCATTGCTTCAGGAGCACTCACATAGCGAGCATCTAAATAATTTGATAGTTCATCATGTAAAATTGGATTTCCGTTTTCGTTTGCAGCACCTTGCACAACAACAGTAGCTGCGTCATATCCTTTGTATATATATTTATACACATACTTAATTGATTTAATTGAAGTGCAAGCTTCCACATTGATGTGTGTATTGTACTTGATGAGCAAATGTGGATTGTATGGAACGACAAATCTATTATCAACCTTTTGCCCACGGATAATTGCTGTTTGTCCTTGTGTTCTTTTATACAAAGGGTATCCATCACAATTTGCATAAATTTGCATTTGAAATTGTTTTGGAAATTCTTTAGTACATTTTTTATTTTCCATACATGGTGAATTAGGCTTCATCTCTCCACATGGGCCATGAATCATTCTATGTTTAACAATCTCCCAAAGTTTGTTATATTTTTCTTGGTCTGGCAACTCTGCGGAAATTACTGAATACACTCTCTCTGCAGTATTCAACTTATCTTTTTCTTGCAGTATTAAAAGTATGTGAGCATGTGGCAGTCCTCTTTTTTGAAATGTAATGGTGTAAACAAAAGCCACACATTGTCCAAATAAGTGTGCTTTAGTGATATCATGTATTAATGAATTGAGTTTGATTTTGAATACTCTTGCTACTAAATCTGGTCGGTCAGAAGTAGTTTGTCCTAGATTCAAATTTTCCTTGATTTCTGGCCATTGTGGATTACATGTGAATGTAATAAATAAATCTGGTTTTCCAAATTTTGTGACAATAGCCATGGCATCATTATACCTTTCTCGCATATTGCGAGGAGATCCTTGGAAAGTGGATGGCAAAATAATTGCTCTTCCAGCAGGAATGTCTCTGTTCAAAGCTAATTCTGCAACATAATCCATTAATCCACAATACTGTTCTACTCTTAATTTATTTTTTTGAAATTTAATGAAATTTAGATTATTGGCTTCAACTTGTAGATATGTGTCAATAATCCATTGTTGAGTGAGTTTGCCTCCATGTAAAATTGGATTAAAACAATCCCGGATAGCAGTTTGTGCCACTTTATAGTCCAGCATGGAAATATTAGATCTAAGACGAAGTTTAGTATTGGGATAACTTTCCAATTGTAATTTTGGTTCCCATCCAGGTTCCCCATTTGGAAAGAAAATGGGATATGTCATTGGATCTAAATTACAGCTTAATATATTAATGTTGATAAATGGTTGTTCTTCATTGCGTGGATATATTCTAATATCACGCTGAAAAGGTGGTTCACCATCTTCATTTTTAAACACCATGGCAACCTCATTTACTGTAGGTAAATTATATCTTCTTTGATCAGTGTTGCGATCTCTTTTTAACACCATATTTACTCTTGGTGTAGGCAATTGATGTCTTTGGGCATGTTCCTGTGGTTCTTTTTCAAGCTGTGCTAATTGTATGTATGCTTGACTGTATGGGTCTTTTGCCATAATTTTATCCAGCTGTTCAAAGACTATGCGCAAACACTGTTTATTTTCTGGAAGCGTCATTCTTTGTTCCACAGCTTCCATTGTATCTAAGACATATAACTGTGCAAATGTCCTTTGCTCTTGTTCTTGTGGGTGTAAATGTGAAGTTCGTGGTAAATTTGACCTTGAACTCTAAAACAGTAAGGACCATGTCCTGGTACATTTTCTGCTAATGTTGCACCCATTGAAGCAAATGAAATTGCACTGTTATAAGACCTTATGTTTTTTTTTTAATTAGTATAATTTGGAAATGTTGGATCGCTCATAATGCTTTATAAATAATCTGGAAATGGGTGTCTTAGTGGAAGTCTTACCTTTCCTTTCTGACAGAAACTAATGAAATTTCCGTCAGTAGGTCTTTCCTTTAGAAAATGATAGGCCCCACAAAACTGACAAACCACATTAAGTAATCCACAATAATGAGTGTCTACTTGTAGTACAGTACTAAACACATTGTCATGCATTTTTTCCACATAGATATCAGACCCACTTTCTATATGTACATTGGTGTCATGTGTCTCTACATTTAAGTCATTAGGCAATATAGAATCATTGGACAATGGTTCACATCTTCGTTTCTTGGAAGCCCCAACACACTCACTTGCTGTTTTTAACTCATCTTTCTTTTATTTAAAAGTCTCTGTCGATCTTCTTCTCTCAAGCGTTGTGAAGTTTCCGGTGTCTGAGCATCTCTCCACCTTTGCTTCCTTTCCCTTGCCAATCTTCTTTTGCGTTCAATTTTGGCTTCTCCGTTATCCGCCATTTGAATCTGTAATTGTAAATAGAGATGTAATTATTGTTTGTTGTTTGTTTTGTGTACATATTTTTTTTTAACTTTTTGGACTGTTACATTAAAGTTGATGAATGAACTAATCAAGCATTTTAAAATCTTGTACTTTTTTACAATGAAATAAATGAAACCATTTTTCAAAGTTTTTTATTTACATATATTAAATAGTAAAGAGCTGCATATATATATATATATATATATATATATATATATATATATATATATATATATATATTTATTATTAATCCTTCAATTCCATTCATTATTGATTGACTTCACTGCATACATTGAATTGCTTTTTTTCGCAAGTGTTCTAACCTTCTTTTTTTTATTTTTAAATATTATTATTAATTATTATTCTCTTTTCAAATTTACATAAGTGCATGCTAAACATTGTTCTTAACTGATGACTAATTATTATACGTTAATGAATCAATAAGTACTCTCCATTTAAACAAAATAAAATATAGCCTTTTTTGTACCATCACTACAGAATTAAATGTTATACCTGTGAAGATGATCTTGATGTTGTTCAAGGGCTACAAACGTCACGCTGTGTGTCGATTCAGTTGCAGATGCGATGAAACTGTTAAATAAAAATGAGAATCTTTTTAATATTTTGCTTCATCCGTATCATTCAATCAGCAGCAACAGACATCTATTTGGATAGATTGAAAACCTAAAAGCATATTCCTGAATATCTTGCTGTAGTAATATAATAAAATTCTGTACCTGTGAAGATTATCTTTATGATGTTCAATGGGTCCAAACGTCACTGTCTCTGTTCATTCAGCTACAGCCGCACTGCAAGTATACAAAATTGTAAAATTAATGTATAATATGTTGCTTCATCCGTATCAATCAATCATGCAGAACAGAGATATTTTTGCATAGATTAAAAGCATGAAATGAATATGTCAATCAATGAGCATGAACACAGACAGATATGTTAGCATAGCTTAAAAACATAAAATCAATATTCCTGTTAGTCTTTAAATAAGACTCAATTAATGTGCATTATTCTTAAATTAATGTCTGACTAAATATAACGTCAAGATGTAAGCATGAGTCTATTCCCTTTTTTGTTTTTTTTGGGATATTTTTTTTTGGGATATGTTTTTTGGGGATATGTTACAACTGAATTATTAAAATACCTTACATTACTAATGAAATAAGAATCAATTAATGTTCATTAATATTAAAGTAAAGTCTGACTAAATGTAACGTCAAGATGTAAGCATGAGTATACATGTTTTTTTTTTTTTTTTAAACGTTAACCATTTTTGATATTAATGATTAGTAATGATTAATTAATTAATTAAAGTACATTATTGTACTATTTACAATTCTTTCACACAGGTAAGCACAATATTATTTTTCAATTAAATAAATTTCCTCACATTTTTTTATTTATTTAATAAGTAATTAATAATTTAATAATTAATGATTATTAATGATATTTACCTTTTTTAATGTAATATTGCTGAAGCAGTATCCTGAAGAGCTAACAATCTCTTGATATTTTCCGGCATCAGAAAATGTCCCATCAGACTGTCATCACCTGAGGAGAAGGTGTCAGTTATGTGTCAAGTGTGCCCTATATATAGGCTTTGTGCGCGAGACAAATGCGTTGTTTTAGGCGGGAAATCCACTGTGCCGCGAGACAAATGCATTGTTTTAGGCGGGAAATCCGAGGTGCCGCAAGACAAAGGCGGGAAATGTGTGTTAATGTGTAAATGTGTAATTCCGTTTCGTAAAATGTAGTCGCTAGTGTCTTTTTTACGCATTACGCGGTTATTGAGCATCCTTGGTATTGGTATTTTTCGAGCACATACGTCGGTATTACGGTTTTACGGTTTTACGCAGTTCGTAGTAGTGTAGCCTCGTTTTCATTTTTTTCGGCGGCCATTTTTTTCTCGCTTAGCTGATTTTGGATCTTTATAAATCGTCTAAATCAATGTAAATTGGAATTCCACCTCACTCCCAGACGTCCTGCCTGGTTCCCCATGCTGTAAGTGACCTTTTTGTTATTTTTTTGTGTGTATTTAGTGTTTTGTAATTGTTTTGGTTCTGCCGCTTATCTCGTAATTTTTTTCATATCTCGTATTTTTTTTTCTAAGTCCTGCATCTTGTGTAAAAGTGCTACGGTTTACGTCATTTGTTTGCGTCTAGACCGCGGCGTGCAAGGCAGAGAGCTAGCGTTTTCATATCAGGCCCATAGTTTAAAGTCCTTTAGCTGAATCTAACATTTATGCAGTTTAGCTAGTAGAAGGGAGGTAGAATACACACAGAGGGATCCTGGTTTCAACGCTTTAGGTTTGGGATAGTATTTTACTAGACAAGCAATATAGCATTGAGGCATTTATCCCTCAATAGCTATTCCTCTACTCTATAGTTTTATATATTCGTTACCTTGGTAGGACACCTGGTATCTTTTCATATCATCAGCATATAGCTGTATAATAGAATCTTCTGTACCTTTGCAGCTTTCCATATACAGCATTTATTTATAGTTTTCACTTCCATATAGTTATATACTATATGAACCATAGCACTTGTCACTTTATATATTAAGCACTTTATTTCGTACACTAGTCACTTTTTTCTGTGATTACATTGGCACTTTATATGGTTTGCACTTTATATGGTTTGCCTATTAGGGGCAGAATCTACAATTTTGAGATACCATACTTGTCAATTCAATATTTTTGTGACCTCTCTGATACCTATGTCTTTATATTTTAATATGGATTTTAACAACCATTAAAAGTTAAGTTTTATTATTTAGTTTATTCTCTTTTTTCTGAGATTAGGATTATTAGGTGTGCCCTATAATAGGATTTTTTTTCTCTCTTCACACAATATGGTTTATTTTATCCTTAGGAGCACCCTAATCAATAAACTTATATTTGGTTCTTATGTAATATACCTGAGCCACCACTCTCCATTTTTTCTAATTTAGGTAAAAATACTGAACATAAATGGACAACATTTAAATCCTTACTAAATATACATACTCATCCCTGTATACCAAGTGGGAATAAAAGTAAAAGGAGTAAATCACATCCAATGTTGCTTAACAATGACTTAAAGATCAAGATATGCAGTAAAAAACAGGCATTTCAATTATACAAACAACAGGTGTCAGAGACTGCTTTACGGGAGTACAAGGAGATCAACAAGGCTTACAAAAGGGCTATTAGACTGGCGAAAATAGAAAATGAAAAATGAATTGCAAAAGAGAGTAAGACTAACCCTAAAATATTTTGTAAGTATATTAATGGGAAAAAGGCGAGGAAGGAAGCTATAGGAAAATTACAATGTGACACAAGCCGTCTGAAAATTAGTGACCAGGAAAAGGCAGATGAGCTAAATCTGTTCTTTTCTTCGGTATATACAAGGGAGGTACCAGTAGTTGGGACACTGCAACATAATGGGGCTACACTACGTTTTCAGAATAATTGGTTAACGCAGGAAGTAATCTAAAAGAGTTTGGAAAAAATACATGTTAATAAAGACCCGGATTTTGATGGAATACATCCAAGGGTACTGGGTTCTGTAATAACCAAACCATTATATTACATTTTTCAAGATTCATACAACACAGGGTCTCTACCAGATGAATGGAGAAAAGCAGACGCGATACCTATATTTAAAAAGGGAGCAAGAGTAGTGGGAAAGCTTTTAGAAGGGTTAATAAGAGATAATATACAAGAATATGTCTATTTGAACAGGATTATAAGTAGGAGTCAACATGGATTTATGAGGGATAGGTCATGTCAAACAAATCTAATTAGTTTCTATGAGAAGGTTATTAGGAACATGGATCAAGGCAACTCAGTGGATGTAGTCTATTTGGATTTTGCAAAGGCTTTTGATACAGTGTCACATGGGAGACTATTGTGCAAACTAAGGGATACAGGAATTGCAGTAAATATCTGCACATGGATTGAGAGCTGGCTAAAATACAGGAAGGAAAGGGTTGTTGTAAATGGAACTTACTCCGATTGGACAAAAGTGGTAAGTGGGGTTCCTCAGGGTTCAGTATTAGGTCCTCTACTTTTTAACATATTTATTAATGACTTAGAGGTGGGACTGGAAAGTAGGGTCTCCATTTTCGCTGATGACACAAAGTTGTGCAATTTAATTAAATCAGGTAATGATGTGCTTTCCCTTCAAAGGGATTTTCATAAAATTTAGGAATGGGCATCTAAATGGCAGATGAGATTCAATACGAATAAATGTAAGTTATCTGGGAAGGAAAAATACCCATGCAATTTATAATCTTAACGGAACAAATATAGGGGTATCAGATGTTGAAAGGCATTTGGGAGTGCTTGTGGACAACCACCTAGGTAACAGTGCTCAAAGCCAAGCGGCAGCTGCAGAGGAAAATAAAATATTAGCATGTATTAAGAAGGGTATAGAAGCAAGGGAAGCAAATATAATTCTGCCACTATACAAATCTCTAGTACACGCTCATTTCTAATACGGAGTACAATTTTGGGCACCACTTAATAAAAAGGACATTTTAGAGCTGGAAAAGGTACAGAGGAGGGCAACAAAACTAATAAGGGGAATGGGGGGGCTAAGTTATGAAGAAAGACTAAACAAATTAAGCTTATTTTCTCTAAAAAAAAAGGCATCTAAGAGGAGATATGATTACATTATATAAATACATCCAGGGTCAGCATAAAGAGGGAGCTTTTTTGTCAAGAAGTTTTCAACTGACAAGAGGACATCCCTTAGAAGTTAAAAGATTCCTGCTTAACGAAAGAAAAGGGTTCTTTATAGTAAGGGTGGTTAATCTGTGGAATTCTCTACCAGAGGAGGTGGTGACAGCAAATTTGATAGATAACTTTAAAAGGGGACTGGATTTATTTCTAATTAAAAAGGGAATTCAGGGTTATCCTAGATACCGTATATACTCTAGTATAAGCTGAGTATTTCAGCCCTTTTTTTAAGGCTGAAAAGGCCCCCCTCGGCTTTTACTCAAGTCACCATCCCCGTGGCTCTCTTTCCCCCCTGTGGCTCTCTCTCTTCCCCCCCGTGACTCTCTTTTCCCCCCGTGGCTCTCTTTCCCCCCCATGGGTCTCTTTCCCTCCCCCTCCCTTGTCATCCTCATCCTCAACCCCCCCATCCTCAACCCCCCATCCTCAACCCCCCAACCCCCTCCTCATCCTAAACACCCCTCCTCAGCCTAAACCCCCCTCCTCATCCTAAACCCCTCTCCTCACTTTATCCCTCTAATTACATCCCCCTCTCTCTTACCCCTTACTTACCTTCCATCTGCAGCTGCTCCTCCGCTCCTCTGAGCTCCTTCCATCTGTGTCAGGACCCGGCATTGGCTAATGACGTGACATCACATGTGCATCACGTCATTAGCAGGGGGATTGAGGAGGGGGGTTGAGGAGGGAGGTTGAGGATGAGGAAGGGGTTGAGGAGGGGGGTTGAGGATGAGGAGGCGGGTTGATTAGGGAGGTTGAGGAGGGAGGTTGAGAAGGTAGGGTTGAGGAAGAAGGTTGAGGAGGAGGGTTGAGGAGGAAGGATGAGGAGGGGGGTTGAGGAGGGTGATAAGGGAGGGGGAGGGAAAGAGACAGGTCAGAGGAGATCTTAAAAGGTTAAACTTGATGGAGTGAAAGTCTTTTTTCAACCTTAATTACTATGTAACTATGTAACTATGTACCTATCTTCCGTGGAGCTCCTGTGGCAACTAAAGGTTTTTTGTCCTCGCCTTCTCCTTAAATACTGTTTTTTTGCAGATTCAGATTTGCTGAAATATGTGATATCATATTTGATTGGTTATAAGTTTAAAGACCCACTTACAGACATTTCTGTGAATATAAATGCATTTTTACACAGAAGTGCACTGGTAGTTTTAAGCACCCTAAGTCTTCCTAAAAAATGTTCTGAGGTGCTGAGGTCAAACCCAAGGTATCTGTCTGATAATTCTCACAACCTAAAAAGATATTCCTTTGCTTATGCATTGTGGTCTCAGACTGATCCCTTCTTGAAGTTGTCTGGTTTTTCCACAAAAACTGATGGAACCCCAACCCTATTTAACCTATGAGTGATTCAGCAGACTCAAGGATGTAGAGAGCTGCAGTCAGGAATGGAGAGATAGATGCATAAGGCCTTACTAAAAGTTAGATTAGAAGTCTATATATAATCCTTACAATCCTGACTAGGTTAAATCTGCATATACAGTATGAGAAGGCACCTACTATTCCAGTTCTATCACCTGGATTGTATGCTAGAAAAAACCTAGCCAGATGTCCTTACCACTTGGTGCTATTGATGTTATTGCTGAATAGTGACCAAGCATTGCCTCCTTCATCCTCTGAATTGCTATGTTTCTTCTAGCGGGCTATCAAAGGATTAGTACTAGTATAGTAGGAGCCGTTTCCAAGCAAGTGGCTGAAAAGTGATTAGTGATTAGGAAAGTATTTAAATAAAGAATCTGTTAAACAGATATTCTCTTGTTTTGAGTAAAATAATACAAAATCATATCTAATTAGTGTTATAAATATAAGGGAAAACAAAATATCATTACTGAAAGATAATTCTTCCTCTTTTGGTAAATATATAGTGTTAAAAAATCCTTAATCCTCTGTGGGCTTGTGATATAATGTATCTGAATAGTTTGCTTGAAACTGAAGTCTGTGTACTGATTCAAAGTTCAATACTTGTATTGGATAAACAAGTATAAAACTTAAAGATATTCTGTATGTCTAGTTCATAGCCTAATAAATCCATGTGCAAGATGCGTGAGATTTTTTTTTATGTTAAATATAATGTTTTATATACCGGGAGTTTTTTTTACAAAGCAGCAATAAAGGTTTGCATTTTTTTCCTTTCAGTGACATTTACTGAACACATGAAATCCCAATGGAAGAGCCAATTACACGTGAGTGCTATTTGTCATTATTTAATTACAACAATGCAGTCACAAATTGGAATCTCCTGAGTTTAGAACTAAAATTTGAAACGAGTTAACAAAATAAACTTGATAAGTAATTAGGAAAAAAATAAAATGAAAGAAATCCCCAAAAGAATATGGAGAGACTGATAAGTATTTTAGATTTTGGTAGTTTTGCATTTTAACTTGTTGAAAGCAACAAGAAAAAAACTGAAAAAATGTACATTGACACGGATGTGCCACTAGGCATCCTGAAAAATGTTTTATGAGTGCTATTTAAATTTGTATTGTCAGCAAATGTCAATCTGAGCCTCTCACCTGGTTTGGTAATGCACTTTTAGCCTCAGGTTTATTGAGCTATTATAATTTGATATTATTATGTAAGTATGGTTAAAGGTATATTTATTTTTCAGATAGCACCTGGGCAAATTGTTCCCTAATCCTTCAAGTAAATTAAACTAGCTCAACATACCTCCTCTAACCCCTATTAGCTCAGTGGGCTAACGGTGGTAAATAACATTTATGTCAGCCAATAAATCCACCCTTTTTTTTATTATTTCATCTATTTGTAAAAAGTCAACATGTTTAGTAGCACTATAAGAGGTAAGTTGAAGTTATAACAATGTTAACACAATGAAGAAAAAATAATTGAGGGCCTGTCTTTGAGCTTAAAATCAAATGTACACAGAGCTTTAACTAAAGCACATAGCAAGATTGAAAATTCCCATACTAACACTCTTCTCTCCATAAAACATGTTTTGGGGCCTATTGAGACCCCAATCTCTTCTCTGTGACTGCAGATGGTGAAAGCTACTGACCAAAAGGGGATCTCCATTCCATGGCTCTCGAAAGAAAATAACTGAGTGACGTTCACTCGTAAAGCACTATTGAGCTATCACATCACACACGTAATTCTAACCTAAGGGAAATGCCGTCTAAGTGCTCAAAATGTCCCTAATATCCCAAGTGCCTGTCCCCAAACTATTTTAAAAATTGCTATCACATGCCTCCCTTAACAATATACGATCTTGTTGAAGTTTCAATCCCCATGTAAAGGAAGAAAGATGCCTCCTATAATCCTAGATGCCTCAAATATATTGCACAGAAGAAACTTATACCTTAACTGTGTCATACTTGAGGCTTGATTGATCAAATCTGACACATTTAAGATGTTAATGCCACTGCATCCTATGTGTCAAGGGATGGCTGGGATCCCCACTCAATAACTACTACTTCATATGAGCCCTGATATCCCCCTGGATTCCCTCTTAATACCGCTAGCCCCATGAGCTCGGTATCCACCAGGAATCTTCCTTAAAATCCGCTACGTCCTATGATCCTGTGTATCTCCCAAATAAAGCTTAAACATGTGGAATCAAATATTAATCTAATGGTTATCTACGGTATAACCATAGATCTCGATTGTACCTAATATTAACTCCTACACTACAAGAGTCCCTAAAGACTCCCATGATATAAGTACTCCCATAGTCTATAACATTAAATACATAAAAACAATAAATTAAATTAAATACATTGCATTATCTATACTCGTGACACCCTCCAGAGATGATCATCAATGCTCAGGTTCCTCAATTTTCCACTCTGGGCACTTCCATGTTGACAGAACAGAACTCCTCCTCTGAGGATCTCCTGTAGCAACTAATGCTTTTTTGACCAAGCCGTCACACCTACTATACAATTTTTTGCAAATTCTGATTGGCAGAAATATGTTTCAAACATATTTCCGCCAATCAGAATTGAGTACTTTAATTTCTCCCCTGCCATATTGATTGGTTAAAAGTCTTACTGTAACGGAGTTGGAACAAAAATCCAATATCTCCGCTGGTATACGGTAAAATATCCAAGAAGCACTACAGTCTCACCATCCCCGACCTCCCATATTGGACGACACTCAATTGGGAGTCAAATGAATACTACTTTATTTTGTT
Source organism: Discoglossus pictus (assembly GCA_027410445.1). Lineage (NCBI taxonomy): Eukaryota > Metazoa > Chordata > Amphibia > Anura > Alytidae > Discoglossus > Discoglossus pictus. The sequence continues at coordinate 219,683,336 of CM050166.1, read as the reverse complement.
GTGCAGAAATATATATAATTTGCTAAATACAAACTGGGAAAATTATAACACAAATCTTTAATATAAATATATCACAACGGCGAGAGTAAAAACTGGTTAAAAAATCCAGGATTGAACACACAAGTTAAAAGAGGACAGGATAATATGGGAAAAGTGATAACCTTTCACTTATCAGTGAAACTAATGTTATTATAATAAACCCTTTAATAAGGGGGTAATCTTTATCCCACTTAGCAGTGCTGTGTCTTTTTTTGGTATGTGGGTAAAATTACTCCATTGCACGTGTGTCCCAAACCTTATTATAGTCCTAAAACAAGTCACAATTGTGTTACTTGTTTATAAGCAATAGAGATGGAGCTTTATTGCTAATGGAAAGATTTACATATCCAACCAGAAAAGCAGATATATTTATTGCATAGTAAATCCCCCTCACAAGTATGTAGAGAGTCACAATAGGATTGCAAGTTGGGGTTAAGTAATAATTGTTCACTATCAGCTACCAAGAGCTGATAAGCTAATAGAGCTGATGGGCTTCAAGTCTAGGATATAAATAAGGATGCAAGTGAGAGACTGTAGGCTGGTATATCAATAACAGAGTATGTCTAAGGTAATGAATCCTACAGATCAACAATCGCCAATCACATGCATAAATATTGGGTTAGGACAGGTAAGGGCACACAGACACTCTCATACACTGCTACTACGCGACCACTGCGCGCTCCAACGGACGGACGCACGCAGCGTCGCACGCCTGACGCGTTTCGACGTCACTGGACGTCTTCCTCAGAGGCAAACACGGGTTGCTAAGGCGCCCGTCTATTTAACTGGTTTACGTAACCAAGGAGACCTAGTATAATGACACGTGGGTCAGAGAAGTGAAAACGGAGCTGCTTATACTAAAAGGATATGCAAAAGATAAACAACACACTGGTCATCAGCTCTATTAGCTTATCAGCTCTTGGTAGCTGATAGTGAACAATTATTACTTAACCCCAACTTGCAATCCTATTGTGACTCTCTACATACTTGTGAGGGGGATTTACTATGCAATAAATATATCTGCTTTTCTGGTTGGATATGTAAATCTTTCCATTAGCAATAAAGCTCCATCTCTATTGCTTATAAACAAGTAACACAATTGTGACTTGTTTTAGGACTATAATAAGGTTTGGGACACACGTGCAATGGAGTAATTTTACCCACATACCAAAAAAAGACACAGCACTGCTAAGTGGGATAAAGATTACCCCCTTATTAAAGGGTTTATTATAATAACATTAGTTTCACTGATAAGTGAAAGGTTATCACTTTTCCCATATTATCCTGTCCTCTTTTAACTTGTGTGTTCAATCCTGGATTTTTTAACCAGTTTTTACTCTCGCCGTTGTGATATATTTATATTAAAGATTTGTGTTATAATTTTCCCAGTTTGTATTTAGCAAATGATTTAATTATAGGTGGTAGACACCTTGGGAGCTTAGCAATCCTATGTTCGAATTTCTAGTTATATATTCTGTGTTTTAATCCACTTTCCTTGGAAGCATCATTTACTTATTTATTATTCTACACATGGTTCTTATAGATTGTGAGAAGGGTGGTTTTGCTTTAAAATGACGAATACTACTATTCCCAACATGGATATTGAGTCACTTTTGAAAGAAGCTGAAGAAAGCTTCTCATTGAAATCAGAACCTCTATTAAATGACAATAAAGATATAAGAAATACATTTAGTGAATTAACAACTATGAAAAAACAAGTAAAATCAGTATGGGAGATAAGTAGTCTCCAGAATTATTTGAAAAATAAAATTGTTCCCAGGGGTCTTAGGGTCAATGTTACCCCTGCGATAAATCTAAGCAATGAAATCTTTTTGAATAAATGGAAAGAAATTCTCCTCAAATGTTCATTCGATTTGATATCACTTATTATTGAAACTGAACAGCAAAATCTTGAGATTATTAAACCAAAGATTCAACTTTGTCAACAAGAGTTTAACAAACTTTCAGAATTGACAGAGTATGATGTGTACTGTAAAAAACTTAATGATAATATGGACAGATTCAAGAAAGAGATCAGGGAACGAAAACAGAAGAAATTCTGGAGAGACCAAACTGACTTTAAAAATGGGAAGATCTTTAAACGGTTCTCCACTAACAAGCAAAGAGGTAAAGATATTAGCTCCTCTGACTTTGAAAATTCAGATCTGGAAGATAGTACAGGACATGCTACGAGGCCTAGACTCCCCCATACAACTTATAGGAGAGAACCATATGAGATGAGATCATTCACAAATGCTAGGACACCCACTGCTTACAATAATGAAGGTTTTTTAGAAAGAGGCCAACATTTAAGGAGAGGCTCAGAAAGGGTCATGAGAAACAGGAAAAACAAGGAAGACCAGACAAGCAGAGGAACAACTTAGCTAATGATCAAAGCTTGCAAATTGTAAATCTTTCTGATTTTAATCTCAATAGTGATCATGAGTCAATTCTCAAAAAAGGCTTAACCTTTGTTCCCACTTCTAGAACTGATAAATTCACTCATATCAAAGATGTGAATCTTTTTGCTAGGAAACTTGCTTTACACAAGTTTTATAAGAATAAACAAGAAAGAGAATATATGAGTCTAGGTGTGAGCAAGGAGGACATTGAAACCTTTCAGACACTTATGTCATTACTGAATGAAAATCACCCTGCTCCACCATATTCTACTCTTCACCAAAAGAAATGGAAAAACAAAAGTTCTTTCACTCCATTTCTTAAGGATTTGCAAACATTTGGGTATTCTTACAGCAGGTTACTAGGGAAATAGAAAAAAATCGACTACTCTAAACTTCGCAAGGAATACAACCTTACAAACAAAGAATTTAAGGCACTTGATGAACTTAAAAAATGTCAGGACATACAAATCAAACCTGCAGACAAAGGCGGGAATATAGTGGTAATGGGAAATGATGACTATAAAAAAATGTGTAAAACATTTTTGGATGACACTGTGACCTATGAAGTGTTATCAAATAATCCTACAAAGGATTATAGAATAGCATTGAAAAACATCTTGGACAATGCCAAATTAGATAAAATCATTGATGAACAGACTTACACATTCCTCCTTCCCAAATGTCCCACTATTTCTACTTTCTATGCCCTTCCCAAGGTGCATAAGAAGACTACCCCTATTCCCGGTAGACCTATAATATCTGGTTCCAATAATCTCTCATCCAATGCAAGTATTTTTGTGGATTTTTACCTCAGGGATTTAGTGCAAAGCTTACCATCGTATGTAATGGATACAAATGATATCCTTAAACAGCTAGAGGACCTGTATATCCCAGAGCATTCCTGGTTGGCGTCGATTGACGTTGAGGCCCTATATAGCAGTATTCCCCATGATTTTGGCATGGAAGCAGTTAAATATTTTTTAAGCACAAAAAGTTCAAATGAAGTGAAATGTAACTTCTTTTTACTTCAACTTTTGGAATATGTGCTAAAACACAATTACTTTATCTTTGATGATAAATGGTACCACCAATGTAAAGGAACAGCCATGGGCACGTCTTGTGCCCCAGGTTATGCGAATTTATTGTTAGGTTGGTGGGAGGAGAAAATTGTATTTGACGACATTCATATGACACTTATGCAACATGCCATCTTGTGGCGATGCTATATAGATGATATTCTGGTTGTCTGGACAGGCACCAGAATACAATTTGAGGAGCTGATGAAAGTTCTTAATACAAATGTAATAGGTTTAAAGTTTACATACGAAATCAACCCTACTCAAGTTACCTTTTTAGACTTACTCATCAATAAAGATGAAGATGGCAAAGTATCTACCACCACATTTAGTAAGGATACGGCAACAAATACCCTGCTAAGATGGGAAAGTCAGCACTTTTTATCATTAAAAAGAGGGATCCCTAGAGGTCAGTACCTTAGGCTTAGAAGGAACTGCAGTACTGACAATGAATTCAAGATTGAGGCGGATAAACTCAGAAAAAGATTCTGTGAAAGGGGTTACCCCAATAAATGCTTGAAGAAGGCATTCAAATATGCCTTGGGTTGTAATAGAACTGAACTCCTTAATGGCCTACATACCCAAAGGATGAAAGAAGGAAAGAATTTGCAAGAGAATCAACCCAGGTGTATCTTGACCTTCGGATATGACTCAGACACAATCCATAGCATCTTATCCAAAAATTGGCACCTGCTAAAAAATGATGAGGACTTAGAGGACTGCCTACCATCTAAACCATCAGTCACCTATCGGAGGGGAAAAAACTTAAAGGACATGTTGGTCCATGGATATTTTAAAAAGCAAGGGCCAAAAACCACATGGCTTAAACCATTATCTGGCTGCTTTAGGTGTGGCAATTGTAAATTTTGCAAATACATCAAACCATCTAAGTCCTTTCAACATCCAATAAGTGGCTAGGAATTTAAACTTAAAGAGTTTACCAATTGCTGTTCCACAAGCGTTATTTATGTGGCGACCTGCCTTTGTTCTAAGATTTATGTAGGCAAAACGAGGCGCCAGATACGCAGAAGAATAGGGGAACACGTTTATTCGATTAAAAATAATCTTGACACACCTCTGGCACGCCATGTGAGGTGCTATCATAGAGGCAATAGTGATGTCCTTACATTTACCATACTTGAAAGGGTACATATGGGCCCTAGAAAAGGAGACTTGGATAGAAAATTGCTCCAGTGTGAGGCACACTGGATTTACAGACTTAAAGCGTTATCACCACAAGGACTGAATGAAGGATTTACTTTCACTCCCTTCATCTAGAGGGGCTCCTCCTTTTAGCTATAAGTCCAGACTATATTTTAGAGTAAATCCTATACTCTCATATTTACTCTTCTTTAGAGTAGGCCGCAACTTAGAGTGGACTGTCATTTAGAGATGATCAGTTTCACCTATTATATAAATGCATTATTTATTCACATTTTATATATATTTATACATATCTTTCATGTTGGACAGTATTGATATGTACTTTCTCTTACATGTCCTCTTATATTCTAGCAATTTCACATTGACACTCCACTTCAATTACCTTATTAATAGAGTAGCTTCCCTCAGCAGGAGTCTTTTGTTTATAGACACTATGATCCTGCTTAGGATTTATATGTGATTTTTTATTGTCACAATAGCCACTTAGCAATTGTTTGCAGGAGCATCCTGTTTAATCCATATATATATATATATAGTATTTTATGTAAATTTATATTTTTACACTCCACTTCACTTTAGTAGATGTTCACTTTTTGCAAGGGTATTTCTCTCCCCTACTTCCTTCTCTCAGTAGCGTATCTTACTTGGTTTTTTTGAGTATTCATTTGACTTTCTATCAGTATATTTTATGACTACTTGTGTTATCCCACACAGGCTATTTTTTATAGCAGGAATTATTCTCCTTTTCCTCTTATCCCAGGCATACCCTCCTGTTATTATGGTTATTATTCTACTTTTGATATAGCATTTATGTAAATATTACATCTGCACCTTATCTGTATAGCTTGCCTGTATTACACTACATTCCTGTATATTATATTCATCTTTGGACTCTATTTGAGTCATCTTTCTAGATGACCAGTGTGTTGTTTATCTTTTGCATATCCTTTTAGTATAAGCAGCTCCGTTTTCACTTCTCTGACCCACGTGTCATTATACTAGGTCTCCTTGGTTACGTAAACCAGTTAAATAGACGGGCGCCTTAGCAACCCGTGTTTGCCTCTGAGGAAGACGTCCAGTGACGTCGAAACGCGTCAGGCGTGCGACGCTGCGTGCGTCCGTCCGTTGGAGCGCGCAGTGGTCGCGTAGTAGCAGTGTATGAGAGTGTCTGTGTGCCCTTACCTGTCCTAACCCAATATTTATGCATGTGATTGGCGATTGTTGATCTGTAGGATTCATTACCTTAAACATACTCTGTTATTGATATACCAGCCTACAGTCTCTCACTTGCATCCTTATTTATATCCTAGACTTGAAGCCCATCAGCTCTATTAGCTTATCAGCTCTTGGTAGCTGATAGTGAACAGTTATTACTTAACCCCAACTTGCAATCCTATTGTGACTCTCTACATACTTGTGAGGGGGATTTACTATGCAATAAATATATCTGCTTTTCTGGTTGGATATGTAAATCTTTCCATTAGCAATAAAGCTCCATCTCTATTGCTTATAAACAAGTAACACAATTGTGACTTGTTTTAGGACTATAATAAGGTTTGGGACACACGTGCAATGGAGTAATTTTACCCACATACCAAAAAAAGACACAACACTGCTAAGTGGGATAAAGATTACCCCCTTATTAAAGGGTTTATTATAATAACATTAGTTTCACTGATAAGTGAAAGGTTATCACTTTTCCCATATTATGCTGTACTCTTTTAACTTGTGTGTTCAATCCTGGATTTTTTAACCAGTTTTTACTCTCGCCGTTGTGATATATTTATATTAAAGATTTGTGTTATAATTTTCCCAGTTTGTATTTAGCAAATGATTTAATTATAGGTGGTAGACACCTTGGGAGCTTAGCAATCCTATGTTCGAATTTCCAGAAATATATATACACATCTCTTCCCACAGGCAATACACATCCCCCATAGTTGGCCACACAATACACATAGAGGGACAATAGGTGTGGTCACACCTCTCTGAGGCTACCTGGCTACTTTGATACAATCAGACATTGATTAGATCATCCTTCCCTTTGTTCTTATGTCTTATAATGAAAACACTTCATACAATAGACTTCCTTATCTTATAGGAGTAATAGGATTATCTATTATGCCAAGGTCTGCAATAGTCTGGGCTAATATTCTGCAGAGCATAAACCAACATACATACAGTATAACAGTAGGATCATATTTTAACCATAAGAAATAAACAACCATAAACAGGGTAAAACAGTGATGGGTTCCGTTACATACCTCCCCCGTGACCATAAGCCGGCATACACGGTCTGATCCCAACGGATCGGCCTGGGGATGTCCGGACAAAAGTATTTGTTGGTCAATTCTCTAGTTTGACAACCCATCAGCATTACTGCAATTCACATTTACTCACATTTCACATATCCCCAGATAGTTGGGATCTGAGCGCACAAAACTACCGAATAGCGCTCAGATCCTATTCACACAGTTCAATTGCCATGTAGCTAAAGTCTTTCCAATAGTCTTTCATTATATGAATGGGCTCCATGGCATCCCCGCTCCTACAGGGCAAGTACCGAATGACCCCACTGTATTTAAAGGACCAGAATGAGGGACATACACTCTGGTATGGCCAAATACTGTTTTTAAAGGGCAATATGTCCCAGGGCCATAGTCGCAGGGCAGGAGGCTGGCAATAAGTCCTCTCCAGGACAAAGTAGCGAAGGGCACTTTGTCACACATCTCCCCTTTGGGGGGAAGTCTAACCAGGCACCTAGATATTTCACTGTGGTGATGGGGCAACACGCTGAGGGGACTTGAGGGGCAGAGGCCAGCGGCACTCTGCCCTGATGCCAGCTCTTCTGCTGGTATAACCTGCAGGACATTCTGCTCTGTACAAGGGACAAAGGGAGGGCAGAGGCCGACTGCACTCTGTCCCGCTGTCAGCTCTTCTGCTGGGGTACTTGGGACATATTCCGGCTCACTAGCCAGGGAAAGGTGGGGGTCAGTGGGGGTTAACATTTCCTCTGTTAACCCTGGGGCCACATTAGGAGTTAGCTGAGGAGGGGCATTTGTACTTACCACCTCCTCCGGTTGTCCCAATGAGGGACAGACTGTCCAGCATCCCGGTAAGTCAGGCACAGAGACCACGGTCCCATCTGCGCCGTCTGGGAGATTGGTGTCTCCACTTGTTAGGGTAAGCTGTCGCTGGGGGGAGAGGGCAACACCTTCAGCTCCCTGGGGTTCACACTGCTGCTGGGGGGGAAGTTCGACACCTTCGGCCCTCTGGGGTACACACTGCCGCTGGGGAGGAAGGACAGCACCTTCTGCTCCCTGGGGTACACACTGCCACTGGGGAGGAAGGACGGCACCTTCTGCTCCCTGGGGTACACACTGCCGCTGGGGGGGACGGATGGCACCTTCTGCTCCCTGGGATACACACTGCCGCTGGGGGGGAAGGACGACACCTTCTGCTCCCTGGGATACACACTGCCGCTGGGGGGGGGAAAGAAGACACCTTCGGCCCCCTGGGGTACACACTGCCGCTGGGGAGGAAGGATGACACCTTCAGCTCCCTGGGGTACACACTGCCGCTGGGGAGAAAGGACGGCACCTTCTGCTCCCTGGGATACACACTGCCGCTGGGGGGGAAGGACGACACCTTCTGCTCCCTGGGATACACACTGCCGCTGGGGGGGGGAAAGAAGACACCTTCGGCCCCCTGGGGTACACACTGCCATTGGGGAGGAAGGACGAAACCTTCAGCTCCCTGGGGTAGACACTGTCGCTGGGGAGGAAGGACGGCACCTTCTGCTCCCTGGGATACACACTGCCGCTGGGGGGGAAGGACGACACCTTCGGCCCCCTGGGGTACACACTGCCGCTGGGGAGGAAGGATGGCACCTTCTGCTCCCTGGGATACACACTGTCGCTGGGGAGGAAGGTCGGCACCTTCTGCTCCCTGAGGTACACATTGCTGCTGGGGCGGAAGGACGGCACCTTCTGCTCCCTGGGATACACACTGTCGCTGGGGAGGAAGGACGTTACCTTCTGCTCCCTGGGATACACACTGTCGCTGGTGAGGAAGGACGGCACCTTCTGCTCCCTGGGGTACACACTGCCGCTGGGGAGGAAGGACGGCACCTTCTGCTCCCTGGGATACACACTGCCGCTGGGGGGGAAGGACGACACCTTCTGCCCCCTGTGGTACACACTGCCGCTGGGGAGGGGAATTAGTTGGAGTATTCCACGTGGAGTGGTTTCTGTGACAGTCTCTCTGCATGTGGCCCTGCTGGTTACACGTGTGGCACCTGATGTACCGTGGAGGGGTTTGGTAGTTCCCACCACCCGGACCCAGTGCTGGGGGGGTTAATGGTGGCAGGTGGGTTAGCAGCTCCCAAGATGGACCGCTCCCGTGCCCGCTGCTTTTCCATTATGTATTCGTGGACATCTGTCATTAACCATTCCAAGGTTCTTATGGGAAGCGTACCTGGGAAAAAGGCCAGTCTGCTTTGGAGTTCTCTTCCAAACTCAGTCTGTCTCAGTCAGTGTGCTGTCCGTAAGAGGTACTGTAGCCGCTGCCTGGTCTCCCTCCATGAGTTCCTTTGTGTCTGCATCCCTGTAGTCCGCCGGCGCCTCCTCCTCCTCATCATGAAACGCTGTCCGAAAACTAGCCGGTTCCATCCTGCTGTAGCCAGGGGCGCTGTACGTATACTAGCGTTGCCCTCAATTTGTAACTCCACGGAATGGTGTCTCCTGTAGCTGTCCTTCTGACCGTGGGAACAATCCCACCACTGCCACCAAATGTAACGGAGTTGGAACACGAATCCAATATCTCCGCTGGTATACGGTAAAATATCCAAGAAGCACTAAAGTCTCACCATCCCGGACCTCACATATTGGACGACACTCAATTGGGAGTCAAATGAATACTACTTTATTTTGTTGTGCAGAAATATATATACACATCTCTTCCCACAGGCAATACACATCCCCCATAGTTGGCCACACAATACACATAGAGGGACAATAGGTCTGGTCACACTTCCCTGAGGCTACCTGTCTACTTTGATACAATCAGACATTGATTAGATCATCCTTCCCTTTGTTCTTATGTCTTATAATGAAAACACTTTATACAATATACTTCCTTATCTTATGAGGAGTCTCTGTAATAGGATTATCTATTATGCCAAGGTCTGCAATAGTCTGGGCTAATATTCTGCAGAGCATAAACCAACATACATACAGTATAACAGTAGGATCATATTTTAACCATAAGAAATAAACAACTATAAACAGGGTAAAACAGTGATGGGTTCCGTTACACTTACCAATCAAAATGCACAGATTGAAATCTGGCCATAGATTAGTATACCATGGAGGTCCACTGAGACCATTGTAGAGGGCTTAATATTAGGTACCATTTAAGTTCATAAGGTCAATAAGGACACCATGGTATAGGAATTATTTATTTTCCTGCCATGGGGGTCAATGACCTATGGCATATTTTAGTATACCACCCATGGGCATAGTTTTGTATACCATGTCTGTAGAGATCCTCATGGTATAGTGGTTAATATTAGGTAACATGGATGACAATAGGGACCTGTAAGGTAATGGGATAATATTCAGTACTATTGGGGTCCATTTGGACCCTCTTGGATTTCAGACTACACAAATGTTCTGTGTCATGACTGCTTCTTCAATTGGGCTCACTCAAAACCTTGTTATGAACCACCCAGTGATACATGATGGTCCTTGTTATTATCTCTGCTAGCAGAGATAGAACCAGACCATTACTGGACCATCAGGACAATCAAGGGGAAACAGAAATTATCAGGCAGAGCTGCAGAATTACCCAGCTGTAACTCTATTTTAGACAGATGTAGGGATGAGTTATGCTGCTTTTATTCCTGTGAGTAGTGCTTGTCACATTATTACGTTTTTTATCATTGATGCACTTGATACTGTGATTTTACCTTGATATTTTCATGTTAGATTTACTGTGTTAGTTTTACCTTCTTTCGCCATTTAGGACTGCTAACTGCTAACTACTATTACTTTAAAGCATTCATTTGTGTACCCTCTATTATAAACAGGAGGTAGTATATGGAAATATAGTAGCATTTAATTACTTGGTGGAAGAGTATTGCCGTCCTATCAGATTGTGACTTCTTACAGCCTGTTTATCTCTTGGGGACCACAATATCAGGGTCTTAAAGCCGTTTAAGTGTAGGGTATTTTGCAAATCCTTTCACATTGACATTCAGAAGCTATCTGTGGACTAAAGAGCAACCAAGACCAACAATTACTAGATTACCATACAAAGATACTGGTGATAGACTGCAAAAGCATATCCTGTCTGGAAAGATAAAACTTGAGGAGATTTCTCCATTGTGGTGTATCCTGATCTGTGCAGGTGGACTCCCCCCCCCCCCCCCCCCCCGCCCCATATGCCATTACTATACATCATTGTAATTTAGGGTGATATGTGTCAGTGAAATAGCTTACTGTATAATATTTTTGTTTTATTGGATGGAAATAAAAGTTTAAATGGACTGCACTATTAGGATTGTTTTGCACTTCTTTTCCCCCCTACAAATCTATTTTTTATGTTTGAGTACCAGTGAACAGTGGATCTACAAAGGAAGCTACATGGGAACAACGTATATTCCATATCTATCATCAAGAAAATCACTAAAACTGTTGTATTATCCATTCACCCAAGAAATCTAGATATTTAGATGGACATTATCAATAAGCGCTAGCCACGTAAGTGGGTAATCCACGCATTGATTTGTTATAATTTACGAAAAGATTATGCTTTTTTTTCATTATTAATAGGGCTAATTGTATTGGAAATGTAATTATTATTATTGTTTTCACATTTATGCATCTGTGTTTTTGAAGCACACATTGATGTTTTCATTAATTCCATTAATATGTGTGGTTTTTGGTTAAGATTTTTTTTGGATATTGATACTTTTGCCCTATAAAATGTATTAATTAAACTGCTTGTAGAAAATATAATCTTGAGAAAATCCAGACTAGAGAAAAGAAATTATAGAATATCTAAAATCACATACTGCTGATTTATATTATAGACAGCTTGACAGATATTAAGGATAGGGACAATAGACTTGAATAGGAGGTGTGTTAAAGGAAAAAAATAAAAATTCCTTAAAGACAGACAAGATTACCTTAATAAAGATAGAAATATTAAGGAACACAATGGACCAAAGTATAATAGTTATAAGAGAAACTAGGAACGTGCCTGTCAAAAATTAAGGGAATTGCATTTTTATTCAGGAAATGCTGTTTGCCACTCAATGCGAGTCTCTGTTACATGATGTATTTTTATATACTTATCATGTCATATTCACAATGTATATAAAACTCCAACAATTATTTGATTTAGTAGTTAATGTGTATATTTTTATAACATGCAACTTTTATTGTTATATTTGTAAGCAACTCATAAACAATGGTTTTATAAGTTTGTAAATTTTTTTATTGTAAGCTATACATGAACATTATAAGAGTGTGTAACTTTGGTTTGAAACAATCTGTATATTGTAAATCATTACATGTTGTATAACACATGAGTAAATGTTTATACTGAATCCAGAGGAAGGCAAACAGAAAAAACCCCAATTGAAATACAGCCAATTGTCTCAAATGGGAAAAAAAAAATCCTTCCTGACCCCAGATGCTGGCGATCAGATTACTCTCTGGATCAATACCCACCCTGCACTCTCTTACTCTGCAATTATATATGAAAAGGTACAAAACACAAAATACATAAAATCAACCCTCTTAACTAATTACAATTCAATTGATAATTTGAATCACTGAAACCCACAACAACAGCGTCAACAAAGTCAAAATACATACATGACAATTGATAAGTTCATTCAATGAAAGTATTAACAATATTGAATGAAACGATTAAGTATTAAATTGTACATTAAATGTTCCAAGCCACTAAATACATACAATGAAACCCATAAATAATTACAATCCAATTCATATTTTCATTCCAGTTACTCAAAGTACATAGATTGAAACTCATACGCAGATACAATGAAAGTACAAACTATATTCAATTAAACCAACAATTTCTACATTTGCAAAACATGTTCTCTTCCTTAATATGGTTCTTAACAATGTTTTTGTGTGGCGTGCTTTGTCAAGTTTTGTTAAGGGCTTTTTTTATTTTTTTATTTTGATATAGAAGTTATAAGTGGTTCCTCTAAAAAGAGCACATCCGACGAATAATGTTGTCTTGGGATGTAACCAATGTAAAATGTCACATATAGAGATGTCGCGGACAGTTCGCCCGTGGACAATTCGCCCGCGGACAATTCAAGTCGATTTTGGCTAGTTCGCGCTCGCAGCGGACGGCGGACACATGCGCTTTTCGGTCCGCCCCCTATTCTTTATCATTGAGGAAACTTTGACCCTGCACCTCACAGTCCGCAGACACATTCTAGCCAATCAGCAGCATACACTACCTTCCAGAGCCTTCCATCTGAAGGACAGCATACATTTTAGAATCATTCTGAAGCTGCATTCGTTGCGAGAGTACAGATAGTATAGCTGCTGGAGATTTAATAGGGAAATAGATAGCCAGGCTATGTATTTAGCTTTGTCGGGATTAATACGACATATTATTTTCTAAATAATATAGAATAATGAATTTTGAGTTCAGAATCAATTTATAGACACATATTCCTTTTTATAAAATAACATTTATTGAAAATACCAAAATCAACTAGTCTAATGATAAAATGTAATATATCAAATCAAATGCAAATAAAACACAGTATTATATCACATCAAATGCAAATAAAACACAGTATAACCAGCCAGATAATAAAAGAAAATTAATACATCATATTGTAATACTTATTATTTATGATATTTTCTATACAGTCCTAAAATCTCAATACAAAAGTGTATCTCATTCACATGAACAATAAAACCTGGAATAGCAACCCATAGAACAAAATCAGATAAATCAATTAATAAAATTCATCCTTAATAACTTTATAGCATGTACTAACAATGTCTAATTATATTATAATATAGCTATACAGGAATGTATTAAATGTAACACAATTATGGTAAAGTATTTTATAATATAATTAATAAGTTAGCTAAGTAAAATTAATTTATCTGTATTGGTCAAAAAGAAAAATGAGATATCTAATTTTGTATTAAAATTTATATTTATATTCAATGACAAAAGGAAATCTAAGTAACTTTTTGATAAGAAATAAACCAAACAGAGAAATTATGGTAATGGTTTTCAATTATATCATAAAATAAAATATTTCAATTTATACATTACCAATTATGACAAGATTCCACTGGTTAATCCCAAAGTTGTCTCGCGTTTCCACAAGATAGAAGTTTTTATCTCTTACTTTCTTTCTCTCTCTCTCTCTCTCTTCTTTCTCCTTGTTTTTCTTTTTTTTAGATCCTGTTTCTATCCATAATTATACCTCTTGCTTATTATTATCAGAATCCCAAATCAGTTAAAGCATCTAGTAACCAATAGAATCTTTTCATGATGTCATCACCTATTTACATTTTATAATGAATATATTTTTCTATAGAGACGTATATTCCTTTATTCATACAAAAGTTCTGACATAACCCCCTCTCTGAAATAATATCGCTCTTTAATAAAGTAGGTGATATTATTACAGTTGTAAATATGAAAAGTAACTGGTTCCCGGAAAAACAGAGACTCAACCCTTGATATGCTGTACTTCCAATGTAAGTCAATTGAATGGGAAGTAACCTTGGAATGCAAATTGTAGTAACAATAGTCTCATTTACTACAGTTATTAAGTCATTTAGCTTCTGTTTTTGGAGTTCCAATTCTCTTTGCACCATCTTCAAGGAATCCCGAAGTTCCCTAGATTCCTTAATTAATGTTTCAATAGATATAGAGTTTGTCATTGACATAGTGGTATCTATAACAACTCCAAGTATAATCATTATCGCAGCCCCAATAAGGAAACCGATAAATCGTTTAGGGCCTCGGCTGTTGGAACTGTAAGACTCAGTAATAAATGTTTTCCTTAATTGTTCCAACATCTTCTTTACAGTAGCTTGTGATTGATCAATATATTCATGATACCATACTTTGGTTTCCTCCATCTGTATGTTAAATATGTTAAATTGCCTTTCAATCACTGTTTGTGGATCCACGCTCCCGAAAATCTTTTGCGATGTCAATCTCCTTCCGGTGAGCATAAACCCTGGAGCCTCTTGGATAAGGATTCACGAAGAAGCTGGTTCCACAATAGGTTACATTCTGACCTCTTGGCAGAGGATCAGCATCACCCATATCAGAGCTGTTTTTCTTTCTTTCATTTTCAATTACTAGGAAATAAAAACAAAAAGTTTTAATAATGTATTCTATGCAATGTAAAAATAGGATAATCTTATTAGACAGGGTATTCAAAGTCACATTATTCATCAGGAGTATCGTTAATGATTCTTAATTGAGATCTTGGGTGACAACTTTTTATTTGATTAATATGAACCCATCTTTCAACCATTAGACCTTTTTTTGTAATTTGTATTTTGTATACAACAGGTGAAATTTTGTCAACAATAGTATAAGGTCCTTTCCATGAAGGCAAAAACTTTTTCTCTTTCACTTGGTTTCGTTGAAAGTTGTACAAATATATCTGATCTGTGATCTCATACTCCTTTTTGGATGTCTTAAGATCATAATAAGTTTTAGTACTTACAGCAGATTTCTCTAAATTTCTTTGTGCAAAAGCAAATGCCTGCTGTAAATGTTTCCTCAGATCCTCTATATATTGATGGGTTGTAGCAGCATTCACTAAATTATGGTCTTGGGTTCTATAAATAAGGTGTTGCGGGAGTACCATACGTCTCCCCGTCATTAATTCAAATGGCGACATTTTTGTTGCAGTACTAGGTGTAGATCTTATAGCCATTAATACTAAAGGTAATTTTATATCCCAGTCTTTACCTGATTCTTTCACAAATTTCTTTAAAATACTAATAATGGATTGGTTGTACCATTCCACATTACCACTAGAAGCAGCACGATAAGAAATATGTAATTTTCTCTTAACCCCTAGGATTTTCCACATACGGTTCATTACTTCACTGGTAAAGTGAGATCCCTGATCGGACTCAATTCGTTGTGGTAAACCAAAATGGGAAAATACATGGTTAATTAATAATATTGCAGCAGTTTCAGTTTTACAATTTGTGGCTGGAAGGCACTCTACCCATTTGGTAAATAGACATGTAACCGTTAGACATGTGACCTGATGTCGGGGCATCATGGGCATGCTGTAACATTAGACCTCTATATGAAGTAGGAACCACCGATTTCTGTATTCTATTCTTAGATGTAGGAATAAGCAATCCATCTAAGATGTTAAATTGGGCTTTTGACTTCATTAAAACTCTCAGGTCTTCTTTACCTATAACATCTATCTCACTCAGAGAATATTTAGCTGGATCTTGTATATGATTATAAAATATACCTATGATTGGATCCTCTTTCTGACTACTGATTAAATCAGAATTGGGAGTATCTTGGGACCATTGAGCTGTAGACAATTCTGTACTCTTTTGGATTTGTTGCCTTGTTATAGCCTGAATTTGAAATGGACCCAAAAGATTATCCACATCAACAAGCTCCCCCTCTAGGGCACCTTGTTTTGCCAACTTATCAGCCAAATCATTTCCTTCTTTATCCTGTCCCATTACCTTTGAGTGGCCCTTTGTCTTCTTCCAATATATAGTCATTCCATTAGAGATTACCATCTCATCAATAGCATGTATTAACTTACCATGTTTCACTGGTTTCTTCCGGGCACTTGTCATTTCATTATGTTTCCATACCTGTAAGTATTCTACGAAACTATTACGGACATATTCTGAATCAGTGAAGATCACTAATTCCTTAAGATCATGCTCTATTGCGGTTTGGACAGCGCGATATACAGCTACCAATTCTGATATTTGACTAGTCTTAGATCCTATTTTATATCTCTCAGGTGGAATCGGAATATTGTCTTTCCATACATTACCGATTCCTGCAAACAATTTGTTATCTGCCCCCTCCTTAATATGATATGCACATCCATCCACGTAAACTGTGGGTAAAGTATTACATAATACCTCTTCATATACCTTATGGGGAGATAATTTGTATTTTTTCATAAGGTCCACTTCGGACCAATTTTCTCTAAGAGGATCCTCGGCGGTACAATCATGTAAATCAGCTAACCCTTGGGCCACTGGATTCCTCTTATTCTGTGCATATCTAATTTCCAGAGGCCATCCTTGTTAGGATAAAGTCCATGCGGTTATACGGCTATTTGACAAATTACTGGCTCTAATTTTATCACTCTGAATGTATTGTAATGGTTGATGAGCGGTTTCTACTATAATTTTCTCACCTTGGATAAAATTTCGGAAATTCTGTAAGGCCCATACTGTGGCAAACAGAGCTTTCTCATAGTCATTAAACTTTACCTCTACAGGTGATAATGTCTTACTTGCATACGCAATAATTTTACTATGCTGGTCATATTTCTGATATAGAACGGCACTCAAACAAAAATCAGTATATCCAGTTTCTAAAAAGAATGGTCTACCCATTTTAGGATAAACTAGGCAAGGAGCCTGGCTGAGTTTTTGCTTTAATTTGTTTACGGCTTGATTTTGAATTTCCCCCCATTGCCATGGCTCTCCTTTCTTTAATAATCGAATGAGAGGCCTAGTTACCTCTGCATAGTTATCAATAAACTTACGAGAATAATTGGTGACACCTAAAAATGATCTTAATTCTTTTAAATTTGTGGTTCTGGTTTTAAAAAGAGCTTCCACTTTCTTTTTCTGTGGATTTATACCTTCAGGAGTTATTTCATGGCCTAAAAAATTTACTTTAGTGCGGCACCATTGTGCCTTTTGAAGAGACAGTTTAACTCCTGCATGTTTCAATTGATCTAGAACATATCTGATTTCAAAAATATGTTTATCAAAATCGTTATTTTTAATCAAGATATCATCTACATATGTTAATGTCCCTCGCTCTTGAGCGTCAGGCATTGCCTTATGTAAAAATATAGCAAACTCATGCCCTGAATTTATAAATCCAAATGGGGTTCTAGTCCATGTATATTGCTGTTTCCCAAAGGTGAAAGACAGTTTATATTGGTCCTCTTCACTTACTTTAATGGTGCAATAACCTTGGGCACAATCAAGCGTAGTAAATAATTTAGATCCTTGTATTTGTGCTAAACATTGATCGATATATGGAACGGGCCATGCAGACATGTACACCCGTTAATTGTCTCAAATCAGCGCATAAACGCCAGGTTCCATTTGGTTTCAAGACACCTAGAATAGGGTTATTAAAAGAACTGGGCACCGGTCTAATAATCCCCCTAGACTCTAGGTTCTTGATAATATCTGCCAATGATTCATAAGAGGCAAGAGGGAGTCGATATTGTTTCACAAATACAGGTGGCATATTTGGGTCAGTTTTAATTTTAGTGACATGTAAATTTGTCAAACCACAATCATATGAATCCTTAGAGAACATATCTTGGTAATCAATTAATACTTGTCTTAGTTTTTGGCGCTCAATGTCATTAGAACATCCGCTAGCTAAGGCTATCTGTTCCTCAACTCTTTCTCTAAACCCAGGGAATACCTCAGGCTGACTAACCTCATAAGTCTCCTCCAATTGTGTAGACAAATCAGTAGTGATCATACTTACCTGCGTCTCAGTGTTCTGATATTTCTCATATTTTTGTTCATCAATTGTTTGGTTAAAAACAAGTTCGTTATCCATAATATCACAGTTACTTTCAGTGAAACAGACTGAACAGTAAATAATCCCTCAGGTTGTGTGTCAAAACAGTGATCCATAATCTGGTCATCATTTACATAATTCTCTGGTATCAAACCAATAACAATATTCGTAAACTCAGAAGTAAAATACTCAGAATCTATAGCCATACCTATTAGGGATCCCTTTTCCAAATGTATTGGATGGGATGCTGTGTTATTTACTAGAATAATGAACGATATCTGTGTTATAGTAATTAGAGGTGTATGAGTGAGGGTGAGCCCTTTTCGTTGCACTAAGATTTACAAAGGCATCAATACCTTTAATCTTTTGACCCCTTTTTACCTGTAAAGGGAGAGGAAATTGTGCCACCCCCTCTGGTATTGTAACACTTTGTTCCATTTGCACTGTTACTGCATAGGGCATTTGTTGTGCAGATTTCAATGCTTCTGAGTCATTTAGGAATTCTAAGGGCTTATCCTGTAGTCTAGACCAAATAACATTATTGATCAAATCAATTTGGGATGCAAAGCGATGTAATAGATCATTTCCAATATAGATTGGATATTGGGAACCCTGAATAACTAAGAATAGGTGCATAACCCTTTTATCCCCAATGAAAAGAGGCAATAAACATTTTGCCATAATAGCATGAGTTGAAGTTTCATGATCTATCTTATATACCCATTGGTCATCGGGTTGTGTATTTCGGATTAAATTATTATTCTTTATTTGTTTTAATAAGCGCTCATTAAGATAGCTATGCTCATGTTTTAGAGCTAGTTTTGCTTGTTGAGAATTTCTCATACCTGGAATATCAACAGGAATAAATAAACCTTCATCATTGGTTTTTATTTCCACTAGAAATCTAGAGTGTTTACTCATGTTTAAAGGCTTAGAATCGTTCTTATTTAAAGAAATAGTTAATACATTTCCCTCTATTTAAATATTTTTATATGCGCCTGATCAATTTGGATCACATTTTCATTATTTACTTGTTCTCCATTATTGTCTTTACATTTAAGTACTGTCATCTCAGGCATTCGATTATTTTGGAAGTGAATCTCTACTGATTCCTCTTTTTTCTCAATAACATGACAATTCCTTTGCATATGAGGTTGTTTAACCTGATCATAATTGATGGGAAATTTAACTTGTGACCATATCACACCATCAATAAAATCAATTACTGGACTAAATCTTCTAAGTAAATCAGTCCCAATTATAATTTTGTAACTAGGAATATCCACTATAATAAATGGATGTTTCATTTGTTTATTTCCTATTCTGATATCTAACCACACATGGCCTACAGTATTAACTTTAATACCATCAACATTTCTAACAATTCCCATGAATGGTTTCAGAATAGTTTTCTTTTTGGCTCTACTCTCAATTTCCTCATATGTCTCTTTGGAAATTACTGTGACTTGAGAACCTGTATCAATTAATGCTTTATGATTTAAAGTTTCAACATTCTGTATACCAATAGAAACATAATATCGGTTCTGTATTTCTTCCATTTCACATAAGAAATGTGTATGTCTTAACATCTCTAACTTCTTCCATTGTTTATTTTTATTTAAGAAGTCAGATTGTGGAGTATGATCTATCCAATTTATAACTATTTCTGTAGGATTATCAGCAATTTCCTGATTAACATTTGTTTCATTTTCAATAAACTGAACAGGTAATAAATCATCTGTCATGACATTGCAGTGTTCTTCTACTTCAGCTATTAATCCTTTACCGGTAAACTCTGGTTCAATCTTTGTTACCTCCTGTGAGCTTAAAGGGTCAACAGTTATATCTTCTGGGTCATCTTCCTTGGTTTTGAAAATACCCCCCCCCCCCCTTGCTGAATAGGAATTTCTGAAGAGAAAGGATACTCAGGAAGAAGAAATACATTATTAACATTCTTTTTAGAACATACTTTTATATTTTTATTTGAATCAAGAGATTCACAGGTATCACTTCTGTTTCTGTTATTGATCACTAATCTATTTTCACAATTAGTATTCAGTCATTGGCTTTGGCTTTGAGAATTTTGACCGTCTTGGGTTGGATCATTTCTCACTGACTGAGTAGTAAATCCTGCCATAAATGCAGCCATCTGTTGTGTCAAAATTTTAACCTGCTCTTCTAAATTAGATGATGGTTTAGAATTTTGATTTTGGCTATATCTTTTAACCCTTTGACTCTCTGAATAATTTGAAGTATTAGGCATTGGAGGGGTTAATCTTCCGTCTGCACTAGGAGATTTTGTTCTCCAGACATAGTTTTTAATAGGATTGTTTCCCATATAATTTGGACTAACATAAAAAGAATCATTATTTGCATTTTGAGATTTTTCACTTGCAATTTTTACTGGCCTAAATGATGACTGTGCCTGACTTGATTTGTTTTAACCTTTAACCACATCTGCATAAGATTTTGTACCTGTCTCATACTGTAAATTAGGTTTAACAGAAATTTCTGCCACAATTTGATTATTACATTTCTCCCTTCGCTTATAATTATTCCCATCATCAAGCTGAATCTCATATATTTTAGTGCATTCATTTACCAACCAACTTAAAGGCTTGGCGTCATCAAAATCACGTGCCATATTTCTCTGAATGTACAAAGGTAGTGCATGGAAGTAAATTCTCTTAAATTCAGGAGATTATGGGTCTGTCTTTTTTTGCAGTCTGTCTATAAGTGTGTTTTAATGTGATTAAAAATTATTTGGGACTCTCGTCAGGCTTACATCTGAGATTATGAACTGCTTTCATAGCAGCCTGTGGGTTTCTATACTCAGAAAAGTATTTTCTTACCTCAGTTATATATATCCCAATCATTTATATCGCTATCATGGAGAGAGGTGAAAAATGAGGTATAAGAGCTATCAAATGACCAAGGGAGGTATGATATTTCATCATTAGCCCCCCTTATCCCTAGTTCAACCATCACCCTTTCTAGTGAATCAAGGTGGTCTTCTATGGACAATTTTGAATTTTTGGTGTAGGGTTTAATTAATTTTCTTATAGCCTGGGCTTTCTCATGGAAAGAGAGTCTTTTATTAGATTGTATATCTTCATCACTATCAGTTTCATTTTTAGAGCTATGTAACATTTTTATGGGTGATCGTTTATGTTTATTCCTTGAAGGTACTACTTCTAATTCTTCCTCAGAATCACTAAAGTCCTTTATCACAATTTTACTTGAGGTATAATCTTGAGCTCTATTTAAATCCATTTTTAGATTTTCAACATCCTGTTGGTATTGTTTTATCTCATTCTTAGCTGGAGTCAGTAATTTTTGGATCTTTTTATTCTCTACAAGTATCTCAGCCTCATGAATTTTCTTATCAGTTAAATCTTGAGTTAAGAATTCAATCTTTTGTTGCAATTTCTTCTGTTCTATTTTTAAGTCCTGACAAGCCTGAAAATACTTTTGCGCTAATTTATCAGCATGTTCAGCTTTCTCATTTAAGTATTCACATTTCTCAGACAATTCCTCAAATTGAACTGATTTTTGACTTTCCTCACCGGTATCTTTTGCACGCTCAGCTACCAATTTATCTATTATTGCCTGTAATTGATCGCATTTCTCTGAATATTTACCATTTAAATCTTGAGCTGCGTTAAATGTCTCTGTCGTTTCTACAACTTTTTTCCTTAATTCTTTAATTTTGATAAACTGCTGCTCTGCTAGCTGTGTTTTTTCTCCATGTAAACCTCTTAAAGTTTGACAAGTTATGGAGACTTCGTGGATTTGATTGTTTAAATCTTTTATGGTAATTTCTTTTTGGGAATTTTGATATTTCCAGCTTCTGGCTAATTCCATCCAAACAGTAGATAACCTAGCTAAATGCTTCTTTCTTTCTGATTTAATTTGAATTGCATTTATAGTACTCATCACAGTTGTCAACAAATTCTTATCTTTTAACCAATCATCAATTGTATCACCATCAATTTCGGGATGTATTTTATCCAAATATTCTGACAATTGTTCCCTGTACTCACAAACAGGATATACATTTGAAATTAAAGTTTTAATTAACAACTCCATTCCCTGCTTACCATGACCAATTATGTCATCTAAAGATAGTGCTCCTACTGTTTCAGAACCAAAAACACCTTCAGCCATTTTTTTTTTTTAACAAGTGTTATTAAATAAAAAGTTTTAAATCAATTAAATAATTGACCACGTGTCTATAAAGATATATATCTCGCTGGGGCCTCCAAATATGTCGGGATTAATATGACATATTATTTTCTAAATAATATAGAATAATGAATTTTGAGTTCAGAATCAATTTATAGACACATATTCCTTTTTATAAAATAACATTTATTGAAACTACCAAAATCAACTAGTCTAATGATAAAATGTAATATATCAAATCAAATGCAAATAAAACACAGTAATATATCACATCAAATGCAAATAAAACACAGTATAACCAGCCAGATAATAAAAGAAAATTAATACATCATATTGTAATACTTATTATTTATGATATTTTCTATACAGTCCTAAAATCTCAATACAAAAGTGTATCTCATTCACATGAACAATAAAACCTGGAATAGCAACCCATAGAACAAAATCAGATAAATCAATTAATAAAATTCATCCTTAATAACGTTTTAGCATGTACTAACAATGCCTAATTATATTATAATATAGCTATACAGGAATGTATTAAATGTAACACAATTATGGTAAAGTATTTTATAATATAATTGATAAGTTAGCTAAGTAAAATTAATTTATCTGTATTGGTCAAAAAGAAAAATGAGATATCTAATTTTGTATTAAAATGTATATCCGGATTTATAAATTTCAATGACAAAAGGAAATCTAAGTAACTTTTTGATAAGAAATAAACCAAACAGAGAAATTATGGTAATGGTTTTCAATTATATCATAAAATAAAATATTTCAATTTATACATTACCAATTATGACAAGATTCCACTGGTTAATCCCAAAGTTGTCTCGCCTTTCCACAAGATAGAAGTTTTTATCTCTTACTTTCTTTCTCTCTCTCTCTCTCTTCTTTCTCCTTGTTTTTCTTTTTTTTTAGATCCTGTTTCTATCCATAATTATACCTCTTGCTTATTTGCCTATCAGAATCCCAAATCAGTTAAAGTATCTAGTAACCAATAGAATCTTTTCATGATGTCATCACCTATGTAAATTTTATAATTAATATATTTTTCTGCAGAGACGTTTATTCCTTTAACCATAAGATGGCGCTCTCGGACCTTTGAATTTTCATCCTTTTAATTAACTAATGACCCCTTTGACCCACAACCTATAAACAAAATGAAGTCATAAGAATGTTTATCAATTAGATATCCCTAGACAGATGTATTATTCTGTTTATTAGGCTTGGTGTCTATGAAACAAATTCTTCACATGTGAAATATTAAGGAGGGTATCATTACCTTATAGACCTAGGAATTCACTGAGATATTTATCCCTTACAGAACAAAGAATTATTCAACCATGGATAGTTCTTTTGTGGGCAGCTGTGAAAACATATTTTTCACATAGATATATTCAAGTAATAGAATTGCACGCATAGGTACATATATAAATATACAGCATAAAAAAAATATATTAATACAATGAATATAAAAATAGTAGTTAATAATTGGAATATCATATTATACTATAATATCCATATAAGATAGAACTTTATTCATACAAAAGTTCTGACAGCTTCCACTACAGACCTGAAGGACTCATCTGATATCTGCTGCAAGGACAGCAACCCAAAAAGCCCTTTTTAGGGCTAGAACATCATTTATTTTATTTTATATTTTCTTTCTGTGTAATCTAATTGCATATGCCTGCCTACAGGCGTGTGTGTGAAGCCTATTGTATCTACTCTGCCAACTTTTGCCAGTGCACAGTGATACGTCATATCTGGTGCAACCGTAGTGTACAGTGAAATAAAATAACTTTTTTTTTACTGTAATCGATTGAATATCAGTTGCCTGCCTACAGGCGTGTGTGTGAGGCCTACAGCGCCTACTCTGCCAACTTTTGCCAGTGCACAGTGACACTCCTATCTGGTGGCACCTTAGATTGCATGCACAGTGCCCCAAATTTGAAGTGGGAGGACCGACCAAGCATCTTTTTCCATCTCCCGCTTCCAAAAATCAATGCCATTTACACGTCCCCTAATAGTGGACGTAACAGGGATTAAACCGATAGGAATAGTACTACTTAACAGTGCACACCTTATAATAACGCAGACAAAGGCAACGCAGAGAGAGGAGTCTGAAGAAGAGGAGTCAGAGGAGGAAGGTGGCTTTGAGGAGGTGGAAGACCAAACACAGCATGCATCCCAGGGGGCTTGTTGTCACCTTTTGGGGACCCTTGGGGGCTGGGTGGAGGAAGAGACCTTCAATGACATCAGTGAGGACAAGGCTAGCTTGGTATCCAACCTTGTGCAAATGGGGAGTTTGCGGTTGTACAAAGGGACTGTTTGCGGTTGTTTGCGGTGCATTAAACGGGGAGATTGGTCTGTTACTGTGAAGCGGGTGTAACCCTTACACTACCTGATCGATAAAACATCATACCTGATGTTTTAAAGCATGTTATTCCAAACAATTTAGGAATGTTACAGGATTTATGCCCTTTATGGCTTAAAACCAGACTCTGCATCAACTATGTAATTTTCCGTGGGAGTTTTGCCATGGATCCCCCTCCGGAATGCCACAGTCCAAGTGTTAGTGTCCTTGAAAAAACTTTCCCATCACTATTGTGGCCAGAAAGAGTCCCTGTGGGTTTTGAAATTTGCCTGCCCATTGAAGTCTATTGCGGTTCGCTCGGTTCGCCCGTTCGCGAACATTTTATGTTCGCGACATCACTAGTCACATAGACTTGTCTATGGGAAATAGTGTTTTCTCTTAAAAGAGCCCAGCAGACGTTCAGCTTTGTCTCTGGGATGTTACCAACATTTTTGTAGTTATTTTATTTTTTATTTCTTCACATAGTTTGTTTTCCTTTTTTTTGTCATGGAATTTATAACACCTCATAGTAGATGATTATTTTTGTAAATACTCAACCATCATCTAATAATTCACCTTGTCTTTATTTATTTTTTAATGAAAACTTTAATTTATTCTAGTTTTTTGCATATTGAAAATGCCACATAGAGTTGTCCATGGGCAAATACTGGTTCTTGTAAAAATAAACCCACAGAGTTTAAAGTTTGTCTTTGTGATTTATTGATGGTTATAGTAAATGCCATGATAATGAGAAATTGTCTCTTTTGAAGTACAAAAGGCAAGTTAGTTTCACTTGGAGCAAAATCAATTCTTGGTATGAAAACTGGTTCACCTTTATGGGATGGGTATCATTATGTATTTCTGCATGCATGAAATGTTCTCTTAAATCCTGAACAATTAATCTGGTACCATTACAACGTCATTTTTTGGGGTTCATATTTCTTAATAGCATGACAGTCGCTCCTTTTTTAAGTTGCAAAAGATGGGGTGGCATTCCAGATAGAGTTAAAGATAAATTCAGTTGTAAAATTTGATTCACTCTGTTTGTCATCAGCCAGAACTGAATCTGCAATGTAATCATTTTTTTGAGTGCCATCTATTACGTTTAATATGTCATTAATGAGATCCAAAGAATTTTTAGTTTTGGATGTTAATATTACTTTTTGTGCAAGCTCAGAATAATGTTCAGTAGTTATTCCATTTGGGAATACAGCCGATATGAGTGAATCTTTGCAAATCATTTGTGCTGGGATTTCAACAGTATCATCTGGTAAATTTGTTATTTTGTCGGTTTTACCTTCGCCAATTTTAATTAGCCAAACATTGAAATCATTTTGGCCTTTAGATCTCATATTTTTGTCTAATCTAGGGTGTGTAAATTCCTTCCATTGTGGCTTTATACATGTTTCCACAATGTCTGTTCGATTTCCACAAACAACCACAGGTAATGTTTGTCTGAAATCTCCACCTAATAATATGCCTTTTCCACCAAAAGGCAAATCATTACCCATGACTTCACGCAATAAACAATCAATACATTGCATAGTGGCTTCATCTATGATAATTAATTTAGATTTCTTAAATTTATTTTGACAGACACCTGTAAAACAGAAAAATATATACTGTATAAACTCGAGTATAAGCCTACCCGAGGCACCTATTTTACCACAAAATACTGGGAAAAATGAGTGACTCGAGTATAAGCAGAGGATGGGAAATGTGCTGCCCCCTGTGTCCCTCTTGTGCCCCCCTCTTGTGTCCCCTTTTCTTGTCTCCCCCTCTTTCTCCCATGTGTCTATTCCCCCCTCTCTCTCCACTGTGTCTCTTCCCCCCTCTCCCTTCCCTGTGTCTCTTCCCCCCTCTCTCTTCCCTATGCCTCTTCCCCCTCCCATATTGCCCTCCTCAACCACCCTCCTCATCCTCCCTCCTCATCCTCAACCCACCCTCCTCATCCTAAACAACCCTCCTTAGCCACCCTCCTCAACACCCCTCCTCATCCTCAACCTCCCTCCTCATCATCCCTCCTCATCCTCAACCTCCCTCCTCAACCTCCCTCCTCATCCTTAACCTCCCTCCTCATCCTCAACCTCCCTCCTCAACCTCCCTCCTCATCCTCAACCTCCCTCCTCATCCTCCCTCCTCATCCTCAACCTCCCTCCTCAACCTCCCTCCTCATCCTCAACCTCCCTCCTCATTCTCAACCTCCTCATCCTCAACCTCCCTCCTCATTCTCAACCTCCCTCCTCAACCTCCCTTCTCATCCTCAACCTCCCTCCTCATCCTCAACCTCCCTCCTCAACCTCCCTCCTCATCCTCAACCCCCTCCTCAACCTCCCTCCTCAACCTCCCTCCTCAACCCCCCTCCTCAACCCCCCTCCTCAACCCTCCTCCTCAACCTCAACCCCCCTCCTCAACCTCATTCCCCCTCCTCATCTTCAACCCCCCCATCCTCATCCTAAACCCTCCCCATCCTCATCCTAAACTCCCCATCCTCATCCTAAACCCTCCCATCCTCATCCTAAACTCTCCCCATCCTCATCCTAAACTCTCCCCATCCTCATCCAAAACCCTCCCCATCCTCATCCTAAACCCCTCATCCTCATCTTAAATCCCCCATCCTCATCCTCATCCTAAAACCCCCTCCTCACTTTACCCCTCCTCATCCTAAACCCACCTCCTCACTTTACCCCTCTAAATACCTCCCCCTCTCCCTTTGCCCTCACTTACCTCAATCTGCAGCTTCTCCTCCGCTCCACCACGCTCCTTCCTGCATCTTGACCCGGCCAATGCTAATGACACGGCGCACATGTGACGTCACGTCATTAGCATATGCCGGGTCCCGACGCAGGAAGGAGCTTGGAGAGCGGAGGAGCAGATGAAGGTAAGTGAGGGGAAAGGGAGAGGGGGAGGTATTTAGAAAGGTAAAGTGAGGAGGTGGGTTTAGAATGAGGAGGGGAGTTTAGAATGAGGAGGGGGGAGGGAAAGAGACACGGGGGGAGGGTTTGAGAGACATGGGGGAGGGTTAGAGAGACACGGTGGGGTAGAGAGACAGTGGGGGGGTTAGAGAGACATGTGGGTTAGAGAGACACGGGAGGGGGGTGAGAGTGACTCGAGTATAAGCCGAGGGGGCACTTTTCAGCCTTAAAATAAGGGCTGAAAAACTCGGCTTATACTCGAGTATATACGATATGTTAATATTTTGAAGATATTATCCTTTTTTTACTTAAATTTCATGTACATTTACTATCATTAACAATCAGCTACAGCTTACAATTTATTAAATTACGTTACCATACATACTAATATTTATACTATTTTTTTTAAAATATTCAATTAATAAATTATAAATAGTTTATTGTGATAAATTTGAATCTACTTGGCAGAATTACTAAAGATGTAAGTCACCATGAAGTATAATATTTAGCATTTAATATTTTTGCTTTAAATAATTAATTAATACATTAATAAATGCTATTTCTTTACCTATTATGTGAGATGATTTAATTCTATTATCAGACACTGATGTTTCCAAAATTGGAACTGGAAGCTTAAATTCAATATGTACTGTTCTACCACCTTCTAACAATAGTGCAGCAATTCCATTTGTTGCAAAGGGCAGTGCTATTTCCCCTTTAGTTCTAATTAAACTCATCAACAAATTATAGAGATAAGTTTTTCCAGATCCACCAGGTTAATCTAGATAAAAATAAAGTTTTTGACCAAGTCATCATCTAGTGCTTTTTGTATTGCATTGAAAGCGTGCATTTTTAAATCAATTAAAGTGGCAATTTTTTCTTCAGTTTTTTTGTTTTTTCACATAAGCGTCATAATCCTCAAAGTTTATATTATCTATAATTCCAGAATCTGGGAGATTTCAAAGTTGCACAACTTAATCCATGATATAGAAAGACTTGTTGAATTTGAATTAATGCTTTTAATTCAGCAATGGCCTTGTTATACCTCTTCACAAAGTCTTCACACATATGTATTTTAAATGTTTGCCACAAAGCTAAAGCATTAGGAAAATTGCAAAATATGCATATGTATGCAAACTGGTCCCCCATCTGTCCTGCATTTTAGATTGTGCTTCTTCTTGTAGACATCTTTCCCATTCTGTCTCATCAGCAAGGAAGTTTCTGTGTCTGGCAGCTAATTGAAATGTCTCATAAAGTGTGTCATTGACAGTTCTTAAGTCTTCAAAACTTTGTGCACCGGGAACAATTAAAAGTAGTAAACATAAGCAGAACTGTCCAATGTCTCTTGGACTTACTGTATACATTCTTGTAATACTTTTATTTCCACCCTGTTTTCTCTGTTTCCATAAGCCATTTACGAAAACATAATTATATGGAATCTTCTTGTATAAGTATTCCCTTGCCTCAATATCATTTGAATTTAGGATAAACCAAGCAGTAAGTGGGGTTTGTTGATGTTCATTTTGTGCAAGAACATTTTCTTCATTCCTGGTATGAAAGTAAACTAATTGTCTTTGTGGCAAATGTACAGCTAATCGATATATTGCATGTGAGCGATCATGCATTTTAAATTTGAGAAGCCGTCACATTGCTTCAGGTGCACTGACATAGCGAGCATTTACATGAGATGTCAGTTCATCACTCACTAACTCATTGTCTTGTTCATTTGGTCCACTTTTCACCACCACAGTTGCTGCATCATATCCTTTATAAATATATTTGTTTTAATTGATTTAATAGAAATGCAAGCTTCCACACTTAAGTGTGCATTACACTTCATTAAGAGATGTGGATTATATGGCACCACATTTGTGCCTATCTACACTTTTTCTATGTATTATTGCCTTTGGACCTTTTTGTCTTCTATACAATGGATATCCAATAAATTTGGAAAAGTTTGATCTCTAAATTCTTTTGGGATTTTTTTTGTGCATTTTTTATTTTCCATACACAGTGATTGTGGGTTTAGCTCTCCACATGGACCATGAATCATACGATGTGCTACAATCTCATAAAGTGTGGCATGTTTTTGTGGATGTGGTAGTTCAGCAGTAATTACAGAATCCACTTTCTCTGCAGTATTCAATTTATGTTTTTTGTCCAGTATTATAAGAACATGTGCATGTGGAAGTCCTCTTATCTGGAATTCAATTGTATAGACATATGCCAAACACTTTCCAAATATGTTTTTGATGGTTATGTCGTGTATTAAGGCTGTTCATTTTATTTTGAAGACTCTAGCCACTACGTCTGGTCTATCTGAAGCATTTTGTCCAGGTTTGAAATTATCTACAATTTCTGGACATTGAGGATTACATGTAAATGTTAAAAAATAAATCTGGTTTGACACATTTGGTTACAATAGCCATAGCATCATTGTATCTTTCTTGCATAGTGCGAGGAGATCCTTGGAAGAAAGTTGATAAAATTATGGCTCAGCCAGTTGCAAGCTCTCGGTATGTTGCATCTTCAGCAACATAATCCATGAGTCCAGAATACTGTTTAACACGTAGTTTATTTTGTTGAAATTTGATGAAATTTAAATTATTGGCTTCTACTTGCAGGTATGAATCAATGATCCATTGTTGTGTTAGTTTTCTAGCACTTAAGATATGATTAAATTCATCCCTGATGTCAGTTTGAGCCACTTTAAATTCAAGCATGGAAATATTATTTCTGACACGTTTTTTAGTGTTTGTATAACTGTCAAGTAATAATTTTGGTTGCAAGCCTGATTCACAAACGGGGTACAAAATTGGATACGTCATTGGATATAAATCTGTACTTAATATATTCATGTTAATGAAAGGTTGCTGTTCATTTCATGGATATGAAATTCACCCTCATCATTTTGAAAGACCATTGAAACCTCATTAGCTGTTGGTAAGTTGTAATGTAGTTTATCAGAATGACAATCTCTTTTCAGAACCATATTGACTCTGGGTATTGGCAACTGATTTTGTTGGGCATGAATAAGTTGTTGTTCTTCGACCTCTGACAGTTTAAAATTATGGAAACAAATCCATACACTCAAATTTATAAAAAAGTTTGAGTGTATGAATTTCTTTCCATAATTTTATGAAGCTCATGAAAAACAGTGGCTACGCATTTTTTATTTTCAGCAAACTGCATCCGTTGTTCCACAGCTTTGTTTGTAACTAGTACATATAGTTGAGCACATTTTCTTTGCTCTTCTTCCTGAGGGTGTAAATGTGAAGTAAGAATGTCCTTCAACATTAGCAGCTAATGTAGCACTCATTAATGCAAATGAAACGGCACTATTATAAGATTGTATATTTTCTTTAACATTTTTGTAATTTGTGAAAGTTGGATCACTCATATTTTGTAAGTATGTGGGGAAATCTTTGCTTTGTGGAAGTTTTACTTTGCCCTTTTAACAGCAACTAATAAACTTACCATCTCTTGGTCTATCCTTTGCAAAATGATAAGCCCCACAAAATTGACAAAGCACATTCAACATAACATAATTGTGAGGTTCTACATTTACATCTGTAAATAATGAACTATCCTGGTAAGTAAGGTCAACATTACCATGGATATCAACATTATTATCATTATAATATTCTTCACATGTGGGTTGAACCATATTTTTCATTTTCCGATCTCTCTTACGCTGGCTTTTGGATCCTAGAGCATGGATTTTGTTGTCAATCCGTTCACAATCTTCTTCCTGTACTCTTTTCTTAGATTCCCCGACTGTTGGTGTTTCCATCTCTATTTTCGGATCCTGTCCATATGTTGTTTATATTAATTGCTTGTTTCGGACTTCTCAGCCATTGTAATCTGTAATTAGAAATGAAAATGTTTATTCTGCACGTATAATCAGGCACTTGTAGATGAAGTAATGATTATTCCTCAGCTTACCTGAAGCTGTAATTTATTCAGATATGCAAGTTCCTTTTACACAGTTGTCAATGTATTGGTCCAATTTGTGAAATAAACATCATTTTTAATTAAGGTTTTCTTTGGTTCTGCAGCATACAGTCTACAATGGTTATTTACACAACGCACTCCTCCACATACCTAAATTTTTTTAAACTATTAATCGGTATAGTTAGTGTCCCAATCTGCTTCTTCAAGGGGGCTTAATATGAATCTAGTTCAGACCTACCCCAGCAGAATCATGTAGTTCCTGTTGTCTGTGGCACAAAAGATGGCTTCTGAAGAGGTACAGGCAGATAATACTGTATACAGGTTATTTAGTGGCCCATGGCAAGACCAACCCCATTGCTTACCCTTCTCCACTTCCCCTGTACCTCCTGAATGATCTGTCTCCGGACTTCCCTCTGCTGATCCTTGGTTGAAGCCGCAGGCATTATCTCCATCCAACTTTGGTACCATCTGGACACTTCCTCCTCCTCTGCTGCAGACATCTCGTCATAAGCTGCCATCCTTCTGTGTTTACTACAGAGATCCCACCACTGCCAACCAATGTCACAATCTGCTTCTTCAAGGGGGCTTGATATGAACCTAGTTCAGACCTACCCCAGCAGAATCATGTAGTTCCTGTTCTCTGTGGCACAAAAGATGGCTTCTGAAAAGGTACAGACAGATAATACTGTATACAGGTTATTTAGTGGCCCATGGCAAGACCACTCCCCAAGTCAGGATACAACACACAGAAATAGTCTCACACCTTGTATATGTGAAAACTATCTCTCAAGCTTTATTGAATGATCAAAACAACATATTTATACTCTCCAATACCCCACCCTTGTGTACATGTGTGTATGTGTGATGTCAGCCAATCTGTCTTGCAACCTTGCACTATCAAAGCTCTTGAGATCAAATTCATCAGATATCTATAGCTGGCTAGTGAACCATGTACAGGCAACATATAACCACACACAATAATACATAATCCAAATGTAACAATGTCATGCTCCCTTGGCCATATTCATAAATTACTGGCAATATGAGTGCTTAAACAATTAAATCATGACAGTTAGTAATTAAGTTGCTAATGTTTAATGAAATTGACTTTTTTTCTCAAGAAAAAGGCAGTGCAGGCAAGTTTGGTGTCAGTGATAAATATGACCCACAGCTGCAAAGTGTAATTCATTTATTCTAAATTTTGGATATATTACATTGTATTATTCCTTTATATATTTAAATTTAAGACAAAGCAGAACTGCTAATATCTTCAGTTTTATCATTTGAAATAGCAAAATACTTAAGACGGTATTATTAAAATTGTAATGCCAACAAAATCTAATTGACTATAAGGTACGGGCAAGTAGGTATTAATAAAGACTGACCATGAAATTATTTAATGCTATAAAATATACTATACCTGGACCTTTTAAGTTGAGGGCTTTCAATTCACGCACATGTGCGAGTCTGTTAATAAACGTGGCGTGCAGGCAAAGTGTGCCTGCATAAAAGTGTGCCTGCAGAAAAATATGTATGTTAATATTTTGAAGATATTATCCTTTTCTTAAATTTGATCTACATTTACTATTATTAACAATCAGATACAGCTTACAATCTGTTAAATTACCGTATTTTTCGCCATATAAGACGCACCTGCACATAAGATGCACCTAGTTTTTAGAGTAGGAAAACAAGAAAAAAATATTCTGAATCAAAAACAAATACACTTCACACACATATACACACCTACATCACACACAAATATATATATACTAGCGACTTGCCCGTAAAAAAATGACGGCAATGTGATGTATATGTTTGTGAAGTTGTTTAGTTATTTATATATATTTTTGACCCTTGTAAGTATTGTGATATGAACGTGTATTTTTGTAAAATGTTGATGTAATGTTTTTTTAACATGAAATTTGTATCTGAAGAATTGTTCACTTTAATATACATTGAATCCAGAGGAAAGCAAAAAATAAAAAGCCTTGTTGAAACGTCCCGAACATGAAGTTTAAAATATATGTAAGCAATAACCTTCAAAGTATATATTTATAAACTTGAACTTTTTTTTTTATGTAACTTTGGAAGTTGTCAAAACATTCGTATAATTTGGAACATTATAAACAGGAACATAGTGAATACATTTTGTAACTTAATTTTGTATTAAAAGTATTAACATTTGAATGTAAAAACAGTTGAACTTTAAATTAATCAGTATTAACATGCAATTTGTATGAGAATAATTGTTAAGTTCAATATACATTGAATGTAGAGGAAGGCATACAGTAAAAACTCTCCTTAAAACGTACCTAATGAAATTAATTCCTTACTGACCACATAAACTGGCGATAAACATTAATGTAGGTAGTAATCTTAAGATAACAGAAAATATTTACATTGTGACTTAAAAGGTGCTTGAGCTCTTAACATGAACTTTGTAATATGTTGAATGAAATAACTTGAAAATATTGTTTTTAAACTTGTAACATTAGAAACATTAACATAGTGATTTAACATTTTAACATAATTTTTCATAAAAATGCAAGGCAAGTATTTTGTGAGGCGAATTATCCATAAACATTACTTCCATTAATTATGACGGAATTAAACAACAAATTGTTATGTATTTTTGAATGCTTTTAAAAAATGTTTGCATGTCTTTAATTTGTATCCTGCAAAGTTATAGTACTTCATAGTAGACAAAATTTTTAGTAAAAATACGTCCATCTTCTAATAAATCACCTTGACTTTCATTGTTTTCAATGTAAACTATAATAGCCTGTGGATTTTTGCACCATGACAACGCAACGTTCAATTGACCATGTGCAAATACTGGTTCTTCCAAGAACATACCCACAGATTTGAAAGTTTGACCTTGTGATTTAATAATGGTCATGGCAAATGCCATAATAATGGGAAATTGTCTTCTTTGAAGTATAAAAGGGAGACTACTTTCACTTGGTGCTAAATCTATTCTTGGTATGAAAACTCTCTCTCCTTTATGGGTACCAGTTAAAATTTCAGCATCTATAAAATGGTCCTTTAATTGTTGAACAATTAATCTTGTGCCATTGCATAGTCCTTTTTTGGGGTTCATATTTTGCAGTAACATGATAATTGCACCTTTCTTTAGCTGCAAAATATGTGGTGGCATTCCAGAAGGAGTTAGAGAGTTTATGAATTCAGTTGAAAAGTTAGCCTGACTTTCATTGTCATCAGCAAGTACAGAATCAGCACTGTGATAATTTCTTTGTGGTGCATTAATTTTTTTAAAGATTTCATTATTGAGGATTAATGCATCTTTATTTTTACACGTCAGTATGACTTGGTTGGCAAGCTCGGAATATTCTTCGTTATTTATGCTCCCTTCAAATATAGCCGATATAATATCTTGTTGACAAATCATATGAGGTGGGATCTCTACAGTGTCGCCAGGTAAATGTAGTATTTTTTCTGTTCTGCCTTCTCCAATTTTAATAAGCCAATCATTGAAATCAGTTTGGCCTTCTGATCTCATATTTTGTTGCAGTTGAAGATGGGTAAAATGTTTCCATACTGTGCTTGACTTGATACAGGTTTCGATAATGTCAGTTCGATTTCCATGTACAACAACAGGTAATGTTTGTCTAAAATCGCCACCCAACAACATTACCTTTCCACCAAATGGAAAAATATTATCCATGACTTCACGAAGCAAACGGTCAATACATTGGAGGGCATAGCATGACATCATTGTGGCCTCATCTATTATAATTAATTTACATTTCTTCAATTTCTTTGCTTGTAAGGATGTCATGCGAATATCTGACACAGAATTTTCTAAAATGGCACTGGCAGTTTAAATCCACTATGAACAGTTCTTCCACCTTCTAATAAAAGTGCAGCAATTCCAGTAGTGGCAAACGCCATTGCTATTTGTCCTTGTGCTCGTACTGAACTCATTAATAAATTGTACAAATAGGCTTTACCTGATCCGCCAGGTTTATCAAGATAGAAATAACGCTCTGTCACCATGTCATCATCTATTGCATTTTTAATGGCATGAAATGCTTGCAATTGTAATGTATTTAAATTTGCAAGTCTTTCTTCTGTTCTTTCTGCTTGTAGTTGAATGTCATAGTCTTCAAAGTTTATGTCATCTATAAGACCTGGATCAGGCAAATTAAAACTTGCACAACTTAATCCATGAGTTAAAAATACTTCTTGGATTTCCATTAACGCTTTTAAGTGTGCAATGGGTTCATTGTATCGTCGCATAAAGTCTTCAGCCATATTACTTTTAAAAGTCTCCCACAAAGCTAATGCATTTGGAGCATTTGAGAAGATACAAATAAAAGCAAATTGTTCTCTCATCTGTCGTGGCATTTGACATTGTGCTGCTTCTTCTAAACATCTTTCCCACTCTGTATCATCAGCGAGTAAGTTTCTATGTCTTGCAGCTAAATGGAAGGATTCATATACAATGTCATTAACAGTTCTTAATTGTTCAAAACTTTGTGCTCCTGGAACATTTAAAAGTAATATCCGTAAGCAAAAACGTTCAACATCTCTTGGACTGACTGTGTAAATTCGTGGAATTATTTTATTGCCTCTGGTTTTTCTTGGTCTCCATAATCCATTCCCAAAACGTAGTGATATGGAATTTCAATATATAAGTATTGTGTTGCTTGAGCATCATTTGAATTTAATGCAAACCATGCAGTTAGTGTAGTGTGACAATCCTCACTTTGGGCCAATGCATTAATTTCATTTCCAGCATGGAAATAGACTAAATGTCGTTGTGGCAAATGTACTGCTAATCTATATACTGCATGTGATCTATGATGCATTTCAAATTTTAAAAGCCGCCACATAGCTTCTGGTGCACTGACATAGCGAGCATCTACATGAGATGCAAGTTCATCATGTACTAACTCACTACATTCAGGGTTGTCTGCACTTTTTTACGACTACAGTAGCTGCATCATAGCCTTTGTAAATATATTTGTAGACATATTTAATGGATTTGATGGAAGTGCAGGCTTCTACGTTGATGTGGGCGTTGTACTTCATGAGTAAATGTAGATTGTAGGGTACTACATATCTATTGTCCACTTTTTTTCCACGAATAATGGCACTATCTCCTTCTCTTCTTTTATAAAGTGGATATCCATCACAATTTGCATATTTTTTGTCTCTATAATCTTTTGGAAAATCTTTTGAACATTTATTATTTTCCATACATGGTGATTGTGGATTAAGGTCTCCACAGGGTCCATGAATCATGCGATGAGTAACAATCTCATATAGTCTACCATATAGTTCTGGATCTGGTAGTTCAGCAACTATGACTGCATCCACTTTGTCCGAAGTATCTAATTTATCTTTCTCTTGAAGTATTATCAGAAGATGTGCATGTGGAAGGCCTCTTTTTTGAAATTCAATGGTATATACATAAGCAAGACATTTGCCACATAACTGATTTATAGTGAAGTCACGTATTAATTCATTTAATTTAATCTTAAAAACTCTGGCTACTAAATCTGGTCGATCAGAAGCAGTTTGTCCAAGAAGTAGATTTTGTGTAATTTCTGCCCATTGTGGATTACATGAAAATGTCAGAAATAAATCGGGTTTTCCAAATTTGGTCACAATAGCCATAGCATCATTGTATCTTTCTCTCATATTACGAGGAGATCCTTGAAAGGAAGATGGTAAAATGATGGCTTTGCCAGCTGTCATGTCTCTGCTTGTAGCCACGTCAGCAACATAGTCCATGAGTCCACAATATTGTTCTACACGTAGTTTATCTTGTTGATATTTTATAAAGTTTAAATTATTTGCCTCAACTTGCAAATATGAATCAATAATCGATTGTTGTGTTAGTTTTCCACCACATAAAATCGGATTAAATTCATCTCGAATGGCAATTTGAGCTACTTTAAATTCAAGCATAGAAACATTATTTCAGATTCTGGCTTTAGCATTTGGGTAACTGGGAAGTGTTAATTTTGGTTGCCAACCTGCTTCTCCATGTGGGAAAAAGATGGGATATGTCATTGGATCTAAATTTGGACTTAAGATATTAATATTAATAAATGGTTGCTCCTCATTTCTGGGATATACTCTAATGTGTCTTTGAAATGGTGGTTCTCCTTCATCATTCTGAAAGACCATTGCAACTTCATTTGATGTTGGCAAGTTATAACGACGTTTATCAGTATATCAGTATGTCTGTCTCTTTTAAGCACCATATTAACCTTTGGCATGGGTAATTGATGTCTTTGTGCATGAAGTTGTTGTTCATTTTCTACTTCTGCCAATTTTTTTGTAAGCTTTACTGTAGGGATTGTTGTCCATAATGTTATTTAGCTCTATGAAAACACAGGGTAAGCATTTTTTATTTTCTTCCATCTGCATACGTTGGTCAACAGCTTCCATTGTATCTAGGACATATAGTTGAGCGAATTTTCTTTGCTCTCCTTGCTCTGGATGTAAATGTGAAGTCCGATGATAAATTTGTCCTTGGACTTTAAAACAGTAAGGACCATGTCCTGGTACATTAGCAGCTAATGTTGCCCCCATAGATGCAAATGATATGGCACTATTGTAGGATCTTATGTTTGTCTTAAAATTTTTGTAGTTTGGAAAAGTAGGTTCAGTCATAATATTTTGTAAATAGCTTGGAAATTGTTTCCTTTCTGGAAGTTTGAACTTGCCTTTTTGACAACAACTAATAAATTGGCCATCTCTGGGTCTCTCCTGTTTAAAATAATAAGCCTCACAAAATTGACATTGAGTACTCATGTCCCCACAACTATGAACCTCTACTGCTAAAGACTTGAGTAAAGGACAATTTGCAAAGCATATAGGATTTTGACTTTCATATTCATCAGGTGAAAATTCATGAAATGTTTGAACAACAGGTTCTAAATGTTTAGTTTTTTTTGTGGCTTTTCTTTTTATATGTTGTCCTTGTTTTGTTGAAACGTCCTGTAAGGTTTCAGTAAGAGTTTGTAAATGCTTTGTTTTTGTAGTAGTTTTTTTGGTCTGTCTTGAATGGTATCTTGTAAAATGTCATCTGATGTTTGAGGAACAGGTTGTAAATGCTTTATTATCTTTTAATTTTTTTTTGTCGTATCTTTCATTTTTGCAGCTGATAGTCTTTTATTTGCAAGTCTTTTGCGTTCTTTTTCTCGTCGAATTTCTTTCTCCTCTGGTGTCTGCTGGACGGCCCATCTCTCTTGTCTTTCTCTAGTTTGACGTCTTTTCTTCTCTTCTTTGGTCTCGTTATCAGCCATATTAATCTGTAAAGGAAAAAAAAGAAATGTAATTGTGTATATTTAAATTTGTAATTCCTGTTAAAGATTCTTGTGCACAATTGGTGAAATAAAAGGCAAATCATTAATGTATCAGTTATATTTAGTTAAAATTATAATTCCAGTCCTCATTGACTAAGAATTTGGCCAATGGAATACTGCTGTAAATAAGCATTTAACATATATTTTTTAAATAATTTTTTATTGATTGAAAACGTTGTTTGTGGATAGATATTTACCACTGCAAAACTTCTTTGCTAAAAAAAACATTGAGGTGGTTATTGAGCTATGTATTGCATAGTGGCAATTTAAATAGAATAAGGGAGATAGTAAATTTTTTTTTATATTTTTTTATGTTGAGACAGATGCAAATGAAAGATGTTTCTTTATTTTTCTCCTTTTGTACTTATTATACTGTACCTTGGTTGAAGTGTGATTTAAATACGAATGTTTGTTGGTCCTGGGTTGAAAATCGTTGTCCAATGGTGTGGTCCTCTGTTGGAAGTCCTCGTCCTCTGTGTGGTCCTCTGTGTAAAATCCTGGTCCTATGGTCTGGTCCTCTGTTGAAAGTCGTAGTCCGATGGTGTGTTCCTGTGGCGATAGCCCTCGTCCGATGTTGTGGTCCTCTGGCGATAGCCCTCATCCGATGTTGTGGTCCTTTGGTGAAAGTCCTCGTCCGATGGTCTGGTCCTGTGTTGAAAGTCCTCGTCCACTGGTCTGGTCCTAGCCTCGTCCGATGTTGTGGTCCTTTGGTGAAAGTCCTCGTCCGATGGTCTTGTCCTGTGCTGAAAGTCCTCGTCCGATTGTCTTCACGCAGTATCTGTTGTAATATAAAATAGAAAATGTTGTTTTAGTGAAATGTCTTTTAAATAAGGTAAAAATGTATGAATTTGGCTATATTGTATCAGTTATGGTTATTTTTTTCTATTTTTTTTTTTTTTACTTTATGTACAATCCCACGACTTTTGTTATTCTTATTTATTGTTCTTAGTAAGGCTTGTAGGTTGTGATATATTAAAAAAGAATATGAATTTATTTTGCTATGTGTTTGTGTCTTTATTTTTGTACAATCCTGTTTTGTGCACACCACTTGTTTTATAGTTATTTAAGCTTCATTGTAATGGTTATAGGTTGTTAAACATTAAAGAAGAATCTTAATGTAGTTTGGTATGTGTTTGTGTGAGTTTTAGTCCAATCCTGTTTTGTGCGTACCACTTCTGTTATACTTATGTATGCTTCTTTGTAAGGCTTCTAGGTTGTTAAACATTAAGTAAGATTATGAATTTAGTTTTCTATGTGTTTATGTTAGTTTTTGTACAATCCTGTTTGTGCGCACCACTTGTGGTATACTTATTTAGCCTTTATTGTGATGGTTATAGAATGTGAAACATGAAATAATATTATTAAAGTAGTTTGCTATGTGTTTGTGTTAGTTTGTTACAATCCTGTTTTGTGCGCACCACTTGTGGTGAAGTTATTTAGTCTTGATTGTACTGGTTATAGGTTGTTAAACATGAAAGAAGAATGTTAATGTAGTTTCCTATGTGTTTGTGTGATTTTTTGTACAATCCTATTAGGTGCACAACACTTTTGTTATTCTTATTTAGGCTTCTTTGTAAGGCTTATAGGTTGTTAAACATTGAATAAGAAAGTTAATTTATTTTGCTATGTGTTTGTTTGAGTTTGTTCCAATTCTGTTTTGTGTGTAGCACTTTGTGTGTACCATATGTTGCATAGTTTGCCCCTCATTGAATAGCATTTTTTCCAATGTAATATTACTGTAAGGCCCTCATTCAATTGCAATTTAGAAACTTGAATAGAGGTCTAAATAAGCACATCACATATTTTTGTTAAAGAAGTTTTTAGTTATGTATCCAAAAGCAATGTTTTCACTACCGAAAAATCTCTTTAAAAAATATATGTTATGTTATTATTTGGATCCCTATTGAATTAGCAAAATGGCAATTGAATAAGGGCCTAAATGTACTTATTTAGAGCCATATTCAATTGGCCAAAACACAATTGAATGTTATATTGTCGGTGCCTCATTCAATTGTGTTTTGGGCAATGGAATAGAGCTCAATATCAGCAGAAAGCATATTTTTTTAACCGAATTTTGTATTTAGTGAATTTGTATCCAAAAGCAACGTGTTCACTAAATAAAAAGTTCCTTAAAAAAATATCCTCTGTGCTTATATAGAGCCCTAACGCGAGCCTGCAGCGTTAGCAACAACTCGTACGCTCACAACTATATATGTGATATATATATATATATATATATATATACACATACACACATACATACATACACACATACATACATTCATACACATATACATACATACACACATATACATACACATACATACATGCACATAAACACGCACACATACACGCACATACACATTTTGGAGCATTTGGGAGCCTCCAGGAGGTCTTGACCCTTCCTGACCCTCCTGATCCTCCCCTTTCTTCTCCCCTCTGCCCATCCATGATCATCCCTTGGCCCATCTTGATCTCACCCCATCGTGCAGCGCTTCCTACCAGCACTCCTCCTGTACTGCAGCCTTCCCTTGCGTCGCGTGTGTGACGTCACTAAGATGCACCGGCCGACGCGATGCAGTTTAGAGGCATTCTGCTGGTGCCGTAGGAAGCGCCAATGGGGGGGGGGGGGCAGGAGTGGGGATCTAAAGGGGGCCAAGAGAAGGATCAGAGGGGTCGAAGGGGAGAATCAGGAGGGGGAGAGGATCAAGAGGGGCTGAAAGAGACAGTTTACACATTTTGCATGCATTCATTCGTCGTATAAGACGCACCAACTCCCCCCCCCCCCAGTTTTGGGGAACAAAAAGTGCGTCTTATACGGCGAAAAATACGGTACGTTACCATACATTCTTATATTTATACTATTGTTTCTTTTTTTTTATTTATTCAATTAATAAATTATAAATAATTTATTGTGATAAATTTAAATCTATTTGGTAGAATAAGTAAAGATGTAAGTTACAATGAAGTATAATATTTAGCATAATGTGCTAATATTGTTGCTTCAAATAATGAATGAATACATTAATAAATACTATTACTTTACCTATTATTTGTAGATGTAAAAATCATGAACAGTTAACAGTCTCTAATACATTTTGTCCACAGAAAACATTCAGTCACACAGTTAATCATCTGAGGAGAAAGAGTGAAAATTCTGGAAAGTGTCCAGTGTTAGTGCGAGGACAAACTTCTGCATGTGCAATTTACCATTTGTACGCCATTTTGCATTTTTTACTACAAAATGGCGGATACTTTCTACGTTTTGCGAGACTCGCGAGAAGCGGCTGCATGCCTCGTGTGTCTCCGGCTAAGTGTTACTGGCTCCACGTAAAACGTACTGGCTGTGTAAAGGTTTTTACATCCTTCGACCTCGTTTTCATTGTGTTAAAGTTTTTTCGGCCGCCCATTTTTGTTCTCGCTTAGGCGCTTTTCGTTTGAGAAAAAACACTAAATATGCCTCAAATTAACTTGCAACCTTACTCACAGACTGCCTGGCTCTGCCCATGTGGTGTGTGTA
The DNA here is from genome assembly GCA_027410445.1 of Discoglossus pictus. NCBI lineage: Eukaryota > Metazoa > Chordata > Amphibia > Anura > Alytidae > Discoglossus > Discoglossus pictus. The sequence continues at coordinate 219,640,558 of CM050166.1, read as the reverse complement.
AATGTGTAAGTTAATTTGAGGCATACTTGTTGTGTTTCACAGGTGTTTTAATTTCCGTGGTTCAGCCGTTAAATTTGTTATATTTTGAGGTCCACATTACGTGCTTCGATTCCTAATTCCTATGGGCCGTAATTTTTTGAACAGCACTATCCTACTGGCATTGCGAGCACTGCAATTAGCGGCTTCTGCGCTCATTGCAGCCTAAGTCCTGCGTGCCTTATCTGCTCACCTCGCTTTGGCACCTACGGCCTGCAACTTGACCAACGTCCTTGAACTGACAACTATATATGTGATGGACATCAAAGACTAGTACATTATAGTCCATTTCAAAATGGGCATTATAAAGAAGATGGATTCAATTCATATTATGTAGATCGGAGAGATAAATAAAAATGTAAATAAAAAGGAGCCATCACAAAGCGAGCTCGCAAGAAATGCGGATCCTCGCAAAGCGAGGCGCTGCATTTGCGGAAGGTGGAGGCTCCAACGACCCTAAACACGCAAAACAGAGGCCAACACGTAGGACTTTCACCAGGTACAACAGTACATTCCGATGCGCGTAACACACATACAATATAGCCGCCATTTTAAGACAATCAACACAATAACGTATCTGAAATGGCAGATTTCCTGCCTAAACTAACGGCTCTGTCTCACGCACAAAGCCTATATATAGGGCACAATTGCCACAGAGCTCACACTTTCTCCTCAGGTGATGACAGTCTGACTGGACATTTTCTGCTGCCAGAAAATCCAAAGAGATTGTTAGCTCTTCAGGATATTGATATTGCTAGATATTTCCTAGTGATAGGTAAAGTATATTAATTAATTTATTATTTATTAATAAAAAAAATAAAAAAAGCAACAAAAAAATACATTACTGCATTTTGCAATATCTGTACTTTAGCATGGTATTAATCATTAAGCATTTCAAATATGTTTATTAATTGATTCATTAATTTTTAATTATATTAATTTATTTTTAGTGTTGTCGCAAACATCACATTTTCGGTTTGCGAACCGCGAACGCGAACCGCCGCAAATGTTCGCGAACCGGCGAACCTGGTGAACCGCCATAGACTTCAATGGGCAGGCGGATTTTAAAACCCACAGGGACTCTTTCTGGCCACAATAGTGATGGAAAAGTTGTTTTAAGGGGACTAACACCTGGACTGTGGCATGCCGGAGGGGAATCCATGTCAAAACTCACATGGAAAATTACATAGTTGATGCAGAGTCTTGTTTTAATCCATAAAGGGCATAAATAACCTAACATCCCCCTCCATCATCATCCTCCCCTGTATCTCTTTACCCCCTCCCTCATCATCCTCCCCTGTGTCTCTTTCCCCCATCCCTCATCATCCTCCCCTGTGTCTCTTTTCCCCGTCCCTCATCATCCTCCCCCCTCCCTTGATGATAAGGGGGGGAAGAGACACAGGGATAAGTGTGAGGGGTGTTAGGGTAAGGGGTGTTAGGGATAAGGGTGAGGGGGTTAGGTGTTAGGGTAAGGGCTGTTAGGGATAAGTGTAAGGGGGTATTATGGTTACGTGTTAGGGTGAGGGGTGTTAGGGATAAGTGTTAGGGGTGTTAGGTCTTAGGGATAAGTGTGAGAATGTTAGGGTTAGGTGTTAGGTTGATGGGTGTTATGGATAAGTGTGAGGGGTGTTAGGGTAAGGGATGTTAGGGTTAGGTGTTAGGGTAAGGCCTGTTAGGGATAAGTGTAAGGGGGTATTAGGGTTAGGTGTTAGGGTGAGGGGTGTTAGGGATAAGTGTGAGGGGTGTTAGGTCTTAGGTTTTAGGGATAAGTGTGAGAATGTTAGGGTTAGGTGTTAGGTTGATGGGTGTTATGGATAAGTGTGAGGGATGTTAGGGTAAGGGATGTTAGGGTTAGGTGTTAGGGTGAGGCCTGTTAGGGATAAATGTAAGGGGGTATTAGGGTTAGGTGTTAGGGTGAGGCATGTTAGGAATAAGTGTGAGGGCCTATATATAGGGCACAATTGCCACAGAGCTCACACTTTCTCCTCAGGTGATGACAGTCTGACTGGACATTTTCTGCTGCCAGAAAATCCAAAGAGATTGTTAGCTCTTCAGGATATTGATTGCTAGATATTTCTTAGCAATAGGTAAAGTATATTAATTAAATTATTATTTATTAATACAAAAAATAAAAAAAGCAAAGAAAAAAAAATACATTACTGCATTTTGCAATATCTGTACTTTAGCACGGTATTAATCATTAAGCATTTCAAATATGTTTATTAATTGATTCATTAATTTTTAATTATATTAATTTATTTTTAGTTTTGTCGCGAACATAAAATTTTCGGTTCGCGAACCGCGATCGCGAACCGCCGCAAATGTTTGCGAACCGGCGAACCTGGTGAACCGCCATAGACTTCAATGGGCAGGCGGATTTTAAAACCCACAGGGACTCTTTCTGGCCACAATAGTGATGGAAAAATTGTTTTAAGGGGACTAACACCTGGACTGTGGCATGCCGGAGGGGAATCCATGTCAAAACTCCCACGGAAAATTACATAGTTGATGCAGAGTCTTGTTTTAATCCATAAAGGGCATAAATAACCTAACATCCCCCTCCATCATCATCCTCCCCTGTATCTCTTTACCCCCTCCCTCATCATCCTCCCCTGTGTCTCTTTTCCCCCTCCCTCATCATCTTCCCCTGTGTCTCTTCCCCCCTCCCTCATCATCCTCCCCTGTGTCTCTTTCCCCCCTTACTCATCACCCTCCCCTATATCTCTTTACCCCCTCCCTCATCATCCTCCCCTGTGTCTGTTTCCCCCCTCCCTCATCATCCTCCCCTGTGTCTCTTCCCCCTCCCTCATCATCCTCCCCCCTCCCTTGATGATAAGGGGGGGAAGAGACACAGGGATAAGTGTGAGGGGTGTTAGGGTAAGGGGTGTTAGGGATAAGTGTGAGGGGTGTTAGGGTTAGGGTAAGGGGTGTTAGGGATAAGTGTGATGGGTGTTAGGGTAAGGGATGTTAGGGTTAGGTGTTAGGGTAAGGGCTGTTAGGGATAAGTATAAGGGGGTATTAGGGTTAGGTGTTAGGGTGAGGGGTGTTAGGGATAAGTGTGAGGGGTGTTAGGTCTTAGGGATAAGTGTGAGAATGTTAGAGTTAAGTGTTAGGTTGATGGATGTTATGGATAAGTGTGAGGGGTGTTAGGGTTAGGGTAAGGGGTGTTAGGGATAAGTGTGATGGGTGTCAGGGTAAGAAATGTTAGGGTTAGGTGTTAGGGTAAGGGCTTTTAGGGATAAGTGTAAGGGGGTATTAGGGTTAGGTTTTAGGGTGAGGCATGTTAGGAATAAGTGTGAGGGGTGTTAGTGTAAGGGGTGTTAGGGGTAAGTGTGAGGGGTGTTAGGGTTAGGTGTTAGGGGGAGGGGTGTTAGGGATAAGTGTAAGGGGTGTTAGGGTTAGGTGTTAGGGTGAGGGATGTTAGGGTTAGGTGTTAGGGATAAGTGTGAGGGGTGTTAGGGTTAACGTAAGGGGTGTTAGGGATAAGTGTGAGGGGAGTTAGGGTTAGGTGTTAGGGTGAGGGGTGTTAGGGATAAGTGTAAGGGGTGTTAGGGTTAGGTGTTAGGGTGAGGGATGTTAGGGTTAGGTGTTAGGGATAAGTGTGAGGGGTGTTAGGGTTAGAGTAAGGGGTGTTGGGGATAAGTGTGAGGGGTGTTAGGGTTAGGGTGAGGGGTGTTAGGGATAAGTGTGAAGGGTGTTAGGGTTAGGTGTTAGGGTGAGTGGTGTTAGGGATAAGTGTAAGGGGTGTTAGGGTTAGGTGTTAGGGTAAGGGCTGTTAGGGATAAGTATAAGGGGGTATTAGGGTTCGGTGTTAGGGTGAGGGGTGTTAGGGATAAGTGTGAGGGGTGTTAGGTCTTAGGGATAAGTGTGAGAATGTTAGGGTTAAGTGTTAGGTTGATGGATGTTATGGATAAGTGTGAGGGGTGTTAGGGTTAGGGTAAGGGGTGTTAGGGATAAGTGTGATGGGTGTTAGGGTAAGGGATGTTAGGGTTAGGTGTTAGGGTAAGGGCTGTTAGGGATAAGTGTAAGGGGGTATTAGGGTTAGGTTTTAGGGTGAGGCATGTTAGGAATAAGTGTGAGGGGTGTTAGTGTAAGGGGTGTTAGGGATAAGTGTGAGGGGTGTTAGGGTTAGGTGTTAGGGTGAGGGGTGTTAGGGATAAGTGTAAGGGGTGTTAGGGTTAGGTGTTAGGGTGAGGGATGTTAGGGTTAGGTGTTAGGGATAAGTGTGAGGGGTGTTAGGGTTAGGGTAAGGGGTGTTAGGGATAAATGTGAGGGGAGTTAGGGTTAGGTGTTAGGGTGAGGGGTGTTAGGGATAAGTGTAAGGGGTGTTAGGGTTAGGTGTTAGGGTGAGGGATGTTAGGGTTAGGTGTTAGGGATAAGTGTGAGGGGTGTTAGGGTTAGAGTAAGGGGTGTTAGGGATAAGTGTGAGGGGTGTTAGGGTTAGGGTGAGGGGTGTTAGGGATAAGTGTGAAGCGTGTTAGGGTTAGGGTGAGGGGTGTTAGGGATAAGTGTGAAGGGTGTTAGGGTTAGGTGTTAGGGTGAGGGGTGTTAGGGATAAGTGTAAGGGGTGTTAGGGTTAGGTGTTAGGGTGAGGGATGTTAGGGTTAGGTGTTAGGGATAAGTGTGAGGGGTGTTAGGGTTAGAGTAAGGGGTGTTAGGGATAAGTGTGAGGGGTGTTAGGGTTAGGGTGAGGGGTGTTAGGGATAAGTGTGAAGGGTGTTAGGGTTAGGGTGAGGGGTGTTAGGGATAAGTGTGAAGGGTGTTAGGGTTAGGTGTTAGGGTGAGGGGTGTTAGGGATAAGTGTAAGGGGTGTTAGGGTTAGGTGTTAGGGTGAGGGATGTTAGGGTTAGGTGTTAGGGATAAGTGTGAGGGGTGTTAGGGTTGGGTGCTAAGGTGAGGGTAGGATGATTATAAGGCGTGGAAGAGACACAGGGGTGTCCTTGCAGCAGAGATCAAAAGAGTCCTTCAGGACTGTATTGCACACTGTGTACAGTAGCCTAGCTATGGTTTTCCCTATTGATGCAGTATCACCTACACTCAGCCTCCTCTCAGTAAGACTGCAAGTTAGTTATGATTCCAAAATGGCTGCTGTCCATGAGGTAGGAGGGTGTGGAAGGCATGGTATGATGCTGATTGGCTGGAATGTGTCTGCTGACTGTGAATTGCAGGGTCAAAGTTTGCTCACTGATAAAGTATAGAGGGCGGGTCGAATATCACATATGTTCGCAGTTCGCCGCGAACGCGAACATGCTATGTTCACCGGGAACAGTCCGCCGGCTAACTATTCGCGACATCTCTATTTATTATTTATTAATTAAAGAAAAAATATATACATTACTGCATTTTGCAATACCTGTACCATTTCAAATATATTTATTCATTGATTAATTCATTTTTAATGGACATTCATTTTATTAATTACTAATTATTATTAAAACATTTTTTTGTTTATAACAAAAAAAAAGAATGTCACTGGAATTAGAATTTGACCTTGATGCTCAACTATTAATGTTCATTTATTATTTTATTCCTCATTACAGTTATTAATAATGTTCATTAATGATTAATTAGTCATAATAATACATTTAGTAAAAGAAAAAAAAATGTGTAGTTGTTTTACATTTTGTGCTTGCTACTCAACTATTAATGTTCATTGATCATTCATAGAAGAAATTTAAAGTAAAAAATGCAGGATCCTCAAACCGTTTACATATTTATATCACTTACATATATTTTACAGTGTATTTACTTCTATTTTACAGCTATACTAATTAAAAAATAGCAAACATTAACAAGGTCTTTTTTCAATTTCTTTTCTAACAGTTTGATCATCTGCCCACCTGACTACACAGATGGCTGTTTGCAGCATTTTATCTGCAATCACATCACCTTCACAGGTATATAATTTTAAAATATTTATATTTACTTTATTGCATGTGTGTAGGAAAAGGACAACAAGTACTTTAAGTAATATCAATGATTCATGCATTTATAAAAAAAAAAAATAACATATGATTTTTACTTCTTTTTGCAGATTTGTGACATCGCCACCTGCCTCAATACAGGAGTCTCCTCTGCAACAATTAACATTACAGAATATTAAATTGACAGGTAAATGATTTTGTGATGACATTTGTTAACACAATATAATATGAACTATTGATTTGCGTTGAGTAAAATTAATAAAAAAATTAATTATGATTTTTACATCTTTTTACAGATTTCTCATGTCTACACCTGCTTCAAAACAGGAGCATTTTCAATTAGAGAACAGCTAATTTACAGGTATATTAGAAGGGAAATATATATATATTATAAAGATTTTATGTGTATTCCTGTATTCATTCATTCATCATTATGTTACTGCTCATTGACAGGGATAGCACCTTAGAAGCAGTTAAATATTTTATTTCATATATTATATTAGGTCTATTGCTCTTTTGTGTCGCTCTTCTTTAGGAACACGATAACTGTTTCTGTTTTTCCATTCATGATATAGACACACCTACAGAGAGACAGACATACATACAGACAGTCAGAGAGAGACGTAGCCAGACACCCAGAGACACAGACACACACCCACAAACATCCAGGTACAAACCCAGAGAGACACATACCCACAGAGACACCCACGCAGCCAGACACCCACGTACCCAGACACCCATGCACCCAGAGACACAGACACCCAGAGACACAGACAAGAGACACAGACACCAAGACACACAGACACCCAGAGACACAGACACCCAGAGAAACAGACACCCAAACACACATACAGAGAGATGCACACCCACAGACATCCAAAAACACACAGACACACAGAGAGACAGACACCTGCAAACAACCAGGGAGATAGAATCATATACACACACAAAGACACACAGACACAGAAATACATAAGCCCAGGCAGACACAGACACCCAGAGAGATACCCAGACACCCAGAGAGATACACAGACACCCAGAGTTATACACAGACACCCAGAGAGACACCCAGACACCCAGAGAGACAGACAGACACAGACCCACAGACATACAAACACACACCCAGAGAGACACAGAAATCCAGACACACACCCAGAGAGATACACACCCACAGACATACAGGGATAAACCCAGAGAGACACACACCCAGAGATATCCAGACACACACCCAAAGAGACAGGCAGAGACACAGACAGGCAGAGACACAGACAGCCAGAGACACAGACAGCCAGAGACACAGACACACACCCACAAACATCCAGGGACAAACCCAGAGAGACACATACCCACAGATATCCAGACACACACCCAGAGAGACACATACCCACAAATATCCAGACACACACCCAGATAGACACACACCTACAGACACGTAGAGAGACAGACACCTGAGATAGAAACCTATACACACCAAGACAGACAGACCCAGATAGACACACACACATAGACACACACCCATAGACACGCATACGCCCATAGACACGCATACACCCATAGACACACAGACACCCATAGACACGCAGACACCCATAGACACGCAGACGGCCAGAGATAGAGACGCATACAGCCAGAGAGAGAGACACAGACAGCCAGAGAGAGAGAGACGCAGACTGCCAGCATTTTTAGAAATATATGACAGGGTAAAAAATATGTGTAATAAAATTAGGGTCATTCTTAATACTCTATTTCCAATTACAGATTACAATGGCGGACAATGCAGAAGATAAGAAAGAATATAAAAGAAGAATTACAAGGGAAAGGAAGCAGAGATGGAGAGATGCACAGACCCCTCAGACTTCACAACGTTTAAGAGAAGAAGATCGACAGAGACTTCTAAATAAAATAATAATGGCTAAAAAACAACAAAATGAGTCTGCTGGAGTTTCAAAGAAAAGAAAAAGTAAACAAAAAATGTCTGTAAAACTGTCTCAAATGAACCTATTTTGCCTTCTGATACCAATGTTGATAGAGATGACACCAATGTAGATGTACAAAGTTCAAATGAAATTTATATTGATGAAGGTCATGATAGTCCTTTCTTTAGAGCACTAACAGTAGACACTCATTATTGTGGATTAATGAATGTGGTTTGTCAGTTTTGTGGGGCTTATCATTTTCAGAAAGAGCGACCAACTGATGGAGAGTTTATTAGTTGCTGTCAGTAAGGAACGGTAAGACTTCCAGAAAGACACACATTCCCAGAATATTTAAAACGTATCATGAGTGATCCTACATTTCCCAATTACACCAATTTTAAGAAAAATATTCGCTCTTATAACAGTGCAATTTCATGTGCTTCAATGGGTGCAACATTAGCCGAAAATGTACCAGGACATGGTCCTTATTGTTTTAAAGTCCAAGGACAAATATACCACCGGACTTCACATTTACACCCAGAAACAGGAGAACAAAGGAAATTTGCACAGTTATATGTACTCGATACAATGTAGGCTGTGGAACAACGAATGCTGCTTCCTGAAAATAGACAATGCTTACCCATAGTCTTTGAACAGCTTGATAACATTATGGCAAACAACCCTTATAGTAAAGCATACAAAAAATTTGCGGAGGTTGAAATAGAACAACTGGCACATGCGCAAAGACATCACTTGCCAATGCCAAGAGTTAATATGGTTCTCAAAAGGGATCGCCAGACTGATCAAAGACGCTATAATTTACCAACAGCAAATGAGGTTGCCATGGTATTTAAAAATGATGATGGGGAACCACCATTTGAGCGGGATATTAGAATATATCCACGCAATCAAGAACAACAACCTTTTATAAACATCAATATTTAAAGCAGTAATTTGGATCCTATGACATATCCCATTGTTTTTCCAAATGGGGAGCCAGGATGGCAACCAAAATTGCAGTTGCAAAGTTATACCAATAGTAAAGTTCGTATTAGAAACAATATCTCAATGCTGGAATATAAAGTGGCACAAACTGCTGTCCGGGATCATTATAATCCTATTTTATCTGGGGGTAAACTCACACAACAATGGATTATTGATTCTTATCTACAAGTCGAAGCAAATAATCTAAATGTTGTCAAATTCCAACAAAACAAGCTTTGAGTTGAACAATATTTTGGATTGATGGATTATGTCGCTGAATTGGCTGCAAACACAGACATTCCTGCTGGACGAGCAATGATTTTGCCATCCTCTTTCCAAGGATCTCCTCGCAATATGCGAGAAAGATACAATGATGCCATGGCTATTGTCACTAAATTTGGCAAACCAGATTTAATACGGAGCACTTTGGCAATGAGCGCCGCAGGCGCTCATTGCAGGCGAGCCTCGCGTAGCGAGGCAAGCCATTAATACGGAGCACTTTGCCATTCAGCGTTAATACGGAGCACAAAAATACGGCCTCAACTCGCGAACAGGAAAAAAAAATAAAAACAATAAATACACACAGCACATAAAAAGCTTACCGACAGCAAGAGGGAGCATCCACGACCTCAAAAAAACAAGTTACACCTTCATTTCACTAAAAATAAAACAGTTTAGACAGTAAAAAGTTATCAAAGCGAGAGAAAAAATGGCGGCCGAAAAAAACAAAAACGAGGCTACAGCACTATAACCACGGAAAATACGTACGGATAATCCGATAAGACGCATACGCGAGGATCGCCGTTAATACGGAGCACTTTGGTAATCAGCGTTAATACGGAACAGAGAAATACGGCCGCAACTCGCGAACAGGAAATAAATAAATAAATAAATAAATACACATACATAAAAAGCTTACCGACAGAAAGAGGGAGCATCCACGACCTCAAAAAAACAAGTTACACCTTCATTTTCTTAAAAAATAAAACAGTTTAGACACTAAAAAAGTCTCGAAGCGAGAGAAAAAATGGCGGCCGAAAAAAACGAAAACGAGGCTACAGCACTATAACCACGGAAAACACGTACAGATAATCCGATAAGACGCATACCACACATTACCGGCCATTAAATCACGTACGGATTATCCGCTAAGACGCATAACACACATTACCCGCCATTTTACGATAATGCAGAACTAAAGTACTACGCTAACGGTTTCAGCTCGCGCACGCACACTATTACACTGCACACGTTCTAAACGCTTACACAGCACCTCCACACCACCAATGCTGCTGCAACATCACTACAGATTCCCAGCTCTTAAACACAATGCATAAAAATTGGTAAAGTATAGTCATTCATTAATTATTTATTATTTTAACTTATATATTTCAGTAGTACACACAAAACACCATTAGCTACCTTACAATTCCATATGTATATTAATAATTATACAACTTTCCAAACATTTTTGGCGCCGTTAATACGGAGCACTTTGGCAATGAGCGCCGCAGGCGCTCATTGCAGGCGAGCCTCGCATAGCGAGGCGAGCCGTTAATACGGACCACTTTTTTAATAACTATACAACTTTACAAACATACACATCTCATTGCCGTCATTTTTTGACGGGTAATACGCTAGTATATATATAAAGGATATGATGCAGCAACTGTTGTTGTGCAAGGTCCAGACAATGAAAAAGACAACCCCATTTTACATGACAAACTTTCTTCTTATTTAGATGCTCGCTATGTAAGTGCTCCTGAAGCAATGTGGCGTCTTCTCAAATTTGAGATGCATGATCGGTCACATGCTGTGTATCGATTAGCTGTCCATCTGCCACAAAGTCAATTTGTTTGCTTCACGGCCGGCAGTGAAACAAATACTTTAGCACAAAGTGAACATAGAGCAACAACGCATATTGCTTGCTTTCAATTAAATTGTCAGGACACTGAGGCCAGACAATTTTTATACATTGACATTCCAAATCACTATGTATTCGTAAATGGTGAATGGAGACAACGAAAGAAACATAATTATAAAATTATGCCAAGAATATATACCGTCAGTCCACGAGACATTGAACGTTTCAGTTTAAGATTACTGCTTTTACATGTTCCTGGTGCACAAAGTTATGAACATTTACGCACAGTCAATGACATAGTTTATGACACTTTCCAGTTAGCTGCAAGACATCAAAACTTTCTGGCAGATGATACAGAATGGGAGAGATGTCTTGAGGAAGCAGCACTATGTCAAATGACAAAGCAAATGAGAGAACAATTTGCTTTTATTTGTATATTTTGAAAGGTACCAGATGCCTTAACATTGTGAGAAAAATGTAAATTACATATGTGTGAAGATTTCTTGCAACGTTATGATGAGACCATTGCACAATTGAAAGCATTAATCAAAATATAGGAAATCTTTCTTTGTCATGGATTAAATTGTGCCAACTTTAATCTGCCTGATCCAGGATTTATAGATGAAATTAACTTTGATGAGTATGACACTGAGATTGAATACCAAAAAACCCAAGAAAAAATTGGAACTTTAAATGTATTGCAATTGGAAGCATTTAACGCCATCACAAATGCAATAGAAGATGAAATGCTCAAAGCGTTATTCCTATCTGGTTGGTCCGGGTGGATCAGGAAAAACTTACCTATATAATTTGTTGATGAGTTGCATTTGAGCACAGGGTCAAATAGCACTGCCATTTGCAACCACTGGAATTGCAGCACTTTTGTTAGAAGGTGGTAGAACTGTGCATAGTGGATTTAAACTGCCAGTTTCCATTCTGGAAACATCAGTGTCGGATATTCGAATGAATTCATTACAAGCCAAAAAATTGCACAAGAGTAAATTAATTATAATAGATGAGGCAACTATGATGTCATTTCATGCCCTCCAATGTATTGATCGATTATTAAAAGAAGTTATGACTAATGATTTGCCATTTGGTGGAAAGGTAATGTTGTTAGGAAGAGATTTCAGGCAAACATTACCTGTGGTGCCACATGGCAATTGGACTAACATAGCCGAAATGTCTATAAAAGAAGTAAGCTGTGGAAAACATTTACACACCTGAGATTAGAAGTAAATATGAGATCTGAAGGGCGAAATCAATTCAATGAGGATTTCTCAGACATTGCAAGCAAAGTCATATTGACATCAAAAAATTACGATGCCTTAAATTTAAACAACAAAATATTAAAATTAATCAATGCTCCCCAAAAAAACTATTACAGTGCAGATTCTGTTCTGGCTGACGACAAAGAGAGTGAAGCTAACTTTAGTATGGAATTTATTAATTCTTTAACTCCCTCTGGAATGCCACAACATGTTTTGCATCTTAAAAAAGGGGCAATTATCATGCTATTGAGAAATATGAATCCAAAAAAAGGACTTTGTAATGGGACCAGATTAATCGTGAAGGAATTAAAGGATCATTTTATACATGCAGAAATGATGAGTGGTACCCATAAAGGCGAACCAGTTCTTATACCGATAATTGATTTGGCTCCAAGTGAGAGTGGTTTGCCTTTTGTCCTTCAAAGGAGACAATATCCCATTATCATGGCATTTGCAATGACCATCAATAAATCCCAAGGACAAACTTTTAAGTCTGTTGGTATTTTTTTGAGGGAACCTGTGTTTGCATATGGACAACTATATGTTGCATTTTCAAGATGCAATAATCCAAAGGAAATTAAAGTACATGTTGAAGAAAACACAAGCCAGGGTGATTTATTGGAAGATGGATGTGTTTTTTTCAAAAAACATTGTGTACTATGAGGTGCTGTAAATATACAGTACAGTGCTTTCATTTTGAGGAAAAAAATGTTATGTCACTCCAACTGATTTTAAAGTACCAATATTTCAAGAAGAAACTTAATACAATGGCAAAATAACATAGAGAACAGTGGTTTTACTTCCAGGACAAAATTAGAGGTCTCTGGGACTCTTTAAATACAGGACCGCTATTTCCAATAGGAAACGCGATGTGCCATTTCAACAAAGTACAACAAGAAGAAAATAAAAAGTATCAAAAAGAAAAACAACACAAAACAGTGGTTACACAGATTGGAAGGTCGTACAAGTTACCTTTTCAGATGATTCGCCCCACAAAACAATTAGGTGCCATTTACTTTAATTGGAAGCTTACATTTAAATGTTTTAAAGTACTATTTAACATGATAACATTGTCTTTTAAAAGTTATGGAAAGTTGGTTAAAGCTATATTGTATAACACTGTCTTTTCAAAGTTGTGGAAAGTTACTTCAAGCTATATTGAATATAGTCAAACATTTATGTTACGACAAGTTTAAGCATTTGTTAATACATTCAACTGTATAATTTTAAGATGGAGTATTGATTCAGGGAGCAATCCAATCGCCAATATTTAATGGGGTCAGGAAGGAATTATTTTTTTCCCCTCTTTGATACAATTGGCCAAGCTTCAATGGGGGTTTTTATTGTTTGCCTTCCTCTGGATTCAATGCCAATTTAATTTAACATGAGTTTAAAAAAAAAAAGGTTATAAAGCATGATAGTGTAGAAAATACTTAGTTTTGGAAACTTTACATAGTCGTCTGTTATTTATAGATAAATATAAATTCAAAAAGTTATTATTGTTTAAAATACAAGTTGCATGTTAAAAACGTTGTTGTGGTTTACAATAATTATTCATGAAAAATGAAAACATTGTTATATTGTTATTACATGTATGACAATTAAAAAAGTTCATATTTACAAAAAAATATATATATACCTGTTGGTGAAATACAAGTTAAAAGTTAAAAAAATAAAAAGTTTTATTCAAAATTTTCTATTTATTTGTACTTAATAAAACAAAAGGTTAAGAATGTCAGAGACCAATATTGTGTGGCAAACAGTTTTCCCAGCATAAAAAATTCTATTTACTGTCATTTTTTTATATGAACAAGAAAACTATAGAAAAAGTAAAGACCAGTTTCCTATTGGAGAAAGGAAGAGATTACCAATTGTCAGATGAGATACCTCTCTTTCAAGAGAAACTGATGGATATTATCTATGGAGACATGATAATACAAAAGAAGATAAGACCAATGAATATTACCCTCACAAACTGGGAAACTATACACTCCAAAAGAGTAGAGGAGCTCCATAAATCCACCTCCAATAAGGAACCTTTTTAGTAAAAAATGGGAAATTACACATTCTAAAATATATTTGAGAGAAGAGGAGGATCACCAGCTCTTCATATCCAACAAGCCGGTAAAAAAGCACTGAAGAACTAAAACTAGGGGAGGAAGAATTGTGCAGCACCAAAAGGAAAAAAGACAACACCAACAAACTTTAAAAATCGTTAATATATCACAAAGGATCCTCACACAGAGTGAAATTAATGTCCTCCAAAATGGCCTCTTATTTCCAACTGACAAAGAACCTAATGCATTAGAACTGTTTGTAGATATTCAAGTTCATTAGAAACTTATTGCTACAGAGGCACTTCCACAAATTAGTAAAATATAAAACTAGTCTTGAAGAAAAAGAAAGGTTAAAAATGACTCCCTTAGTAGAGATGACCTGGAAACACTACTTATAATGAAGGAACTATGAGAAGAAGAAACAGAGATGGATAATACATTGATTGACACACATCAGATGTGCTGAAGATTTAAGGGAAGAAGGAATAAATAATATCATTAGACACATCACATACAGATCTGTGTTTTATCTGACACAGTCTAAAGGTAACTACATCTCAGTATTTGAGAAGTTAACTTTAAAATAAGTATAAGCAATCTGCTCATGAAAACATATAAAGAATAAATTAACTTTACAAAGCAATATCAAAAGGCTTTAAAAGATCTACAAAAAGATGATAGTATAATTATCCTACAAGCCAATAATGGAGGAGGGATTGTAATACAAGACAGAACGTATTATTTAAAAGAGGCTCATAAATTAATACACGATTCTGATACATATATTATTTTGGAAGAAAATCTGACAACTGATTTTTTGAAAGAATACCATACACATTAAAAAAGCATTTTCTACTTTATGAAGAAGATAAGGAATTTTACTGGAGAAACCAACCATCACCTTTAGACGCAACACAAATATAAAGAACATTCTAGCAACCAGCTAATTGAAACCTGAAGATAAGAAACACAAACAGGATAACAATTGGATGAGTAACATCACTGAATACTTTAAATGTAGAGCAAAAAATTGTGTCACTTGTCAACATCTAAAGAAAACAGATCAGGACATTGTTACCTCAACAAGCAAGGATATTAGCTTTAATATTAGACACCTTACAAATTGCAGAATGGCGCTCATGGTATACGTCATAACCTGTAAATGTAAAAAAAACAATATGTTGGAAGAACATCAGGATAACGTTAAAATAGGACTTCCAAAAAGTGGCTTTTGCTCACATATTATAGAAGAATATGGAAAGAATTTGGATGGAGTCAAAATCCAGACAGTTGACAGAATATCAACAGATAAAAGAGATCAATTTGAAGAGGAAAGAACAGACACCTTTAAATTCCAATCACAAGTTATAAACCCCTTCAGCCATGTAAATTGGCATGTATGTAGTCATATAAGAGAAAAAAAAGGAATTGATGATAGAAATGAATTAAAATATAACTTTTATTATATTTACAAACAATAAAAAGTGTATATACAATATAAAAAAAAAGTTGATCCAAATGATTTATCCAATACTCAATGGCATCTATCAATAGGTAAACCACATAACTGAATATATATCGATCTAATATCATGTAAGTAACTGACAGATGTTACCATATATATAGCATTGGATATGTATTGAAGGTTGCCAAATAAATAAATAAGGTAGCCAAAAAAAAAATGCTGACAATATGTACATAGAGGACTAAAGTGGAGACAGAAGGGACAGGATAAATTACCACTGTGGCCCTATCTAACTCTTATAGTGGAAGGCCCTGATAGGAAATCTATGGGGACCCACTATTTATCCCCTATCCCTCAAAGGTATCTAAGTCCTACACTGTAGATAACTAGGACTAATCCCCTCTGCTCCACTTACCTGCCAGTCCTAGTCACAGGCTTGCACATCACAACACAATCAAGAATGGCTCCACGACAGCGTACACACGCTGTTTGTGCCGTCATAAACAGGCGACCCGCAACACAGCTGATCGACGCGCGCGTTTCGCGTACTTCCACTTCCTCCAGGATCAGTAACGTTAAGATAATAGCCTGGGTCTTTTATAGCTCCCAGACGAGTTCATGTCCACAAATGGAGACTCATTAAGAATGCAATAGGTCCTGCAAGGACAATAAATCATTAGACCAGTGTATTTATTGAAATGGCACAAATATAAAAGATTACTTGCTCTAATATGAAAGATGACATCTAGAAATCAAATATATAGATAATATAGTCTACACAGTGATAAACTATGTATTTGATTTAACACTTGCTAGTGCAAATAAATGAGAAAACAATTTTGGATCTTATATGAATGGTAAGTTATCATGGTTTATGACAAATAACACAGTATGTACATAGTACCAGGTCTACTATGTATATCTGATTAATATCAAACATCTCCATAATATATTAAATATAAAAGATATATCTCCAAAACAATAATTATGGTACTATGACCACTAGTTAATTATATTTATTTCAATTGAGAATAGGAAGTCTGATCATTATGAATAAATGTATACAATAAAAATATAGAAATCCATTGAACAATACGACCATAAATATATATCAAATGACACTATACCCTAAACTCTCAAAGGGTCAGATATTTGGGTCAAGGTAGTAGAGTTATATCTAAATAGTATTGCTGACAGACAGTTATGTATTATATATCAATATGATCTAACTCTAAATATATACCCCAAAATTATTATATTCATTAAGACCATTTGGTGAAACTGTATCAAGTATCGAAATCCATTTTGTTTCAGCTTTTAGAAGTTCATGTTCAAGATCTCCTCTCCTAATACCTAAGGATATTTTTTGGAACACCCAGCATCGTAATTTGGGTTTAGACATATGAACTTCATAGAAATGCCTGGCAACTGATGTTAATTTCTTTCCATTTGTGATGTCCCTAAAGCTATTACAGATGTTACGAATATATTCGCCCACTCTTTTCTTAAGAGTGCGTGACGTGATCCCAATATATCTATAAGGGCAAGGGCATTCCAGACAGTAAACCACACCCTGTGATCCACAATTAAACAGCCCTTTTAAGGGTATATTTCTACCCATTCTATCAGTCACATTGTTTATTTTGCTCATATAGTGGCAGAACATACAGTGACCGCATCCAAAGGTTCCATTCGGTAAATGTGTGGATCCTTTCTTCTTTTTAACAAAATGGCTCCGTACCAACCTATCTTTGATGTTTTTAGATCTCCTCCATCCCATTTGAATTTGGTCACCTATAAATTTATTAATGACTGTATCAGTCTGTAAGATGTTGATATGTTTATTCAAAATTCGAGTGTTGTCAATTGAATCCTCACTATATGTCCCAATGAATCTTACGGGACCATCTTTCTTAGTTCTAGGTTTTGGACACAGTAAATTTTCCCTTGTCGTATGAAGTGCTCTTTGATATGCCTTTTTCAGTGACATGTTGCTATAACCTCTATCCTTTAATCTCTCCTTGAGTTCCAGGGCTCTTCTCTTAAAGATCTGAACATCGGAGCAATTTCTTCTCAGACGTAGGAATTCGCCTACCGGTATGGCTTTTAAAGTGGGAGAGAAATGGGAACTTTCAAAGTGCAGAGTGCTATTGGTGGCAGTTGGTTTCCTGTATAGGTCCGTGGTCACATACCCCATATCATTCTTGATTATGGTGATATCCAAAAAATCAATCCTGTTAGGATCAATAGTGTGTGTCAATTTGAGATTGAGAGTATTGTTATTCAAGGTTAAGATAAATTGTTCAAGATTATGGACTGTATCATTCCATATAATAAATATGTCATCAATATATCTTATCCATAATAATATATGTTCTGTGAACATTATATTGTTATCATTGAAAACTATCTCACTTTCCCACCATCCAAGATAAAAGTTGGCATAGGTGGGTGCCACTGCGGACCCCATGGCAGTGCCACGTTTCTGTAGATAAAACTTGTCATTGAAAACAAAATAGTTATGGTGAAGAATAAATTTGAGCATCCTAATTAAAAACACATTCCTGCTTTGATTAATGATCGTATCCATATCAAGAAAATGTTTAATAGCATCACATCCTGCTCTGTGATCTATTGAAGTGTAGAGACTCTCTACATTACATGTTACAAATAATGAGGATTCGGACAATAAGATGCCATCAAGTTTATTCAAAACATCCATGGTGTCTCTGACATAACTTGGTAAATTGAGGACAAATGCCCTTAGTTTTGAATCCAAAAATTGACTAGCTCTCTCTCCCAAACTTCCATTTCCCGAAATTACAAAAATATCCACTGCTGGGCAACTTGACAGTATGTGATTACATTTAGATTTCACCTTCAATTTATCTGTCAATATTGTTTGTTCATCCCTGGTTATTACTATCTCATCAACTTCCAAATCAGATATAGGAACTTTGGGGATATCATCATTCCTGTAAAATAATTTTTTTATCAGGATTTTTCGAGCATAAAGATGCAAATACTTAAAGATACCAAAAAAATCAAATTTGTCACTTGGTGAAAATGTGAGTCCTCTATGTAGAAGAGATATCTGTGATGGTGTGAGAATTCTGTCTGATAAATTAATGATCTGTAAATTATCATCCTTCTTTACCTCTGCCTTCTTGACCATTGTCTTGTCAGGATTTGTGAGTCTCTTCCGCTTGGTTCCCATCTCTGATAATCTCTTAGATTTTCTCCTCTCTGGGGATCTAGCTGCTCCTCTAAGGGATACGTCGGATGTTTTGCTGACCTCAATCTTTGTCTGTAATCTAAAAAATCCGGTTGATTTCTACTGAATTCTCCCTGACTTTTCTTCTTTTTATCCTCATCATCAGTGGCAGATGTATCAAACTCTAATGAGGAAAGATGAGAAAACCTTGGGGTATCTGTTCACAGAACATATATTATTATGGATAAGATATATTGATGACATATTTATTATATGGAATGATACAGTCCATAATCTTGAACAATTTATCTCAACCTTGAATAACAATACTCTCAATCTCAAATTGACACACACTATTGATCCTAACAGGATTGATTTTTTGGATATCACCATAATCAAGAATGATATGGGGTATGTGACCACGGACCTATACAGGAAACCAACTGCCACCAATAGCACTCTGCACTTTGAAAGTTCCCATTTCTCTCCCACTTTAAAAGCCATACCGGTAGGCGAATTCCTACGTCTGAGAAGAAATTGCTCCGATGTTCAGATCTTTAAGAGAAGAGCCCTGGAACTCAAGGAGAGATTAAAGGATAGAGGTTATAGCAACATGTCACTGAAAAAGGCATATCAAAGAGCACTTCATACGACAAGGGAAAATTTACTGTGTCCAAAACCTAGAACTAAGAAAGATGGTCCCGTAAGATTCATTGGGACATATAGTAAGGATTCAAGTGACATCACTCGAATATTGAATAACATATCAACATCTTACAGACTGATACAGTCATTAATAAATTTATAGGTGACCAAATTCAAATGGGATGAAGGAGATCTAAAAACATCAAAGATACGTTGGTATGGAGCCATTTTGTTAAAAAGAAGAACGGATCCACACATTTACC
Source organism: Discoglossus pictus (assembly GCA_027410445.1). Taxonomy (NCBI): domain Eukaryota; kingdom Metazoa; phylum Chordata; class Amphibia; order Anura; family Alytidae; genus Discoglossus; species Discoglossus pictus. The sequence goes on along the minus strand of CM050166.1, from coordinate 219,620,919 downwards.
GAATGGAACCTTTGGATGCGATCGCTGTATGTTCTGCCACTATATGAGCAAAATAAACAATGTGACTGATAGAATGGGTAGAAATATACCCTTAAAAGGGCTGTTTAATTGTGGATCACAGGGTGTGGTTTACTGTCTGGAATGCCCTTGCCCTTATAGATATATTGGGATCACATCACGCACTCTTAAGAAAAGAGTGGGCGAACATATTCGTAACATCTGTAATAGCTTTAGGGACATCACAAATGGAAAGAAATTAACATCAGTTGCCAGGCATTTCTATGAAGTTCATATGTCTAAACCCAAATTACAATGCTGGGTGCTCCAAAAAATATCCTTAGGTATTAGGAGAGGAGATCTTGAACATGAACTTCTAAAAGCTGAAACAAAATGGATTTCGATACTTGATACAGTTTCACCAAATGGTCTTAATGAATATAATAATTTTGGGGTATATATTTAGAGTTAGATCATATTGATATATAATACATAACTGTCTGTCAGCAATACTATTTAGATATAACTCTACTACCTTGACCCAAATATCTGACCCTTTGAGAGTTTAGGGTATAGTGTCATTTGATATATATTTATGGTCGTATTGTTCAATGGATTTCTATATTTTTATTGTATACATTTATTCATAATGATCAGACTTCCTATTCTCAATTGAAATAAATATAATTAACTAGTGGTCATAGTACCATAATTATTGTTTTGGAGATATATCTTTTATATTTAATATATTATGGAGATGTTTGATATTAATCAGATATACATAGTAGACCTGGTACTATGTACATACTGTGTTATTTGTCATAAACCATGATAACTTACCATTCATATAAGATCCAAAATTGTTTTCTCATTTATTTGCACTAGCAAGTGTTAAATCAAATACATAGTTTATCACTGTGTAGACTATATTATCTATATATTAGATTTCTAGATGTCATCTTTCATATTAGAGCAAGTAATCTTTTATATTTGTGCCATTTCAATAATTACACTGGTCTAATGATTTATTGTCCTTGCAGGACCTATTGCATTCTTAATGAGTCTCCATTTGTGGACATGAACTCGTCTGGGAGCTATAAAAGACCCAGGCTATTATCTTAACGTTACTGATCCTGGAGGAAGTGGAAGTACGCAAAACGTGCGCGTCGATCAGCTGTGTTGCGGGTCGCCTGTTTATGACGGCACAAACAGAGTGTGTACGCTGTCGTGGAGCCATTCTTGATTGTGTTGTGATGTGCAAGCCTGTGACTAGGACTGGCAGGTAAGTGGAGCAGAGGGGATTAGTCATAGTTATCTACAGTGTAGGACTTAGATACCTTTGAGGGATAGGGGATAAATAGTGGGTCCCCATAGATTTCCTATCAGGGCCTCTCAGTATAAGAGTTAGATAGGGCCACAGTGGTAATTTATCCTGTCCCCTCTGTCTCCACTTTAGTCCTCTATGTACATATTGTCAGCATTTTTTTTTGGCTACCTTATTTATTTATTTGGCAACCTTCAATACATATCCAATGCTATATATATGGTAACATCTGTCAGTTACTTACATGATATTAGATCGAGATATATTCAGTTATGTGGTTTACCTATTGATAGATGCCATTGACTATGGGATAAATCATTTGGATCAACTTTCTTTTTATATTGTATATACACTTTTTATTGTTTGTAAATATAATAAAAGTTATATTTTAATTCATTTCTATCATCAATTCCTTTTTTTTCTCTTATATGACTACATACATGCCAATTTACATGGCTGAAGGGGTTTATAACTTGTGATTGGAATTTAAAGGTGTCTGTTCTTTCCTCTACAAATTTATCTCTGATATATTATACACTGCTGATCACATTAGTTATTCCTTATGTTTATTTATGCATGGGTATTAAAGCTATACAATAGCAAATCCCGATTAAATAAGGAGACTCCTATAATTGTTGTTCACCTAACCTAACTCTTCAGATAAAAGAGATCGACTCCTCAAGTTACGCAAAGCTGAGACCAAATGGATCCATAAACTAGGCACACTCAGACCAGATGGTCTGAATATTGATAAATTTGGCCACCCCTTATAATTTAATAAGTGTGTTAAATTTGCTCCTTTTCACCAAAAACACCTTATTATAACGATCATTGTTATTATTACTGTTACTTCTATAGACTCTACAGACTCTTTTAATTGGGATAAATTAGCTACAGTGAGTCCTTACATTTTAGGATGATGGTTTTTGACTCACTCTTCTTTCCATGTATATTTCCATTTACAATTTGTGTTCTTAATTGTCAGCTTGTATGTCTATATGCATTACTTTTTATGCATATTATTTTTCACTTATATATTTCCCTTTTTTTATTTATTTTATTTATAATGTTTTATTGTGTAACTAGAATTTCTCCAAATACCATTTTCTATGTGACATATATTTTTTATATTTTTGTTATATTCTGGAATGGGCTTTTTTTGAGACACTAATAAATACAGATAAACTATTTAGGTTTAGGTCTACTCCGTTATAAATTGGTATAAACCTGATAGTTTGCATGTGGTCCATATCGTATTTATTTATTACTAGCGAATTGCCCGTCAAAAAATGACGGCAATGAAATTGTAATGTAGCTAAATTAGTAAATGAATATAGTGTACCTATTTTTAAGCATTGTGATGAAGAGCTGGCAATCTGTGTTGATGTTGCTGCAGCATTAGTGGTGTGGAGCTGCTGTGTAAGCATGCTGAATGTGTGCAGTGTAACACTGTGCGTGCGCGAGACCAAACCGTTAGCGTAGTCGTGTACTTCCGCATTGGTGTAAAATGGCGAGTAATGTGTGGTATAGGTCTGTATCGGAATATCCGTAGGTGTTTTGTGGTGTTTTGCGAGTTTAGAGTGCTGTAGCCTCGTTTTCGTTTTGTTCGGCGGCCATTTTTTCTCTCGCTTAGATTTTTTTTTAGTCTCTAAACTGTTTTATTTCGAGTAAAATCGAGGTGTAAGCATTTTTGAGGTCCTGGGTGCTCCCTCTTGGTGTAGGTAAGTTTTTTATGTATGTGCTGTGTGTATGTATTGTGTTTTAAATGTTTGTATGTCGGCGTGTTGCGTCCGATGTTTGCGAGGTCGTAATGTGTGGTAACGTGTTTCGTACGTTGTTTGCGTTCCTCGTAAAATTTAGCGAGTGTCGTAATTTGTGTGTCGTGTTTTTTGAGTAGCGACGTGAATTTTGCGAGGGTTTGAGGCCCTTGCCCAGTGACCTCGCCAGCAACTGAGTCCCTCGCTTCGCGAGGGGCCTCAGTTGCTGGCATGGAGCGCCTTCGGCGCTCCATGCCAGCAACTGAGGCCCTTGCCCAGTGACCTCGCCAGCAACTGAGGCCCTCGCTTCGCGAGGGGCCTCAGTTGCTGACATGGAGCGCCTTCGGCGCTCCATGCCAGCAACTGAGGCCCGTGCCCAGTGACCTCGCCAGCAACTGAGGCCCTCGCTTCGCGAGGGGCCTCAGTTGCTGGCATGGAGCGCCTTTGGCGCTCCATGCCAGCAACTGAGGCCCTTGCCCAGTGACCTCGCTACGCGAGGGCAGCGGCTCGCTGCGAGGGCCGCGGCTCGCTACGCGAGGGCCGCGGCTCGCTTTGCGAGCCACGGCCCTCGCTTCGCGAGGGCCGCGGGCTCGCTACGCGAGCCCGCAAGCGTGAGCAACGACCCGTACGCTCACAACTATATATGTGATTATTCATATTTTTATGTATTCCCTATACATTAGGATAGGTCTAAGCTTGCCCAGACAGCATGCACATTCCCTTTTTTATATTTTATTTGACACTATTTATGTGATTTCAGACTACAGGACTACAGGAATGTTCTATTTATATTTTCTGCCTAGCAACTAGGTGCCCCAATCAGTGATTAGCAGCTTTTTTCATCCATGCCAAGCAACAAGAGCAACTCTGTTTCATTGGACAACCTGTTACCTAGCAACCAGAAACCCTACGCAGCAACTGAAGTGCTTTTTGGTGCTAATATGACTGTTTAGACGCCAGTGGGGTGAGTTATGCTGCTTTTATTCCTGTGAGTAGGAGATATTTAACCCTTGTTACAGTATTTAGTATTTTATCATTTAGAAAGATGAAACGCATTTAATACTGTGATTTTAGCTAGATATTTTCATTGTAGTTTAATTGTGCTGTAAGTTCTTTCTCCATTTGCGACTGCTACCTGCTAACTACTTATACATTACAGCATTAATTTGTATAACCTCTCATAAGTAGAAGGGGGTCTATGGATATATAGCAGCATTTAATTACTTGGTGGAAGAGTTTTGCAGTTCTGATCCTATTAGACTGTGACGTCTTAGAGCCTTTTTTTCTCTTGGGGACCATTCTATAATGGGTTTATATTATTATTATTTTTATTAACTTTTATTTGTAACGCGCCAACATATTCCGTAGCACAATACAGGGCAAGATAAAGTAAACATTTGTAAGAGTTTGAACTAATGTTAGCAATAAATCTATGTCATTAAATATAATAACAAGCATATAGTAGAAATATTAATAAAAGTTATTGGCTCCTGGGAAGACGCAGCTTTCAAGATCTTCTCCATACCTGATGGTGTGTATGAAACTCCCAGAATTCAGCGTAACCAGTGAGGCCTACTGAGACCAGGATGCAGGTTAAATTTGGGGCTGATGGTCTGATAGACCTTTAAGTGTAGTTGTGCATAAGAGAGGGGTACTTTGCAGGCCCTTTCAGAGTGATATACTGAAGCTGAGGACTACAGAGGAACCAAAACTTACAATTACTAGATTACCTTACAAAAATACTGGTAATAGACTGCAAACAAATATCCTGCCTGGAAAGATACCATTTGATTAGATTTTTTCATTGTGGTGTACTATGATCTGGGCAGACGGTCTCCCCCCATATGCCATTATTATTATTATTTCTATTATTATTAACTTTTATTAGGGACGTACCAACATATTCTATATAGTTGTACAGGGGATAAGAAAAAGGAAAAATACAAGGTAAGGTTAAAAATCTGCAGAAAATGGATTAAAAACTCACTACTCTGAATCTAAAGAGTATGGAAAAGGCAGAAACCTGAACAAGAATAACAGATAAGGAAAAGCTAGAGTCAGGAAGGAAGTTGAAGTTGACTTAGGTAAGAAGGTGTGCAAAGTTAGAAAGGTTTATCATTTAGTAGGAGAGGGAAGCTATCTGGTTGAAAGTCATTTGAAGTGAGTGGCTCGGGTATGTAATATTTTATCTGACCCTAGTATTGAGATACTATAATCTGCAGATGGGAATGTCAGGTGAGGGGCCTGGGTTCGGATATATTTCTCAATAGAAATAGAAGAAAGAGAGAGAGAGAAAGGAGATGGGAATGGGACATGCAGAAGTTATTCTGATTGTGAGCTTTAGAAGAGTGAGATAGTGACTGGAGGAAGGAGAGTAGCTCATGGGAGCATAACAGAAGAGAGGAGAGCATGGAAGGTGAGATGGTTATGTTGGGGACATAATGTTGGAAAGTTGAGAATAGCCCAAGAAAAAGGCTGGATGTTAAGAGGAAGGAGTAGGCATGAGGAAACATTGTGAAAATCGGTATTTAGGAATAGTTAGCAGGTGTTGCTAATTGATCAGCTGGAAGATATTAGTGTGACTCAATAAATTAAGAGAACCAGGGGCAGGGAGGGGTTTGGTTCAGGTAAGTCAGTGGGTAGATCTGGAGTAATAAAGGCTTCTGTAAAAAGAACACAGGAGAGTTTGGGATTTACATGAGAGGGGGAGGAAGGAGTGTTTTTACAGAGAAGATATGTCTATAAATAGAGGGGGTAGAAATGTGGATACGCATAAACAAAATGTAAGTTTTAAAGAACATAGTCTATCTCCTAAAATATCAAAACAGAAATATTATTAATAAAAGTCCATGTGAGGTTAGAATGGAATCTGATGAAGGTGATCTTCCTCTGAACACTCACTCTTATACAATAATAATGCACATAGCATACATTTTCCCTTTATACAAATACATTAACATCATCTATTTTATATATGTATATATCCAGGTTATTACCTGGTAATTGTGAGAGGGCCCCTCCCCCATCTCACCCTTTATTAACCGGTAATTCCCTGCACATGGGTGCTCACAAATTCAGTGATTGTCAGCAGAGTGTGTCTCAGCTTGCAGCACTGTCAGCAGTTCTCCAGACACTGCTCTGCCTTCGTTCTGCGTTTTTTCGCTCGTTTTCGGTCACATTCGGTAAGTCTGTCCTCATTTCATTGTGTCATATCATATATGCAGTTTAAAGTTAAAAAAATGTGGTTTATCTGCTATGGGGTTTTATGTTTGCTGCCTTAGTATAGTGGTTTTTAGTTCAAATTGGGCAGAAGTGTTGTTTCTCGTGAGATTTTGGCTATTGTTTAGTATTATGGCTCTTCCCTGCTATTTCTATATTATACTTACTTGTTGCTGGTTAATTTAGAAATATTTTCAACTTCTATTGTTTTATTTTCGTCTGCCATTCCCAAGATGGCCGCTGGACTCTCGCATCTCGCGAGATTTCGGATTCTTTCTTTACCTTGTCTGTTTTACCACTTTTCCTCCGCAGGAATTGGCCATATAGCTTGGTAACATGATGCTCATATGATTGTTCTACTTAATATGCCATTATGCTTTCACTGTGGGTCACTTCATTACACATTCATATCTGCCACATCCAAGATGGCCGCCTAACTCTCGCATCTCGCGAGATTAAGGGTTCTTTCGTTACCTTGTCTGTTCTACCACTTTACTTAGCAGAAATTAGCCACGTAGCTTGAAAACATGATGCTCATATGGTTTGTAATACTTAATATGCCATTATGCTTCTACTGTTGGTCACTTCATTACACATTCATATCTGCCACATCCGAGATGGCTGCCAAAGTCTTGCATCTCGCAAGATTTCGGGTTTTCGTTATGGTAGCATTTTATACTGCGGTGTGTTAGCGGAATTAGTTACTTCAACCAAGGTACACTTGCATCTTACTGGATGTTGTTTTGGCTGGATTAGTAATGCATGAATACACTTCATATCCTCGCTGTCTGCCACATTTCTGCAACTCTCTCGATCTTTAGCAAATTGGGTGTAGTAATACTGTCTTTCCTATTCAGCACATAATTAAAATATTCAGCTATGGTGTACAATTTTATTAGTTATCAGATATATGCATTTGTATATGGGTTTGCCGGTCTGTCATTCTCTTTTCTCTAGCTCTTTTTCTGCGTCTCCATATGTTACTTGTTCTATTTCCTATCTTTTACTTCTAGGTTCTGTGCAAAGTTTCTTTCCCTTTCTCATGGTCACTATATCTTCATTTATAATTATGTGGTTCTGCATTGTTACCTTTCTAAATTTATTTCTTGTTTCCACGTATCCATGAATGTTAATCATTCCATTATACATTTATCCCCTACATTATCATTACCACCAAATAGTCTGTACATACATTTTTATCACTGCTCGCATGTTGCACATTTTGTATTAAGCCGCTATTATTTACGTCATTTACATGTCATTTTATTAATATTAATCTTTGATATTTTCAGTTAGTCCATCTCTTAGCACCTGTCATAGGTAAACTCATTTCATAATTCACTACTAGTCGCTTTATTCGTCCCTTTCATCATGTCGCACTCTAAATCTCTGAATCACGTTGTCCGTTTTGTGGTACATTTTCACTAATGGATTCACGTTTCTTATCATCTCACTCAATTCATTTACATCGTCGATTTCGGTCTGTACTTCGGCCCATTGTGGGTAATCATTCGTCCATATTCGCTCTTATACGTATCGTTACAAACTTCTTCTTTCATGTTCAATTATAGGGTTAAATATGACTGATAATGTCCCAGCAGCACCGGGAACTCCATCTTCGGACTCAGCATCCTCTCCTGGTAGAGCATCCTCATTGCAACATAGCATAACTTCTCCAAGAGTTTGGACTGTTCCAAGGCTCATACAGGAGCTTACTCAGAGGGGCATTTCATTCCCAACTTCAGCCAGGAAGCTAGAGCTTTATAAATTATTACAGAGGCAACAAATCCTGCGACTACTCCAGTAAATGTGCCTTCTGATCAGTTTCAAACCTTACATCAAATGATTACGGAGTTAACATCCACGGTACAGGCACTACAGGAGCGTGTTATGGGCGCTAGACAGCCTTCACCGTGCACAACACTTTTGCTGTTGCCAGCACATCCTTCAGAAAGAGGTGAGACCAGAAACATGCCCCCTATAATTATGCCTTGTCACTATATTCCTCCTCTGTCGAGGGTCGGGAGGTTAATATGGTATCCATTCTGTTGTCATCATCTGATTCTTCTGACCCGCGTACATTTTCACAAGGTGACATTTCGGTCACAGAAAAAGCCAAAGATCCTAGGCTGCAGCGTAAACTTACGGTTACAGAATTTGTTTTGGCCTTTGGCATTTTTCGAGACGTCATTTGCTCTGTCTTTCCTCACCGTCGGCAAGAATTGGATGACCACCTTCACCTCATAGTGGACTTGGCATACCGTTATGGTGAACTTGCTTACTATGACTATCACCGCTCATTTGCTGCCAAAGCAGCTGCTACACTTAGCCAGTTTAATCATCATGTTAACTGGGCCCTCATGGACCATGATTTATTTTGTAAGCACTTTGCGTGTTTACGGTCACCTGTGTGTCACCATTGTCAGTCACCATTGCACCAGTCCACTTTCTGCCCCAATTTCAATCCTCCTTCCACTTCCTCTGCCCTTTTTCCCTCGGTCTCTGTCATGGAACCACAGATGCAATCACGTCCCACCAGAGATCGTCTGGGTAGACCCATTGTATATCTATGCACTACCCCTATATGTAATAATTTTAATACTCGGGGTGTAATTTTCCGGCATGTCGGTTCCTGCAAGTTTGCGCCCTGTGTCACCAGGCCCATACGAAGCCCATTTGTCCACAAGCTAATAAATTACAATTAACAGTCAACACTCCCCTACTTTTGGAACTCCTTACTGGTCATCCTTTTCCAAATATGGTGTTCTATCTCATTTCTGGGTTTTTGATTGGGTTTCACACTGGGGTATTAGCATTTCCTCGCGCTTCCCTCTCCTGTGTTAATTTGTTATCCGCAGAGAGGGAGCCTGAGGTTGTGAGAGACCTCATTGCCACCGAAGTCGTTAAAGGTTTTCTAATCGGCCCCTTTTCTATTCCACCCTTTCCCATTTGGCGTATCAATCCCATTGGGATCGCCACAAGTAAATACGCACTAAAGAAACGACTTATCATTGATCTTTCTGCACCTCACGGCTCCTGTATTCCTAACATTAATTCCATGATTCCATCAGACCAGTTCACAATGCAATATGCACGTTTGGACCACGCTATAGTTACCATTTTGGCTTTGGGCACGCGGTGCTGGTTGTCCAAGGTGGATATTGAACATGCCTTTAAACTTCTGCCAATTCAGGCGGATCTTTGGCATCTTCATGGTATTTCATGGGATAATAAAAGTTACTTTTCTACTAGACTGACATTTGGCTCACGTAGCAGCCCAAAAATCTTCGACCAGTTTGCTGAAACTCTATGCTGGATTATACTAAACAAAAGTAAATGCCCACACATTATTCATTATTTGGATGATTTTTTACTTCTGGAAAGTCCCCATAAGCCCTGTTCCAGTCTGCGCAAGGTACTCGATCTATTCGACCACCTTAGAATTCCGTATGCCCTTCACAAAACAGAGGGGCCTACTCACAGACTGGAATTCTTAGGTATTATCCTGGACACTCAGCTTATGGAGTCCTCGCTTCCCAAAAACAAACTGATACATTTACAAGAGGTTATTGGAGGGTTTAATCCCTACAGAAGGAACACCATCAAAGACCTTCAGAGCTTGTTAGGTCATCTGAACTTTGCTACTAGAGTTTTACCTCAGGGTAGATCCTTCCTGAATCATCTTCTGATGGATTTGGTTCAATGTTCTATGTACGATGAGATTCAACTTGGCACGGATTCACTAGAAGACTTGCAACTTTGGAAATGATTTATTTCCATTTGGAATGGTAGATCGTTTTTTGTCTCGCAACCCACACCCTCCTCTCCTGAAGTTTTTTAATTCACCAGCGCTACTTTTTTTCAAAGTCCTCTTCAATCATCAGATTATCACTGCTTTTTGGCCTCAAGCTAAATCCGTTGAATTTACGGATAAAGTAATTTATCCTACCCTGATGGCTACCAAAGCGTGGAAGACTCAGTGGGCTAATCAACCAGTTCGATATGTTACTTCAGCTACAAAAACGTTCTCTACACTAAAATCACAGAAATCTCCTGACCCCTTGACCGCATCATTTATTAGAGAATTAGCATTCCAGTCACTTCAAAACAACTTCTTCATCCATCCAATGGAAATGTCGCATTTATCTGATATACCTCATTTTAATCCACAGGATTATTTATCCATAAAACCACAGTTCACCATCATCAAAGTCGCAGACCTCCTTCCTCTAATCCAAACATAGATTGTCTCCTCAATCAAGCTAGGTTGACTATGGAAGATGGACTGGCTCCCAATACTAAAATCACTTATGAAAGAGCTTGGAGTTTGTTTAATTCTTTTCTCGACAATTACCATATTTCTACACCCACAACAATTACTGTATTTTTAAATTTTTGCTAGTCACTGTCACGAAGTACTTAAACTGCATGTCACTACCATTCGTACCGATCTCACGGTGGTGCAGTTTCATTTAGCTTGTGTTTACATTATTAAAGAGTCCTTTATTTCTTCTCCACCCATTAAACTTTATTTAAAAGGTTTAACTAGGAATACACCAGCGCAAGAAAGCTCCAGACTTCCTATTACCAGTGACATATTCAAAAGGATTATTATGTGTCTGTCCAGTAACCCGTTTGGTCCTAAAACTTCTCTCACAATTCAAACTGCCGCTTCCTTAGCCTTCTTTGGCTTTCTGCGCCCTAGCGAATTTACTATTTCATCTTCTCAATCACACTTTCTCTCTAAGACGGATGTCACCTTTACCTCTGATTCTTGCACCCTTCGCTTGAATTCCTCTAAGAACATTAATGCACCAGTCAATATTATGTACTATCCTACTAGCGATTTCACTTGTCCAATTACCACACTTCGTAAATTGCTCCTCAGTTTACAGGGTAAACCCACACATCATCCTCTACTAAGTATTTCTAGTCAGCCTCTGTCTACAACCACCTTTATGCACTATATTCGGATTATCCTAAGTCGTTTAGGTTTGGATCCATTCAAATTTTCAGGGCATTCATTTCGCATTGGGGCTGCGTCATCAGCTTCTAAAAATGAAACTCCAGTACATATCATCAAAGCCATGGGGCACTGGAAGTCCCAATGTTATAGTCGCTACATCCCAGATCCTCAAACAGAAATTCGACAGGCCTTTGCTAAAAAAAATTTGGCCCTCTTAGCAGGCCTGATTCCCTGCACATGGGTGCTCACAAATTCAGTGCCCCGCCTTCCTGCCCCTCTCTCATCTTCTCATTCGGCCCTTGGCCCTCTTAGCAGGCCTGATAGGGCGTAGCATTTGGGCATACTCAGCTACTGGTGAGAGGGGCCCGAACACAAATATATATATATATATATATATATATATATATATATTGTAACATAGTGCCCCCCAGAGGTGAGAGCAAGACACGTTATGAAAAGGAAAGAGAGAGTTAACTTCTTGGAGCAGTGCTAAGAGACTAATTGAACCTGCAGGTGTTGCAAGCTTGTTAAAGGCACACATAGAGAGATGGGTGTGGTCCCCTGCAAGTAGGCTCTGTTTGGCCTAGCAGAGTAAGGCCAGAACCTCACTACAAGGTAAGAAGGACGCTTGTATGCATCTGCCAGTGAGAGTGAAGGCAGTGTTTTTGCCTGCTGAAAGCAGACATTGAGACCCGACAGTTTACAGAGGAGACTGTTTGCTGCAGAGGAATAAAGAGCCTTTACAGAGGAGACTGTTGCTGCAGAGGATTTGTGCCACGAAGAGCATTTACAGAGAGGACTGTTTGCTGCAGAGCATTTGTGCCACATAGAACCTTTACACAGGAAACTGTTTGCTGCAGAGGAAAAAAGGATTTGCAGAGGAGCTGCTGCAAGGATTTGGCAACAGCAGTTATTACAGAGGAGACTGATTGGTGCTATCCCAGCGATTGGAGCAGAGGATCCATTACAGCTGAGAGAGAGAGACACTGGATTTAAAGGTACAATTACAGAGTCTGATATCCCCAGGGAGAAGCTGGGAAGTTAAAAGATTTGTAGGCTTCACCAAAAGAGGGTGTCAAGGGTCCCTGGAGGTTGGGGTATCTGGAGAGTAGGGCGGGCCAGAACCCCACCCTAAGTTATGAAATTTAAAGACAACTGTCTGCAGAGAAAGGATTCTTTAAACTATTGAATATGGACTATTCAAAGACTCTATGTTTTTACCTGAAGGCCGAGAAGTGGCTACAGGGCTAGCAAGGGTGTTCCTGATGTTAAGCCAGTGCGTTTAAGTAGATGTTTATTTCATGCTGAAAATAAGCAATTTTTGTATATGTTTGAAAACTTTTGATTAAAAGAGATAAAAAGGACTTTGGGACTCGTTTTGTTTATATGAAGTTACAGAAGAAACCAGTTGCCAAAGGCCACATTACCACAATAAATATAAATATTTATAAATATACAGTGGCTGAGCTAGTGAATGGAGAGCCCCTTCTCTCGGTCTCTCTCTCCTCTCTTTTCCCCTCTCTCCTTTTCTCTCATGCTCTCCTGCACTTTCCCCCTCTCTCGTTCTCACTCTCTCCCCTCTTTCTTCTCTTTATACCCTTCTCTCTCTACCCCTCTTTCTCCCCCTCCTTCTCTCTCTGCACCTTTCATTCTATTCTTCTCTCTCTTCCGCCTCTCTCCTTCTCTCTCTCCTTCTCTCTTCCCTCTCTCATTCTCTCTCACCTCTTCTTCTCTCTCCCGCTCACTAATTTTTTATCCCCCACTCACTTCTTTGCTCTCCCCTTTCTCTCTCCCTCTCCTTCTCCCTCCCCTCAATCCTTTTCTCTCCCCCCTCAATCCTTTTCTCTCCACCCCTCACTCCTTCTCTCTCCCACCTCATTCCTTCTCTCTCACCCTCTCCTTCTTTCAGCCCCTCTCACTCTGTTTCTTTCCCCCTCTCTCTCATCTTATCCTTCTCTCTCATCCCTATCTCCTCTTTCACCTCTCTATTTCTTTCTCCCCCCACTCATTTTCTCTCCGCCTCCTCCCTCTCTCCCTCCTTCTCTCTCACCCTCTCTCCTTCTCTATCCCCCTCCTGCCTTCTTTTTCTCCCCTCTTTCCCCTCCTCTCCCCCTCTCTCTCATCCTCTCCTCTATCACCTCTCCCGCCCCCTCCCTCCTTCTCTCTCACCCCTCTCTCCTTCCCTCTCATCCTTCCCTCCATCTATCGCTTACCTGCATGCTTCATTCCCAGATGCCTGCAGCTGAGCCCCACTCTGAGCCTAGCTCCTAGCCCAAGGGTCCTGATTGCATTGTAGAAGACAGGCAAGACCAGGAGGCCCCCAGGCTGTGGAGGAGGGTAGGGAGGACCCAGGAGTGGGGGTGGTTATATATTTATATATATTTATTTAATATTTTGGGGGGATTCTAGTATGGAGGGAGAAGTGAGGAGAGGAGGAAATGAGAGGAGATAGTGTATCACCCATAGAGGAGTAGAGAGAGGGAGAGAAGTGGATAGAGGAAGAAAAGTGAAGAGAGGGAGAGTAGAGGAAAGAGAGAAAACAAGGACATGTGTGAAAAATGGCACTATTGAGGAGAGAGGGAGAGATAGGGCCATGTGTGGCAGAAGTTGGAGTCCTGGGAGGTCTGTAGGAAAGGTTGATGGAGGGGGATGCCCTCAACTGTAGGCACACCGAGCTCAGGGAAAGAGGGGGAGGGGCCTGATGCCAGTGTGGACGAAATGATGGGGAGGGACAGGCCTCAGGCACAGACAGGCCTCCAGGCACAGTTAGGAGAACAAGAAGCTTTACTAATGCACAGGGCCCCTAACTATATGCACAAGGAGTTAATGGTCCTCCTCTATGCAATCCATGCCCGTGCCAACATCCTACATGGTGAATGTGAGGCCTTGCCAAAGGGTCAATTGTTGGAGTGAGGTGGCAAATTAGATAACTGCCCTTGGATTTGCTATCAGAGATTTGAGGTCTGTCAAGCACACTTGCGATGACTACTGGTGCAGGGTTAATCTGAAGATGTCAGTGGAGGCCAGAGCAGCAAGTACTATGGGTGGTGGGCCCCAAGTGACTGTGCAGTTCAATGAGTGGGAGAGAAGGCTGAGGGACTGTATTGTCTCAAGAGATCCTGGCCAGAGCGGGAGTTACCAGAAGCGTTAGGGCACAGAGATTCCACACATGGAAGTTTGTGGAGAACAAGAACCCTTGAACAAATATTTGAATTGCTGCACTTAGCCCAAAGATGGCTAAGCCTTAAAACTAATGGACCAGGGAGAATTATGGAACTACTGGTAATGGATCGCTACTTGAGGAGTCTACACCCAGGCTTAAGAGAATGGGTGGGACAAAATGAGCCGGAGAATCCAGATGAATTTATTTTGTTGGCAGAAAGATATTTGGCTATGAATGAATTTTCCCGTCCTTCAAAAGTGGAGACCTACAGTATTCAAAGGCAGCCTAATCACCCAAAGGCTCAAACCTCTAACTGGATGAGAAGGTCGGGAACTGGACAAATACATCTGTACCCGGAAGTTAAAAAATGTCTGCTTCAAAACAAAGCAAAAAGGGTGATTCCTGAAGAACCCTGGCAAAGAGGCAGCCCTGCAAGCAAGGGGACGTGTTTTTTTTGCGGAGAACCAGGACACATAGCAGCTTACTGTCCAAGTAAAGAAACGACAGCCCTAATAGACTCAGGAAGTGCTGTGACTCTTTTCTCAGGAAAACTCATAAGACACAGTGAAATAAAAACCTCAAGACGAGTGGGCATAAAATGCGTACATGGTACCGTCAATCTCTACCCTACCAGCACTGCAACACTGGAGATACAGGGGAGGAAGATGGTAATCACTGCACCCGTCGTAGCTACCCTGCCTTATCCAGTTGTACTAGGCAGAGACGTTCCCCACTTCAAATATCTTCTTCCTACTGACCGATGGGAAAGCAGAAAAGAACCTGTGGAGAGTGTCCAAACTGCTAACAATTCCGTATGTCCCCATATATCATGCATAGAGGATGACTTTTTCTCCAGACTCGGGAGAGGCTGAAAAACAAAGCGGGAGCGGCAAAGAGCAAAAAGGATGGGCACGGAAATACGAAAAAAAGCTTTTGAAGAAGCTTTAGCCTCAAGCCGAGATAAGGAAAGGCGAGGGGCACACAGAACGGGTTCTACAGCTCATAATGATGAAAGAGAGGAGGAAACAGAAGAACCTGGAGATGAAGAGCTGACTCCACAGCAGTGCGTCCAGGACAATAATAATTTTGCATGAGACCAGGCTTCGGACCCAATTTCGCAAAATGTATGAAATGAACTATCGGAAGTAAACAGTGTACCTGTGCCTGACAGGCAAAGGAGACAAGGACCGTATTTCATTTTACAAAATTATCTGTTGTACATAATTGTTCCCTCAGGGACAGAGACACTGGAGCAGCTCCTAGTCCCTAGAGCACATAGAAGGAAAGTCCTTGATTTGGCTCATTGGGTTGTGTGGTTTGTTAAGTTTTGTGCAGCCCTGCTTGTTATTTTGGTATGAATATTTGGATTAATTAGTGTTTTCTCTAAATAGAGCCCAGCAGATGACTTATGTTGCCTGGGATCTAACCAGGTTACTGTTGTTTTTTTGACAAAATGTTTAATCTCAACAGATGTGAAAGTTATTCCTATGGATGGATTGACTGCTTGTTTTTGTTTTGTTTTTTGCTTTGGGTTGGTTCCATTTATAGGCTTTGTTTTCTTTGTACTTTTTGAATTTGGCACATTGAGTTGTTGATGTTAAATAGTGGTTCATGTAAAAAGAGCCCAGTAGACATGAAAGTTTGTCTTTGGGATGTAACCATTGTTTTGTTTGGGTAGTCAAGTTACAACCCCTAATAATACACAATATTTTTTAGTAAATACTCTACCATCATGTAGTAGTTCTCCCTGTGTTTCACTTTTCTTGATGCAAACCTTTATTTGTGATGGATCTGTGCATCTTGAAAATGCTACATAGAGTTGACCATGTGCAAATACTGGTTTCTGTAAAAATATTCCAACTGATTTAAAAGTCTGACTTTGTGATTTATTAATGGTCATTGCAAATACCATGATAAGCTACTGTCACTACTGTCACTCAGAGCCAAATCTATTCTTGGTATGAAAACTCATTCACCTTTATGAGTACCATTCATAATTTCTGCATGTATGAAATTATCTCTTACATCTTGAACCATTAATCTTGTTCCATTACAAAGACATTTTTGGGGGTTCATATTTCTCAGTAACATGTCAATTGCCCTTTTTTGCAGTTGCAAAATATGTGGTGGCATTCCAGAGGGAGTTAATGTATTTAAAAAATTCTGTGTTAAAATTTGATGGACTCTGTTTGTCATCAGCTAGTACAGAATCTGCACTGTAATCATTTTTTTGTGGTGCATCTATTAATTTTAAGATGCCGTTATTTATATTCAATGCATCTTTTTTTTTTATGTTAATATTACTTTATGTGCAGGTTCGTCCATTTTGGAATACAGCAGATATTAGTGAATCTTGGCAAATCATTTCTGCTGGTATTTCAACAGTCCCATCTGCTAAATTAGTTATTAGCTCTGTTTGTTTTTCTTCAATCTGAGGTGTGTAAATTCTTTCCATAGTGGACTTGACTTTATACAGGTTTCCACTATGTCTGTTCTATTTCCATTGACAACAACAGGTAAGGTTTGTCTGAAATCGCCACCAAATAATATCACCTTTCCTCCAAAAGGCAAATCATTAGCCATGACTTCACTCAACAAACAATCAATACATTTCAGAAAATTATTTCATTCTAGCATCTGAGACAAAAATTGGAACTGGAAGTTTAAATCCACTATGCACTGTTCTGCCACATTCTAATAATAGTGCTGCAATTGCAAATGGAAGTATCATTTCACGGGAGCATCTAGATAGAAATAGCGGTCTTTCATCTGCTCATCATCTATGGCTTTTTGTATTGTCTTAAAAGCATACATTTGATCCTTATTTAAAGTGGCTATCAGTTTTTCAGCCTTTTATTTTTGCACATCAGCGTCACACACCTCAAAGTTTATGTCATCTATAAATCCTGGATCGGGCAGATTAAAAGTAGCGCAACTTAAGCCATGACATTAATGCTTTTAATTCTGCTATTGACTCATTATAACATTGTAAAAAACCTTCATACATATTTTCTTTAAATTTTTCCCACAAAGCCAATGCATTCAAAATATGACAGAATATGCAAATGAATGCAAACTTGTCCCTCATCTGCCGTGGCATTTTACATAATGCGGCTTCTTCCAGACATCTCTGCCATTCTGTATCATCAGCAAGTATGTTTCTATGTTGGGCGGATCTTTGGAATGTATCATAAACAATGTCATTTACAGCTCTCAAGTGTTCAAAGCTTTGTGCACCAGGAACATATAAAAGGAGTAAGCGTAAGCAGAAACATTAAATGTCTCTTGGACTCACTGTATACATTCTGGTAATAATTTTATTACTCCCCTTTTTTCTGGGTTTCCATAATCCATTAATGAAAACATAATGATATGGAATCTCATTGTATAGTTATTTCCTTGCCTCCATGTCTTTGCTATTCAAATTAAACCAAGCAGTAAGTGTGTTTTGGCGATGTTCATTTTGTGCCAAAGCAGTTTCTATGGAAATAAACTAATTGTTGTTGTGGCAAATGTACAGCTAATCGATATACTGCATGTGAGCGATCATGCATATTAAATTTAAGAAGCTGCCACATTGCTTCTGACATATCGAGCATCTACATGAGATTGAAGTTCATCATGAAGTAACTCATTGTGTTCTTCACTTGTGCCAATCTTGACCACAAAAGTTGCTGCATCATATCTTTTATAAATATATTTGTACACATATTTAATGGATTTAATGGAAGTGGAAGCTTCAACATTGATGTGTGCATTATACTTCATTAGTAGATATGGATTATATGGCACCACATAAGTGTTATCTACTTTTTCCCCTTCTATACAATGGATAGCCATCACAATTTGCAAAAGTTTGATTTCTGAATTATTTTGTGAAATCTTTTGTGCATTTTTAATTTTCCATACATGGTGAATTTGTATTGAGCTCTTCACGTGGGCCATAAATCATGCGATGTGTTACAATCTCATATTGTCTTGCATGTTGTTGTGTATCAGGTAGTTCAGCAATAATAACAGAATACACTTTTTCAGCTGTATTCAATTTATCATTCTTGAAGTATAATAAGAATCTGGGCATGTGGCAGTTCTCTTTTTTGGAATTTAATGGTATAAACATAAGCCACACACTTTTGAAATAAATTACTGGGGGTTATGTCATGTATTAATGCTGTTAATTTTATTTTGAAGAATCTAGTGACTAAGTCTGGTCTTTCCAAAGCATTTTGGCGAAGGTGCAAATTCTCAACAATCTCTGGCCATTGAGGATTACATGTAAATGTTATAAATAAATCAGGTTTTCCAAATTTAGTTACAATAGCCATAGCATCATTGTGTCTTTCTCGTATGTTGCAGGGAGATCCTTGGAAGGAAGATGGTAAAATGATGGCTCTGCCAGCTGCCAGATTTTGGTTTGTCGCAGCCTCAGCCACAAAATCCATGAGGCCACAATACTGTTCTACACGTAGTTTATTTTGTTGATATTCAATGAAATTTAAATTATTTGCTTCTACTTGCAGGTATGAATCAATGATCAATTGTTGTGTCAGTTTTCCAGCACTTAAGAGGGGATTAAATTCATTTCTAATGGCAGTTGAGCCACTTTAAATTCAAACATGGAAATATTACTTCTGACATGATCTTTAGTGTTTGGATAACTGGCAAGTCTTAATTTTGGTTGCCAACCTGCCACCCCATTTGGATACAAAATTGAATAAGTCATTGAATCCAAATTGGTACTTAATATATTAATGTTAACAAAAGGTTGCTCTTCATTTCTGTGATATATTCTAATATCCATCTGAAACGGTGGTTCCCCTCCTCATTTTGGAAAACTATTGAAACCTCATTAGCTGTGGGTAAGTTGTAACGTCATTTATCAGTATGTCGGTCACTTTTAAGAACCATATCAACTTTTGGCATGGTCAATTGATTTTGCTCAGCATGAATGCTTTGTTGTTCTTCATCTTCTGACAGTTTTTTATAAACTTGTGTGTATGTTTTTTTTTCTGTTATCTTATCAAGCTCATGGAAAACAGTTGCTATGCATTCAGCATTTTCAGGAAGCTGCATACGTTGTTCAATAGCTTGGTTTGTATTTAGTACATAAAGTTGAGCACATTTTATTTGCTCTCCTTCCTCAGGGTGTAAATGTGAAGTATGGTGGTACATTTGGCCTTGAACTTTAAAGCAGTAAGGGCCATGTCCTTCAAAATTACCAGCTAATGTTGCACCCATAGATACAAAAGAAATGGCACTATTATAAGAGTGTATATTATTTTTAAACTTGTTGTAATTGGTAAAAAAAGGGTCACTCATTATGCTTTGTAAGTATGCTGGGAAATCTTGTCTTACTGGAAGTCTTTTTCCTTTTTACAGCAACTAATGAACTTACCGTCTCTGGGTGTTTCCTTCTCAAAATGATAAGCCCCTCAAAACTGACACATTTAACATCCCAGAATTGTGATGTCTCTACTGTGAGATCTCTAAATAATGGGCTATCCTGTGAATGCACATCAACATTACCATCTATCTCCACATTACTATCATTGTCATCTTGTTCATATGTTTGTTGCTCAAGATGTTTGGTCTTACACAGGCTTTTCCTGCCAGCAGTTGGTCTTTTCTTGGTAATTCGTTCACGCTCTTCTTGGCTTATTTTTTTCAGATTCTCCCCCGACAGATGCTCTCTCCATCTTCTTTTTCTTTCCCTGTCCATACATTGTTTGTACTCCTTCCTTGTTTCGGACTTCCCTGGCACTGCAATCTGTAATGTAAAATGTATATTTTAATTTAGAACGTACACATTAACTCAACCATTCATTGTCATATGAATTCATAATTCTGTTGAGCTTACTGTTCTTTTTAATGTACTAAGCTGTGGCAGTTAGTTTTTAAATGCTGTAAATGTTTCCACCTCATTTTGTTAATATATCAATTTCTTGGAATCTAATGACAATGTGTACATTATTTTTATAATAATAAATTAATAACATTGTATTCCATGGAATTGTAATATATGTAATTCCTACTCGCAGTTTATTGAGAACAACGGTAGCCTCCATAAACAATGTTTTGTTTTGAAGATGGATTAATTTAGAATTATTATTTTTTATCATTGCTGAAAACTGTAATTATAGAAATGTGCAGAATATTCCCTGTAATAATTATTTCATGCACAAACTCAACCACGTTTCTAACCGTCATTTTTGTAAATCATAATGTCAGTAGTTACCTGTTCTGTTGAACTAAATATGTTCCAATTGATGAAGCGCATCAAGTCAGTGTCCCAAAAGTGTCACTGGCAAACACCTGCAAAGTGTAAAGTAATATTTTCAGTTGTAGTATATAATTGTTTTTTTTAGCATTTTTATTTAACCTTTACATTTACTGCAAAGCACAAATAGACAGTTTAGACCTGCATTTTTAAATTTAGGCACAGTAACATTATTAAATTAATAAACGAAAGTCCCAAAAAATTTACATTAGCTTGTCAAATTTGTGTAGCATATTAAATACAATTTACTATTTCAAAATATCACATATAAGTAATGTATTTAAATTTAAGTAATGAACTTAAATAAATACTGTACCTCTTCCTTCAACGTTGATTTGTTCTGTCAGTCAGGGAAATTTTCTGTCACTGTCAATGTAACAGAGACCTATAAAGTGTAAGAACAGATTGAAATGTTGATTATATTTTTTTTTTTCTAACATTTTCTTGTATTAGCATAAACAATTATATGCAGCTGTGAAATGGCATCGGGGCAAAATATAAAATTTAGCATTTTTTAAATTTATTAATTTATGCAAATCGTAAATTATTTAATTGTTAAATAATAAAAATTCAACTATTAGCGCTTACAATGTCTTAAATGGCATCATGTTTAAAATATAGTTTTTTAACAATCTAAATAATCAATTAATAACTTAGTAAATAAGTATAATTTACCTATTATTTGTAAATGTATTTTTTAAAAATGATAAAGAGTTAACAATCTCTTCATACAATTTGTCCACAGAGAATGTGCAGGCACACAGTTGATTATCTGAGTAGAAACTGAGAAGCTTCTGGAAAGTCTGCAGTATATATAGAGTGATAGCTCGAGAATAAAGTTGCACATGCGCAATTTAAGGGTTTTCCGCCATTTTAGGTTCTTAATGTGAGTGTTTCCGAGTTACAGGCTTACTTCTTACAAAATGTCATTTTTTT
Organism: Discoglossus pictus; assembly: GCA_027410445.1. NCBI lineage: Eukaryota > Metazoa > Chordata > Amphibia > Anura > Alytidae > Discoglossus > Discoglossus pictus. The sequence goes on along the minus strand of CM050166.1, from coordinate 219,599,280 downwards.
TTCTATTTCCTGCGTGCCTTCCATTGTTGTTGTAGGTGTTACAGGGTTGATTTAGGTTTTTACTACTTTTGTGTAAGTGTTACTGGCATTGTTATCGTTTTCACGTGCCTCAGCGTCGTTTTCGACGTGTTATGTTTTTCCGGCAGCCATTTTTTTCTTGTTTAGTCAATTTTTGTTCATTATTAAATGCAAAATATGCCTTAAATTAACTTGCAGCCTCACTCACAGGTTCCCTTGCTCTCCTCCTGTGCTGTGTGTGAGTGTGTAAGTTAATTTGAGGCATATTTGTGTGTTTTTGCAGGTATTTCATTTCGGTAGTTCGGACGTCTTATTTTTGCGATCCCCGCAGTCCATCCATGTGCTTTGGGTCCTAAGTCTACCGGACCTTAATTTTGCGGCCGTCGCTAAGTCATTGCAGCTAAGTCCAGCGTGTTTCAACTGCTTGTGCGCGAAGTCCTACTGGCCTCGCGATGAGTGCCTTCGGAGCTCATTGCAGCCTAAGTCCTGCGTGCCTCAACTGCTCACCTCACTTCAAAGCGTGACCAACGTCCCATATATCCATAACTATTATATGTGATTAAACTAGCGACTTGCCCATCAAAAAATTACGGCAATAAAATTTGAAGCCTGGCAATGCTATTTGCCACACAGTGCAAGGCCATGGCTCCTCTGGGCAACTTCGGCGCTCATCGTGAGCCTCAGATTTCTTGTTTTTTTAATGATCACCTTCTGCGCTCATTGCAAGACTCACGATCAGCACCTTTGGCGCTCATCACGTGGCTAGCAATGAGTGCCTGTGTACTTTATAGGCCTTGCGCTTGAGCACCTTTGCGTGGTTTATGGGCTTCGCGATGTGTAACTGCCTTGGGTTAAGTGTTACTGCCTTGGGTTAAGTGTTACTGCCTTGTGTTAAGTGTTACTGCCTTAGGTTAAATGTTACTGGCTTGGATTAAGTGTTACTGGCTTTCGTTAAGTTTTACTGCTTCGGGCTAATTTTTACATTCTTCGGCCTTGTTTTACTTCCTTCGGCCTTTGGCGCTCATTGCAGCTAAGTCCAGCAGGTCCCAGGATGAGCACCAAGACCCTCATCCTCAAGGTCACCGTAGGAAGCTATGTCAGAGGAGATGCTGGTGTATGTGCAATGGCAGGAGGATATGATGGTAAGACGCCTGACCGAGTGTCTCCTCCTAGCTGACCAAGATGTCTCACACCAAGAGGAGGCTCTAAAGGAAGATGAGGAGGCACAATTTCCAGATGGAAAGCTTCATGGCCATGCTGCTCCAGGTGATCCAGATCAAGTTTACACTCATCCAACTGAACATGGACATCATCCAGCACTCTCTGGTCGCAAGCACTGCCTCATCAACATGAGAACTGTCAACAGCATATCAGCAGCCTGGCCCCTCATTGACTCCCTCCGTGTTTCCTTCTCCTTTAGCTGGCATGGCTACACCTTCTGGGGCTCCATCTGCCTCTCCAAAGCCTCCTTGTTTTGCTGCTGCCATTCCTCAACAACTAATACACATTAGTGCGATAATTTGTTTATGAAAACATACAAATCTAAATCAGTTACAGTATGTTCTCACTTTATCTACAAAGTCATAGTTTCAGTGACAATTTACTGAGCATCTTATATCAATGTTATGTATTCATATCCTTATCCTATATACAAAATTCAGTGAGATCCTTAAGCACCATTAATAATAGAGACAGAGGTACTGCGGTGCAGCAAGTGCAAAGATCCACATTTCCATGGATTTTTGGTAACTACCTTGTATAGAGAAGCTTCAACGAACCCCAGAATTATTTTTCACTGGGGTTCTCCATTAACTAGTTTTGGCTTTTAATAATAAGTTAGTTCATTTCAGATAGTAAGTCTCCTTATGAAATGGATTTACAATGTGGGTAATGCCTTTATCGTTTGTACAATCTAACTACGAAGATAATGGTTGATCCAACTATCAAGGTTATAGTAGCACAGATTGAAACAGGAAAGAAATAAGGAGATCAGAATACATATATTCAAAAGCAGACACAATAGCTTTCTGCATTCCCAGAGTTTCTGGCCGAAGGTACCTGAAAATCCTTCCCCATAGTAAGCTCATAAAGAGCCAGTGCACACACTCATGTTAAATATATTTTTTAGTTCACCATTAACATTAAAAATAAACAGCAGCAAAGAAAACATTAGCCAGTAGCCCTTCCCACCCTCTATAAGCACTGCTGAAACAAACGACAGTTCAGCTGATAAAATATTAATTATGCAAGCTGAGTAATCTGGTGCATTCTCTGTGTACAATCCCATAGCCCTGGTTATCTCCAAAATGTGCATTTGTTTTCTTCCTTGCTTTATTAAAAGGACTCAATCACAGAAAACACCTTCCAAAAACCTAGCGAACTAGCTAGAGTATACACAAACAGTAAGATAACAATAAGATAAAAGTGTCCAAAAGATAACAAATTTGACATTCGATGTACCTGAATTCTATAACTGAAAAACGCTGTGTCCGAATCCATGAAGGCATCCATTTTGCTTGCATGGAAAAGGTAGAAATGATAAATAGACCCCTTCTTAGTTCAAAAATGTGTTTTTTCTTTAAGAAACCAAATTGTATTTGGTTATCAAACTACCCTCCTCATCCTCAACCCCCCTCCTCATCCTCAACCCCCTCCTCAACCCCCCTCCTCAACCTCTCTCCTCAACCCCCCTCCTCAACCCCGCTCCTCAACCTCCCCTCCTTAACCCCCTCCTCAACCTCTCTCCTCAACCCCCCTCCTCAACCCCCCTCCTCAACCTCCATCCTCAACCCCCATTCTCAAACCCCCTCCTCATCCTCAACCCCCCTCTTTAACCTCTTTCATCAACCCCCCTCCTCATCCTCAACCCCCCTCCTCAACCTAACTCCTCAACCCCCCTCTTCATCCTCAACCCCCTCATCAACCACTCTCCTCAACCCCCCTCCTCATCCTCAACCCCCCTCCTCAACCTCTCTCCTCATCCTCAACCCCCCTCCTCATCCTCAACCTCTCTCCTCAACCCCCTTCTTCAACCCCCACCTCAACCCCCCTCCTCAACCTCTCTCCTCAACCCCCCTCCTTAACCTCTCTTTTCAACCCCTCTCATCATCCTCAACCTCCCTCTTCAACCTCTCTCCCCCTCCTCAACCTCTCTCCTCAACCCCCCTCCTCAACCCCCCTCCTCAACCTCCATCCTCAACCCCCATCCTCAAACCCCCTCCTCATCCTCAACTCCCCTCTTTAAACTCTCTCATCAAACCCCCTCCTCATCCTCAACCCCCCTCCTTAACCTAACTCCTCAACCCCCCTCTTCATCCTCAACCCCCTCATTAACCACTCTCCTCAACCCCTCTCCTGATCCTCAACCCCCCTCCTCAACCTCTCTCCTCATCCTCAACCCCCCTCCTCATCCTCAACCTCTCTCCTCAACCCACGTCTTCAACACCCTCCTCAACTTCCCTCCTCAACCTCTCTCCTCAAACCCCCTCCTCAACCCCTCTCCTTAACCTCTCTCTTCAACACCCCTCCTCATCCTCATTCTCCCTCTTCAACCTCTCTCCTCATCCTCAACCTCTCTCCTCAACTTACCCCTCTAATTACCTCCCCCTCTCCCTTAACCCTCACTTACCTTCCATCAGCAGCTGCTCCTCCACTCCTCCGCGTGTCTTCCAGCTAGGACGGGACCCGCCCAAAGCTAATGACATGACAAGCATGTGATGTCACGTCTTTACCATATGCCGGATCTCGACGCAGCGGGAAGACATGCGGAGGAGCGGAGGTAAAGCTTCTGATGGAAGGTAAGTGAGGGGAAATGGAGAGGGGGAGGTAATTAGAGAGGTAAAGTGAGGAGGGGGGTTGAGGATGAGGAGGGGGTTGAGGGGGTCTTGAGGATGGGGGGTTTGAGTATGGGGGGGTTGAGGATGGGGAGTTGAGGAACAGGATGGGGGGTTTAGGATGGGGTGGATGAGGATGGGGGGTTGAGGATGAGGAGGAAGGTAAGGGAGGTGGAGGGAAGAGAGCCACAGGGGTAGAGAGACACGGGAGGGAAAGAGAGCCACGGGGGATAGAGAGACACAGGGGGAAAAAGAGCCACAGGGGTGGAGAGACACAGGAGGGAAAGAGAGCCATGGGGGTGGAGAGACAAAGGGGAAAGAGAGACACAGGGGTGGAGAGACACGGGGGGAAAGAGAGACTTGGGGTGGATAGACACAGGGGTAAGAGAGACATGGGGGTAGAGAGACATTTGGGGAAATAGAGCCACAGGGGTGGAGAGACCTGGGAGGGAAAGAGAGACATGGGGGTCGAGAGACACGGGGGGGAAAGAGAGACACAGGGTTGAGAGACATGGGGGTGGAGAGACATGGGGGTAAGAGAGACACGAGGGTGGAGAGACACGGGAGGGAAAGAGAGCCACGGGGTGGGGGAAAAGAGACACGGGTATGGAGAGAAACGGAGGAAAAGAGAGACACGGGGGTGGAGAGACACGGGGGGAATGAGAGACAATTGGGTGGAGAGACACGTGTGACTCGAGTATAAGTCAAGGGGGCCCTTTTCAGACTTAAAAAAAGGGCTGTAAAACTCAACTTATACTCGAGCATATATGGTAACTATAAAAGTCAATGTTATTAATAGCCAATTTGAGTTTATCTTTCTTTTTAGAAACCTAAAGAAAACAGCCTAAAGAGTTTTCTCTTCCTGGATATATTTATATATGGGCCCCAAGAACCATCATCCCAACCATCTTATGCAGTTACAGCAATTCGTAATAGATTTCCTGAACCTGAGCATCAATAAACTGGATTTTTGTGATGGTATGATTATTCAACTATAGACCTGGCAACTAATTTGCTTTCATATTAATGTTATTACAAAATAGCTTTATATGACATACTGAAGTGTTTAATTGTTTTAATATTATATTTATTATGTGGTTTAATAATGGAAATTGTGGAGACTCAGTCCACTCCCAGGAAGCTGCTAGCATGAGCGGGGACTGGGCGCCAAACTGCAGTGGTGCAGAGAACGCTGAAAGTACTCTCTGACCATCATGGAGCTGTTCTTACTCACTCTCAAGCTACCTCAAGCTCGAGCCTGCTTTGTCCTAGGAGAGGGAACAGCTTCACAGCCCACACCTGTGATACCTGTCTCCTGCTGGTAAAGAGTCCAGCGTGTGCTGGATGGTTTAGCCAGGATAGATAGGAAGGGAGACTGAGAGAGAACCTGCTGAGTAATGGTAAGAGGACTGAGGGGGTGCATTGCCGCCGAGCACGCCATTGAGCGTTAGATGAGATAACTGATTTCCCCAAGAGAGGGCTCCGGGTGCTGGCAATAGTTTGATGACGGGAATGCTGACTGCCCGATATCCTGAGGAATCCCCCTCAGTCTGAAATAATATCTGCAAACCCTCTCACTGCTCTGTCTATGCACCAGAGGGTGGAATTGAGTGGAGACATTTTTGGCTTTGGGGAGCCCCCCAAGTGATGAGTTAGCATGCCTCTGTGTGATTTGGTGAGAGCCTTTGCTGGAACCTTGTTGAGACATGTGGCTGGAAATTAATGTAAGAAGTGGCCTGATTGCAAAGGGTGAGATGTCTCATAGACAACGTAAGTCAGATGCCTTGGAACTTGGGTCTAAAAAGACAGGACTGAGGAAATTATCAAAAAGGACAACATATGGTGATTAGCAAGTGGAGTTGTCCCTAGCCTGTAGCCATAAGCATGCGTCCCCTTTCCTCCAACTTTAACCTGAAAATGTCTATAAGAAACTGTCCTTTTTTATAGTGCTGGGTCTTACAGCTATTTAAAACAGGAGCCCTGGAGACTGGTAGTCAAACCAGAGCAGAATATTAAATTTAGAAAGTGACAGTTCACTGCATTTTGTAAAATGAGTGGTCCCCTTTTAGAGACTCTAAATATTTGCCCCTTATGCTTTAGGGGGAAGATGATCTGAGGACTTATTTAAACAAAAGTCTGTGGTGCCAATGCTTCTGATAAAATCAGGCTAACCTTATGGATACTAATAGGCACACATTTCTATCTAATGAGTGGCAACAAGATAAAGAATTTTGAGAAGTTAATTGCTACCTGCTTTTGTAAGTGTATAAAGATCCATTAGAGAGGCACCTTAACATTATTGTCTGCAAACCCTGACACAGAGTGGTATGAATATTTACACGACTTGCCCGGGCACAGATTTTGCAACATAATTTTTTAGACAACTTTTTTTACAACTGTGTCTTCAATCATTGTGTCAGACTAGAGGAGTAGAAATATAGAGCTACTCATTGAGCAGCAATATGTGGAAATCACTATTGGTCAGAGGCCATTAGTTTATACTCCTCTAGTTACTGGATACAAAATCGATACACCCAAAAGACATAACCACGTGCCTATAAAATCTACAAGAGAGAGAACAGTGATAATATTGTGGACTTGTACTAACTATCTGAGTGAAAAGAGTCGTGATTGGTTAAGTTCAATCCGGAAAGTGGAGCTTAGTCAAAGCTATTTTGCTTAAGTTTGTTCCAGCCTTATCGGCTAAGAGCCGGAACTTCATGAAGGTGCTTTGAGAAGCGAATGGTGTTGAAAAATTTGTCAGCAAAGAGAACACCCCCATGCTATGATTCAGTGAGCCTCTGAATTTTTGGAGGGATAATAACCTTTGGTTGGAATCTGATTGGGGACCATCACCTATAATTTGTAGTGGGAAAACCCTAAGATACAGCAGAAGGATGACTTATATGAGTAAGAAATATCCCCCCCCCCCCCGATATTTAAAGACATATTGTAAACAACTGAACTAAAAACTCAAATACAGAGCAGCCTGTTTAAATGTTGTTTGAACTAGATTTGAACTTTTGCCATGCTACTCAAATGGTCTTACATGGTATTTGATATCCTTATCTGTTTTTCACAGTGTGCCTGAACCATTAGTGATAATCAGATCATGATGCTCCTTTCATATATTAGTAAATAGACTTTTGGCTAAAATAGAAGAGTAAAAAGAGCTGCAGAAATAATAACATCCATATCCCCCTTTGCTGCTGGGCTAGGAGCGGGTTTAAACACTGACAGATACAATTCTCAGGGTAAAACTTTAAGGCTCAGTTAGGGGGAAATCCCTACGGGGAAGATACACAGTGCCCTAGAATTAAGGGGAGTCTTGTCTAATCTGTATACTTTGATATAGACTGTAAGGTAGAAAACTTGAGTGATCATAAAGTTTGAAATAGTACTGTTATATATAACCTGACTGTAGATTGCCTGCGGATTATGTGTTGGCCTACAGGAGCAAAATCTTAGTGTTATTCATTGAGTATCAATCTGTATAGAGCCAATTGGCCTCCATTTATCAACGTACACTTTTCTTGTTGCAAGAAAACAGAACCTAGCTCAACTTGCTTGAAGTTAGCTCACCTCAGTGTTCTTGTTTATGAATCGGTCTTAAGGTGGTGTTTTGTCAAATGTGAATTATTTTGGAGAACTCTGAGATTATCTATTTACCTAGAATTTTTCATTATATTAAGAACAAGTTGTGGTTGATCTCAACACCTTCTAGTTGTATTCTAAGAATTCCACCATCTTACATTTATCCAATTATAGGTGTGAAAATAACCTGGAAATTATAGATGGAGGTCAATTTTGACCAAGAAATATTAGGTATTTAAGGGCTAAACACAGTCATAGTGAAAGTACATCTAAATAAAATAATACTAAGAAAGATTGTGTGTTTTATAAATCTTGGACAAGCTGAGATTTAAGAAAGAAACCTAGTTTATTGTTGGAAAGGGAGATAAGTTAATCTACCGATAGTAGAACTCCAAAGTAGATTAAATATGTGATAACTTTCCAAGATGAAAAGAGATACTCAAAACTCAAAATCTATATCAAGAGAAAAAAAAAACTTAATGGCTAAAACCACAGGAACATTCTTTTCACCGGGGAATAAAAATAAAACACTAGATAAAAAACAAACAGAAGAGGAGATATTAGAGAAAATAGATATTTCAGGTAACCAATCTAGTATAGAAGAAGTTCCTGAACTGGAAGAAAGTTATATTTTAAATAAATCGGAGGAAGATAGACTTACCAATACAACATTAAAATCAATTCTAACAGAATTTAAAAAATTCTTTACTTACAGAATTAACGTCAGAAATAGCAAAAAACTCAAATGCAATAAAAGAATTGGGGGAATTTGGATTAGAATCCAAATATAACTTTATTGGTAATGAACAATAAAGAATTAGTGCAGAAACTCTAAAATTAAAAGAGGAAGTTTCTGAGTTAAAATAAAAGATTAATAAACTGGAAGATTATTATCGATGGAATAATATAAGTATCCCTGAAAAAAATTCTCAGTCAGATATATTCTGATTTTTCTCTCTTTGATGTTAAAACTTGAGTGCCCACTGGAACAGCTAGTGGATAGACTTCATCATATTCCACTTTCCAAAAGATTAGACAGAGATGTCCCGAGAGATGTGATTGTCAAATTACACTCTTCAATACATAGAGAAACTATTATCAGAAGAGCATACAAAGTTAAGAAATTTGATTCTCCATATCAGAATCTGATGATTTTCACTGATATTTCAGGAGAAACATTTAGCAAAAGGAGAGAATATGTGGAAATCACGAGAATACTAAGACATAACAACAAAAGATACAAATGGGGTTTCTCGACTAAACTAATTATATCTTATGAAACTAGGAGAATAACTGCCAATTCTCCTCTAGAAGGGATACAACTTATAGAAGAGTGGAAATTAGTAAGCTGATTAAAAGTGTGCTCACTGCTTTAAAACGTAAAACTTTTTTTTAAATCTCAGCGGAAATGAAGATACTCATCTTTCCATCACTATACTAAAAGGCCTTACAAAGATATCAATGATGGTATGCCGCAATAGGGATTATAAGTTGTCATCTAAAGTTAGGCTAAACTATCTGGGGAGATGGATATCTTTGAATCTCTGAGAAATGTTTTGCAATGTTTTTATTGAAAAGTCTAAAAATAATCACTAATTGGTAATAGAAAATACTCTAGATTAGATTTTACTTTTTCACAATATACTTTAAGAACAATTTGAACGTAAACTGCTAAGCATCCTATTTTATGTTACTATTTCAAAGCCTTACTTTTTTCGTTATTTTGACTTTTTGGAAATGAGTATTCTTACACTTTAAATACCTTTTGGTTGTTTTTTGCTCTTTTTGTTTAAATTATCTATTTGACATAAGAGATTTGCTTTTTTTAAAGTGCAATAGATAGCTATGACACAATATTTTTCTAAGTATGTCATTTTCATGGTATAAAAATACATTTGTACAACAGCACAAAAAGGAAGTAGTAAGCCTTCATAAGATTAGGATTTTGAAAACTTTTTAAAAGAGAAACTTGGGAAAAAGAGTATCTCTACTCACTTTAAGAAAACTGTTTTCATTAAATAACCTATTTTGAATTACTAGAATTAAAATTAAATATTCCCCAAAATATTGCAATTTATAGCACTGGTGGAATATTAGGCTAGGAGTGCAGCTTGTAATATACAATCCACTTTGCTCTGATTGAAAGATAGAATGGGATATAGTTTTTTTTTTTTTTTTTTGATAGACAGAATTTAATGAGAATAATGTTACAGAAATGGAGTTTGAGGTTTTGAAGTGTTGTAATCGGAGTCTATTAAACTTTAAAAAAAAATGTTATTAAACTCTTGGCAACTCGTACTGGTTTGTCTCAGAACTCAGATTTGTCCTTCTTATAGAGATACAGGATAATAGGGGTTTTAAAATTATAGCAAACGGAGCCAAAAGGCAGAAATATTAACATAACAGTGAACACAATGGGTATAGAATATCACTTTATGTATTAAATTTGCACCACTGGAGTCCGCCAAGGACTGTTTGAACTTAAAAAGTTTGTCATAGTCTTTTTTCTCAGAGCTGGTACCGATCTCTTTGGGGTGTCCGCCTTGGGAGGGAGGACAATGTTCTCTTCAAGCTGGATGTTTTGAGTATTATTTTTTTTCTTTCTTAATTTTTTTTATATTTCTTTTAATGCTTTTTTTGTTCCATCTTGTGTTTGCTTCTTGTTTCTTTGTTCTGGTTGGGAGTGTGTGTGTGAGTGTGTGTGAGTGTGTGCGGAGGGGGGGGGGGATGGGAGAAGTCTAGGACTTACATTAGTAAATATATATCTTACTTTTCTAAAAGTCAAAATGTGCAAGGATTAGATGTCCCTGGGAAAAGATCAATATTTTTCAATCGCTTTTATAAAAGGAACGCCAATATAGTCTGTCTACAGGAGATGCATTGGCAGTCTGAGAAAACCCCAACTTTTATAGACAACTGCTTTGTAACTGTAATTAATTTAACTTTTGGTAAAAAAAAGCGAGAGTCTCGGCTATATTTTTTAATAAAAATCTTAATTGGAGGAACTCTCTTTGACAGACAGTGAAGGTCGCTTTTCCTTTTTGACAGGGTTAATAAATAATAAAACAATCACACTTTTAAATATGTACAGCCCAATAAAGGACAGCTTAAATTTGTCAGCAAGACTCTAAATTTACTTAAGAAATATTTTACAGGTAAGCTTATACTATGCAACGACTTTAATGCTTTTTTGAACTCAGATTTAGAAAAATAACTAAACCCACAAAGGATGATCAGAATGCAAGCCAGAGATGCATACATTTTAATAACATCTTGTATAATCATGGCCTCTTTGATAAATGGTGTTGTTTTCATCCCATAGACAAGGACTATACCTTCTATTCGGCTAGGCACACCTCATTTTCAAGAATAGATTATATCTTTGGAAATAATTTAGCTCTTAAAAATGTTACAGCTGCTGAAATTGACCCAATCGTAAGATCCGATCATGGATTAGTTTCAATAACCTTAAAAATAGGAATGATATTGAAAGCTTTCCCCTCATGGAAATTGAGGGGAAAAGCAAACTTTGAAATTCATTGGAGAATTTTTTTGACATTAATAGACATTCAGTACAATCTAAAATAATGTTGTGGAATGCCCATAAGGCATACATACATGGAGTCTTTATTAATATTCAAGCTCAGAATAAAAAAAAATAATGGCAGCCCCCCTAGAGACCTCTATCCTAATTTAATAAAAGTTGACAGAGAAAATAAAAATAATAGTTGTCAGTTAAAGATATTACAGATTAAAAGGATACAACTGCAAATTAAAACAATTGAGCAAATAAGAATTGACAAATCTCTATGGGCTCTCCAAAAATGTTTACATCACTTTGGTAGTAAAGTAAGTCAAATCTTAGCCAGTAAGTATAAATCTAAAGCTACTAGGTAAAGAATAGATCAAATTAGATTTGAGAATGAAACTAATTCTAACCTGGTCAAAATTGCAGAAGCCTTTTGCAAATATTATAATAGATTATATAATCTGACAGAGAATGAGGCAATAAAAGCTAAAATTGGGGATATTCAGCAATTCTTAGAAAACATTAATTTGCCAAAAGTTACACCGTGCAACTTTGAAAAACTTAATGAGGATACATCTGAAAAAGAAATAAAAGAAGTAATATTAAAGCTTAAGATAGCATCAGCCCCTGGACCGGACAGCTTTATAATTATATACTTTAAAATCTTTCAACAGGAAATCATAAAAGATTTAACTGGGGCATTTAATGAAATTAAAAACTCAGGGGTTGCCCCAAAGGAGATGCTTGAAGCATATATTACAACCATTCTAAAAAAAGAAACTTGTTGTATGGAATGTCAAGATTATCGACCAATTTAACTCATTAATACGGATGTTAAAATATATGCGAAGGTCCTGGCAAATAGACTGAGTTCTATAATCAATACACTGGTAGATAAAGATCAAAATGGTTTCATTGAAGGCAGACAAGGAACAGATAATGTTAGAAGATTAGTCAACCTCAAAAAATAATGTTTTAAGTTTAGGTAAATGTTGGATAGCATGAACAAATAAATGGATATGTTATATTAAGATGTAAACTGGTAAAATTGTACACAAAAAACGTTATTTTTTTTCTTTACTGTGCTTTTTGTTTGTATAATTACAAATGTTTTAAGCTGTATGTGATTTACAATAATCAATAAAAAAAAAATTAAAATATTATGAAAATTGTATTTTATGGAAAAAAACAAATGTTGTTTTGAAAGTTATCCTTTGCTCTAACTTTTATTTTAACAGAAATGTTGAAACTAACTTTATATATACAATTAAACAAAGAATGCAAATTATGCTATTACAAAGGATCCTTCTATTTTAACTATCCCAAAAAAATATTCTTACTCATACATCTTTGTATTGATAATATTTTAGGTACTTTATCTTATAAAGATGTGCTTAGAAGCTCAGTTTCTAGTTCCAAAAAACCCAACAAATATTCACTGTATAGCCTCCACCATGTCAATGTATGCAGTCCCATTCCCAGTAGTTCTCACAGTTCAGTGTCTATTACAAACCAATCACTGACCATGGATGATCAACATGCTGCAGAGATGTGTTCACTGATAGGCTAGGACACTACACTGCAGATTCTGCCATTCATAGTATCTGCATATGCAGCAGTGTTCAGAGCCATAGAAGAAATAATAGATTAATGGTAGTAGAAACAGAGCTTTATTTTATTTCAATATCGTTATTAAGAACATATAAATAGAAATTTACAACAATTAATGTAAAAATTCAACGTGGGTGGTGGGATGAAGGAATTAATAACATTTTGGGAATTAAGTTGTAATTTAGTGATTAGATAAAATCCTTAAATATTTTTTTGATTTTTTTTTCTGTGAACATTTATACCCTTAAACATAATATGATTGAGATATCATATTTTATAGTATGGTTTAGTTATTTGTTTACAATTTTTGTAATATTTAAGTTGTAATGGTTTTAAATTAAGGGTGTTTTGGAGTATCTAAAAATAATGTATTTTAATAAGATAATACATTTCGCTGTTCGTTGATAGCCATAAGTTCAAAGAAATATATTCATCAAGTTTATTTTTGTTCAAATCTGATGACTTAAAGAAGCAACCAGATCAGGGGAGCTAAAGAAAAAAGATAATATAATATAAATAGATGTTTAAATAATAAACACAATGGGGGGGGGGGGGGTAAAGTGGAGAAGTTCCATTTTGGTTATTTCTCCTTCTTACATCATCATCCAGTTGGTCTCTTATATGACAAAATAAGCTGATGTTTGTCCAAGAATCTCGGTTTTATTACAATGTCTTTTATTTCAGTTTTCTTTCAACCTCATTCTCTTTTATAATTGGGTACAAAGCTTCAAAAGGTTTATTCATTTTAATGTCTTTCAAAAACACATTCTGGAGAAGATATCCAAGGTTCCCAAATATTTAGAAAAGTAGGATATTTATCTAATAATATGTGTGTTATCCTCTCATTTATAAATATGTAGTTAATGTTATTTATTATATCTTGGAATCTAATAAAACTATTTTTTCCAGAATCTTGCTATAATGATTTTAGTTGCTAAAAAAATAATTGGGCTAATTTATTACCTTGTACAGTTAAATTAGTATAGTGTATGCCTAATAAGCAGTAATCTATGGTGGGTTTTAATGTGGTTTTGAGTAATTTTGTTATTAATGTAGTAGTTTTAGGCCATATTTCTTGAATTATGGGACATTGCCACCATGCATGTATAAAATCACCTCGTTTTTGACATCCTCTATAGCATTTGTCATTGCCTTTTGAATACATTTTATATTTTTTTAAAGGGGTTAAATATGCCATATGTAAGATGTTTATGGAAGTCTCAAGTAAGCTATAGCTAAATGAGCCTTTGAAAAGTTTTAAGTAAGCTTATTATCCCATGTTTGGTTTAGGTCCAATTCCCATTTCAAAATGAAGGAAGGCTTTTGTCAGATGAGCTATTAAAAATGTTATATAGGGAACCTATAATTCCTTTAGATAAGGGTAGGATTTGACAGATTGTTGATAGTCATGAAGCTTTGGTTGCTCTGTATATATTATACATTGTATATATCCAATGTCTGAATTTAGTATAGTTCAATAGATTTTTGGAATATTAAAATGTTGTCTTAATTGTTCTGAAGGAATAATGTTGTCATTTAAAAACCATGTTCCCACCTTATCTAGTTTAATTGAAGTCCAGAAAGTTTTTGTTTCTATTGAGAAAGTAGATAATTTGGTAGAGGATGAAAAAAGTGAAGTGAGGGGAGGAAAAGGTAGAGATAATTGATATTTATATTTGGCCCATTTCCATATTTTTAAAGTAAGATTAATCATGGAGTTTAGGGAATTGGAATTGAGTGGAATAGGATAAGGGGATTATAAAAAGGTCACCCAAGATAGAGGGGTCATTTGGAAATTTTCTATAAATATCCAGTTAGGTTGGTGTTGAGTGGAGTGAGCTAGGGTAATGAATGCTAGTAGTGCTGCTTTAAAATAATTATAAAAATTGGGGCATGATAAAGAAATGGTTCAACATTACAATGTTTTAAAATTTTTGGTGTATGTGCAAACAAGCTTGTGGACAACTGTGTTGATTTTTCTTAATGCAATCAAAATTGGTTCATACACCGTTCCTCTTGTCGGGACAACTCATTGGCATTCTGGTTTGCACTTCCCCATCTTCTTCTTGATTTGGGGTACACAAGCTTTGTTCTCCTGGTACCTTTAGGATCTGTCCCCTCTTTCTCTGCTTGATTATGATGAATGTTAATATTATGCACAAGCACAGCCAGCTTTGAACAAACCTCCATTGAATTCAGTCCAAAATGAATTTAAATAGATGTGTTTTAGTGAGTTTGTTGAAGGTTTTGAGGCAGCAGGATAGTCTAGTGGACTGTCCAAAGAAAAGGAGCTGTGGCGATCCCAGGGAACGGGTCCCATCTGCTCCAGGAGCAGAGGGACACTGAATCAACCTAACCAGTATTGTCTGCTTCTTCAGTGGGCTAGAAAAAGCCATGGTGACCAATACTACCCAACAGATCCCAATCTGTGATTTTAGCTCAGTAAAATAAGAAAAGTATTCCCTCTAAATTAAACACAGAATTGTCTATGTGTCCCAGAAAGAGCATGATTTTATTTTTTTACAGCAGTGTATTTATGCAGTTTAGGAACAGAGGATTTACATGTTAGTGGGCTGAACATATTCAAACTCCCCACACCAGATTAGAATTAGCCAACACTAAAAGTGCCTCCGGGGGTATGTGGCTGATTGGTCCATGAAAGGACAATCATAAAGCAGAGAAAACCATGGGTTGGTGTTGCTTGCCTTGGGGGGGGGGGGGGGGGTGGATCAATTGGAGGCATTTACATGATAAAAATGGCATGGAATCCTCAAAAAATGGCCACAAGATGGCAATTTTAATGGCAAGGATAAGGAATGAAGCTGTCCTTTTTCTAAGCAGCCAACATGGCTGCAAAATGGTTTAATCCTGAGCCAGGGACTATGGGTAAAGGAGAGAGTAGAAACATCACAGAAGCATCACAAGAAAACTCCTGAAGGGGGGAATGAAAAGAGGGAATAAGATAGGAAGAATGATGAGCGTGAAATATAATTTTGGTTGTATCTTCTGAGAAAAAGTGACATCGTTTGGAAATATTTTTCAGAGAAACTGACAATATTTAGTGATTGATTGTATGTGAGGAATGAAAAAAAGATCAGGATCCAATAGAACCCAATAAAACAGTGATGGCACTGTCAACAGTGAGAGATATGTGAAGAATTAAAGCTGTGGAAGAGGATGGGAAGATTAGGAGCTCAATCTTTGACATGTTGAGCTTAAGTTGAAGGGGGGACATCTAGGAGGATATGCTTGAGAGGCAGTTGGTGATTTTAGCTAGTAGATAGGGTGATAGTTCTGGTACAGATAGGTAGATTTGAGTGTCATCTGCATACAGACAATACTGAAATCCATAGGAATTTATAAGAGTACCAAGGTAGGAAGTATAGATGGAGAAATGGAGGGGATCTAGGATTGAACCTTTGCAATATGCCGACAGTAAGAGAGAGAGGCGAAGAAGAGGAGACAGAGAAGGAGACAATAAGAGCCACATTCAATACCAAGCCTGTAACTCGATCACAGACAGCCGCATGTCTGCAGGTGAGTTGTGGGCTCCTGTTGGTCTCCGTTTGTGAGGCTATTCAGTTGCTCAAGCACACAAGTTGTGGGCTTGAAGCGAAAACCGTAAACTATACACTGTGTCGGAGCAGTTGAGGGCGGGAACATGATCAATTAAGCAAGCCTGTTACCTCCCATTTCGAATAAGCCAATAGAAAGTGAGAATGTCATACTGACAGCAGTAAAACATGGAGGTTACATGTCATTCAATTAGATTCGGGGGTCCGAGTTACAATCAGACTGGCAAAAAATGCAAAATAAAGAATTATGAAAATGAATGCCAAAACTTTTCTAATCCATATGGGTGGCCTGATATGTGTTAATTCATTGATTCCCAAGATCGTTTTAACCCTGAAATGACACATACAATTTACATTTTTTTTCCTGAGGATTTGGGGGCTTGAGACTGTTGTGCAATTAATTCTAAAGTCTGTTATCTCTTTCCATGTTATTTACAGTGCAGGCTTAATCTTTTATTTGTATATACAGTGCTACGAATTGGTGTTAAACCCCCTTGCGGGTCCTCTCTAGCACATGTAGGATTTTCACCTTCATTTGCGGTTTATGAGTGTGATTAAGTTTGCAAGCTTGGGGAAATTGAGCAATTGAATAGCGATTTGTGATTTTAGCCCTGCTAAAGTGAGAGATCAAAGTCTTCTGGAGGCTGTAAGTTACGAGTTTGATGGATGCAATATTTTCGTAAACCGATCGGAGCCTGCAAAAAGATGCCAATTGAATATCAATTTTGCCTGCGATCTCACTTACGGGCCTTGGATCTCAGATTCAGCCAATTGAATGTAGCCCTAAATGTTTGTTTTTCTGGATATGATGTGAAACAAAAAAGAGCAGAGTCACGGATGCCAAGAGTGGAGAATTCAGATAAGAAGAGGGTGGCCAACTGTATCAAAGGCAGCAGAGAGGCCAAGAGAATTAGAACAGGGAAGGGACCATTAGACTTGCTGTTGAGCAAGTAATTAGTGACTTTAGTGAGAGCTGTCTCTGTGGAGGGTTGGAGCCAGAAACCAGACTGGAAGGGGTCAAGGAGTGGGTTGAAGGAAATATATTTGGAAAGGCGATTGTAGATGATGTGCTCAAGCAGTGTAGTAATATGGGGAAGTAGAAAAATAGGGCAATAATTAGATTGAGAAGCTCAAGGCAACTCAGTGGATGTAGTCTTTTTGAATTTTGCAAAGGCTTTTGAAACAGTGCCACGTGGATGACTATTGTGCAAACTAAGGGATACAGGTATTGCTGTAAATATCTGCTCATGGATTGAGAGATGGCTAAAATACAGGAAGGAAAGGGTTGTGGTAAATGGAACATACTCAGACTGGACTAATGTGATGGGGTTCCTCAGGGTTCAGTATTAGGTACTCTACTTTTAACATATTTATTAATGACTTAGAATTGAAGCTGGAAAGCAGTGACTCCATTTTTGCTGATGACACGAAGTTTGAAAGGCAATTAAATCAGATAATGATGTACCTTCCCTCCAAAGGGATTTGCATAATTTAGAGGAATGGGCATCTAAATGGCGGATGACATTTATTATGAATAAAAGTTATGCATCTGGGAAGAAAAAATAGCCATGCAATCTATCATCTTATTGGAGCAAATCTAGGAGTATCTCATATTGAAAGGGATTTCTGACTACTTATGGACGACCACCTAGGTAACAGTGCTATATATAAAGAAGCAGCTGCAAAGGCAAATAAAATATTAGCATGTATTAAGAATGGTATAGAAGCAAGAAAAGCAAATATAATTCTGCCACTATACAAATCCATAGTATGCCCTCATTTGGAATATTGAGTACAATTTTGGGCAACACTTCATAAAAAAGACATTTTAGAGAAGGGCTACAAAAGTAATAAGGGGAATGGAGGGACTTAGTTATGAAGAAAGACTAACCATATTAAACGTATTTTCTCTAGAAAAAAGTCATTTAAAATGGAATATGATTACATATAAAAAAATCCAGGGTCAGAATAAAGCTTTGTCAAGTGGGCTTTTTGTGCCAAGAGGTGTTCAACTGACAAGAAGACATCCTTTGAGGTTAGAAGTTAAAAGATTCCATCTTAAAGAAAGAACAGGGTTCTTCACAGTAAGGGTGGTTAATCTGTGGAATTCTCTACCAAAGGAGGTGGTGACCAAATATTTGATAGATAACGTTAAAAAGGGACTGGATATATTTTTTATTAAAAAGGGCATTCAGGGTTATCCTGGTTAATTAGAGATAAATTATTGATCCAGGGAGGAATCTAATCACCAGTATCTGGTGTCAGGAAGGAATTTATTTATTTTTTCCCTTTTGAGATGATTGGCTAAGCTTTACTTGGATTTTTTTCTGTTTTCCTTCCTCTGGATGAATTAACAACTAATCTGCATATTGCAGATCAGATGAGATCTTAAAATGTTGAACTTGATGGACTAG
Source organism: Discoglossus pictus (assembly GCA_027410445.1). NCBI lineage: Eukaryota > Metazoa > Chordata > Amphibia > Anura > Alytidae > Discoglossus > Discoglossus pictus. The sequence continues at coordinate 219,580,706 of CM050166.1, read as the reverse complement.
AAGTATTTTTTCAACCTCAATAAATATGTAACTGTGTAACTATGTAAGCTGTATCATATGAGCGCTTCTTAAGAATGGTTGTAAATATGGCATGTTTTAAATGTGATGGAAACTTGTCAGAGTTCAGGGGAAGCTTGAAAGGAAATGTGAGGGCTGGGATAAATGTTGTAGAGAGGGGAAGGATGAGCTGTGATGGAATAGGATTATGTGGACAAGTTGTAAGATGAGAGGTAGATAGAAAACTAGAGACATCTTCCTCAGTTATAGGGTTACACTTCTACTGAAGAAATTTTACATCACCATTACATGTTTTAATGCTCCACCAAAAGTGATTGAATATTGGGCCAATTCATATCCCAATGTCTCCAATGCCAGGAGATTCTCACACATTATATTGGTGGTTTATTTCATGGTATTGTTCATACATTATTTTTTTTAATGCTGATATGACGGTCATTTAAATTATTTGTCAAATCTTTCTATCCAACTATTAAGGTGATAGTAGCACAAACTGAAACAGAAAATAAATAAGATGACCAGAATAGATATATTCAAGGCAGGCAAAATAGCTCTCTGCATTCCAAGAGTTTCTGTCCTAATGTACCATAAAAATGTTTTCCTAAAGTCAGCTCATAAAGAGCCATGGTATACACTATTCATGTTACAGTTGTGCTAAAAGTTTGCATACCCTTGCATACCCCTTTGAAAATATGACTGATCATGCAAATAATTTATTTTATTGAAAGCCATTTATTATCACATAATTGTTTGGCTCCTTTTTAAATCATATGATTCAATAGAAATCACCCAAATGGCTTTGATCAAAAGTTTACATACCCTTAGTTTTTAATATCATGTATTGCCCCCTTTAGCATCAATGACAGTGTGTAGTCTTTTGTAAAGTTGTTTATGAGGCCCCTAATTATTGCAGGTGGTATAGTTGCCCATTCATCTTGGCAAAACGTTTCCAGGCCATGCAAAGTCTTTGGTCGTCTTGCACGAACCTCACATTTGAGATCTCCCCTTAGTTGCTTGATGATATTAATGTCAGGAGACTGTGATAGCCACTCCAGAACCTGCACCTGGATTTGCTGTAACCACTGGAGGGTCAATTTGGCCTTGTGCTTAGGGTCATTGTCATTCTGGAAAGTCCAAGAGAGTCCCATGCGCAGCCTTCATGCAGAAGAATGCAAATTATTTTCTGATAACATGCTGCATTCATCTTGTCATGAATTTTCAAAAGATTCCCCATGACTTTAGGGCTCACGCCCCCCCGCCCCCGGAAAAAAAAAAAAACATCAGTGAGCCACCACCATGCTTCACAGTAGGGATTCTTTTCACTATAGGCTTTGTTGAACCCTCTCCAAACATAGAGATTATGGCCTCGTCACTCCAAATAACAGTGTGCCAGAAGCTGTGAGGAGTGTCAAGGTGTTGTCGTGCATATTGTAACCAGAGTTTTTTGTGGCATTGGCTTCTTTCTGGCAAATCAGCCATGCTGCTCATTTTTGTTCAAGTATTGTCATATTGTGCTCCTTGGAACAACCACACTGTCTGTTTCCAGAGCAGCCTGTATTTCTCTTGAAGTTACCTGTGGGTTTTCTTTGTATTCCAAACAATTCTTCTGGCAGTTGTGGCTGAAATCTTTCTTGGTCTACATGACCATGGCTTGGTATCAAGAGATCACTGAATGTTCCACTTCTTAATAAGTGATGGAACAGTAGTGACTGGCATTTTCAATTCTTTGTCTATCTTTGTATATCCTTTTCTATATATATAAAGTTCCATTACCTTTTTACAAAGATATTTTGACAGTTCTTTTCTGCTCCCCATGGCCCAGTATCTAGCCTGTGCAGTGCATCCATGTGAGAGCTACCAAACTCATTGACTATTTATACACATACACTAATTGCAATTTAGAAAGCCACAGTTATGGGAGATTGCCATTTTAACCTGTGTGTGTCCCCTTGTGTGTCTGTAACAAGGCCAAACAATCAAGTGTATGTAAACTTTTGATCAGGGTCATTTGGGTGATTTCTGTTATCATTATGATTTAAAAAGGAGCCAAACAAATATGTGATAATAAATGGCATTTCATGGCATGATCACTACCCTTCATTGAAATACTTTCTTTTTGCATGATCAGACTCTTGGGAATGTTGCTGACCTCTGATTTATCTAAAAAAAATCCCACATGTGCTAAAATGAGTGAACTGAATAAATGGCCAGTGTACGCACTATTCATGTTACGTTCACCATTAATTAACATTGAAAATACATGTGCAAAGCTTTAGCATGAGAATATAATAAAAAAAAAATACAAAGAAATTTTCAAAATAAATGCAAACATTTCACAATTTCTGACAGAGTATGCAAACTTTTGCGCACAACTGTAAATCCTTTTTTTTAGTTTATCATTAACATTAAAAACAAACAGCAGCAAATCATTAGCCAGAAAATATTGTTTTAAAACACAATTTACCTCATTATTGGCTGCTGCTGTAGCCCTTCTCATCCCACTTATTGTCCTGAGCACTGCTGACAAAATAATTTCAGCTGATAAAATATTACTTAGGTAAGCTGAGTAACCTGGTGCAATCTCTGTATTCGGGGTCTATAGTTACAGTCCCATAGCCCTGTGCATCTGCAAAGTGTGCATTATCCTGGTTTTCCACCCTCCCACAATGAAATACCTTCCAAAAAGCTAGCGAACTAAGTAGAATATACACAAACAATATATGCAGTGTCCAAAAGATAACTACTAATTCAATATGCCTAAAATTCTATTACTGAAAAACAATGTGTCTGAATCCATGAAAACATCCATTTTGGGATGTGGTCAGTCCTCTACTTTGCCTGTGGGCCGTCCACAAAAGGTAAACATTTTCATAAAACTAATATTAATTGGTTATTTAACTAATGATTTCTTTAAGAAACCAAATTGTTTTGGTGTATCAAACTAACTATAATTACCAATCTTTTAATAGCCAATTTGTCTTTATCTTTCTTTTTAGTAACATTAGAAAAATAGCCTATATATTTTTCTCTTTTTTGATATATTGATATCTGGACCCCAAGAATTGTCATCCCAAACCATCCTATGCAGTTACAGCAATTTCTAAATGATTTCCTAATGCTGAGCATCAATACACTGCATTTGTGCGATTTATGATTATTCAACTATAGATCTGGCAACTGATTTGCTCTCATATTAATGTTATTACAAAATGGCTTTATATGGCATACATATATTTTTGTATTGTTTTAATGTTATACTTATTGTGTTGTTTAATAATTATCTATAACTAGATCTCACAATTTCAAAATTGTGCATTTGATAAAATTGCTATCTAGTTTGTTTTATCCCACAACTGGAATGGACAGTATTTTACTTTGGATTCAATTGTACTTTATAAAAAAATATATAAATTTTAGTATTAAAGTTACCCTTTGCTCCTACTTTTTATTTTCACAGAAATGTTGAAACTAACTTTATATATACAATTATCAAAGAATGCAAACTGTGCTATTACAAAGAATCCTTCTATTCTAAGTATCCAAAAAACAGATTCTAACTCAGTTTGTAATACATCTTTGTATTCATAATATTTTAGGTACTTTATCTTACAAAGATGTGCTTAGAACCTCAGTTTCTAGTTCCAAAAATCCAACAAATAATCAATGTATAGCCTCCAACATGTCAATGTATGCAGCCAAATACTCTTACACACCAATCACTGACCATGGATGATCAACATGCTGCAGGCTAAGACACTACGCTGCAGATTCTGCCATTCATAGTATGTGCATATACAGCAGTGGTCAGAGCCATAGAAGAACTATTAGATTAATGGCAGTACAAACAGAGCTTTTAATTGCTAATAAATGGTTCAAACTGCACACATTTTAATAATACATATATTACATACTTTGTATAATAAGAAAATTATATAAAAACATTTTCATATAAAACACCAGCAATTTACCAACAATATTATAACAATATTTTTTTTAAAAAGTAAACATTAAACTGTTTTCAAATTTAACATTATTGGTGTATGTGCAAAAAAAGTTGTGTATATCTGTGTCGATTTTTCTTAATAGAGTGTCTTGCAAAAATGAGGTATCTTCAGAATGAGAAAAACATTTACAAAGATTCATTATAAAAGAGTTACATGTGTGCTGCAATAGCTTCACCCTTATCAGGACAGGTGTGAGCAATGTTCTCTGGAACTGAACTTCATTTTGATTGCCAGGAGATTCTCAGTTTCTTCTCACATAACCTTTGTACATCACACATCATGTCATACTGATGTGCAATCAAAATTGGTTCATACACCGTTCCTCTTGTTGGAACAACCCATTGGCATTCTGGTTGCACTTCCCCATCTTCTTCTAAATTTGGGGTATACAAGCTTTGTTCTCCTGGTAGCTTTAGGATCTGTCCCCTTTTTCTCCCCTTATTTATGATGGATGGTAATATTATGCACAAGCACTGCCAGCTTTGTACAAGACTCTATTCAATTCAGTACAAAAGTAATTCTCTTTTAATATAAGACTGTGGAAAACCTTAAAGGTATACAGTGCCTTGCAAAAGTATTCACCACCCCCCTGGCATTTTTCGTATTTTGTTGCCTCACAACCTGGAATTAACATGGATTGTTTGAGGATGTGCATCATTTAATTTACAGAACATGCCCACAACTTTGAAGATGATTTTTTTTTATTGTGAAGCAAACAACAAATAGGACAACATAACAGAAAAATTCAATGTGCATAACTATTCATGCCCCTAAAGTCAATACTTTGTAGAGCCACCTTTTGCGGCAATCACAGCTCCAAGTGATTATTTATTATTATTTACTATCAAGTTGCTTTGGGTAAGTTACTATGAGCTTGGCACATCTTACCACTGGGATTTTTGCCCATTCCTCCTTGCAAATCTGCTCCAGCTCCTTCAAGTTGGATGGTTTGCGCTTGTGCACAGCAATCTTTAAGCCTAACCACAGATTTTCTATTGGATTGAGTTCTGGGCTTTGACTAGGCCGATCCAACACATTTACATGTTTCCCCTTAAACCACTAAAGAGTTGCTTTAGCAGTGTGTTTGGGGTCATTGTCCTGCTGGAAAGTGAAGTCTATCCTAGCCTCATATTACGCACAGAGTGGTACCGGTTTTGCTCAAGAATATCCCTGTATTTAGCACCATCCATCTTTCCCTCAACTCTGACCAGTTTCCCAGTTTCAGCTACTGAAAAACATCCCCACAGCATGATGCTGCCACCACCAAGTTTCACTGTGGTAATGGTGTTCTTTGGGTGATGTGATGGGTTTGCGCCAGACATAGCGCTTTCTTTGATGCCCAAAAAGTTCAATTTTAGTCTCATCAGACCACAGCACCTTCCTTCCTACTGGAGGAGTGGGTGGGCAGAATAGGCAGAGCAACAGACAGGTTTTGGTGGTAGGGGACTCTTTTATTAGGAAGGTATACAGTGTTATTTGTCACTTAGATCCCAGCAATCTAACAGTTTGATGTCTCCCGGGTGCTCGGGTTCGTCATGTTGTGGATTGGGTAAACAAATTATTGGGAGGGGCTGGAAATGAACCGGCGGTCTTGGTACATATTGGTACCAATGACAAAATTAGTGGAAGATGGAGTGTCCTAAAGAATGATTTTAGAGAACTAGGTACTAAGCTGAAGGCAAGGACCTCCAAGCATTTTCTGAGATACTACCAGTGCCACGTGCTAGCCCAGGGAGGCAGAAGGAGCTTAGGGAGGTTAATGCGTGGCTCAAGATGTGGTGAACTAAGGAGGGGTTTGGGTTTTTAGAGCACTGGGCTGACTTCTCACTTCGGTACAATCTCTACAGCAGGGATGGATTGCACATTAATTATGAGGGAGCTTTTGTGCTAGGGGATAGGGTGTAGAAAGGCTGGAGGAGTTTTTAAACTAGTAGGTGGGGGGAGGGACTAGATATAAGTAATGGGGTAGAACATGTAGAGGGTATAAGGAATTAATTAACAACTCATAAGGGAGGAGATGGTGGAGGGATAGTATAATAAATAGGGAGGTAGTACAAAGTAACTCGAGTACAGTGGCAGGCACTTCAGAACTACAGACTCATAGCATAAGGTGTATGCTTGCTAATGCCAGAATCTTCCCAGGAAAAATGGGAGAGTTAGAATTATTAGCAATTAATGAAAAATGGGATTTAATAGGCATTACCGAATTGTGGTGGGATTAATCTCATGACTGGACTATTAATCTGAGTGGTTATAACTTATGTAGGAAAGATAGAGGCAATGGTAAAAGAGGAGGAGGGATTTGTCTGTATGTTAAGCCTGAATTTAGGCCTATAGTCAGAGAAAATATTTATGGTGGACCTACTGATAAAGTTGAATGTTTGTGGGTAGAGTTAAATAGCGGAGCAGCACATTCCAAAATAATATTATTAGGAGTATGCTATAAACCCTCAAATATAGCTGAAAGTGATGAAATACAATTATTATTACAGATTGGAAATGCAGCTAATCATGGGCAAGTTCTAATAATGGGAGATTTTAATTACCCTGAAATAAACTGGATAAATGAGACCAGCAGTTCAACTAAGGGGAGCAGGTTCTTGAGTACACTCAGGGATCATTATCTGGCATAGGATATACAGAAGCCTACTAGAAATGAAGCTATCTTAGATTTAGTCATCACAAATAATATTGATATAGTATCAAATGTTGGAATAGGGCAACTTTTGGGAAACAGTGATCACAACACAGTCTCATTTGAGATTGAATTAAAAAAACAAAATTTTAAGGGGCCAACAAAAACTCTTAATTTTAAAAGGGCAGATTTTAACGGTCTAAGGGCAGCAATACAAAGTATAGACTGGGACAGAGAACTGATAGGTAAAAACACTGAACATAAATGGACAATATTTAAATTCTTACTAAATATACATACAAATGTAAAGAGTAAATCCTATCCAATGTGGCTTAACAATGATTTAAAGATCAAATTATGGAGTAAAAAACAGGCATTTAAATTATACAAACAAGAGGGGACAGAGACCTCTTTACGGGAGTACAAGGAAATCAACAAGGCTTGCAAAAGGGCTATTAGACTGGCTAAAATAGAAAATAAAAAATAAATTGCAAAAGAGAGTAAGATATTATTGGGAAGAAGGCGAGGATGGAAGCTATAAGAACATTACAATGTGACACATGACATCTGAAAATTAGTGACCAGGAAAAGGCAGATGAGGTAAATAGGTTATTTTCTTCGGTATTCACAAGGGAGGTACCAGTGGTTGGGACACTGCAGCATAATGCCTCCTCAACCTCCCTCTTCATCCTCCCTCCTCAACCCCCTCCTCAACCCCCCTCCTCATCCTCAACCCCCCTCCTCATCCTCAACCTCCCTCCTCATCCTCAACCCTCCCTCCTCATCCTCAAACCTCTCCTCAACATCCCTCCTCATCCTCCCTCCTCAACCCCCCATCCTCAACCTCCCTCCTCAACCTCCCTCCTCAACCCCCCTATCCTCAACCCCCTCCTCAACCTCCCTCCTCAAACCCCCTCCTCAAACCCCCATCCTCAAACCCCCTAAACCCCCCTCCTCAACCCTCCATCCTCATCCTCCCTCCTCAAACCCCCTATCCTCAACCCCCTCCTCAACCCCCCTCCTTAACCTCAACCCCCCTATCCTCAACCCTCCTCCTCAACCTCAACTCCCCTCCTCAACCTCCCTCCTCATTCTAAACCCCCCTCCGCATTCTAACCCCCCTCTCCTCATTCTAACTGCCCCTACTCAACCTAAACCTCCCTCCTCCTCAACCTAAACCCCCCTCCTCCTCAACCTAAACCCCCCTTAATTCCTCCCCTCACTTACCTGCTTCTGCTCTGGCCTCCGCTCCGCTCCTTGACCCGGTGACATCACATGCGCGCCAGCGCGCCACGTCATTAGCATATACCGGCACCCGGTATATGCTAATGACGTGGCGCGCTGGCGCGCATGTGGCATCACCGGGTCAAGGAGCGGAGGCCGGAGCAGAATCAGGTACGTGAGGGGGAGATATTAAGGGGGGTTTAGGTTGAGGAGGGGGGTTTAGGTTGAGGAGGAGGGGGGTTTAGGTTGAGGAGGGGGAGTTAGAATGAGGAGGGGGTTTAGAATGAGGAGGGAGGTTGAGGATGAGGAGGGGGGAGGGAATATCGGCGTATAACACACACCTATCATTTGCCCCCTATTTTCAGGGAGTAAAAGTGCGTGTTATACGCCGATAAATACGGTAAGTAGAGAGTAGATCTTAAAAGGTTGACAGAAGAAGGTTTCTTCTTCTGTCAAATTAATATGAGAGCATTTGTGGTACAGAACTCCAGTATTTCACTGATGTTTATTTGTTACATATTTTAACAATATTATTATTATTATCCTGTATTTGTAATGTGCCAACATATTCTTTAGCAATCTACATCTAAGATACAAGTCGAAAAAAAATTGGCAAAATTACAAAGGAATGGAAGGCTCTGTTGGAGCTTAAAATTAAGCATATAAAGTGCTTATACTAAAGAACTAACAAGATTGAAATTTTGAAAATTGACAGTCTAGAGGCATGAGTGAGGTGTAGATGGGAGTAGTACATTACATTGTGCATGTTAAAGGTGATAATCTTCTTTAAATAGATGTGTTTTAGTGAGTTTTTGAAGGTTTTGAGGCAGGAGAATAGTCTACTGGGGTGAAGCAAGGCATTTCAAAGAATAGGAGATGGGAAGATCCCAGGCAGAGGGTCTATTCCCCTCTAGAAATTCCTGCCTTTAGCTATAGGAACCCTTCCTCAGGCATCTCCTAGAAGGTATGGAATGATGGTCAGGATCAGCAGCAGCTGCTCAGGAGCAGAGGGGGTATTGTCTGCTTTTTCAGTGGGCTTAAAAAAGCCAAGGTGACCAATCCTACCCAGCAGATTCCAATCTGGGATTTTAGCTCAGTAAAATAAGAAAAGTCTTTCCTCTAAATGAAATTCATGTGTCCCAGAAAGAGCATGATTTTATTTTGTTACAGCTGTGTATTTATGCAGTTTAGGAACAAAGGATGTATATGTTAGTGGTCTGAACATGTTCAAACTCCCTGCCCAGATTAGAATTAGCCAATACTAGATGTGCCTCCGGGGGTATGTGGCTGAATTGTCCATGAAAGGCGGTGGGTTTGGCTTGCCTACCTTGAGGGTGGATCAATGGGAGGCACAAAATGGTAGGAAAAAGGCAAATGGGACTAAATGTATTACATTCTACAAAAATGGCCACAAGATGGCAGTGCAGGATAAGGAATAGAAGCTGTCCGTTTTCTGAGTGCCCGACATGGCTGCAAAATGGACTAAGAACTATGGGTTAAGGAGAAAGCAGAACTTCACAGGATCATCAGAAGAAAACTCCTGAAGATAAGAATGAAAGGAAGTGATAAGAGAGGAAGAATGATGAGCGTGAATTAGAATTTTGGTTGTGTCTTCTAAGAGAAAGTGACATATTTTGGAAATATTTTCAGATGAAAGTGACAAGCTTTACTGATTCATTGTATGTGAGGAATGAAAAAAGGGCTGGATTCACTAAAACCCAATAGAACAGTGATGGCAATGTCAACAGTGATAGATATGTGAGGAGGAAAAGATATGGAAGAGGATGGGAAGATTAAGGAGCACAATCTTTGACATGTTGAGCTTAAGTTAATGAGCGAACATCTAGGAGGATATGCTTGAGAGGACGTTGCTGATTTTAGCTAGTAGAGATGGTGATAGTTCTGTTACAGAGGTAGATTGAAACTTACGGTATGCCAACAGTCTGAGGGAGAGGCGAAGAAGAGGAGACACTAAATGTTTGTTTTTCTAGACATGATGTGAACCAAAAAGAACAGTGTCATGGATGACCAGAGAGTGGAGAATTTGGTTAAGAAGAGGGTGGTCAACTGTGTCAAAGGCAGCAGATAGAACCATGAGAATAAGAATAGAGAAGTGACCGTTAGACTTGCCTTTGAGCAAGTCATTAGTGACTTTAGTGAGAGCTGTCTCTGTGGAGTGTTGGGACCAGAAGCCAGATTGGAAGGGGTCAAGGAAGGGGTTGGAGGAAATACATTTGGAAAGCCGATTGTAGATGATATGCTCAAGCAGTTTAGTAATTAGGGGAAGTAGAAAGATAGGGCGATAACTTGATGGAGAAGATGCATCATACAAGGGCTTCTTACGAATGGATGTAATTACGGTTTGTTTTAAAGGTGATGGCAACTTGCCAGAGTTTAGGGAAAGGTGAATAGAAATGTGAGGGATGTGTTAATTGTGGTAGAGAGGAGGATGAGCTGTGATGGAATAGGATCATGTGGACAAGTTATAAGATTAGAGGTTGATAGAAGACTGGAGACATCTTCCTCAGTTATAAGGTTACACTTCTCCTGAAGAAGCTTTACATCATCATTACATGCTTTAATGCTCCACCAGAAGTGAATGAATATTGGGCCAATCCATATCCCAATGTCTGCAAAAAAACTTTTTTTTACATTCAGTAAAAAAAAAAATGTCAGGCTCTTGTCATAATGTCACACATTATATTGTTGGATTATTTCATGGTATTGTTCCTGCATTTTTTTTAATGCTAGCATGATGATCATGTCAATTATTTGTCAAATCCTTCTCTCAACAATTCATCAACACAAATAATGAATGCATCTTTTTCCATTGCAACAGATGAGGTACTTTGTGTGCATTGAGTCAACAATTCTCTTTGATGCAATATCTATCAAAATATAGCCGAAGTACTTTGCATCCTGGCTAGGCGTATTGCACTGACCATCCCCAGCAATGCATATTAGTTTCAAATCTCAAAGGTCCTTTAACTTTTGCTTCTATTGCCTCCAGTGATAACCAGTAACTGAGTACAGGTATTGTCTCTGGTATCTGTAGAATGTGGCCTCTGAAATCTATTGCAGACCAAATATATTAATCCTTTTCTGCACTTTGTTAAAATTGGAACTGAGACAGAATGGATGTAGCAAAGAAAATGTTACCAACCCATATTTTTTTTAAAGTATCATGTAAGAGGAAAGAAAGTTCCAACAATGTTCTCTTTTAGTTTTTGCAGGACTAATACAGTCAAGTCCTGCCACACAAGATATTTTGCAGAACATTTCATCCAGGTATGACTTTTTTTTTTTCTCCAGTTTCTGTTTCTTCCACTCTTGTTTCAATAGAGATGTCAGATTTTTCTAATATTGACTTTCCAACTTTAAAATCATTATCAATGGTTTTATTTTTGCTCTGTTTTATGGTGGATTGCGAAGCACTAGATTTAAATGTTTTTTGACCAATATCCACCTTGAGAGTTTCCACAGTTGATTGAACATCATACCCAGTGACTAATTCTGCTTCTGAAGGAGTTTCATCAAAATAGATTTCAGCTGAATTGTGCAATAAATTTCTTCCTAGTGTTATGCTAGTGTTAATTTCCTTTTCTTCGGAACGTACCACTGGTATGGGCACTGGAGTTTCTCCAGTGGGCTTGAGTAATTGACATCTAATTGCTATTTCTCCTGAGAATAATTAAATAATTAAATTTACCTGAGAAAGTGCTTAGAATGGCATCACCCTTTAGAATTTTCTGATTATCATCTGTCAAAGCAAAGCTGTCCTCAGAGAAATGATCAGAACCAATTCTAAAGGTTTTTATTATTTTATCTTCTGCAATACTTGCAGCAAACACATCCATGTTGTCATATTGCTGGCCTGTCTGTTGCAACCATGTCATGTCATGTCTGATTAAGAGCATCTAGTAGGAAAGAAAATCATAAAGCTAGTATTTAATTAGAAAAAAATAATGTTGTTCCTTCTGGTGGCCCCTGGACAAATCCAGGAGGAATCCATTATACATTGTTGGAACTTGTGTGTATGAGAGGGGCATTTATATTCCTGGAGAGCTGTGGTGGCATCTATTGATGCAACTTCCGGCTTTAGACCACTGAGGGGAAAAGGGCGTACTGTCAATTTTTGCTAATTTCTCAGCATTTAAACTCTTAGGAAGTGATGTAGCAAACATCAAATTGATTCCTATACTCATAAACAGAGTCTTCAAAAATTCAGATTTTTTATGAACTAGAGTGGTCCTTTAAGTTTCCATAAAACAGTTTCAAAATTACTGAGAAAAATACTTTTAAATTAATCAGTAAATTTGTCATTTATATTATAAAATGTTCTTGTGGATTTGGCTACATTGGAGACATCTCTAGGATATCAAAGCTAAGAATTAGTGAAATAAAAAAATATATCTGGACAATGATACTGTAAAAATAATAAATAAACACTGAAAGCTGAAATTATTCATGCTAATATTACATTAAGTCCCCCCCCCCCTAATGTGGAGATTCATCCAAACCTCTGCTTCAAGTATAGATAAATTGGACTGGCAGGTTGGACATTCCCCTTCTTATTTCAGTGATTATTGTAGCCATAAAAAAAAAATTGTGGGAATTTTTAGACACTGAATTATCCATACCTGAATAATGAAATTAAATATTGTCACATGGTAATGCAAGAAACATTGTATATTGTTATACTCTGTTACTGTTTAATATATATGTTGATACAAAAAAATAATCATATCTATAACATATTCTATGCTATGGCTAGTGGTGTCAATGGGCTGTATACTGTATAGTGTTTGCTAGTATACTTCTAAATGTATTTTTTGGCTAATGGAGTATCAATTTGCTTCTTAAGCAATCTCAGTTAGAGAACCCATTTTAGATTCCAAAAGTCTGGAAGGAAACCTCGGCTGTCCAAATGGCTCTCATTGAAGATACAGCACTTTGTTGCACAGTGCCTCCCTGCTCCAGGTATATAAGAGCCATATGTAAATCAGGTGCTCTCAGTTAGGACACTGCCATAAATCAGCTGCAGGATCTTTTTTCCCCTAACTTCTATACTAATGTAAATCTTTCACTCCCCCAAATTAGAGCACTCAATACACAGCTGTAAATCCTGCTTTAGAAGCAACAGATTTCTGTGCAGGGAGAAGCCAAAACAAACTTTATGGGTGAGGCACGGTTCTAGGAACTAATAGAAAATGTGAATGTCATAAATTTTATAACGGATGGGAAGGAAACATTAGAGATATATAAAAAGCAATTATTTTTTAAGAAAAAATATATTTTGAAAAGAAAGATGTGACAATTGTATTTAAAGCTTCAATCAGAAAAAATGTGTTTATTTTGTGTTAACATATTATATATTTATAGACAATGTACCAGATCATTTGTTTCTAGGTAACGTGGTTTTGTGATGTGTATTAACCCTGTGAGTACTGGGTTGTGTGTTAACCTGAGTTTTGTATAATAAAACTGGCTTAATACTAACATATATTTTTTAATAACAGATATGTTGATATTGTACTGTTAAGTAACAAAAAATTTGGAAATGTATTTGTTAGTACATAAACACATTTTCGGGTTACCTCTGGAGACACATAATTGAACACCAGAGTCCCACAATTGCACAGTTTTGGAAATATAGTGAAGCACTGCAATTAACATGTGTCACAAGCTTTACTTCAGAGTATATAGACAAACTATGTTACAGTTTAAACCCAAAGGAAGTTACACTCATACAAGAGAGGATGTTATTTTGGCTGCGGTCCTGTATTAAACCATTTGCTTGACGTTATTTATTGTCCCAACAAATTACACATAGATTTTGAAATAATTAATCGACATGTAATATTTGAATACCAATGAGAAAAGTATTGATACTGTTGAATGTGAATAATTAGAGCAGATCTGTCACATCAGCTGTGCCCAGGTAAGAAGATCTAATATGTTCAATGTAATGAATGAGTTTTTTTATAATTCTTCCAAAATATAGTACTGATCCAGTGGCTAACCAAAATTAGCTATCAGAGACATTGTATTTGAATTATAAGGAAATAATCCCATTGAGTGTTTAGTTTCCTGCAACACAGTTTTGAACATATGGTTAAAAAAAATCATCACCACAAACCACATTTTACCCTGAAACCCAGTCATGATACTAAAAAACAGAGGCCTCTGATTATTTTCTTATAATCAGATTTTATTGGACAAGCATGGGTCAGCCACAGAGAAGCATTCAAAAAATGTCTGCTACTGACTGATTGCCTGAACATAAAAAAACATAGCTTTTTATAGTGAATTAAAAAAGAACATGGTATTACCCATTATATCTTCTAGAAAAAATACACATTCCCACGAACAGCCAATAAACAATTATTTATATTATGAAATCAAATAAAATGAAACATTCAGTACGTCACACTAGATGCACACAAAAAAAACTCTTACTTGTTATCTCTGCGCATAGGTCAAATGTTGTTTCTCACAAATATCCTTGGGTTTGGTTTCCAGAACATTGTTTTGGGTAAAAGGAAGCTGGCCTTGTTCACAGGGAACAAGAAAAATGGGCTGTTTACACTTATAGAGAAAAAAGCAATGAATTTAATTAAAAAGCATAATTAACTGTTTCATACCTCATGGCCTGCAATGGAAAATTACTGGTTCACAGCTTACATCTAGCAAAATATCACAAATGCTCCAAAAGTGATATATGCTTTATATATATACAGGGAGTACAGAATTATTAGGCAAGTTGTATTTTTGAGGATTAATTTTATTATTGAACAACAACCATGTTCTCAATGAACCCAAAAAACTTATTAATATCAAAGCTGAATATTTTTGGAAGTAGTTTTTAGTTTGTTTTTAGTTTTAGCTATTTTAGGGGGATATCTGTGTGTGCAGGTGACTATTACTGTGCATAATTATTAGGCAACTTAACAAAAAACAAATATATACCCATTTCAATTATTTATTTTTACCAGTGAAACCAATATAACATCTCAACATTCACAAATATACATTTCTGACATTCAAAAACAAAACAAAAAAAAATCAGTGACCAATATAGCCACCTTTCTTTGCAAGGACACTCAAAAGCCTGCCATCCATGGATTCTGTCAGTGTTTTGATCTGTTCACCATCAACATTGCGTGCAGCAGCAACCACAGCCTTCCAGACACTGTTCAGAGAGGTGTACTGTTTTCCCTCCTTGTAAATCTCACACTTGATGATGGACCACAGGTTCTCAATTGGGTTCAGATCAGGTGAACAAGGAGGCCATGTCATTAGATTTTCTTCTTTTATACCCTTTCTTGCCAGCCACGCTGTGGAGTACTTGGACGCGTGTGATGGAGCATTGTCCTGCATGAAAATCATGTTTTTCTTGAAGGATGCAGACTTCTTCCTGTACCACTGCTTGAAGAAGGTGTCTTCCAGGAACTGGCAGTAGGACTGGGAGTTGAGCTTGACTCCATCCTCAACCCGAAAAGGCCCCACAAGCTCATCTTTGATGATACCAGCCCAAACCAGTACTCCACCTCCACCTTGCTGGCGTCTGAGTCGGACTGGAGCTCTCTGCCCTTTACCAATCCAGCCACGGGCCCATCCATCTGGCCCATCAAGACTCACTCTCATTTCATCAGTCCATAAAACCTTAGAAAAATCAGTCTTGAGATATTTATTGGCCTAGTCTTGACGTTTCAGCTTGTGTGTCTTGTTCAGTGGTGGTCGTCTTTCAGCCTTTCTTACCTTGGCCATGTCTCTGAGTATTGCACACCTTGTGCTTTTGGGCACTCCAGTGATGTTGCAGCTCTGAAATATGGCCAAACAGGTGGCAAGTGGCATCGTGGCAGCTGCACGCTTGACTTTTCTCAGTTCATGGGCAGTTATTTTGCGCCTTGGTTTTTCCACATGCTTCTTGCGACCCTGTTGACTATTTTGAATGAAACTCTTGATTGTTCGATGATCACGCTTCAGAAGCTTTGCAATTTTAAGAGTGCTGCATCCCTCTGCAAGATATCTCACTATTTTTGACTTTTCTGAGCCTGTCAAGTCCTTCTTTTGACCCATTTTGCCAAAGGAAAGGAATTTGCCTAATAATTATGCACACCTGATATAGGGTGTTGATGTCATTAGACCACACCCCTTCTCATTACAGAGATGCACATCACCTAATATGCTTAATTGGTAGTAGGCTTTGGAGCCTATACAGCTTGGAGTAAGATAACATGCATAAAGAGGATTATGTGGTCAAAATACTCATTTGCCTAATAATTCTGCACTCCCTGTATATATATATATATATATATATATATATATATATATATATATATATATATATACACACACTAAAAAAATAAGGATATTGCATTTCTCTACAACAAAAGTCTTGTTTTGTGATGGGAGAAAAAAAGTAGAGATGTGTGGGTATCAAATTTAAGGGTGTACATATTTTGTATGTGAGCAAGATCTTGGTTTTGTTTTTATAGCTTAGGACAAGCATATATTTAAATCTTATTTTTGTATTGGGTTCAAGGGTGCCCATCTCTTTCATGGATTTCACTTGTACAATACTGATTTGAGAAGAGGGGATTATAGATAGTTAGGATAGTTAAGACAGTGAGGTTCTTTGCATTCACAATATTTCCTGAGACCAAGGAATAATAAATTGTTCCCTTTTTTTGTTTTCAATCTGTCCAACATCACTTGATTTCATTTTTGTTAGTTCTTTGGAACAGCTGGACATTTGTCTTATGTCTGTTAAGGGAAAATGTATCTGAAAACTTATTTTAAACCATTACATGAAGTTTTCTAATAGATATTGAATCCAGAGGAAGGCAAACAGTAACCCCCCCCCCCCCCCCCCCATTGCAACTTAGCAAATTGTCTCAAAAGGGGGAAAAAATGAATTCCTTCCTGATCCCAATAAATGGTGATCGGATTACTCCCTGGATTAATACTTTTTATTTAATTATACATTGAATTTTGTTAACAAATGTTTCTGCTGCAAATTACATAAATCTTTTTTAACATTTACTAAATTAATTTTGCCAACGTTTTAACATGCAATGCTAACAATGCAAATATTTAACCTTAATTTATTTTAAACTATATTGAGCTTGAATATTGAATCCAGGGGAAGGCTAATTTCAATAAATGTAATTTAACTTTGTACATTTTTTGAAAGTGTTGTCCAAAAATACTTCCTTCCTGACTCCATAAACTGGATCAATAATCTATCTATCACGCACCATTTTAATTTTTGAAGAAATGATGATGCTGCTATTAATATTAAACCTTAATTACAAACAATGCATCAACTTATCATTTGTTTTCAAACATATTTTTAAGTTTACAAACTTGTATGACACATATTATATTTTAACCAATTTCTAAAATGCAAACATTGTTTTGTGGAGCCAATCATGTCTAAACTGACTTCCAAGACATTCCAATTGTATTATTTTCCTTGAAACAGTTTTCCTTTCAAAGAGCACAGCAGCCTTTATTTAATTTTCTGAAATTGTTGACATATATTTGTAACTGAAATAGTGTTCCACTAAGAAGAGGGCAATTGACCTTTAATTTCTCCCTTCAAATGAAACCACTATTATCTGTGATTACAAAACCTCGTAGTACACAATATTTTTTGTAAAAATACAGCCATCAACAAGTAGATCACCCTGACTTGGGTTGTCTTCAACTGAAACTTTAATTGCATCTGGATTTGTGCAACTTGAAAAAGCAACATATAGTTGTCCATGTGCAAAAACAGGTTCTTTTAAAAAAATACCCACAGACTGGGATTTATTGATGGTCATGGCAAATGCCATGATAACTGGAAATTGTCTCCTTTGAAGGACAAAAGGCAAACCTTTCTCACTTGGAGCCAAATAAATTCCTGTTAAAAAATGTGTTTACCTTTATGGGTCCCAGACATAATTTCTGCATATATAAAATGATCTTTTAACTCGTGCACAATTATTCTGGTCCCATTACAAAGTCCTTTTTTTGGATTCATATTTCTCAATAATATGACAATTGCCCCTTTTTTCAATTGCAAAACATGTGGTGGCATTCCAGATGGGTTAAAGAATTAATAAATTCGATACAAAAATTTGATTCCCTGTCTTTATCATCAGCCAAAACTGAATCTGCACTGTAATAATTCTTTTGTGGTGCATTGATGAATTTAAAAATTTCGTTATTTAGATTCAAGGCATCGATATTTTTTGATTTTAATATCTCTTTGTTTGCAATGTCTGAGTAATCGTCGTTATTCAGAGTGTTTAGAAAGATTGCTGATATGAGTGATTCCTTGCAAAGCATTTGTGATGGAATTGCAATGGTATCATTGGGTAAATCATGTATTTGTGGATGTTTTCCTTCTCCAATTTGAATGAACCAATCATTGAATTATTTTTGGCCTTCGGATCTCATATTTAATTTTAATTTGAGATGTGTAAATATTTGCCTAAAATCTCCTCCTAACAGCATCACCTTTCCACCAAATGGCAAATTATTATCCATGACTTCTTTTATGAATCTATCAAAACATTGCAAAGCATGACATGACATCATTGTTGCCTCGTCTATGATAATTAATTTACTTTTTTTTTTGCTTGTAAAGAATTCAGTCGAATATCTGACACTGATGTTTCAAAAATGGGAACTGGCAGCTTAAATCCAAAATTAAACAAAAGTGCTGCAATTAGAGTTGTTGCAATTGGCATAGCTATATGACCCTGTGCTCGAATGTAACTCATCAAATAATTGTACAGATAAGTTTTTCCCACCTGGACCGTCTAGATAGAAATACCTGTCTTTGACCATTTCATCATCTGTAGCATTTGTGATTGCATTAAATGCGTGTAACTGTAAAGTATTTAAAGTTGCCAGTTTTTCTTCAGTTTTTTGTTTTTTGTACCCCAGTGTCATAATCATCAAAGCTGATGTCATCTATAAGTCCTGGATCAGGCAAATTAAAACTTGCACAATTTAATCCATGAGCAAACAATATTTCTTGAATTTCCATTAAAGTTTTTAACAGTGCTATTGGCTCATTGTAACGTTTCAAGAAGTCTTCAGACATATTTAATTAAAATGTTTCCCACAAAGTAAATGCATCAGGTACATTGCAAAAGATGCAAATGAATGCAAATTGTTGTCTCATTTACTTTGGCATTTGACATAATGCTGCTTCTTCCAGTCACATCTCCCATTCTGTATTATCAGCTATGAAGTTTTGATGTCTTGCAGCTAATAGGAAAGTCTCATAAACTATGTCATTCACTGTGAGTAAATGTTCAAAACTTTGTGCACCGGGAACATGTAAAAGAAGTAATCTTAAACTGAAACGTTCAATGTCCCTTGGACTGATGGTATAAATTAGTGGTATAATTGTATGTGTATCTCTTCTTCGTTGTTGCCATAGACCATTTACAAATACATAGTGATATGGAATCTCAATGTATAAAAATTGTCTGGCCTGTGTATCCTGGCAGTTTAATTTAAACCATGCAGTAAGTGTTGTATCTCAGTGTTCACTTTGAGCTAAGGCAGTTCTTTCATTGCCTGCAGTAAAGCAAACAAACTGACTTTAAAGGGAAATGTACAGCTTAACGATAGACAGCATGTGACCGATCATGCATCTCAAATTTCAGAAGCCGCCACATTGCTTCAGGAGCACTGACATAGCAAGCATCTAAATAATTTGAAAGTTCGTCATGTAAAATTGGATTTTCCTTTTCGTTTGCAGCACCTTGCACAACAACAGTTGCTGCATCATATCCTTTGTATATATATTTTTACACATATTTTATTGGTTTAATAGAAGTGCAAGCTTCCACATTTATGTGTGCATTGTACTTGATGAGCAAATGTGGATTGCATGGAACGGCAAATCTATTATCAACCTTTTGTCCACGGATAATAGCTGTTTATCCTTGTCTTCTTTTATACAAAGGGTATCCATCACAATTTGCATAAGTTTGCAAATTGTTTAGGAAATTGTTTAGTACATTTTTTATTTTCCATACATGGTGAATTAGGATTCATATCTCCACATGGCCCATGAATCATTCTTTGTGTAACAATCTCCCAAAATTTGGAATATTTTTCTGGCTCTGGCAATTCAGCAGTAATGACTGAATCCACTCTCTCCGCAGTATTCAACTTATCTTTTTCCTGCAGTATTAAAAGTATGTGAGCATGTGGCAGTCCTCTTTTTTGAAATTCATTGGTATAAACAAAAGCCACACATTTTCCAAATAACTGTGCTTTAGTTGTATCATGTATTAATGAATTGAGTTTGATTTTGAATGCTCTTGCCACTAAATCTGGTCGGTCAGAAGTAGTTTGACCCAGATTAAAATTTTCCTTGATCTCTGGCTATTGAGGATTACATGTGAATGTAATGAATAAATCTGTTTTTCCAAATTTTGTGACAATAGCCATGGCATCATTATATCTTTCTCGCATATTGCAAGGAGATCCTTGGAAAGTGGATGGCAAAATATTTGCTCTTCCAGCTGGAATGTCTCTGTTGGTAGCCAATTCAGCGACATAATCCATCAATCCACAATACTGTTCTACTCGTAGCTTATTTTGTTAAAATTTTATGAAATTTAGATTATTTGCTTCATCTTGTAGATAGGAATCAATAATCCATTGTTGAGTTAGTTTGCCCCCACTTAAAATTGGATTAAAAGAATCCCGAATAGCAGTTTGTTCCACTTTTTATTCCAGCATAGAAATATTGCATCTAACACGAACTTTACTATTGGGATAACTTTGCAATTGTAATTTTGGTTCCCATCCAGGTTTACCATTTGGAAAGAAAATGGGATATGTCATTGGATCTAAATTACAACTTAATATATTTATGTTTATAAAAGGTTGTTCTTCATTGTGTGGATGTATTCTAATATCCCGCTGAAAAGGTGGTTCACCATCTTCATTTTTAAAAACCATGGCAACCTCATTGACTGTTGGTAAATTATACCATCTTTGATCAGTGTTGCGATCTCTTTTCAACACCATATTTACTCTTGGCGTTGTCAATTGATGTCTTTGAGCATGTTCCTGTTGTTCTTTTTCAAGCTGTGCTAATTGTTTGTATGCTTGACTGTATGGGTTGTTGCCCATAATTTTATCCAGCTGTTCAAAGACTATGCGCAAACACTGTTTATTTTCTGGAAGTGTCATTTTTTGGTCAACAGCTTCCATTGTTTTTAAGACATTATATATATATATATAAATTTCCTTTGCTCTCTTTCTTGTGGGTGTAAATGTGAAGTTCGATGGTAAATTTGTCCCTGAACTCTAAAACAGTAAGGACCATGTCCTGGTACATTTTTGGCTAATGTGGCACCTATTGAAGCAAAGGAAACCGCACTGTTATAAGACCTTATGTTTTTTATTTATTTGTATCATTTGGAAATGTTTGATCGCTCATGATACTTTGTAAGTGATCTGGAAATGGGTTTCTTTGTGGAAGTCTTACCTTTCCTTTCTGACAGCAACTAATGAAATCTCCGTCAGTTGGTCTTTCCTTAAGAAAATGATAGGCGCCACAACACTGACAAACAACATTAAGTAATCCATAATAATGAGTGTCTACTTTTAGTGCTCTACTAAACACATTCTCATGCACTTCCTCAACATAGATATCACTACAACTTTCTATATTTACATTGGTGTCATGTGTCTGAACATTGGTGTCAGTAGGCAATATAGTATAATTGGGCAATGGTTCACAGACATGTTTTAGTTTACTTTTTCATTTCTTTGAAGCCCCAGCACACTGACTTTGTGCTTTCTTACTCATTTTTCTTTTATTTAAATGTCTCTGTCGGTCTTCTTTTCTTAAGCGTTGGGAAGTTTCAGGTGACCTTTGCTTCCTTTCCCTTGCCAATCTTCTTTTGCATTCCATCTTTTTTTTCCCTTATCCACCATTGTAATCTGTCATTGTAAATAGAGATGTAAATTGTTTTTTGTTTTGTTTTCTGTACATATTGTTTGTAGCTGGTTTCAATCTAAAAGTAAATCGGATTAATTAAAGAATGCAAACATTTTAAAATCTTTTCCTTTTTTTAATGCAATAAATTAAACCATTTTTGTAGTTTTTTTATTGACATACATTAAAAAGCAAAGAACTGCACATATATATATATATATATATATATATATATATATATATATATATATATTGACTACTGTATTATCAATTCATTACTAAATAATTATACGTTAGTGAATTAATCCAAAAATTAGATCAGTGTGAAACCTAAAAAGTTACTTATGTTGTCATAAAGAAGATCAAACATTAACAGCGATTATCAAAATATAGATGTGTTCTAAAAGAATGTTCAATTTTCTTAAAAATGCAATGAATGTAGATATGATGTCTAATTGATGTTCTTTAAAACGTAATTACTTAAGCATGTATATATATATCTTTCTCTCTTTTTTTTTTCTTGTAATGACCAATTAAAATCTGCAAACCTCCTTCATCTTCCTTTTTGGTTTATTTGTGCAAAATGTCATCCTTAAAAACCTAATTTATTAGCAAATTGTTCCAATCAATCTGGCACTATATAAACACCTTTTTTTTTATTTTTTATTCAAACTTTATTTTTGGATAGATGTTCATTCCCTAAAATGTTCATTTTAAATAATATGCTATGTGGTTATATCGCTCCCTATGAATCTTTAATATACTTTTCTTAATTAATCATTAAGTGTCATCAATGCAAAACTGTTAAATAAAATGAACATTAATATTTTGCTTCATCCCTATCAGTCAATCACCAGCAACACACATATATTGGCATAGATGCAAAACATAAAAGCATATTCCTCAATGTATTGTTAAATCAAACAATTTTTTAATTAGTCATTAATGAATATATTAATATACATTAATTAATCAATAAGTGTTATCAATTCAAATTAAAATACATTTCCTTTTTTTTTTGCTGTACAAATATAATTTTATACTATACCTGTCAAGATTATCCTTATGCTGTTGAATGACTGCAAACGTCTCTCTATGGGTTCAGTCAGCTGCAGGTATGTTGAAACTGTCCAAGAAGATAAACATAATTTGTAATATGTTGCTTCATCCCTATCAGTCAATCAGCAGCAACACAGATATATTAGCATAGATTGAAAACTCATCAATGTATTGTTAAAGAAAAATGTTTTCTTGGTCCTGATTACTAATTATTATTTAATTAACATATTATTAATATACATTAATTAATCAATAACTTTCATCAATTCCAAGTAAGAATACTTAAATCCTTTTTCCCCCCAAGAACATAATATAATGATATACCTGTAAGGGTGCTGTTTATGTTGTGGAAAGGCTGCAAACGTCACTCTCTGTCTTGATTCAGCTGCAGCGTCACTGAAAGTGTAAAAAAAATGGAAATTATTTGTAATATTTGAATTAATCCCTATTAGTCAATCCACATCATCACAGATATGTCAGTGCATCTTAAAATATACATTTGCTTACCTTTTTTTAATCTTAGTCTTTACACATTAATAAATTAATGTACATTAATAATAAATTAATTACTGACTAAATATAATCTAAAGATGTTAGCATTAATATATTCGTAAACTAAAGGCATTGTATAATTATTTTTTTTGGTTTATAATGATTACTAATAATTAATGAATTAAATAATGTAGATTAATAATTAATGAATCAATGTGTAAATCTCTTTGCAATTTTTTGGCATTAATCATGTATTAATAAACGTTGACCTTTATTTTCTTAATGATTACTAATTACTAATTAATTAATGAAAGT
Source organism: Discoglossus pictus (assembly GCA_027410445.1). Lineage (NCBI taxonomy): Eukaryota > Metazoa > Chordata > Amphibia > Anura > Alytidae > Discoglossus > Discoglossus pictus. Next base: position 219,556,990 of record CM050166.1, on the reverse strand, counting down.
ACATTATTAATTAATTATTCAATGAATTAATATCTTTCCAAACAGGTAAGCATGAAAGTATTGCTAAACTAAATCAAGCGTCAATTCTTATTTCCTCAAATTTTTTTTATTAATAATTAATTTATTAATTCATTATTTATTCATGATTATTATTATAATGTACCTTTTTGAATTGAATATTCATCAAGCAGTATCCTGAAGAGCTAACAATCTCTTTTGATTTTCCGGGAGCAGAAAGTGTCTAGTCAGACTGTCATCACCTGAGGAGAAAGTGTCAGTTCTGTGTCAAGTGTGCCCTATATATAGGCTGCGTGTGCGAGACAAAACCGTTGTTTTAGTCGGGAAATCCGCCATTTCACAATGTTAATGTGCAAATGTGTAAGTTAGTGTTGTAAAATGGCGCCGTTAGTCTATGTTTTATGCGTTCCACGGTTATTTTCCGTCCTTCCTATTAGTATTTTTCTACCACATATGCGTCTGGCTGTGTTTTACGCGCTTCGTGGTTGTGTAGACTCATTTAAAAAAATTTCGGTGGCCATTTTATTTTTTGCTTAGTTCATTTTCGATTTGCGGAAATCTTCTATATCGAGTTTAATTCGCGTTCCACCTCACTCGCAGACATCCTGGCTGTTGCCCCATACTGTCTGTGATGTGTCTGTAATTTTTTTAGGTGTAGTTTTTTTCGAGTTTTTGGTTCGGCCGATAATCTCGTAATTTTCGTCTCGTATTTTTTTTGTCTCGTATTTTATTTGTCTCGTTAGCCAGCAATGAGCGCCTTAACGGCTCGCCTCGCTACTGTGTCGCTCATCGCGCTACAAGTTTAAGGGCTCATTACGTGAGGCTCATTGCCTAAGTGCTCCGGGTTTAACGGCCTGCGGCGATCATCGCTAAGTGCAGACAGCGTGACGACGTCTCGTAGTTGGACAATTATAATATGTGATTGTACTGCTGGATTGAGAAATTGTGGAGTAAAGGTACACAGCCTTTTCTCAATATTGACTTTCAACACTTAGTGTTGACTCCATCTAGTGATTAAATGTAATAATGATGAAAAGCTGTGGAGTACAACCAGTAGATTTTTATTATACTGAATAATTGTACTAATTAATTGTGAAAGCAGCATTTGATAATGCACAAAATGTAACAGGGTAACATGATTTCTGAAACTGAAGCTAATTGGCATATAGTAATGAGGCGTAAGAGTTATATAACACTAAAGCAATGTGTTGCCCTTAAAAGGTATGAGTTGCATGTAGCATAATAAACTCCAATTAGTTTACTTATATAAAGTTATGATTATTATGGTCAAATATGTGAGATCTAAAATTCAACACTGAGAAATGCGAAATTATACACTTAGGTCACTTGAACCCAAAAGTATAATATTTACATACTGGTAAAATGATGATGGCAGTTGATGAAGAAAAAGACTTGGGAGTTATTATATTGCATGGTTTTAAAGTAGGACAGCAATACAACAAGGCCACAGGAAAAGCAGGATGCTTGGATGTATTAGTAGAGCAATTAGTGGCAGAAAAAGAGATGTACTACTGCCACAATATAGATACCTAGTTAGACCTCACCTAGGATACTATGTCCATTTCTGGAAGCCATATATTCAAAATTATATTAACAAATTAGAAGAAATTCAAAGAAGGAAATCTAAACTGGTGCATGGTCTAATAGACAAATCATATAAGGAAAGATTTCATGACTTGTATATGTACAGTTCGAAAGATAAAAGGGTGAGGAGTGGAATGAAACTGTCAAATACATTGAAGGATTTAATCAAGTTCAAGAGGGAAGTGTATTTGAGTAAAAGAGGAATGCAAAAACAGGAGCTCATAATTTGAAGATGGAAGGAATAATGTGAGAAAGTAGTACTTTACATAAAGAGCAACAGCCTTTCAGTTAAAGTGTTAGGGTAAAACACTGCCTGGGATAAGTATATGACTATCCTGAATATTAAAGAACTACAAGAGTCCCGCATATGTGCTCTGCACCATCAGATAGAGGGTGAAAAACATGTGGAAAAATTGTTTTATTTTTTTAATTGATGTTAAATTCATGGAGTTTTAGAAATCAGGCTATTCCAGTGTGTTGCCTCTGCCTGAATGAGTAATAAGCTCTGTACCATTCGGAACATAATGAATATTAATAAGAATCAGGTTTAGAAGATTTGAATGAGGCAGTTGCTGAGTCATTGTAACTACTTCATTACAGTCTAGCAGCTTATGCAACAGCAGGGGAGACCGCAGCAGGATTATTTATTTTGATATGAGCCATTACTAACCAAGCTCATAATACACAGCAATGATCATTTGTAGCAAATAATCTCTCCACCCAATTGCAAATAATATAACCATCCAGACTCAAAACATCATGAGGGCAGATATATAGGAACACACAGTGATACAATTTTATTAACTCAGATACTATTGTTGTCTCATTTCAGCAACTAGGAGGTCCAGCACATCCACAGAGCCTGAGGCGGGTGCAGCAGCTCAGGTTGAGCCTGAAGGTGTTAAGGATGTACCTGATTTTGCCCCCACTGAACAGGATCTGTGGCATGAAGAGTAGGAGCAACATGAAACCTATGAAGGCCCAGGATGTGGATGAGGACGATAGGTATACAGTGGATATAAAAAGTCTACACACCCCTGTAAAAATGTCAGGTTTCTGTGCTGTAAAAAAATTAGACAAAGATAAATTATTTCAGAACTTTTTCCACCTTTAATGTGACCTATAAACTGTACAACTCAATTGAAAAACAAACTGAAATCTTTTAGGTAGAGGGAAGAAAAATATAAAAATAAAATAATATGGTTGCATAAGTATGCACACCCTTAAACTAATACTTTGTTGAAGCACCTTTTGATTTTATTACAGTACTCAGTCTTTTGGGGGTATGAGTCTATCAGCATGGCACATTTTGACCTGGCAAGATTTGCCCACTCTTCTTTGCAAAAACACTCCAAATCTGTCAGATTGCGAGGGCATCTCCTGTGCACAGCCCTCTTCAGATCACCCCACAGATTTTCAATCGGATCCAGGTCTGGGCTCTGGCTGGGCCATTCCAAAACTTTAATCTTCTTCTGGTGAAGCCATTCCTTTGTTGATTTGGATGTAGGCTTTGGGTCGTTGTCATGCTGAAAGATGAAGTTCCTCTTCATGTTCAGCTTTCTAGCAGAAGCCTGAAGGTTTTGTGCCAATATTGACTGGTATTTGGAACTGTACATAATTCCCTCTATCTTAACTAAGGCCCCAGTTCCAGCTGAAAAAAACAGCCCCAAAGCATGATGCTGCCACCACCATGCTTCACTGTGGGTATGGTGTTCTTTTGGTGATGTGCAGTGTTTTTTTTGCACCAAACATATCTTTTGGAATTATGGCCAAAAAGTTCAATCTTGGTTTCATCAGACCATAACACCTTTTCCCACATGCTTTTGGGAGACTTTAGGTGTGTTTTTGCAAAATGTAGCCTGGCTTGGATGTTTTTCTTCGTAAGGAAAGGCTTTTGTCTTGCCACTCTACCCCATAGCCCAGACATATGAAAAATACAGGAGATTGTTGTCACATGTACCACACAGCCAGTACTTGCCAGATATTCCCGCAGCTCCTTTAATGTTGCTGTAGGCCTCTTGGTAGCCTCCCAGACCAGTTTTCTTCTCATCTTTTCATACATTTTGGAGGGAGCTCCAGTTCTTCGTAATGTCACTGCTGTGCCATATTTTCTCCACTTGATGATGACTGTCTTCACTGTGTTCCATGGTATATCTTATGCCTTGGAAATTCTTTTGTACCCTTCTCCTGACTTATACCATTTAACAATGAGATCCCTCTGATGCTTTGGAAGCTCTCTGTGGACTATGGCTTTTGCTGTGGGATGCGACTAAGAGAATTTCATGAAAGAACAACTAGAGCAGCTGAACTTTATTTTGGGTTAATCAGAGGCACTTTAAATGATGGTAGGTGTATGCTGACTCTTATTTAACACAATTTGGAATGTGATTGCGTAATTCTGAACACAGCTACATTCCCAGTTATAAGAGGGTGTACAGACTTATGCAACCACATTATTTTTATTTTTTATTTTTCTTCCCTCCACCTAAAAGATTTCATTTTTTTTTCAACTGAGTTGTACAGTTTATAGGTCACATTAAAGGTGGAAAAAGTTCTGAAATGATTTATCTTTGTCTAATTTTTTTACAGCACAGAGACCTGACATTTTAACAGGGGTGTGTAGACTTTTTATATCCACTGTATGTGTTCAGTGAGGGCACTTGCTGAAGCGCCAGTCCTTGCTGCTCTCTTTTGAGATTACTGGTCCCCTTTCCCCCAGTTCCACTCACTACATGGGGCCTCATGTTGGACTGACACACGGTCCATGCAGTCAGCTCTACTTCCACCACTTCTACTTCCTACCACCTCCTGGACCCATCCCTCCACCAGTGAAACCACCACCACCATCGCACCTCAGCACCTCGCCACTATTTGATAATACCTGTATACCTATAATGTGATATCAATGTGGCTAAACAATATATATATATATATATATATATATATATATATATATATATATATATATATATATAGTTGTCAGTGTTGGGAATGCTTACAATGTTGGTCACACTTTGCGAGCCTCCCAAAGTGAGGTGAGATGTTTGTGTCCCATAAAGCAGCAACTGCGAGCCTCACGAAGCGGGGCGAGACGTCAACTGTCCACGCAGAACTTAGACAGCAATGAGCGCTGAAAACGAGGCGAGCAGTTAAAGCATGCGGGACTTAGGCTGAAAAGAGGTTAAAGCCCCATGGTCTACAACAGGTACTCTAATGCATTGCCTATTAAAGGGCTAGCCACACCCCGAACAATGGTCATCAACAGTATTGATCCTGACCTCATCACAGTACTGAGAGTGATCACGTATGTCAGAGCCATAGAAAGGTAAGTCATCTATACAAGAACAATTGGTTTCATACACTGAGGTGTGATAAATATCATCATGGACAACATGAGGCATTAAGGAGATGAGTGGTTTACACTCATTGTAACAAATGGAGGCAGATAATCCATACTGGAGGGGAACACAACAGGTATATCTCTATAGAGCACATGCCATGCACTGGACTGTCATAGGGAGCATGTTGGGAACAGGGTGTTATAGGTTCAGGGACATGGGAATATAGGGACACATCATGACAAGGGGTACTACATTAATGTGTATTAGCCATTGGTGAAGGCCAGCAACAACATAAGGATGTTGTGTAGAGGCAGATTAAGGTTCAGGAATCTTACCTATATCAATGGGAATCTTGGGTACACCTGTATTGTGAAGTCCCACGCCATTGCTGTTTTGCATGTGACACCATATAAGAAACATCTTAAATCATAGCTAGGGTTGTTGTATAATATTAATAATAAAATGACATGTCATATTTTGAAAACTTCTCAAGTGTAAAGCTTATTCAGAACCATGTAAGGATTGGGTAGTATTATCTTAAAAAAAAAATCTGTTTTATTGTTGTTCGCACATATTGTAGAAATATGTGCTAATAACATATAAAAGAATGCCTGAACATACTTTGGGCATATATATACAGTGAACATCAGGAAAACCACACCTGTGTCACTATTATGGCCTGTACTGTTCACATGACAATTCTTTTGAGAGTAAATAGGCCTAAATATTACATCGTGATATCACAATTAATGCATATTTTAGGTATTGTCTGCACCAATATGTGAATTAATGTTAAATGATGATGTAATTAAAGTTTAAACACTTGGGAAAATATATCCATCAAACATTATTCATATTTAAATAGATTATGCTATTATCCATAGCTTATTATATGCATCCACTATACCTTAACACAGGGTGGGTATACTGAAAGATGCTTTATGTATAAAAAACAGACATATGGATTATGGTTAGTGATGTCGCGAGCATCACATTTTTGGTTTGCGAATCGCGGACGCTAATTCCATCAAATGTTCGCGTTCGGGCGAACATCGGCGAACCGCCATAGACTTCAATGGGCAGGCGAATTTCAAAACCCACAGGGACTCTTTCTGGCCACAATAGTGATGTGAAAGTTGTTTCAACGGGACTAACACCTGTACTGTGGCATGCCGGAGGGGGGTCCATGGCAAAACTCCCACGGAAAATTACATAGTTGATGCAGAGTCTGGTTTTAAGCCATAAAGGGCATAAATCACCTAACATTCCTAAATTGTTTGGAATAACATGGATACCAAGCTAGCCATGTCCCGTTCCTTGTCCTCACTGATATCATTGATGGTCTCTTCCTCCACCCAGCCACCAAGGGTCCCCGAAAGGTGACAACAAGCCCCCTGGGACGCCTGCTGTGTTTGGTCTTCCACCTCCTCAAAGCCACCTTCCTCCTCTGACTCGTCTTCTTCAGACTCCTCTCTCTGCGTTGCCTCTGTCTGCGTTATTATAAGGTGTGTACTGTTAAGTAGTACTATTCCTATCGGTTTAATCCCTGTTACGTCCACTATTAGGGGACGTGTATATGGCATGGATTATTGGAACAGGGAGATGGAAAAAGATGCTTGGTCGGACCTCCTACTTCGAATTTGGGGCACTGCACGTGCAATGTAATGTGCCACCAGATAGGAGTGGTGTATTAAGTTGTACTATTCATTCCTATCAGTTTAATACCTGTTACGTCACCTATCAGGGGACGTGTATATAGCATGGATTTTTGGAACAGGGAGATGGAAAAAGATGCTTGGTCGGTCCTCCCACTTCAAATTTGGGGCACTGCGTGTGCAATCTAAGGTGCCACCAGATAGGAGTGGTGTATTAAGTTGTACTATTCATTCCTATCAGTTTAATACCTGTTACGTCACCTATCAGGGGACGTGTATATGGCATGGATTTTTGGAACAGGGAGATGGAAAAAGATGCTTGGTCGGTCCTCCCACTTCAAATTTGGGGCACTGCACGTGCAATCTAAGGTGCCACCAGATAGGAGTGGTGTATTAAGTTGTACTATTCATTCCTATCAGTTTAATACCTGTTACGTCACCTATCAGGGGACGTGTATATGGCATGGATTTTTGGAACAGGGAGATGGAAAAAGATGCTTGGTCGGTCCTCCCACTTCAAATTTGGGGCACTGCGCGTGCAATCTATGGTGCCACCAGATATGAGTGTCACTGTGCAAAGGCAAAAGTTGGCAGAGTAGGCACTGTAGGCCTCACACACACGCCTGTAGGCAGGCAACTGACATTCAATCGATTACAGTCAAAAAAGGGTTGTTTTATGTCACTGTACACTATGGTTGCACCAGATATGAGTGTCACTGTGCACTGGCAAAAGTTGGCAGAGTAGATGCAATAGGCCTCACACACACGCCTGTAGGCAGGCAACTGATATTCAATCGATTACAGAAATAAAAGGGTTGTTTTATGTCACTGTACACTACGGTTGCACCAGATATGAGTGTGACTGTGCACTGGCAAAAGTTGGCAGAGTAGATGCAATAGGCCTCACACACACGCCTGTAGGCAGGCAACTGATATTCAATCGATTACAGTCAAAAAAGGGTTGTTTTATGTCACTGTACACTACGGTTGCACCAGATATGAGTGTCACTGTGCACTGGCAAAAGTTGGCAGAGTAGATGCAATAGGCCTCACACACACGCCTGTAGGCAGGCAACTGATATTCAATCGATTACAGTCAAAAAAGGGTTGTTTTATGTCACTGTGCACTACAGTTTCACCAGATATGAGTGTCACTGTGCACTGGCAAAAGTTGGCAGAGTAGATGCAATAGGCCTCACACACATGCCTGTAGGCAGGCAACTGATATTCAATCGATTACTGAAAAAAAAGGGTTGTTTTATGTCACTGTACACTACGGTTGCACCAGATATGACGTATCACTGTACACTGGCAAAAGTTGGCAGAGTAGATGCAATAGGCCTCAAACACACGCCTGTAGGCAGGCAACTGATATTCAATCGATTACAGTCAAAAAAGGGTTGTTTTATGTCACTGTACACTACGGTTGCACCAGATATGAGTGTCACTGTTCACTGGCAAAAGTTGGCAGAGTAGATGCAATAGGCCACACACACACGCCTCCCTCTAGGCAGGCAACTGATATTCAATCGATTACAGTCAAAAAAGGGTTGTTTTATGTCACTGTACACTACGGTTGCACCAGATATGAGTGTCACTGTGCACTGGCAAAAGTTGGCAGAGTAGATGCAATAGGCCTCACACACATGCCTGTAGGCAGGCAACTGATATTCAATCGATTACTGAAAAAAAAGGGTTGTTTTATGTCACTGTACACTACGGTTGCACAAGATATGACGTATCACTGTACACTGGCAAAAGTTGGCAGAGTAGATGCAATAGGCCTCAAACACACGCCTGTAGGCAGCCAACTGATATTCAATCGATTACAGGCAAAAAAGGGTTGTTTTATGTCATTGTACACTACGGTTGCACCAGATATGAGTGTCACTGTGCACTGGCAAAAGTTGGCAGAGTAGATGCAATAGACCTCAAACACACGCCTGTAGGCAGGCAACTGATATCCAATCGATTACAGTCAAAAAAGGGTTGTTTTATGTCACTGTACACTACGGTTGCACCAGATATGAGTGTCACTGTGCACTGGCAAAAGTTGGCAGAGTAGATGCAATAGGCCTCACACACACGCTAGCAGGCAGGCATATGCAATTAGATTACACAGAAAAAAATAATAAAATAAAATAAATGATGTTCTAGCCCTAAAAAGGGCTTTTCGGGTTGCTGTCCTTGCAGCAGATATCAAATGAGTCCTTCAGGTGTGTAGTGAAAGCTAAATACACAGCCTGGCTATTTATTTCCCTATTAAATCAGCAGCAGGTAGAATATATGTCCTCTCTCAACGAATGTAGCTTCAGAATGATTCTAAAATGGAGGCTGTCCTTCAGATGGAAGGCCCTGGAAGGGAGTGTATGCTGCTGATTGGCTGGAATGTGTCTGCTGACTGTAAGGTGCAGGGTCAAAGATTCCTCAATGATAAAGAATAGGGGCACACCGAAAAGCGCATGTGTTCGCCATACGTTGTGAAAATCGCTGCGAATAGTTCTCCAGCGAACTGTTTGAGACATCACTAATTATGGTATAATAATAAAAGAGTTTAACACAATCATAAATGTGCATTAATATTATTTGTGTGGTGTGTGCATAACCAACGAGGACAAGAGGTTTTTTTGAAAACAGAAAGGTTATAAAGAGTTAAAGGTAAAACTGTATTATAATAATAATGATTCACATGTGGTCATTACGCCACCATAATGATGATCAGAAAAATATAAATCTCATCATTCCTCACTTCATATAATAGAGGTAACCAGTAATACTCATAGCACTTACATCATGTCTTCATCTGCTCAATTAAACATATGCATTAACTTCTGGATTATGTAATCCAATTCAATTACACACATACATTGTGATTAGAAAACAAGAAATATTGAAAAAATGATCAGTGGATGGTCATAATCTAAAAAATAGAGGAGGAGAAAAATCAAGCAATATCTGTATGTACATGTCAGTGCTTTATGCTGTTACTGTAATAATAAACTAGCTTACCTGATTTTCACCTACAAGCAGTGCTAACCATGGTGTGTCTGTCATGAGAAATCGGTTGCCATGACTAGTAGAAATGGAATCTCACAAGAAAGCTTAGCTATAACCACATTCAGCGAGCCTCTCCCCCGTGTACTTCAACTTTTCTGCTTTGCAATGATCACCTTATCGTGGGCCTCGCAATGAGCACCTCGCGTGCTCATTGCAAGCCCTGCAATAAGTGCCTTTGGCGCTCATCCCGTCGCTCGCAATGAGCGCCTTTGTTGCTCATTGCGTGCCTTTCCTCCCACCTACTGTATGGGCCGCTAATTTTTTGTGCTTGGGAATTGCATGTGTCTCTTTCCACATCTCCCCCCTGTCCCTTCCCTGTGTCTTTCTCTTATGTGTGTCTGCTACGCGTTGAATGCTGTATTTTTTATTTTCAAAGTCCTGCATGCCTAGAGTTGTTCGTGTGTGTTACTGTGTTTGCTGTCGTGCAAGTCCTGCATGCCTGGCATTGGTAAGCCCCGTTTTCATCCTGTTTTAGATTTTTTACATTTTGCGTCCATTTTTTTCCTCGCTTATCTGATTTTCGATTGACGAAAAATGGCAAATATGGCTCAAAATCGTTTGCCAACTCACTCCCAGATGTCCTGGCTCTCCCCCTGTGCTGTGTGTGAGTGTGTAAGTTAATTTGAGGCATATTTGTGTTTTTTTGCAGGTTTTTATGGTTTGGTGGTTCGGACGTTAAAAAGTCATATTTTTGCAAGCTCCGCAGTCCATCTACATGCTTTAAGTCCTAAGTCATACGGGCCGTAGATTTGCATCCGTCGCTAAGTCCAGGGCCCTCACGATGAGGCATCATTGCAGCTGCAAATCCCGCGTGTCTCGGGATGAGCGACTTCGGCACTCATTTCAGCCTAAGTCCAGGGTGCTTCAACTGCTCGCCTCACTTTGTGCAGCTCGCAGTGCAATGAGCAGCCTTAGTCCCGGATGCCTCAACTGCTCACCTCGCTTCCTGAGGCGAGCAGTGCAATGAGCGCATTCAATGCTCATTGCAGCCTAAGTCCCGCAAGCTTCGCGGATGATGGCTCACCTTGCTTTGCGAGGCTCGCAAAGCTTGACGACAACTCTCAGTACGACAGTTTTCCAATTATTTAGAAGCACTTGAATATATTAATATAAAAATATACAATCAGGAAGATATATGTTCAAATAACAGCATGGTCATAAACATGCACACAATTTATCAAACAAAAGGTTACATTTGGTGCATAAACATATAATATAAGACTGTGACAAATTTTAGGGGAAAAATGTAAAAGAAAAAAGAAAGTGAACTAGAAAACTTTTCACCACCAGTGAAAGAACAAATAATTATATATCACTCAAAATATGTGGAGTTGAACAAATGTTAGCATTCAAAATTTGAAATATTATTCCTTGCATACCATGATATTATTACAAATAGATTCAATAATAATCACTAATGCATAATTGATTTTAAAAATACTAGACTAGATTAGATTAATTTATTAAGGTAAATTATTTTAAAGAGGCATTGAGGGATTCTAAATAATTCATTGTATTGAAATTATCCAATTAAATCACAATATTTAGAATATTACTGTAAAACTGACTAGCTGACTAGCACTGATATACAATCTCTTTAAATTTTACTGCAGTAAAATCAAACACAAACTAAATGCAGAAAAAAAAATTGTATTTCTTAAGTTGTTGGCCATTGTTTTTCTGTAATAATACAAAAATCTACTTTTTGATCATATTCTCTAGATGCTGATATGAGAACAGAAGGCCAAACATTTCACAGAAAAAGGACATGTTTGCTGAGTCTCATCTTTAGAGGAATAGATCACATCCCTCTACTTAGAAATGAACACAATCATTTTAATTAACTACATTCTACCTTGAAATTTTCCTTGATAAACTGTATAGTTTCTTCTCTTATATGCAGGGGTTTAGTTGTTGGAATTTCCTTCAAAGTAGATAGGAAAAGTTTATTTGGGAAGTAAAAAGCCCACACAATTCCAAACAGGCTAGTAGGATCTGGCATGAGCTTTGTAGATAGGGGCTTAGTTTATTTAATTTGTTTTATTGATTGAATACAAATAGTGATGTCCCGAACAGTTCGCTGGAGAACTATTCGCGGCGATTTTCGCATGTTCACGTCCGCCGCGAACGGCGAACACATGCGCTTTTCGGTTCGCCCCCTATACTTTATCATTGAGGAAACTTTGAACATCATTTATTTTATTTTATATTTTTTTTTGGTGTAATCTATGCCTGCTTGCCAGCGTGTGTGTGTGACAGGCTAACACCTAACAGCTTATATTGTGCTTATTTTCACTACTCATACCTGGTGGTGTAACATACATTGAAAACAACCATTTTTTTCCTGTAATCCAATTTCAGTTGCCTGCCTGTGTCAGGATCACAGCTTATATTGTGCTCAGTGACATAAAACAACACTTTTTTGACTGTAATAGATTGAATAGCAATTGCCTGCCTACAGGCGTGTGTGTGAAGCCTATTGCATCTACTCTGCCATCTTTTGCCAGTGCACAGTGACACTCATATCTGGTGGCACCTTAGATTGCACGTGCAGTGCCCCAAATTTGAAGTGGGAGGACCGACCAAGCATCTTTTTCCATCTCCCGCTTCCAAAAATCCATGCCATATACACGTCCCCTGATAGTGGACGTAACAGGGATTAAACCGATAGGAATAGTACTACTTAACAGTACACACCTTATAATAACGCAGACAGAGGCAACGCGTATAATCTTCCATGCTGTGCAGTGGAAGCCCCCAGACTCTGACCTGTGTATAATCTTCCATGCTGTGCAGTGTGAAGCCCCCAGACTCTGACCTGTGTATAATCTTCCATGCTGTGCAGTGGAAGCCCCCAGACTTTGACCTGTGTATAATCTTCCATGCTGGGCAGTGAAAGCCCCCAGACTCTGATCTGTGTATAATATTCCATGCTGGGCAGTGGAAGCCCCCAGACTCTGACCTGTGTATAATCTTCCATGCTGGGCAGTGGAAGCCCCCAGACTCTGGGAGTCTGAAGAAGAGGAGTCAGAAGAGGAAGGTGGCTTTGAGGAGGTGGAAGACCAAACACAGCAGGCGTCCCAGGGGGCTTGTTGTCACCTTTCGGGGACCCTTGGTGGCTGGGTGGAGGAAGAGACCTTCATTGACATCAGTGAGGACAAGGAAGGGACATGGCTAGCTTGGTATCCAACCTTGTGCAAATGGGGAGTTTGCGGTTGTGCAAAGGGACTGTTTGCGGTTGTTTGCGGTGCATTAAATGGGGAGATTGGTCTGTTACTGTGAAGCGGGTGTAACCCTTACACTACCTGATCGATACAACATCATACCTGATGTTTTAAAGCATGTTATTCCAAACAATTTAGGAATGTTAGGTGATTTATGCCCTTTATGGCTTAAAACCAGACTCTGCATCAACTATGTAATTTTTCGTGGGAGTTTTGCCATGGATCCCCCTCCGGCATGCCACAGTCCAGGTGTTAGTCCCCTTGAAACAACTTTCCCATCACTATTGTGGCCAGAAAGAGTCCCTGTGGGTTTTGAAATTCGCCGGCCCATTGAAGTCTATGGCGGTTCGCCCAGTTTGCCCGTTCGCGAACATTTGATGGAAGTTCGGGACCGCTGTTCGCGAACCGAAAATTTGATGTTCGCGACATCACTAAATACAAACCATGGGTGTGTGAAAGGCAGGGGGTCACTTCATTTAATAAAGAAGAGGTTACTTGACTAAGTGATCTATGGCAGATAAATTCCCTTAGATTGGGTTTGTCATAAGAGGCATTTTAAGAGCATGCTTTTAACGTGGGATAATGCACTATAATTAACACATGCTAAGTCTTGATCATTTTGATGCTTGATGTGTATGCTAGAGAGGCTATAGTGCACAGTGAGGTCTACTGTATATGACTTGCTACTGGATTGACATTATACTGATTGGGCCAATTATAAACCTGTTTATAAGACTATTAATTGACTGTTATGTTTCTAGATCTTTCAAACTTGAAGGTACATAAGATAATTTTACATTGTGCTACAACAAATTATTTTTGTTGTTTATTGAAGAACAAAATTCTAACCAGTGGTATGTGTATTTTGTGTGTATGCTTGTAGTATTTGTGTGCATGGTATCCATGACCTTGCTCTGAGTGACATTAAATTGTAATTTTGGAAGATGAGCAGACTTTCCCCTGAGTATACATCCTCAAGTTTACCCTCAGTTGTATCTTGTTGATAAGACACAAATGTTATTTAAAAATAAAGGGCCTCATTCAATTCCCTAAAATGCAAAATTACACAGACAAAAGTGCCCAGTAAAATTCCCTAGCTATTCTATTCACCCTTTACAGCATGGTTGTGAGTGAGCTATCTGTAATGACTAAGTCAGACCACAAATGATGGCAATTTCTTACATCCAAAATATTACGAGTGATTATGCCTTTTTTTTTACTTTCTTTCTTTTTTTATTTTTACTGTTACACCAAATCCCTGTTAAATTCAGACATTGCAGACTCATAAATTTATCACATTTTTCAATGAAAATTGGTACTAAACACCACTCGCAAATGGCTTTAAAAATGGCAGCACTCATTACAATTAAATGCTTAACATTGCTATACTCTCAAAGCTGGCTAAAACAGTTAAAGAGACAGTATTTGACTAACTAGCATCAAAAAGCATATAACTCCATTAGAAACAGAATGTTAAAGTCACAGAGGCACAAATGTGGAAATAAAATGCTCTGAAGCACTGACTATTAAAGGTATATATACACCCCAAACAATGCTCAAAAACAGTAGTGATCATCACAACAACACAGTACTGTCAGCAATCATGTCAGCAATCATTGGGGTGTGAGATATCTCATCATGGGCAGCATGAAGCCTTAAACAGAGGAACGGGTGACACTGATAATGGATACATGTTGGAGGTGTACGCCACAGGTATATCACTAGATTGCACAGGCCAGGCACTGGATGTTCATGGACAATGTAAGAAACAGGGTGTTATATGTACACATGCATGGGGATATAGAGGTAAATCAAGCCTAGGGTATTGCACTAATATGTTGAAGCTGTTTAGGAAGGCTGCCAAACACCAAGGAGGCTATGGGGAGGCACATGAAGCACCAGGAAAATTCCCTCCATCAATGGGAATCATGAGTACACCTGTATTGTCAAGTTCCATGCAGTTTCTGTTGTTCATGTGGCAAGATGTATACCAATAATAATTATGTGAAATTAGTGCTAGTGTTAATTTAGCAATAAATTACAGTATTCATTATACCTGTCATATGTTTAACAACCCTTCAGTAGAATGGTGATCCACAACAGTGTTAGAATCTATATTAATGAAAGTATTAACTCTGAAAAATCACTAATAGAAAATTTTGATGGTAACATTAAAATAAGTGCTTGAATACACTTTGGACATATCAATACATGTGATCACTTGTAAAACACTCCTGTGTCACTGTAATTTTAACATAACAATGTTTTGAAATGAAAAGGAGGATATATATTTCATCATCATGTCATACTTCATGCAGAATTCAGGTGCTGTGTGCACCAATATGTGAATTAATGCAAAAAAGAATTAAATTAAATCAGATTTAACACCTGGCCATAAAAACATCAATTTCTAATCGACATAAGTTTAGTGACGTGCAAACATATGTTTGCAGTCATTAAATGCATGAAGGGATGGGTTTACAAGATGATGATCAATGTGCTAAAATATTATTGTTACATATGTTTATTGCTATATATGTTGATATCCCAAATCAGTAACCATTAGAAACACACAGTAACATTGATAACGCTATAACAATATAATATACACAAGGTCATAAACATATCTGACTGTGCATTAATATCCTGGGTATGGTATGCATAGAGCCGAAGGGACAAGAGGCTGTTTGGGAAAATAGGAAAAAAACTAGGAAAAAAGGGGTAAAGGTAAAACTGTATATTAATAATGGTGCATAGCATCTACTAGAGTAACATGTTGTCATTACACCACAGTAACCATAATCATATGAATAAAAATCTCATCATTCCTAACTCCATATAATAGAAAAAATCAGTAATGAACATAGCGCATACATCATGTCTTCATCTGCTCCATTACACACACACCATGCATTAACTCTTGGATTATTTAATCCAACTCAATCACACATACAGTGTATTCATAAAATCAAAAATGTAAAAAAAAAAAAAGTGGTACTACCTGAAGAAAGGCATAAGTGGAGAAATATTTACCAAATATTTAGCAAAATAAAATCTTTATGTACAGTTCAGTGCTAAATACTGTAACTGTAACAATAAACCAATTTACCTAAACTTAATTCACAAGCAGTGCAAAACATTATCAGCCTCATTAAAATCCAGCCTCGTAAATAAGAGGCTTCTACTTAAATCCTACGTACTGCTAAATTTCCCAAAGCCCTGCTGCGAGCAACGTGGGAGCTACGCAGCTGGGTCCCCATCGGGACACAGGAGTGTCCTTACATTAACCCCTTGCTGCAGGGGTCCATAGGGACCCCTGCAGCCCCCCCACATTAACCCCTTGCAGCGGGGGTCCCCGATCGGCACCGATCGTGAACCCGCTTCATTTCAATTTTTACATTTTCCGCCTTGTGGGTCCTTAAAGGACCGTAAAAGGTCCTGAAAGGACTTGGACTAAAAAATATTAACCCCAGGCAACTAAAATTAACCCCATTACTCATGGGGGTCAATACAGATCCCCATAAGCACAATAATAAACCCTATAACTCATGGGAGTCAATACAGACCCCCATAAGCCTATAATTAACCCTATAACTCATGGTGGTCAATACAGACCACCATATGCACTTAATTAACCCTTTAACTCCGGGGGGTCAATACAGACCCCCATAAGCACTTAATAAACCCTATAATTTATGGGGGTCAATAAAGACCCCCATAAGCCAATAATTAACCCTATAATTCATGGGGGTCAATATAGACCCCCATAAGCATTTAATTAACCCCATAACTCATGGGGGTCAATACAGACCCCCAAAAGCCCTTAACCCTATAACTCATGGGGGTCAATATAGACCCCCATAAGCCTCTATTTAACCCCATCATTCCCATAAGGGTATATTATCACCCTTATGGGGCTGTTAAAAACCTAACATTAACCACATAAGTGCCATGATGGTCCACAATAAACCATTAAATCTAAACTAACCCCCCTCTATACTAATCTATTAATACTTACACTACCTACCTATACTACCTACCCCCTAATAAACCTCCCCACCACTCTAACTACAAGAAATAAAAAACCTACCTTACAAAAAAAACCTACCTTACAGAAAATTAAAAAAAACTAAGTCACCAAAAAAAATAAATCTTACATTACAGAAAATAAAAAAAATACATTACAACCCCCCCCCCCCCCCCACCCAACTACAGAGAAAAAAATGACACACCTGAAAAGGAAAGACAGACATACACAATACAATACATACAATACATACAATACATTACAATACATTACATACAATACATTACATACAATACAAATAAAATACACCCTATCTATCTAACATACAATCTATTTAATATACAATAAATCCTAACTATATCAAATACATCCACCTATCTATCTAATATAAATCCTAACTACATACAGAAACCCTAATTCTAAGCTAAAATAAAATAATTAAAATCCTAACTACATACACAGACCCTAATTCCAAGCTAAAATAAAATAATTACAATCCTAACTACATACACAGACCCTAATTCTAAGCTAAAATAAAATAATTAAGACCACTTACCTTTAAGATGTCCATTCAGATCACTAACCTTGGGGTAAAACAAAACAAAAAAATTAGTACAAAACATTAACATAAAATAAATAAACATTATACACATTCTAAATATTCTACTCACCTTTCCAGCATGTCCTGTCCTTCTTCTTTTCTTCTCCGGCGCGGCTCTGTTAAAAAAACACAATACATTAATACAATATACAGACACAAAATAAAATAAACATATAAATATACATTCAACTTGACTCCCCGCGATGTCCCCGGCCTCCTCCTCTTCAGCCAATGAGAATGCGCAGATGTCTCCAGCATAGAGGGGGGTTAATTTTAGGTGCCACAGCCGGGATTGTTAATAGTGTGCAGCGGGCCCTTTAAGGAGCCACGGCGGTGAATTTAAATTTTTTAAATGCAGCGGGGGCCTGATCTATGCATATCAGGGACCTCCGCTGCAAGGGGTTAATGTGAGGAAACTTTGGGGGTCCCGATGGGGACCCCCAGAATAGAGGGGGGTTAATTTTCTTTGCCACGGCCGAGATTTTTATTAGTGTGCCGCGGGCCCTTTAAGGAGCCGCAGCGGGGAATTTCACATTTTTAAGTGCAGCGGGGACCTGATCGGTGGCGATCGGGGACCCCCGCTGCAAGGGGTTAATGTGGGGGTGCTGCAGGGGTCCCGACAGCATGGGGATGTGTATAGGGAGCAGGAGGGAGCCTCACACGGCTGTCTCGGGCTGCTCTGAGGCAGTACGTAAAGGCTTTAGGATCCCTTGTCATCTCGCAAAGCAGGCTGCGAGGGATTCAGTCCTCGCAAGCAGCAAAAAAACTGCTCTTTGCGAGGACCGAGAGAACTACGAGGGAGATTTTAATGAGGCCCTATGTATCTGACATGAGAAATCACCTGCCATCATCTTTAGTAATGATGTGGTATCTCACAAGAAATGCGTAGCTGTGACCACAGTCAGTGGGCCAAGAGTAATACCACAATCAATGATATTGTTTAGCCACATTGATATCACATTCATCTGGTATACAGGTGTCATCAGATTATATATTGTTAGGATATCATTATGTATGATATGTAGCCAATAATACTTAGAGGAAACAAAGGTGAGCAGCCATAAAAGTATCTGTTCTCATTGATGAGAGTATGAAATGCTTAACTAATGCATGTATTAATGCTGCCTTTGATCAACATGCCATTTGTGGACTTTGCAATTCCCCGCCAGGACTGGATTAACAACTAAGCAAAATAAGCACATGCTTAGGACATCAAGGGAAGGTGGCACCACATAAATTAGAATTAATTCACTTTTTTGCATCAGTATAGCTTTTTTTGTTTGAAAATTATAACATGGTTTGAATAGGCATTTAACTTTTTTTAAATGGGATTTAGCGATAAAATTATAAAATTTATAGGAATAGGAATTTAACTTTTTATGTGGGTATCTGATTAAAGACTTTGCAATTAAAAAAAGTAGGAGAAAACTTTTCAACTACAAAGAAAGTGAATGTATACAAAAATAAACATTATTTTCCATCTTTCAGTACATTTCGTTTAATTTAAAAAAAAAAACAATTTTATTTGATGTTTATTTTAGTTTATTATTGTTTATATTTTGAATTTTATATATATATATATATATATATATATATATATATATATATATATATATATATGGGGGCACCAAGATCTTACAAGTGCTTAGGGCCTCTAAGGGTCTTAATCTGGCCCTGGTCCCAGCCTTATCTGCATTGGTATACAGTGGATATAAAAAGTCTACACACCCCTGTTAAAATGTCAGGTTTCTGTGCTGTAAAAAAATTAGACAAAGATAAATCATTTCAGAACTTTTTCCACCTTTAATGTGATCTATAAACTGTACAATTCAATTGAAAAACAAACTGAAATCTTTCAGGTGGAGGGAAGAAAAATACAAAAATTAAATACTGTGGTTGCATAAATATGCACACCCTCTTATAACTGGGGATGTAGCTGTGTTCAGAATTAAGCAATCACATTACAAATCGTGTTAAATAGAAGTCAACATACACCTGCCATCATTTAAAGTGCCTCTGATTAACCCCAAATAAAGTTCAGCTGCTCTAGTTGGTCTTTCCTGAAATGTTCTTAGGCGCAACCCACAGCAAAAGCCATGGTCCACAGAGAGCTTCCAAAGCATCAGAGGGATCTCCCTGTTAAAAGGTATCAGTCAGGAGAAGGGTACAAAAGAATTTCCAAGGCATTGAAGACAGTCATCTTCAAGTGGAGAAAATATGGCACAACAGTGACATTACCAAGAACTGGAACTCCCTCCAAAATTAATGAAAAGACGAGAAGAAAACTGGTCTGGGAGGCTACCAAGAAAGGAGCTGCAGGAATATCTGACAAGTACTAAATGTGTGGTGCATGTGACAACAATCTCCCGTATTCTTCATATGTCTGGGCTATGGGGTAGAGTGGCAAGACGAAAGCCTTTTCTTGCAAAGAAAAACATCCAAGTCAGGCTACATTTTGCAAAAACACATCTGAAGTCTTCCAAAAGCATGTGGGAAAAGGTGTTATAGTCTTAGAGGCTTTAGTTAAGATAGAGGGAATTATGACCAGTTCCAAATACCAGTCAATATTGGCACAAAACCTTCAGGCTTCTGCTAGAAAGCTGAACATGAAGAGGAACTTCATCTTTCAGCATGACAACGACCCAAAGCATACATCCAAATCAACAAAGGAATGGCTTCACCAGAAGAAGATTAAAGTTTTGGAATGGCCCAGCCAAAGCCCAGACCTGAATCCGATTGAAAATCTGTGGGGTGATCTGAAGAGGGCTGTGCACAGGAGATACCCTTGCAATTTGACAAATTTTGACTGTTTTTGCAAAGAAGAGTGGGCAAATCTTGCCAAGTCAAAATGTGCCATGCTGATAGACTAATACCCAAAAAGACTGAGTGCTGTAATACAATAAAAAGGTGCATCAACAAAGTATTAGTTTAAGGGTTTGCATACTTATGCAACCAAAATTTTTTATTTTATATTTTTTCTTCCCTCTACCTAAAAGATTTCAGTTTGTTTTTCAATTGAGTTGTACAGTTTATAGGTCACATTAAAGGTGGAAAAAGTTCTGAAATGATTTATCTTTGTCTCATTTTTTTACAGCACAGAAACCTGACATTTTAACAGGGGTGTGTAGACTTTTTATATCCACTGTAACTTAAACATCGCAACAACCATGTGTTTCAAAACATGATATATGATTTAATTAATGGTGTGCGAAATCATTATGCTGGGGGTGTCATTGATGCAATGGCTAGTGTGTATGTATTTCACTTAGATTATTTGGTAGCACTGCTGCAGATGCCTGGATAGAACTGAATTGTGGCTAAAATCAAAAAATGCAAAAAAGGTAATACAATTCCTCAGTGACAATCAATTGAAGAGGATCATAGACCATGTGATGGTGGGTAGCCACCTGGTTACAAAATATGCCTATTGCATAAGCCAGGATCCTCTACTCTGTAGCCAGGCTAGATTATGTGAACATTTGAGCGCACTTTGTTTCTACACTGCCTGGAGCAAATTTGCCATGTAGATCTCCATTTGGTGGTTATGTCTCCTCACATCCCTATAGACCTTCCTTTGGCTGCCACCAACTGAGGCCTGGTGGAAGGAGACACTGGTCTGCAATTCATAGGGGTAATAATGAGCCTGGTGGTAGTGAGAGCCAGGATATTGCGCTGGTGGGAGAATGAGGTGGTGGTGGAGGAAAGGGACAACAGTCCGCCCAGTAGGAGGGCCTGGGCTGAGAGTCAATTTGTAGGAGGAGTGGACCAGTAGGATCAAATTCCACGGTGTGGCTGAAGGTCCAGCAAAGCCTCCACTGACAACATAAAGCGGAAGTCCTCCTCTGATAACTGTCCTTCTGATCCTTTCCTTCCCTCCTCCTGCAACAGATCCTGGTGGGCGGGGGCACTCAGCGTTGATGCCCCACCTCTGGACCCCCTTGCCAGCTGTGATGCTAGGTGTGATCATTGCTTTTTTTATGAGCCTGGTTGTTAATGTCTCATAACAATATCTTGATTCCTGCTGCGGTCTGTACTCTGCAGAACTTGCTGCACAGTGTGTAATACTAACCAGAAAAAAAAACTAAGTCAGAGGTGCTCATCAGAGAATGAACTAACCTTAATAGGTTAGTTCTATAGACATGATAAGCCACTCTAAGAGCAACCTCTTTCAGCTCACTTGTGCCCTTCACAGGGAGAAATATCTTGTTGTATATCAGTCTGGTCCCACTCAAAAGAGTGACCCAGCCCCAAAATAGCAGGCAATTCTACCCTGAACAGGAGAAACAGCAAACCCCAGACTTGTTTCGGCCTTTATGGGCCTCGTCAGTGAGGTGCAGCTGAACTCCCTAAGAAACAGTGAACAAGGGGTCTACGTCTGGATCAGCAAACATCTCTCAACAATTATTGTCAACATGCTGCTGAAACATGTTTCTTGATAGGTAATTACACTATACTGCACATCAATCCTTACAAAGTATGTATCTGCATATGCTGTAATGGGGACAGCCATACATGAAGTCTACATTGGATGATTATTCATGTTTTATATAGCAGTTAATTGCTGTCAGTATTTGTTACGCATATGATACTGCCCAACAATTAGAATGATATGAAAGTTTACTACACTTGAGGAGCTGACACCTCACTCTCATAGGTGGGCAGCATTTACATGGGATTAGTGTTATTTATGTGTATGTGGTGCATATGTGGTGTATAGTAAAGGTATGTGTGTGTATATGATATCTAATAATCTTAATGACTTTAATTAGATACTTTTGATCTGGAAACTACGCTGATAAGTTACATAAAAAGGTGCTTTCAATTATTTGCCTTAATTTCCAGGGTCTTAAATTGTTGATGAGTTATGTATTTTAACCAGATACAATCACCAGTTACTTCCCTTTTGCACCAATATATTGGTATCAGTATAATAATGGGAAACAAAAAAGTGGGCAACAAGTTTGAATCAAATTCTAAGAGAGTTAAATGGCTGCTCTACAATGCAAAAAATATGTAATAAAATACATACAGGGAGTTAGGACCATACACATTGGAGTGGAAATAACATATAGCAGTCACAGAGTACTTGCGATTTGGTTTCCATCTCTTCAAATCTTCCCCTTTGTCAAAAAACACCAATGCTGCCCTTTTCTCATGGAGTTGAACTTGTCCCACTTGAAAAAATTAGTAACAACGGGCCGTTTCGTTCATCTTGTGGACTTTTTCTGAGGCTCATGATATCTACCTGGCAAAATGGCTGGATCAGGTGTGGTCACCAGGCCTGGAGCTCCAGCGATGTTCACTTGGGTTGTCATCATCTCCTTCATCAACCTCTCCCACTCATTATAATGTACAGTCATTTGGAAGCTACCTTGGGGGGCTCTCGCTGCTCTTGCCTCCTCCATCATTTCCATCACCTTGGCACGGCTGTCATCATAACAATGCCTTACTGACCTCACATCCATATTTGCAAAACCAACCTCAGTAAATACAGCTGCTATCTCATTCCAGGCCTGTGCTCTTGACCCATAACTAACTTCTCTCCCCCCTGTTTGGATAGTGGCACGGACAGGTATGGCATTGATGAGGGCCATCATCACCTTGTGCCTGTAGTTAGGAACCCTGTGCTTGCCACCAGTCTCTGTGTACGGGGATCCAGACCTCCCTGCTCTGTCCTGCGGTTCCCTCAGCTCATAACTTGTGAATAGAAGGAATCCCCCCCACCTCCTGGTTTATAGGGGGCAGCAGGTGATTAGCAGTGGGGATTTAACTCTCCCTGCATTTGTTTCTATTATTATTGAACACATTCCCTGCTATGGGAAGGGGTTTATTTAAAAAGATAGGGAAAAGGGAGGGTGATAGGGCTTTTACAGTGTGTTAAATTACTGGGTACCACTCCATAGCATTGCTATGGAGACTACATAGTTTTAGACTCAGAATCTCCTGTGAGCAGGCTGATTGCACATGATAGGTCAAAAGAGCAATGACAAACAGACCTTAATGTGAGTAACCTACATTGAAAAAAACAAAACAATAATAGAATGGTTCCCTAGAAAATAGAGAAAAAAAGTATAGGAAAATAAATGATCCTTTATTCTGTAAACAATACCGTTATTAAACAGGTATGTACACTTGAGGGAGTCTTGTCAAAAATAATAACAAGAAAAATGCCTATGATCCACGAATAATTCCTCCTGACTGAAAGGCACAGAAAACAGCCACTCCTAAAATTACTAAGTTCCTATTTTGGTCTAGAAGAACCAGTTATATCAGTTGTAAAGATATTTAAATCTAAACAGTATATCTGTATGCAAAATCAAATCATCAATGGCTACATTTAAAAAAATAGAACTTATATAAAGAACATAGATGACCCAATGGCGGCTGGTGACTTTACAAGTTGGGGGGCAGCAGAGCAAGAGCTGGCCCCTCCCTCTTCATAGATTCAAACCATTTGTATGGACTTCACCCATGGCGTCATTTTGACCTTTATATGCCTTGCCCCATGACCTTATACTGGCTCCACCCACTGCTTTTTTTCCATTGATAAAGTTAAGATTCTTAGGACTCTGACGAATAATAACATTAAAATCTGTCTTCTCTTCCAACAACACAGTAACACTTATCAACAGTTGGTTCTCCTTCTCAGGGTCTCTTGAAGTGTTGTCATTGAATAACCAGTCCAAAAATGTCTGCAGCCACAGAGTGCTTGGACCTGGGTGTGATCTAAAACAAGCAAACAAATCAGAGGGTGCAAGGCATCGTCCCTTCCACCATCACTGTCCCCTTTATCACCCAGATAGGTACCTGATATCCATGACTATACCATGCTGATCTATATAGGGCCCCAGGGTACCTAAAAAACCTTAAAATGCCATGCTGGTCTCTATAGGCCCAAAACCGATAACCTAAAAAAACACATTATACCATGAATGCCTATATATGACCCAACAGTACCTAAAACCCCACATTATACAATGGACATCTATATAGGCCCCATCTGACCTCAAAAACCCACATTACACCAACAGGGACTATATAGGCTCCAACAGGACCTTAAAACCCCACATTACACCAATCAGAACTATATAGGCCCCAACCAGACCTTATTAACCCACATTATACCAAGCTGACCATATAGGTCCCAACTGGATGTTAAAAACCTTATAATACCAAGCAGGACTATATAGGCCCAAAACGTACCTAAAAAAATGTAAAATACCAAGGGGGACTATATAGGCCCCAACTGGACCTTATTAACCCACATTACTCCAAGAGGGACCTCATAGGCCCTAACCGGACCTTAAAAACCCACATTACAAACAAGTGAACTATATAGGCCCCATCCGGACCTTAAAAACCCACATTACACATAGCAAGACTATATAGGCCCCAACCAGACCTTAAAAACGCACATTACACCAAGCAGGACCATATAGCCCACAACCGGACCTTTCAATACACACATTACCCTAAGCGGGACCATATAGGCTCCAACCCTACCTTTAAAACCTTAAAATACCAAGTGGCACAATATAGGCCTTAACCGGAGCTTAAAAACCCAAAACTTAAAATACCAAGCGGGACTATATAGGCCCCAACCGGACCTTAAACACCCACATTACACCAAGCGGGACCATATAGGCCCCATCCGGACCTTAAAAACCCACTTTACACATAGCAAGACTATATAGGCCCCAACCAGACCTTAAAAATGCACATTACACCAAGCAGGACCATATAGCCCCCAACCGGACCTTTTAATACACACATTACCCCAAGCGGGACCATATAGGCTCCAACCCTACCTTTAAAACCTTAAAATACCAAATGGCACAATATTGGCCTTAACCGGAGCTTAAAAACCCACATTACATCAAGTGGGACCATATAGGCCCCAACCAGACCTTAAAAACATGCATTACACCAAGTGGGACAATATAGGCCCCAACTGGACCTTAAAAACACACATTACACCAAGCAAGACCATATAGGCCCAACCGTACCTTTAAATCCTTAAATTACCATGCAAGACTATATAGGCCCAAACCGGACATTAAAAACACACATTACACCAAGTGGGATCATATAGGCCCCAATTGGACCTTAAAAACACACATTACACCAAGAGGGGACATATAGGCCCCAACCGGACCTTAAAAACACACATTACACAAAACGCTACCATATAGGCCCCAACCGGACCTTAAAAACACACATTACATCAGGCAGGACCTATAAGAGGCAACCACACCTTAAGAACCCACATTGCACCAAGCAGGACCATATAGGCCCTAACCGGATCTTTAAAACCGTAAAATACCAAGCGGGACTATATAGGCCCAAACCGGACCTTAAAAACCCACATTACACCAAGCGGGACCAAATAGGCTCCAACCGGACCTTAAAAACACACATTACACCGAGCGAGACCATATAGACCCCAACCAGACCTTAAAAACCCACATTAAAACAAAGCAGGACCATATAGGCCCCAACCTCACCTTTAAAACCTTAAAATACCAACCGGACCTTATAAACACACATTACATAAAGCGGGACCACTCCCCCCCTCCCTCTACTTTACTGGTCTTGCGATGAGCCTCGCAATTTGGCGCTTATTGCGAGCCTCCCACCTCTAATTTACTGGCCTTGTGATGAGTGCCTCTGAGCCTCTCCCCCTCTACCCCCCACCCTTCCTCTACTTTCATGGCCTTGCGATGAGCTCCTTTTGCGCTCATCATGAGCTTTGCAATGATTGTCTTTGGCACTTATTGCGAGCCCCCCCCCCCTGTAATTTACTGGGCTTGTGCTCAGCACCTCTGAGCCTCTCCCCTCTCTACTTTACTGGCCTTTGGCGCTTATTGCGAGCCTCCCCCAAGTCTAATTTACTGTCCTTGTGATCAGCGCCTCTGATCCTCTCCCCCCCCTCTACCTCACTCCCCCTCTACTATCTTGGCCTTGCGATGAGTGCCTTTGGCGCTTATCATGAGCCTCGCAATGAGTGCCTTTGGCACTTATTGCGAGCCTCTCTCCCCTCTACCTCTCCCCCACTCTACGTGATGGGAGGCACTCATTGCAAGCCTCTCCCCCATCTACCCCCCCCCCCCCCGTTGTACTGGCCTTGTGATGAGTGCCTTCGGTGCTCATCACGGTCCTCATAATGAGAGCCTTTGGCGATCATTGCAAGCCTCTCCCCCCTACTACCTCTCCCACCCTCTACTTGACGGGAGGTGCTCATTTCGAGCCTCTAACCCGCTCTAATTCCTCTGCCTCCCCTGTGTTTATAGGAGTACCTTTTAGTGTATGTTGAGGAACAAGAACAAAAGAAGCCTTCACCATACAGAGTACAGAAATAGATAATGCATACAATTATATGTACAGTTGATATAAAAAGTATACACACCCCTGTTAAAATGTCAGGTTTCTGTGCTGTAAAAAAATGTGACATAGATAAATCATTTCAGAACTTTTTCCACCTTTAATGTGACCTATAAACTGTACAACTCAATTGGGAAACAAACTGAAATCTTTTAGGTAGAGGGAAGAAAAAATATAAAAATAAAATAATATGGTTGCATAAGTATGCATACCCTTAAAATAATACTTTGTTGAAGCACCTTTTGATTTTATTATAGCACTAAGTCTTTTTGGGTATGAGTCTATCAGCATGGTACATTTTGACTTGGCAAGATTTGCCCACTCTTCTTTGCAAAAACACTCCAAATCTGTCAGATTGCGAGGGCATCTCCTGAGACTTAGCCTACAAACACTTAGAAAATGCACAATCCCCTTAGGTTGCAAGCGGATGACGAACGCGGGACTTAGGAAAAAAAAATTACAAGTTGCAGCACTTAGAAAAGGGGGTGAGGTGGAACACGAATTTAGGTCGAACTTGCCGAGTTTCAGCACTCGAAAATCGCAGAAGCGAGCAAAAAAATGTAAACCTAAAAAAATTGAAATGAGGCTACACGACCCTGAAGCGCGCAAAAGACCGCCAGACACGTAGGACTTTGACAGGCACGTACGAGGTACCAAAAAACACTGTTAGAAAACACACAAAATTCTCCTGAGGCGCGTAATACATAGAATATTGCCACAATTTAACAACAATAACTTGCTAACCTACACATTGCGCATCTGAAATGGTGGCTTTCCCGCCTAAACTAACGGTTCTGTC
Source organism: Discoglossus pictus (assembly GCA_027410445.1). NCBI lineage: Eukaryota > Metazoa > Chordata > Amphibia > Anura > Alytidae > Discoglossus > Discoglossus pictus. Next base: position 219,529,282 of record CM050166.1, on the reverse strand, counting down.
TCGCGCACGCAGCCTTTGTGTAGGGCACACTTGCCACAGTGCTGATACTTTCTCCTCAGTTGATGACAGTTTGACTTATCATATCATATCTGCACCTGCATGAACATACAGTGAAATCTGCAGAATTTCACATCATATAACATCAACTTTACAGGTATGTGATTTAATGATGATATTCTATAGAAAACCAGGATTAAGTCTTTTTTGTAACATTCAGGACACTTATTGATTAATTAATTAACGTACTTTAGTTTATTAATTAATCTATAATGAAAACAAACAAAAAAATATCAATACATACATGCTTAGCCATTTACGTTTTAATAATGAATGACAAATACATATCATAACTTGATTTATTAATTTATTAATTATTTAATTTTATAAAAAAATATAAAACACTTTCATGCCAATCTATAGTTTGCTTATAGATTTTTTGCTTTGCCCTTCTTTAGGAAAACATGATTACCTGTTTATGTTTTGCATTCATGATAGTTTTAAATTATTTAATTAATATATATTAATTTAATAATTACTTCATAATTGTGTTCATGCTCATTGTTTAACAGGTATTGCAACTGATAAGCACTTCAATATTTAAATCCCTTCATTATATTATGACCCTATATAATATTTTTAAATGCATTCACTTAGGAATATATTGATGATTAGACCGTTATGTTTTGCATGTATGCAAATTAAAAACAATACTTTCAATAATTCATATATTTATTCAAACAAAAATGACAAATGCTTTTTACATCATTTCACAGATTCTTCACTTCTGCACCTGCTTCAAAACAGACAGTGACCTCTGCACGATTTCAGCTTATATAACATCAACTTCACAGGTATATGATTTAGTGATGACATTCTTTAGAAAAATATGATTAAGTATTTTTTTTAGTCCATTCACGACAGTTATCGACTAATTATTTTAAGTCATTTATTTTAAAAATGTATCAATAATTACAAGTAAAAAAAAAATACATTATGAATACATATATGCTTAGCCATTGATGTTTTAACTAATTACAATTTCACATTATAACTTGATTTACTGATTAATTAATTTAATTTAAAAAAAAAAAATTTTGTTTCATGCCAACACATAGTTTGCTCATAGCTATTTCCATTTGCCCTTCTTTATGAAAACATGATTACCTGTTTAGATATTGTAGTCATGACAGTTTTATAATTAATTATTCATGTGTATTCTTTGATTAATTAGTTCATAATTCTGTTATTGCTCATTGTCTAACAGGGATAGGACCTTAGAAGCACTTAAACATTTAAATACCTGTATTATATTAGGACACTTTTTACCATTTTAGAATGCATTTTCTTAGGCATATATTGATGATTAGGATTTTTGTTTGCCATGTATGCCAATTAAAAAGGATACTTTCAATGATTCATAAATTCATTCAAACAAAACATTACAAAGCCTTTTTATATCATTTTACAGATCCATCATTTCTGCACCTCCCTGAAGACACAGAGTGACATCTGCAGGATTTCAGTTGATATCACATCAAATTGACAGGTATAATTAATGATGCCATTCTTTATAAAAACAGGATTAAGTGGGTTTTTTTTCAACATTAATGACAGTTAGCAATTAATTAATTTATTTAATTAATTTTATTAATTTATCAATAATTTAAAAAAAACAATAACATTAGGAATACATATATGCTTAGCCATTTATGTTTAAATGAAAGACAATTACATTTCAGAACGTTATTTATTGATTAATTAATTTAATAAAAATATTACAAAGTTTTTTCATGCCAATCTACAGTTTGCTCATAGCTCTTTTGGTTTGCCCTTCTTTAGGAAGACATGATTACCTGTTTATGGTTTTGCAATCATGACAGTTTCAGATTATTTCATTAATGGATATTCATTTATTAATTACTTCATAATTCAGTATAAAATATATATATATATATATATATATATATATATTATATATATATATATATATATATATACATACATTATTTGTTTTATAAATATATATATATGGTTAGCTCTTTAGCTTTTAAGGTATGCAAAATACTTTTCATGACAGGTTAAAAAATATGTGCAATAAAAACAAACAAAAACAATTCTTACAACTGTATTTACAATTACAGATTACAATAGTGGACAACGCATAAGATAAGAAAGAATATAAAAGAAGAATGGCAAGGGAACAGAAGCAGAGATGGAGAGATGTACAGACCCCGGAGACTTCACAATGTTTAAGAGAAGAAGATCGACAGAGACTTCTAAATAAAAGAAAAATGACTAAAAAAGCACAAAATTAGTCTGCTGGAGCTTCAAAGAAAAGAAAAAGTAAACAAAAAAATGTCTGTAAAACATTCTCTAATGGCCCAATGTTGCCTCCTGACACCAATGTTCAGAGAGATGACACCAATGTAGATATAGAAATTTGTACTGAGATCTATATTGAGGAAGATCATAATAGTCCTTTATATACAGCACTAACAGTAGACACTCATTATTGTGGATTAATGAATGTGATTTGTCAGTTTTGTGGGGTCTATCATTTTTGAAAGAAAGACCAACTGATGGAGAGTTTATTAGTTGCTGTCAGAAAGGAAAGGTCAGACTTCCAGAAAGACACACATTTCCAGAATATTTAGAAAGCATAATGAGTGTTTAAAAACTTCCAAATTATTCTAATTTTAATAAAAACATTCAGTCTTATAACAGTGCAATTTCATTTTCTTCAATGGGTGCAACATTAGCAGAAAATGTCCCCCTGTTTTAAAGTCCAAGGACAAATATACCACCAGACTGCACATTTACACCCAGAATAAGGAGAACAAAGGAAATTTGCACAGTTATATGTCCGTGATACAATGGAAGCTGTTGAACAACGAATGATGCTTCCTGAAAATAAACAATGCTCACCCATAGTCTTTGAATAGCTTTAGAACATTATGGCCAACAACCCATATAATAAAGCATACAAAAAATTAGCAGAGGTTGAAAAAGAACAACAGGCACATGCGCAAATAAATCAATTGCCAATACCAAGAGTAAATATGGTTCTCAAAAGAGATCACCATACTGATCAAAGACGGTATAATTTTCCAACAGCAAATGAGGTTGCAATGGTATTTAAAAATGATGATGGGGAACCACCATTTGAGAGGGATATTAGAATATATCCATGCAATCAAGAACAACCTTTTATAAACATAAATATTTTACATAGTAATTTGGATCCAATAACATATCCCATTTCTTTCAAAATTGGGAGCCAGGATGGCAACCAAAAATTACAGTTGTAAAGTTATCCCAATAGTAAAGTTCGTGTTAGAAACAATATTTCTATGCTGGAATATAAAGTGCCAGAAACTACTGTTCAGGATAATTTTAATCCTTTTTTATGTGGGGGCAAACTCACACAACAATGGATTATTGATTCCTATCTACAAGTCAAAGCAAATAATCTAAATGTTGTCAATTTTCAACAAAACAAGCTTTGAGTGGAACAATGTTGTGGATTGATGGATTATGTCGCTGAATTTTCTGCAAACAGAGACATTCCTGCTGGAAGAGCAATGATTTTGCCATCCTCTTTCCAAAGACCTTGCAATATGTAAGAAAGATACAATGATACCATGGCAATTGTCACTTAATGTGGCAAACCAGATGTATTCATTACATTGACGTGTAATCCACAATGGCCAGAGATCAAAGAAAATTTACAGTTTGGAAAAAATACTTCTGACCGACCAGATTTGGTGGCAAGAGTATTCAAAATTAAACTAAGCACACTTATTTGGGAAATGTGTGGCTTTTGTTTATACCATTGAATTTAAAAAAAGAGGCCTGCCACATGCACATATACTTTTGTATATTGTAAGAAAAAGATAAATTGAATACGGCAGACAGAGTGGATTCAGTAATTACTGCTGAACTGCCACATCCAGAGAAACATTCCAAACTTTATGAGATTGTACTCATAGAATGATACATGGTCCATGTGGAGATATCAATCCAAATTCACCACGTATGGAAAATAAAAAATGCACAAAAGAGTTTCCAAAACAATTTCAAAAGCAGACTTTTGCTGATTGTGATGGATACCCTTTGTATAAAAGAAGAGAAGGACAAACAGCTATTATCTGAGTTTAAAAGATCGATAATAGATATGTGGTTCCATACAATTCACATTTGCTGATGAAGTACAATACACATATCAATGTGGAAGCTTGCACTTCTATCAAATCCATCAATTATGTGTATAAATGTATATACAAAGGATATGATGCAGCAACTGTTGTTGTGCAAGGTGCACAAAATGCAAAAGACAATCCAATTTTACATGACGAACTTTCATCTTATTTAGATGCTCGCTATGTAAGTGCTCCAGAAGCAATGTGGCGTCTTCTTAAATTTGAGATGCATGATCGGTCACATGCTGTGTATCGATTAGCTGTCCATTTGCCACAAAGTCAATTTGTTTGCTTCACTGGAGGGAATGAAAGAAATGCTTTAGCACAAAGTGAACATAGAGCAATAACACTTACTGCTTGGTTTCAATTAAATTGTCAGGACACTGAGGCCAGACAATTTTTATACATTGACATTCCAAATCACCATGTATTCATAAATGTTGAATGGCGACAACAAAAAAACATAATAATAAAATTATACCAAGAATTTATACCATCAGTCCACGAGACATTGAACCTTACAGTTTAAGATTACTTATTTTATATGTTGCCGGTGCTTAATGTTATAAACATTTACGCACAGTCAATGACATAGTTTAGGATACTTTCCAATTAGCTGCAAGACATCAAAACTTCCTGGCAGATGATACAGAATGGGAGAGATGTCTCGAGGAAGCAGCACTTGAGGAAGCAAATGAGAGAACAATTTGCTTTCATTTGCATCTTTTGCAATGTACCTGATGCATTAACTTTGTGGGAAACATTTAAATTACAAGAGTGTGAAGATTTCTTGAAACGTTACAATGAGACCATTGCTCTATTGAAAGCATTAATGGAAATTCAGGAAATCTTTCTTTGTCATGGATTACATTGTGCCAATTTTAAACTGCCTGATCCAGGAAATATAGATTATTATTATTATTATTACTTTTATTTGTAATGCGCCAACATATTCCGTAGCGCTATACAGAGGAAATGAACAAGGAAAATATACATTTTAACAAACTGCAAAAAGTGGAGGGCCCTGTTTTGAGCTTAGAATCTTTGTAGAAAGTGCTTTTTCCCAAAGCACTCTACAAGATTGAAAACTCTCTACTTACAATCTAAAGGGGATGGAAGAGGCAGATAACAAATAACAAGGGTCAGGAAGAAAGTGAAGTTTCATTAGGTAGGAGGGTATGCAAAGTTAGAAGGAAAAGGAAAGCAACTGAGAAAGTAATTTGGTAGGTGATCCTAGTATGTAATATGTTATCTGCCCCTAGTGGTCAGATAGTATAATCTGCGAGTGGGAGGTGAGGGGCCTGTGTTAGGAGGTATGTCCCAAGAAGCCAGCAGAAGAAAGAGAGAGAGGGAGAGGAAGTGGGATTTGGACTTGCAGAAGTGTTTCTGCTTATGAGCTTTAGAAGGGGTAGGATATGGTGGATGGAGGAATAAGAGTAGCTCATGGGAGCATAAAAGAGTAGAGGAAAGCATGTAAGGTGAGATGGTTAGGTTGGAGACATGATGTGGCAAAGTTGAGAAGAGAAGCTTGAGGAAAAAACAGGATGTAATGAGGAAGGAAAAGGCATGAGGAAACATTGTGTAAAAGATTAATTAGGTATAGTTAGCAGATGTTGCTAATTGATCAGCTGTAGGAAATTTGAGTTACTCAATAAATCAAGAGAAACAAGGGGCGGGTGGGTGAGGGGCAGGGGGGGAGGGAAGTGATTGTAGATCCAGAGAGAGTGAGAGAAGAGACTGAGGCCCACAGATAGTGGAGAGACTGCAACAGAATATGAGAAGGATGGACAAATGTTATTTCAGAGATAAGAAGCAATAAAAACAGGCTTTGGGGGTGGGGGAGCAGGCAAGGTAAGGGGGGTTTCAGACAAATGCAAAGGTATGGATTTGCTTAGTAAAAGTTTCTATCTCATCAAATATTATATCACAGAAACATTCATACAAATATTGATAATATTACATATAGTACAAGTTGAAATGGCTCCAAAGTGTCTTTAGATACCTTTAGCACAGGTTCAGACATTGTGTTTGATTGTAGATCCAGATCCAGAGAGAGTGAGAGAAGAGACTGAGGCCCACAGATAGTGGAGAGACTTTAGCACAGGTTCAGACAGTGTGTTTGATTGTAAATCCAGATCCAGAGAGTGAGAGAAGAGACTGAGGCCCACAGATAGTGGAGAGACTTTAGCACAGGTTCAGACAGTGTGTTTGATTGTAGATCCAGATCCAGAGAGAGTGAGAGAAGAGACTGAGGCCCACAGATAGTGGAGAGACTTTAGCACAGGTTCAGACAGTGTGTTTGATTGTAGATCCAGATCCAGAGAGTGAGAGAAGAGACTGAGGCCCACAGATAGTGGAGAGACTTTAGCACAGGTTCAGACAGTGTGTTTGATTGTAGATCCAGATCCAGAGAGATTGAGAGAAGAGACTGAGGCCCACAGATAGTGGAGAGACTTTAGCATAGGTTCAGACAGTGTGTTTGATTGTAGATCCAGATCCAGAGAGTGAGAGAAGAGACTGAGGCCCACAGATAGTGGAGAGACTTTAGCACAGGTTCAGACAGTGTGTTTGATTGTAGATCCAGATCCAGAGAGAGTGAGAGAAGAGACTGAGGCCCACAGATAGTGGAGAGACTTTAGCACAGGTTCAGACAGTGTGTTTGATTGTAGATCCAGATCCAGAGAGAGTGAGAGAAGAGACTGATAACTTTGATGAGTATGACCCTGACATTGAATACCAAAAAATATAAGAACAAATTGGAACTTTAAATGCATTACAATTGGAAGCATTTAACGCCATCACAAATGCAATAGATGATGTCATGCTCAAAGAGTGTCATTTCTATCTGGATGGCCCTGGTGGATCAGGAAAAACGTATCTATATAACTTGTTGATGAGTTGCATTTAAGCACAAGGTCAAATAGCACTGCCATTTGCAACCACTGGAATTGCTGCTCTTTTGATAGAAGGTGGTAGAACTGTGCATAGTGTATTTAAACTGCTAGTTCCCATTCTGGAAACATCAGTGTCAGATATTCGAATGAATTCATTACAAACAAAAACATTTCA